>OX387918.1:10213418-12613418 GCA_947578465.1 Thera obeliscata | reverse complement strand
TTTTTGGGATTTTTTAATCTTAAAACTTATAAATGTTTATTGGTCTGAAAAAAATATCGGTTTTTATACCTTTTCGATACTTAGAATTTTATATCGATACATCGAACTATTAAATATCGCTCAAAAATATCGATATATTGAAAAAATAATATCGATATATCGATGTATCGATATTTTTTCAACAAGCCTAATTCCTCTTCCTTTTCAGTGTGGTCAACGTAGGCGATTTATCGCCATTTAGGCTACTCAGGACTAAAATCGGCGACGAAAAAATCATAAAGGCGACTAGTCGCCTGTTAGGCTACTTCAGGGACAAGCCATTTATATTATCCAAATCGCAAATGAAAATGAATTGCTTTTAATAAAAATCATAGTCACCCGACAGTCTGTATGTGATATTAAATAATTATGGCCACATTATTCTTGTATGGTTGGTTGTTTAGTTACGGGGCGGGGAATACCCAGAATTTGTCCTAGCAATTATGAAACCAAATTTAATATAACTTGATGTTCCCACAAGGCAATAAAGTGAAATATACATGTATTGCTGTTAGTGACTACCGCAATTATTTATATTATGCTAACTACGTAGTTCAGGAAAATGTTTTGTCACTTTCTTTAGTTTCGTTCGCTTTGGAAATTATCCTGTCCGTGTACAAACTGTGTACGTGTCTGTGTAAAATATTATTTCCGTGATAAAAACATGGGAAAGCATGGAAAACTGGTGCTTTATCGTTGCTGGCAGACGATCCAGAATATTTTTGAAGGTTAGTACCTATTGTATAAAAGTTTTTTTTTTTATAAATAAAGTTAAAGTTCAATTTAAACTACAAATTTATTTTATTTTATATTTCCGCTCCTTTTTTTTTTTTTTAGGGGACAGAATCTAAAATTCGGCTACATTAGGCTACCTGAGCTGTGAAAAATGGCGATATCAGTCCCGGCGTCGTTGGCAACACTGTTCCTTTTTCCACTGTGAAATTGCCCATCCCATGTACCCTGTAGCAGCTAAATATTTCAATTAATACTTTTTTTATCTAATGATGCTATGTATTTGTGTATGTTTGTCCGACGATAACTTTCGATTTCGAACCGTTGATCCGATCTTCATGAAATTTGATCCTGTCGTTTGTCAGTAGGCCAGGCCCTGGCTACCTTCAAAATTCACACATTTGCGCACCGGCGAGCTCCTGGCCGATCGCATGCCTCTCAGGGCTCTCAGTATTTGTACGAAATTAACGGCATTAACCTATAGCTGCACTTCTCTAACCTAGTCACTGGCTTCGTTGAAGAATAGAGACAGGTAGCAAATGTTCGTGAAAATACGGCCAACCGAGACAACTAGGGATGTCGGAAATGCAATAAAGTATCGATATATATCGTATCGATGTTTTTTGAAAATATCGATATCGATATTGATATTTTTATTAAAAAATATCGATATATCGATATATCGGTATGATTTGACTTGACAGAGAATATTCATGCTGTTGAAATTGAAATTGACTAACAGAGTTGCCAACTTAAAAACCAAACTATAAAACAGCAAATCAGGTCGACCAAAAACAAAAAATACTTATAATATTATTTGTTAAAAGATGTTAGTATAAAAAAAGTATTTTCTTTTTGGGATTTTTTAATCTTAAAACTTATAAATGTTTATTGGTCTGAAAAAAATATCGGTTTTTATACCTTTTCGATACTTAGAATTTTATATCGATACATCGATATATCGAACTATTAAATATCGCTCAAAAATATCGATATATTGAAAAAATAATATCGATATATCGATGTATCGATATTTTTTCAACAAGCCTAGAGACAACGTTCCAAAGTTCATTTTATTTATGCGCACTTTCGCGGCCGGTCATCGTGTAACAAGTTTGTGTTTTGTTGCTGGTTTACAGGGTAAAAAGTGAATTATTTTGTTGTTGGTGCTATTGTAACGATGAACAGGTAAGTTTTTAATGTTTTTACATTCAATTGGTTTCGGTTTTGATAAGTTTTCATTCAAAACCTTGCTAATTTCATCAGCCACCTAATTTTTTTCTGCGAAGTTCTCCAACAAAATCTCTTTGTTTAGACTTAAAATCTAACTGTCCTTACTAAAAAACCAGTGGAATAGGTCAACAATACATATTTTTATGTTATTTAAGTGTTATATTGTTAGAATGTAATTAGGTTTCTTCAAAATAGTGAAATAAATACTAGCATTCCATACATGAGCCAGGAGCGGGCCGTTCCGCTGTCATTTTTGAAGTGAAAACTTCTTTAGCGGCGTTGAGCACTTTCGTAATGGGTATAAAAACTTAAACTCGCGTCAGGATCACGTGACCCTGATCGAAAAAGCGTAGGACGGATTTTTTGCAGAAATGTACCCTAAGACTACAACGTAGAGTTCATAATAAAAATCGAAAAAGCGACGCTACAGATACGCTAGTAGTTACTATGACACGGTAACGTCACAGAATAGATAATAGTTAGTAGCAAGCATACCAAGGCGTTTTTCGTGACTGTAGTAGGTATAGGTACATACCTATTATAGATTTTACATCATACATGCTCAGTAAATAGGATTTACTTTAACGCAAAGAGGCTGTGTAAGTAGGCGTGTGCAGCCCAGTGCATTGTAAATGCGTTCCATTTTCAAATCACTTTTACCGTCACACTATGCTTGATACGTAATGGTTCATTAAAGTTCAAGAGGTATGCAAACCTCCTTGGTGATGGTTCATTACAGTTCAAGAGCTATGCAAACCTCCTTTGGTGAAACAATCTCTTTTCTTACAAAATGATATGAAAACTTTTTACTGAAAAGATATAGTAGCTCACAGATGTGTGCATAAGTGTGCGTCTACGACTGTTTTAGCAGATACCTACCGGTACAAATGTTTTACTATTAATTTTAATAAAATTAATAATATTATTGTAAGTTTATTTTTCTCTGACACGTGAGGCTGAACATCCGTATGCCTCAAGTTGATGGTCATAGGGCAGTGCATTGTAGGGCACGTTCCTGACGTGCTTGACCTACGAGGCAATGCTTTGCTATAGGCAATGGTTACCACTTAACATCAGGTGGGCCATATGTTTGTTCCATCAGCTAGTTAAAAATTTACCTCGCATGAATGATGTAAAGTAGAATGCTTACCTCGGTCATAAGTAGCTATTGCACCCTCGAACTATATTTGCCCTCGCTCGCTTTGCTCGCTCGGGCATCTAAATATCTCGGGTACACTCGATCCATTAGCGCCCTTTGCGAGCTGCGCTCGCACGGGCGCCAAAAAGGATCTTGTTCTGCAAAAGCTCACTTACTGCCCTTGTATAACAATCTACTATTATGAACTAGCGGCCGCCCGCGGCAGGTAGTAGTGGTCATTGGTACATGATTTTATAGATCTACTGTATTTATTCTTCGAGTGGAGCATTGCGGCGAGCGAAGCGAGCCGCCATGCGACCATGGGAACAGCGCGGCGAGCGAAGCGAGCCGTGCTGTGACTCCCCCCAAGCCCCCCAGAACCCCCTCCTCCTGAACCCGGGGGGAGCGTCGCGGCGAGCGAAGCGAGCCGCCACGTGACCACGGGGAACAGCGCGGCGAGCGAAGCGAGCCGTGCTGTGACCCCCCCTAAGCCCCCCAGAACCCCCTCCTCCGAAACCCGGGGGGAGCGTCGCGGCGAGCGAAGCGAGCCGCCACGCGATCACGGGGAACAGCGTGGCGAGTGAAGCGAGCCGTGCTGTTACCCCCCTAAGCCCCCCAGAACCCCCTCTTCCTGAACCCGGGGGGAGCGTCGCGGCGAGCGAAGCGAGCCGCCACGCGACCACGGGGAACAGCGCGGCGAGCGAAGCGAGCCTTTCTGTGACCCCCCTTAGCCCCCCAGAACCCCCTCCTCCTATGTCTGCCGTTTTACTTCATTTAGGACCTACTTGTAGGTCGCGCGACAAGGTCCCTTCTAGCGGTTCCGACCCGTTGAGGATTTGGCTTTACGTAAAATTTAGGGTTCCGTATAGGGTTTTGATTGGGGTTATACTATATTGAGGAATTTGATTAAATGGTCGACTTTTAGGGTTCCTTAGGACTTTTATTGGAGTTTCAACTACACTTAGAAGCTTGATAATGTTAAAATTTTTAGGGTTCCTTAGGTCTTTGATTGGGGTTTTACTACATTGAGGAATTTGATTAAGTGGTCAACTTTTAGGGTTCCTTAGGACTTTGATTGGAGTTTCAACTACACTTAGGAGCTTGATAATGTTAACATTTTTAGGGTTCCTTAGGACTTTGATTGGAATTTCAACTACACTTAGGAGCTTGATAATGCTAAAATTTTTAGGGTTCCTTAGGACTTTGATTGGGGTTTTACTACATTGAGGAACTTGATAAAATAAACAACTTTTAGGGTTCCTTAGGCCTTTAATTGGACTTTCAACTACACTTAGGACCTTGATTATGTAAACAATTTTAGGGTTCCTTAGCACTTTGATTGGAATTTCAACTACACTTAGGAGCGCGATAATGCTAAAATTTTTAGGGTTCCTTAGGACTTTGATTGGGGTTTTACTACATTGAGGAACTTGATAAAATAAACAACTTTTAGGGTTCCTACGTTAATAATCAAGTTTTCACTTCTGCCGGCACTCCCGGAGTGCAACCCGTATTTTTTTTTTTCTGCGAAGTTCTCCAACAAAATCTCTTTGTTTAGACTTAAAATCTAACTGTCCTTACTAAAAAATCAGTGGAATAGGTCAACAATACATATTTTTATGTTATTTATATTGAGATTTTCTAGATAGCAAACGCAGTGTAGTTTTTATATCACACACATTTTATTATTATAGGCCTATCCGCCATTACAAGAACTCGCAAGACAACTGCCATCGTATTACCAACGACAATACTATTATAGATTCACAATAGACAATAGTGATCCTAGAATGGTCTCGGCCTCTTTGCCATAGGAAAACATAAAACCTTGACACCTTCTCCTATTTTTTAAAAAATAATCTGAATCTGATTCACATATTTTTAAACAAAATATCTTATAACTTTTATCTACTATGCATTCATCATTTTCAACAACTATTTAGTATACAAAACAAAATTCATTATTATTAATACAATAACATACCTAGTTGTTAATATTCATTTGCTCAACAGCTTTCCACTATGAAGCTCAAATTTACATTTTTTAAGTCAGTTTTATACTTTCTGAGCCTTTAATTACTTCTAATCCAATATAATTCTTAGGATCCTCATATATTTTAATTTCGAAATGTTTTCTTATACAATTCAAAATATTTATCAATGTTTGCTTGTCTTTAGCAATAGCTAAACCATCATCTACATAAATCGCAATGATTACAGTTTTGTTTTTATTTGTGAACACACATCGATCAGTTTTAGTTGGTAGTAAACCTAATTTTAATATTACATTTTGTGAATGTGTTGTTCCATGTAATAGAAGCTTGCTTAAGTCCATACAAAACTATATTTAATCTTATAACCTTTTTAGATTCTTTTTCGAAACCTCCTGGTATTCTCATATAAATATTTTTATCTTTTGTGCCAGCTAAATATCTTAATATTTTCTTTACATATTTTTATCAGACAGTTCCTCATACGAAATGCTGTTTTTACATCGAAATTCATTATTTCAGAATAATTTTATGCAGCTATAGCAAACAGAGACTTCAAAGCTGATTGACTTACTACTGGACTGTAGATTTCATCATACTCTATAACCATATTGCTCAAAACCTCTGACTACTAAACATACTTTTTTTTCTTTTTGTTTTTTTTTTTTTTTTCCTTACCCTGTGCTTCTTGCTATCATTAGCTATTTCCCACGTTTTATTAGCTAGAAAAGACTCCTTCTCCGAATCGATTGCCTTCTTCCAACTGTCTCTTTCTGTACCTGAAATAGCATCATTATAGGTTTTCAACGCATACTCACTAAACTTAACAGGGAGTTTTCTGATTCTCTTTGATGTTCTTTGTTCCTCAACTTCTTGTTGTATCAGTGAATCATCATCAGGTCTTTCTATTAGTTCATCTCGACCAGTTTCAGTATTTTCCTGTTCTTCTTCACTGTAGTAAATCTCGTCTTCTTCACTAACATCTGATATTATTACATTTTCTTCTGTGTCATTTACTACTGTCTCATCTGTAGTAACTCTTACTCTTTCTTCGTCATTTTCCATTTTTTCATCATCAATTTTAACAATTACAACATCTCTTCCTATTTCAATTTTACGTTGTTCAGGGTTCCACAGCCTGTAGCCGTTGTTAGTGTATCCCACCATCATTACTTTTTTACTTCTCGGTTGTAACTTTTTTAGATGTCCTTGATGTTTTAAATACATAATCGTTCCAAATTCTTGTATATTTGATATGTCAGGACGTCTTCTATTCCATACTTCATATGGTGTTCTTTTCTGTAGAGCATCACTGGGTAGTCTGTTTATTAAATAAACTGCACTCAGTACAGCCTCACCCCACATCTCATTTTCAATGTTTTTGTTGAACAACATTGCTCTAGTTTTCTCTAGAATAGTCCTATTAAATCTCTCTGATCTGCCATTTAGTTCTGGTGTGTATGGAACTGTAAAATCCATTTTTATACCTTTATTTAGACACCAAGTCTTCAAATCATTGTTTGAGTACTCTCCTCCGTTATCACACCGAATACAAGAAACTTTCTCATTTTTTTCTCGTTCTGTTTCTTCAACATAATTTTTAATTATATCTGGAACTTGACTTTTTTGCTTTATGATGTATACTTTGGTAAAGTGACTGAAGTCATCAATCATCGTGACAAAATACCGTTTTCCGTCATGCGTTTCAGTTTCAAATGGTCCACATACGTCTGTGTTTATTATTTCCAGATTTCTTTCTCCTCTTTTTCTTATTTTATTATGTGGTAGCTTTGTTTGCTTTGCTTTTATACATACCTCACAGTTCTCTTCAATTTTATCATTTCCACCTATTTTTATTCCATCTGCCACCTTTGTTAACGTCTGTAATATTCCTTTACCTGGATGTCCCAGTCTTCTATGCCACTCAAGGGCAGTACCTTTTTCTTGCATAAGCAAAGAAACTTCATCATTATTATTTTTATTTATATCGACATAATATAATCCATTTTCTTTCACTCCTTTTAAAACGAGCTCTTTATTTTTATATATTTCTACTTTATTACCAGTAAATAATACTGAACCCTGGTTATTAGTTATTGCACTCACCGACATCAGGTTTTGTGCCAGTTCAGGAACAAACAATGTCTTTTCTAAATTGCAACTGGTACCTTTCACAGCTCCAACACCCTCTGAGATCACGGTGTTGTTATTAGCAACTGCAACTTCAGTTTTATTTTCTTGATACCTTGACATCAGATTTAGATTGTTTGTCATATGAACTGTGCTTCCAGAATCAACCACAAATTTCGATTCTGTCTTTTTATCAACGCTTGTCAAAAATGATGTATCAGCCTTTCCTTTGTTTTTCCTGAAAAAACAATTTTCTTCCGCATGATTTGTTTTCTTACAAATGGTGCATTGGGATTTATTATTTTTTATTTTACAGCTCTCATTTTGCGTTTTGCAATTTATTTTAATATGCCCCAACTTCCCACACTTAAAACATTTCATCCTGTGTGTTGAAGCTTTATAGGCCATTGGTTCTTCTTTTGTTTCATTTCTAGACTCTTCCATGAGCAGCCTGTTTGTTAGATTTATTAGTGTTTTATTTTCTTTTGATGTAGCTTCCCAAGCCGTTACGAAGAACTTGTATGAGGTTGGCAAGCATGTCAGCAATTTCGACATCACCAAGTCATCATCGATTTTTTGACCCAAGCTATTCAGTCTCATTGCCAAATTATCGACTTCTGTTATTAGTTGCGTCATTGTCTGATCTTTGTACTGGAAATTGAAGAATTCTTGAAGTAGCGAACATTTGTTTCGTTCTTCATTTCCCTCAAAAATGCTACACAACTTTGTATACATTTCTGCAGCCGTTTTACACCCAAGTATATGCGCCTTTAGTTTTCTATCGATCGAGCATAGTATTAATTTCTGTGCTTTGGCATCTTTTAGATCATCAATTTTATCTTCTGATGTTTTTACAGTACCTTCCAGCTGGCTTGCTCGAAAATGCACATTTAGTTCGAATTTCCATAGGTGAAAATTCTTTGACGACGTCAACTTTTCTACCGTATCTTCATCTGTTTTACCGGACATTTTTCCCGTTTTATTTTTACTGTTTTTAATTCTTATTTTTATGTTTTTAATGCATTTGCACTCTAGCTCACTGGGCCCATAACCTATTGAGATTTTCTAGATAGCAAACGCAGTGTAGTTTTTATATCACACACATTTTATTATTATAGGCCTATCCGCCATTACAAGAACTCGCAAGACAACTGCCATCGTATTACCAACGACAATACTATTATAGATTCACAATAGACAATAGTGATCCTAGAATGGTCTCGGCCTCTTTGCCATAGGAAAACATAAAACCTTGACAATTTAAGTGTTATATTGTTAGAATGTAATTAGGTTTCTTCAAAATAGTGAAATAAATACTAGCATTCCATACATGAGCCAGGAGCTGGCCGTTCGAGAAATCCTTTGCACTGTTATCATAGAAAATTGCAAGTTTTTGATTGTTGAATTTCTAAATGTTTTTGTATGGTAATAGGTTATTTTTTTATCATGAATCTTTTGTAAATATATTCATGTTTTTGGATATCAATGTTTTTGTCTAACTCATTGAACCTACTTTGTACTACATCACATAAATTCCAAGTGTGTATTTCCATCCGTTTTCTAAATCTTTGACTTCGAGTAGCGAAGTGTACATTTGTAAACAAGTAATAATTATTATTCAATTAGTTAGAATATTTCAAGCTGATTTCAAAGAGGTATAATTACTACAGAGTGATAGTAGAAAAATAAAAGAGAATCATCATTCATTTACAAAGCGGCATGCGCGGCCGACCTCTAACGAAAGTAGTGCGCACATCCGCCATTTTTCGCAAATCGTGGTGCGCAGATGAGGGGCTAGACGTTTATGAGTGAAATCGTACAAGAGGTTATAAAATAGGGGGTTTTTAAGGGTGCAAAAATAAAAAAAGAGACACAAAAAATACATGTCATATGAAAGAACTTTGCTTGGACATTCCAAAACCGTTTTTATTTATTTTCCATATAGTACGCTCAGTTTTTGCTATACAAAAAAAGGTTAAATTAGGATAACCAACGATCAGAGAGCCCCCTTTGAATTTCGTTGACATCAAGGTTTTACTACTGGTCGTTCAATTCTTTTGCATATTCTTATTTTTTTTTTCTTGAAAAAAATTAAGGTGCTCAGCTATCAGTATGAGTTCTTGTGTGGGTTGAACATCTTGCCACCAAATTCGCAGGCGAATGGTTTTTCTCCAGTGTGAGATCTCAATCTCTTATGCGCTTCGAAACTTGATTTTTTTGCTGCATCGATCGCAAACGTATTATTTGGTATGACTTCTCGTGTGCCTATTCAGGTGACCCAGGTAAGTACTCGTAGTTGAATGTTTTGCTGCAAGAAAGAAGTGCGGACTAAAGTACTTTATGCGGTGTAGTGTTTGTATCTAGACAATAGATATACTACGTTGTCTCATGTACACCAGTAGAGGGCGCCGCCGTCAACCGGCAGTCTGGGAGTAGACGCGGTGCGGGCTGGGCGTGCGCGGGCGCGCCGATCTGTGTGTAGTAGTGAGCCAATGTACATCGATACATTTACCTAGTGGTTTATCACTACATGTGGCGACGAGAATAAAGGTCAGTGCCTAGTGTGCCTACGTTAAATTAATTCGGTCATTAAAAGGGAAGGAAGGTGGAATAAAAGCTATTGATTTACAATCCATACTACCTAAATATTAAAATGTAGCAGTACACACAGAAAAAAACGGGTCAACAAAGTCACAATAAATGCATTGTCAGAGGTTTCCTGTCGGAGCAACTAAATACTCTGTTACTTTAACAGAAAGAGCTTTGTTGAGTTCAGCAACATTTTATTGTCCGCTGATTTTCCTTCGTTTAATGTGCAAGGAACAGTTTAGCTTTGTCTTTACATCAAAATTAATTTAAAAAAAAAATGATTAGATAACAATAAAATGTTTAAGATGTGCCAATGTGAACATTGTGTAATAAATCTAACAAAGTAACTATAGTCGTAGCATTTAACTATCATTTGTCATGCAATAGATATGTTGCTGTAGTGAAAATGGAACGTTGCAAGTGTATCAATGTGAACATTGTTAGTAAATTAAACTAATAAAATAGCTGCTTACTAAACTTAAAACTAGATAGCGCGACTAAAATTGTAACGATGCTAGAACACGCGGACGAAAACGCTTTTCCTTATATTGTAGAAGTGGTTTATGAAAGTGTGTTCATGGGATTAATTCATCCGATCAACTCTGGTCTTGGATTATCAAATCCTCTTTTTTACCCCTCAATCTTGGGATCTAACGACAACTAGTAGGTGTATCTCATCTTATTGAAAAAATAGAAACATTGTTGCAGTGACAGTTTACTTCTTGACAGTAGAAATATTGATGTACTGACAACTTTATCCATGACAATAAAAACATTGACGCACGGACTATACACCATGGTGGGCTCTCCCCTGTTAAAGTTTTATTGTGCACCCAACAATATTATTTCTGAGTGTAGGTACCTATCGTAAATAAAACCATTGGCTGCTTAGATCTACCTTTCTTATCTTTTAACAAAACTAAAGAACTTACGTACCATACTAATATTTTAATAAAACTCAAGGATTTTAATTTGAATTGGAATAAACTGAATGATTTCCATTACATTAGAAATACGAAAAAAAAATCAATTGAAAAATAAAAATAGTATTTTGGACTCCCATTAAATTGGAAGTATACCTACTTTATGTTACGATAATAAGTAGTTCATTAAATTGAATTTGAGACTTCTTTTAAATAAGAGGTACTGCGCTTAAGAAGTTCATTAAATTGAATTTGAGACTTCTTTTAAATAAGAGGTACTGCGCTTAAGAAGTTCATTAAATTGAATTTGAGACTTCTTTTAAATAAGAGGTACTGCGCTTAAGAAGTTCATTAAATTGAATTTGAGACTTTTTTTAAATAAGAGGTACTGCACTGTATGTAATGTACGTAGGTGCTTGAGACAAACGTATTGACTTTCATTAAATTGAAGGTTTTGAGACATCCATTTAATTGGGTGTATTTACAGGTCACCCCATTACGAGCAATCATGGCGAATCAGCTGCCACCACCTGAGAAGTTGGACATAGAGGGTGACACTACATCGGTCGGTCAGTCGGCTTGAGGTGGGAAAAATGGAAGCGGTCTCTTCGAATTTATCTTGAAGCTGCCGATAAAACGACCCCAACCAAAAAGAGAGCTACACTACTAGTCCTAGGCGGAAGTGCACTGCAAGAAATATTTTATAATTTGCCTGGAGCTAACGTCGAACCTGGGGAGGAAGTGAATGTATTTGAAGTAGCTATCAGCAAACTAGATGAGTACTTTCTACCAAAACAAAACAAAACGTTTGAACGGCACGTTTTCCGGCTTATTCAGCAAAATGAAGGGGAAAGCTTTGAACAATTTATGATTAAACTAAGGGATCAGGCCGCTAAATGTAAGTTTGAAAAATCGGATGATCACATAATTGACCAAATCCTAGAGAAATCTCTGTCAAAAGAACTAAGAAAAAAATGTTAACAATGGGCGATGAAATTACATTAGACAAAGTTATTTGCATGCTTAGCAATACATACTTAAAATATTTGTACGCCTTAGAGCAGATCACAGTGATACCTCAACAATTGTACTGTAACAACTATAAACCTGTGTTTCACAAATAAAGAATTGAATTGAATTGAATTGAATTATTACTGTTGCCAATACCCTAGAAATTGTAAATTACCAACTGGACAGCTACAAAAAAAAGGATAAGAATAAGACAAATGAAGTTAATGCAATAAGAAGTAGGAACAAGGATAATTCAAGATGGAAAAAACAAGAAAATGAAAAAATTGAAGAGAAAAAGATGCCAAAGTGTTCCAGATGTGGAAATTCTGCACATTTGTCCCAACGTCTTCCTTGTCCAGCAAAGGGCAAGAAATGTCACGGTTGTGGAAAATTAGGCCATTACCAAAGATGTTGCAGAACTAAAGAATTTCAACAAAAACGTAAGCTGACACAAAGTCAAGGCAGAGAAAGAAACTATAACAAGCGACAACGGACGGAAACAACAGTAAATTCTATGGAAAATGAAGAAACACAATATATATTTAATTTAAACGACGACGCGACACTAAAATGTGAGATAGGAGGAGTAAACTTAGAAATGTTGATCGATTCAGGGTGCAGACTAAACTTAATATCTCATAAAACTTGGGAATATTTAAAGAAGAACAAGGTGGTTTGCGAAAAACAAGTAAAAAAGCCTAATAAAATATTACTAGCATATGGAAGTAAGACACCTTTACAGATCAAAGGTTCTTTTGAAGCAGTAATAAAAGCAAACGGGAAAATGGAACGCACTACTATTTACGTTATAGAAGAAGGATCCCGGAACCTGCTCGGTAAAGACACTGCATTGCAATTGGGCGTTCTGAAGCTAGGTGTAAATCAAGTTGAACAAGAATCAAATCAACTTTTCTCGAAATTTAAAGATATTTTAATTGATATACCCATTGACTCATCAATTAAACCAGTTATGCAACCCTACCGGAGGATACCAATACCACTAGAAGACAAGATAAATAACAAAATTCAAGAATTATTAGATCTAGACATAATAGAAGAAGTTCATGAACCTTCACCATGGGTTTCTCCAATAGTTCCAATCCTCAAGGATGACGGTGATGTCCGCTTATGCGTTGACATGCGGCGTGCTAACACAGCCATTTTAAGAGAAAACCACCCATTACCGTGTATGGAAAACTTACTACCAAAAATAAAAAAGGCCAACTATTTTTCTAAACTTGACATAAAAAACGCATTTCATCAAGTGGAACTACACCAGGACTCAAGATATTTGACCACTTTTATCACATCGAATGGTCTTTACAGATATAAAAGACTCATGTTTGAAATTACATGCGCTCAAGAACTCTTTCAAAAAATCATGGAGCGAATGCTAATTAAGTGCGAAGGAGCTACAAATTTTATCGATGACATATTGATTTGGGGAACCGACGAGAAAGAACATGACATGAGACTTTCCAATGTGATGGAAGTGTTGAAACTCAATAATGTTTTATTGAATCAGGAGAAATGTGTTTACAAAGTACAGACAATACACTTCTTGGGACATGAACTGAAACCGGACGGAGTGAAACCACTGCCTAAATACATCAAGAGTATAACTGAATTTAGAACACCAAAAACAATAGAGGAATTACAAAGCTTTTTAGGTTTGGTAAACTACATAAACAAATGGATCCCGAATTTGGCCACGACAACAGAACCTCTAAAACAAATATTAAGACAGAAACTAGGAAAGAAAGCTAGCATAAAAGAATACTGGAAAGACAATCACCATGAAGCATTTGAAGAATTGAAAAGAATGTTATCTAAAATAGAAAGTTTGGGATATTACGATATTAAAGACAAGACGCAAGTAATAGCAGACGCAAGTCCTGTAGGGCTAGGAGCAGTTTTAGTGCAGACTGATTGCAAAGGACCAAGGATTATTTCATACGGAAATCGGACACTCAGTGAGTGTGAAAGGAAATATAGCCAGACAGAAAAAGAGGCCCTTGCGCTGGTATGGGCTATCGAACACTTTAACACATTTCTATTTGGTAAAGAATTTGACTTAATAACGGATCACAAGCCATTGGAATTTATATTTAGTCCAAGATCCAAACCCTGTGCCCGTGTGGAAAGGTGGGTTTTGCGACTTCAGGCGTATCGCTATAACATAAAATATAAGCCAGGGAAGACCAATATTGCAGACCCACTATCGAGGCTATGCTGTATAGATTCCGATCGGCCTGTTCACTCACCAGAAGAGAATTATGTACATCAGATAGTGAACTCGCGAGACCTTGTGCAGTATCAATGCAACAAATAATAAAAGAATCAGAAAGCGATCAGGAAATCACCAATGTTAAAAAAGGAATTTATAGCCACCAATGGGAGGAGTCCGTGAGGTCATTTAAAATATTTTCGGATAAATTGTGTTTTTATGAAAACATCTTGTTGAGAGGAAACAAGCTCGTTATTCCTCAAAATCTCAGAAAGCAAGTTTTATTAGCAGCTCATGAGGGCCATCCAGGAGTGGTTGCTATGAAAAGTCGTCTTCGTACTAAGGTCTGGTGGCCTAGGATCTATAAGGATGTTGAGTTGATGGTAAAGGGTTGCAAGGGGTGCACCCTAGTTACCTTACCAAATGCTCCAGCACCGATGAAACGCAGAGAACTTCCATCTGAGCCCTGGATTGATATTGCGATGGACCTACTGGGTCCATTGCCGAATAACGATTACATCTTAGTAATCATTGACTATTACAGTCGCTATAAAGAGATCAAGATTACCAAAACTACAACAAGCTCGCAAATTATTAAGATCCTGAAAGAACTCTTCAGCCGACTAGGCTATCCACTATCGATCACTGCTGATAACGGCCGACAATTCGTTAGCGAGGAGTTTAATCGTTTTTGTCGCGATGGTAACATAAAACTTTTTAACACTGTGCTATATTGGCCACAAATGAACGGAGAAGTGGAGCGTCAAAACAGAGACATAGTAAAAAGGCTAAAAATTGGTTCAAGTGAAAAACGAGATATGAAAGAAACGCTATATGAATACCTAATGATGTACAATTCCACCCCTCATTCTGTTACGGGAAAGACGCCATCAGAACTTTTTTTCAAAAGAATAAACAGGGATAAAATCCCTATGCTGAAAAACATAAACGAGACAGATAACGACACTGAAGTAAGAGACCGAGACAAGTTACAAAAGGAAAAAGGGAAGGAATATGGAGACCGGAAGAGAAGAGCGGAAAACCCAGAACTGACAGAAGGTGATAAAGTATACGTCAAAGAAATAGAAAAGACAAATAAACTCTCAACTACTTTCAACCCAACACCACATGTAGTAGAAGAATCAGTGGGAGAGGATTTTACGATAAGGAATGAAGTAACGGGACAGAGACTACGGAGAAATGTCATTCATCTAAAGCGTGTGGAAGGACAATGGAAATCAGTCGGAGATGAGTCCAATGGAAATGAAGATCAGATAAATCAAACGGAATAAAACAATAGAAATTAAAATATAAAACTATGAGTAGAGATTCTTGATGCAAAAGTAAAAAACTATTAAGTAGATTCATTACAATAATTTAAATTAATAAAATTTGTTAAAAAGGAAGGGATGTAGTGTTTGTATCTAGACAATAGATATACTACGTTGTCTCATGTACACCAGTAGAGGGCGCCGCCGTCAACCGGCAGTCTGGGAGTAGACGCGGTGCGGGCTGGGCGTGCGCGGGCGCGCCGATCTGTGTGTAGTAGTGAGCCAATGTACATCGATACATTTACCTAGTGGTTTCGTGATAGTGATCACTACATGCGGCTTGCATTTTATATATTTTTTTTAATTTGATGACTTACTGAATTCCTTACTGCATACATTGCAACGTAAATAGAAATCGTCATTTTTTCTTGTACTAACATTTTCATATTTTGCTGATGTCAAACTGTTCTTTACTTCATCATATTTAATAAAAGCTGGTATCTCAGTTTCTGTAACATTGTCAGTTAATTCTTTTTTCACGACTACTTGTTCTTCTTTTATAGTTGCGGCAGTACCGTCATACACGCATACTTAATTGTAGTCTTGCCTGTGACCTACAGAGTTCAGCATACACCATTGAGTTTCTCACTGTTTGGTGGAACATCCGTAGAAAAAGTTCTACCTGGAGAACTTTTCTTATTAATTCTAATAATGTATTTTTTCAGGAAAATGTTTCATCAAGTACAATATTCAAGGTACTTTCCCTCCATGTGGCATATCCGTGGGACGCTCTGTATTTAAGTTAGATTTGTATATTTTGTTTGTACATGAAAGGAGCAGAGGCAGCAGCTCGTGGAGCCTTGCATTTGGAGTTGACGTGCTGCCGCAGATGCTCGGCGCGCTTGTACGCGCTCCCGCACGCCGCACATGCATGCGGCCTCTCATCGGAATGAACTTGCATGTGCCCTTTTAAATGGCGCACTTCGATAAATGTCTTATTGCAAACATCACATGCGTAAGGTCTCTCCGCCGTGTGAACGCGCATGTGTGCGCTTAATGCACTCTCATGCGCGAACGAGAAGGAGCAGCGAGTGCAAGAGAACGGTTTAGCCTGAGTGTGCACTCTGCGCAGATGCTGGCGGAGAGTGCTCTGGTGGGCGAAAGCTTTCCCGCACGTGTCGCAGCTGTAAGGCCGCTCGCCCGTGTGACGGCGCATGTGCTCTCTCAAATTGAAGCGAGCGAGGAACGCTTTGCCGCAAACTTGGCAAGAATGCGGTTTATCCCCCGTGTGGGTCCCTAGATGTGCTTTCAGATGGTTTCCTAGCGTGAAAGTTTTACCGCAGACTTCGCACGCGAAAGGTTTTTCTCCCGTATGGATCCTGAGATGCACCTTCAAGTGGCTCTTATACCAGAACTTAGCGCTGCACCTGTCACAGCAGAACGGCTTCTGTGCGGAATGCGAAGAGTTCAAGTGCTTGCACAGATCGTTTCTGCAAATGAACGTGTCGGGGCAAAGAGAGCAAGTCACTACCTCGTTCTCGAGAAAGCAAATCTTCAAATGCTGACGCAAGTTTGGTTTCGTTGTGTACGATTTGTGACATTTATCACAAGTGTAAGGCTTTTCTGTCGAGTGCGTTATGATGTGGTCACTCAGATCGCTGTCACTATCAAACGTTTTGGTGCAGTAGGGGCAGAGGTACATCGGTATATATGGTTTAACCTCTGTGCAAACTAGCATGTGTTGCTTCATGCCTTGCTTTCTAGCAAAGGGTTTCTTACACCCCTCACATTTAAATGGCTTCTCTCCACTGTGGATAACTGTATGAGATTTCAGAAGAGATTTCGAAGCAAACTTTTTGCTACACACACAGCAATAGAAAGACCGTCCATCATCTGGATCTGGCGATTCCCACTTGATCTTTTCTCTAGTACAAGTTTTGGTGTGTTGCACCATGTTGTGTTTTCTGGAGAAAGATTTGTTGCAATATTTACAGTGATGCGGCTTTTCCCTGGAATGACTTATTAAGTGCGACTTTAGCAGATGCCTTGTTGTAAACATTTTTGAACAAACGTCACAGCAGAAATGAGTTCTCTGTTTGGTTGCTTCACTTTTAAATAGGATCTCTTTTCTGTCCACATCCTCACTGCACATCATCTCAGTTTTAACAGAATCATCTTCGCATTTTGTTTCTTCTTTGATGTTTTCCAACTTAAATATTACTGGAGCATCATGCATGCAGATATAGCTGTTCACGAGTCTGTTCCGAGCAGGGGCAGGTAGCGAGTTCGTAGAACATTCGTTGATTGAGTAATCATCGCCTATATACACAGACTGAGCTGGAGCTATTGATAAAGATCCTGTTTCAAAGCTTGATGTAGGAATAGTGTTGCGCGTTACCTAAAAACAGATGAAATTACAGCATAGAAGGCAGAGGTATGATTACCAACGAGTTGAGTGAACGACGCTAAATCTAAGGATTCATACCTTTTCTACACCACTGTTAAATAGTTCTAAGAAAATGATTTCCGACTTAAGAGCCATTTCTGAGAACTTTCCAAACCTCTTTAGCCGAAAATAACAAAAAGAGCAAACTGTTTTAGGCATACTATCTTCTGTGCTGAGCTGTAACAACAGAGAAAAAAGTGATTAAAAACATCAAGAATAATTATAGATAAGTACTACCTACCTACATAAGTCGGTAATATATTTTTATAATCTACGTATTTATCTGGTTCCCTTAATCCCTGAGACACTTTTTAACGGCTTCCTAACATTAATGGACAAAACTAAACAACATCAGAAGGCATAGTATTAAATCATTTGATCGTCCTACTCGTGAACTCCAGCAACTCTTCAATTTCTTGTAAACACTGTAGTTTTTGTCTAAGAACAACCTCGATTTGTTCCTTTACATCCTTAAACTTATTAAGCACTAGCTATGCCCGCGACTTCGTCCGCTCTCATGGGTCTGCCTGTTCGGGTAAGCACACTTAGGCATATTTCCCCATCCACACCGCGCCTTACCACATCGCGCTTACTTATTATATACATTACTCATACTCATACTCATATTATTTATTGCAATTATTATGTTACATACTTATTGATAAAATATTTTTAGGTATTTACATAGGTACCTAACCTAATAGGGTGGGTACAAACCTAGCCTAATATGGTAGGTAAGTTAGGTACATAAGCAATGTACCTACACAATACATTTTCCCCCCTAACCTACATTGTCCCACTGCTGAGCAAAGCCTCCCAAAGACTTCCAGTTATTTCTATTCTGAGCATCCTACCATCATCATAACCTCAAAAATTGTATAATAGGTACACACACATGCATGTAATATACATTGCACCTACCATAATATATGATTGTTCCATCAGCTTGTTGTATAAAAAAAATCTACTTAATATTCAAAACAATGGTAATACACAACTATTACATACATACATACATACATAAAATCACGCCTTATTCCCATGGGGGTAGGCAGAGATCACGGATTTCCACTTGCTACGATCCTGACACACCTCTTTCGCTTCATTCACTCTCATAACAGTCTTCATACATGCTCGTCGGTTTAGGGTACTCCTAACCTGGCCTTTCTCTAAAACGTCTGCGATCTGATCGAGATACATGCGCCTAGGTCTTCCCCTTCCAGCAGTTCCATTCACACTCGCCTGATGCAATTGTTTTGTTAATCTCCTTTCATCCATTCTCTCTACATGTCCAAACCATCTTAGCATACCTTTCTCTACTCTCATCACTACGTCTTCTTTCACACCGCATTCCTCTCTTATCACACTCTTTTTCACTCTATCACTCAACTTTACGCCACACATACTACGCAACGCTCTCATTTCTACTGCATTCACTCTGCTTTGATGTTTTTTCTGCCATACCCAACTTTCACTACCATACATCAATGTCGGCACTAACACTCCTTTATGTACAGCAAGTCGTGCCTTGTTAGACAGTTTCCTGCTGCTCATAAATGTGTGTAATGCCCCATTCACTCGATTTCCAGCCGTCACCCTCCTTTCAATATCATTTTCATGCTTTCCATCTCTTGTAAACAAAGTCCCCAAATATATAAACTCATTCACTTGTTCCACTTTTTCTCCACCAATCAAAATATTACATGCTGTTATACATTCATCTCTTTCGAAAACCATAATCTTTGTCTTACTTACATTTACTTTCATTCCTTTTCTCTCAAAAGCTCCATGCATAATTGTTACCATCTCCTGTAACTCGTCCGCCGATGACGCAAGTATAACCTGGTCATCAGCATAGAGAAGACATTTGACGAGTAACTCATTCATTCTTAGTCCGCATTCACTATCTTTCAAATCTTGTAAACAACTATCCATGAATAAATTAAACAACTATGGAGACGCTACACATCCCTGTCTAACACCCTTTTGGATGCTAAACCATTCAGTGTATGACCCATTTATCCTAACGCAAGCACTAGAATCCTCATAGAGAGATTTCAGAGCCTGAACCAAGTTGTTGTCTACTCCATACATGGACAGCACCGACCATAGCTCATTCCTCATCACTTTATCATAGGCCTTTTCTAAATCCACGAATGCGCAATAGACCTTTTGACCCTTGGCCAAAAATTTCTCGGCTATGCATTGCAAGGAAAAGACCTGATCCGTACATCCCATTCCCTTTCGAAATCCCGCTTG
Organism: Thera obeliscata; assembly: GCA_947578465.1. Lineage (NCBI taxonomy): Eukaryota > Metazoa > Arthropoda > Insecta > Lepidoptera > Geometridae > Thera > Thera obeliscata. Next base: position 12,593,429 of record OX387918.1, on the reverse strand, counting down.
TGCATCCCATATTTTCCCATCGGTTTCTTTCACAACTCTTTCAATCAACACTTTTGCATACAGTTTGCCGACAACGCTGAGAAGGCTAATGCCTCTGTAGTTCTTGCAGTCTTGATGTGAGCCTTTTCCCTTGTAAAGTGGAACTATGACGGCTTTGCACCAATCACTTGGCACTCGGCCAGCCTTCCAGCACAAATTAAAAAGGTGACACAGCTGACTTGCTACTACGCCATGTCCAGCTTTCAGCATCTCAACTGTAATCCTATCATACCCTGCAGCCTTTCCTGATCTCATTCCTTTCAATGCATTCACTACTTCATTCATACTAATTACACTTTCATCATTGTTTTCACCCACCATTAAGGTTGTCTCACGTGCCTCCTCTCTTTCAAACAAATTTTCAAAATACTCTTTCCATCTTTTTAATAAGCATTCATCACCTTTCACTAAGTTACCATTCTGGTCCCTGACTGAGTTCAGCTCCGAGCTCAGAGTTTTCCCCCTGGCTGAATGTTCGTCTGGAAATCCTCAGATAACCTTTGGTCAAATACATCCTTCTACTCTTCTTTTTTTCTGGCAATCACTTCTTTCACTAACCTTTTTAATCTCTTATATTCGTTTTTAGTTTCATTCACATTTTCATTCGTAGCTCTTTGCATTCTTTGGTTAGCTCTGACAGATAGCCAGTCTACCCACGCCTTCTTTTTTTCAGATACAACCTTTTGCACATCTTTATCCCACCAAACATGCTTCATCTTTTGTATTACAACTATTATAGTTAAGATAAGTAGGTACCTGCCTAAAATATAACGAATTAAATCTTTACGACATTTTAGCAGCATACCTTGACACCTGTGAGTTTTTCGTACAGTTCTAGGAGTATACCATCCTCAATATTATGACTTTTCAAATGCACGTCACTGTTGAGACACACTCGGCATACGGATTCATCCGAGGGAGCGCTCGAGGTCAACATTCTTTAGTTTGATTCAACTGTATTTTTCTTTTTCACACTCAAATTTGTACGTTCCTATGTATAGGTAAGTAGGTAGGTACCTACATATTAGGAAGGTACCAAATTAATAATTATTGAACAGACAAACATAAATCACAACGTCTGAATTTGTATATAGGTATACAAATTCAGTTTAGCTGAGAGTTTAGGGAACAAAAATATGCTACACAACCAGAACAGTAAATCATCACAAACAAATAGAAGTTAGCACTAAACGGTCATTTATTACCGTAAATGCTAAGACACGTAAAGTAAATTTTCAACTAACTCGAATTGCGACTCTACGTAAATATTAAATTTCACTCTATTTACACGTACACCGTGTAAATAACAGAACGGTGAATTGGACGGGCCAATTCACTCTCAATCTTAATAATAAAGGTCCAACCGCACTTGAGCGGCGCGGCGCTGCGCTGCGCGGCGCGTCGCTTCACAGACCCTATCGCACTAGAGCGACAGCTCGCGTCATTTGTCGCGTGAGTGAGTGAGTGAGTGAGTGTTGCCACGTGCCGAACCAAAATATCTGGGTTTCAAAGTCTAAAAATCTGTATACCTAAATCTTATTTGATCGAAAAACACACAGAACATAAAACGAAACAAAAACAACACAGATTATAACAGAAATTATACAAAAAAACCGGCCAAGTGCGAGTCGGACTCACGCACGAAGGGTTCCGTTTTAAAAACATTTGTTATCTTTTGTATTTATTCCTGTTATAGCGGCAACAGAAATACATCATTTGTGAAAATTTCAACTGTCTAATTATCACGGTTCATGAGATACAGCCTGGTGACAGACAGACAGACAACAGACATACGGACGGACGGACAGCGAAGCCTTAGTAATAGGGTTCCCGTTTTTACTCTTCGGGTAGGGAACCCTAATTATACACAAATATTGAATTTACTTTTACATTGAATTACTTTTTCATAGACTAAATCAGATTCCAAAAATCTGTATAAATGCAAGGTCAAATCAGTAATCTCTAATACTAGCCAAAATTCTGTATAAATACAGATAAATATGTATAATTGGCAACACTGCGTGAGAGTGACGCGCAGTGACGCGCCGCTTGCTATATCGCACTTGAGCGTCACGACGCGTCGCTCACAGCGCGTCGGTCGCCACGCGTCAAAATATTCTTTCGGAGGCAACTATGTCGCGACGCGCCGCGCAGCGCAGCGCCGCGCCGCGCTAGTGCGACACACACCATACAAAATGACTGAAAGAATATTTTGACGCATTGTGTCGCGCGGCGCTGCGCTGCGCGGCGCGTCGCTTCACAGACCCTATCGCACTACAACTGCAACTCGCGTCATTTGTCGCGTGAGTGAGTGAGTGAGTGAGTGTTGCCACGTGCCGAACCAAAATATCTGGGTTTCAAAGTCTAAAAATCTGTATAAATCTTACTTGATCGAAAAACACACAGAACATAAAACGAAACAAACCAACACAGATTATAACAGAAAATATACAAAAAAACCGGCCAAGTGCGAGTCGGACTCACGCACGAAGGTTTTAAAAACATTTGTTATCTTTTGTATTTATTCCTGTTATAGCGGCAACAGAAATACATCATTTGTGAAAATTTCAACTGTCTAATTATCACGGTTCATGAGATACAGCCTGGTGACAGACAGACAGACAACAGACATACGGACGAACGGACAGCGAAGCCTTAGTAATAGGGTTCCCGTTTTTACTCTTCGGGTAGGGAACCCTAATTAAACACAAATATTGAATTTACTTTTATATTGAATTACTTTTTCATAGACTAAATCAGATTCCAAAAATCTGTCTAGATGTAAGGTCAAATCAGTAATCTCTAATACTAGCCAGAATTCTGTATAAATACAGATAAATATGTATAATTGGCAACACTGCGTGAGAGTGACGCGCAGTGACGCGCCGCTTGCTATATCGCACTTGAGCGTCACGACGCGTCGCTCACAGCGCGTCGGTCGCCACGCGTCAAAATATTCTTTCGGAGGCAACTATGTCGCGACGCACCGCGCAGCGCAGCGCCGCGCCGCGCTAATGCGACACACACCATACAAAATGACTGAAAGAATATTTTGACGCATTGTGTCGCGCCGCGCAGCGCAGCGCCGCGCCGCTCAAGTGCGGTTGGACCTTTATCATCCTCCTTCCATAACTGCTGTCTAGTCTGTGGGAGTTAACCTTGGCCAACGTCAACACGCGTTGCTAGAACCTGCCATGTTTTAGTTAAAACAAGACTTTAATCTTGTTCTTCCTCCAAGGAAAGGAAGGCTTGGTGTCGTGAAAATAGAATCTTAAAATTTCTATTTGTTTTTTTTCTTCTTCACATGTACTGTACATTCTCAATGTTAATAATGTAGCCTTGGGGCTTGGCCTAGTCTAGCCCTAGCTCCTAGCCCGAAGCCGTTTATCGAATTGTTTGGTAGCATACGGACAAGGAACATAAATTTCCTGGGATGAAATAGTTTACAATGGCTGCTGTGGTCTGCAGAGTGTGTCTTGCCAATGGTACTGTGAGGATGCACAGCATTGAAGACATCCAGCTGCTAGAGTTTTACGAACGTCTCACAAAATACAAGGTAGGTACCTACCTACTTATACAAGAAGAAAGTAGGCACCAAATTTTAAGAAGATCGGAGCAACGCGAACGGTTCGCAAGTCCAACATACGTACTAACGTACAATAAATTGTTCAAAGAAGTTCAATTAATACTTGTTCAATTATATTGAAATTGGGTGAACTGAAAAACCATTGTTTTGTTTACTATAATAGGCATAGGTATATATGGAGAGAGGCACTGGGGGTTAGTGGTAGTGGCCCCGTCTTCCGATCCGAAGGTCGTGGGTTCAAATCCACTTGTGTACCAATGAGTTTTTCTGTCGAAAAATGTATGTGCACTATGCCAGTACCCTCAAAACGGTGAAGGAAAACATCGTGAGGAAACCGGCGTGTTGTAGAACCTAAAAAAGTTCGAGCAACACGTGTCAAGGGTCACGCAAAAAGGGCCCACCAGCGACCTACTTGCGGTAAAACCTGCTCGCACATCAAGTGCGCATGATAAACTTGCCAAAGTTAGGCATAGGTATAACATTTGAAGGTATAAACCACATCATTATCATCATCATACTAAACCACAAAGGATTGCTTTGAAACAGCCAACCAGATTAAGGAGTCAGACATGTTTAGATAACTTTGCACACAACTTCAAAAAACCGTGCACAACTGAAGTCATTGAGTTTGCGCTATCAGATCATACGTCTCAACTTATAGAATGTCAAATAAAGAACTTAGCTCTGATTAAATACTGGAGGGTTATGAGACGAGATTACTCAGCCGACAACATAGATAAGTTTAAAAATATTCTTCAGAACATATCTTTTTCTGAAGTATACAGTGAAAATGACTCTAACACAGCGTACAATATGTTTATTGAAACGTTCAAGCTTTTTTATGACTTATGTTTTCCGCACAAACTAGTCACAATCAAAACGTCAAAGCCCGTACGATGGATATCACGTGGCATTAAATTATGCTGTAAGAAAAAAAGGAAACTTTTATGGCACTACAGAAAAAAACCATCAGATAGTAATAAAACAGAATATCTTAGATATTCAAATAGACTTAAAAAAATTATTAAACTCACACAAAAAGCTCAAAATAATTATAAAATAAAACATTCGAAAAATAGTCTAAAGCTAGCTGGAATATCATTAATAGTACAAAACGTAATCTACCAAAAGACCCCATTGACAAAATTAAAGTGAACAACAAAATTGTTACAAATCCAAAAGACATATCAAATGCATTTAATGACTATTTTATTGATAAGATAGTACCCAAAAATTCAAATATGAGTTATACCCCACGAATTGTAAGCCAAAGGGACTCATTATTTTTGAAACCTTGCATACCATCTGATTTAATTAAAATAATAGCATTGCTTTATTTGCATTTGCTGAATTAATAAGTACTCCTATGACTCATGTTATCAATTTATGTATAAGCTCAGGTGTATTCCCAGACGCATTAAAGATCTCTATAATAAAACCTCTACATAAAAAGCTGAGTAAAGAAAACATGGAAAATTATAGACCTATCTCTCTTATACCTGTACTATCTAAAATCTTCGAAAAATATATTTCTATATCATTAAATCATTATTTTGAAACCAAGCATATATTTTGTACAGAACAAAAAAGATTCAGAGTAAATAAAACAATAAATATGGCAATATACGACTTTCTCCATCGAGTTTCAAGTAACGTTGATAAAAGAATACCTGTGTGTTCCATTTTCTGTGACATGACACAAGCATTCGATTATATTGACCACAACATATTATTTCACAAACTTGACATTTATGGTGTCAGAGGTAATTCTTTGGACTTAATTAAATCCTACCTGGATAACAGAAAGCAAATTACGGTAATAAATAACATAAATTTCAAAACTAGACGCGAAGAAACTCATACATCTGGAGAGAGAATTATGAAATACGGTGTTCCTCAAGGGAGTGTGCTAGGCCCACTTCTTTTTATAATATATATAAATGACTTACCTGGAACTACTACTCAACCGATGTCACTATTCGCTGACGACAGCACTGTGACCATAACATGTAATAATATTAACACATACAAATATGACATTAATGCAACATTGACATCAATTATAGAATGGCTAGACAATAATAATTTACAAATTAATTTAAATAAAACTAAAATTATACATTTCCGACAACGCGAAACTGCTGCATCATTAAATTTTGACATACAATATAATAATAAAACTATAGAGAATGTAGAAACCACAAAGTTTTTAGGATTAAATATTGACAAACAATTGAACTGGAAACCACATTTAGAACATTTATGTAAAAAAATTAATAGCACTGTGTATATCTTGCATAAGCTTTCCTCCATAGTAGACATTGAAACGCTACTTATGGCTTACCATGGCCTAGTTGCCTCACAAATAAGATATGGATTGATATTTTGGGGAAACTCTACCAACGCTAAAATAATATTTAAATACCAGAAACGATGTGTCCGTGCAATGTTTCATCTGAAGACTACTGACACCTGTAAACCATACTTCAATAAACATCGTATTTTAACAATCCCTTCATTGTATATTTTGGAAACAGCTATGTTTGTAAAAAGTAACCCCGATCTGTTTTGTCGGCTGAATGATGTCGTAGATCGCAATAGACGAGATACAAGTCGAGTATGTGTCCGCAACTCTAAGACCAAGTTTATGCGCAAGAGTATCTTCTGTATGGCTCCTATCCTTTACAATAAACTCCCACAGGCTATTAGGGAAATGCCATGTTCGCTTTTTCAAAGAAAGTTAAAAACATTACTTTTAATCAAAACCTATTATAAAATTGACGATTTTTTTAATGACAAGGCCTTCCTAAAAAGTTAATTGTATTATGTACTTACCTAATTTTATATTGATGATGTACTCACCTCTGACTTTTTATTTTAATATTCTTTGACATTTTGTATTAAGTATTGCTGTTCTTTTTATGTTTCTTTTTTTGTTTGTTATGTTTTTTTTTATGTTTTGTCCTTGATTATTATTAATGGTTTAATTTTTAATTTTATTTAATAATTTATAAATTTTATGACAATTACTTGTAAATCTCAATATTGCATGCCTAGACATAAGCAGAATACATTGTACATTACCTATTATAATTTATCATCTTTTCGACATGTATTTCAAGCAATAAATATAATCTGAATCTGAATCTGATTACTTATTTTTTTGTTACAGTTTAATCCAAGAGATGGGACGCCCAACAAATTGTGTTACATCTGTTTTTCTCAGCTACAGAAATGCCACAGATTTTATGACAATGCAAAACGATCAGAAAAAATTCTTGCCGGTCTATTAGGCGGTAGTACAGAGGTAAGTTACAAAATACAAGCTCTTATAGACTCACAGAATAGCAAATTCTAATTGTGCGTATTTGTTCCACAACACATAAATATATATTTTTATTCCACGATTATTATATCCAAAATATTTATTTATTCCACAGGCACACTTCAATTTATCTGCACAAAATCTGAGGATACAACAAAACTTGTTGGTGACAGCTGTCCAACATATATCCATAGAAAACTCAAAAAGCAGCATTGGGGATTTTTTTACTGAGTCAGCACTAACAGGAACTAGCCGAGAATTTAGCTATGACAGGGCGTGTGCCCATACTTTTGTAACTGTCAAAGAAGAAAGAGTCTCTGTTAAAGAAGAGAATAACTTAAAAGAAGAAATATTTATTGAAGTTAAGGAAAGTATCCTAGGAAATGTTGAAGATGATTGCCTAAACAAACAATCAATCAAGGATTTGAATCTCCATTGTGAACAATGTAACAAATTGTGTAAGAACCAGAGACATTTAAAAGCGCATATTATGATCACCCACATGGGTAAGAAGCCATATTCATGTGATGTGTGCAGTAAACAATTCAAGCAATTAGCTTATTACAAGGTCCATATGAGAACGCACATTGAAGGGAAGCCGTTTGCATGCTCCTGTTGCACTAAAACATTCTACCGTAAAGGCAACTTAAATAAACACATCCAGAATCATTCCCAAGAAAAGTCTTATGTCTGCGATAGATGCAGCAAAGGATTCAAGCAAAGGAGCCATTTAAAAGTGCACATGAGAATTCATACTGGAGAAAAGTTGTATTCCTGTGAAATTTGCGGTAAAACTTTTAATCAAATTGCGAATTTAAACAAACACATGGGGATTCACTCGGGATTGAAACCATACTCGTGCGATTTGTGTGGTAAAGCGTTCTTACAGCGGGCACAGGTGAAAGCGCATATGCGGAGTCACACGGGGGAAAAGCCATATGGATGTGATAGATGTGAAATGGCGTTCAGTCATGCCTCTCCATTGAGGAAACATATGCGCCTACACACTGAAGCGAAGCAATATGCCTGCAGCAGATGCTATGTATCATTCAACTTGGAATCCAGCCTGGTGGAACACATCCGCGTCCATACGGCAGAGAGACCTTACCCTTGTGATAAATGCACTAAAACATTTACGGACCCCCGAAACTTGAAGAGGCACAATATGCAGGTTCATTCCGAAGAGAGACTGCATGTCTGTGGACGATGCACTAAGACATTTAAACGACCGGGGCATCTGAAGAAGCATATGACGTCATCTTTTTGCCGATCGGTGGAACCTGGTGGGATAATACTTGGTTAACCGAGGGCTTCTATATACAATATAGAAAGAATGGCAATCATAGAAGAATGAAGGTTCTCAAGAAGGCCATGGGAGATTGGTGCACGGAGCCCAGTAGCAGATCTATGAAAATGTGAATTCAGTGGGGTGGGCATACTGCGGAACATAGGCTACTGACATTGGCCACCGCGAGGGCCTAAGCCCTGTATATATACAGGGGTATTGTTATTATGTGGTTCTTCCAAATTCGATTTCAATTTATTTATTCAAGGACCACTTTGAAACTGTCTTAAAATATTTAATCTAAAAACTAGTTATTATGTACTAACTACACTGTTAATTCTTTGTGTGAATGTTTTCCCACAGATGTGGCAACAGTGTGGGGCCCATCTGATTCTGTAAACCTTTCCTCCCATGTGAACTCTCAAGGCTCAATGCTGTTTGAAGTGCCGCCTGGAATATGATGGTCTGACTCTATTTCACACATTTGGACGGGCATCCAGATAGTCAACATTTTAATTTATTTCGATATTACTATTTAAAATACTATGTTTAACTTTATCTAGTATTTAAGTATCTGAATATATATCTGTATATATTTTGATACCCTTTTATTCGTCCATCGTATAGCCCCTTCCCACGGTCTGTGATATCGCTCACAGAGGCTAGAGGGTCGGATCAGCTCGCACGACACCATGGGAACGGTCTCTTGCGCTGAGGTGCGCGGTAGCGCAGGAACCCTGTCTGTGTGCGTTGCCGTACGTCGTCGTCGGCTGTGCGCTTGGAGGAATTAGAAATGGAGGCGTCAACGTTTAAATCCACGAACAATATTTTCTGCCAAAATTGACGGGGGACGAGGTAAACACGCATGGCACACGCGCATAGCAAAATCCTATTCATGTAAACACACACATTGACAATCCCGCACACGATCTTAAAATTTGCACACAGATAAAAAATATAACGTAGTTACGCAGTGTCAAGACTCACATTAAGATAATCTCTAGTGATGGGCATTCAGTAAGACCGGTAAATTGAACGATGAATAAAATAATGAATGAAATGGGTTTTTAGGTAAAGGTAATTTAAATAAGTTATGCACAACAGGTTTCACATTTTGTAACAGTCAGAAAGTAAAAGAACTGAATTTAATTGTTATGTTTTATTAATGGTTATAAGTTTGAATCAATAGTTCTTAACATGTTATAGCATAGTACACATAAATTTTAGTCTTTTACTGAATAATTGAAAAAAATATATAAAGTGAAATCACATTACATCGTCAGCCTTCACATCACAGCGAAGTTTGTAGTTCTACCTTCTGCGCTGGAGGCGTTGGTTCGATTCCCACCGAGAACAAATATTTGTGTGGTGAACGCAGATGTTTGTTTGCCCGAGTTTGAGAACTTTCTGGAAAATGTTCCGAGCAAACCACACTCGTTCTTGTTGCATGCCAATTTGTTTTTTGGACAAAAAAATTTGTCCACTCTTCAAGCAACAGGGTTTTTTGGAAACCTGCACAGGACATAAAATAAATATGAAATAGGCAAAAAAATGTTTTCACTACGCCCACGACTTTATTTTTGAGTATGATGTCATGTCCTATTTTATACATTGATGAGTAGAGAGTTTGATGACTGGTACTTAGGATACCCATATTGTGGGATTTGTGAATAAATGTAATCCGATATATCGTGGCGGCAGCCATCTTGTACCGATTTTCATCAAAAACAGCTAAGAACACTCCCGACTATTCACCTTTCAAACAAACAAAAAACCAAATTTAAATCGCTTGATTCGTTCGGGAACTACGATGGGACAGGCAGACACACACACAGACACCGCAAACTCATAACATCCCGTCGTTTTTACGTCGGGGGTTTAAAAAACACCAAATACGTAATTAGACAACACATTAAGTGATAATAATTTAACGTTTATTTTATCATTCATTCATTCATCAATTTCATTCAACTTTTCCCAACACTATGCCTTCTACCAAGGTTTATTCTTTGACAATGGTGTCGTAATACTGTCGCTAATCTGTCGCAACCGGTATTTCTTTTGAACTTAAATTCTACAAAATTACAAACACAATTGACAAAATAATACTCCCTTGTGGTAGGAAATACCATGTTCCCGGAAGTTTGATGTCTCTGATCGTCTTTTACAAGAAACTACCATGCAATTCACCATTTTCACGGAGCTCCACTTCGCGACATGAAACGACACACAATGCCTGCGGTTGCGAGTAAAACAGTTTTAATTAAAGGATATGATCGAGATCGTTTTATGATCGGCAGAGGGGAAAGCCCTGCCTTGACATCTCCATTTCTAATTCCTCCAAGGCTGTGCGTGATGATCTGCAGAACCACGCCACGCAGACGCACCATACGTAGTATCTATAACTAGTCTGTGGACGCACCATATGAATGAAAGCAGCATTAGACATCCGCCATTTTTTGCATGGCAATAAGGCTAGCCACAATAAATTAAACCATGAACCATATCTCAAAAGGGGTCTCTACACATTTGCCCATGCTGGCCCACTACAGGCCAACGCCAATGTGTACAGGGGGTATTGGTATATGTTGGCGGACATTTGTCAAGCATGGCGCGCAATCGGGGAGTTGTCGGTTTTTTGGGCACACTTCAAAGGAATCGTGGCGTAGCCTGGCCTGTGGTGTTTACACAATCGGCCAATGTTCAGTTCAGTTCGTCACCGGCCGCTGACCGGGATAGAACACTATTGTGTTGCGTTCTGTAATACTTGTAAACAGTATAGAATAAATTATAGTGTAAAAACTAAAAAAAAAACGCTTTTATAACTAATTGAACTAAAAAGTTAAAAATAAAACTGTAATAATCAATTGAAAAATTTATATTATTGTACAAAAAAGCGTAGAGTGCTTTTTATAATAACTTCAGATATAATAAACTATTGATAAAATATTTACAACAATCAAAATCAAGCCCCCCACGCTTTTTGTACAATAATATAAATTTTTCAATTGATTATTACAGTTTTATTTTTAACTTTTTAGTTCAATTAGTTATAAAAGCGTTTTTTTTTAGTTTTTTAAACTATATATAAATATTTTTTTCATATTATTGCATTGTCATCGACCTTTGACAGGTGTGCAAAGTTTGAATCAAATCTGATCGTTCAAAGTAAATAGCCGCAGCCGTAATTACTTCGACGTCCGTCGCAATTGGTTTGCCAGGCAGCTATGAGCCATGCGCCAATGTGTGAACACCAAGTGATCGTGGTCTACAATTGTGCATTGGCGGAGCCTGGCCCAGCATGGGCAAATGTGTAGAGACCCCTTAAGTAGTCTGTGCCATGAACCATGAATGAATGAAACCACTCTATAGGAAACCACCAACCACCAAATTTTATCAACAAAACAACAGTTGTAAAAAAATTGAAGATTTATAGATTTCTAATGTGTTTACTGTTTAGCAATGGAAAATGGCTTTTCCTAAAATTGACGGATATGTTGTAACTGAAAAATTAGGCTCTGGCAGTTATTCTACTGTTTTCAAGGCTTACACAAAGGTATTTGTAAAGTAAATAAAAATAAGTATGTGCTTGTATGCAGTTTGCTTTTATTTTCAGGCGACTAGTAGATACTAGTCGCCTACCTAGATGCTATTAGATAGGTATTTATTAATATTAATATTATCTTCATCATCAAAGCTCATCATTTTTCTATCAAGAGTCAATGTTCATTTAAATGTTTTTAATATTTTCACTTCTGGTGTGATGTGTAACATTGGATCAATAAATCTTAAATCAAATTTTATCATGTGTGGCAGATATACAGTTGAACAGAATGCAATCTCACCTTAGGCATTCTGTTTGAACATTTTTGATCAAAACCCTAAGAATACCGCAAAACAAAAATTGTTTTAAGTACAGGTACTTAGTCAACCTTACGTAAGTGGCTAGACCAAAACCTACCTACATTTATGCATTTATATTTATAAAACATGTATGTTTTAGGTGGGAGCTCGAATGACGGTAGCTGTGAAGTGTGTCGACAAGGCTCGGATCAAGAACTCTGGTGCCGCCGTCGACAACCTCATCACCGAGATCCGTCTGCTGAAGACTCTCACACATCCACATATTGTACACATGCACAATTTCACATGGGATGACCGGTACAAACATACATTTATTTAATCCAACTATCTAATCAGCATGGGCTGATGCCGCAGCCATACAAATGTAGCTCACCACTTCTTCAGCAACTGAGTAGTCCACAAATGGATTGAACCTATACTTTTTCTGAGTACATGATATACATTACAGATAGCAAACAAATGTTCATCATTGAAATCTATTTAAGTCCTTGGTGGGGAACAAACACCCCACTTACAGTGTTTATGGCAGAGATACTGTCAACTGATCTGTGAGGCTTATTAACTGCACAACAACATCATGCACTTGCCTTCTGCTGTGGAATGCCTGCATTTTATGTTCGGGTGTGCTTGTTTCAGGAACATCTACATAATAATGGAGTACTGTTGCGGAGGAGATCTGTCTAAATACATTAAAAGATATGGGCGGGTGCCAGAGACCCAGGTATTCAATACATTTATTCACTTTAGTGCATTAAACACTGCTACAGTACAAAGCTGAGTGACAACCAATTTATGATATCAAATTATTCAAAACAAATAATTATAGTAAGTTGTAGATCCTTGTAGAATTCTCATATAAAGATTACTATTTGATTGTACTTATTGTTTCAGGTGCTGTATTTTCTACAACAGCTAGCGTCCGCACTCAAATTTTTAAGAGAAAAAGGTTAACTTTTTTACATAATTAAATCAAGTTAAAAAAGTGAAGCAATGGTGAAAACTTGAAATAAGTTTTATCTTGATTTTTATAATGTCCCAAAAGTTAAGAGCCGAGCGGGATTTGAACCCGCGACCTTCCCCTGGGAACTTTTGGGACATTATAAAAATCTTTGTGATTTCCTTAAGTGTAGTAAACACTATAAAATTAATAAACAAGTTTTATCTTGTTTTCTACTTTTTAAATGCAATTAAGAGACCCTCGGTCCACTTTTCTTCATCAGCCTGTCTGTAGGTGTAAAGGCTTTTATATTAATTTATTCCAATCAACACAGAATAATTTTTTTGAGTACCTACCTATGTTAATATGACCCGCGCCACATTTCAACATTCGGAAAGATATCGATGGACTTTGTTTATGAAAACTCGCGATATTTTGTGCTGTGCACCTTCGCAAAATTAGTTTTAATCAAAACGAGTTTTTCTACTAAAAAGTCTGGATTTCGTATTTTTTTGTAAATCGTAAATTAACCATGGCTAATGGTTTTGATTTTATATTATTCTAATTCACAAAATAAGCGAGCGAGAAGGTAATCGTTGCAGTAGGAATAGTGACCTAATGTCGTGATTGGTTGTAAAGGAGTAGTGCACATGGACCTAAAGCCTCACAACCTGCTGCTCCACAAGGATCAAGCCGGGAAGTATATACTCAAGGTGGCGGACTTTGGGTGAATATATTATGTTTTATTCAGGTAAACATTACATTTGGCAGTACTAGAAGAGCTCTGCCTTCTTACTTCTCTAGGTTAGGACTATGGGTTGCCCGCAGCTTAGGCAGCTCCACACGTATTGACCATGTCTTTCCTGTGGGTTAGGCCAAGTGCTGAAAGGATGGTATAGGTGCTGGGCAAACCTATTAGATCTAAAATCCTGTCTCCAGGCATTGCAGTGCCCTGTGAATCGGTGCACAAGCCAAAGTTTTTTTTTTTTTTTTTTTTTTTTTATAACTGATAGCTAAGCATTTGGCTGCCATCACACCTGATGGAAAGTGAGGATGCAACCTAAGATGGAGCATGCTTAGCCATAATCCACCTGTTCACTCTTGTCTTGAAAATTCCCAAATTATAGTGTTCCGGAAATACTGACGCCGGTAGAGAGTTCCATTCCTTGGCAGTTCGTAATATAAAAGTGGAATCAAAACGCTTTGTACGCGAGTGTGGGATATCCACCATAAAGGAGTGGCACTTATCCGTGCGTCTAGAAGTCCGGAGGTAAAAGGGCGATGGGGGTATAAGGTCGTGCAGTTCTTGTGAGCACTCCCCGAAATGTATGCGGTAGAATACCGATAGACAAGCCACTCGACGACGGTGTTCCAGGCTGTAAAGCTTGGAGTCAAACAGCTCGTCGTTGCAGATGAGCCTCCTGGCGCGCCGCTCAATAGAATCCAAGGCCTCGAGCTGATACTTGGCAGATCCGTCCCATAGGTGACAACAGTACTCCATGCCCGATCGGACTTGAGCTTGATACAGAAGCAGAAGCCGATCTGGCGTGAAGTACCGTCTAACCTTAGAGAGGATGCCAAGTTTTTTAGCTGCCACTTTAGCCTTAGATTCTATATAAGAGCCGAAGTTCAAGTTGGAAGATAACTTCACACCTAAGAGGTCCATGTGGTCAGATATCGGTACCGACACATCCCGGAAAGATGGTGTAAGGAGGAATGTTCTCTTTTTGGCGGAGAAGAGACACGCCTGAGTTTTAGTGGTGTTGAACGAAACGAGATTAGCATCACCCCAGTCAGAAACTCCAACCAGGGTATGGTTCACTCGTTCCACCATGGCCTGTCTTAGGGTCTCAATGGTAGTTGCGCTTGCACGGGCATCGGAAGTGTATCTTTCTACAACTGTGCTATCATCAGCATACCCCACGATACCGGGTTGAAGCAAGTCATTGATGTGTAGCAGAAATAAAGTTGCAGAAAGAACCGATCCCTGAGGTACCCCGGCATTTACTGCCAATTGGTCTGACGAGCAGCCATCAATGACTACTCGAATCGACCTTTCCCTCAGGAAGTCGGATATCCACCCACGCAAGCACGGAGGAAGTCCAAACGAGGTAAGCTTAATTATAGCAAAACTTAAGTTAAGCGGTGTTTCTAACATACAAAAACTCAGTAATGTATCAGGGTCATCTTTACACCTACCTTTTTTTCAATTATACCTATTCAAATGTTTCCTTTTATAACCGACTTCAAATAAAAAGAAGGTTGGCAGGTATATTAATGTAAAAGAGAATCAATCATTGTCATGTTAATAACTGTTTGGGTCGCATCTGGCCCGCCTGTACATACTGTGGTGACGCATGGTGACGCGTGGTGTCGGTATGAGTGTAGGTATGGGTGTGTGTGGCGGCAGGTTCGCGCAGCACATGGCGGCGGAGTGGAGTAGCAGCGTGCGCGGCTCTCCGCTGTACATGGCGCCCGAGATGCTGGCCGGCGAGTACGGGCCCAGCGTCGACCTCTGGAGTGTAGGTATGAGTGTGTGCTGTGCTGTGCTGTGGCGGCACGTTACATTACTCCTATTTAATACATCCAGATTGAACCATCCATAGAAGTTTTATCAAGTTTGGCCATGAAGTCTGTTTCTCTAGTTCACTTGTCATTATGGTTTGTACTTTTTAATTGCCGAAATATGTAGCATTGTGTGTACGTACGTATCCTCAGAAAGGCATGTGTATTGTATTTGCAGGAGTGATAATGTACGAGTGTCTGTTCGGCCGCGCGCCTTACTCCTCCAGCACGTTCAAGGAGCTCGTCGACAAGATCCAGCGACAGGCACCTATTGAGGTAATGCATCCATCTGTTATGTCATCTATCATCTTATTTTGCATAGATTTTGAGACAAGTAGGCGAAACGAAAACAACATTTACAACAATGTTGTAAATGCCCTTCAGTTGGGCAAAACAAGAGGTTGATAGTACATAGTGAATAGCGAAGTGGTAGAGACTAGAGTTGCAGCATGAGCTTGGATGTGTTCCAGCTGCCGCCGCACTCGTGCGTGTCGGCGGGCTGCGCGGACCTTCTGGCGCGGCTGCTGCAGCACGCGCCGAGCCGCCGCATCTCCTACGAGGACTTCTTCCAGCATCCTTACCTCGACCTCGACCACATGCCCTCCAGGGACAACTACGAGAAGGTACACCATACATTTTATATACAGGGCTATTCATTATTAGCTACACAAACTGACAGGGCCTAATTTTTGGGTAGTAAGTATTTGTTTGGCCGAATGAATTGAATTCATAAACTGATTTAAGTTTTTTATCAAAAATTTATTATTATTAATTTCTTTACGACATATTGCATAACTATTGCCACGGAGAACAAGACGATGACCCCACCCTGGCGGTGACTGAACACAGAGTGTCGCTCGCGGCGCGCGGGCGCGTATCAAAGGTCAAAGAAGGTCAGGCGGCTCGCCTTTGATTAGAAATGTACTGTTAGATGTAACAACGCGCCAATGATTCGAAAGAATAATCTTTATCGATTTTCTCGGGATTTTCATAACAAAACTTTAAAATATCATTTCATAAATATTTTTTATTTTATTTGTTGAACTTAATTCCTGAGCATTTGTAGCTAATAAATTAATAATGAATAACCCTGTATAGGTTGTAATTTTGCTGTGTAAAAGTTGTCAGAATGTCGTCTTGAGTCGATTTACTTCTGATCAAGTTCATAAAGGAGAAGTTTCACATTGCGCCAAGTCTTTGTACACTTGATAAAAATATGCGAAAATTTATGAAGATTGCCATGAAAATATAACTCTTGAATTTATCATGATCTTTAGCACAAATTTTATTAACAACGGAATATTTACCATAATTTAATTTTGTGAGTTTTGACTCCAGGAAAACTGGTTAAATTAGCGGTGTGTTTGTAGAGCACTAACGGACGCCGCGCCGCCATGACAGTTTGACCACAGTTATCAAGGTTAGGTTAGGAAGACGAAATGCCATTCGTTTGATTTGTATTAACGCTTGCCGAATTTTATCTGTTATGTCGGTAAAAGTATTTAGGAAACTGGAACTTTTTGTAAAATCCCTTAGGCTTTTGTTTGAAACAAAACTCCAGCATGCGCGGCTTGTTCAAAGAACCCCTTGCTGCATATCTATACTGCGCAGCAAAAAGATACTGATACGTGTCGTTTAATACCTGTTTTCGGGTGTTACGTCAGTTGTCAAAATGCCATTTCTGCTACTTCTACTACTTATCACGTAGGTTAGGTATGTTTTTGGTGTGTTGTGTTACTCTCTTTGAACAATAAAATGTCTTATAGATCTCTTTAATATTAAGAACGAAATAAAGTTATCGAAAACTAACAATTGGTACCAAATACTATACTGCTAAGCTGTATTTACAATTTTTTAATTTAATATTGTGGACAATTCACACAACACTACCCAGCCCCAAACTAAGCAGAGCTTGTAATATGGGAATCGGATAGCTGATATAATACTTGAATACATTTTTTTTGTAAATACATACTTAGAATAAATACAATATAACACCCAGACAGAGAACAAACATTTATGTTAACCACACAAATATTTGTTCTCGGTGGGAATCGAACCCACGACCTACGGCGCAGAAGGCAGAGCTACTACCAACTGAGCCGAGAGGCCAGGAATTGACCAAGAGCAGGCGCAGGCTCCATACAGTCATGAAACATCTCCTTTAATATGAATATGATTGCAGGCGGTATCCCTAATAAAGACGGCCATCGAGCTGGACGGACGCGGAGAGATGGCCCCCGCACTCGGCGCCTACACCGCCGGCCTGCGCCTGCTGGTGCCCTGCGCCCGCGCCGAGCCCGACCGCCACCGCCGCGCCGCCCTGCGCGACAAGCTCTCCCGGTACCCCCCATGCACCCCCCGCCTGCTGGTGCCCTGCGCCCGCGCCGAGCCCGACCGCCACCGCCGCGCCGCCCTGCGCGACAAGCTCTCCCGGTACCCCCCATGCACTCCCCGCCTGCTGGTGCCCTGCGCCCGCGCCGAGCCCGACCGCCACCGCCGCGCCGCCCTGCGCGACAAGCTCTCCCGGTACCCCCCATGCACCCCCCGCGCCCCCCGCCTGCTGGTGCCCTGCGCGCGCGCCTAGCCCGACCGCCACCGCCGCCCTGCGCGACAAGCTCTCCCGGTACCCCCCATGCACCCCCCGCGCCCCCCGCCTGCTGGTGCCCTGCGCCCGCGCCGAGCCCGACCGCCACCGCCGCGCCGTCCTGCGCGACAAGCTCTCCCGGTACCCCCCCATGCACCCCCCGCGCCCCCCGCCTGCTGGTGCCCTGCGCCCGCGCCGAGCCCGACCACCACCGCCGCGCCGCCCTGCGCGACAAGCTCTCCCGGTACCCCCCCATGCACCCCCCGCCTGCTGGTGCCCTGCGCCCGCGCCGAGCCCGACCGCCACCGCCGCGCCGCCCTGCGCGACAAGCTCTCCCGGTACCCCCCATGCACCCCCCGCGCCCCCCGCCTGCTGGTGCCCTGCGCGCGCGCCTAGCCCGACCGCCACCGCCGCCCTGCGCGACAAGCTCTCCCGGTACCCCCCATGCACCCCCCGCGCCCCCCGCCTGCTGGTGCCCTGCGCCCGCGCCGAGCCCGACCGCCACCGCCGCGCCGCCCTGCGCGACAAGCTCTCCCGGTACCCCCCATGCACCCCCCGCCTGCTGGTGCCCTGCGCCCGCGCCGAGCCCGACCGCCACCGCCGCGCCGCCCTGCGCGACAAGCTCTCCCGGTACCCCCATGCACCCCCCGCGCCCCCCGCCTGCTGGTGCCCTGCGCGCGCGCCTAGCCCGACCGCCACCGCCGCCCTGCGCGACAAGCTCTCCCGGTACCCCCCATGCACCCCCCGCGCCCCCCGCCTGCTGGTGCCCTGCGCCCGCGCCGAGCCCGACCGCCACCGCCGCGCCGTCCTGCGCGACAAGCTCTCCCGGTACCCCCCATGCACCCCCCGCGCCCCCCGCCTGCTGGTGCCCTGCGCCCGCGCCGAGCCCGACCACCACCGCCGCGCCGCCCTGCGCGACAAGCTCTCCCGGTACCCCCCATGCACCCCCCGCGCCCCCCGCCTGCTGGTGCCCTGCGCCCGCGCCGAGCCCGACCGCCACCGCCGCGCCGCCCTGCGCGACAAGCTCTCCCGGTACCCCCCATGCACCCCCCGCGCCCCCCGCCTGCTGGTGCCCTGCGCCCGCGCCGAGCCCGACCGCCACCGCTATATAATAATTAACATGACATGTTGCTGTGTTAAGGTACATGGAGCGAGCCGAGGAGATAAAGCAATACTTGAAAGGAGGCGCGCAGGCCGCGGCGGTGTGCACGCGCCCGAACCCAGAACCCGGCGGCGGCGGCGGTGAGTCTACATTACTTTCGAACCAGTGTGGTGAAAGGGTTTTAATTTAAAGAGTACTGACTGGCATAGGGTATTAAAAGGAGTTTTTCATCTAGCGAACATGTACACGGTGGGAAAGGTGATAAAGTTGTAATGTCGCGTGCTCCATAAGTTTAGTGGTTCTTAATTAATTTTTCATCCCATCTATTCAAAAAGAGGCGATTGGTTCCCTAAATAGTGCGCCTAAAGTAACTACTTTAGGCGCAGTATTGGTACAGTGACACAATGACTTTTAAATTTGGAATACTATTAAATTGAAAAGTTTGAACGCAATTCGCTACGATAAAATACTGGCTGGTAGTGGTAGTATGAAAAAGCGAGCCTGTAGCCGCGGTATTGGTTAATAAAAAAAAAAATACGCGGGAACTTCTTACTGTATTTTTATTACTTTCTAACAAACTACTACAAGCAATTTAAATATAATACACAAAAAAACAATTAAATATGAGTTCTAGCAGTGAAAGTGATATATTACAAAACCATCAACTAGAGTCTGAATTTATTACGAATACCCAAGTGATAAATAAGTCAACTACATTTTCTGTTCCCAACAAAACAGTTACAATAAACTTCGAAAATTGCGGAAATGTATCTAATATTAATATAAATTTGTAATTTAGTTATGTAAATATAAATGATTCTCTACTAAAAGCTTCTCTTATTTAATTTTCTCATAGAGGGGGATGAAAAGCAGAGTGTGCCACACGGTACCAACATTATTTAACCTTGAGCGACGTACTTTGAATCCTTCGTTAAATAAAAAATCGCTCTCGCCCTAAATACTTTATTTTGGCCCCTTATGACACAATCTACTATTTTCATCCCATCTATTCAAAAAGAGGCGATTGGTTCCCTAAATAGTGCGCCTAAAGTAACTACTTTAGGCGCAGTATTGGTACAGTGACACAATGACTTTTAAATTTGGAATACTATTATTTTGAAAAGTTTGAACGCAATTCGCTACGATAAAATACTGGCTGGTAGTGGTAGTATGAAAAAGCGAGCCTGTAGCCGCGGTATTGGTTAATAAAAAAAAATACGCGGGAACTTCTTATTGTATTTTTATTACTTTCTAACAAACTACTACAAACAATTTAAATATAATACACAAAAAAACAATTAAATATGAGTTCTAGCAGTGAAAGTGATATATTACAAAACCATCAACTAGAGTCTGAAGTTATTACGAATACCCAAGTGATAAATAAGTCAACTACATTTTCTGATCCCAACAAAACAGTTACAATAAACTTCAAAAATTGCGGAAATGTATCTAATATTAATATAAATTTTCATTACTCATACTCTGAAAGTAGGTCTGAAGTTGCCTGAGGGGCCTAATTGAAAGTAATACTTTCAGCCCTAGGGAGAATCGCTTTCTACTGACAGCTGTCAAATTATAAAAAAAAACAAGTTCTATTTTATTCAACCATGTTCCAACTTTCTAAAGTCTTTCTAACTGCAAGGAGGTTGTTCAATCAAATTCCAACTTTTTATTCAGCAAGTAGGTTGGAAACCCATTACAACGGTAAGAAGTTTAAAAAGTCTAATTAGAGCGCAATGTAATATTTAAATTTAAATAACATAAAGATAGTATTAAATAAATAATATATCTTCTAAATTACTTGATTAATATATAGCTTCAACTTTTTATTTAAAATAACATAGATTTGAGCAAACAATTTACCATTTTTTAAATTATGAAAATGAAAATAATGGCTGAATAATGTTGGCGAGCCGAAGCTGAAGGCCCACCAGAGAAAAAAAAAAAAAACCGTGAAGGCGGCAATTCAATCTTCATTTTCACTAATTTTTCTTTCATGTTTTTATTTTTACTTTCCTTGTATTCGTAATGAAAAGCACAGTGTTTACCTCGGGTGAAAGTCTTTTGAGTCCCTCAAGCGCCATTGGCACCCTCGCTAACGCTCTGGCGCCAAACCCGTCTCGGGACTCAAAAAACGTGACTTTCAACACTCAGGTAACAATGTACTATTGTAATTTAGTTATGTAAATATAAATGATTCTCTACTAAAAGCTTCTCTTATTTAATTTTCTCATAGAGGGGGATGAAAAGCAGAGTGTGCCACACGGTACCAAAATTATTTAACCTTGAGCGACGTACTGACTTGAATCCTTCGTTACGTTCAGGATTCTACTCTAGGTCCCCTCGTTTCACTCGGGATCCTACTCTAGAATCCTTCACTTCACTCTGGATTTAAAAAATCGCTCTCGCCCTAAATACTTTATTTTGGCCCCTTATGACACAATCTACTATTGTAGGCTTCTGTTAAATAAATATCTGTAAATTCTGATAAATATATTTGTATTAGAATGTGCGGCGCAGTCGACGTCTCCCCGCGAGAGGCCCTCCCGCCCGGAGCCCGAGCCGGCGCCAGAGCCGGTGTCTGCGGGCGCGGTAACTATTCCACCCGATGCTATAATATAATCTATGTTCGTACGTTCGACATCATCAGCCTGAAGTGCACTGCTGGACATAACCAGCGTTGCTTGACATGGTAACTGCTACCATTTCAAGCAGCAAAAAGCTGAGTCAGGGCCTATTTGACATAATAATCTTTTTAAACATCGCTTGTAAGTAAGGGGGTTTATGTTAATGTTATGTGTCCTAACATATTATTATGATTATAATGTTGCAGAATGTATGTGCAACGGCGAGCGAGCATGCGTCTCCGGCCGCGAATGCTCGCTCGCGGTTCGGCTTGAAGCGCCTGTTCGGGCGTCAGACCTCGATACCTTTCTTGGAATCCAAGGACTCTAGTATTGTAAGTGTCTGTCTCATCATATTTCTCTATTATAGCAAGGCTGGTTTTGTTGTCACGCCGATTGTCGTGCTGTAGGTTAATTTGCATGTATTTTTATGAAGCTCAGCGCTCAAAGCAGACTCCAGAGACTCTCTGGAGTGTCACAAGAAAACCTGCCTAAACCATCCACCATAACCATCGTCGATGAATGCATTTGAATTTTGAAAATGCAACGGTAGTCGGTGGACTCAAGCTAGTTTAACAAAATGTATTTTTTTTCAGACAAGTGAGTCGGCGGACGACAAGACTGACACCAAAGTAGATAACGACACCTGCCGGATCACGTGAACCACTAACGCCGGTACCTGTACCTAGACACATTCCATATGCCTGGACGTGCCTCTGACTATCCCTAAGACGTGCTCTCGGTGGTTGTGTCGGAGACCATGGGGGATGTCATGTGGATGTTTCATCATTATTTCAGTTGACTTGATCTCAATGTCTTACATTACGTTTTACCAATTGAAACGCATCATTTCATTTATTGTTATGTTAGCTTACGTTAACAATAACTTTTTATCTGTTGTCTGTAAATAAATTTAGAATAGTGTATAAATATGGTCTACTGATTAGGTAGGTAGCTACGAGAGGGGTACCGGGTATTATGAAAAACAACGTCTGTACAGTGAGCCTTCTTTATTCCAACTGTCAATTTCACCTATGCTAACCTCAAAAATGCATCGTTAGCGCGATCTAGAAAACCGTACACAAAGTCGCGCTATCTAGTGGTGAAATTATACATTATTCAACCAACGAGCGTTAACATATCGCCCGCCAAGGACCTAGTGATGGGTCCTTAACTATAACCTTGATAACCTTTTACATAACTGAACTATATTAAATTTTAACAAACCTAATGGATGTTAAAACCTTTGAACTAGCAGGACTGTATCTTTTACATAGCTTTTACCTTCGACATAATTTTAAATTGTACCTAACTTTTAACCTTTGCCAATTTTACTGAGTCTTACACATCTATTTATACTTATATTTAACCATTTGAACTAGTAAGTAACACTTATATCTACTTAATCTTTGTCTATTGGCAACACACACAATTTTGATGTTGGCCTTTTAATTTCAAAATTGGTGGTACGCAATGTAACCACGCGGGAAGTTAGTTCTGAGACTAACAACGACGCCAGAAACCTTGCAACAATTGCTGAACTAATTGCCATCTTGACAATGAACTAATTTTTTTTTTTTTTTTTTTTTTTTTTTTTTTTTTTTTTTTTTATATAGATAGCTAAGCATTTGGCTGCCATCACACCTGATGGAAAGTGAGGATGCAGCCTAAGATGATTATGAACTTATGATATGATTGTGAACTCTCAAATTCTACTCCTGGCAAAGCACCAGAGTTTATTCTACTAAAAACAACCTGACGACAGTGGAAGCAGTTCACCCGGTTCGGTACTATTGATGACGGTATTATCCGTTCTCATGGCTAGCCATTGAGGGATTTTCAATGAGGTGGGTTGTTGCAGTTCTGCGAGGTAAGTACTACATTCATTTAACAATCCAAATACTGCTTTATTCCGCTCAATAACTGACAACCATAGCTTTTGAATCATCATTTTTACTAATATTTCCGTTGAGGCTATCCATCCTATCGGATAAAATAT
Organism: Thera obeliscata; assembly: GCA_947578465.1. Classification (NCBI taxonomy): domain Eukaryota; kingdom Metazoa; phylum Arthropoda; class Insecta; order Lepidoptera; family Geometridae; genus Thera; species Thera obeliscata. Next base: position 12,569,513 of record OX387918.1, on the reverse strand, counting down.
TCTTCGTATGTCTATAATTTTCATTTTGGTTACAGGTCCTGATGATGGAGGAAGCTGCATCTTGCACTGGAATATATCTTCGCTTCGATTAAAGGTAAGATCTAATATTTTCTTAGTTTTACCTAATTTCATTTCTTTGTTATCCTCATTTGATCTATCATTTTCATTCTTTTGTACTACTTCTTTGTTCTGTTTGTTCTCTATTTTGTACTTTTCTGTGTTTTCATGTGTGTATTTCTGTTTCAGGAGTTTCCGGTTGCTGCTGTCTGACTTTTGTACTTCGTAGTCTAGTAATCCTACTATTTGTTTGTACAGGTGCGCTTTTTCTTCGGCGAACTTCTCTACGGGTACCAAACATTCATCTCTTTCATCATTGGCTTGATCTATTTCTTGCTCGCCTAAATACGGCGTAGAGACTGTTACCGTCCCTAACTCATCATCTCGCATTTTTATTCCAGGATCGTCTCTCCAATTTAAACGCTGGTAGATGACATCCTTTTTAGCCACTCGCATTGTTGTAGATTCTTTATCGTTCCTGAGTACTGTATGATTTGGTAAGTACACAGCTTTATTGTTTCTATTATTATAGCTTTCTTTAACCAGTTGCATTGGGTTTGAACTCAAATATTTATTATTATTTTCATTCTCTTCCGTGTATTGTCTTTTTAGCTCTGTGCCCTTTGTAATACTATATTTCACCTGGGGTTCTTCATTATTAATCTTTATTTCATTATTAAGCTTTACTTTATATTTAAATGCTTCTCTTTTGGTTGTTGCTTTAAAGAAAGCTTTACATTCTCGCTCTTCTTTGAGTGTTACCTCTTTTGACCTGATTGCTTCTTGAACTTTCTTTTTTGTACTAATATTTTCTTCAACTATCCAAATTTGCTTTATTAAGTAATTTTTACTTGTATTACAGGCTACGTGCAGGACTGATATTTCATTTTGTGCCATAGTTATTGGTACAACACCTCCAGAAAGAATCCATCCTAGACTTGTGCTTTGTGCGACAAGGTTTCCACTAGCACTTTTCTTCATACCTTGTTTCAGGACCTGACTGTAGACGTCTGCACCAAGCAGCATATCGATTTTCCGAGGAATCGCAAATTTCGGATCTGCTAACTGTATGCCTTCTATATCTATCCAATCTATATTCTCAATGCGTTTCTCTGGTAGATATGATGTTATATTACTTAACACATAAGCTTGAACTTCTATTTTGAACTGGGGATCAGTACGTGACTGAATAGTGGTTTGTACTAAATACCTTGCTTTGATATTGTTATCATTACCTAATCCAGAAACCGTTCCGTTCACAGGTATCTTCTCCAAACGCAGCATTTGAACAGCCGCCTCGGTGATGAAGCAAGCTTGAGATCCCTGGTCCATCAGGGCTCGGACTGTTCGATAATCTCCTGTCATCGCTTCGGCATTTATCAAGGCTGTCGCTAATAAAACCTGTTTGGTCTTCAGTATATCGCTTGTAGTGTGGCATGACACGACTTGATTACTGGATGTATTTTCTTCCTCTTCTGTAGTTGTAGATATTGGTTGCTCTTGAGTGGCTGGCTGTTTTGCATTGGACCCTTCTACTGCAAGATGGAGTAACGAGTGATGTCTCCTCTTGCAGATTCGACAGACGGTTGGTTTTTTGCAACTATAGACATTATGGTTTCCGCCTAAGCAGTTGAAACACATCCTGTTATTGCTGACGAACGCTCTTCTCTCACTGACGTCTTGTTTAGCAAACGCCTTGCAGAAACTTAACTTGTGACTGTCTGAACAAAACTCGCAAGCCATCGACTCTGATGTAGCTACCATAGACCTACAAGATGAACCACTTCCATGCTGAACTACAGATCGCTTGTTAGGTCCTATAAACTCTAAAGCACGAAAACGATTCTCTAGAAAGGATTTGAACTGTGAAAAGGTTGGTAAATCATTTTTACTATCGATATTTGACGCATTGGAGACGCTTAGTTCCCATTGTTTACGAGTTTCTAGGTCAAGTTTCGAACTTACAATGTGGATGATGATGATGTCCCACGTGCTTACATCAACATCTAATACCTTCAATGCACTTAAACAATCAGATGTTATATCTATCAATTCTTTCATTGCTGTAGCTGACTCGAATTTCATGGACCGAAGTGTAAATAACTTGTTGAGTATTGTATTTGACAAAAACCTTTTATTATTGTATCTACTTTCTAACAGCTCCCAACAACGTTCATAATTCGAATCGGCTATTGGCGTATGTCTAATCAAAAGTTCGGCTTCACCGGTGAGATGCCCTTTTAGATAGTGAAGTTTCTGAACATTATCTAATGACTTACTTTTATGGATCAATGAAACAAACAAGTCTTTAAATGTAGTCCATTCATCGTATTTTCCACTAAATGTTGGAATGGTGATCTTGGGCAGTTTCGCCAGTGAACTCGAATGGCCTTCATTTGTACTTTTACTATTATTTACTGTTTGACCTGACTGCATTGTTTGACCTAACTTTAACAGTGACTTAATGTGTGATACCGCTTCTATATAACTTTCTTCCGTGTTTGCATATATATCGTTTTTTACATAAACAGAATCCTCCAAATCGCTGGCTTTGTAAGATTCGTACAATCTGGCATTATTTGTACGAAACAAAGTCCAGTCTTTCTCTAAAATATCTAGTTTAGCCTCTTTGTATGCAACAGTACATCTTTCCTTAGAACATTTTTTGAAATTAATTAGTGCTCTTTCTATAGACTTTTGAATGTCTTTTTGTAAATTAATAGTAGACTCCATAGCGAATTAATAAATCAAAATAACACTTAAATGTTTACAAAGTAATTTTACAAATAAAAATATTTGACTTGAATTCTGTGCTCGTCAGTGTACCAAATACTAAATTTTGTTTGACTCGAATTCTGTGCTCGTAAGTGTACCAAATACAATTTAACCTCAAAGTTTCTTCAACAACTTCAAATAACGCAAAGTTCTCAATAGAAATAAACACCAATGCACTTTATAATGTTAACGAAAAGAGTACTCACGATTTCTTCACCACAATACAAACACGTCACTCACTGCGTAGATGCGCGGTCAACTTTTTCTAGCGGCGGGTAGGCCGGACGGCGAAGTGCGTCCTGGCTGCCTTTGTACTTCTGCTGTAGGCTCCGTGTGCCCACCTCTGGGATGTTCTTCGGGGGAATGTGAGGGTCGGGGGCCCACACTCCTTTGTTCTGATCTTCTGAGGCGCGAGGTTTCCTTGGTCCGCGCGCCTCACTTGGTACTATTCTTCGGGGACGTGAGGTCAGGGGGCCTCACACTCCTTGGACTGCTATGCGATGGGGGCGTGCGGTTCTGGTAACCCACGCCTTGGACTGATCTTCGGGGGGACGTGGGGTCAGCAGACCCACACGCCTTGTACTGCTTCTATTGTTCTGGGCTTCGCAAAAGGCAATCCTATGCCTTTGCGCAGCTTGACCTCTTGGTGTGAAGTGATTATTTACACCACTCACATGTACTGCGAACTCACTGCACTATGTACTGTTCTAGTACCACTCTCGAGAGACCACGGAGATATTCACCACCGTGTCTCGACTGTAACTTGCTGCTACGATCCACAACAAGTACAGTTACACTACCTATGCACTACTGGTTAGGAACCTAGCAATCTAGTACCAATCTGGCTTACGAAGGACCATGTATAAATATGGTCTACTGATTAGGTAGGTAGCTACGAGAGGGGTACCGGGTATTATGAAAAACAACGTCTGTACAGTGAGCCTTCTTTATTCCAACTGTCAATTTCACCTATGCTAACCTCAAAAATGCATCGTTAGCGCGATCTAGAAAACCGTACACAAAGTCGCGCTATCTAGTGGTGAAATTATACATTATTCAACCAACGAGCGTTAACAAATAGAACATTTAAAAAAATAGCTTTATTATTTGTTTGAGTTTTAAAGAGATTATTATTTAGTTAGAATTTACTATTATTTTTTTGTATAATATTTTAAGTACAAGTTTTAATTTGAATTTTATGAAAAGCCAGTGAATGTGCCTTTTGTTAAAAGTTTGAATATGTAATAAATATTTTCCTATAAAACTTTCTCTTCATTCTATTGTTGGTCAAAAACCTCACCAACCCACCATCGCCAGTCACGTACACTATTTCTATGAAAACTTGTAGCGGCCGCGGCGGAATCGGTTCAAAATGAGCGCGACACGAGTGCTGCCAGAATAAATAATAAAAAACTGCTTGCAATTCATTATAATTTATTGAATACCAAGCACATCGACTTACAGTGGACTTCATAGGTTAAACTAGAGGACGATACACTAACCGCCTTCCTGATTCCTTACCTACTCCTCCGTTAACTAACGTGCTGTTAGCAACAGCACATTAGTTAACGGAGTCATACAATACTATTTTCATATAAGCTTAGATTCAGCTAGTTTCTAAATCTATCTAGCAATGACATTCGGAGACATGACAATGGAGCTGGCATTTCATCGGCCATTCATAAAAAAAACTAATAAAATGTGAATCTACATTTCACCTTATACATTATTGGTTGTAAAAACGCACATTGACCATACGTAGCTACGTATCGTCTCACGCACTATGGGCCGCCTTACAGTCTACATGCGGATACACCGAGTCCTATACAAGTAACTAGTAGGAACATTACGCCTAGTTTCATGAACAGTCAAATAAAACAGATTCTATATCCAAACTCATCGAGTGTGCGACCCTCAAATGAGTTTCATAAAAAGATCAAATTTATAGTTCAAATATTAACAGAATTACTATTATAATGTTTCTCACAATATAAGCTAACACTATGGACGTTACTAAACATGTTCACTTCCAACTTTACATTTTATCCTGGACTACATTAAAGTATATCAAAACGGATTACAAAAAATGCCCGATTCCTATTTTATGTGACCACTTAGAGCGTCGTCGGTCAGACAATCTCTCGTATAATGTAGATGTCATAATAAAACACAAAACAATCATTAAAACGTAGATAAAACATTAAGTTATGAGGCTGCAGCCACCTAACAACTTCACTCTCGTACATTCAACATTTTTAATACATAATTATATGTATTATAATCAATAAATGTACCTATTCATGAAAAATAACAAACAACGAAATTTCGTGTAAAACAAAAGTTTCATTAGTATTATGTTTTTGTATGGAGCTGGGCAGGACACCTGGCAAGGCGAGGTGATGACAGGTGGAGTAAGGCGATGACTGAATGGCGTCCAAGAACTGGCTATACAGGGTGTCCCATAAGTCAACGTCCAGCCGAAAACGGGTGATGCGCCAAGTCATGACAGTTATCAGAAAAATATAAAAAAAAATATTTGCTAAGTAACTTTCGAGTTATGAGTATTTTAAAAAAACAAGAAAAACTGACACCCTGTGATGATCTTTTAAGTCCTGTGACTACAAATATTAACTTTTCATGAAACTTTTTTGCAACGTAAGCATGAATAACCCTTCTGTAAATTACAATTCAAAATTAAGCCATAACTGCCTCAGTTTTTAATGAAATCGTGGAGTTTTGGCCAACGTTTCATTTCAGATAATTACATCACCCAACTTTAACCGTCTGTACCGCAAAAAAAATGTACTACACTATCATGGCATGTAACTTTAAAAATTGGCGCATTTATCCAGAATTCCAAAATGGTATAATACTTGCTAGAGTACTTCTTAGTTTTGGAAATAAAAAATGTTTTTTCAACTAAACCGGATTTCCAATCAATTTTATTTCAATAGGTAAAATGTTTGTACCCTTTAAATGACAGACTTAAAATGCCTACGCTGTGTTTTTAAGTGACTCACAATTCACAGGTACAAGTAAATACCATTTCGACAATGCAAGTAAACAGATAGATCCACCATCTTGTTGAAAGAGTAATAACCATGGGTTTCCAAGTAATTTGTTAGTTTTAGGTAAAAGTTTGAAATAAAATTCAATCATAAGATTACTTCAATCGTGATTTTAATCTAAAGTTTGCCTTCGCCCGTCGCCGGTCTTATTACATGGTTTTTGACGTGATAACGTCTTATAATTCGATGGAGCCGGCTGCTCGTACGAAAAAACATGACTCATGCGGCGTTACCTCGCTCTGAGGCGTTCCATTTAATACTTGAAGTAGAGAGCGCGGAGCGAGCGACAAAGAGGCACAATCGGCCTCCGCGTTCGGCAGCATTCGACATCGGTCTCTCTCCTACTTGAGTGAGCGATGCGTCCGCGTGGACAGCTGTATGACGTTGTCACGTTCAACTGTCGTCTGTTAACTGACTTTACAGACAGCTAATTTTTTTAAGGAAATGTAGAGCTTGCATTACTGCTGAAGGCTAACAGTTTGAACATTTGCTGTAAATCCTTGATGTAGGTAGTTAAATTAAAATCACGATTGAAGAAATCCTATGATTGAATTTTATTTCAAACTTTCCTCAAAACTAACAAATTACTTGGAAACCTATGGTTATTACTCTTTCGACAAGATGGTGGATCTATCTGTTTACTTGCATTGTCGAAATGGTATTTACTTGTACCTGTGAATTGTGAGTCACTTAAAAACACAGCGTAGGCATTTTAAGTCTGTCATTTAAAGGGTACAAACATTTTATCTATTGAAATAAAATTGATTGGAAATCCGGTTTAGTTGAAAAAACATTTTTTATTTCCAAAACTAAGAAGTACTCTAGGAAGTATTATACCATTTTGGAATCCTGGATAAATGCGCCAACTTTTAAAGTTTCATGCCATGATAGTGTAGTACATTTTTTTTGCGGTACAGACGGTTAAAGTTGGGTGATGTAATTATCTGAAATGAAACGTTGGCCAAAACTCCACGATTTCATTAAAAACTGAGGCAGTTATGGCTAAATTTTTAATTGTAATTTACAGAAGGGTTATTCATGCTTACGTTGCAGAAAAAAGTTTCATGAAAAGTTAATATTTGTAGTCACAGGACTTAAAAGATCATCACAGGGTGTCAGTTTTTCTTGTTTTTTTAAAATACTCATAACTCGAAAGTTACTTAGCAAATATTTTTTTTTATATTTTTCTGATAACTGTCATGACTTGGCGCATCACCCGTTTTCGGCTGGACGTTGACTTATGGGACACCCTGTAGAAGCGTTGGTCGCCCTGCGGCAAGATGGGCAGACGATGTGGTTAACATCGCAGGCAACACCTGGATGAGATTGGCACAAGACCGGCAACAGTGGCACATACAGAGAGAGGCCTATACCCAGCAGTGGGGGAAGTCGGGCTGTGGATGATGATGATGATGATGAAAGAGTTGCATAACCGTGGTCTGGTCATAAAGTTCGCTACGTGTGCCGTGTCTACTGAATAAATATACTCAAATATTATAATTAATAATATTTCTCGTCGAATGTGACGCATTTGAGGGCAATTTAAATAAATTCGAGAGATTATCCAAGGGGCACTTTTAGCAGACTTTTATATAATAGTAAACGGGCATTAGTTGTCCGATAGTATTGCAAGTACATTTGTGTTTAAACTGGAACTAAGCGCAACGTCGTGCCAACATTGTTTCCTAACCATGTATTCTTGATGACTGCATGTTATAGGTAGCGGCACATAACTATAGCGCTGACCGTTATTGCGAAGTCAAAAATAAGGTACCTGAGGGGGGCTAGCGGGATGAAGGGCGGGCGTGCGTAGCGCTGATTGGCTCTCCAGTCGCACTCCGCTCTCTGTACCAATAGGACACTCTGCACACATCCAGTGCACTACGACGCATGCGCAGCTATCCCCTCCGCGTATCGCTCAGCGCTAGAGTTATGTGCCGCTCGTTATAATATATGTGTGTACGTAAGATGAGAATGCAGTGAGTAATAGATAGTGTGTGACATGTGAGATGTGGTTCAGTAGAGGAAGTCGTTGTGGTCGTGGTCCCCGTTGTCGTCGGGGTTGTACTTGGTGTCGTCCTCCGGCTCCTGCTTGATCTGCACGTCCAGCGCCGGCACCGAGAACTCCGGGTAGTCTGCACACACACACACACACACATACATCGTTACTATCTCATTATTATTTTCATTTTTATTGCCCCAAAACAAAAGGAGAGCTTTATCCTAGATCAGAGGTTCCCATCTTTTTTTATCATAGACCACTTTCAAGTTTTGCTGGTTCCGGTGGACCCCCTTGCCTTGCAGCTACATTTTTATTATATTCCCAGTCGATAAAAAATATGATTAGATCTCTAACTATGGTCATTAACGTTGTTCCTACCAAAATTAACAGTTTTCAAAAACAGTATTTTTCAAGTAACTATCGCTAAGCTACTTAAAATATTATCTGCCTACATTGGTAGGTAAAGTCAAGCTAACATTTTAGTCCTTCACTATTTTGATAGTGAAGACCATACAAATCGTAAGCGGGGTTACGAATTGTAAACCCCCATTTTATTGTCACGCCAACGTAGACCCCCGTCGAGTCTACCGTGGACCCCTGGGGGTCCACCTGGACCACGTTGGGAATAATGTGCTAGATAGCACTTTCTACCAGCCAACCCCAACAAGTGAAAAAAAAAAGCAGCCAAGTGCGAGTCGGACTCGCCCATGAAGGGTTCCGTAGCATCAAATAACATAATATAAAGGTTTTTGTAGTACGTCGAAAGGTAAATTGCGGTTTACGATTTATGACGTATAAAAAAAAAACTACTCACTAGATCTCGTTCAAACCAAATATCGTTGAAAGTTTGCATAGTAATGTACAACATATATTTTTTTTAGTTTTATCATTCTCTTATTTTAGAAGTTAGAGGGGGGGGGACCAACTTTTTTCCACTTTGGAAGTGTCTCTTGCGCAAACTATTCAGTTTATAAAAAAACGATATTAGAAACCTCAACATCATTTTTGAAGACCTATTCATAGATACCCCACACGTATGGGTTCGATGAAAAAAAAAATTATGAGTTTCAGTTTCAAGTATGGGGACCCCCAAAATTTATAGTTTTTTTTCTATTTTTGTGTAAAAATCTTAATGCGGTTCATAGAATACATCTACTCACCAAGTTTCATCAGTCTAGCTTTTATGGTTTCGGAGAAAAATGGCTGTGACATACGGACGGACAGACAGACAGACAGACAGACAGACATGACGAATCTATAAGGGTTCCGTTTTTGCCATTTGGCTACGGAACCCTAAAAAGCAGCCAAGTGCGAGTCGGACTCGCCCATGAAGGGTTCCGTAGCATCAAGTAACATAATATACAGAAAATAAACAGGAAACAGGTTCTTGTAGTTCGTCGAAAGGTAAATTGCGGTTTACGATTTATGACAAATAAAAAAAAAACTACTGACTAGATCTCGTTCAAACCAAATATCGTTGAAAGTTTGCATAGTAATGTACAACATATATTTTTTTTAGTTTTATCATTCCCTTATTTTAGAAGTTAGAGGGGGGGGACCAACTTTTTTCAACTTTGGAAGTGTCTCTCGCGCAAACTATTCAGTTTAGAAAAAAACGATATTAGAAACCTCAACATCATTTTTGAAGACCTATTCATAGATACCCCACACATTATGGGTTCGACGAAAATTTATTTTTGAGTTGCAGTTTGAAGTATGGGGACCCCCAAAATTTATAGTTTTTTTTTCTATTTTTGTGTAAAAATCTTAATGCGGTTTACAGAATACATCTACTCGCCAAGTTTCATCAGTGTAACTCTTATGGTTTCGGAGAAAAATGGCTGTGACACGGTCGGACAGACAGACAGACAGACAGACAGACAGACATGACGAATCTATAAGGGTTCCGTTTTTGCCATTTGGCTACGGAACCCTAAAAATTAGGTTGGCGTGCTTGAAACATAGTAGACCACTTACCACTTCCTTTTTAGGGTTCCGTAGCCAAATGGCAAAAACGGAACCCTTATAGATTCGTCATGTCTGTCTGTCTGCCTGTCTGTCTGTCTGTCCGGCCGAGTCACAGCCATTTTTCTCCGAAACCATAAGAGCTAGACTAATGAAACTTGGTGAGTAGATGTATTCTGTGAACCGCATTTAGGTTTTTACACGAAAATAGAAAAAAAACTATAAATTTTGGGGGTCCCCATACTTGAAACTGAAACTCAAAAATGTTTTTTTTCATCGAACCCATACGTGTGGGGTATCTATGGATAGGTCTTTAAAAGTTATGTTGAGGTTTCTAATATCGTTTTTTTCTAAAACTATAAATTTTGGGGGTCCCCATACTTGAAACTGAAACTCAAAATTTTTTTTTTCATCGAACCCATACGTGTGGGGTATCTATGGATAGGTCTTCAAAAATGATGTTGAGGTTTCTAATATAGTTTTTTTCTAAACTGAATAGTTTGCGCGAGAGACACTTCCAAAGTGGAAAAAAGTTGGTCCCCCCCCCTCTAACTTCTAAAATAAGAGAATGATAAATCCAAAAAAAATATATGTTGTACATTACTATGCAAACTTCCAACGATATTTGGTTTGAACGAGATCTACTCAGTAGTTTTTTTTTTATACGTCATAAATCGTAAACCGCAATTTACCTTTCGACGAACTACAAAAACCTTTATATTATGTTAATTGATGCTACGGAACCCTTCATGGGCGAGTCCGACTCGCACTTGGCTGCTTTTTAATGTACTTGTGTGTATGCGACATAGCTAATCAGAACTTGTAATTGGCTCCCTTAAATCTAAATTACTGTTTAGTCTGAAGTTATAAGTCTCCTTGTTTGAGCCTAGATGTGACCAGCGAAATGTACACCAATAGTTATAGTCTCAGTATACCCCGTTAGTATTATATGATGTAACTGACCGTCCTTAGGCTCCTGCTTGACCTTGATGTGTTCAGGTTTGACCTTGTGCTCCTTCCGTTCCTTGTCCTTGCGACTGCGCTTGCGCGAGCGCGACCGCGACCGGTCGCCGCGACGCCGACGCGACCGCGATCCCGAACGACGACGACGGGATCTGAACAACATACATCCACTTATTACAAATATATACAAGGCATATTGGCTTACGGTATTGACAGGATACCAGCGCATAGTTTCCTCACAGGAGCCAATCACACTGAAATACGACAAACTTCCATCAGCCATTAGCCATTTTTACACGAACGACTCACTTGTAACCCGCCAGCATCCGTCGGGCGTATACTGACGTGACGTCTTATAATCCGATGGAGCCGGCTACACGCACGAAAAAACATGACGCATGCGGCGATACCTCGCTCTGAGGAGTTCTATTTAAGGCTTGAAGTGCAAGCGAGAGCGCGGAACGAGCGACAAAGAAGCACAATTGGCCTCCGTGTTCGGCAGCGTTCGACATTTGTCTCTCCTACTTGAGGGAGCGATGCGTCCGCGTGGACAGCTGCTATACAATAATACTTTAACATGTTTTCGTCAAGGATGAAGTGCAGTGAAGTGAATGTGGGGTCAATCGTTTATAGTAACGGTAATTGCGGCTTATGACGTTGTTACGTTCAACATCGATTATTTGTATTACGTGAAGTGTGTGTCCATGTGGATTATTGTGGATACCTGTCCGCGTCGGTGTCGGCGCGCGGCTCGGCGCGGTCGGCGCGCTTGTCGGGCTCGCGCTCGCGCTTGTCGGCGCGCTCGCGCTCGCGCTCGGGCCGCTCGGGGCGGTCGGCGCGCTCGGGCCGCTCGGCGCGCTCCGGCCGCTCGGCGCGCTCGGGGCGACGCTCGCGGCGCGCGCGGGAGCCGCTGCGGCGCCGCGCGGAGCGGGACCGGCTGCGGCGCCGCGGCGCTGCACACGCATTACTTATTAGTTCATTACCATCTAACGCAGACTCGGTGTTCGTTATCAGCATCGCAGCACGATGCCTTCAACATGATCTTCAAGTTAACTGTTTTTATTTATTCTTTGAAATGTGTTTTATAACTGTGTGAAATGGATTTTATGTGGTCCGAAATATACGATTTTTATTTTATTTATTATTTATCAATTGTATACTTACTTAAGGCGGGGCTTGAGCATTTTTGAGGAGGAATAAACCAATGAACTGTAGAAGTGAATGAAGTAGCACATTATATTACCTCGGTCGGTGTGGTTCCTCTCGTCTCGGTCTCGCTGCTCGAGGCGGTATCTCTCCCTCTCTCGCTCGTTGTCCTCTCTGCCGGAGTGCTTGATGTTGACGTCGTTGCCTCCGCGACGGGTGCCCCCGAGCCCCCCGCCTGTTACCCACAATTCATATCAATCATTACGACGACGTTACCGAGCTACCCGCGTCTTTCTTCTTATCGCGTAGTGCAAGTATTTTTAGAGTGCGCATCGAAGAAAATCTCATTGAGATCTCTTTGAAGGAAAGTCTTGGAAGTGTATGAAGCGATCATAAGCTAGCAACCTATGAATTGCGAGCATTGCGTGTATACCTGTAATACCGCGTGCAATAAAATCCATAATGAACTTCCGCAAGGTCACATCTAAATCAATGAATGCTTACTCAACTGTCAAAAGACTTGCAAGTAAATGTATGAAATAATTGGCAAACACAGTAGCAGAGGTATCAAAGTTAGTTTAGTTAGCACTCACCGAGGCGTCTCGGCAGCCAGCCCTTCACGGTCCTTGCGCGTTCGACGTCGACCAACACGCGCTTGCCGTCTATCTTCTTACCATCGGCGTGCTTGTACGCGGCTGAAAGAGTTACCACAATACTCAGCCTCAGTGACTCACACGCACGCACGCGCACGCAGCGCCACCAACGCATCTGTTCACGGAGTCGACCTAATCGCGGTGATTCATAGCATTTCGCTATTGGTTGCTTTTTGATTCAGTTGCGATGCCACCCTCAGCACTGAACAGATATGTTGGTAGCACTGTCCTGCACATTCCCCATCGTTTTACAGCGGCACTATCAAATGTTGTGATTGCTATTTCCACGTCGACATCTACTCCGCAAAACTATAACCAAATGTTCGCATTGTCATTTTGAGTTGGCGACGTGGTATTGCTGCTCCGCCATCGATGCGTTGTCGTGTCAAAATGTAAATACAAACTTCCGTTTATAGGTTTTGAGAGAACACCCCAGATTTAACGGGGATTTTAGCGAATACAATTCAGCGGCCATTTTAAATCGAAAGCCCTTCCAGTGAGGGGATGCGCGTGTATTGTGCCTCGGGATTGTACTCGGGAGCGTCTATATAACTTATCGACGTCTTTAGAGTGTGCCCGAGGCTCTAGTGCCAGTTGAGTGGTATTCTACCAAGGATGCTCTTATTTCCAACAACATTATTAAGAACGAATGACTTTATAATGACACCCTTAGATGCAATGATATAACATAATAGTCCCGAGGTCTTTCTCGTCTCCCTCACGACACAGGGAATCCTAGTGTTAGTCCAGATTGAGTGGAACAATATACAAATACATATGTATCACGCTGTATAACACGTTTATAAGCGACATTCAACATTCCTTCATGGATCACTGGCTATTTTAAATCAAATCGATGCGATGTAACACTTTATAGAATTTACTATTTATAGACTATTCATTCATTTATATTACGTTCAGGCAATGCGATAGTATCTGTGCCTTGTTTGAATGTGCAGGAGTAGAACTGCGTATTGTATTATAATAGTATAATGAATAGTCCACATTAAATAACAATACAACATAGTTCAATGCAATAACTGAAATGTATCACAATATCTTCCAATGCACATCTAAAATACTTCAAGTTCTGCGTTACATATTTTCTTAACTTTAATTAAAAATAATTGAATAAGTAAAGTAGAATTTGAAGTATTTTTCCGAAACCTATAAGGACAACACAGATAATATTTAATAAAATAATAAAAGTATACCCACTGGTAATACCTACCGAACCGAGCAAGCCGACAGACGCCATTAGTACGTGTATTGAAGAAATATGTATGTAATAAATGTAATACCCACCGTGGTTGTACCTACCGTTAAGACCATTTTACTTACTTATTTATAAATCCGGACCAAGGCGCAAAAACCGAAAGTTACCTGTGCGCTTTTCTTTACTTACTTTCCATTTAGCGCTTTACTTACTTTTATACCAATAAATAAACACAGAATTCAACTACATTTTTTCGTGATTATTTTACAACCGACTTCAAAATACAATAGGCATGACTTCGGAATTCTGCTATATTACCGTCCTTGTCAAAATTAAATCTCCCCTTGGTTTAACTATTAGAAGCTACCAAACTGATTATATTACTTACCTAAAAATCGAGCACCTACATACTGATAGTTTTATTAAAATGTACTTTGGAGGGTAGTTTTTATTTGAAGTCGGTTTTTTTTAATTGTATGTTGGCGTCTTACCACATACAAACCTAGTCAAACGAAGCCTTTCTGGTCGGTAGGGGTCTTTACGGCCGGTTCTGCGGTGTGAAATAGAAAAAATTCTTATTAATTCAATACAAGCATTGTATTCCTTGCCGTGACTTGGAACCTTCTCGGAGGTCTGCGGAAGCCTCCCTTTCATACGAACACAGTCACGCTGTTCCAAGTCTGTCCGCACGCGGGCCACTTGCGACCGCGGCTTCTCATTTTAAGGCTTGTTCAAACAATTTGATAAACGCTTTCGAGTTTCACTATGTGTCACTATTGTCATGCTTTAAGATTAATTTGGCTCCACATTAAAAATCACAAGAAAAACCAGTAGGAACCAAGCCGTAGTTTGTTGCCGGTTCTTCTAGGCTTGGCCGTGTGGAACTGGCACCTAGGCTCACCTAGCTTAAGACGTTTCAAAGTGATCCTTGTGATACAACTGAATAGATACATTTTGAATTTGAATTTCAAACAACTTAGTGAGAAAAACACAGAATAAACGCGAGGATACCGAAGCGTACGTTTGTTCTCAGTTCGTGTACGCTAGTCGCTTATAACTGTAGCACATTCACATAGTTCAAACAAAACGAAACTCCTGCGAATTTTGCAAGATATCTACGGTCTCTGGAGACATTTTGGTTTGTCTGGCAATAACTAATGTCCTGTAGAGTTGTGGCAGTGACGAGTGGCCCGCCTGTCGGAAGCCTAGTGGTAACACGTCACCATTACTCGACGGCCCACACCCGGTGTCCACTGTGGGGCCGGATGCTCCAAAAAGTTTGATAAAATACAGTTATGAGATGGAACAAACGTTTTCGAGCATACGTCTCCGAGTGAGTCGTGGGTACAGCAGTTTAAACACATCAATAGGTAGAAGGTAGGTACAAACAGTAGAAGAGGACTCTCCGAGAAGGTCACAATTCGGATACTAGTGTCATTATGAGATTTATCTAATAAAATTATACAATAATAAGAGTTTGTGGTGTACTAATAACATAATCATTATGGATATCATTAATTATTGCATCTGAGGACCAAATTGTTATCATTCATATTTTTTATAAATTAAATCAAAATACAACCTTTCCTATGTAGGGCACATTATGATCTTCATGGATTCTGTTGTGATCATTTGAAATTTTACAATAATCTTATTTACAGTTTAATATTGAAATACCTCATTGTCTAAAAATTCACGTCTTTTTACCAATTACCTACAGTCACATGAATAAGTTATTTAAAAATCTATAACAAAGATGTCAGGATCAAGTAACAATTAGGTCCCCTCACAGTGGTAAGCGCACACGTGTTTAGTGTGGGTACTCACAGTGCATGTCTCGTTCATGTTCGTACTCGATGAAGGCGTATCCGCGAGGTTTCTCACTCTCCTTGTTGAATACCATGTTTATCTGAAACACAAACATTTGTCTATTCACTATAAACACCAAGCACCAACAGACTAATAATTCAGGCTTCACTATTATGTTGGCTCTGCCTTCTGCGCTCTAGGATGTAGGATCACATTACATAAATGTGCATGTTGTGGGTCTGGATTATATTTATGTATTGATAGGATTGTATGGAGTATCATAATACTATGAGTTATCTGGTTGCCACTCTAGAGCACTGGTGGTCTAGTGGTAGTGGCTCCGCCTTCCGATCCGAAGGTCGTGGGTTCAAATCCACTCGTGTACCAATGAGTTTTTCTGTCGAAAAATTTATGTGCACTATGCCAGTACTCTCAAAACGGTGAAGGAAAACATCGTGAGGAAACCGGCGTGTTGTAGAACCTAAAAAAGTTCGAGCAACACGTGTCAGGGGTCACGCAAAAAGGGCCCACCAGCGGCCTACTTGCGGAAAAAACCTGCCCGCACATCAAGTGCGCATGATAAAACTTGCCAACTTGCTGGTTGCCACTCCATAGTACAACATTAGCTTAGTCTGGGGCTAAATGATGCTTCAAATGTTGTTCTGTATGCTAAGGAATTAAACACAAATCATGTGCAAACTATGGCCAATAATCCTCTAATAGCAGAACTATCCAATTTATTCAAATAAACCATTCTCTAATCAGTAGAAAAACAACCATCATTAATTTGCTTACCTTTTTGATGGGTCCATACCCTTCGAATTCTCTTCTAAGCTTAGATTCAGAGGTGTCATAATTCTGGAAAATAAAAAATACTAGTCAAATCTTCAGGCTTGCAGCAGGTGGATTACCAGTTGCAGAAGGTACAACATACAAGTTGGAACGTAGGCAGGAGGATTTAAAAGGTTCAGTCCCGGGAACCCCTGGATTCAATTTGTCATGCAAGATCTCATTCCTACCTCATCAAAACCCACAGCTGGTCATGGGCCGCTCTTTGCTCTTATCATTTCACTTGATCTTGGACTACCATCAAATCCAAAAATGTATTTATTCAGTTTTATCACAAGGATCACTTTGAAACATATTAAAGCTAGGTGAGTCTAGGTGCCAGTTCCATGCGACCAAGCCTAGAACAGGCAACAACAGGCAATGGCCCTCAACGCTTATCTATAATTCGCGAACCTATCATGTAATAGGCCTGCCTATTTCCACTTAATATGTAAAGGAGGGCAGATGTACTTACAACTCGTGCCACAAACAGTGTTTTGAAGGGGTCAGCGGTGGCGTGTGGGTTGACGGCCGGGTCCCACAGCGCGATCTCCTGCTCCAGCTTGTAGGCCGTCTGCTCGGCGCGCTCGCGCCGCCGCCGCTCCAGCCGCTCCTCGCGCGTCTCCACGCGCGTCGGCGGAGGCGTCTCCGATGGGTGCTGCGCCACACGTCATGGAAGTAGCCATGTCTCATTACTCTTATTCACTAAGTGGGGTCAGCATGATTTCTTTTTCCACTCTTCTATACATTCCGCATCTAGATGTTCACTCCTATTTTTGTTATATCATCTTTTCACAGACCATCCATCTTTTATATAGTCTGCCTCTACCACTGTATACTATTTAACCACCAACATCCATACCTTGAATGACTACTATCACAGGCAAAAAGAGACAGAAAATAGAGTAATTTATAAAATGAGAATAGAAGTAGGCTCTCGCCACAACTCTTAATAATACTTAGCCACAGTAGGTAGACATGATAATGTTTGATTTAGTGATCTTGAGTTGCTAAAAGTGAGTAAATTACTTAATGATCTCAATCAATGCACGGAAGACCTCAGTGAAGTCAGTGTTTGACACTAGCTTGTGCATTGATTGAGATAATTAATTTACTACAATGGTCAGATTCACTTGATCATTCTTACAAAATCAATCATCACAATAACATTAGGCTGAGTCTATTAATACAGGTACTGTACGAACAATTTATAATTATTAATACGGTTACCGTACGAACCATTTATAATTATTAATACGGGTACTGCGGGGGGAGGGGGGGGGCACCATTCTTGAAATTAAGTAGGTATAAAAAAAAAAACCTAACAACCTACTGTTACTTTTGTGACTTATGTCGGAGTGCCCCAAGTTTGAATCTGGATTTTTAAAATACTTTACAGTCGCATAAAAGGCGTAGTAAAGTTAAAATTTGGGTTGGCTTTAGTAATGTTAGGGAGGAGGAGGGACGGGGGAGGGGTCCTCTCTGCACTGACATGCACCATTCTTGAAATTAAGTAGGAATAAAAAAAAAAAACCTAACAACCTACTGTTACTTTTGTGACTTAAGTCGGGGTGCCCCGAGTTTGAATAATATCCGTACGAATAAATATAATTTATTCATCCAGCACCCGTACAAATAGTCACTTCCATAACATTATTGGCTAAACAAACTAGATTTATTATGTTCATTAGCCTACAGCTTCACAGCATCTAGCTAGAATATACCGCTGGGGGATCACGGTGGGTCTGAAGCCACCCGTTTGAACGAAACCTGCCAATAATTGACGGAAAATTTGCCAAAACTTCAGACCCGCTGGCCGTATCACGACAGAGTACCAGTACATTAGACTAAAATATCTAACCTCAAAAACATGTAGGAAGGCGCTGACGCCATCATATCCTTTCTGCTTCTTCTCATGAGGGAGCTTAGCCGCTGGTGGCAGGTAGGGCACGGGGTCCCGCGCCGCGAACAAAGCCAATAAATTCGGTGGCAAAAACTGCGTCATCGCTTAGGGTCACACCAATCACTTTCAATAGGAAATTCTTAAAACAACCACATTTCACCGCACCGGCTAGATAGAGCTATTTAAATACTACTCTGAATGAGCAGATTTGAGGGTTTTTAACGCTAATTGATGAACAGAAGGAAAATACTCAGTCTTACAGAAAATGCAACGCAAACGCGACGAGTTGACGCCGGAGGGGAAAAACGGCCATTGGTGTTTTTTTTTTTTAACAATTCTATTTGTGTTCATCATTCATTCATTTATAGCCACAGCTTATATATTTTTTTTTATATAATAATCTTCCTCCAAGTTGCAGCAGCTTGCTGCGGCACGCAGCAAGATCGAGCTTTCTTTCGTTCGTTCAATTTTGCTGCAGCAAATTCAGTGAACTTCGCTAACAAAATATCCTTCAATTCAACCCTGGCTTCAATCTACGCAAATATAGCAAACAATCGCAGTGTCTCTTCTTTAAAACCACGGAACCCAAACTCCTTGCTTCGCAATTTAATGGATTTTCTTTCTATCTATTACACACAATATAAATTATCATACCTATATAGCTACCTTTCTTAGAGAACCATTATTAGAGAACCAACCAGGGCAAGGGAAATAAAACCGCTAAATATTTTCTTAGTGCATTTCCAAAGACGTTAAGAAGATGTTAGGAAAATATTCTGAAGGATTAAATTTGACGAACACAAAATGAGCACCATCCCATTAACTTCACTATAAAGCACCTTGCTTTTTCATCACAGATACAATTATGAGAACCGTTAGGAGGACGAAAAATATTGACGCGCCTGCAATCCATATGGCGTTGAAGTTCCTTCCAAGGCACGTGTTCTGACCATGGAGTCCGTTTTCCGTGTTTATTCTGAAGGCATCTTTGTAAGCTGGACTCCGTCTAGGTTTATCCATTGCACTTCTGAAACTGTTGAAAATGTCTATCAATTTAACAGGGTACCCTACCCTGTTTTCACTATAAGCTTAGGTAAATATAATCCTATTATAGAGGGGGGTCCTATCCTTCCCAAGTATGCCTGGGAGAGAGTACTATTAGCGATAAGGCCACCTATTCTTTCTAGTTAGTCAATAATTAATAATGTCAGGCAGAGGGACTGACATTTTTGATCGACGAGGGACGTTGTTTCGTGGATGGAAAAATCTGCTCTTATGGCCGTACGTATGCAGATACAGTGCTTGAGTCTGAGTCAAGCTTTAAGCATAGATTTTTGACACTTTCCATTGGAGAACTGTTAGATAATCTATGCTTGAGGCTCGACTCAGACTCAATCATTGTTTTTGCATACGGGCCTTAGTTCATGTTGTTAATGCCTAGTAGTTTAAGTTTTATTTCTCTCAATTTCTTATATTTTATATCTTTGCTGTTATCTGAATCTGGCTCATTATTGCTAATGCTGTGCATGTCTGTAATAGGCACATATTTTCCTATTTTTTATTTTAATTCTGTTTATAAAATACTTGAACACGTGCCTCATTATTGCCTAAATACCTACCTACGCTCTTAAGGTCCTATACAATCTTGTACAATAAAGATACCTAGGGGATACAGTCGTGAGCCTATTTCGTTTCAAAGTTCTTTGTAGGGATAATTAACCGTGCTTTTCCACTTCTCTAAACATCGTGGAAGCACAACTCCTACAAGCAAAGTTGTGTGATTTTTTTCATTGACCAGTTGGAAAACACCTGCAATGTTAATGGTTTTCGTGGAAAATCACGCTAACACACGCTACAATATATTATAAGTACCTACCTAGGTATCTGCCTAGTCAAAATATCAATCTCCCGTAAGGTTTTCTATGGTTTAAACGCAAACATCTGATCCGTTTTCAAAAAGGCAACGACGATCACAATAACGGTGAGGAGCGTGCCTGCGACGCCGATGCCGGCCACCCAGCAGAGGGTGTTCCTGCCGATGACGTTCCGAGAACTGACGTTCCTCAGTGGCCTTTGCGCGAGAAACCGATCTTGCAAACTGTCAGTTTGCATTGGAACTGCAAATACACACTTAAATAGTCTCACGACTGCGTTTCCCATTGAGGATCTCCATTAGATTTGTGATCACTGGAATAAAGGATGAATATTACTTTGATAGACATATAGAAGCAGCTCCGCATCTCATACCTAAGTGACATCAGACGCTGAGCTAGGACTGGTAGATCAATTTGAATAAGTGAAAAGCTCCTAAGTAAGTAGGTATAGAGATTTGTGATGTCTCAATCTATAGGGATCTGTGGTTGGATACTTCACATCACAGAGAGACAGAGGCGTGCGTCCTCATCGCGCGCGCTGAGTGAACACATCAAGCTGCTCGTGTTACCAATCCTTTGAAGTATACACGCCTAACAGCCAATTTAGAAAGCAGCTGGCCATCTGTCCATGCACATTAGACATTAGGTACCCTACCACATATACCGTAAACGCGTACAACATGAGACTCGAAGGTAAACTGAGACTAAACTTCCATGGCATATATTATTACATGTAGTATCGTTATTATTTTGGCAGCACTGACAGTTCAGTTTCAAATTTGTTGTGTGAGGTTCCATACTTGCTGTCGTGAAGGATTTTTTACCAGGTAAGAAGTATTTTTTGAGAAATAGACATTAATTTATTTTTTGACGATTTATGAAGAAGTTTCTTTTTTGTTTTTGATTTTATATAATTTTTATTTGATTTTTGATGAACTCAAACTCAACATCAAAATCTTACCAGATGTTTTACTACATCTGGTAAGATTTTGAGATAATATTTTGTTTTATTTAATACCTCTAGATAGAACTGATTTATTATTGTTTTAATTTGCGCAAATTCAATATTTTGTTATTTTTTAACGTCTTAATTAACAAACATTGAAATTCTACATGGGAAGCCATGACTTTTTTAAGGTGTCTTAAGTTTACCGCATGTTGCAGATAAATTGAGACAAGACGAAATAAATATATATAAAAAAAATTACATTGATTGGCTCAATATTGCAATATGCTCCTATTACCTTAGATAGAGACTCATGTTCTAGTAAAATTTCAAACCATAATTATTAAGAATTACACCCTAAACTGTGAATAATTCACAGTTATAAATTTCAATTATTGAAATTTAAACCTGTCTCATGTTGTATGCATTTACGGTACTCATTGGTGCTGTCTGAGATTTAAATTACTTAGAGCTTAGACATAATTTATTAACTAATAAGCACCTATCAACCAGTAAAAAACAAGGACACTAAAAGAAAGATCCAAATAGATACATCGATACTGGAGAAGTGCGTCGTGTTTCTATGTGCTACAGCAGAAATAGGGCCTATACTCAGCATAATGCCTAGCTACTTAAGAGCGTATCGTGCGAAAATTTGAGATTTAAAAAAAAAAATTCATAACTAAATAACTAAGACATTTTAAAAATCGCAAAAGGACTAATTGTAGACTATACATTTGAGATTAATTCGAATTTAAGTGTGTTAATAAAATATACTATTTAACATGACATTCTATTTAACGCTGACATACGATTTTCATTAGCGTTAAATAATAAAATGTCTTAGTTATTTAGTTATGAATTTTTTTTTTAAAATCTCAAATTTTCGCACGATACGCTCTTAAAACTTAGGCAATGCCTGACTCAAATGAATAAATAAAAATATGAGTAGCCACTACTCACATTAAACAGCTTTATTGAAATCATCACCCATTTTTCTACAATGAGTATAATAACGCTGCGCTTTTCTATATAGGCTTCCGAGAAAATAAAATGATTATTAAAATTATTATTGGTACTTTACTTTTCAATTTTGGGTTATTTTCGTAATATTCTAAAAATGTGAAGTCAAAATGACAGCAGAGTTTAGAGCAATGAGTATAAAACGCTGCGCTAAGAGTTTGAGGCACAGATTATGGCAGAGTTCTATTACTGCAGACTCGTGTCTCGTGTCTGTTGTGCAATTTAGTTGAAGCCCATCGGTTTAATACATTTTGTAGAGGTGATCTCACTATACTAGTGCAATCGCGTGGGTTCACGCAATGTGTCTCCGTCTCTGTCTGTCCTATACTAAATGAGAGAGGCAGTCGAGGTGGCAGCACTGCAATAGTGGAACTCGACCCTTATGGATGCTTACTATTGCGAAGCAAGGAGTTTCTAAACCATTGTTCATGCTAAAGCCTCGCGCACTTCTAAGCGTTCGGCGGGGGCAATCAGTGAAATAAAGGGACAAAAAGTGATACACTTTTTGGCATTTTATTTGACCATACTTCAAGCGAATAAATACATTCTATTTCGGCGCTCTTATATTTACGCAATATTCACCACGGCATGTTTATCAAAACTTTTTTTTAATTTTTGATTGTACTTTCTGGGTTAAAGTTTTCTGTAATATTCCACTATCTTTCTTTATTCTTTCTTTGTAAGCTTAATTACGTTTAATCTCACTGCATTTATCTATCATCGAATTTTAATTAAAGCTTTCATCATTTTTTAATAATAAGTCGATGATACACACTAGCAAACATTTAGCAAACATTTTTTTTACGGAAGTCAAATCTTCTCGTACCTTGGCTTCTACCGGATGCAATTAGGTAAAAAAATAAAAAATGGGTGGTTCTTACGACAGGGATAGGGTGATGATGATGTTAGATTTCGTGACTCTAAGATATTTTCGAATTACAGATACGCTAGTAGTTACTAGGATGACACGGTAACGTCACAGAATAGATAATAGTTAGTATCAAGCATCTTACGGCGTTTTTCGTGACTGTACTATACATACCTATTATAGATTTTATGAACTAGCGGCCGCCCGCGGCAGGCTTTGCCCGCTTAGTAGTGGTCATTGCTAACATCCATCCTGTGGAATGTTTGTTTTATTTACCTACATGATTTTGTAGATCTACTGCATTTAGTTAGGTATTATGAATAAGGTAGGTAAGGCACTGAGGGCTGGTTTCCGCAAGGCTTCTAGTTGGCCCTTTTTGCGTGGCGCTTGACACCAACGTGTTGCTCGAACTGTCACGCCGGATTCCTCACGATGTTTTACTGGCATAGTGCACACACATTTTTCTACAGAAAAACTACTTGGTACACGACTGGATTTGAACCCACGACCTTAGGCGGATCGGACGGCGGGTCCGCTACGTCTAGACCACCAGTGCTCTCTGCCAACGAGCTTACCTGATGGTGGATTCAGAGGAGCTGGTAATCATTATAATCATATATGTAGGTAGGCGTTCTGTGGGAAAATGGGACTTCTCTGCAAATAGGTAGGTATGTACTTATAGGTACTTAGGTAGGTAACTTATCATCATCATTATTATTATTATTAAAAGCCTGTTGTGTCCCACTGCAGGGCAAAGGCCTCCCTTCCTTCTCTCCATTCATCTCTTGTTTGGGCTACTGTGGATCATCATCATCATTATAAATTGTACAGATTTGTATTTTTGTAACGAATAAACTCAAAAACTACTGGACTGATAAACTTCTTTTGCCACTATAATGCTGAATTATCCCCGAATAACATAGTTACATTATACCTAGTTCGAGCAAATTAAACCTACAGGAAATGAGTCTCTTTCACCAATAACTCTACATTTGCAGTTCAGTAACTACTGAGTAGTTCGACAGGTGGTACAAAACAAAGGAAATGAAATATATTTATTTGCAAGAAGTATGGTACAACTAAAAGATCATAGGGTATGTAAAAAAGCGGCTCACATACTTTGTTGGAGAACAATATACAAAATTCAAACAAAAAGTAGAAAATATAAGTTAAATTAAAATGAATCAGTGTGTCAGAATAATAACAATAATCAGTTCAGAATAATAATTCTTAAAGAAAATAATTTATATGAAATCTTTAACGCTATGAAAACATTGATACCACATTGAAGATATCTTTAGTAGTTACTTCATCACACACATCTACCTAATTATACTTCATTCACAATCTGACTTCACACACTTTTGGCAGGGTTTTAAACACACATCCACCACCACCAACATACCACTTTCTAGCGCTAAGTTTGACACACATCTTCAGCCCACTGAAGATTAAAGCCCACGAGGTGTCTGGCATGTGGCAGAAGTGTCCAGCCCTGAAGAATTAAAAGTTCTTCTCATTAGTGATGACTGCCCAGTTCTATTGCGTAGGAGTTGGTTCCCAACGCTGCTGGAGGCATTGGAGTCGTCTGTGCTGTAGGAAATGGTAAATACTCTTCAGATGATAATAATAAGACAGATCATTAATTACCGATGCTGTTGCAGCCATCGCATTTCTGTCCTATTTATTATTCCGGTGGATTTTATTTCGTAAATAGTAGCTTGCATCTCGAAATAGCTAGCAAGAAATAAAGAACAGTTATAGCAAGCAGAAGCAAGCATGACATTGACCTCTTGACATTTGACAGTTGAGATGTCAGTTTTGACAGTTGAAATATAAGATTTACGCACACAAATGTAGATATACATACGTATACGCACACATACTCCATAGAAATCTGCTTCTTCTTTTTTCGTGAAAATAAGATCGGCCATTCTATTTCATTTCATTTGACAGTATGAGATGTCAGTTTGACATTTGAACTGGTGAACAGTGGAACGATTTAAACCACAGACTAAAGGTCAGGCCTATGATGCATCCACGAAGGAAGGGCCCAAGGATGTTTTATTTACTAGGGATGGATAAATAAATTTCAAAGCGTGTCCGTTTTTTGTTAGTGTTCAGTTGTAGATATGTATTAGTGTGCGTGACTAGAGAAGTAACGACATTAACTAACCTATCGATGAATTACAACGATTTGACGACCTCTGTGGTGCAGTGGGCGAATGTCCACCTGCGACGCAAGAGGTTGCGGGTTCGATTCCCGCCTTAGAACAAATATTTGTACGATCTGCAGGTATTTATTCCGGGTGTTCTGGTCTTTTCTATAAAAAATAAAAATACATATACATGTAATGTATTGTATTATGTAGGTATATCAGTTATCTAGCACCCATAACACAAGTTCTGCTTATTCTAGGGCTAGATAATGTTGTGTGAATTGTCCAGCATTATTTATTGAATACCGAAATCAATGAAAAAGGCGTCATAATTGGATATAAACTCTTTGATTTGTTCAACTAAATTACAATAATATTACAATAATTCACAATGAGGGATTTTCACGGTATGAAAATTTATGAAACGGTTTAAACTTTTAAAATTCTCACTGCTCGCTTGGGTGTTGTAGAAAGGTCTTGTGTTTCCACACCACTTTCTTGCATTTTTTTCCGTTCTGGGGCATTTTGGGAATCTAAAAAAAAATTATAAATGAGATTAATAAACGAGGCCGTTAATTACTATTTCAGCCGAGCATTGTATACTTAGTACTATTCTCTAATTTGCGAGGAAACAAAAACAAATTAATTCTAGAATCAGAAGTTTACTTCTTCAGCTATGTCTCTCAATCGAGTTTTAAATCTTATTCAGCACCCAACGACTAAGTACCTACTTAGTATTTATTAAACAAAATAAAATTGTGATAAACCTAGAAGAACATAACATTCACAGCGCAGAGTAGGTAGGTAGGTATCAGATTTTCATTCCCGCCAATTTGACTGTGCGCGGTTTTTTTATCATTTAAAAAAAAATATTGTGTACAAAAAAAAAACGAAACGAAAGATGTTTCACATTAATATGATTCCACAACATTACAACAGTCACTTCATAATCCTAATATCAAGATATCAAGCTAACTTACCTTAAAACCTCGGCCTGCGTCCATGTTTTCTATACCCATGCAGAGTCCATGTGATACCTAATTACACCTAAAAACGATGTATGTAGAAACTAAACCATGTGTAAAGCAATAAATGTATTGAGTATTGAGTACTTAGTAGTCATGATCCCCCAGTAGGATTACACTAGGATACCCGTATCGTGGGTATCAGGAGTGACCCGCTACAAATATTTGCAGATCTTACAAACATTTATCCCGCAGTAAACTCATTCAAAGCATTGAGTCATATGCATAAAAAACGGAAACTAAATTATTATCGATATAGCCAAATTGGCTGGTGTAGTACATCACTAGCACAGATGCCTAAATCAATACATTTTATTATACAATAATTAATGGTTTTACGCTTAGTTTTCATCAATAACAATTATGAATATATGACTAACATGAAATAAAATTTAATTATTACTGTTTTTCTGGTAAAAAATCTCGCTCTTTTAGCATGTAAAAAGATGAAATATATTGACTAAGACTTACGTATTAAATGACTATTCCGGGTCTTTTACACCTCTTTTTGTTGTTCTGGAAGAACAATACACAGCAGAACAACACATTTTTTCACTAGGTGAATTGATTTTGTAGAAATACTTTATTTTTAAAACAATTTAATAAGTTTTCTCAGCACTGCACCACAATGTTTGTCTAACATGTCGGACATCAACAGACACGATTTACACAGGAGTAAGGTGTTGCCAAACTTACATCTACTTTCTCTTCTACTCGTAGCTACGTTCCGTGGGATAGACAAAGATAAGATCACTGGTGTAATACACAGCTAAGTAAGAGCGGCAACGCCTTATCGCGGCTTCCATTTGTGATTCCAGGGAATGGAAGGGCCTATGGCAAATAGGGCATATCAGATTCACGCACACAAATGTAGTTAAACGTGCATGTACGCCTTGTACGCACATCACATCACACAACAACAACAACAACACAATGTGTTGTAACACATAGACGTCCGCCATCTTTTGCGTGGCAATAAGGCTGGCCCGTTGTTTTGTTAACTTTTGTTTGTTTTGTTTTTAGAACATCCCACCCAGTCGGTGTTTATTGTCGATCGATTTGTTCCGTCGAAACTCGTACGCTCTATAACGTGTAGATAAAATTATGTCGACATCTGTATGCAGAGTGTGTATGTCCGGCAATCTCAGAATGAGCTGTATTGAAAACATTGAACTACAAAATATCTTCGAAAAACTTACGAATACTAAGGTAAATGGGAGATACTAGCTACGTTTACATCTTTTAAAAACCATTAGGAGATACCACAGAGTACTTTGTATATGGGAGATACCTTTAGGGACCTCGCGTCAGTGTCTACGTATACTCAGACAATTTTATAATATAGCCCTGGTGTCTTTCTCTCTTTTAGAACAGTACATAAAGATAAGAAATAAAATAAAGTACCTAGAGATGGTGTGGTGTGAATGTCGACCTACCTGCCGGTGGACTATATCCTGAGCCTGAGTTCCTGACTGTTTGTGTAGTTTCCAGACCGAGGTGTTCTGCCAGTATAAAGAACTTACAAAGAGCCACTAGTTTTGAATAACTCACTTTGCTTAGATTGAAGACCACCCCCCATTGTCCACAGTAATGTGCTGCAGATTGTCAACATTATTTTGATGTTTCTGATTAAATAAATAAATAAATATTGTTGACTATTCACACAACACTATCTAGCCCCAAACTAAGCAGAGCTTTTACTATGGGAACCACATAGCTGATATAATACTTATATCCCTTTTTTTTTGTAAATTTATACTTAGAATACAATATAACAACCAGACAGAGATGAAACATCGAGCCCACGGCCTATGGTGCAGAAGGTAGAGCTACTACCTAGCTTGTTCAAATGATTGTAATTGGTCTCATGTATCTCGATCAGATTGCAGATGTTTTAAAAAAGGCTAGGTTGATATAATTCATAAGCAGTATCAATATTACCTTATATTAATGAACCTAACTGACATTATGAAGGTTATTACAGATGAGTGGATGGAATGGGCGGGGGACGGGCTGGCTGTGCTACCTGTGCCGCAGTCAGCTGGTGCGCTGCGCTCGCTTCGCGGCGGCCGCGCGCCGTGCCGCGCTCCTACTGGACCACCTCGCTGACAAGGGGATCCAGGTGAGCCACATCTAGCTACCTGTGCCGCAGTCAGCTGATGCACTGTGCTTGCTTGAAATATGATATTGTGCT
Source organism: Thera obeliscata (assembly GCA_947578465.1). Classification (NCBI taxonomy): domain Eukaryota; kingdom Metazoa; phylum Arthropoda; class Insecta; order Lepidoptera; family Geometridae; genus Thera; species Thera obeliscata. The sequence goes on along the minus strand of OX387918.1, from coordinate 12,541,039 downwards.
CTAAAATGGGATACTGTTATTCCAATACTGATGCATATCTTGAATATTTCAGATGAGCCAAGAAACTCTCTCCATGTTGAATGTGTCCCCGAGTCCCCTGCTGGCGCTGCGGGCCGCGCGCGCCGCCAGCGAGGAGTGCGCCGCGCATCCACCCACCCAGTGCAAGGAGGACGTCGACTGGCCGGTGGAAGACCCACCACCAGTGGAAGAGCTCAGCGTCAAGCTGGAGGACCCAGAAAACGGCGCGGGAGATGGGGCGGACGAAGACAAAACGGTCAAAGTGGAGGCGATCTTCTGCACCGACCCCGAGGAGAAGTACAACTGCGATAGATGCAGCAAGACGTTCAGCAGCACGGCGCGGCTGGGGGCGCACTACCGCCGCGTGCACGCCTCGCCCCAAGGCAAGGGGAAGGGGAAGGGGAAGGCGAGCAAGGAGAAGGCGTTCAGCTGCTCGCTGTGCAGCAAGACGTTCCGGCTGGCGTACAACCTGGAACGGCACGCGCGCCGGCACGCGGCGGGCGAGCGGCCGCACGCCTGCGACCTGTGCCACAAGACCTTCTCGCGGAACAGCAACCTCAAGCAGCACCGCCTCATCCACTCGCACGACAAGCCGTACTGCGCGCAGTGCGACGTCACCTTCACGTACAAGCGGCACCTGCGCGAGCACATGCGCACGCACGCCGGCAAGGTGTCGTTCGCGTGCGCGCGCTGCGACAAGTCCTTCACGCGCGCTGCCTACCTGGAGGAGCATCGGCGCGTGCACACGGGCGAGCGCCCCTACGCCTGCGCCGTCTGCGGCAAGGCCTTCGCCTACAAGAAGCTGCTGACGGCGCACGCGCGCATCCACGGCGCGCGTGCGCACGCGTGCCCGCAGTGCGGGCGCGCCTTCCCCCTGCGCGCGCGCCTGCAGCGGCACATGGCGTCGCACGCGCGCGAGCGTCGCTTCACGTGCGACCGCTGCGCCGCCACCTTCACCACCGGCAGCAACCTGCACCAGCACATGCTCACGCACTCCGGCGAGAGACCGTACGCATGCGACAGGTCAGTGCACTACCCTCGTCGCTTCACGTGCGACCGCTGCGCCGCCACCTTCACCACCGGCAGCAACCTGCACCAGCACATGCTCACGCACTCCGGCGAGAGACCGTACGCATGCGACAGGTCAGTGCACTACCCTCGTCGCTTCACGTGCGACCGCTGCGCCAAGACCTTCACGGACCATGTCAATGTTCAGGCTCTACACTATCTATGTACCAAATTTCATTCAAATCGCTTTAATAATGACGATACTTTCATACAACTTTCAACCCCTCACAACCCTTTTTTCGCAATAAAAAGAAGCCTATGTCCTTCCTCAGGCTCTACACTATCTGTGTACCAAATTTCATTTCAATCTATTCAGTAGTTTTGGCGTGAAAGCCGGACAGACAGACAGACAGAGTTGCAAACGCATTTATAATATAAATAAGGATAAAGATAAGGATAATAGTGTGTGTTTGTGTATAGATGCGAGAAGCGGTTCCTCCGCAAGCAGGAGGTGAAGCTGCACATGCGCGTGCACACGGGGGAGAAGCCGTACGCGTGCGCCGAGTGCGGCAAGGCCTTCAGCCAGCGCAGCACGCTCGGCGTCCACGCGCGCGTGCACGGCGCCCCCCGCCCGCACGCCTGCGACGCGTGCGGCAAGACCTTCGCCGACAAGTACACGTTCCGCAAGCACGTGGCGCTGCACTCGGGCGCGCGCCCGCACGTGTGCGCCGCCTGCGGGAGCGCGTACGCGTCCGCGTCCAGCCTGCACGCGCACAGCCGCACGCACGCCGCGCCCGCGCCCCGCGCGCCCTGCACGCTGTGCGCCAAGACCTTCTCCAACAACAGCCATCTCAAGCGACATCTCAGGAACGTGCACCACGACCAACACAACGAGAGCGGCGACACTCAGCACAAGACCGCCGGCTGAACTACCCCCCCCTTATATCTGACCGACCTTCGGCGACTATCCCCCCTGGCTGCGTTGACCCGTAATATTGACGTAGGTAGCTTGGTCTTCAATTTCTAGCCATAGTAGACTTGGCGACGACTATGATTCTAAATATGTGGAGACTATTGGGGCATGTCTGAAATGGGGCTAGGACAAGAGCTAATTGGGTCTTTCAAAGCCTCAAAGAGAGCGAAGCGAAAGATGATCGATCCACGAAAGTGTCAGTGAAATGTATGTTAGTAATGTTGCGAGTGACAGTTCACACTAATAGTTAGCTTTCAGTGATGACTGTTATTTCTAAGATGCATCATCCCCACCGAGTCCGTGGGGGTTTAGGATTGTACCTTCATTAGCGTCGTGGATTTATTGGAGAGTATTGGCGACAATTAAAATATTGCACATCGTTGGACACTTTCTCCAATAATCATGTTGTATTGTATGGTTACTTTTAACTAGAAGATATCTATCTGAATGCTAATATTATTTTATTTATCAAAGTTACATTTATTTACTAAGAAAATCACAACCTATTACAAGTATTTACAATGTTTTTTTAATAAATTATTCATGCACAATTATAATGTGTATTTTTTATTAGTACTCGACACCCCACATAACACCCACTATCATTGGTCACTGACTGTACCTACCAGGTGCCGAAGTAACAAGAGATCATCACATACTTCTGATCGTGCCACCTACTGTCTAAATGCCTGCACACACCTAGGTCGCTGGCGAGCAAAAGTGTTTTTATTTTTCAGTGGGCGATGGCGATCAGTGAAACGCTTTTAAATTTGACAGCGTTTCACTGAACGCCATAGCAAGCGACCTAGGTGTGCGCAGGCCTTTAAATAGAAAAGAATGAAGGATGGATTGTTCAAAGAGGCTGCTTTCGTGCACTTGATATATGTTTTGGAACTTTGAGGTTCTACGACATGCCGGTTCTTCACCGTTTGATAGTAATGTGGCATAGTGCACATGCACATCATTTTTTTGTCAGAAAACTCGTTACGGGGCAGTGGTCCAACTGATCTGTCCAACTAGTTGGACTACGGGCCTTTACTAGGGGCCGTGGTCCAACTATCTTTGCAGTTGGACCACGGCACCATAGTGGAGTTCCCAGGTCCAATTAAAACAATTTCAAATAAAACAACTGACTGTAACCACAGCTCATTTTAAATTAAATAATTAGTTTTTACAACGTCTTTGATGTTTTTTTTAATTTTTAATTTATATTTTTTAAATGCAATTTCCTAAAAGCCACTACTTATTATCAAATTTATTTTATTGTGCAGCAAATTGCAATAAAAAAAAATATTTTTAATCGCAAATGTAAAATATATTATTCAATTTAAAATGTGCTGTGGTTACAATGGCAGTTGTTTTATTTGTAATTGTTTTAATTGGACCTGGGAACTCTACTATGGTGCCGTGGTCCAACTGCAAAGATAGTTGGACCACGGCCCCTAGTAAAGGCCCGTAGTCCAACTAGTTGGACAGATCAGTTGGACCACTGCCCCGAAACGAGAAAACTACACAAAGTACACAACTGGATTTGAACCCACGACCTACTCTTTACCTGCGTTTGTTTGGAAGAGACCGCTACCCGCGAGATACCATTGATTAGTACAATCCTTTTGTAAGTAGGTATACTACACAGGTAGGTAGGTAGGTGTGTTCACTGTTTTTAGTAACTGTGCCGAATTTTATTGTCAGTATATTATTTAGATGTAAGTCATGCGCATGTTGCAATTTGTGGACCTTATAATAAAAAAATAAATAAATACTAATGACTATAAAGTGATCGTCTTAAGGTCACTGAGGGAACTCTACAAATAAAACAGCACTCTTATTTTTTAAGATTGTAATGTCTTACACGTAAGAAGTCAAAAGAGTGAATAAAATCACGAGAATCACTTGTCTTACAACTAGGCTGGCCTAAAGCCTGTTCCACGCAACAGGGTTAGACGAACTGCTGACAAACTAAGGGCTTGGTTCCACTGCGTGCGTAGTTCACGCGACACTCCACATTCTAGACAGCTACGTGCCTACGAATCCTTAAAAAGACAACAATTTTCGTGTCTTTTATTAATTTGTACGGTATAGATATAACATACAGTCGCCCGCATAAAGATCGCTATATTTCATGGGTGTTATTAATAATCCCGGCGTAACGCTGGAGTAGTTAAATCGTGTTTTGTCACATTTGTTCGAGTTGACAATTGCATGTCAATGCAAGAGACAAAACACGGATCAACCAATCCAACGCTACGCCAGGACTATTAATAAGACCCCATGAGTTCACAATATTTATTTACAAAATCTTACTTTTGTATCACGTCTGGTAGATACTAATATAACACCTATCAGGCATTGATATAACAATAAAACAGTCAACTAACCGCACATAGGTTCTCAAGATTTTTCCTAGGGTGGAAATTAATTAAAAAAAAAACAATATTTACTCAAATTCAAATAGCTTTGAGTGCAGGCGACTGTACCGATCATGTGGAATCTGTGGCAGTTGTTGTATTGATTCTCCTCTCCCTCTCTCAACTTATATCTAATAGTTATAAGAATACATTTACCTATAGTTAGCTTACGAGATAATAATATTAAAAGAGATAGGTATATGTAATAATTTTCTAATTGTCCTGAACATTGAACCACGCGATTCAGGCTTCAGCTCCTGCTGAACAAAATACTCCTGTGCATAATACTTATTTATGTATTAGGCCGCCTCACCAAACTCGTATCTATCGCTCTTCATAAATTATCATAATACCTTTAGGTATTTTGTGCTATTACGGGAGGTAGATACAGGATGTAAAAATACCACTTGCCATTTTTTAATTATTCTATCTGTTCCCTTCCCACCTTATTAAACTAGAGATCATTAGTTCAAAATCTAAGTTATTCATAGCTTATTGTACTTATTTTTTTTAATAGTAGGTACGTAGGCCATTTAATTAAAATATTAAATTTAATAATTACTGGCAAGGTAATGCCGCTAGCGCGCGGTCACCCACTCGAGGGGCCCCGCAGACCACATCCAGACATCATCGTCAAGGGTCTCGACTCAGTACACTCTGCGACAAAAGTAGATAGCAATTTCAGATATTTAATGGCCATTTTCTCTGAATTTAAATAAATTACTTCAGCTTAGGACGGATTTTCAAATAAAGTGTAAAACTTAAACAAAGCATGCTGGCTTAACAATATTTGAACTTAGCAAATGTGAAATATATAAATACTTGCGGGTATCATTAACATAGCACTATCGAGTCGCACACTCAACAAGATGTTCATCTACTGTTGTCGCCGACTGTACAAAAGATCTGAGACCTGTCAGATGTAAAGTATCAGTCGTTAAAGCCATGAAAGCCGCATTGGGCTGATGGCTTATTGGCTTAAAATCTCCATCGCAGAGTAAGCCATTAGGTTACGACACGAACTTTTAAGGCCTGCGCACCCTAGATCGCTGACGTCAGCGATCAGTGAAACGCTGTCAAATTTGACAGCGATATTTGACAGCTATTCCGTCTTTACCATAAGGGCACACGGGGCCCGTGCCCAGGGCCCCCATTCTCAGGGGGCCCCGAAGGACCGACACACAATTTTTTTCACAATACTACGCCATTATAGCCTACTGTATTTGATTACCTATTATAAATGGTAATGCTTAGTAAAAAAATGTAATTATAATTAGCTTTTATTACTTTCCAAAAGGGCCCCAAATTCTTGTGTGCCCAAGGGCCCCAGCCTAGTTTAAGACGGCCTTGTTTGACAGCGTTTCACTGATCGCTATCACAATAGATGTGCGCAAGCCTTTATAAGTGGATACTATAATTACAGTATAGGCATAGACAATAGTATATTTCATTACAAGTGCGGGAAGGCTGTCATTGCAAAGAGTTCCGACAAATGTCTACCCGAGCCGAAGGCGAGGGTTGACAGTCGGAACAAGTTGCAATGACGGTTCCGCACGTGTACTGAACGACTATTTTTAATACAGTTGCGAAAAAATTAAGCAATTTAATAAAATAATAAAAATACCATTTGCTTTTTTCTCTTCTCTCCACGCAATAAGTTCGTCGTATGTATGCATGTAGCGACTTTTTGACTTTTCCGGTAAAATGTTCTCCGAAGCATTTTGTGCAATTATACCTACTGAGTTCCGGTGGTGTTAATTCAAAAAAACTAGGGTCGTAATTACTCATTTTGTGCAACAAACAAATAAACTCGCAAAGAAAATTTCTGAAAAATGGCGCCAAGCGCCAACCGTAAAATATAAGCAGAGATTTTTTTTTTTCTTCACCCATTCTGGAAGGCAAAGGGAACTATACCCATACAGCCAAGTCTTCAGTAGTTTTTTTTTATTGATATGAATTGAAAATGAAATTTAATGAGATGAAATGAAATGAAACCTAACATAACTCATTCAATCAAATCATTAAATCTGTTAATGAAACAAATTAGTAGCTTCTTTTTAGAAATAATACGTATTTGCATGAATCATAAAAACTTCGATGAATTTTTTTAGTAAAAACTTCATGGTTGGTTTTTCTTTTTAGACATTATTTTGACAGTTGGGAAAGAAAAAGCACTAGTGCGGGAATGGTAAAAAAAAAGCACGCGTGTGTAATAGCCCACATCCCGAACGCTATACGTCCCTGCAATACGCCACTTTTTGAGCAACTGTATTAAAAAGGAAGTTTTCCTTAGTCTATGGTATATAGGTAAGGTACATAGTTGCAGTAAACTAGACTATTTGTTTAGTGTGTAGTGAGAGTTGAAATAGCGAGTCGTAAGCACTGCATAGGAATATAAGCCTTATGTCTAAAGAGGAGTATAGATAACCCAGTCTAAAAATGCACGCACCTCCACCACGTCTTCTTGACGTTGGCTCACAGCAAAGTACTTAAAATGATCTTTGTGATGTAGTTAATAAAGAACTATTTACTTTGATTTACTAAAGTAGTAGGACGTGCAGTTTCAGATTCGACGATCTCTAGTAACTAGTTTAATGTGGCGCCGGCGCCGGCGGGGTGAGGGCGCGCGCGGGGCGGGGCGGGCGCGCGGGGGGGGACGCGCTGCAATGACTCTTCCCGTATCTGAAATCACACATCATTGTTATTAGGTATACCTAAGCATTCATACTCGCAACCAACCGTCAACCAAATACCAGCGGCCATTTACAAAACCTAACAAGTATTCATTAAAACGGTCCCAGTAAAACGAGCTTGCACTAATCTTGCTTGTATTAAGTACTTAGTCTGTACTTCCTATAGTGTGGACACTGGACAGTATGAATACGAGTATAGAGGTAGCGGCACATAACTTTAGCGCTGACCGTTATTGCGCAGAATTCATAAATAAGGTACCTGCGGGGGGCTAGCGGGATGAAGGGCGGGCGTGCGTAGCGCTGATTGTCTCTCCAGCCGCACTCCGCTCTCTGTACCAATAGGACACTCTGCACACATCCACACATCCAGTGTGCACGACATGGCACACTACGACGCGTGCGCAGCGCGTATCGCTCAGCGCTAAAGTTATGTGCCGCTAGTTATACATAGGTAGAACTTACAGAAGCGAATACCCTGGCCGGCAGCGGCGGAGGCACGCGCCGCTCCAGCGCGGCGGCCGACACCGTCGCTATGCCAACACTCGTCGCGACCCGCGTGCTGGCTCCTCGACATGCCGTGCTAGTACCCATGCGTGTACTATCCACGGTTCGATTCACGCGAGTACTCGCTACATTTGTACCCATGCGCGTACTTGCCACTTTTGTACTATTACCGTTTGTACCCAAGGGCGTACTATGTCTACTTGTATTCTTCATCGGCATTCTCAAACTCACTGGTGGCGGAATTTGAATACTAGCGGTACTAGAGACGCTCACTGAATCTAGTCCAGTATTCTCCGTGGATAAACTAGCTAAATCACAGAGGTCTGACGTTGTGCTCGTCGTTGGCAGTTCTGATAATGTTATTTTATGAGTACTCGTACTAACATTACATCTGGGATGTGAATCTTTAGAACTCGATACACTATAATGGGTACACGCCACAGTATTTTGAGTACTCGTCATAGTATCTTGAGTGATCGACGTAGATACATTAGTGGAACTCTTTGCCGTCATATCCCTATTTGGCAAGTCTTTTGGCGATTCCAATTTCTCGTGTTTTGGAATCTTGCTCCCATATTTTGTAGGATCGTGTTTAGAAGAGGCATTGGGCTGGTACTGGGCATTTGTGGAATCATCGTGCGAGTAAGAAGAGTCGAGGAGCGATGACGTAGGATCGACGGCGGTCGAACACGATGGTAGAGCTGGGTCATCCCTGAAAATAAAGAAAAAAGTTTATGAAATAACCGCTGAGTTTTGATATGAAAATTCTTAATCGCACACCTCACAAACTATATAGCAAATAGAGAAAAGATATATTTTTTTACGGAGTTGGCTTTGCTACATTCGGCGTACTGGTCTTGGGTGCAATTCTGTCAACACAAATCACTCAAGCAATTGCAGAATTCGAGTGTGTTGTCGATTTTTGTTTGAATAATTTGAAAATGGAACGCGGATTCAGCGATCACTCAATCGAGCCGTGCTGCCGGAATAGCAGGGCAGGGCAGCACCAGTGCGACGCCGGTACCTGTCGGTGCGGGCGGGCGAGCCGGCGCGGGTAGCTCGTGCTGCGCGGATCACAAGATGGTGTCGAGCGTGTGCAGCGAGCGCAGCGCGGCGGGGCCGGTACCTGTCGGTGCGGGCGGGCGAGCCGGGCGCGGGCGGCTCGTGCTGCGCGGATCACAAGATGGTGTCGAGCGTGTGCAGCGAGCGCAGCGCGGCGGGGTCACGCGCGCACCACCGCGCCAGCTCGTCCGGCGTCACCACGCCGTCCGCGTTCACGTCCATCAACTGACGACCACACATACATACAATACATGTTACATACAACACTCACTCGACACTAACTAATATAATAAGTTCTTCTAGGCTTGTTCGCGTGGAAGTGGGACCCAGGCCAGGCTCACCTAGCTTTTAGGAGTTTCAAAGTGTTCCCTGTGATACAATAGTTTTATAGTAGACTTTAGGTATGTGTAGGTATGGTGGACAGACAGGAGTGCGAGGACAGGTAGCACTCACGTTGAAGATCCGGTCGACGTGCTCCTTGGCGGCGGCGGGGCTGGCGGGCGGCACGGCGCCGCGCCCCACCAGCTCGTAGATAGCCCCCACCACCTGCACACACACACACACCACACTACACTGCCAACTCAAATTCAATATTAAGAATAAATATTATGTATAAGATCTGAGATCACAGATAATAAACACCCTTGTCTGGGGATCAAAATCGTGAGAGCGGATCATGTGTGTTTTGTTTGATAATGATGCCTACCTGGTGCATTTCAGTCCGCGAGATGCGGCCGTCGCCATCCGTGTCGTAGAGCGCGAACACCCACGCCAGCTTGTCCTGCACGGAGCCGCGCGCCACCCGCGACAATATCTCCAGGAACTCCTGCGACAACACTCATATGTAATGTACACTCTACTCATACATCTGTACAGTCACGCCAGCTTGTCCTGCACGGAGCCGCGCGCCACCCGCGACAATATCTCCAGGAACTACTGCGACCACACTCATATGTAATGTACACTCTACTCATACATCTGTACAGTCACGCCAGCTTGTCCTGCACGGAGCCGCGCGCCACCCGCGACAATATCTCCAGGAACTCCTGCGACCACACTCATATGTAATGTACACTCTACTCATACATCTGTACAGTCACGCCAGCTTGTCCTACACGGAGCCGCGCGCCACCCGCGACAATATCTCCAGGAACTCCTGCGACCACACTCATATGTAATGTACACTCTACTCATACATCTGTACAGTCACGCCAGCTTGTCCTGCACGGAGCCGCGCGCCACCCGCAACAATATCTCCAGGAACTCCTGCGACCACACTCATATGTAATGTACACTCTACTCATACATCTGTACAGTCACGCCAGCTTGTCCTGCACGGAGCCGCGCGCCACCCGCGACAATATCTCCAGGAACTCCTGCGACCACACTCATATGTAATGTACACTCTACTCATACATCTGTACAGTCACGCCAGCTTTTCCAATAGTATTTTCCTTCAGAGATGATGCGTCGATCAATCGGTCCTGCGTCAGCTTTGTTTTAATCAACATGAAACCCTGTAGCTACAACTTCTCTACGGCGGCGTAGATAGTGCTACGGCGTAGCAAAGCAACGCTTCTACATTCGTCAAACATGGCGGCCTTAGTCTGCAAATTGAGGAGCTAATGAATGCGACGGAAGCTCCATCGAGAACGATAACTATTAAGCAAAGTAAGTGAGCTTCCTCCCGGCGGCGCGGTGGCGGCAACATATTGAGTCGAGCCACTTTCCTGCAGCTCTCAGAGACACGACGCTCCTCAAGATGATAGCTGCGTTTTCTTCTTTGCTGTTTGATTGTGCTTATGTAGTCAATTAAAAAAATTACATTATGTGTAATTTAAAACCAAGGTGGTTTGTTTTTTTTATTTTTTATAAAGGTACAATTAGCGAAGGTATTTCCAGTTTGTAAAGTTGTACTGAAACTGTTTTATCTTCTTTTATTGCTGACCATACTGACGCGTAGGTCTACCCCACCAACGTATATCGACAGAACAGAAATGGGTCAAATCCTCCATTAGCGAGTAGCTGTAGGCCGTGGGTCTACAACTAACTATTGTCCAAATAAATAAGCGACTAACTTCTAAGAGCAACTGCCAAAATATCTGAAAAGGCGGGTTCTTTAGAGAATCCCATTTACTTTTCAATTGTCTTGTTGGAAACTGCACAAGTTTAGTTTCGTCGGTACAGTCGGCTGCACTAGAACCTATACCGTAATTTTCATGTGAGGCTAAGTAATTAGGTAATGCTGCGATCATTCCATAGGTATATAGTTTTAGGCAAATACTCGATGATGAAATGAGTTGATATTTTAGAGTTTGGGTTTATTTTTGTTCTAAGTATGTTCTATGTTTTTATACTGTATACCTAAGTTGTCTTTAAATTTCTAGTATTTTTAAACTGTCTTTGAAGTTTTTTGTTTTTAAATTTAGTTTTACTTTATGTTAGTAATCTAGCATTAAACTTTGCATGTCGGTCTCTTACGAAGTATGTGGTACTACACTGTTATTATAAGAAGTTTTTCGAAATTGACCATACTTCAAGCGAATAAATACATTTCATTTCATTTCATTTATTTGCTACATGGCAAATATTTGAAAACTAAGTGAATGCTGCAACACTAACTTGAAATCGAACTGTATTCATTCTGTGCAACTGACTGTACTTAAAGCTCAGTTAATAATGTTGCATTCCAGCTCACCTCTCGCTTAGCTCAGAAGAACTAAAGATACTATTTGATTGTTTATTTGGCGTGAGCATGACGAAGGTTACTGTAACTTTCATAGCTAGGATTATTCTTAATTCATTTTTTTTTTAATTCTACTATTGTATGTGTTGTGTTAGCTTTAAGAATGGATCTTGTAACATCTGAATAAACAAATTTTATTTTAATTTAAATTATTCGTAGCCAAGTTGTGGTGCCGGGGATGAGGGGGGTGAACTATATAATGAAACAACGTGTTGACAGGTCGAACGTCGTATATTGACTAATTGCATTCTCTTACATAGATACTAATATAGTTACTAGTACATCACCACATCAAAGGGGTAGTCAAGAAAAAAAAAATTTCATACCAATCATACCACAATGAGAGTACACTTATCAATATACGCACATACTCAATTTGAGGTATTTACTATACCTACCTCAAATAGAGTATGTCCAAAGAGGTTGTCAGACGTGCCTGTGAGTGAGTAGTGAGCAGTGAGCGTGGCGATGGTCTCACCTCGAAGTTGATCTTGCCGCTCTGCTTGTGCTTGATGGTGTTGAACACGAAGTGTGCGTACTGCGTGGCGTCTGCAACACAACCACAACCACAACCACACCACTTCAAGCACTTGCCAGTACCTACTGCACGAGACGAGACGAGCGTTACCCTATCTTCACTACAGTGTATAAGTAGCGGCGGTGTAAATACAAATAAAATAATAAAATAAATATTGTAAACAATCCAATCCACACAACACTATCTAGCCCCAAATTAAGCAGAGCTATGGGAACCAGATATCAGATAAACTCGTACGTATATAATTTTCCTTTGTAAATATAGTGTAACTATAACACCCAGACAGAGAAAAAACATCTGCGTTCAGCGTTCACCACATAAATATTTGTTCTCGGTGGGGATCGAACCCACAACCTAAGCACAGAAGACAGAGCTACTACCAACTGAGCTGAGAGGTTAGTCAAATTATGAATAGAATACATGGAATAGCTTAAGATAAACAATAGTGTAACTGTGAGACTAAGAATCAAGATTAGTTCTGAGAGGCGCACTTAAAAGCCTTTCTCAACATTCATTGGTTCAAAAGAGCTAGTGACACGGTAAAGTTCAGTTTAAGTTGTATCTTCCCGTTTTGAATTAGTATCCCGGGTCTGTGTTCCCAGTTGGTCGGTAGTGTTGTGTTGTGTTGTGCATGTGATGGTCGTACCTCCGAGCGGGAAGAACTGCGAGAAGATGTGCTTGAAGGCGTCCTCGTCCACCACGCCCGACGGACACTCCTGCACACATACACACATACATACATACATACACATGATACAACACATGCAAGATATAACCTAACATAGAGACCGCGCCAATTTACGCACACATGCGGCACACACACGTCACCGGCATGCCTCAAGCTGATGGACGCAGGACAGTGCATCGTGCGGCATGTTCCTGATGTGTGGACCTGCTGGATTGGTTGCTTAGTTATTTGCAAGCCAACTGGCAGGGCCGGCCTAACAATTTATAACGAAGTTAACAGAAGTAAGGTTTGTGCGTCGCAAAATAGACCCTGACTCAGCACAATGTAAGTAATCTAAGTGTTGATTTTTCTCTTGCGTCACGAATAAGGTGCCGCGTCCAGCTGGCACGTGCTGTCTCGCTCTGGTGTAGCACAGTACCTGCTTGAAGCCGCGGTACATGAGTTTGATCTCGTGCGTGGAGAAGCGCGTGCTCTGCGCGAGCTCGCTCGGCGGCGGCGGCTCCGCGCGGTGCCGCGTCCAGCTGGCACGTGCTGTCTTGCTCTGGTGTAGCACAGTACCTGCTTGAAGCCGCGGTACATGAGTTTGATCTCGTGCGTGGAGAAGCGCGTGCTCTGCGCGAGCTCGCTCGGCGGCGGCGGCTCCGCGCGGTGCCGCGTCCAGCTGGCACGTGCTGTCTCGCTCTGGTGTAGCACAGTACCTGCTTGAAGCCGCGGTACATGAGTTTGATCTCGTGCGTGGAGAAGCGCGTGCTCTGCGCGAGCTCGCTCGGCGGCGGCGGCTCCGCGCGGTGCCGCGTCCAGCTGGCACGTGCTGTCTCGCTCTGGTGTAGCACAGTACCTGCTTGAAGCCGCGGTACATGAGTTTGATCTCGTGCGTGGAGAAGCGCGTGCTCTGCGCGAGCTCGCTCGGCGGCGGCGGCTCCGCGCGGTGCCGCGTCCAGCTGGCACGTGCTGTCTCGCTCTGGTGTAGCACAGTACCTGCTTGAAGCCGCGGTACATGAGTTTGATCTCGTGCGTGGAGAAGCGCGTGCTCTGCGCGAGCTCGCTCGGCGGCGGCGGCTCCGCGCGGTGCCGCGTCCAGCTGGCACGTGCTGTCTCGCTCTGGTGTAGCACAGTACCTGCTTGAAGCCGCGGTACATGAGTTTGATCTCGTGCGTGGAGAAGCGCGTGCTCTGCGCGAGCTCGCTCGGCGGCGGCGGCTCCGCGCGGTGCCGCGTCCAGCTGCCGGCCGCTGTCTCGCTCTCCTCCTCTACGATAATACACATACGTTACTCTTCTATAAACCGAGCTATACGCATACACACGCACGGGTTTTAGGACCAAATCAAAAAGAATGGAGAAATGCGCACTCTTAAATCTCGTGCCGCCGCAAAAAGAGCTTAACGCATTGAAAGCCAACGTCGTTTAAACCCATGAGTGATGCCATTGTTCAAGATAATCATTCAAACTTCATGGTTCAAGTAAGATGATTAAATAAGGTAGATCACAGATATCGTCAGAAGAGAGTTCAAAGTGATCCGTATCTTATGAGTAACCCCACACCGGCCGCGCCCCGCGGTGTGCTCCACGGGAAGGCAGCACTCCGGCCGCTCGTTCCGGATACGCACATCAATGGACACGCGTGACGTCACTCACAGGCGCGCGGGTTATTACTTACAAGATAAATGCGAGCTAAACATAAAACAACTAACTCTGGAATGGGAGGGCTCTTTTACCGTCGCATGCTTTGTATTTCTACGCCCATATTTAGAACCAGTGCTCGTCTGCATCGACGTTAAACTTTATTAACTTCCTTTGCTGATTTTAAAACCAACGGCACTAGAACTTCATTCGTAAATAAGCTGTGTTTCACTATTGCAAAGGCAGACCTTTTACATTTACAGGGCAGGAAATAAACTAAGGTATCTACAGATTTTAATATGCCTTCAGATTTTTCAGTCCATCGCAAGGCTGCGATTAAATACACTCTAGTGCAGCCGACTGTACCTACTACATAGGCCACGACGTTTTCCGCTATTTTATTTGATCAACAAAAGCGAGGCCCGCGCTAAGTCATGTTTCTGAAGAGTTCGTACGTACACAGTTTGAAAGGTACAGTTGTTGTATAACAGACCTATGATTCTTCTCAAAGGGAATGCTTAAGTTAGTTCTCGCTAAAGACATTTTATACAAACAAAAAATACAACAGTACGTGATTGTACGTCTACGGCGTAGCACTACCTACGCCGCCGTAGAACTCTCGTAGCTGAACTAAGTTTTGTATGATAATTATAGTAATTGCTGCATTCAGTAGTTTTTTCATGAAAGAGTAACAAATATCCATCCATCCATCTATCCATCCATACTGACAAACTTTCGCGCTTATAATATTAAAGTAGGATGATAATTCAGGTTAACAATAATTATATTTGTTTCACATTTTATCGCCTTCTGTTCGCCGTTGGGTGCGATTGAACCACAAACATCGTAATGTACCTAACCTCTCGCATTCACAGAACAAAACAGTGCAGGAATCTTTGTCAAAGGAAAATGTTGATTACACAGCACAAAGGAATATTAGATACGCTTTGGTTTTGTATTCATAATGAAAGAACACAACCTGCGGCCATTCTGTAAGGTTCTAACAAAAGCTTATCACAGATTGTAAGCTCCATTGCGTTTCTGACGAATACGAACATTCGACTGCGGCCTTTGCGTGTGCACTCGGCTGCCGAGCTCCACTTACTATCCAGTACATTACATGCAGGGGAGGTATGTACACCTCAAGTTAATATGTTTGTGGTTTGTTTCTTCACGCCTGACTTAATAAGTGGTATTACGAATTAAACCCAGAATCGCAAGCTTCTATAGTACATTGTTACCTGAGTGTTGAAAGTCACGTTTTTTGAGTCCCGAGACGGGTTTGGCGCCAGAGCGTAGCGAGGGCGCCAATGGAGCTTGAGGGACTTAAAAGACTTTCATCCGAGGTAAACACTGTGCTTTTCATTACGAATACAAAGAAAGTAAAAATAAAAACATGAAAGAAAAATTTGTGAAAATGAAGATTGAATTGCCGCCTTCCCGGTTTTTTTTTCTTTTTCTCTGGCGGGCCTTCGGCTACGGCTCGCCAGCATTATTCAGCCATTATTTTCATTTTCATAATTTAAAAAATGGTAAATTGTTTGCTCAAATTTATGTCATTTTAAATAAATAGTTGAAGCTATACAACATGTCCCAAAATTCAACGATAAGCCGGCACCAGAGGATGGACCTACTAATGACTACTCGAGAAAAAAAAAGAAAAAAAAAATACCTCTACTTTTTTTTAAATTACTTAAAAAAAATGGAAATTCTTCGAAAATGTATACCCCTTATGACACTTTTAACTACCATGACCACAATTTTTCAAATATTTCAGTTTTTTTGTTTGTATCGGCAACCTAAGTAGTACTACTATTCACCATAATCTTTGAAAATTACAGAATTTTCGTAGTTTTATACAAAAAAACAACCAAAAAAAATTATTTCCCTAAAATTTTGAAAGGTTTTAACGTTCAGTAAACTTTAACTCATCGTAGTGTAAAAAAAAAATATGGACACTACTATGGCAAGTTTTTTAAAAAATTAGCGCAACTAACCTAGATTTTAAAATGGTATAATACTTTAGGAAAACTAGCCACAAAAAAAAAATAATGACACTTTTTCTAATCAAGAACCAAATTTCATAAGTTGTTGTTAATAGTAATCACTTCTACTATGTGCCCAAAATAGATTTTTGTTGTTGGAAAATGTTTAAAAAAAAGTAGAGGTATTTTTTTTTTTCTTTTTTCTTCTCGAATAGTCATTCGTAGGTCCATCCTCTGGTGCCGGCTTATCGTTGAATTTTGGGACACGTTGTATATTAATCAAGTAATTTAGAAGATATATTATTTATTTAATACATCTTTATGTTATTAAAATTTAAATTTTACATTGCGCTCTAATTAGACTTTTTAAACTTCTTACCGTTGTAATGGGTTTCCAACCTATGCTGAATAAAAAGTTGGAATTTGGTTCAACGACCTCTTTGCAGTTAGAAAGACTTTAGAAAGTTGGAACATGGTTGAATAAAATAGAACTTGTTTTTTTTTTATAATTTGACAGCTGTCAGTAGAAAGCGATTCTCCCTAGGGCTGAAAGTTTTACTTTCTATTAGGCCCCTCAGGCAACTTCAGACCTACTTTCAGAGTATGAGTAATGAAAAAGTATTTGAACGTGACACGAATATGTAAGTACCTACATACTGTAGGCCTACCAAGAGCTCTGTCTGGCTCTGTCTCTGGTTCTGGTTTTAAGTCTGTGTGAGTGCTCACCAGTGCATGTGTGTGTCGTTTTGACGTAGGATTTATTTAGTCAACACTACTTACTCTACTGCCTACTGATACGGCGAAAACTCTTCATTAGATAGCTAACATATTGAAATCCAAACGTTACGCCGAGTTATTGCTTGGCAAATAGTTCGTTAGACAGATGAAAATACTATTCTCAAATTAGCTAATGAAGCTGTTAGATCTTGTAGGTTCTGTGTACAGTTTGACGGATTCCAAATGTTTGTAAATGATTGATTTTGTGACGTGCGCAGGTGAGAAGGCGCTGCTGGAAGGGAGGGGAGGGGAGGAGGGGTCATTGCTCATTTCCTTCGGAAGATAACAACGGCCGGTGTTGTTCCACAATTATTGTTTGAGTGGCGCCGCGTGAACCTGGATATATTATATCAACGACAAAGGCCGATCTCAACGTATACCATCTTGCCGATTTTTTTTATTTTTTTTTTACTTTAACTCTAATGTTTTAATTGTTCTTTTTTTGTATCTCGCTTATTGCTTTAAATTCCTCGGTGAAAAACTAACCGAGAGGGTTAAATTTAAAATCAGTGCTGGATGTACTTCCAGCGAAAGCTGAATTTACACCCTTTGTGCTCGTATCTTTAGTATATTATGTTAAGTATAAAAATGTAGTTCTAGGCTTATAACGAGGCAATAAACGTATTTTTATTTTATTATTTTATTTTATTTTAGAAAAGTAAATCCAAGTACTAAGTAGTAAGTAGGTAGGTATGTACTCCATCTTGTATTTTTTTCCTGATCTAGTTTTTTCTAAAAACATCCATAAAGTTGTTTTCCTCGTGATATTTTCCTTCACCGTTCAAGAGGCACTGAAAATAATGAATAATCTCTCGCGCTCCATCAGACACTTACTAGAACATTCATAACTACCTAAAATGAACTAAAGATGTATTTGCAGCTCTGGCGGCCAGGCCCGTTTCAAACATGTTCACGCACTCGGCTTTGATAGTTTTTTTTAATTAAAATTCTTATTAACTTAATTAAAATAACTATATTGTGACTAAAATAACTATACGCTGTATTTGGACATTATTAGGCCTCCTTCCTTCCTTCATCCTCCTTCCTCATTTCCAGGAAGAACGATTCTGTTCCCTATCCATTCACCGACTTCTCGCGGATTGATGTTGATATGAACTCCTTCATTAATGATAAGAACTCTTTCATTCGTAAGAACTACGAAGTTTCGGTTTATAGTTTGTTTGACAAGAGTTGTCATATTTTAAATCATATCTTTTCTTTAAAATGTCTACGTTAATTCTTTAGTTGAATAAAGCATAATATTTCTCCATTATAAGTATCTTTGTATGTATCAATTTATTCAACTAAAGTTTCTATACGCGTACGTACAAATCGCATCAACATGCCCGACACAGAGGCGAAGTCTCCTCCGTCGAACTTGGCACGTTATCTCCGACCAGACCGGTTCGACACAGAACCATCATCAACGAGTGCAGACTTAAAGTGGGAGCACTGGCGTAAGTCTTTCGGAAGCTTCTTACAAATAGAAGCGGCTTCTGCTACAGACGAGGCAAAACTACTTTTGCTTATAAATCACGTAGCACCCACTATATACAATATCATCCGTGACTGTACTCAATACTCTGACGCTATAAGCCGTCTTAACACCACCTTCGAAAAGAGGAGAAATGTAATCCTAGCACGTCATCTCCTAGTGACCCGCAAACAACAACCTGGTGAGACTATAGCCGAATATTCAAGAGCTCTTTCCACTCTCGCTCACGACTGCGATTACAAACAAGTAACAGCCGACGAGCACCAGAGCCAGTCCATTCGAGGAACGCTAATTTCTGGCATTTCCAACCAGAGAATACGTGAGCGTTTGCTCGAAAATTCAGACGAGTCGCTAGAAGAGACTTTGAAGCTCGCCTTGTCATTAGAAATGGCAGAAAATTCGTGTCAAACTATACAATCTCAAACAAGTCACAACGTAACATCCCTCAATGCTGTAGCAGATGTTTCTCAAGTTCCTCACAACGCTGCTGCTGCTAACACTAACAGACCTCGTCGACGCTGCTTCTTCTGTGGAGGAAATCTACATCAGCGGTCGAGCTGCCCGGCGCGCAACGCTGAGTGCCAGCTTTGCTCACGAAAGGGCCATTACGCTAGTGTCTGTCGCAGCTCCGGGAAACTACGCCACAATGCTGCCATGATCGCTGAAGATGAGCCCCAAGGCACGGCGACCACATCATCTTACCCAGAAGAAACATGCGCTGCTGCTCCATCTAGCTTACGGAAGGCAACCACACCTATTACAATTAATGATCACAAAGTCGATGCTTTAATTGACACAGGGAGCTCCATCAGCTTTATAGACCGAGACCTAGCACAAACAATGAAACTCAAGATAAGAAAATGCTATCAGACGATAACTCTTGCCTCAGCAAGCAATGTATCACACGTAAATGGAGTATGCAATGCAACTATAAAAATCAATGAACACACCTACAAGCAACAACCTTTGTACGTCATCAACAATCTTTGCGCCGACGTTATAATAGGCCACGACATCTTGAAAACGCATTCTTCTTTGGAATTGCAGTTTGGTGGGGATAAGGAGACGCTGCGGATCTGCAACGTACTTCAAGCGTACGTACCCCCTGCGTCTGTCTTCACCAATCTGTCATCATCCATTAAACCCATTGCCATCCCATCGAGACGCCATTCAGAAGAAGATCAACAATTTATCGCCAAAGAGATATCTAGCCTTTTGGAAAACAAAATTATTGAGCCTAGCGTGTCTCCGTGGAGGGCACAAGTACTAATAGCAGGAGGAGGCAGCCACAGGAAAAGAATGGTAATCGATTACTCTCGGACAATTAATCGATACACTGAACTAGATGCCTACCCCGTTCCTAATATCGACTCCATTGTAACATGCGTAGCTAAATATAACTATTTTAGCCAAATCGACCTCAAAAGTGCCTATCATCAGGTGCCGATTCCGGAAAACGAAAAGATCTACACCGCCTTCGAAGCCTGTGGGAATTTATACCAATTCACACGCATTCCATTTGGTGTAACTAACGGTGTAGCTGCTTTCCAAAGAACCCTACACTATGTTATTAACACAGAAAAACTGAAAGGCACTTACGCGTATTTAGACGACGTGACCGTCTGCGGAAAAGACAAAGCGGAGCATGATAAAAATCTACAAAATTTCATGGAAGCCGCGAAAAAGTATAATCTAACATTAAATTTGAAAAAATGCATATTTGAAACGGACTCGATTAACCTCCTAGGCTATTCAATACAAAATAACTCAATTAAACCAGATAAAACACGCCTAGAGCCTCTCATCAACCTTCCTGTTCCTTCTGATCCAGCTTCGTTAAAAAGAACCCTAGGTTTATTCGCCCATTACTCAAAATGGATTCACAACTTCTCCGCCAAAGTAAGGCCATTAGTAGAATCAAAACTACCCCTCTCGCCTGAAGCAATTGAGTGCTTCTCCAAACTGAAAACTGAAATTACGAAATCCGCCTTGGCAAGTATCGATAATAAGGAGATATTCACAGTGGAGACCGACGCATCAGACTATGCAATCGCTGCAACACTATCTCAGAAAGGTCGTCCAGTAGCATTTTTTACGCGGATGCTCAATGAATCTGAACGCAGACAACCCTCGATAGAGAAGGAAGCTTGTGCCATTGTAGATGCCCTGCGCAAGTGGAGGCACTATTTACTCGGAAGACATTTCATACTCGTCACTGACCAACGCTCAGTATCGTTCATGTTTGATCAATTGCATGCAAGCAAGATAAAAAACGAAAAAATTGAAAGATGGAGACTCGAGCTATCTTGTTTCAAATATGATATCAGATATAGACCTGGAAAAGAAAATTTAGCCGCAGATGCACTGTCGAGAGTTTGTGCTATAGTCAAGGAATCTTCCATCAGCAAACTCATTCAACTGCATAAATCACTATGTCACCCTGGCATCGCTCGTATGGTTCACTGGGTACGTTCAAAGAATTTACCATTCTCAGTTGAAGAAGTTAAGAGGATGACTGCTGCATGCCCCACCTGCGCTGAAATCAAGCCCAAGTATGCTAAGAACGAAGGACTACTAATAAAAGCAACCGCTCCTTTTGAAAGGCTAAATGTAGACTTCAAAGGCCCCTTACCATCCAAGACTAATAATAAATACATCTTAACGATTATAGATGAATATAGCAGATTTCCGTTTGCTTTTGCTTGCAAGGATATGACTTCCGAGACGGTGATAAAGTGTTTCCAAGAATTATTTTTGCTGTTTGGCACCCCAACGTACATTCACTCAGATAGAGGATCTTCGTTCTTATCAGAAGAGATGAAGAGTTTTCTGACGAGACTGGGAATTGCCAGCAGCCGGACGTCACCCTATAACCCACAAGGGAACGGTCTAGTAGAACGCTTAAATGGAACCCTGTGGAAAACCATCCAGCTGCACCTGCGGTCTAACAATCTAGACGGCGACGATTGGGAAAAGGCCTTGCCTACAGCTCTCCATGCTATTCGATCTCTCCTTTCAACTGGAATAAACACGACGCCTCATGAGAGAATGTTTAAACATCCCCGACGATCATGCAACGGTGCATCCATGCCGTCCTGGCTGATGACACCCGGCCCTGTTTATATGAAGAGGAACGTCAAAAATTCCAAATACGATTCCAACGTGGAAGAAGTCGAACTGCTCCAGAGCAACCCTGATTACTCCTATGTGAGACTACCCGACGGCAGGGAGACCACTGTTTCTAACAGGCGATTAGCGCCACTTCCGAGAGCCGAAGACGATGACGAGTACCTGACTGCCGAAGACGATGACGAGTACCTGACTGGGGATGAGCACGAGACACATCAGCCTCCACAGTCAGAGGATAACCCGTCCCCAAACGAGGATCCACCTATTGTACAACCTGAGGAAAATGTTGAAGTTGTACGCCGCTCTGAAAGAGAACGAAGAGCACCAGCCTACCTTCAAGATTACGTTTCATTCACAGACATGGGGTGAATGATATGAACTCCTTCATTAATGATAAGAACTCTTTCATTCGTAAGAACTACGAAGTTTCGGTTTATAGTTTGTTTGACAAGAGTTGTCATATTTTAAATCATATCTTTTCTTTAAAATGTCTACGTTAATTCTTTAGTTGAATAAAGCATAATATTTCTCCATTATAAGTATCTTTGTATGTATCAGATGTCCACAATACTCTTTAGATAGACAGATAGAAAATTCTTTATTGCACAAATTAAGAGTACGGTACACAGGCGAGCTCTTACATTTTTCTTGTTAATACAAGAGATGTTGAAAAGATAACAGAGTAAGATGGCGCCGCAAGCACAGCCGGTGTCACTTCAGTAGTAATGCGATCCCACAGATGGCATGCGACAGGAAGCAATGCTCGGATGACTTCCGCTCCCTCCCCTCCCCCCACCCTGCGGGCCAGCAGGCCTACCACAAGCTCTGTCTGACTCTGGTTTTGAGTCTGTGTGAGTGCTGTCTAAATAAAGGCCTGTGCACACCTAGGTCGCTGGCGATGGCGATCAGTGAAACGCTGTCAAATTTGACAGCGTTGACCTAGGTGTGCGCAGGCCTTAAATCCTACATCGAAACGTCACACAAAGAATATAATACACTGATGAACACTCACACAGACTCAAAACCAGTGCCAGAGACAGAGCCAGACAGAGCTTGTGGTAGGCCTACAAGTCATGGCTATGCCTACGACTTGTTACTGGTTTCCACTTATAATGGTTGGAAGTACATTTTATTTAAAGAGATTTGAGCGGATGTCTACCGTGCCTAGGTATTACACTGTCACAATCGTATAGTAAGTACGATAGAGGACACCGAAAGTTGCCATCAGTTTGTACTCAATATATTTATTGCATGCACATGAATTAGTTAAGGAGGATCTCCGGAAAAAGATTAGCGCATTCAAAATGTGTGTTTATCTCCGTATGTGTTGCGCATTAGGTGGACGCGTAACGACACAAACATCGACGTACTAAGAAGGATAGAGTTCAAAAAGCCCTCTCGTGCCGACTATAAGAGGAGAGTTGCCTACTTGGGACAGGTCTTACAACATGAGCGTTACCATTTGTTCCAACTTATTATGATGGGCAGGAAAGTAAATTGCTTTACCAATAAATGACTTATGACTTGTGAGCAGAGGCGTATTTAAAGATTTGGCGCCCCGGGCCAAAAAGATATGCCGCCCCATAAATTTTTCGGAAAAAAAGTTTTTTTTTTTACGTACCTACCTACTGCCTAAATAGGTTTGCGTTTGAGCACACCCTGCCAATATTTTATATTTTATTTATAAAATATATAAGAAATGGTGGGAGGAGGCCCAGAATAGGGGGAACTGGAAGTCTTTGGGGGAGGCCTTTGCCCAGTAGTGGGACAATGTAGGCTGAAGAAAAAAAAAAAAGCAGCCAAGTGCGAGTCGGACTCGCCCATGAAGGGTTCCGTAGCATCAAGTAACATAATAAAGGTTCTTGTAGTTCGTCGAAAGGTAAATTGCGGTTTACGATTTATGACGTATAAAAAAAAAGCAGCCAAGTGCGAGTCGGACTCGCCCATGAAGGGTTCCGTAGCATCAAATAACATAATATAAAGGTTTTTGTAGTTCGTCGAAAGGTAAATTGCGGTTTACGATTTATGACGTATAAAAAAAAACTACTGACTAGACCTCGTTCAAACCAAATATCGTTGGAAGTTTGCACAGTAATGTACAACATATATTTTTTTTAGTTTTATCATGCTCTTATTTTAGAAGTTAGAGGGGGGGGACCAACTTTTTTCCACTTTGGAAGTGTCTCTCGCGCAAACTATTAAGTTTAGAAAAAAACAATGTTAGAAACCTCAACATCATTTTTGAAGACCTATCCATAGATACCCCACACGTATGGGTTCGAGGAAAAAAAAATTTTTGAGTTTCAGTTTCAAGTATGGGGACCCCCAAAATCTATAGTTTTTTTTCTATTTTTGTGTAAAAACCTTAATGCGGTTCACAGAATACATCTACTCACCAAGTTTCATCAGTCTAGCTCTTATGGTTTCGGAGAAAAATGCCTGTGACACGGCCGGACAGACAGACAGACATGACGAATCTATAAGGGTTCCGTTTTTGCCATTTGGCTACGGAACCCTAAAAACTACTCATTAGATCTCGTTAAAACCAAATATCGTTGAAAGTTTGCATAGTACAACATATATTTTTCTTAGTTTTATCATTCTCTTATTTTAGAAGTTAGAGGGGGGGGACCAACTTTTTTCCACTTTGGAAGTGTCGCGCAAACTATTCAGTTTAGAAAAAAACGATATTAGAAACCTCAACATCATTTTTGAAGACCTATTCATAGATAATCAATACTAAAGACTCAATAATACATTTTTGAGTTTCAGTTTCAAGTATGGGGACCCCCAAAATTTATAGTTTTTTTTCTATTTTTGTGTAAAAACCTTAATGCGGTTCACAGAATACATCTACTCGCCAAGTTTTATTAGTCTAGCTCTTACGGTTTCGGAGAAAAATGGCTGTGACATACGGACGGACAGACAGACAGACAGACAGACAGACATGACGAATCTATAAGGGTTCCGTTTTTGCCATTTGGCTACGGAACCCTAAAAAGTATGAGTAAGCGGCACGTAACTTTAGCGCTGACCGTTATTACGCAGAAGTCAAAATTAAGGTACCTGAGGGGGGCTAGCGAGATGAAGGGCAGGCGTGCGTAGCGCCGATTGGCTCTCCGCTCGAGTTCCCCTCCCCACACCCATACCACACCCCGTGCACATACAGTGTACAGTCGCGTTCTCAATAATTGTGTTGTTATTGACTGCTAAGAAGTTTTTCTTTTTCTACTCCCCATAAACTTGTCAAAAGTTTATGTCTTAGGTACCTACTATAAATGTTTGGACATCTTACTATGTAACATTACATTAAAATCATGTCATTATAACTATTTAGCTAATAAGTCCATTGAAATGTTACAATTTAAGGACCGAATATTGCATTTTTGATAAAGGACGCAATTTTATTTTTGGGATATGTGTCAATAATAGCTTAACTCCAAGTTTATGGGGTTGCCGCCCTTGTTCCCCGGCCGCCATCTTCGATAAAGGCGTGCAAACACTTTTTTCGCGATATCTCGGAAACTATGCGTCCTACAAAAAATTCATCAAGGAATAATTTATAGGAAATCGCTTTGCTAAAATTATGTATACAACTTTTTGCCTTAAATTTAAAATTAAAGAAGTAATAAGCAAAAAGGGGAGAAATTTTGTCTAGAAATTTTCTCACTTTTTTGCTTATTCACTTTATTACTTCTTTAATAATAATAATAGTCGTAGCAGGTAGATGTTAATTTGTCCCCAAACGGTAACCCGCACCTTTTCTACCTGCCTAACATTATCGAAAATGTACACTCCTCTTAGAAATTACTACAAGAAACAATAATTTGAAAAGTTCTATAAGTAAGGAAAAGAGTTAGCAATGAAAAAATGTAAAGCTTATGTAACATTTCAATTGACTAAATAATTATTTAAAGTTATAATTGTATTGCGTGCGCGACAGTACACATGCGCAGCTATCCCCTCCGCGTATCGCTCAGCGCTAGACTTACGTGCCGCTACGTCCACCCGCGACCGCGCCGCCGCCCCGGCTGCTTTACAACACGAGAAACGAAAGTCGAAGCGTCCCGACTAGTCCCGAGTCACTCACGAGCGACGGAGTTCGCCTCGCCCCGCTCTCGCCCGTTCCCGTTGACCGGCCGCCGGACAACCGCCCCGTTAAAATTAAATTTTTATGAATTTCATCTTTTGTTCGTTCGTTCGACGAACGAGGTTAGTTTTGGTTAGTAGGCTTTTTAAAATTGCTTCAGGGATGTAAAGTCAGATATATTTAGGGTCGTGGGGCGGCAATGGCTTAGACTGGCACAGGATCGAGGTAGATGGCACAAACTAAGGGAGGCCTATACCCAGCAGTGGGTGAAGTCGGGCTGTGGATGTTGATGATGATGATGTAAAGTAAAAAAGGCGCACGAATCTGAACGAGGGGCGGCTCGCGCCGCCCCTCGCAGCCTGCCGCCCCGGCCCATGGCCCTCTTGGCCTAAGGGTAAATACGCCCCTGCTTGTGAGGAATACGTAAAAGAATAACATCATGACTTTGCAACGTCAGAGAATGGACTGGGATCAAATAATTATAAGTTTAAAAAACTTGAAAAACCGACTTCATTGCCAAACGGCTAAGCCGATTTTAATGAAATTTGTTTGGGACAATCTGGACGTAAGAATAACCTTCCAAATAAAAAAATAATTTTCTAAATCGGTTCATAAATGACGGAGGCATGCAGTTACAAACATTAAAAAAAATATTTAAAAAAAAATGCCAACACCGATTTTAATAAAATTAAAATGGGACCAATTTGGAAGCAGTACCTTTCACAAATTGGCTCACAAATGACGAAGTTATGCGGTAACAAACATTAAAAATAAAAATAAATAAAAAAATATAAAAAAAATACAACCGAATTGAGAACCTCCTCCTTTTTGATTGGAAGTTGGTTAAAAAGTAGAAGGCTTTAGGCTTGCCTTAGATAAAGAAAAGTATAAAAGGATGACTGCCAACCTTCAGTAGTGGCACAGATAAGATAATACTATACTAGTAGTGGAGAGATACCCTAAGAAGAAGATGGTTTAGTTTATGTACGTACATAGTTCTTAGGTGTGCTAGGTATATTGTTTGCTCTCTCAAGCTGATATAATCGTAAATCCCTCCATGCTACTACTTCTACTCCACGCTACTTCTAACAAAGGGATCTATCCTACTACACCATCTATAGTTACTGTCCCAAGCACTAAATCACCCTGTAAATAAGGGTTTAAGTGAAATATTGGCTCCGACGCTGTAAATCATCTTCCACCGATGCCAACAGCTGTCAAGTTGTAAATGTTAGACAGGCGCGTTCTCTTATGGCCTGCGCACACCTAGTTCGCTGGCGGTAGCGAACAGTGAAACGCTGTCAAATATCGCTGTCAAATGTGACTGCGTTCCATTAATCGCCATCGCCAGCGACCAAGGTTTGCGTAGGCCTTTAGAAGCACAAAGGAACGTCGTTAGCTACAGCTACTCGTAGGCACCGACAGACAAACAGGCCGACGGCTTACATATTTATGATGGAATCAATTAAACTTGTAGCTCTAACGGAATATAAAATGAGTGTATTATATCTATTGGACTCGGCATCGCAGGATACGGCTGTCAAATAACTGTACTCGAAATGGAACTACTCGGATAGGACCTATGGGTGTTGTGAAATAGAACCTATGTCATAGAAATAGTACAGTGTATACCATATTTTAATTAAATAATTAAAGAGCAAGAACAAAAGAAAGAAGAGAAGAGAAGAGCCGAGCAAGTGCTTGAACTGCACCTCAATATTCTGTCAGCGCCAGGCGAGGTGAAGCAATTGTTATAAGCACAGGTAACCACTCAACATCATGTGGGCCAACTGCATCACCCACGGTAAAAATAATACAGTGCGCCCACCAGCAGGCTGATTATGTAACTTTTGTTGCAATGGTTTCAATCAAAATTTTATTGAAATTGTCAATTTGCGATCACGCACTAGCTTCGATTGCAATCAAAAGCGCATTGACATAATTTTAATACACTTTTGATTGCAATCGAAGCTAGTACGTGATCTCAAATTGACAGTTTCAATAAGATTTTGATTGAAACCATTACCATTGCAACAAAAGTTACATGATCAGCCTGCATATGTTTGTCCCTTTGAAGTTAGACACTAGAAACGATGGCGCCTGGTTTCTGTTGTAGGGACAATTGTCCAACAGTTTTCTGAAGCAAAAATAAGAAGCGATAATAGAAGATTACGCTTATGCAATAAAGCAGTTTATTTCACAGAACGGCACGTAAGTATACTTTGACACGAAGTTATAAGCTTGTTGCGCCCACGCGGAACAGAATTTAAATTTTCAAAAAAATTTGCTGATTGTACGCAGCTACTGGATAAAGGTCCGGCCCACTGTAGGTACTATCATCGTTTGCCATAACAACAACGGTGCCCTTGAAGCGTTCGCCGTAGGTTTATGATCGTCTATCGGCGCCGGCGTGACGTTAGCCGATAGCCTGCGGGCGCGGCACGGTAGGGCGAGCTTCCGTGTTTGTTTGTTTATTTATAGAAACCACGTCTGAGATATCAAATAAATATGTGCGTGTTACAGTCACTTGAACTCAGTAACCATCACATCATGACGCCTACCACATGCTCTGTCTGGCTCTGGTTTTGAGTCTGTGTCACCAGTCTCACCAGTGTATTATGATTTGTATTCTAAGTATGTATTTACAAAAAAAATGTGTATAAGTATATTATCAGCTATCTGGTTCTTATTGTACAAGCTCTGCTTAATTTGGGGCTAGATAGTGTTGTGTGGGTTGTCTATAATATTTATATTTATTATACTTATTTATAATGTGTGTGTGACGTTTCGACGTAGGATTTATTTAGTCAACACTCACACAGACTCAAAACCAGAGCCAGAGGCAGATCCAGAGGTAGAGGCAGAGCCAGACAGAGCTTGTGGCAGGCCTACTGATGTTTATTGGCAGCCATCTCCTCTAGCAAAGCATATTGCCTCGCTGGTCACGCTCGCTATACATCATTCCTTGAATGAACGTCTGTCCTGGGATCTGTCGTTTATAGGGTGTCCCAGAAAGTATGGTCAAGCGAAATTCCAGAGATAGAACACCCTTTGAGGTACCCGAATCACCCCCGTGTATGTTCCGCGATTTCTTATAGTTTTCGAGTTATGAATTTTTTTCCGAATTTTAGAAAATTTTCCACTTGAGCAACTTAAAAAAATTCTAAAAAAAAAACTAAAAAACTTTCTTAAGTTTTTTTGTTTGCCACTGAATACTGATGAGTGTTGCTTTTACGCATAAAATAATTGGCGACGTAACTTTGATAAAAACTATGAATATGTTTGTGTAAAGTCAGAAAATTACATTCGGTGAATTATGACTTCAATTTTCAACTATAAATTAAAAATTTTAGCAAGTGATTCCATGGTTTTAAAATAAATTTAAAAACTTTTACAAACTCCCAACTTTCATAATCATTAAAAAAAAAAATACGGGTTGCACTCCGGGAGTGCCGGCAGAAGTGAAAACTTGATTATTAACGTAGGAACCCTAAAAGTTGTTTATTTTATCAAGTTCCTCAATGTAGTAAAACCCCAATCAAAGTCCTAAGGAACCCTAAAAATTTTAGCATTATCAAGCTCCTAAGTGTAGTTGAAATTCCAATCAAAGTGCTAAGGAACCCTAAAATTGTTTACATAATCAAGGTCCTAAGTGTAGTTGAAAGTCCAATTAAAGGCCTAAGGAACCCTAAAAGTTGTTTATTTTATCAAGTTCCTCAATGTAGTAAAACCCCAATCAAAGTCCTAAGGAACCCTAAAAATTTTAGCATTATCAAGCTCCTAAGTGTAGTTGAAATTCCAATCAAAGTCCTAAGGAACCCTAAAAATGTTAACATTATCAAGCTCCTAAGTGTAGTTGAAACTCCAATCAAAGTCCTAAGGAACCCTAAAAGTTGACCACTTAATCAAATTCCTCAATGTAGTAAAACCCCAATCAAAGTCCTAAGGAACCCTAAAAATTTGAACATTATCAAGCTTCTAAGTGTAGTTGAAACTCCAATCAAAGTCCTAAGGAACCCTAAAAGTCGACCATTTAATCAAATTCCTCAATATAGTATAACCCCAATCAAAACCCTATACGGAACCCTAAATTTTACGTAAAGCCAAATCCTCAACGGGTCGGAACCGCTAGAAGGGACCTTGTCGCGCGACCTACTAGTAGGTCCTAAATGAAGTAAAACGGCAGACATAGGAGGAGGGGGTTCTGGGGGGCTAAGGGGGGTCACAGCACGGCTCGCTTCGCTCGCCGCGCTGTTCCCCGTGGTCGCGTGGCGGCTCGCTTCGCTCGCCGCGACGCTCCCCCCGGGTTCAGGAAGAGGGGGTTCTGGGGGGCTTAGGGGGGTAACAGCACGGCTCGCTTCACTCGCCACGCTATTCCCCGTGATCGCGTGGCGGCTCGCTTCGCTCGCCGCGACGCTCCCCCCGGGTTTCGGAGGAGGGGGTTCTGGGGGGCTTAGGGGGGGTCACAGCACGGCTCGCTTCGCTCGCCGCGCTGTTCCCCGTGGTCACGTGGCGGCTCGCTTCGCTCGCCGCAATGCTCCACTCGAAAAATAAATACAGTAGATCTATAAAATCATGTACCAATGACCACTACTACCTGCCGCGGGCGGCCGCTAGTTCATAAAATCTATAATAGGTATGTACCTATACCTACTACAGTCACGAAAAACGCCTTGGTATGCTTGCTACTAACTATTATCTATTCTGTGACGTTACCGTGTCATAGTAACTACTAGCGTATCTGTAGCGTCGCTTTTTCGATTTTTATTATGAACTCTACGTTGTAGTCTTAGGGTACATTTCTGCAAAAAATCCGTCCTACGCTTTTTCGATCAGGGTCACGTGATCCTGACGCGAGTTTAAGATTTTATCCCCATTCAGAAAGTGCTCAACGCCGCTAAAGAAGTTTTCACTTCAAAAATTGTGCTTAATAGGCTACTTTGGCTAAAATCAGCCTTCAAAGACGGCGAGGTGGAAAATTCCTAAAATTAGCTATCTGATTAGAAAATAGATTTTGACCATTTTATCATTCCTAGGCTTAATTTGTTTGTTAACTAACCAAAAAGACTGCGAAAAAAGTTATATTTAATTAATATTTGAAGATATGAGTAACATTTATTAACAAAAAAAATTCTTAATCTTAATTCTTAATAAAGACCTAGAAGGTCGATACAAATCCTACACCGTCTTAAAAAGTTTTCCTTTAATCGTATGAAAGTTATTCTATTTGCCTTATTTTTTTCTTGGGCCTGTCTTAATTTTGTTCTTAATTCGGCCATATTTCTGATTTCTTTGGCGTAAACTAATTCTTTGTTTACGCCAAAGAAAATTAAAACTAAGTGGAAATTTTTTTAAAATTCGGAAAAAAATTCATAACTCGAAAACTATAAGAAATCGCGGAACATACATGGGGGTGATTCGGGTACCCCAAAGGGTGTTCTATCTCTGGAATTTCGCTTGACCATACTTTCTGGGACACCCTGTATATACAGAGTGGATACGACAGATGGGCATTAAATTACACTACGTACACTATACGTGTTAAGTATTAAATCGATACGGTATAAAAATAAAAAGCTACAAAAATGAGATTTTTTTTATTTCAAACAAACTAAATAGCTTACCGATCCGAGTAAAACGCAAACACCCTTGATAGTAAAACGGCAACGTTCGCGCGCTTGCCGGAGCGCGACATGCCCAGGCAGGCGGCGCGGTGGCCGGGGCGATGACCTGGCGCGACGCGAGTGGAGGCCTGAGCCGCCTTTGAATTGGGTAGGTACGATCACAACAACACTCACTAAATTTATAAGTAGTACTTTTGTATAGTGCGGGCGTTTCTAGAGCAACTGCGGCTGTCACCAAACCTCTCTCTGTATGTTCGTAGAGCCAAAGATGCGTTTCCACGGCATTCGCCGTAAATAAAAATCATGTCAGTGTATTCTGACGCCGTGTAAGTTACACGAGGCATTGTTGAACACACAAAACCAAATTTTAATAACGTGTCTTCATCACATTACAATAAAAAACAGTCAATCACAATAAAAACACTAACACTAAATAATAATAATCCCAAGTTACGTATCCTGTCACAATAGAGAAAAGAAATACTGTCCTAAACTTATTTAGTGTCCTATCACAAATTGCCTGTCTGTCTGCGTTTTCAATTCGTAAAAATAAAAACGTAAGCTTCCGTGTTCCGGTAGGTAGGCACATCCGTTCCGAACGGTCAGCGGTCGCGAACTGAAGTTGAAAGTAGTTAGGTAGCAATAAGAAAGAACGCACTGACCTATGTCTATTTCTTTTACCCGCGGGATTTTTGCTATGTCATTGTCTCTCTCTATGTCACTCTCGTAGTGAAAATGCGAGCCTGTGTGTGTATTACTTGCGTCGGAGTAGCAAAACCGCTTCGTAGGTATAGGTAATCATCTGCTATGAAAAATACATCGTGTTCCAAATATGAAAAAACTTGAAAAATTATTTGCGGCTAAACTACTGCTCTTAATTAAAATATTTTTGGTACAGAGCTTGAAAATGGTGCCTAGTATATGCAGTTTATTTTTTGTCTCATCAGTCGTATCCACCCTGTATAGGGGGTTGAAGCACCCTAATGTGCGCATTAAAAGATAATCCTCGTAAGGGTGCCTTACATTAAGGCTGTGGGGGCTCATCTCGTTCATTATAAGGAATATTTGATAGAACACTTACTTAGCGGCTGTGAGTGGTACCGGGGAGCGAAAGTATTATGCAGAGAACGCAACGATGAGGTTTCTAGTGCAAACGATAACGCTCATTTTAACTGAAACATTAATGATTTAGTTAGTACTAGCGGCCGCCCGCGGCTTCATTCACCCCGTTCAGTTTCCGTTACTTTTTTAAGATAAAAAGTATTCTATGTCTGTCTCCAGGTTCTCCACCAAATTCTGGCCAAATCGATTCAGTCGTAGGTAGTTCTTAAGTTAAATATAATGTAACTAACACGAATTTCTTTAATGCAGATAAATTCAAAGCAAATCCATCCCATACATTTTACTGGGATAAAAAATAGACTATATTAATGAATCTCTGAGCCAAATTTCATCCAGTAGGCCTACCATGAGCTCTGTCTGGTTCTGTCTCTGACTCTGGTTTTGAGTCTGTGTGAGTGCTGTCTAAATAAATCCTACGTCGAAACGTCACTCACACAGTATAATACACTGGTAAGCACTCACACAGACTCAAACCCAAAGCCACAGACCGACAGAGTCTCTAGCACCCAGACAGAGATCAAACATCTACGTTCACCACACAAAAATTTGTTCTCGATGGGGATCGAACCCACGACCTAGGCGCAGAAGGTAGAGCTCACCAAGAGGTCAGTTGAATAACAAAATGAACTTACCCATCGCCACCACGCTGCTCCAGTCGGCGCCGGATCCGAACCTGCACTGCCCACTTACACGTGATGTAATGACACTTCACTTTCTAAAACAAACTTTTAGTTGTAAAAGGAGGTTGCAAGTATTTCATCTAAAATTCACCCTCACCCCTAGGCACCATAGAGGCCTTTAAACATATTGAATACGATTAATAAATCGTCAAAAGTAACTTTTCCCCAATGCCCCTATTTACGGGTCGGTAACGTCTTGCATCTAACATTGTACGGACTGCGACTTGTTCGTGGATGTATGCAGTTCAATAATAGCGGTTAATCTAATGTACTTAAGTCTTACTATTGTTATTTTATTTTGTTTTTCTTTCCATAATTAATTATTTTTAATACGAATTATAGAATTTTTAGTTAAATTTACGTTTTTTATAATAAGTAATAGTCATACCTCGTCCTTAATAATTTGTTAACTAGTGTAAGTGTAATTGGAATAGTGTTGTCCAGCACCCATGCCATCCTCTCTGTCTAGTCCCCCCCTCCCCACCCCCCCCCAATCCACCAGAAAGACATGGCCCATTGACACCACTACGACCTCATGGCAACATTACTTTATTGTTATCCAGTTTAACATAAAATAAATACATTTAATAATGTTATAAACAATTGCACCAGGCGAGTGTGAATGGAACTGCTGGAAGGGGAAGACCTAGGCGCATGTATCCCGATCAGATCGCAGACGTTTTAGAAAAAGGCCAGGTTAGGAGTACCCTAAACCGACGAGCATGTGTGAAGAATGTTATGAGAGTGAGTGAAGCGAAAGAGGTGTGTCTGGATCGTAGCAAGTGGAAATCCGTGATCTCTGCCTACCCCCATGGGAATAAGGCGTGATTTTATGTATGCATGTAATAATGTTATTCCGCATGACATGACCTAGTCCTAGAACTAGTGTAAATGTTCTTATTTTTTGTTCTTTACTGTTATTTCTTAGTGCACCCTAGCCAACCATCTTATTACTTACTTCTCTCCATCCAAAGGTTGTCTGAAGAGATCGCTCTTCAGCGATAAGACCGCCCATTGCGCATTAGTATGTTTTAAATGATTGTTACTTGTTTTTCCATTGATAGTTTTAAGATGTGTAATAAAGAATGTTCTATTCTATTCTATTCTAATGGATGACAATGTAGCGATGCAACATACGCGTTGCTATAACTATGTACATACATGTTAATGACACGGGCCCGCCTGTACCGCGGTGCTTAAATCTTGGTGAAAACATTGAATACCTCCGCACTGCCTTTACAAGCGTTGATGAAAAGCACACAGAAAGTGTTTCGCTTCTATTTTGGCTAAAAGAAGTACGTGTTTTATAAAGTTCGCCGTAGCTATTCACGTAGCTGCATGCTACGCGAGCTCTACGGCGGCGTAGAGGGTGCTACGGCGCGTAGCTCTCAACCATTCCGACCTAACCAATCAACCTAAGGGCAGCTTCGCCAGCTCGGAGTCACGCTATCCCTCCTTAGACAATTTAGATCTAAATTGTCTAAGTATCCCTCGGAATAAAGATAATGCAACGCTATCCATCCTTCAAATTAAAACATGTCCGTCTTTGTAAATCAATCCTTAAATATCCTACTAATATTATAAGCGCGAAAGTTTGTAAGTATGGATGGATAGATGTTTGTTACTATTTTACGTAAATACTACTGAATGGATTGAATAAAACTTTACAATAATACAGCTTATGCATCAGAATAACACATAAGCCACAATTTATAGAGATTTTGTAACGGAGAACCGATTTAAGTAACGGGAACGGGGCGAGCGAAGCCGCGGGTGGCCGCAAGTATATTATAAATAATCCAAATCAACATCTGGACGCAAAATTTTAGCATTTTATATCAGTAGAAATTTTGAACTTAACGGGGGTGTCTACCGTGCCTGGGGACTACAATCGTGAGCCTTTTTAATCAACTTCATAAAAGAATAAGGTCATCAAGTCTGCATGAGGCTCTTTTATTTTATTTAAAACATAATATTTGCGAAAGCGTTGTAAAAGAGGAAATTTCTTTTATCCGCGAACGAACAAAATTGTGTATTTTAATCCGAACGCCAAATCCTCGTGGAACGTGTGTGCACATAATATATTGCAAATGGAGTTGCGTTCAACAAAAATAAGAATTTTAGTCGCAAAAACATTTCAGTGTATATTTGAGTGAGTGCATGCGATCGAAGGCACGCCCTTTGTGATGCTAATGTGCAGCGACCTGTGAGTGCGAGCCCCACACACACGTGAGGGGACATACATGACACATGGCTCCGTCGAGGACGCATGCTTGTGGCCGCTGTAGGCCTGCCACAAGCTCTGTCTGGCTCTTGTTTTGAGTCTGTGTGAATGTTGACCAAATAAATCCTACGTCGAAACGTCACACACACAGTTTTACACTAGTGAGCACTCACACAGACTCAAAACCAGAGCCAGAGATAGAGCCATACAGAGCTTGTGGTAGGCCTACTGTACCATTCGTTCTATGCTTTACGAGGACTGCTCTGTTTAGGACCCACAGGGACAGATAGACGTAAGTGTAAGCCTTGTCTAATCCAATATGCGCAGGTTGCAGATGAGTTTTGAATACAAATTAATATCGTTAAGAAGCTCGGGGACGTGAATTGCGTATTTATAAAGCTATTCAGCAATAAGCGTGGCATTCGGCGTCACGTGACCCTAACTTCTCGGCGGTACTTTATGCGTCCCTTTTGTTCCGCACTAGCTCCTGCCTGCCAGTTTGTATGCCGCGCGAAATTATACTTTTAAAAACTCTCGCATCATAACCCATCCTGTGGAGCTCGTGAACGTCGGGTAACTAAATACAGTAACGCGATAAATACTTGTGTAATAGATCCACTTGGAAATGAGTTTTAAGAGATCTGAGTGAGGATGTTTACAGTACTCAACAAACTAGATTTTTTTCTCCTTAGTTTTACATACAAAAAAATGCCAATCTCTCGCACTGACATATCTTTATAGACTCTTATATAATAATGCTGTTCATCGTCAGACTCAACGGTCTAAGATGAGTCTAGATTTCTGCAGGATGACATATCACATGAACTAGAGCTTGTCCAATTCGCCAATTCTAAGTCACCAAGCCTGCTCTAGGCGTGTTGGCTTGGAATTGGCACCTAGATATAAGAAGTAATTCAACAGGATCTGCGAGACCGCAGGGTCTACATTGTGCAGTGCTGTTCTATACGTGACGGACGACAAGCTCATCCACGCCGCTACAACTCCACGCGGTGGTAGATCGATTGGCCTCTCAGCTCAGTTGGTAGTTGCTCTGCCTTCTGCGCCGTAGGTCGTGGGTTCGATCCCCACTCAGAACAAATAATTGTGTGATGAACACAGATGTTTGTTCTCTTTCTGGGTGGTGTTATGTTGTATTTTGAGTATGTATTTAAAAATTAAGTATGTACTTATTATCAGCTATCTGGTTCTCATCGTACAAGCTCTGCTTAGTTTGTGGCTAGATAGTCTTGTCTGGATTGTCTACAATATTTATTATTATTTAAGGGATATGCAGACAGACAGACCGTTTGTTTAATTGGAGCAGTACTTGCTGTGTTTATATACTTTGAAAGAGGTCGGTCCCGCGGGAACTCTCAGCTCTTTTCGTAATAAAACTGCGGCCGAAAGTTTTGTGGGTAGTTTATTATATTTCTGGCTTCGGAGCAAATTCTTTTTGGCAATTCTTTTGCATTGTATGTTATAAATTTTCAAATTAATTTAACGACTTAACGATTGACAAGCGTTGACTTGTCATATTACAAGCAACTTGCTAAGTACAGCCTGTAGTGAAAATGTTTGAAATGATTGTAACTCCTTTAAAAATAAATACGACATTTACACAATTTGCGTAGTTTTTTTTGAAATCTTCATCGAATCTCCTTCGAATGTTTATTTAAAAAAAACTAGGGCTGTCACGCGGTCGAAAATAACGTCGTGAGGAAACCCAGCTTAGTCAGCTTCGCACGTATTGACCATGTCTTTCTCGTGGATTACTGAAAGCAAATCAACTTCCAAACTACAGAATGGGAGAAAATATGTTCAGATGCTGTATTCATATTGACCTCCTTCACTTCAAATCGATATCTTTTGTTGATGTGCGTGTGTGCCGCTAGCACTGTCGAGTGTGGGGTCGGTTCCCGAGTCGCGCATTAACCAATATAATAATATCAAACCAATCTATGTCTATGTAACGATCTGCAGATAGCTCAACTGTTTCTTGTGTATTTTGTACATTTTGTAAATATTTGTCTAATTGTAAGTTTCTTTGCGTAAATAAAAATATTATCTATGTCTTGCCAACCTTCAAGCACTTACTTACCTACCTATACAACATTATCAAAATTAAAAAAAACGGTTGTCTGAAGTCGGTTTACTGACGATAGTTGAACGTGACAACGACATAAGAAAACAAGTAGGAGGGAGACAGATGTCGAACGCTGCCGAACGCGGAGACCGATTGTGCCTCTTTGTCGCTCGTTCCGCGCTCTCGCTTACACTTCAAGCCTTAAATGGAACGCCTCAGAGCGAGGTAACGCCGCATGAGTCATGTTTTTTCGTGCGTGCAGCCGGCTCCGAATCATAATCGAATTATAAGACGTTGTCACGTCAAAATGTTGTCACTGATATAACGGGCGTTCCAAGACGGTCCCTGGTTCTCAGAGAAACAGTCGCCATATTTTATACGCAATTTAGTGTGAACAGCCATTACTCTGCGGGTTCATGCATAAAATCAAAGAGTTCTGTCGGAAAGGCAAGGTTGCCGGCCGCCGCGTCACTCGCGATCCCATTACCCGTTTACGAGCTAAATATCAATGGATTCTGTCGAATACCCTCACGAAATCCCTGAGATTTGTAAATATATTTTATGCTAGAGTAACCGTCCAACAAAAACATGATCACATTAGCCTTTGGTTTCATTTGACGGCTGCAGGTACAACATACTATCTTGTGTATCACGTATGTTACACCTAGCAGACATTAATACTCAAATAATGACGTACTCAAGTTTTTTTGTAATAATTATGTTAGAGTAAGCAAGCCAGTGCGGGCGACAGCATCGCTACGCGCGATAACTAATCAGTTAGGAGGTAATTATTGCGCAATCAAATGAAAAAAAAAACAAATCAATCCTCTTTGAGGCGCACTTAAAATTATTTCACCAAACTTGGTTCGAAAGAATCAGTGACACGATAAGAAGATGACGTAAGCGCGAGGACTCGGACAGTTCTTTTCAAAACCTCCAGGTTTTTCATTATGCTATCATTTTGTTTAATTTATTTCATCATGTAAACCCATTTTGTGGGAAATAACGCTACATTTGGTTTATGCATTTATATTTTAAAATGAAAGAATGTTCGTTGAAAAGTCCGGCGTGTCACTCGCACGGGGCCATTTTGTAAAAATGTGTAAAATATTGTAATTTAATGGCGCGCATGTGACTAACGACACTTGACGGGACTGATACATACTGATATATTTTTTGAAAACTACGGCGTTACTAAAAACGAGTATTTCAAATTAAGGGCATCAGTTGAAAGTGGTATTTTTAACTCAATAAAGAAGAACAGAGGAGCGCTGGCTATGTCTGTTGATACGAGTACTATAAATAATCCCAGGAAATCAACCAATCAGGCATCGACGTCCCATGTAGGTACCGATCCTTAATTACATACCAAACTATTGTTGTCTACTCAAAATCAATACAAATAGCCATGTGCGTGAAAAGAATGTTCTCGTGTGATCGATTAACTTTTCGAGTTATTTACGTGCGCAATGCAACATCATGAGGAAGCCCGTGGCTCAGTCAGTTCCGCACGTATTGACCTTGGCCTCTCTCGAGGAAACAGGAGATACTATCCCGGCCCTTACAGCATACACTGTAAGAACTGGTTTTCTAAACCTAAGTCTTATGATACTAATTGATATTGTGGAGGCGAAATTAACAAAGTTTTACTTTTTTTACCGTCCCGTAATTAGGGGCTTCGCGAAAAGCTGCTCCTGACCCTATCATATTATTATTAGGGAAGTTTCTAGGTGGTTAGCTGTTAACCAAGTCTTTACTATGAATATGGTTGATTAAGCTGAGGGGATGTTGGGTCTACCATTATACAAGCACGGCATGCGAAGGTCCTGGCATGTTCATCCAAACTTCAGATGAGACGTGGCTCTGGACTTCACTGCCATCGTAACATTATCAATTACAAAAGAGTGGTCGAAAAGGAAAAATAAAAGCAGCCAAGTGCGAGTCGGACTCGCCCATGAAGGGTTCCGTAGCATCAAGTAACATAATATAAAGGTTCTTGTAGTTCGTCGAAAGGTAAATTGCGGTTTACGATTTATGACGTATGAAAAAAAAAACTACTGGCTAGATCTCGTTCAAACCAAATATCGTTGAAAGTTTGCATAGTAATGTACAACATATATTTTTTAGTTTTATCATTCTCTTATTTTAGAAGTTAGAGGGGGGGACCAACTTTTTTCCACTTTGGAAGTGTCTCTCGCGCAAACTATTCAGTTTAGAAAAAAACAATGTTAGAAACCTGAACATCATTTTTGAAGACCTATTCACACGTATGGGTTTGATGAATAATTTTTTTTTGAGTTTTAGTTTCATGTATGGGGACCCCCAAAATCAGTCAGTCTAGCTCTTACAGTTTCGGAGAAAAATGGCTGTGACTCGGACGGACAGACATGACGAATCTATAAGTGTTCCGTTTTTGCCATTTGGCTACGGAACCCTAAAAATAGATGCAGTGCGTCCTCTTTCTGTGCTCATGTAATTTTCCTTGAAATAAAACAACATTCATTTGTCATCAATGTTGAGGCTCTACTTTTGGGATTATTATGAAGATCTTTGACCCTTCCTACCTACTAGTACCATTACATTTACATACATTTCAAAGATAATGTCATTATTATATTTTTCAAATTTCGAAGTAAGTGTCAAATAACATGAACAGTTTGTTTTGAATAGAGAACTAACCTTGCAGCCTCCTTGTTACCGGAGTGCGTACGGTGGTTACAGGTGGTTGTTGTGATGTGTTGTGTGTGCGGGTAGTGAGTGAGTGAGTGTGAGTGCAGAGCTGCCAAGCGTGAGTCGCGCGCGGCGCTCGGCGGAGGACTGCCGCCACCGAGCCGTCTGTGCGGGCCCGCCGACGCACGCGCGTGCCCTGTAGGGATGGGACTCTCCGTGCTGTCAGGACTCAAGGACATCCGATACCCATCGCAATGTAGAGGAAATATTGCTGCTATGACTAGAATTTTACATTTCAGACCCACCATATCCCTGGCCATTCTCCTGGGGGTAGGGTGGGACGAAACCATACTACAATAGAAACGTGATCTTAAGATAATCTTATGGTGTATTTCATTAAAAGAGTCCTCCAATCGCATATCAAATTTAATCTCTGGTATCGGTGAATATGTATGTGTGAATATGTCGAGGGGATTTGCCCTAAGGCACAGTATAGGGCCCGGGCCTAGGGCGGCATATATTAGGGGCGGCAAATTGTGACAAAAAAATCACTGATGATAGCAAGAAATATATCAAATGCAAAGTACCTAAATATTTAAAAGCAAATACGCCACTGCTGGTGCCTCTCGCCTCTCCTGCGTTGTCACCCATCGAATCAGCGACCGCGCAGAACGTTGCTTGTTCTATTACCAACAATCAAACTACTGTGCGAGTCCCATCACTAGCTGCCATTTCAAATTTGGAACCTTCTCCATCACACCATGTCTAAAACTCTTACTTTACTCCATTACAATAAGGTTGTATTTGCTTTAAACGAATTTATTGTAACAAATGATCAGTTTCTTCTAAAAAGAATGAAGACACATGCAAGCTTAAGTGAATTTGGAACTTATTCACGATGGTATAGAGTTGAAATTAAACTTTTTGAAAAGAAGAATGTAATTGAAATTGTTACTGGGAATGTTAATGGTCAAAGGAGCTACTTTTACTTATCAAACGTAACTCCACCTTATTTCTGAAGGTTTAAAGTTGAAATATAGTTGGATATTCAAGAGATTTACTATGTTTTTTAGGTTTATGAAGTTTATTAGGCGAATCGACTCAGCGGGATGAAAATAAAATAATATTTTGCTTTAGAAATGCATAATTATTTTTAGGGATCGTTAAGTTTATGCTAAGCTTCGCAGTAACTAGCTTCCGACCGCAGCTGCATACGGGTTTGTTTGGGTGACGAAAAAATTACGAACGTAAAAAAACCTTGAAATAAATGAAAAAAGCCTTGAAAGTCCCCGAAACGCAGAGACAAAGCACAAATAGTGTACAATTCTCTTGTTATTCGTAGCACGTAGCGCTACGCCGTAGCTCCGTAGCTTCGTAGCGCCTCATTGCACTCTAATAATGTCACCCACTCCAATTTAGCAGAAACATTTTAAATTGCTTAAACTAATTTAAAACTTTACCACAAAACTCATTTACATGCAAACTAATCTATTTTAACAACCTTTACATGTATTAAAAGTTTCTCAGTGTAATTTTTCTTGTCAATGTAACTTTTCATGTATTTTTTGTACTCCGACTATTTAAAAATGACTGTGATTCAGATTTGGGGTTCACATTTTTTAAAGTAGTTATCAAACTTGTAGCTTAGATGCGTAAGTGGTGTAGATTTGATTTAGATTCGGTAGCCTCTGCCCACCCTTAGGGGAAACAGGCCTGATATTATCGATAATTAAATTTGAAGTAACAAATTGCGTATGGCTATGTTCCGAAAGCTGCCAACTATGAGCGGAATTTGTATTGTAATGCAGCTCGATCGCGTCCCAAGCCGGCCATTGTTCACTGCTGACCGCGGCGCTATGGAGCCCTTTCATATATTTGTACTAACAGCATTCCAACTACACTCGCTACAAACGGAGGTACCGTTTCACATTCCACTATCAAATAGTTTGATTAAGGAATTGGAACCATTTTGAATACCTATTACCCGGTACATGTATAGGTAACAATGTGTTCTGTGGGTTGTGTCCGCGCCTGCTTCTTTAAAGCTTGAAAGTAACTCTTATTATTTATTGCAAATATTTTGTTACATGGTGAGGCCTGAAAGTTAAAAATGGTCAATGCATAATAAGCCCTTAAGTTTAGGGCATAGCGATATAAGAGTGGGGGGGCGGCTGTGTATGATTGAGTCAGTGTGTGTGTAGTATAGTAAGTTCCTCGACAATTTATGTAAGTGTTCTAACCAGCAGGCAGAATGAGTGTCCTGTGTCGGAGCCGAGCCGCGGCCACTTCCCCAAACCGAACGCTACCATGAATAAGGACTAGGCCACGTGCTCTCCAAATGGACGGATTCACAGTTTCCTACACAGTAAAAAACTCACATATCGAATATATTCCGATATTTGAACTTTTGATTATTTGGCATGTTCGTGATCGTGATTCCACCGCACCGCAGCCTTTAGAATTGAAATATGTACTCAGTTCAAATAGCACATTTCATCGGATTACTCACACTCTGGTTCACGCGAGCTCTCGTGCGATTGTGTTCTGAAAATCTGTAAAAATACGAGCGAATGAGCAAAAGTGTAAGTTATTGGTTTCATGCACGTCGAGAGAGGAGCAGCGCACTGCCTCTGTCTCGCTCACTCCGAGCATAGCACGACCAAACATGTGCTTCGGATTATATAAAAAAAAAATCGTTCTCTGTTAAGTTGTTTTACTGGCGATAGTTGAACGTGACAACGTCATCCAGCTGTCCACGCGGACGCATCGCTCACTCAAGTAGGAGAGAGACAGATGTCGAACGCTGCCGAACGCGGAGGCCGTGCGTGCCTCTTTGACGCCCGTTCCGCGCTCTCGCTTGCACTTCAAGCCGCGCAATGGAACGCCTCAGAGCGAGGTAACGCCCCTTCCCACCGGTGTGTGATATCGCGCACGGAGGCGGATCAGCTCGCACGACACACCATGGGAACGGACTCGTGCGCCGAGGTGCGTGGTAGCACAGGAGCCCTGC
The DNA here is from genome assembly GCA_947578465.1 of Thera obeliscata. Classification (NCBI taxonomy): domain Eukaryota; kingdom Metazoa; phylum Arthropoda; class Insecta; order Lepidoptera; family Geometridae; genus Thera; species Thera obeliscata. The sequence continues at coordinate 12,497,892 of OX387918.1, read as the reverse complement.
TGTGTGCGTTACCGTGCGTCGTCGTCGGCTGTGCGTGATGATCTGCAGAACCACGCACCGTAGGAAGGCAGCATAAGAGCGGTTACATACTATGGTTGTTTTTGTCAGCGATTCAGTCGCGATACAGTAAAAGCCTGCGCACACCTAGGCGATCAGCTGAAACGCTGCCAAATATCATATTTGACAGCGTTTCAGCTGATCGCCATCGCCATCGCCTAGATGTGCGCAGGCCTTTAGCGAACCTATATACCGTCGATCGAATGAATCACATTCATCTAGCTCAATAGCTAATACTAATATGTTGTTGTGGTAACGTGGGCCGCCGCGGCTGTCAACAAATATGATACAAGTTCGGCCTCGCCCACCACACACAGTCATGACGTGCTATGATTGATGATGGAGGCACAGACAACCCGTCAGTGTTAACTTAAGTAATATTGTGTGTAAACAGGCCTTTACGTTTAGACATGATTTATAGATGTGCGTCGCTCAGCGAGAACAGAAATAGGATGCACATGAATATTGTATCGAGTAATATTGTATAGTGGCGGCCATCACAAGATGGCGACTCTCTGTGACAGCTGCTGTCAATGTCACACACAGAGAGCGGAATCATCTTTATATTGACTGCCTCACGAGTGGCTACCACTCCAATTTTATCGGTTCGTGGTCACCATTCTAAACCTCTGATTCCCTAGTGATTGTCGGCTCTATTCAAACTAATTACTGCTTAGTATTATAATTAAATATTAAAATACCATTACCACGAAACCTGCACTGTAGGTTTACCACAAGCTCTTTAAGGCTCTGGTTTTGAATCTGTGTGAGTTGTGTCTAAATAAATCCTACGTCTAAACGTCACACACACAGTATAATTACACTGGTGAGCACTCACACATACTCAAACCAGAGCCAGAGACAGAGCCAGACAGAGCTCATGGTAGGCCTACAGCTGTCTGTTGTTACGGCGGGGCTCGTATAACCAGTCACCATCTGTCTTTGATTATTTACACCCAGGCTATAATTCGAGTTCAATCATTCGTTCGTGCCTCTATCCCTCTTTTTGTGAATAATTATTATCACAAGCTTCAAACACCTTTAACTTTGGCATTTATGTTGTGTTAGTAGAGCTCTAGTATTAGTACGACAGCCGTATGTACTGTTAGTAAGGTATGCTGAAAGCGTTACGCTGAGCTCTCCCGCTCTGTAGGCTCACAAGCTCTGTCTGGCTCTGCCTCTGTCGCTGGTTTAGAGTTTGGGTAAATGCTTAGAAGTGTATTAACTATGCGTGTGACGTTTCGACTTTGGATTAGTTAGTTAACACACACAGACTCAATACCAGAGCCAGACAGAGCTTGTGGTAGGCATACTGGCAGGCTTCTCATTACCGCGCCGCAAGCTCGCGCAAACACTTGTTATTGAAAACCTTCTGAAATGGGCCACAGTTAGGAATGGGGGAAAAGTTGCTTTGTAAGAGCGGGGCCTAGATTAACTACTACCATACTATCGAGTCAAAGAGTCGAATTCAATTGCTGGGAAAGAATGAATGTCCACAGGAACGGACAGAGAACAGTGGAAGAAGATGGAGGAGGCTCCATCTTCTTCCACTGTTTTCTGTCCGCTCGGAACACAGAGGAGAGATTCTGTGCTCTGTAGACGCAACCGTTTCAGGAGCCGCGCTTACTTGAAACCAAGAAGATCCTGGCAGCCCCACTTCTAGAGTTGAAGCTAAAGTAAAGAGAGAAGTCGTCTTTTCTTATCGTGACACTGGTTCTTTCGAACCCCATGTAGTGAAAGTATTTTTAGTGCGCCTCAAAGAGGCTCCTTTCGTGCACTTGACACATATTTTCGAACTTTTTTTTAGGTTCTACGACATGTCGATTTCCTCACGATGTTTTCCTTCACCATTTGAGAGCACTGGTATAGTGTACATGATAAACTTGAGACACCGAGTTCATGGCCAAACTATACAGGGTGGAATTTTGTAATGCCACCTGGAGGAAAAGTACTCTTAATACTGAAGATAGAAAATTTTACTCAAAGGAAACATTCCTTCATTTTTGAATAGAAAGCAAACTGCATTCAAAGATTGTCGAAAATTCTCTTCTCCCACACCCGGGAATCGAACCGGCTAAAATCTGAAAAAAATTATACCCTGTACTTTTATTGCATAGATCGTTAGGGTCAATCATAAGGATGAAATTTCTCCAACAAACATGATAAATTAAATGAAAGAAAAACCAGAAAATCTTAAATTAATTTAATTATTTACAAAAAATGCTAAACTAACTAATTAATTGCTCGAAATGAGCTCCATTCTCTTGGATACACAAATTTAATGTTTTAACGAATTCATTTCTAGTAACCTAGCCTATTAGCCGGTTCGATTCCCGGGTGTGGGAGAAGAACATTTTCGAAAATCTTTGAATGCAGTGTTTGCTTTCTATTTAAAAATAAAGGAATGTTTCCTTTGAGTAAAATTTTCTATCTGCAGTATTAAGAGTACTTTCCCTCCAGGTGGCATTACAATATTCCACCCTGTATATTAAACCGATTTTGATTAAATTTCAATGGAAACGTTTTGAAAATATTCGTTTTAAGAAATTTTTTTTTCAATTGCGGCACATAAATTACGAAGTTATGCTACAAAAAACATAAAAAAAAACAATAAATTAAAAATACAGCCAAACCTCCTCTTTTTTATTTGACGTTAAAAACTATCGACATTTCCCTTTTGGACGGCAAGTTGTAAATAAGCCCACCTCTAGCGGTGTACAGGCGTCGTACCGCGTACCGCGGGTCAAGTGTCGCCGCCATGCACTTTCAAACGAACGAGCCGTTTCATTAAACGAATCTAACTAAACACGCCAAGCTAAGGTGTTACCTACCGTCCAGAGTGCGAGGGAGAGCTGCAATAAGCAGCGCTAGCGGGGATTTGGAACTGCACTACGACATGCTGGTTCCTCACGATGTTTTCCTCCACTGTTTGGGAGTACTGGCATACTGGCACCACATACATTTATTGACAAAAAAATTCATTGGTGCACAATCGGATTTGAACCCACGCCTTGAGCATCTGAAGGGAAGGTTGCTACGGCTAAGGCTTTCAAGCTATCGTCCGTAACAAAACTGGCTCACTGCTCACTGTTGAGCAGTGTATGAGTGATGACTAAACAAATCCTACGTCAAAACGTCACACACACAGTATAATGCACTGGTGAGCACTCACAAAGACTCAAAACCAGAACCAGAGACAGAGCCAGACAGAGCTCATGGTAGGCCTACTGATACCAAAAATGAATTGCATTGAATTGCTGATAGGATGGTAGGTAGTATCGGGCAGCACTGCGCTCGCTGCAGCCCCGCTCGCGCTTGGCCGCTATCCGTCACTAAGAGATAACAGAAGCATGAATCATCTACATTTGACTCGCACTCGCACTATCACTACAATCACACCGTTTTACAATTGAGACAACATTTCGTTTTTCGTTATAACAACACGCACTTGGTCGGTGTAAACGAATGTTTTGGCCCCCTGATTTACGTAGTGAATTGAAAGGAATTATTCGCTGATTAGCTGAGATAAGTGATAGCGATACCTTTATCCTATTGATCACTTCCAACTAATTCACCTTTCAAACAAAAAAACAAAATCAAAATCGATTCATCCGTTCGGGAGCTACGATGCCGCAGACAAACACACAGCACAGATACGTGAAACCTATAACACCCGTTGTCTTTGCGCCGAGTAGAATATACACTTTGAATCTTGTCGGTCTTCGTCAGAAGCACAAAGAGCCTCATTTTGGCTTATAACGTGAAGAGTACTTTCAAGCGGTATTTAATACCGTTGGTTACCTTGGTACTATTGGTAGCACAGCTGATAGTACTACCACGTGAAAAAAGTCTACTTACAAAGTGGAGCAACAGCGCTTTAAACTAAGTAAGTACCTCCTGAAGCGGATGAACTGCCGCTGACCGAACATAAACTTAGTCAAAGGGATACTTGAGCACAAGTTTAAGGGATTAGGTACAACTGTTGCTTAAGGCGGCTGGTGCTGGCAGATTAGCATCTGCGTTCCGTTCCTGGAGCCTAATTCTCGGGCCGACCGAGATCATTTTGCAATTTTCGAAGAGAGAATGGATGATTTCCTTGAGTAATTCATCGACGACTTCATCGTAGAAGCCTCGACAGCTACGATATACGGAAAACGTAGAAAAAGTGCGGGGTTGTGCAATGCCAATATGCATTTAAGCATGATTTAAGGGACATTGTAAATCTCAGTCGGCCCGAGAATTATGCTCCTGCACGTAATCTCGACCAATTACTATTTACCTAAGCCTTGCGCACATTTTAACATTATGAGGCGGCAATCAAGAAAATAATCAGTGAAGCGATGACAAATATAAAAGCGATATTTCACAGCGTTTCACTGAGCACCACCGCAGAATGCTTAGATGCGTGAAACAGTAATGGTCACCACAGTGTAGCGCAACCAGTAGTACAAGAACATGCACATTATATTTTGACAAAACAAAAGTCCTTAGATGCCCGACAAATTGGATTGCCACCACGCCTTGTGACCGCTAATTTTTTTTTATGGCTTGTGTAATATTGCATTTCATGTCGAAATAGCATTAAATTACCGAATAAATTTGTTAAACCGTGTAATGCATTAATTATGTTTACATCATACATGCTCAGTAATAGTAGATTGTTATACAAGGGCAGTAAGTGAGCTTTTGCAGAACAAGATCCTTTTTGGCGCCCGTGCGAGCGCAGCTCGCAAAGGGCGCTAATGGATCGAGTGTACCCGAGATATTTAGATGCCCGAGCGAGCAAAGCGAGCGAGGGCAAATATAGTTCGAGGGTGCAATAGCTACTTATGCCCGAGGTAAGCATTCTACTTTACATCATTCATGCGAGGTAAATTTTTAACTAGCTGATGGAACAAACATATGGCCCACCTGATGTTAAGTGGTAACCATTGCCTATAGCAAAGCATTTCCTCGTAGGTCAAGCACGCCAGGAACGTGCCCTACAATGCACTGCCCTACGACCATCAACTTGAGGCATACGGATGTTCAGCCTCACGTGTCTGTGATTTCACCGGCACCTATACCCTTCAACTCGAAACACAGCAATACTGCTTTTCGGCAGAAATAGGCTTACAATACAACAATAACACAACATTTATACGGGTATGACAAAATGTAATGTTAATTTGAGAAAAATAAAATTACAATAATAATGTAAGTATTATTATAATTATACTATTAAGTTTATTAAAATTAATAGTAAAATATTTGTACCGGTAGGTATCTGCTAAAACAGTCGTAGACTTATGCACATACCTATCTGTGAGCTACTATATCTTTTCAGTAAAAAGTTTTCATCTCATTTTGTAAGAAAAGAGATTGTTTCACCAAGGAGGTTTGCATAGCTCTTGAACTGTAATGAACCATCACCAAGGAGGTTTGCATAGCTCTTGAACTTTAATGAACCATTACGTATCAAGCATAGTGTGACGGTAAAAGTGATTTGAAAATGGAACGCATTTACAATGCACTGGGCTGCACACGCCTACTTAGAGCTATGCAAACCTCCTTGGTGAAACAATCACTTTTCTTACAAAATGATATGAAAACTTTTTACTGAAAAGATATAGTAGCTCACAGATGTGTGCATAAGTGTGCGTCTACGACTGTTTAGCAGATACCTACCGGTACAAATATTTTACTATTAATTTTAACAAAATTAATAATATTATTGTAAGTTTATTTTTCTCAAATTAAAATTACATTTTGTCATACCCGTATAAAAGTTGTGTTATTGTTGTAATGTAAGCCTATTTCTGCCGAAAAGCAGCATTGCTGTGTTTCGAGTTGAAGGGTATGGGTGCCGGTGAAATCACTGACACGTGAGGCTGAACATCCGTATGCCTCAAGTTGATGGTCGTAGGGCAGTGCATTGTAGGGCACGTTCCTGACGTGCTTGACCTACAAGGCAATGCTTTGCTATAGGCAATGGTTACCACTTAACATCAGGTGGGCCATATGTTTGTTCCATCAGCTAGTTAAAAATTTACCTCGCATGAATGATGTAAAGTAGAATGCTTACCTCGGTCATAAGTAGCTATTGCACCCTCGAACTATATTTGCCCTCGCTCGCTTTGCTCGCTCGGGCATCTAAATATCTCGGGTACACTCGATCCATTAGCGCCCTTTGCGAGCTGCGCTCGCACGGGCGCCAAAAAGGATCTTGTTCTGCAAAAGCTCACTTACTGCCCTTGTATAACAATCTACTATTGTTAAAGTATGAAAAGCGTCGGTAGGAGTAACCCAAATGAACGGCAACATCACACCTAAAAGACCGATACGCTTGTCTAGTAGCCTTAAGTAAAAGTTTTGGAAATCCTTAATACAGCGATAGCACGAGGTAATATTTGAAAGGATTAAGATTAACCAGCGGTGAGCGCCGGCGGTGTACTGGTAGCAAGTCCGCCTACTGAGTCTCAAGCCTGAGGTGGCGGGTTCCAATCCAATTTGTCGGGCATCTTATGGACTTTTGTTTTGGCAAATATAATGTGCGTGTTCTTGTACTGCTGGTTGCGCTACACTGTGGCCCGGCTTAACAACAATACCTACTGACTTCCACAGCACACTGCAATTAGGCTGAAAAATGGCACCATCTTATTGCTTAATTAATAGGAATAATGTTAGCTCAGCGATGTAATGTCGTTTATTCGGAGGCTATATAAGTTGACTAATTAGTATCCTGAATAGAAACATCCACAATAGATAATGTCGGTTACTAAATAAATAAGCAGCTATAGTGAAGTATAGGCAGATACAAAGCGAATGCCTATTATCAACTCAGCTCAATCATTTATTCAGAGAACTGCTTTCAAAGGATTTGTAAGGAGGATTATTACGAAATTATTTTCGGATACGAATATGTGTTATTTATATAAAAAACTGTTTCGTTGAGAGACTGGCAATCAATCTTTGATTAAATGGTGGTGGGTGATCCTAGTTTTACAAATAGCGTGCATTCCGTGATGGATGGAGTTGGAGACTCACTCGCTAATGTACGCGCCGAAACCCCCGCAACACACACAATATACTCAGTACTAATACTTTAGTCAGTTCCATTCGTTCACTCCATCAACAAAGGTTTAGCTGAATAAAATGCTTTTAATAATATGTTGCGGTAAGTCATTCGTTAGTCGCTCTCGTCGTGTCACTAGTTTTTAAGAACCAGTGGCAGTGTGGTGAAGTGCGCTTCGTATAGGCTCTTTTCGTGTACTTGACAAATGTTTTCGAACCTTTATAGGTTCTAATACGACAGGGTTCCTTAAAAAAATAAAACCTAAAAGTATATGGTCACACTACATCTGTTTCTAATATCGTGCACTATGTCCGAAGTTGTACTTATCAGTGACGTACAACGAAGCTACATTTATTAGTGCTGTGTAGAATGACAACAAATATTTGTTATTATTATTCATAGGGCACGTTCTCAACGTGCCCTATGAATAAACAATATTATAGACGGCTCGCTGCCACTGTGGGATACATCCGCCGTAGTCCTGCCGCGGAAATCGAACCCGCTGTCTCTCTCAGCTAGTAATTTACCCGCACTGTTCCTGTCAAAGTCTAAATAGAAATAGCTTTGTTCAAAGGATCACAAGGAAGGAACCCTTCGACTCTCGTTTCCCCACTCATTAATTTAACTAATGAACAAGTTGGTGGCAGCTGCAAGCGATTTTCACATTTTAATGTAATTTGTTTTAATTTACTTTACGAAATGTTATTTCGAGAGCCACCCGGTGGGTGAGGGGGAGGGGGGGAGAGGTCGATGGTATATACGGAGGGTGTCCGCGTGTACGGACTAGGGTACACAACATTTCAAATCAAAATAGCAAAGAATTTGCCTTGCGCATCTAGCGCGATGGCGATGGCGATCAGTGAAACGCTGTCAAATTTGACAGCATTCCACTGACCGCCATCGCCAGCGACCTAGGTGTGTGCAGGCCTTAAGTTCTCCCACCGTGTCTTGTTGGTAATGTTGTGTTATTCATACAACGACATCTACCGTCAAATCGCTGACCCTCTCTTCGCTCACAAACTCAACACATTACAAACATAGATGGCGCTGTATAGAAATTTGAAGGCAGCTGGCAGAGTAAGTTGTTTCTTTGGACGTTTCAGCCCAGAACGTTTCAGCACACATATTCGTTCGCAAAATACCGATAGATGGCTCTGTACGTAGGTAGGTGCTGAAGTTATCCGTCAGGAACATTATAGGTATTATGTATCTATTACCTGGTAATGTATACTATTGAATAATGAAGACAGACAGGCAACTTGAGGTATAAAGTTGATGGACGCAGGGAAGTGCATCGTAGGGCACGTTCCTGACGTGCGTGACCTACGAGGCGATTTTAATAGGCGCTTTTAATAGGCGATGGTTACCTCTTAACATCAGGTGGGCCATATGCTTGTTCCATCAACTAGTTTTATAAAAAAAATAAAATAACAAGCAATACATAAGAGCTGCTACTTGGTTCTCCAATATTTATTATTTTTGTATGAGTAGGTGGTGCTCTTACCCGGCGGGGGGTTAAATGTTCTCTGGATGTAGTGGATGACCTTCTCAGTGAGGCCGCGCGGCTTCTTCGCAGCTTTCTCCTCCAAATTCTGTAATGACATGAAAATGAATGAATGCTACGGGAATGCTATCTAATACTCGTAGGTACTGTTACCCGGTTTTGGGAATAGGACATCCCTGGTCGGAGAAAGCAGCGAGGGACAGCTCTAGTAGAAAAAAAGAAGCTGAAGAAGGATAATATGGGGTGGTTACGTGTAGTTGTATTGTCTGCGGTGTAATAAAGTTAAACAGAATTGTAGCTATAATCAATGAAGAGTAGGACTTCTCCGTTATCCTTTTCCTGGCGGATCAATTATTATGAGTCCTTTCTAAAGCCTTTCACCGGTCCTTAGCGGGTGGATGGTGTCAGGCGGCGTCTTCCGGTTCGTAGTCACCATTCGAGAACCTTATTCCCCAATAGCTGTCGCTCCTTCGAGCTATAATGACCAGATGATCCTCATTACCACTTTACTTGTGTTCTACTACGGAGGAGTCAGTCATCATCATCATCATCATCATATTATGTGGTCCGTACCGCGCCGTTATGTCTTCTGACGTTACGCGCCTTACATAATATATTATGCAATCTACCGCGTAACTATTTGAAGGTTAGCTGTGAACTAAGTTAGAATGACGACATCTATTATTAGGTAGCTTCCGCACGCGGTATGTTAATATGTTATACATACTTGTAAAGTTCAGTTATTAGTGGTTCTATCTAATAAAAGCTTGCTTGCATTAACAGGTACATATACGTACAAGTAGGTACACTCTGCATATTATTCTATACTATTTTGTCTATAGCAAACGGCCAAGATTTTTTAATAATCCGGTTATTGTATGGAGAAACGATGAGCGCGGTCGGCTTTGCGAGAACTAATCGTTTCTCTACATAAACCGCAAGTAATTTAGCAAGTTGATCGCTCACAAGCACACAAGTTGTTACAAATGCGGCAACAACATGCGCAAAAAGTCGCACACAATGACATCATGCGGCTAATGTCGCGAGAGCTGCGCCCAACAGGGGCTCAAATCGGCTCAATTCTAGACCAGTGACTTTTTTGTCAAGGTAAATACTTTATATCACAAGAACTGTCAGTTTCTTTAGTGAATTTGACAGTTCTTGTGATATGTATCTACCGTGACAAAAAAGTCACTGGTCTAGAATTGAGCCCCATCAGGGTTGCGTGCGACGCGTTCCGACCTCCTGGCGCTATCAATGTCGTACTATGTAGGTACGGTATGGAAGGCCAGCTCACTATGCTATTCTCTATCAAGCCGGTACATGTGTTAATATTCAGAATAAACGCGTGTATTGATCCTGATGTCGACCATCAATTGGAGGCTGGACATATTTATCGGCACTGCGCTGCACTGCGCCGCACCGCAGGGCCTCGCATGTCGCATCTCCCACTAGTACCTATATACTACTACACTAGTACCCTAGTAGTAAGGACCTACGACTCACCAACCCCAGCCCCCTCTCATCCGTCTCTGGTAAAAAAAGTAACCCTTTGCATCTATTGTAGATGATTTAGGTATATAGCGTCAGGGGCAACTGGATTACTCATGACCCTACTTACGGGACGCTATAGTGCCAGGGACAGGGTTTTAGATGGAATAGGCTTAACGTCTCTGGTATAACTCCATAAATAAGACTCTTCATATTTGTGCTGACCATCGCTCAAACTTCAAACTAGTTTTATAGTTATTAACAAAACTCGTGTCGGATATGGAAGGAGTTGGGGGAAGGAAGGAACCATCAATTACAGTTATTCCAAGTCATGACACTCACAACCACCATTCCGGTAATAATACCTACTACACCACTATACAACATGTACAGGTACAGGGTGTACGAAAACCAAACAAAAGACGCAGCGCTCGCAAAGCACAATGGTTTTATCAAGGGATGGAATGGATTGTTTTCATATGAATTCATATTTTATTGTTCAATATACTTAGGTTAGGTTCAACATGGAATAAAGTATAGACACAGGTAAGGTCCTCACATTCCTCATCCCATCGCGCACCAGTTCCAATGAAAAGTCAAAGTCATTACTAAATGGTTGTTGTTCTCAGTCGCTTCCCTCGTGTCAGCGCGGTCGTGGTCGTCATGAATATCTAATGGTTTCTCTTTATGAGGGACTGTGGCATGCCTCGTGACATCCGGGGGCGTTCTGTAGCCCACTGCCGACTTGTTCCACTAAATCATTAAGAAACTGGAATTCACTAAATCTAAATCAAAGTCTAAATTCTTCAAAATGTTGTATTGTGTTCGTGAGCTAGTAGTATTAGTACACCTTGTGCGTGCGTTTAACGACCGGTTAATCGACAGGAGCAAGCGACGGAAAATAAGTAGCCATTCCTTTACATTATCTAACTCTTAATACGTATCAAAGTAGGTACATACTCGTTTACAAATTAACTTACTTCTTCTTCTTATCGTGTTACTGGTTCTTTCGAAACCAGTGTGGTGAAAGGATTGTAAGCCGGAGCGCGCCTCAGAGAGGCTCCTTTCGTGCACTAAGACACATGCTTTCGAACTTTTTAGGTTCTACGACATACCCGGTTTCCTCACGATGTTTTCCTTCACCGTTTAAGAGTCCTCGCATGGTGCACATAAATTCTTCGAGAAAAACTCATTGGTACACGACTGGGTTTGAACCCACAACCTTAGGATCGGAAGGCCCCGCCTTCCGATCCTAAGATCCTACCACTAGGCCAACAGTGCTCTCCTTTTTATTATTGTACTATTACTGATACATTGAGACCGGTCAACGACAGCTCATCACTTTACAGTCCGGGAAGAAAAAAGATATCGTCGTATTACTATGCGTAGATTATTTAATTGTTTGCCGTTCCGAGGGGAAAGAGGGACGCCCTTCAACATTTCAAATACAAACATATTTAATATTTATTCACACGTTTCAAGCGACCAAGCCGACGCAAGAACAGGCAACAAACTACGGCTTTGTTCCTACCGATTTTTTTATAATCCTTTTCATTGCTCATACTCTGAAAGTAGGTCTGAAGTTGCCTGAGGGGCCTAATTGAAAGTAAAACTTTCAGCCCTAGGGAGAATCGCTTTCTACTGACAGCTGTCAAATTATAAAAAAAACAAGTTCTATTTTATTCAACCGATTCCAACCATGTTCCAACTTTCTAAAGTCTTTCTAACTGCAAGGAGGTCGTAACTTTTTATTCAGCAAGTAGGTTGGAAACCCATTACAACGGTAAGAAGTTTAAAAGTCTAATTAGAGCGCAATGTAAAATTTAAATTTAAATAACATAAAGATAGTATTAAATAAATAATATATCTTCTAAATTACTTGATTAATATATAGTTTCAACTACTTATTTAAAATAACATAGATTTGAGCAAACAATTTACCATTTTTTAAATTATGAGAATGAAAATAATGGCTGAATAATGCTGGCGAACCGAAGCCGAAGGCCCGCCAGAGAAAAGAAAAAAAAACCGGGAAGGCGGCAATTCAATCTTCATTTTCACAAATTTTTCTTTCATGTTTTTATTTTTACTTTCCTTGTATTCGTAATGAAAAGCACAGTGTTTACCTCGGGTGAAAGTCTTTTAAGTCCCTCAAGCTCCATTGGCGCCCTCGCTACGCTCTGGCGCCAAACCCGTCTCGGGACTCAAAAAACGTGACTTTCAACACTCGGGTAACAATGTACTATTTAACGCTGTCAAGTACGACAGCGTTTCAGCTATCGCCATCGCCTAGATGTGCGCAGGCCTTTTCAAAACAAAAATAGCAGTGAAGTTAGTTTAATTAACAAAAACAGTAAAATGTAATGATTCGTCGCAAAGGTACATTTAAAAGTTGGAAAGGTAATTAGATACCGACGGACGGGCAGAGATAGAGCCCCCAGCTGACCAAAGGAACTTATTATGACGTCATTTCATTTTGCGCTCACTTGCTACATAGAGACCCTATGTACCTCCCACATGCTTTGTTGATCGAGTCAGCTGTACATGTACTTACATAAGTAGGTATATACCTACAGTACGCGGATCTTTGTCCCTTTGAAGTTATTAAATTCAATTCATTTTTTAAGCCATAGGGGTTTAAACTAAATTGAATAAAATTAAAATGTGTTTATTCAGATGTCAACAAACAACACTCAGAACTAAGTTTTAAGAACGCTAAGGTTAGGTCAAAGGTGCAAAAGAATAAAACGTACATAGAGCTGCGTAGTTCCTATAGGTAGAAAGAATAAAATGGTAGTGTATGAGTGATGATATCGGAGGCAGTAGGTATGTGCTGTGCTGTGCTGGTACATGATACAATGCTGACCTGCTGGTCTCGCGGCGGCTTGCTGGGCGGGTTCTGCTTCGGACTCCCTTGCTTCTGCCCGGCAGCCATCATTCCGTACATTTTCACACAATTTTTATGGTAGAAGTAGGTAGGTAAACGTACATATACTATTAGGTAAGTTACATATCTAATTGAAGTCTTGTGCTGTTACGGACTACGGTGACTGGTGAGTGGGTGACGGACTCGTATTTTTTCATACAAAAAATGTGAAGCGAGTTCGGTACTCGCATGTATCGAGAAAATACGAGCGTCATCCGTCACCGGGAGCGGACTAGTCCCATGTCCGAATAGACCTTCGGTGAATGGGTTCAAGGGGGCACAACTAGCCCCTAACTAAACAGACCTCGTACTATGGGATACAAGAAGACCAGATAACTAATATTATTCATAATAAGTACCCTTTTTGTGTAAATACCTAGCTAAGGAACCCCCTCGGCCGGGAGATCACCCTCAAGCTCACAGTGCGTGGAAGGAAGTTCCTCTGAAAGCGAACGGTACGCGAACAACCTGCTTTTAGCCAACTTCTAATAACAACCACATCTGGTGTGGCACGTGTCTATGAGCGACGGTGACTACTTTCCATCAGGTGGCCCGTCGGCTACCTATGGCATTAAAAAAAAATGAGGAGGTACTCAATTCGATAACATTTTTGTCTATGTTTTGTATCGCATAACTTCGTCAGTAGTTTGGCAACAAAATCGGTTTCCTAAGCTTTTGAAACCTCACTTGTAAAGTGTGTGGAGGAAAGCAGTGCGATGGTTGAATGAAGATACTGTAAGAAGGCTTTAGCATACCACGCACTATCTAGTACCCTGTACCTCCCCCAGCTTGGTGGCTTGACGGACGGGCGCGCGCAAGAGGTGCGAGTTTGATTCCCGCGCCGCACGCTACTAATACCGGCATGATTAGTGTTATTGTAAGGTACCGTGGTACTTCCATGTTACCGCGGTGGCTACCGATGCCCACCCACGGACCTATAGCCTAGCTACCTACAGCCTAACAAACCGTCCTAGTGCAGTCCTGTGCCTTTATATTTTTGTGACGATTATGAATAGTAGACTAGCGTAAATAAGTAGAAGTTATTTAACGCGCATCGGCTCGTCCGCAATGGTTCCGCCGCCCGCCGCGGTCGCACACACACTGCTGCGCGTCTACATTGCAGCATCCACTACCCTATTCCATCACACCCTGTACATACACGCTAAATCCACCCCTATCACAACAGTGCAGAGACCTTTTTACGCTACCTACTGTAAACTTGCTATTTTCTTCCACTTTTCTCTTGGAGCAGTTTTCGTATTGCGTAGATATTATAAACTTAGTTAGGAATTCTGTGGTAAGGACGTCCAAATGGAGATAAATAAGGTGTCGCCTCCTTCATTACTGCGTAGGGTGTATTCCTTCCTCCGAGAGTGGAGGTTGGTATATCATATAGGTTTAGATCCAGTCCTTTGCCAATTAGTTTTTCTGTTCACAAAGGAGGTGCACTAAACCAGTGCTCTCAAACAGTGAAGAAAAACATTGAGAGGAGCATGTCGCGTAGAACCTAAAAAGTTCGAAAACAATGTGTGTTGTGACATTGAAAAAGGAGCACCGACCGGCAGCCTACAACAAGAAACTGATCACTTGATCAGAGATGTTTGTTCATAGACTCTTTCGCCATCAATGCCTCATTTGCTGCCGTTGCAGTAATGTAATGTACCTCTAATAGTACATTATTGCAAAGGCAGCGAAATAGGCAATTGCAGGTCGAGTATGAGTTTGAAGGCCGAGCCGCAGGCGAGGACTTCAATGATACGAGACAGGCAATTGCCATTTCGGCCGAGGCATATACAACATGTCCCAAAATTCAACGATAAGCCGGCACCAGAGGATGGACCTACTAATGACTACTCGAGAAAAAAAAGAAAAAAAAAATACCTCTACTTTTTTTTAAATTACTTAAAAAAAATGGAATGTCTTCGAAAATGTATACCCCTTATGACACTTTTAACTACCATGACCAGAATTTTTCAAATATTTCAGTTTTTTTGTTTGTATCGGCAACCTAAGTAGTACTACTATTCACCATAATCTTTGAAAATTACAGAATTTTCATAGTTTTATACAAAAAAACAACCAAAAAAAATTATTTCCCTAAAATTTTGAAAGGTTTTAAAAATATGGACACCACTATGGCAAGTTTTTAAAAAAATTAGCGCAACTAACCTAGATTTTAAAATGGTATAATACTTTAGGAAAACTAGCCACAAAAAAAAAATAATGACACTTTTTCTAATCAAGAACCAAATTTCATAAGTTGTTGTTAATAGTAATCACTTCTACTATGTGCCCAAAATAGATTTTTGTTGTTGGAAAATGTTTAAAAAAAAGTAGAGGTATTTTTTTTTTCTTTTTTTTTCTCGAATAGTCATTCGTAGGTCCATCCTCTGGTGCCGGCTTATCGTTGAATTTTGGGACACCCTGTATAGTGCTTTTCTTAAAAAAATGCAAGTAAATAAAAAAGGGTCTTTTACATAATAAATTTAATTTTTATTAACCAAATAACAACGAACTCCGCTTTACCGCCAATTTTTTATTTTATTTTACAGTTTGTGCCGAAAGGTAAACGCATCTGTGGCTATACAGCCACGAGAACGCAATGTGTACGATAGATGAAAGAGTTCTAAATTCAAACAGCACACCGTTTCATACAACATTGCCGGAGCGAGAATGTTGTTATACCTATTTTATAGAATCATTAAATACTCTCTTTAAGATGGAACAACGATTTGAATATTTGAAATGTATGTTATTTTTTGTTGTACGTCTTATTGATCACTCAAAATAAAATTCTCACACCATGTACATGTTTTTACTGTAGAATTACAACAAAAAACGTTATCAGCACGAATTGTTTAGTAGAATTCGCAGCATGTACATATCAATAGTGTGAAAGTATTCAATTTTGTATTTTGTGTCGAAAAAATCCTTGCAAAATGTCATGTGGAGATGTTGTCGACTATACCTACCCTCGCTCCTGCTATCTAATAGAGATGGATATTCTTCATGGAAGTTTAAAATGCGAAACTACCTGGTACATGAAGATCTCTGGTGCACAATAGATGGGTACGATGAACCGGACATCACTACTGTGCAAGTTAAGTTGATAAATGATAAGAGAGCTCTAGCTAAGATATGTCTGACAGTAGATGGCCCTGCGATTACGCACATTAGGTGTGCTAAGACTGCCCTTGAAGCTTGGAAAGCATTACAAGATGCTTAGGAAGATAAAGGTATGGGACGAAGAATCTCGCTGAATGAATAAGACTAACATTAGAAAGAAAGCTGTACAGACTCTCGCTGAATGAATATTACAATGTGCAAGTTAAGTTGAATAAGAGAGCTCTAGCTAAGATATGTCTGACAGTAGATGGCCCTGCGATTATGCACATTAGGTGTGCTAAGACTGCCCTTGAAGCTTGGAAAGCATTACAAGATGCTTAGGAAGATAAAGGTATGGGACGAAGAATCTCGCTGAATGAATAAGACTAACATTAGAAAGAAAGCTGTACAGACTCTCGCTGAATGAATATTACAATGTGCAAGTTAAGTTGAGAAATGATAAGAGAGCTCTAGCTAAGATATGTCTGACAGTAGATGGCCCTGCGATTACGCACGTTAGGTGTGCTAAGACTGCCCTTGAAGCTTGGAAAGCATTACAAGATGCTTAGGAAGATAAAGGTATGGGACGAAGAATCTCGCTGAATGAATATCAGAACATAGAAATGTAACATTAGAACATGTTAGAATATTAGAATGTAACATGTAGAAATGTGGCAATTCAAGAAACTCTTTTCGGTACAGACTCTCACTGAATGAATATCAGAACATAGAAAATAAATGTAACATTAGAACATGTTAGAATATTAGAATGTAACATGTAGAAATGTGGCAATTCAAGAAACTCTTTCTTATCTGTGATGATGACGAAAACAACTGTGGTTCAGCTGAATCGGAAGGTTCTGTAAGTCCAGAACGAGTAGAACCAGTTGTGGAACAGCAGGCAAGTAGGTATCCTGCTAGGACTCGTAGGCAACCGGACTTCTATACCTCTATGGTAACTGATGAAGAAATTCCTGAACCAAAGAACGAGCATGGAACAAGATGTTGGATAAAACTTTGATGAAATTAGGTTTTGATAAAACTCTTTCGGAACCATGCGTTTATAAGAAACTTTTTGGTAAAGAGTTGGTTATAATGGCAGTTTATGTTGATGATCTCATTGTCTTTTGCCAGAGTGACATGACATTTGACATTGTCAAGCATGATCTTGGAAAATATTTTCCATGAAAGACCTTGGAGAATTGAAATATTATCTTGGACTGAATATCGATAGTAGTGATAATGGTGAAATAAAGGAAGACGGGAAATATTCTTGAAGGCTGTACAGATGCGGATTGGGCGAACTGTGGTATCGATCGTGGGTCTTGTACGAGATACTATTTTACGTTGGCTGGAGGACCTGTAACGTGGCAGGCTAAAAAGCAACAAACAGTAGCTCTGTCATCTACGGAGGCTGAGTACATGGCACTCACGGCGGCGGCCGGGGAGGCATGTTGCCTCAAATGGTTTATTTTCGAAGTAACTGGTAAGACTAACACTGTTGCTATATTCAACGATAGTCAGAGTGCACAGAGTTTGGTGCACAACCCGGTCCACCACGAGCGGACTAAGCATATTGAAACTAAATATCATTTTATCAGAGAAATGGTATCTGACGGAATTATATGTGTAAAATTTGTCAGATCGAACGTCAATTTTGCTGACACACTAACTAAGCCACTAGGGCGCATTCTACATAAAAGGTGTCTAGAAGGTTTAGGGTTGTTTTAGCTTTAGGACGTTTTAGATTTTATCTTTGAGAATGTGATATTTTTTTTTTTAGAGAGTTTTTATTGAGGGCGGATGTTGTTATACCTATTTTATAGAATCATTAAATACTCTCTTTAAGATGGAACAACGATTTGAATATTTGAAATGTATGTTATTTTTTGTTGTACGTCTTATTGATCACTCAAAATAAAATTCTCACACCATGTACATGTTTTTACTGTAGAATTACAACAGAGAACGCGCCGGGAAGTGATTTTGGTTTTTCAGTCTACGTAAATATGATACTTCGCGTGTTCTATATTCAAAAGTAATGACAATATTTCAGCGCATGTTTAAGAAATAGTACATTGTTACCTGAGTGTTGAAAGTCACGTTTTTTGAGTCCCGAGACGGGTTTGGCGCCAGAGCGTAGCGAGGGCGCCAATGGAGCTTGAGGGACTTAAAAGACTTTCATCCGAGGTAAACACTGTGCTTTTCATTACGAATACAAGGAAAGTAAAAATAAAAACATGAAAGAAAAATTAGTGAAAATGAAGATTGAATTGCCGCCTTCCCGGTTTTTTTTTTCTTTTTCTCTGGCGGGCCTTCGGCTACGGCTCGCCAGCATTATTCAGCCATTATTTTCATTTTCACAATTTAAAAAATGGTAAATTGTTTGCTCAAATTTATGTTATTTTAAATAAATAGTTGAAGCTATATATTAATCAAGTAATTTAGAAGATATATTATTTATTTAATACTATCTTTATGTTATTAAAATTTAAATTTTACATTGCGCTCTATTTAGTCTTTTTAAACTTCTTACCGTTGTAATGGGTTTCCAACCTACTTGCTGAATAAAAAGTTGGAATTTGGTTCAACGACCTCCTTGCAGTTAGAAAGACTTTAGAAAGTTGGAACATGGTTGAATAAAATAGAACTTGTTTTTTTTTATAATTTGACAGCTGTCAGTAGAAAGCGATTCTCCCTAGGGCTGAAAGTTTTACTTTCTATTAGGCCCCTCAGGCAACTTCAGACCTACTTTCAGAGTATGAGTAATGAAAAACACATTTGCTAAGGGTCTCTTATTTTTCACCAATTACAATATCGTAATGTATGCCATTACGCACGGGTTGCTTTTTAATAAGGTAAAACGTAAGGTTTATCAAGATGCTAAATGAAGTGAAGTGAATTGAAGGGAGGTGAAGTGAGGCGAGCAGAGGCGTCTCTAGCCCATGTAGCGCCCGTGTGCAAACATTACCCAAGCGCCCCCTAGTAGGCGCGCGTTCAAAATGGAATGGATACAAAGTACAAGTAACAGCACATCAAGTTACCACAAACTGACAAATTTCCCCAATGTGTAATAAACTAACACATCGATGTGCTGTTGACTGTATTTAGAATTATACAAGGTGTTCTAGTGTTAACCCTAACAAGCCAAACAAAGGTACCCATGAAATATGATGTTAACATGACTAATGTATATAAAATCAAAGTCCAAATTCTGTAGGTAATTTCCTCATTTTAATTACAACCTCATATCAAATATACAAAACTCAATATCAATTGGGAACATTTGACAAATTTGGGAAGCTCTCTGCGAGCGAGTGCCACTGTACACGGGTAAAAAGTATTTTTAGGAAGGAAGGAGTGTCAAGAAATCAAAACACAAGCTCGTGGTTCTTTTTCAAAAAAATATAATTTAATAACTAATTAAGTAAAGGCCAGCGACCTAGGTGTGCGCAGGCCTTGAGTCATACAGGACACATTGTCACATTGAACATTAATCTAATTACAAAAAAGTCACTTTTCGCGATTTCGCATTGGCGAAATCCCTAATGATGTAATTTACTTCTATTGGAATGCCATGTTCAATGCTCAGTAATGCCAAATTTGATAATCGACTTTGCGATAATGTTGAGCGAAGATAATTTTTAATTATTTTTAATTTAGAAAATGATCTTTCGCTGTGTGCTACTGTGACTGGCAATGTGAGGTAAATACTAAGTGCTGTGGATAGATTTGGGAATACTGATATTAACTTATTTGTACAAATAATTTAAAATATGTAACGGTGTAGTCGAATCGTCGATAAACATTGGTAATAATTCAATTTCATTAAACAGCTCTAGCTTCGCAACATCTGAAGAGCCAGCATGGCACAGTTTTTTTTCTAAATTAGAACAATGTGCTTTTTTTGTATCTAAGTCTAAATCCTTCCACAGTTTTAATTTTTGAAGAAATGAAAAAATACTATTATTTTCATTCATAAGCTCGAATCGTTCGTCGAACTTAGTAATTGCGGTATCTAATAGGTAGTAGTAAAAATTTACTTTAAAATGTGTTTCCGCGTCTGTTATTGGTTCATCCTCCGCCTCATAATTAAAAAACCTCTTACGAGCGCGAGGGCGGGCAGGTGAGGGAAATTCTGTTGTTGCCTCGACTTCTGCCGCTACTGTTTTCGCGCTATTAAGGAACTCCCCAAAAGCCGACTCATTACGGAATTCAGACCAAGTTATTTTTGCATTTTGAATCATTTTCACCGCTTCTGACAATACGACGTCTGACTTTTGAAGAGCTTTGCTAACTATATTTATCCTGCTTAAAATTTCGAACCAAATTGCCATATTTCTTGACTCTGCATCTTTGCTCCTATCGGAATATATGGTAAACAAGGCATCATATACTTTCCCCAGATTAAACCGTAGAGCTTTTACAGCTTCAACCCTGCTCTCCCATCGAGTATTTGAGAGTGGTTTTAAACTTAAAGTTGGCACTTCTTTGGCAAGTATTTGCCAACGTGCAGTTGACGCAGAGAAAAAAACATAAATTTCTTGCACCGCGCCGAAACGCGGGCGCCGAGCGCCGCCCGGCAGGGCGCGCCGAAGCGCTCGGCGGCGCTCGGCGCCCCCTAGACCGCTGCGCCCGTGTGCACCGCACACCCTGCACAATAGGTAAAGACGCCGCTGGAGGCGAGGTGAATTGAGGTGAAGTGAGGTGTAACGAAATAAAAGTGATGATAAGTGATTTTAAGAATAAAATTGGCTTTGAGAGACTAAATATTAAAAAATAAACATTTAATTATTTTACAAATTGTTCTAATTTATCTAACTGCTTTAACAAGTGATTTATTTGTATTAGAAAGTCCAAGTTTTATTTATTTCCTCGCAAATGTGTTATAAAATGTCTATTTCTGTTTCTATCACTTAACATATTTTTTCAGCAAATATTTGTGACTTCTAAGTTGGTCAGAGTATACACAGTTCACTTGGTCGCAGTCGTGGGTGAGGTGAGGTACCTACACTTCATACTAGCTCACCCACAAGCTCAACATCCTCTCCTTGGAGAGTCCTCGTGCACGTGCCATGCGCCATGTGCCATGTGCCATGTGCCATGTGCCATGTGCCATGTGCCATGTGCCATGTGCCATGTGCCATGTGCCATGCGCCAGGCATGTGCGCCGTGAGTCGCTGTGCTGGCTGGGTGCTCGGGGTGATACTTTACTTTGCTTTGGAAGATTTGAGCACTGCTTTTGATCTCTTCTGATATTCTATTCAGTTTGAATTGAGGATGTCGGCAAGTTTCGGCAAGTTTTATCATGCGCACTTGATGTGCGGGCAGGTTTTTCCGCAAGTAGGCCGCTGGTGGGCCCTTTTTGCGTGACGACACATGTTGCTCGAACTTTTTTAGGTTCTACAACACGCCGGTTTCCTCACGATGTTTTCCTTCACCGTTTTGAGAGTACTGGCATAGTGCACATAAATTTTTTGACAGAAAAACTCATTGGTACACGAGTGGATTTGAACCCACGACCTTCGGAAGGCGGGGCCACTACCACTAGACCACCAGTGCTCTTAATTGAGGATGTCATGCAACTCTGCATTTCTTACCTACCAATCATCTCGCTAGTTGATTCCAACCATGTAAGTAAGTACATGGTTATTGTATGAGTACTTCATTCAGGTGAGTTTTCAAGTGGCCCCGCAAAGTACTTTTCTGTCTGAATGTTTTATGACATATGTTGCAGGAGAATGGCTTCTCCCCGGAGTGTATCCGCAGGTGGTCGATGAGCGTGCCCCGGTCGGACACCGACAGACCACACTCGTTGCACGTGTACGGCTTCTCCCCCGCGTGAACAGACATGATGTGCCGGATCAGATTAGTTCTCTCATTGAACATCCTGCTGCATCTGTTGCACGAATGCGGCTTCACTCCGCTATGAATTTTCATATGTCTCTTCAGCTGACAGCTTTCATTGAATGTCTTGGTGCAGACGGAGCAGGAGTAGGGCTTGGTGCCGGTGTGGGTGAGCATGTGGCGCGTGACGTTGTTCTTCTGAGTGAAGGTCTTGCCGCATCGCTCGCAGGCGTGAGGCTTGTTCCCCGTGTGGATCTGCCGGTGCCGACTCAGACGACCTTGATCTATGAATTTTTTAGTACATATATTGCAAGCAAATGGTTTATCTGAGAGTGTGTGAGTCCGCGAATGTCTCGTCAATGCTTTCTTATTAGAGAATATCTTAGGACATTCGGAGCAGGCGAATGGATTGCCCCCGTCATGAAACTTCCACTTGTGTATCTCCAAGTCGCTTTTACTTTTACATTGTTCGTCGCACACATCACAACGGACAAGTGGACGTCTGTTATTGAGTTCAGTCTTGGTATCATTGTCTCTTTTTGGAAAAGGTTCTGTTTTAATAGGTTCCTCTTTAATAGATGCGGGCTCAATCTTTATTTCAATAAAAGGTATCTCGGACTCTTCAACCACATTTTCTTCGTATTCAGTGGGTTCTTGTTTAATTTCTATATCCACAAATATTGGTTCCGTCTTAATGGTTATGGAAGAGAGGGGTAAGTTAGCATGCCCATCCTCAGGTAGGGAAGTGTGCGGCCTCGGAGACATTGCTAGGGTTGGTGTAACTGGCAGAGATTGCATCGCCGCCGTGTTATGCCTACAAAATGTACAAGCACAACATTATTTTAGAGAGGGACTGGAAGCAGGTGCCACTACATCACGGAGTAGTGCCACCTGCGCCTCGGGGAGGCAACACTTACACCAACTATTGGATGATGCTGGCTGATTCTTATTATTCTATAAGTTACTTATCTAGAATGTATCAAGCCAATCATTTTTCTCTTTACAAAGTACTCTTTCGATAATCAGAGCATGTCACACCGCCTGATGCAGAGTTGTTTTTAATTGTCTCCTTTAGTGTGTTTTTATATAATAATCTTTCATTACTAAGTGTAAACTGTTTTGTGAATGTATTTCTTCGTAGGTGATTAAAAAATCATTACTTAAGTCAATAACAGCATCTAAGAAATCATAAGGGTAGCTTCTTTTAGTATTGTTGGGGTGTAATAAAATGAATAAAGGCATACCTCAGAGCGTTGTGCTACAGATGTCGGAACCTGTTGTGTTTGCGTGCTGTCTCTGTAATGTATGGAGACTGCAGCGGCACCGCAGGCGACAAGAGTTAGCATGCTGCGCCAAGGAGCTGCGGGCGCGACGCATGCCATGCGCCGGCGCTTTGTTCTACAACAATCATTAACAACAGTTAGCTCCTCATAGCTTTGTTATCCACAGATAAGACATGGACAATATCTACGGTAGTTACCTGCCTTGTGAGTATTTCGTAAGCTTTCAGGTGGATCTTACTAGGGGTCAGTAACCTGATGATGCCGAATATACACAAGCTGCAGAAATCAGTCGGAAGCCATGGCGGCGGTGGCGACCAGTTTGCATTTTGTTTGTCTGATTATAGTGGAGTGGTACGAACGTAACGTAGCGAGCTGTAAATCACAGAACACATTAAGCACAACCTGTGAATGCAGAACGGAATATGTTCCTTTCCTTTGTAATCTGAATACTGCTACGTGTACCTTTAAGAACATTGTTATTAGTGATTGAATTGAATACACGAAACAATAATCTGAGCACCGCGCCTTTGGGTTGAAGTAGTTTATTATTCCGTGGTACAGCCAGCAGCTGGAAAGTGGAAAATATCGCGAGCAAAACGACTACAAAACTTGAATACAGACAGACAGACAGACAGGCTAAATTCTTCTTCTTCTTAATGAATGGCATCTGTCCTTTTGACAGGCTAAATAAACATTTCTGCTAGAATAAACATTTCTGTTTGTAGAAACATTTCTGTTTGTCTGCTGGCTAGAATAAACATTTCTGTTTGTGTAAACTCTATGGTGTAAACTCTTTTTCATCCTTCATTTTTTTTTTTTTTTTTTTTTTTATTTATTTAAAGGGCTTTGTCGGCTTTGTCGCAATGCGACCACACTGCCCTAAAATAAAACTTAACATAATAATATCCTTCGTTCATATTATGAATACCGGCCATGTTCGTGACAATCATGAAACGGACAATGGCAGAATTATGGCATCTACTTATAGTCGCAGTAGCCAAAAAAGAAGAAAACTAGAAACTCTTTTTCTTCTTCTTCTTAATAGATGGCATCTGTCCATTTTGGACCAATTTTGCCAGTGTCGAGTGAGTATATATTTTTCTTTCACTTCAATAACTTCACTTTGCAGTATATCACCACAAATAAAGCAGTTTACTTCATTAGTCTATCGTGCCTGTAAAAAACAACTTTTATTATTAGAAGCAATGGCTCTATAAATGCAAACGACACTGTGAAATGATAAACGTATACTGATGACTCAGACTAAATATTTCTATTGAGCTCAGCTGGGTCCAGATGTTTCTTAGAAGGGGAAGAAGGGGCTTGACAGCTTGACACAGAAGAGACGCATTCCTTTATACCTGCGGAGACATGACAGACTATAGTTAGCTGGGTTTTCATTCTATGGAACAATATTTAGTTTGAGTCATCAGTATACGTTTATCATTTCACAGTGTCGTTTGTATTTAAGAGCGTTTATCCCGAGCGTCGTGACTCAAGTTTGGGTAAATATACTCACCTAGCTATACAGTTACACCTAGCACGCACACAGCCGTCTGTGTTGGAGCGCGTATCATGCGCCGCATTGAATGAATCACCTTGATACTTTACCAGCTCTTAGTAGGGAATGTATTCATTTTTCGTAAGTAGGTAGGTACAACATTTTGTTGAATGAGTACCTACTTACGCAAAAACGGGCAGGTATGTTAGGTTAAAATAAATCAAAATAATTTCGTGTAAAATACAATTTTAATATTTATCGTCTCTAAGTTTCATGGACTTAGCTTTTCGGGGATCAACAACTTCGGGTAATAGAAATTTATTATAAAAACTGACTAGCCGATGCTCCATGTTCTCGCTCCAAAATGTATAGTCCCTAATTATTTTTTCTGTCTTTAATTTAAAACTTTTGCCTGTCCACACAGCAAATAGACAGTAATTTCTATTCGTTACGTGCAGCTGCCCTTGTATTTGATAAAACCAGTCATGGCGTCGATTCACGGATACATCTATTTACCAGAATAACATTTTTTTGGTTAATAGCGATATCTGCCTCTAATCCGAATGCCGGACTAGGACATTTTATTTCCGTGATACCATCATCTTCAATTAGTCCATCCGGCGAAGCACCTGTAACCATAATAAATTGAAAGAAAACAATGATAAACAAGGAATAGGTCAGAAATCGAAACCATAATGCGAACTCCGAAGAAACTACATAAAATCATAAAAAAAATAATATAATGCATGCAATAGGTCCCAATAAAATATGCAGTAGGTAGGTACTGATGTACGTATTTCGAACAAAATTAATTGATTACTTTACAATCATAGATAGCTCATCAACTCGGTGCAAGTGGCTCCGTGCTTCGAACACTAGCTTTGGTATCGTGCGGACTTGCGGACTGGATGACTATTTGAAAGTACCCGCTAATTTCGACCTTTTTTTCGGCGTGTTATGTTTTATGATAAGTTAGCAATAATGATTTTCATAATGCAAATTATTACTACTTCTATCTCCGTGTACGTTTAATAAAAATGGGAATTGACTATAACATGTTACGTTGTAAAAAGTAACCCCTGGGTAACATACCTTTTAGCTTCATTAGCCTTGACCAAATTTTCGCAATTGGTGACGTACTCGTTACTTTTTTTACGTGATGTAGCCTGTAAGCGGCTTTTTTATGCCATATCTGAAATAAAAGTAAAGAATGAAACCTGAATTAAAAAGAAATACAAATTAAAAATAATTAACTATTTTTTGCGTACCAGAAACCGGGGGTAATTAAAGTTAATAATTTAATGCAACACCATTACTTTAAAATACAAAAAAAAACTCACCAAAGTTTTGTTAAACAATAAAAAGTATCAAAACGTCCCAGTAGCGCTATAAACTCGTGAAGCTACAATACATTTTTTTGAGGCTTGCTGCTTGCTTGCAGCGACCGGGAGCGACGCACGTCCTACCTCTGAAAGGCCTCTGCCGGCACTGAGCGTTGACTTGATTCCGCGCCGATTATATAGTAATACGAAATAATTCATAGTAAAATAAATGTTCATGTTATAAAAAAAAAAATCAAACATGTTTTAAAACGAACACTTCTTCATTTACTAGGCAAAAAAGATAACAAAAATACCTCGGATTTCATCATAAACTAACACGTCTAATATCTCCAAAAGTGGCTAAAAATTACTCCTTTGATTATTTTTTTCATGAATGAAAACTTACAGGAATCATGTTTATTCTGCCACTAAGAACTAATAAAATGTTATTAGCTTTTTTATACGAAAATTTTATAAGTTTGTCGTTTATAGTTTTATCATTGAATCGCATCTGCGTCAACCGAAAGTTTAGGAAAAACAGATGAATCTTATGAAAAAACTGTACAACCATTTGAAAATGTTTTTCCCATATGATTAAGTTTTGGTCATTCCCAATAATATGAGGTCAAATTATCTTCTGTGCAAGTTACACATATTGTTTTATTGGCCGTCTGAAATCATCAATTTACGGATGAACGTTCTTAAAGAGCCATGGCTTCTAATGAAGTAAACTGCTTTATTTGTGGTGATATACTGCAAGAAAGTGAAGTTTTTGAAGTGAAAGAAAAAGGATTGGAAACTTTTCGTCATTACACTTTACGGCGCTCCTACACCAAAACTATTCATTTTAGGGAAAAAAAGTTTTTCTCTACTTTTATTTTGTATTGATATGTTTTTCCTGTAAAAAGCGCCGGAAAGGAGTTATTATCAAAAAACAGATTTTGGGCGCCATTTTTTCAATATGGTGGCGCGAGCGGCAAACATACGAGGTGGCAAAGTTGAAATTTGGAAAGAGCATATCAAAATCTTTAAAATTGCCAATTTTTAAAACTCCCGGAAAACTTTCCAGATAACCTAACCTCTATTTTTTCGACCAAATGACTGGAGTACATGCTTCAAGCGAATAAATATTCTTCCTTGGTCTATGTTTCTATTTCCCGGGTTGTGTTGTGTTCATCCATGGTCGTACATTAACCGCACCCAAAAATGTCTGCTTGTTGATCTGCTTCTGCTAGGGATGCCCAAAAAAGTGTATTGTATCGATATATCGCATCGTAACTGTATCGAACTTGGTTGTATCGATACGCGATATTATCGATTTCCTTTGTATCGATATATCGTATCGTAACCGTATCGCATGCCTTTCAATTAATATGTGATATAATGAGTACATATCGTGCAAAGGGTTATCTTTTTAGTAGTTTTACTATATTCGTTTATTTTTTTAAAAGAAACAAATAATTATATGTAGGTATTTAAAATAGTTTTATTCAAAAAAAAAATCACAATAATTGCCATTGATCAGCACTTAAACAACGCAAAAATAATAATTTTGATAAGCGCTGTGGATTTAACCTATTACGGCTTTCGGAAAGTGTGTGTCTAGCTAAAAAAACAGGCGTTCAGAAGGAACGATACGGTAATGCGATATTTTTAAAAGAATGCGATATATCGAAGCGTATCGTATGGTCAAAATATCGCATCAAATATCGCTGTATCGTATAATGCTGTATCGGTACTCCGATATATCGTATCGTAACGGGCATGCCTAGCTTCTGCTTCTGGTTCTGCCTGGTGTATTGTATGTCTCTGTGTGCGTGTAGGCCTGTGCCCCTGTGCTGTGCCTGCATATTTATTTTTGTAATTGTACTTTTATTCAGTACTCTGTGCTCCCGTCTCTGAATAGAAGAAAAAAGTGCAAACAGACTAGGAACTTAATAACCAAAATGTTTGATTTGAACACAGAGCACCAAACACGCTTTTGCTTACGCAAAGTAGAGGGAGCATGATGACTTATTACTAAGAGAACCAGTGTCGCCAAACTCATACACGTAAAAACAAACACACATAGAAATAAAAGTTATGATTGGTCGAAAAAAAACGTTAAAAAGGACCTAAAACCAAAAAAATAATTTAATTGATAATAAACCTTAAAGCTATCGTGACATGGTTCTAAACTTAATAAAATAAACAGTGCTAAAATGAAATTCTACTTATCAAGAGATGGCAGCTTTCATTCAGTATTTTTTTCTTTTAGTCTCTATTTAGTTGTAATAAGATTGTTAATACAATGGCTGTTACTTGATTGACAACAAAACAAAGCTACTTGACGCTAGATGGCGTTATAGAAAATAATTCTGTTAGTCTTTATCCACAAGGTATAAGATTCATAATACAATGGCTATTACTTGACATAGCCACTCACTTAGTGATGTGCCAATGCGGATACAAGACAAATGCATCGACATCGATGATTACCTACCTACTTCTTCTTATCGTGTCACTGGTTTTTTCAAACCAAGTGAGGTGAAAGGATTTTAAGTGCGCCTCAAAGAGGCTCCTTTCGTGCACTTATTTTACACATATTTTCGAACGTTTTTAAGTTCTATGGCATGCCCGGTTTCCTCACGATGTTTTTCTTCACCGTTTAAGAGCACTGGCATAGTGTAAATTAATTTTTGGGCAGTAAACCTCATTGGTACACGACTGGATTTAAGCCCACGACCTAAGGATCGGAAGGCGGGGCCGCTACCACTAGCCCACCAGCGCTCTCACCTACCTACTGATGTATAACGATCGGTAGCACGTCAGGTTATATTTATGGTGGTCGAAATAAAATGCTTTTCTTATCTATCTTTCTTTATTTACCCAATCAAATGTTTACAACTCGTAAAATTGTATACTTAACTGTTTCAAATATTGTTTCTTTTTCTTCTTGTGTTTTCTTTTTCCTGTTGCATCGATACATTTATTTTGAATATCGGAAAACTGAAACCAGAATTATTATGTTATTTCTTCAAAATATTTCTGTAATTTTCATCTTACCCAGCCACTGTGGGCTATAAGAATAAGAAAAGAATCAGAATAATAACAGAATAATACATTCAGAATAAAATCATCACTAAAGCAAAAAAAAAGTCAGCTCCCTAAACCTAACTATATATAATTATGATCAGAACTAATAAAGTATTCGATAGCACATTCAGCACTTTATTGGGGTACAGCCCTAAATGAGTAGTGAAAGTTGAGATTTATAGAAACGCGACCTTAACGAATATCATTCACAGTCTATTTTTGTTTGATGGTTTTGCATTCTAAACAAAACCAATTTATGCAATAAAATAATACTAACCTGTGATACGATATGCCCCCTTTTGTTAAATTATTGGTTCGGCTATCGTTTTAGCACTGCAAAACAGCACAATACGGCATTTTTATATTTTTTCGTGTTTTTCTCAGTCAGCGTTGCCAATTTAGCGACTTTGTCACTAGATTCAGCGACATTTTCGCATGAAAAGTGACATTTCGATGGCTTTTAGCGACAAAAATAATTTAACGACTTTCTTAGCGACTTTTTATAGTGGTATTTATCAAATAATTACTGACTTAATAAACGAATATCCATCGTTTTCTTCTGTACATACTAATATGTACTCTATTCCATTGAAATAGGATCCGGTTTTGTTTATTTAGCTTAATTTGTTGCCAACTCAAGAATGACTAAAAGGCATAAGTAGGTATAGTACCTACCGTCAATCATCGTGCTAGTAGGGGAATCCCTTTCTCATGTTTGGTTTTGTTATTATTCATCCGTTATTTTGCCCTTCATTAATTGGTGGTGGTGAATGAAGGTTAAAAAGGTGAATCTACCGAATGTTGGTAGATTCGCCTTTTAAACCCAAGAAAGTAAAGTAAAGTAATTAATTGATAAAAAATCTAGCGAGTTCTAGCGACTTTTCACCAGCGTGAGAGCGACATTTACTGTTGTTGAGTTGGCAACGCTGTTCTCAGTTACGTTTCTTCTGACAGACTTCAAACACGACTAAACAAAGGAAGGCTTGAAGTCGTGGTACTCCGCAAACTTGGAGCGTGAGAAGGTCGTCTACATACTAGTTCCATTACTTCTTTATTTCGTGGATTTGAAACTACACTGGTTTTCACGCTACTCTGGACATTGACATTGTACAATACAAACTTAATACAAACAATGCTAGGTGAAGGTCTAGGTCTTTCTTGACAAAAATAATAAAGTAAATTTTATTCTAAATAGAAACATGCTCAGGCAGTAGTGGACTTGGTTTGAAAAATAAGAACTTTAGAGATATATGGTAATTCCTTTGTGTACCTACCTTTATTAGACCACTAAACGACTGCTATCCTGTATTTATTTATATCATTTTATCTAGAGGTAAATAAATAATTAATGTAAATGTTTTAATTGCCTAATTTTTAACACAATAAAAATACATTACTCTACTATACATAAATACTAGATCCACATTAACTTAGCATTTATTGTGTGGATTGACTATATGTAATATTTATTTATTTATTATATATCTATACCTAAGCTAAAATATAATTGAGCAACAGCATCTCGACACTCATACATAGAGACTAAACTCAGCAGCCATGAAAGAGTGGTCAACAATGGATAAGTTTCAGGATAGAGAAACAATACAAGCTGAACATTGTACAAGATGTCGGACACAGCAATGCAAGAAGTTACAATCAAAGCTGAAGCAGAATGGGACACCGAGGTTAGTTCACCTGAACAATATCTCTGAAGCCTTTCACAAAGTTTACTGATTGCCATTGCAGAACTCTTAGATGTGCGTAAGGCTTAATTGATATTATAATGAGAAATATTGTTTGTATGATACTTATTAATATACATGGTTTAGTTTAGGTCCGTACATAGTTATAAAATAGAGTCAGTACCTCATGGACCCTGTGTAGTGTATGGGTAGAGGAACATCATTGTAATGGGTAATCTCAAAAATTACAGCCCAAACCAATTTAATAATTAAGTTATTGTTTTATTTCAGGCAACAGAGTTAAAATACGACCTACAAATAGGTATCATAAAACTAAAATACATATTCATAAATTATCTCAAGTAGGTGCGGGTTCTACATTTGTTAAAGAGATCTGAGATGAATAGGTATTTGTTTGTGAACAGATGGAGGGTGGTCGCGACCTGGTGTCCGTGGACATCAAGCAGGAGCCCCCCGAGGCGGATGAGGGCACGGACACGCTGGTGGAAGTGGAGCTGGTGCCGGTGGAGGGGGGGGAGGAGGGGGAGGGGGGGGAACACCACTACTATGACGTCACGCTCAAGCACGAACCACAATATCATGATGAAATAAAGGTAACACAACATTCTTCCTTAAAATCTTGCCATAAATGCAAATAATAATAGAGTTGGTCAATAATAAGGTTCATATTCCTATTGTGCCTTTTTCATACTAATTCTACTTAAATAATGACAGTGTCATGTATGATGAGAGTTATTGAATACCGTGCATGTATGTTCCAGGTTAAAATAGAGACGTGTGATGAGCCTGCCTCCCCCTCCCCCCGGGGCTCGGGGGAGGGGGAACACATGTATCCGGTGGTCCTTCTGCAGACGGAGGGGGATGAGGCTCCGCCAAAACCAAAAAGCCTGCGACCTCCTCGCCGGAGGTACATCCTACATTTTCCTATTCTATCTAATCTCACAGCTCCAAGGGCTTAACTAGCACATAACTTAGGCGCTGACCGTTATTGCGCAGAAGTCAAAAATAAGGTATCTGAGAGAGGCTAGCGGAATGAAGGGCGGGCGTGCGTAGCGCTACCTATACTTTTGATAATTCTGCCTTCAAGTTCATCCACGAGCCACGAATATTGTTACACCCTGTATATAAATGTTTCGGTGTGTGTATGTATATGTACAATTTTTTTGCTTTTTTATTTTAATAGCGAATCAACTAAAGCATCGACTACTGAGGTACAAACTATAACATCAAGGAAAATGAAAAAGACAAATGCACAAAGATGTAGAGAATATCGTGAGAGAAAGAAATTACAAAATACAATGGAACAAAACATAACTGCAGAGAGATCAGATGAATGTAGTGAGGCTGATCAATTACCAGCCAAAAAACCTAAAACTGATGCAGAAAGAAGAAAAAAATATTATGAAGCGCAGAAATTAAAGAAACAAAAAAGTAAAAAAATACCTAAAACTGCTAAACAAAGAAATAAAGAATGTTACGATAGGAAAAAAAAAATCAGGCTTTTAACATTTTAAATCATCATTCAGGTGTGTAAGTATGATTTTTTTTTATCTTTCTAAGGTATATTTTTTGGAGTAAAATATGATGTCCATGATCTCTTTGTTCTACAAAAATCATGCATCTGTACCCTCGCCAATATAAAGCTTCTGGAAAGCTGCCAAGAACATTTTCGTAGCCTAAAAATTTTAACATTAACCAGCATACTCGAACATACATATTCGAAGCTTGCATGTTTGTAAGAAAATACCCACAATTTTTCGTAAAAAAATCTGACCTGCCACGGCGTTACCCATGCAGGTATAAGCACAAACTAGTACTGCCTAATTCTAAATTAAAAATACACAGTCCCGTCCAACAACAATGGCATCAAAATTTTATAATAAAATCACCGAACAAATAAAAGATCTAGAAAAGGATAAGACATTCGAACGTAAATTAAAGGACTTATTGATAAAAAAATGCTATTATAATTTAAATGGCTTTTTCAATGATACACTGCCTGCGTTATAATAATAACGAGCTGGTATGCCCGAGCTTTGCTCGGTTTTTTAATAACAACTAGCTTTTAATTTATCTCATTTTTCAGACTTCGGCCCGCTTCCACTCCAAATATTGCTATGCCCTGAACATTAGGGCCTATTATGTATTCACCATTTTTAACTTTAAGACCTCACCATGTAACATAATAATTGCAATAAATAATATGAGTATGATGTCTTTTTAATCAATATTTTTTGATTGGTTAATTTTAGATAGTTCCTTTCTCCAGGTCACTTGCCACTGAACTGCCCGTAGACCAGTGTTGCCAGATGCGAAAGTTGAAAATGCGGTAACGGTACTCCAAAAACGCGGATTTTCAACAAAAAAAGCGGAATTTCCTGTTTTAACGTCAGATCGATTTTTCAATCAATTCATAATCATATTACAAATCAAAGAGTTATGTGAAGTAAGCTTCCTTTTCATTGCTCATACTCGGAAAGTAGGTCTGAAGTTGCCTGAGGGGCCTAATTGCAAAGTAACACTTTCAGCCCTAGGGAGAATCGCTTTCTACTGACAGCTGTCAAATTATAAAAAAAATAAGTTCTATTTTATTCAACCATGTTCCAACTTTCTGAAGTCTTTCTAACTGCAAGGAGGTTTTTTTTTTAACCTGCACTGTCCCACTGCTGGGCAAAGGTCTCCCCCAAAATTTTCCAACTATCACGATCTTTGGCGACTTTCCACCAATCCTTCTCCAGAGCTTCCAGATCGTCTCGTCATCGTCTTTTTGGGTGGCCACGCCGCCGTCGCCTTCCGTCCTCCGGCACCCAATGAGTCGTTATGTTTGCCCACTTTTTAGGGTCCATCCTGCTGACGTGGCCCGCCCACTCTCACTTGAGCTTGGATTTTTGCTCTCTACATCGGTAATGCCAGTCATTGAATGTAGCATTGTATTTCGCACCCGGTCGATGCGTTTAAGGCCGAGAATGCTGCGTTCCATTGCCCTCTGGCAAATTTGCAGTCTAGACTTCTGTAACTCAGTCAATGACCAAGTCTGGCAAGGAGGTTGTTAAACCAAATTCCAACTTTTTATTCAGCAAGGAGGTTGGAAGCCCATTACAACGGTAAGCAGTTTAAAAAGTCTAATAAGAGCGCGATGTGAAATTTAAATTTAAATAACATAAAGATAGTATTAAATAAAAAATAATTTTCTAAATGACTTTATTATTATTTAGCTTCAACTATTTCTTTAAATAACATAGATTTGAGCAAAAATTTTTCCATTTTTTAAATTATGAAAATGAAAATAATGGCTGAATAATGCTGGCCAGCCGAAGGCCTGCCAGAGAGAAAAAAAAAGCTGGAAGGCGGCAATTCAATCATCATTTTCACCATCGAGATATACATGTACTACGTCATGATTTTCACTAATTTTGCTATCATGTTTTTATTTTTACTTTCCTTGTATTCGTAATGAAAAGCACAGTGTTTACCGTCTTGGGACTCAAAAACGTGACTTTCAATCCTCAGGTAACAATGTACTATTACTTCACAGAACAGAAACAGAAGGTGGCTCGGGGAGGCACAAAAGATATCACTCAAGTTCAATCCACATTCTCACAGTCAGTGAAACACTTGTAGGCCTTGTAGCTCGATGTGAACTTGTGCGTGTGCAACTTCATAAGGCTACGCTCACTTTGGATACGACTCGAGAGCACTGGTGGTCTAGTGGTAGCAGCCCCGCCTTCCGATCCTAAGGTCGTGGGTTCAAATCCAGTCGTGTACCAATGAGTTTTTCTGCCCAAAAATACAGGGTTATTCATTATTAGCTGCAAATACTCAGGAATTAGGTTCAACAAATAAAATAAAAAATATTTATGTACCTAATGATTTTTTTTAAATTTTGATTTCAGTTTTTGTATCAATTTTTTTTTTATTAATTTCTTTACGGCTATTGCATAATGATTGCCATGGAGAACAGGACGATGACCCACCCAGGCGGTGACTGAACGCAGAGTGTCACTCACGGCGCGCGGGCGCGGATCAAAGGTCAAAGGAAAATAGGTCAGGCGCCAATGATTTCTTTATCGATTTTCTCGGGATTTTCATAACAAAACTTAAAAAAAATCATTTCATAAATATTTTTTATTTTATTTGTTGAACCTAATTCCTGAGTATTTGCAGCTAATAATGAATAACCCTGTATATGTACACTATGCCAGTGCTCTCAAACGGTGAAGGAAAACATCGTGAGGAAACTGGCATATCGTAGAGCCTAAAAGGTTTGAAAATATGTGTCAAGTTCATGAAAGGAGTCTCTCTGAGGCGCACTTAAAATCCTTTCACCACACTTGGTTCGAAAGAATCGGTGACACGATAAGAAGAAGAACTTTGGATACGAATTACATCGCACGTAAACGTACGAACACTGTTCGTACGAATTGAGTGCGCACACTGAATACGTTTTTCTCTGTCAAATAGAAAGAGTACCGGTGTTAGCGCATCCATTATTGATGATGAACGCACGAACGTGTAATAAAATCCCAACAAGTTGGGATTGATTTCGGACGTCGGACGTGCAGGTACGTATACGTATACGTACGACTAACTCGCGCGCAGTGTGAGCGCTTTCCTATTACTCAGAAGGTCGGGAATGTTCGTACGTTATCGTACGAAAACGGATCCAAAGTGAGCGCAGCCTAACACTGTGTACCAACATGACAATAGTGATTTGACAACATAAATTTCACAGACTATTATGTTGGCCAACAATAACAGCGCTATACTAAGAAAAGAGATATAAGTATTTCTGTCTTGCTTTCTCGTATAGCGCTGTCTCCCATTTGGTGTAGTTTTGGCAGGAATGTAGAGCCCGCTATAGACATTTTTTCACGTTTGTTACGGCCGCCAAGCGTCCGTGGCACTGTAGTGCCACGATTTTTCTCGGACGTTTGGACCTGTCAAAGTTCGTGTCACTATAGGTTCTTCCATTTGAAAGGGTAAACGGATTGGTGCCCATAAAAATGTCTTTAGTGGGAAGATAATATTTTAATCCTCATATCCTATCAAAGTCGAAAAAAGTGGAATCCCGCTGGCTAAAAGCGGATGGTGGATCCATTGTCAAAAAGGCGGTGTAAAAAGTGGAAAAGCGGTATGATCTGGCAACGCTGCCGTAGACGCGCCTGCAGCTACTTATATACCCGGAATTTCGATCGTCTTTTCGTTTTCCTTTGTTGAATTTCGATCGTCTTTTCCTACCTGAGTCATTTCTTGTTTTAGTCCAGAACTTTCGGTTCTTTATTTGATTTCATTAAAGAAGGTACTCGCCGTTACTAGAATTTTCTGATAACATTAAAATTTCGAACAAAAATCTTCATAGCTGGACTGGGCTTGAACAAGCGTACTTCCGCTTTGCAGCCGTAGCTCCGAGCGCTCGGCCGTTTTGACTTGACAATGTTCCCCGAAAAACTTCGCCGCCTTGCACGCTTACGTAGTTAAGTCAGCACGGCGTCACAATATAATACATATATTCAATAGTCGTTGTTGGAACTGTCTACTTCTCTGCGACGATGGCTCTGACCAGTTTATCTGCAACTAGTGGTGGGTGTGTGCAGGTACAAGGCGTCTCAGGTGTTGGATGCAGACCTGTGCCTGCAGTGCGAGGAGTGCGGGGAGCGCTTCCTCATGCGGCGCGACCTGCAGCGCCACGCCGCCGCGCACCAAGCCCACAAGGGCCACGCGTGCCCCAGCTGCTGCAAGCGGTTCAAGCTCAAGGGGGACCTGTCGCGCCATCTGCGCACGCACACCGGCGAGAAGCCCTACGCCTGCCCGCACTGCGCCAAGAGGTGCGCACTACCCTCCTCGCCGCCTCGCCGCCTCGCCAGTCGGCCTCCGCTCCTGACGCGCGCTCCGTGTCTGTTGCAGGTTCGCGGCGGCGAGCGCGCTCAAGCGGCACGTGCGCATCCACACGGGAGAGAAGCCGTACGCGTGCGCCGGCGCCGGCTGCCACAAGACCTTCAACGACCCCAGCGCGCTCAAGAACCACGCGCGCATCCACACCAAGGAGCGCGCCTACGCCTGCCACCGCTGCGACATGTCCTTCGCCAGGAAGGACACGCTCGTCAACCATCTGGCCACGCACGCGGGCGAGCGCATCCACGCGTGCGGCGTCTGCGGGGAGGCGTTCGCCTCGCACGCGGAGCTCGGCCGGCACCGCGCCGCGCACGCGGGCGAGCGCGTGCACGCGTGCCCGCACTGCCGGCGGAGCTTCCCCCTCGCCGGCACGCTCAACATCCACATGCGCATCCACTCGGGCGAGAAGCCGTTCGCGTGCTCGTCGTGCGACAAGCGGTTCGTGCAGGCGGGCGCGCTCAAGCAGCACGCGCGCACGCACTCGGGCGAGCGGCCGCACGCGTGCCCGCGCTGCGATAAGCGGTTCGCGGAGCGCGTCACGCTGCAGCGGCACACGCGCGTGCACACGGGCGAGCGGCCGCACGCGTGCCCGCGCTGCGAGCGCCGCTTCTCGGACGCGAGCACGCTCAAGAACCACGTGCGCCGGCACGAGGGCACGCGGCCGCACGCCTGCGCCACGTGCCGCGCCACCTTCATCCAGAAGGGCGACTACAACAAGCACATGCGCATCCACACGGGCGAGCGGCCGTACGCGTGCGCGGCGCCCGGCTGCGGGAAGCGCTTCACGCGGCGCGAGCACCTCACCAACCACGCGCGTCACCACTCCGGCGAGCGCCCCTTCGTCTGCCAGCTCTGCCATCTCACCTTCCAGCAGAAGAACTACCTCAAGTCGCACACCATCCGGATGCATAAGGGGCTGGACGAGCCGACGCCGACGCCCGCTTCTGTAACATCGCAGGAATCACCGGAATCGACTCCGAAGTGAGCACCGAGCGCATTCTCGAAGATGGACGTTATCAGAGAGGCTGGCCACCGGTATTAGTTTTTTCCCGTACGCGATCCTGCGTCTTAGAAAAGTTTGAGGCTCACTTCAAATCCTTTCACCACACTTTGTTCGAAAGTATCAGTGACACGATAAGAAAAAGTAGTATTTGAATGGTCCACATGCGAATGTTTTCTCACAGAACTTGAAAATGACACAAAGTTGAGTGACGTGATGTAGTGTAGTGTGATACCCTTGTGTGATACCGCTAGGAGGTCGGTGTGGGTGTGTCGTACCTAGATGCATTAACAACTGAGCTACACTATCTATGGCGATGAAGTTGAAGGATCGGTAGGGCATGACTACTCGGATCTGACAAAAGTTAATTTTATGAGTGGATGGAATGGAGTAGGTAAATAATATTAATAAGTATAGATAGCTACTTGTGCTAGAAAAATCCTAAATTTAACCGTGCTTTTTTTCTTTTGACAACACTGTCTGATTTCATTTGTATGTAATGAAAAACAGTAGGTATAAAAGTTAATTTATTAATTAGGTAATGGATTTATCATTTGAAATAAATAATAAATAAAATAAGCTGACGCTGAAGTCACTTTTTCTTTTTTGGCTACTGCGACTAGATGCCACAATCAGTGTTGCCGTTTTTTATTTTGAGAAAATGCTAGAACTTGCTCCAAATAATGCTAAAAAATGCTATTTTAGTATTTAAAAATGCTAAAAAACATGCTAAAATGCTAATTTTGTTATTAACATTTCTGTGTACAATTTTTTGGTAGAACAGTAGCCTAACATGTTATTCTAGGCTCTAAAGTATCGCTAAGCACCAAATGTTAGCAAAATCCATCCAAAAGCCAATCCTTAAACTCGCCTATCTTCTCCCATTTTTCGCGATAATGTTGCCTAAATTTAGGAGGCATACTTTCACTTCACATTCACAAATCACATTGAATGAATTTATTCAAGAGTCAAGTGGGGTTCGGACGCGAAACGTTCGTTACGTAAAAACAATCAGAAACTAATTTCAGGGAAGTCCCTGATCCAGAGAGTTGCCATACCTCAATGAAAACCATAGATAAAAAATAATGTATCTGGTCGGTCTCTATTAAATAATCTTTTGACATTGACGTTTGATTTGAAATGCCAAAATATGCAATATGCTAAATGCAAAATTTATATGCTAAAGAGTCATGAAATATGCTAAATTTAGCACTAAAAATGCTAAAACGGCAACAGTGGCCACAATTCTGCCAGTGTCCGCTTCATGCTAGTGTCATAAACTTAATGCCACGTTTCCACGCGTGCGTTCAACTCGACATTCAACGTGCACATTCACATTCACGCGCGTGGAAACGGTACGCCCGAGCGCGCGCGGGCCAAATTGGTGTTGCCAATTATCAGATTTATCTGTATTTATACAGAATTTAGGGTAGTATTACAGATTACAGATTTTACCCTACTTTTGCTCTCAAACGGTGAAGGAAAACATCGTGAGGAAACCGGCATATCGTAGAACCTAAAAAGTTCGAAAATATGTGTCAAGTGCACGAAAGGTGTAGAGCAGATCGCTAGGCTATGCGGAGGCCTAATAACTGCACAGTGGATGTGAGGTTAGGTGTGCAAGGCAGGCAGGAAATTAAACGAAGATATCAGACAGTACAATAATTATTATTGTCCACTGAAGCAAGTTAAACAAGGTACACTTTATGATTACAAGGATAAATTGGGATTATACAGAAAAGGCAGCTAAATAGAACACGTTACATTGTGAGAGGCAAATCGAACAAGAGATAGTATTTTGTCTATGAGTGAACCGCAGAAAGTTGGAAGTTGTCAATGTCACGGAGACATGATTGCACAGATAGATAATGAAAAGATTTACTCATGAAATCTGTTTACTATCCATAGACTTCAGATACGTTGAATGGTGTACATGGTCCAATATTACAACACTTCCCCTTACACCATACAACGGAACTCCAACTTCCTTTACATAACTTCAAGGAGTTCTTACATTAAGCTGACACACAAATTCATTATGTTTACATGAAGACAAAGCTTTTGTTAGAATGTCAGCTATCATTTCTGTAGTAGGCATATATGAAACTGAAACATAGTTCTTATTAATCAAATCCTTTACAAAGTGATAGCGTACATCTATATGTTTAGTCCTTTTATGACAATGTATAGACTTTAACATACTTTGCGCACTTTGATTATCATTGAATAACCTACATACAATATTTCTATTCATTATTTCAAACCAAAAATGTTTGATGAATAGAATGTCTTTACAGGCGTCACTAATGGCGAGGTACTCTGCTTCAGTACTTGACATAGCGATGCAGCGCTGTTTTCTGCTCTCCCAATTGACAGTATTAGACCCTAGCTTAATAACATAACCAGTATATGATTTTCGGTCAATAGGATCATTCGCCCAATCCGCATCAGCATATGCTACAAGATCTAAATTTTTACATTTGACAAAAACTAAACCAAAATCAATTGTCTTAGCTAAATAGCGAAGGATCCTTTTTGCCGCTATCCAATGGCTTTTATCATAACAATTATTAAATTGACTTAAAACATTACATGCATAAGTAATATCTGGCCTAGTACAGACACTCAAGTACATTAAACTTCCTATCAACTCTCTAAAATTATATTCAATATCAGATACATTAATGTCAGATTTATAGAACTTTTCATTTAATTGCATAGGTGTTGAAATACCTTTGCACTCAGACATTCCAAAGCGAAATAATAATCTCTTAATATAATCTCTTTGGCTTAACATTATTGTACCCTTTTCTCTATTTCTTACAATATTTATACCAAGACAATTCTTAATTGGGCCTAAATTTTTAATATTAAATTGACTATTAAGAATGGACAATAATTGGTTTTTCTCTACATTATCATTGCTGAACAGAAAAAAGTCATCTACATATAGAGCTAAAATAGTTACATTGTTGGTAGAGTTTCTTTTTACATATACACAAGGTTCACATTTTGTTTGAACATAACCATTACTAAGTAGCAATTTATTAACAGTATCATTCCATACTCTACTTGCTTGTTTCAACCCATAGATGCTTTTCTGTAACAAACATACTTTATTATTATCATGTACAAAACCTATTGGTTGTTCCATAAATATTTCTTCCTTTAACTGACTATGAAGGAAAGCAGTAGTCACATCTATGTGCTCTATGTCCATATCTAACTCATTTGCCAAATTTAATAAAATACGCATTGTCGAGTGTCTGACTACTGGGGAGAAAGTCTCATCAAAATCAATACCAGGTTTTTGACTAAAACCGCGAGCAACAAGGCGAGCCTTATACTTTTCAAAATTACCAGAGGCATCTTGCTTAATCTTATATACCCACTTACTTTTAACGATGTTTTTATTTAGAGGTTTCTCCACTAACCTCCAGACACTATTACTTATCAGCGAGTCATACTCGGCCTGCATGGCTTCCTGCCACTTCATGTGGAGAGGACTAGCCATGGCATCCTCATACGTCGCAGGTTCGTCGAACGTAATCTGCCCATGAGAGTAGAGAGAATAATCGTACTCGTAGTCACCATACCTCTTAGGTGGGATACCTCTTGTGCTCCTCACAGCACGTTGAATGGGCACTTCTTGTGCCTCCTCGTAGCTCGAATTGCCGCTAGACTCCACCATAGAGCCGCCCTCCTCTGCCAAAGATTGCTCATGTTCTTCCACCTGGTCACAGTCAACGAACATAAATGGCGATGCCTCCCCATCAGCATCGGTAGACGTGGTAGCGCTGGGGGCCTCACTTCCAACACATCCACTCTCCATTTCGCCACCTGAAATTGCAGAAAGAGGTATAAATTCATTATAAATTCTATTATCACAGTTCAAAATTGGTACAGAAACTTTGTCATTCATATTAAAATTATTCTCATTATTATTTATCATTTTAGATTTAATAATATTATTAGAATTTATATCACATTGCAATTTATTAGAATTAGTGTTCATGTCAGATTTATTCATCATATTAGATCTATCAATATTTTCAGTCAACTCAATAAAATGAACACTTCTAGATTTAATTATTTTCTTTGGTTCAGTAGGATCAACTAACCTATAA
Organism: Thera obeliscata; assembly: GCA_947578465.1. Classification (NCBI taxonomy): domain Eukaryota; kingdom Metazoa; phylum Arthropoda; class Insecta; order Lepidoptera; family Geometridae; genus Thera; species Thera obeliscata. Next base: position 12,456,005 of record OX387918.1, on the reverse strand, counting down.
CCCTTGGACGTTTCACAATAACCCACAAAAATACATTCTCTAGACTTTGCATCGAACTTGTGACGGTTATGTCCTGGTATCAAAGAAAATGCTTTACACCCAAATACCCTCAGGTGGCTTAGGGTCACTTTGGATCCTGTCCACACCTGTTCAGGAATGCCGCCAGACAAAGCCGCTGTGGGGCTTCTATTCTTAAGATAAATTGCTGTAGTAACAGCTTCACCCCAAAAACGCTTGTCTAGGCGCGCCTCAGAGAGCATACATCTGGCTTTTTCTATAAGGGTCCTATTAAGGCGCTCAGATACGCCATTCTGCTGGGGACTGTAAGGAATACTAGTTTCATGAATAATCCCCTCATCAGACAGAAACTTTTCGAAGCTTTTACCACAGTATTCCCCTCCATTATCTGTTCGAAGTCGCTTGATTGCTTTACCCACTTGCTTCTCAACTAAGGTTTTAAATTGTCTAAAATACTTAATGACTTCACTCTTATGACCCATAAGATAACCAAAAGTTTTCCTAGAGAAGTCATCAGTAAATGTAACAAAATACCGTGCACCACCCCAGCTATTATTTGACATGGGCCCACAAACATCAGAGTGTACTAACTCTAATAACTGAAGAGCTCTCTTTGCCTGGCCCCTAGGGAAAGATTTCATTGTAAGCTTCCCCTCAATACATGAGATACAATTCTTCAACTTACCATGACAGTCGTCTTCAAAAACAACATCATCTGCAAGATTCCGAATCCCATACATACCATGCAAGCTCAAGTGCCCAAGTCGCTTGTGCCATATCTCCAATGGCACACTAGAAATAGCCGCTGAACATTGTTCTGCTTTATTACTTGTGGTAGCACCGTTACATTCTGAAATACAATTATCATTAGAAACACAATCAAGCTTATAAATGCCATGACAACATGTTGCATTAGCAAAAGGCTGGCCTTGAGGATCTAGTATCATACAACCATTTTGTTTGAATACAACACCAAAACCTGACTTTGTCAGTTGACTAACTGAAATGAGATTCGTAGTCAATTTAGGAACAAACATAACATTGGTTAATAACTTTAGATCACTATTATTATTGAGGTTCAAAGAGACGGCACCAAGACCCTGACAATCCAGTGTTTTACCATTAGCAACTGTAACTTTAGACTTCAATTGAATATTAATGTCTCTAAAAAGGTCCATATCACAGCACATGTGCGAAGTACACCCGGAGTCCACTATCCAGTCCACGCTTCCATAGACAGATAAGAGTGACACTGCATACACAAGCAGTGTGTCCGCAGACTCCGCAGCTATATTCACTCCGCTACCACTTTGTTTCTTCAAGTCGTTCTTCATTTTAAAACATTTTGACTTGATATGCCCTTGCTTCTGACAGTAATGGCAAGTCAATGGTCTTCTTCTAGTCAATAAAACCACATCTTCATTTATTTTGCCATTATTTGTGGATTTCCGGAACTCCTCTTGAAGAAGTCGAGCTCGCACTGCTTCGCTCGTAAGAGAACCAGAGAGGTTAGCTGTTTCCAAACCAGAAACTAACACATCAAAGTCTTGAGGTAGTCCACTAAGTAAAATTTCTGCGACTTCTTTATCATCAATGATTCTTCCGATGTCTGCAAGTTGTTGTACTAGCGTCATAATACCTTCTATGTAAGCACCCATTGAATTATATTCCAGGTAATCAGATCTATGAAGTTTTCTCAAAAGCACAACCCTCCGGTAAAGTCCTTTGTCCTCAAATACATCCTGAAGCCTTTTCCATGCTTGTTTAGCGCTCGTAGCATCGCGCAAATACTGGATACAATTCGGTTTTACTGCCAAGCAAATTCTGGCCAAAGCTTTCTGATCCGTGCTGCTGCTAGCCTCGGAACCATCAACACATGCCCATAAGCCTTCCATAACCAGTGCCATTTTCATCTGGAACTTCCAGTTGTGGTAAGAACCAATCCCATCTAATTTATCAAACGTGTATAAGCCCGACGACGACACATGAGGCGTGTGCCCGCCAGCGTTACCTTTTTGCGGCTGTGACATAGCACACAATACAAAATCCGCACTTCTTCCAGGTACTGCCGTGCCTGCCTGCACCCCGTAAAGTCTTCTTCCTTCTCACTAGTTACCTTGGGCTCAGAACCTGTAGAGCAGATCGCTAGGCTATGCGGAGGCCTAATAACTGCACAGTGGATGTGAGGTTAGGTGTGCAAGGCAGGCAGGAAATTAAACGAAGATATCAGACAGTACAATAATTATTATTGTCCACTGAAGCAAGTTAAACAAGGTACACTTTATGATTACAAGGATAAATTGGGATTATACAGAAAAGGCAGCTAAATAGAACACGTTACATTGTGAGAGGCAAATCGAACAAGAGATAGTATTTTGTCTATGAGTGAACCGCAGAAAGTTGGAAGCTGTCAATGTCACGGAGACATGATTGCACAGATAGATAATGAAAAGATTTACTCATGAAATCTGTTTACTATCCATAGACTTCAGATACGTTGAATGGTGTACATGGTCCAATATTACAACAAAAGGAGCCTCTTCGAGGCGCACTTAAAATCCTTTCACCACACTTGGTTCGAAAGAATCAGTGACACGATAAGAAGAAGAAGACCCTACTTTTATACAGATTTTTGGAATCTGATTTAGTCTATGATAAGATGAACATCTTTAAACATAATAAAGGCAAAAAATATTCATTTAGATCCACTTTTGATAATACTATTAGTATAGTTAATATAGTTACTAAGACTTCACTGTCTGTCCGTCTGACTGTCTGTCTGTCTATCTGTCCGTCTGTCCCCAGATATTTTGCTTTGGCACGTGGCAACACTGGTGGGCAGTCAGTCTCTCTCGCGCTTTCGTGACGAGTGGACGTTGCTAAAAAAAGTCGCTACGATCGGAGATTACTGTTGAGGTTGCATCAGTTAGAATAAAACCTCTGTGACTGTTGCTAAGACAACGAGTCAATTATTGTTTGACAAATATCTTCATGTTTAGTTAGGTTACAAAGTCGTAATCACCGAGTACTCTTCTTTATTGGTCGTAATAATTACAACATGGTCGATTGGTCTAACGAGACAATTTTGACGTTCCTGGAACATTACCAGGAACAAGAATTATTATGGAACCCGAGCATAAATTCCATAAGGACAAGAAAAAAATCCATAATGCTTGGGGGAAAAAAGCTATCAGTGTCACTATGACTACCCATTTTTGTGTAGGTACGTTGTGTCGAACGAAATTAAAAGTATTGTTTCATTGAATAATGCACTGCGCACTTGCCAAACATCAAACACCAACAAAACTATCGAAGAAAAAAGAGTACGGTGAGAGTTGCGAGAAAGCGATTCATTCATTCATTTATTATACAAGCAATTTTCATATACACTAATTGTTTAACTAGTGGGCAGGGCAAAGGGCATACTTTTACATTTAGACGTATTTTGATGATCGGGGAATACCTACTTCGTAATTATTTACATATTGACTGTCAAGGTAATTCATAATTAAAAATACCGTAGAAAATGACACGGTAGTGAAACATTACCGTATACCGTGTTTAAGCCAAAAATACCGTGCATCTACGGTAATTACCGTGTACCTGGTAACACTGGTTGCATGCCGCGCAGCTCGCCAGGCAGCCTGCCGGGCTGCACGGCACGCATGGAAACATAGCCTATGATGGAATATAGTAGGTACTACGATTTAATTTTTTTTTTTTTTTTTTTTTGTAAAATATATTTTATTTACAACAGAATATACATTATTTACAAAAACTATTACTAAACAACATTTTATTTTTAGAGTACATACTACGAACATGGCCAGACATGTGTTTTGCTACCTAAGACCCTTGATCAATCAATCAATCATGTCTATGTAAGTAAAAGCAAGAGTGACCTGGTGAACGTACAGGGTTTTTACAGCCGCCTGAGTTTTCTGCTCGTTGTGGTGATATGATAGAATATGTTCTAAGCCTTACTACATAGACCCTTCGGTATCTAAAACATTTCTTTAGGGTAGGGCCGACTTGTCTATTGACTTGATGAATAAAAACGATTAAATCTTTATTAGTAATCTATACTCACCTGACATTGCCAAAATCCAAAACAAAATGCACAGATGCCATTTATAAAGAAGAAGAAAAACAAAAAGTGAAGCGGAGAACCACGAAATGTTTTTCACGCCTACCTACATTTATGTTAAAATTGGACTACTCAGCAAACAATTAATATTTAATTCTTCTCATCAATGATGACTGCCCAGTTCTAGCTATGCGTAGTAGTTACATAGGAGCGGTTGGTTCCCAACGCTGCTGGAGGTAATGGAGTCGCCTGTGCTATAGGAAATGGTAAATACTCTTCAGATGATAATAATAAGACAGATCATTAATTACCGATGCTGTTGCAGCCATCGCATTTCTTTCTTATTTAATGTTCCGGCGGATTTTATTTCGTAAATAATCGAGTAGCTCGCTCCTCGAAATAGCCTAGCAAGAATTAAAGAACAGTATATAATAATATTAGGCTGATAATGATGATGATATAATAATATACTTATTTTATTTATTCATGCATTATCAAGCATGACATTGACCTCTTGAAATTTGACGGTTTGACATGTCAGTTTTGACAGTTAAAATATAAGATCTACGCAGATTCGTTTTCTCTCATTTTGGGAAGTCACATATCTTTTCAATTTTAATTGTTTTTCAAGTGGTAATTTGAGTTCTGTTGTGTAATTTCGGTGGTATTTTAACCAACATTACTTGAGGTCTTAGCTCAAGTGTTAGCAGTTGGAATTAAAGTGTAATAGTGATATTCTGATTTGATCGAAAAGGTTTCAGATGGATTTGGAAAAAACGGCCATCTTTCTTCCAAAGAAAATTAGGGTAGGGCGACTCGACTTTGACTGACTCGACGGAAAAGTATTTTATCTATGTAATATATTATTATAATTCTCATTAAACTACTCGACACTGACAATATTGATCCGAAAAAGACAGATGCCCTTCATTAAGAAGAAGAAGAATTGTTTTTATTTTGAGCAAGGATTTTATATACTATCAGATTCATGATTTTGAGTTCTGTTGTGTAATTTCGCTTCGCTTAGCTCAAAGTGTCAGTTGGTATGAAAGTGTAATACTTAGGTAATATTCTGATATGATCGAAAAGGTTTCTGATGGTTTTGAAAACAAACGACCATCATTTTGTTTTCAAAGCCAAGTAGGGCCGACTTGTCTATGACTGACTTAACTTGACGAAAAAGTATTTTCTATGTAATATTGTTACGGGAGTGGGTACAGGGATTGGAAAGAAACTAATGTTTTACCGAAAGTAGCGATTTATTCGCACTGCGAACACCAACAGTCCACACTTCACTTTCACTGTTCACTTTATTTCCACTTTTCCTTCTTGTTCCTTTCTTCAGATCACTTGCCACTGAACTGCCCGTAGACGCGCCTGCAGCTCCTTATACCCGGAATTTCGATCGTCATTTCGTTTTCTTTTGTCGAATTTAGATCGTCTTTGTTTTCTTCTGTTGAATTTCGATCGTCTTTTCCTACCTGAATCATTTCTTGTTTTAGTCCAGAACTTTCGGTTCTCTATTTGATTTCCATAAAGAAGGCACTCGCCGTTACTAGAATCTTGGTAACATTAAAATGTCGAACAAAAATCTTTAAAGCTGGACCGGGCTTGAACCAGTGTAATTCCGCTTTGCAGCCGTAGCACCGACCGCTTGGCCGTTTTGACTTAACAATGTTCGCCGAAAAACTTCGCCGCCTTGCACGCTTACATAATTACGTCGTCAGCACACGGCGTCATAATATATTATATCCTCATTACTCGACACTGGCAAAATTGATTCAAAATGGACAGATGCCATTCATTAAGAAGAAGATCTACGCATACAAAAGTGGCAAACACACGGTTTCCAACCGCGTTTCCTACCAAGGTGACCTTTGTAGAAACTGTGGCTTGAAGCCATGTAGCCGGCAGTTTTAAACCAAATTTCGCATTACCTCTAAACGCCTTTTGCTTTGTAGAAAGACGCGCCCGGCAAACCTGGCGTTGGTTTAAACCAATGTAGCCAGAAGCGTTCTGCGAAGGTCACCTTGGTAGGAAACGCGGTTGGAAACCGTGTATCCGGCCTTTAAGACTATACATACGTATACGCACACAGCACAGCGCATACATACATATGCCATTAAATCTGCTTCTTCTTTTTTCGTCAAAATAAGATCGGCCACTTCGGCCAGAGTGAAAAGTTTTTGGCCGATCTTATTTTCACGAAAAAAGAAGAAGCAGATTTCTATGGTTTATGTGTGCGTATACGTATGTATATCTACATTTGTGTGCGTAAATCTTATATTTCAACTGTCAAATCTGACATCTCAACTGTCAAATGTCAAGAGGTCAATGTCATGCTTGCTTCTGCTTGCTACTGTTCTATAATTCTTGCTAGGCTATTTCGAGATGCGAGCTACTATTTACGAAATAAAATCCACCGGAATAATAAATAGGACAGAAATGCGATGGCTGCAACAGCATCGGTAATTAATGATCTGTCTTATTATTATCATCTGAAGAGTATTTACCATTTCCTACAGCACAGACGACTCCAATGCCTCCAGCAGCGTTGGGAACCAACCGCTCCTAAGCAACTCCTACGCAATAGAACTGGGCAGTCATCACTAATGAGAAGAACTTTTAATTCTTCAGGGCTGGACACTTCTGCCACATGCCAGACACCTCGTGGGCTTTAATCTTCAGTGGGCTGAAGATGTGTGTCAAACTTAGCGCTAGAAAGTGGTAGACCAGACTTTAGTGGGTTTGTGATGTGTGTTTAAAACCCTGCCAAAAGTGTGTGAAGTCAGATTGTGAATGAAGTATAATTAGGTAGATGTGCGTGATGAAGTAACTACCTACTAAAGATATCTTCAATGTTGTATCAATGTTTTCATAGCGTTAAAGATTTCATATAAATTATTTTCTATTTTCTTTATGAATTATTATTCTGAATTGATTATTGATTTCTGACACACTGATTCATTTTAATTAAACTTATATTTTCTACTTTTTGTTTGAATTTTGTATATTGTTCTCCGACAAAGTATACGTATACGCTTTTTTATATACCCTATAATCTAATAGTTGTACCATACTTCTTGCAAATAAATATATTTCATTTCCTTTGTCTTGTTCCACCCACCAGTCGAACTACTCAGTAGTTACTGAACTGCAAATGCAGAGTTATTGGTGAAAGAGACTCATTTCCTGTAGGTTTCATTTGCTCGAACTAGGTATAATGTAACTATGTTATTCGGGGATAATTCAGCATTATAGTGGCAAAAGAAGTTTATCAGTCCAGTAGTTTTTGAGTTTATTTGTTACAAAAATACAAATCTGTACAATTTATAATAATGATGATGATCCACAGTAGCCCAAACAAGAGATGAATGGAGAGAAGGGAGGGAGGCCTTTGCTCTGCAGTGGGACACAACAGGCTTTTAATAATAATAATAATGATGATGATAAGTTACCTACCTAAGTACCTATAAGTAACCCACCTATTTGCTGAGAAGTCCCATTTTCCCACAGAACGCCTACCTACATATATGATTATAATGATTACCAGCTCCTCTGAATCCACCATCAGGTAAGCTCGTTGGCAGAGAGCACTGGTGGTCTAGACGTAGCGGACCCGCCGTCCGATCCGCATAAGGTCATGGGTTCAAATCCAGTCGTGTACCAAGTAGTTTTTCTGTAGAAAAATGTGTGTGCACTATGCCAGTAAAACATCGTGAGGAAACCGGCGTGACAGTTCGAGCAACACGTTGGTGTCAAGCGCCACGCAAAAAGGGCCAACTAGAAACCTTGCGGAAACCAGCCCTCAGTGCCTTGCCTACCTTATTCATAATACCTAACTAAATGCAGTAGATCTACAAAATCATGCAGGTAAATAAAACAAACATTCCACAGGTTGGATGTTAGCAATGACCACTACTAAGCGGGCAAAGCCTGCCGCGGGCGGCCGCTAGTTCATAAAATCTATAATAGGTACATATGTATAGTACAGTCACGAAAAACGCCGGCCGTAAGATGCTTGATACTAACTATTATCTATTCTGTGACGTTATCGTGTCATCATAGTAACTACTAGCGTATCTGTAATTCGAAAATATCTTAGAGTCACGAAATCTAACATCATCATCACCCTATCCCTGTCGTAAGAACCACCCATTTTTTATTTTTTTACATAATTGAAGCCAAGGTAGGAGAAGATTTGAGTTCCGTAAAAAAAATGTTTGCTAAATGTTTGCTAGTGTGTATCATCAACTTATTAATATAAAATGATGAAAGCTTTAATTAAAATTCGATGATAGATAAATGCAGTGAGATTAAACGTAATTAAGCTTACAAAGAAAGAATAAAGAAAGATAGTGGAATATTACAGAAAACTTTAACCCAGAAAGTACAATCAAAAATTAAAAAAAAGTTTTGATAAACATGCCGTGGTGAATATTGCGTAAATATAAGAGCGCCGAAAGTTTTTATTAGTTTTTTATTGAAATGTCGACGATTGTAGTGGAAAATAACTTTAAAAACACCCCTTTAAGTACGATATTCAATCAGACGGCTCACTTTGTGCCTTGTAAAATCGATCAAGACGGTCCAGCTAATGTGGAGAGATACTTCAAACCTTACATTCGAGATAGTGATGGAGAATTGAGCGCTACGTTCCGCGGGCGGCGGCTGCAGGGCTGTGCGCGCGCGCTGCCCGCCGGCCTTAGCGCTGCGCTCGCCGCCGAGACGCAGCGCCCGCTCGCCGACACAAGGCCGCGCCGGCTGCAGGTTAGCCTTCCCTAGCGTGTGACCACTGAGTGTTCTGTGGAGCCTATCCCTTCAGCTGTGTACTTTCACTCTGTACGTACTTATTGTTTTCATTTCAGGTAGTCTGTGGATTTAAAGAGTTCACTTATTGGAACTGGGATAAGAAACCATCAAAGAATGACAATCTAGTGAAGGCTCTGGACTGGATCGACATTGCTGATGCGGTCCGTATTCTAATTATTAATAAATACAATTACCTTGGTATTTTGGCCACAATTTGGTCGCTTTGTGACATAGAACTGTCAGCTTTATTAAACAGGGCCCAGGATAACAACACACTTTATTGAATACCTTTACTTGTTAATTCAAAGTTTCAAATAAATTGGACCCAGTTAAGCAGAAAAGATCCAACCAACGTTTCATTACTTTTGAGTAAATGCAGTTTAAAGTTAGGCAGAGAATAAAAAAATCGTATGATACTGTACCTACTTGAAAGTTAGTAGTGTAGTAAGCCATTACATATACATTATTTTGAGAGTAGTATATTGTACATTTTCATATGAAGAATATCTGTAATTCCTGAAAAACTATGCGTGGATCTTTTATGCAAAATACAATATTAAAATAATAAACATTGGTTTAATGTGTGGTTCATTTTAGAAGGAAGGAAATTAAAATCTGTACTTATATAAAAACAGATTAATGAGCAAAACTAATTCAAATTGTTGCTTTGAGATGAAAAAAAATATATATAAAAAATAAATCCGCAATCACTGGTTGGTTTTCCAATTTATTTAAGCAATATAATTTCCTCAGCTTCAAACTCTACCTCAAAATCAGGTTCGACACCAAATCCATCAATGTCGTCTTCTACATTATTGTCGACTGTTAGATTTTTGTAGAAGGTGTGAGCATCTCGTGGAATTAAATGCATAAGGCTTTTGATATCGCTCTCGGTATGAAAAGTATAGAACCATTATTGAGACTTTTAAAAGTTTTAAATAGATCCATGCAACATGGTACTTTTTGCATTTTTCAAAATTGGTGATTGGGGATGGTATCTTTGACACAGTATAACTTTTGTTAGGTTAAAGTGATCAAACTGCCTGGATCTTTTGTGCATATATGAAACTTGATGAGTACATTATGAATACGTAGATAACTCAATTTTACAAAATTGTGGGTTGGATCTTTTCTGCTTAACAGGGTCCAATTGGTCTAGCGCAGAGGTTCCCAACCTTTTTTAGGGTTCCGTAGCCAAATGGCAAAAACGGAACCCTTATAGATTCGTCATGTCTGTCTGACTGTCTGTATGTCACAGCCATTTTTCTCCGAAACTGTAAGAGCTAGGCTGATGAAACTTGGCGAGTAGATGTATTCTGTGAACCGCATTAAGATTTTTAGACAAAAATATTTTTTTTTTTATAAATTTTGGGGGTACTTGAAACTAAAACTCAAAAAAAATTTTTTCATCAAACCCATACGTGAAAGGTATCTATGAATAGGTCTTTAAAAATGATATTGAGGTTTCTAATATCGTTTTTTTCTAAACTGAATAGTTTGCGCGAGAGACACTTCCAAAGTGGAAAAAAGTTGGTCCCCCCCTCTTACTTCTAAAATAAGAGAATGATAAAACTAAAAAAAATATAGGTTGTACATTACTATGCAAACTTCCAACGATATTTGGTTTGAACGGGATCTATTCATTATTATTTTTTTTATACGTCGTAAATCGTAAACCGCAATTTACCTTTCGACGAACAAAAAGAACCTTTATAATATGTTACTTGATGCTACGGAACCCTTCATGGGCGAGTCCGACTCGCACTTGGCTGCTTTTTTTTTTCATAGAGCACCTTCAAAAGTTTGCTGGTGTATCAAAAACGTAGTAAAACTAATTATTTAAAATTGTTTTAATTGGACCCAAGAACTCTACTACAGTGCTGTGGTCCAACTGAAAAGTAATGTGGACCACGGCCCCTAGTCCAACTTATTGAACAGATCAGTTGGAGCACACACTGCCCCGAAACAATAATTACTTAAAGTAATAATTGTATCTCCACCGCATATCACTCTCATCATTTTATCGTCTTGTTACAGATACATGGAGACTAGCTCATCATTAACTTGAAACCCATTGCCCTCCGGTGGCGCAGTCTGTCATAGTGTAGTGTTGTGGTACTAATAGTAAGGACAGCTCCATCATGACTAAGAGTCATTCATTATATTAGTTATATAAATATAAATGTAAGAACTGTTCCTTGGTAAATATTGCACTTTATCATGTATCTTTAGGGATTAATATTTTATTTATTTATCTTAACAATCTTGAGTTGTGCTTTTGATATTTTTACAGTGCTGCAACTACGTGACTGGATATGAACCTATGACTTATAGATTATAGAGAATCAATGTCAATGAAACTTACTCCGCATCCATTAAAATATATATTTTAGAGAAATACAAACATAGTCCATTGAAATGTTACAATTGCACTTGATAGAGGACGCAATTTTTGCCGCCGCCCTTGTCCCCCGGCCGCCATCTTGGAAAAGGGGTACAATACTATTTGTCCCCAAATAGTTACTCTGACAAATGATCATCTACCTGCTACGACTATTATTATTAAAGAAGTTATAGCAAAAAGGTGAGCAATAATTTATTTATTGGCATAGCAGCCAGGCTCCTATCTCTTGTAAATTTTAGTTTTACATCATAGGTTTTTGAGGTTAAATATAACCTCAAAACTTAAAAATATTTTATTTTGCTTCATAACTAAAGAGTCTAGGAAGCTCATTACCCTGTCAATATTTAGTGATGGAGAAAATTTTGACACATAAAAACATTTGATCCATAAGATACATTAAATACAAAGTTATTCAAGAAAACAGGTGGCCATAACGTCCCACCAACGTCCTTATTACTGAACGGTGGTCCACACGTTTTGGCCAATAACTCAAGAACCAGACCGTCACAAACACGAAATCACCAAATATTGGCATACCAGCCAGGCCTCAAATCGTCTGGCCATATGGTGAAGAGGACAAGTGGATTGCACTATCAAAAAGCTTTGTACCGTACCTACATTCAAAGACAATTTTTACTTTTATTCTAGAACATCCGACTTTTAGGATCTATGTACATAACGAAAAAAGTATAATTAATTAAGATAACCAACAATAAATTATGAGTTTAGTTTTTCGCACTGCGTACAATAAACCCACTCGGCACGGCACCGACTCAACATCGGCGACATCGTTCACCGATCGGCATACCTACAGCATCAACAGAACTCAATATCATGCTCTGAGATCGGGAATCTTTGGATCTTTGTGACATGAAGAAAGACGCGGGAGCCCCGTGCCTGTCCCGCGCCTGTCCCGCGCCTGCCCCGTGCCCGCGCTGCGCTGGGACGGCACTGCTCCTTCGCCGAGCGCCGAGCACACACTGCTTATTGCTAACATTATATTTTAATCTTTTTACTGGCACTCTCTTCTAAAGAATCCTCCCTCTCCCTCTTGTTGTTTTCACTGAGAGAGTAGTTCTCCTTCCCTTTGGTTGTCTTGCCGACGCCCTTGCCTTTGTGCGCGGCCGCGGGGGCAGCGGGGGGGTAGTACTCGTGGAGCTTGTGACTGCGCTCCCCCGACAGCGGCTGCAGGGGGGCGCTGTCGTCCGGCTGCAGGGGGGCGCTGTCGTCCGGCTGCAAGGGGGCGCTGTCGTCCGGCTGCAGGGGGGCGCTGTCGTCCGGTTCCGAGGGGGCGCGCGAGAGTCTCGCCGGCGGCGCCGGACACACGTCTGAGTTCACAACAACACCCGTCAAGATTTTTTAGTTTCTATACAACCAGCTGATGGAACAGCATATTGTGTGGCAACAGCATAATGTCATATGAAATTGCTGTTGTGTCATTCATCAAACAGCTCGGCTAATGTAGATTTATAGCGGGATCCTATACTATTAGGAATTAGTATGCGGCAATCGGCATATATATCGATAAGCCAAGGAGGATGGGATAAGTGCTGATCAAAGCTATTCCTAATACAACAAGTGAGACTGTCGCAGGCACTTCAGCGTCCCGGGAATCGCGGCATGACGCCGTATGCTGGATGCATGTGGGGCTACTGGGGTGCTGGTACGTACCGCCTGGTGGTGCGAGTGGCGCATGCGCGGGCGTGCGTGCGGGCGCGTGCGAGAAGAAGCGGGTGATGGGGCGCTGCCAGCGCGGCGTGTCGCGCGCCTGCACCGGGTTACCCCCCGGCCCGCTCCCCGCGCTCCCGCCGCCCCCACCGCCCCCGCTGCCGCCTGAAACCAAGGGGGTCCGGTTAATGTACACCCAGTGTAGGGTCTGTCGCCTACGATCTTATAGTTAGTGTTCGTTGTTGCAGAGTAAAACAGTTGTTTTAAAGTTTAGTTTGTTATAATGATTTAGTTATATAGTTCTAAGTAGTTTGTTTAAAGTTGGGCGCGAGTCTACGCTGTGACGTGTAGCTGTTGACTGGCTGTAATTGGCTAAAACCACGTCACAGCGTAAAACGCTGACCCGTGAGAACTTGACAAATATTGTGCGGTTTGCACAAACCGTACATGCTCCCGAGGGCGAGATAAAAGCAGTTACACAAGATGAATACATTATTTAAGCAATAAACTTAATCTAAACTTATAAATTTTCATTGCACTGCACTTCACTTGCACTAAAATGTTTCATGATTACAGGAGACGTGGCTTTGTCCACGCGTGAGTAGTTTACTCTGGAATCCATAGGTAGATCCACAGAGATTTCGCTCGTAGTAGGTCTGATTGTTTGGAATTTGACGATGGGTTCGGATGGACGACGGTCGTTTTGAGTTGTCGCTGGGAGCGTCGCTGAGCAGCGTGCTCGGGAGCGCCGCCACAAGTAAACACCAGCTGCGAGGAGTACTGCTCCGGTAATTAGGTACAGCACCACAAACTGGTGAACATCATGTGTAGAAATGCTATCTGATGATAATCCGTCACCTTCACCTTTCATCAATTCTATTTGATCCCCAACTCCGTTCAATTGTTTATCAATGGTGTTTAATTCGTCATCATTGGGTATCTTCCCTTCAGTGGTTGGTACAGTTACGGTGAAAATATAATTGATAGGTGGCACATCGACCTTGAGTCCATCTGGTCGAAGAGTAAGATGATTAGTCAGCTGCATGTGCGAGTATATCGAGAAGGCTTCGCCCTTGATGACACAGCCATTCCCAAGACCGATTATGCCGGCTTTGCTGATCCGCTCGGCAGTAACCTGACGCTCGCAGATAACTCTAATTGTTCGTTGTTCACAACAGAAGTACATGAAAGTGTTTATTTTGTTAAGGTCGATCCACACGTCTCTACAAATAGTTTGTTTGGTTAAACATTGTTCATTTTCTTCGTTTTTCACACAAAAAAAGTCTTCAGACTTAAGATGGTAAATTGGTCGTTGCATCGAGCACATTAAGGTTTCCGTATTGTATGGAATACACATTCGTAGTTCGTTTTCAGACATCGGTATGTAGGAGTCCTTTTGAAGATTTATAGCGACGTAGTCGGCAATAGGAATTATTTTCTCCATAGTTTCGTTTTTTAGTTGAGGAACAGCTATAAGATTGTAGATCTCGTATGAGTCTCGAGTCATCAATGGAATTTTGATTTCAAATATAAAGTATTTTGTTGTCATCCTTGCTTGTACTTTAAGAAGATGATAAAGTTTCCGTAGATCTACTTGAAGGTTGTCTATCGGAAGTGTTAAGTCCTTTGCCAGTTGGCCAGATACGATGTTCAGCTCTTCTGTAAGTTGTTGAGGACTTAATAAGTGGACATTGAATTTTCCATAGTGGATCTCAGTGATGGTTTCCAAAAGAGTATCCTGAAGTCCTTTAAGGTTGACTAGAATGCCGTTAGCGATAATTGACATCAAAGAAAAGTCATTGTTAATTTGTACGTCTTTCATTTCAGTTGCAAGTGTGTTCGTGGCCTTATCGAGAGAGTTAATATGTTGATTATACATTTTTCGTTGGTTCTCGATTGACTGTTCTACTCTCTTTAGTATGTTGTTCTCAGCTTCTAGCACAGATGTTTGGTTTTTCCACAATAGGGCGAGATGTTTTTCGTTTGATCGGATTGTGTCAATGTCCTTTTCATATTTTTCGGCGAAGTGTTCGTCCAGTATTCCGAATAAGCTGTTAGATAGATAACCGATGCCATTGATGAGTCCCCTTCTATTTCTAGTTGGTTTAAATTTTTGATCTAGTAGCATGCCGCTGTAGTGCATCAGTTCAGAGTAGCCGTGACGTAATTGGAGAAGTATTACGTCACATAAGTTGTGTTTCTCGATGCTAGTGCATGTTTTTTGTAGCGTAGTAATATAGTTCTTAAAGGCTTGCATTCCCTGCCAGTAAGGATCCATGTCGTAATAAACAATCAACTTCCACTCATCGCGTACAAGGTGCATATCTGTGACCTTGTCGAAGTAGATGCTTTGATTGGCGTTTATGCTTTGTAAGCTGTAGTCACACCAAGCGGGCGATACGAATGTAAAGATTGATAAGATCGCCCATATCAAGTTACAAAACATCTTGTTTCTCCTTCTGGATCGTTTGTTGTTGCTTTGAACTTGTTCTTCGTTGTTTGGTGGCTGGATTTGTTTATTTTCCGTGATTTTGTTTTCGTTTTCAACCTGTCGTTCATCACTTTTTGCGGTTTTTACACCTGGGCTCTTGTTTGTTTTGGAATCGATGAAGGCATTGTTAATCCTCCCTCCCACTTTTAGTAATCCTCCGTTGTCGATATACGGGTTCAAGGGTAGAAGTTTGCTTTTTCGATCTTTTTTCTGTTCGTTTATAGTTATGCTGTGGGTTGATAGGCATTCCTGGACCTTTTTCAATTCCTTGTTCACATCGTCGGGTATGTGTATGCCCAATGTCTTTGTAGACTCTTGGTGCTTGAAGCAGTATGCTTCTGGTTTGTTATTGGTAGGTCCTTGGCCTTGCAGTAGTTTTGCCTCGTTAGACGACCGTAGGTCCGTTTGTAAAATTGGGCCGCTGTACATCAAATCGTTTAGACTTTGACCCGTAGTTGTTTTTGCCGATGCATTTAAAATTACACGTAGCGGAGTAGTCCTTGAATCGGCACGTTGCACACAATGGTGTGGTAGGTACAAACTCGGTGTCGTGTTATTTGTGCATAGTTGCATATGGTTTAGTTGAAAGTGATCCGCCATGTATGCTTTGCAATGTTCCGCTACATTTTCAGAGGTTCTAAACCTTTTTTCCAGTTGTAAAGCTTTTGTTTTTAGTCTAGATTCTCCAAGTTTATCTTCGATGTCAGAGTGTAAGGGTAGCGGCACGACATAGCGGCTGTTTTCTTGACGTTTTGTTTCAGTGTTGTTCTGTTGGAGACAGTAAGCATCTTTTGTAGACATTTGTGAAGATTCAGTGATATCTTCAATCTCCCAGGATTCTCTTATGTCGTCTAAGTTGTTTGTGTGTTGAATGACGTTGCACTGGAATGATTTCATGATGCCGCATAAAATCCATCCGAGTTGAGATTGTTGAGCCATCGGTTGAGATTCATCTCCTTTAATTATTCCCCCAAGGATTATAGTGGAGTAAACATCGGCCCCGAATAGTATATCGATAGGTCGGCTAATGTTGTAATCAGGATCCGCTAGTTGGATTCCTTCGAGATGTGTCCAAGATGAAGGTTTTGAGAAAGACTTGTTTGGTAAGTTGTTTACAAGATTTCTCATAACGTAGACTTGAGTGTCAAAGTTAAAGTTATTGTTTATAGAAGTGCATGTCAAATTCACTGCACCCTTGCAGTTGTTTTCTTTGGCTCCAACTCCGAAAATGACACCACTGCACCTTTGTCGAGGTAATCCTAGTCGTTGCGCAGTATTTTCAGTTAAAATTGATATTTGTGACCCTTGGTCAATAAGAGCGCGTAGGATGACCTCTCTTCCATCGTTTGTTCTGACCTTGACTTGAGCTGTGGCCAAGAGAGTTTCAGATAGTATGTTCTCCATAGTTACATAGGTACTTGGATTGTTGTCAGTTGAGTTGCTTTGGCCATCGGTACTTCTTTCCGTATTTGCTGATGTATCATGAAGCAATGTATGATGACGTAAGTTGCATTGAAAGCATGTTTTTTCCGACTTGCATTGTTTGCCTTTGTGATCGAATAAACAGTTTATGCATAAATTGTATTTCACAACTAAATTCTGTCGGTCAGTTGTTTGTAATTTGATAAAGTCGTTGCAATGGAATAATCCATGTTCATTTTTACAGAGAGGACACTTTACATCCTTGGGAACGCAACCTTTTTTGTTAAAGGTTGAGTTGTAGGCATTGTTTGAGAAGGTTTTTGGTTTCCCGGCATAGTTTTGATAGTTAGATTCGTTCACTGATTGAAATTTGTTGTTGGACTGGCCGGCTGGACTCCGTTGTTGTTGGTGGTCATTAGTAGAGCGTTCTTGTTTGCGTCTCACAGACTCCAAGGATGTAAATTTGGACTCTAAAAAGCGCATGAACTCTGCTAAACTAGGTAATTCTCTTGGCTCGAGAATAGATTCGATGTAGTTGTTGTAGGAGTCAGTGTCCAGTTTCTGTGACAACAGATGTACCAAAATTGGATCCCAAGATGAGATATCCACATCCAGCTTCTTGATGGCGTTCAAGCACTCATTTGTTGTATCATGCACCCTCTTGATGGCAGTTGCCGTCTGGTATTGTATAGTTGGTATGTTCAAAATAGTGTTGAGGTGCGAAGTAAATATCAGTTTTTTATTGTTATAGCGGTTGTTAAGTATATCCCAACAAACCTGATAGTTGTCAGAGCTGATAGATAAGTGTTGAATTAGTTTTTCAGCTTCTCCCTTGACCTTCGATTTCAGGTATTGCATTTTCTGAGCACTGGACAGTGTTCTGTTGTCGTGAATCACTTCGGTAAATAAGTCCTTGAAGGATGTCCAGTGCTGGTATGTTCCAGAAAAAGTCGGTAGATCCATTTTGGGAGTGTATTTCTCCGTATGTGAAACGGACCACATTTTTGTGTTTATTGTTTTCTTCATGGCGTTGTATTGCTTTTCGTATATTTCGAAATTTTGTTCATACTCTTTGTCCATTGTTATCTCACAATCGATCTCCCAGTGTAGCGAGTCGATAGTTTTCCATCTGGATTCAAGGTTTTTTAGTGTGTCCTCGAACTCCCATTTTTCGTGAATTTGGTCTACGTCGATGGTAGCGAGAGTTCGAGTGAAAGCCTTGAAATTGCTCTTTTGTTTGCGGAGCAATTCTTCTGTTTTGCTCATGTTGTAAGCGTTGAACAGTAGTTATTCAGTTATGAAAGTTTGTGGTTTGTACTAAGCTCTACAGTATATGCGCCTTCTCAATTCAACTGGTGAGACCCGCTGGTGGGAGGCCAGCCAAACCGAATCGCTACCGAAAAGATAATACAGACCACTATTTTGGTAGGTACAGGTACTTTCCTGGTTCTGGAAAGTCGTGTCACAGGTTTTATGAAATTCACCGCACACACACAGAATTTATTCACACACTTGGTAGGGCGCGGCACATTCCACGAGTAAAGTAAAAAAAAAAAAAAAAAAAAAAAACAAAGATGTAGGGTCTGTCGCCTACGATCTTATAGTTAGTGTTCGTTGTTGCAGAGTAAAACAGTTGTTTTAAAGTTTAGTTTGTTATAATGATTTAGTTATATAGTTCTAAGTAGTTTGTTTAAAGTTGGGCGCGAGTCTACGCTGTGACGTGTAGCTGTTGACTGGCTGTAATTGGCTAAAACCACGTCACAGCGTAAAACGCTGACCCGTGAGAACTTGACAAATATTGTGCGGTTTGCACAAACCGTACACCCAGTTAAAACGAATCCACTTTTTTTACACAGTGAAATTGTAAAGGCCCATGTACACTGTCGCAGATAAATATTTCAATTATTACTTTTTTTTTATATAGCGATTAATTGTTCTAAACGGGACAGTCCATTTGAGGGTATTGAAAAAAACATTTTCTGGCACTGCCGCGGCACGCTCGCTCTG
Source organism: Thera obeliscata (assembly GCA_947578465.1). Lineage (NCBI taxonomy): Eukaryota > Metazoa > Arthropoda > Insecta > Lepidoptera > Geometridae > Thera > Thera obeliscata. The sequence continues at coordinate 12,437,096 of OX387918.1, read as the reverse complement.
CTCGCTCGCCTTGTGCGTAATTTTGATGTTCTAACCTAACCTATCCAAGTCGGATCGACCCTATAAAGTTTAAGTAAGTATCCAGTGCCAGAACAAAAAAGCGAAAATCCATATATGAATCGCTCCAGTGGCCTAACTCAACGGGGGCATCGTAATAACGGGGTGTACAATAACTTCGACGACATACTCGTCGAAGTTGATCAAAGTAGTGACTACACAACACACTCGTGTTACTTTGCAAAAAGCTCAGTCGCCTGGCATTCGGCAACGCTCATGCCTCATACGTCAAACACGTCATGAAAAACCAAGTTGCAGTCGAAACTTTCTTTATTAGCTCTGCTTTCTGTCGTGGGTTCGATCCCCACCGAGAACAAATATTTGAGTGATGAATGCACGAAGATTTATTAATATTATTATGATTGTAAAGTTTCAAGGAACAAAAGCTTGAAATGAAATGAAATGAAATGAAATGAAATGAAATTTCATTTCATTTCATTTCATTTCATTTCATTTCATTTCATTTCATTTCATTTCATTTAATTGATATTCATATACATAGGTACTATGAATTATACAAATTGAACATTATTATTAACATAAAATGAAATAGTAGTTATGTTGTGTAAACTCTTATTAATATTATAAATGATTGAAGTGGCTGAACTAGTCCAGCTGTAGCTTCATTCAGTGATCAGTGAGCCATCTTATTGTCTGAACGGCACAGTGCACATGCAGCTGAACGTAGTCTAGCAGCAAGTGCTTTGTTGTGCGTCCCCGACTCCCCACTGCTATTTTGTGTCAATATTAAGGCCTAAGAAGATAGTAGAACTACAAGGTTAAGTGAATCTCCATTTAGCATAATGTTGGTTGGCCAGAGCCACATTTGGTAAGGTAAATTTAATACACTCAGTTTTCTTAGCATCCTCATACATTATATTTTAAAAGCCAGGCTTCTTCTTAGTTGTTCCTAGCGAAACTGCCCGAGAGCACTGGTGTTGTGGCCAGGGCACAGGGCACAGGGCGCAGCAGGAGCTCACTCACCTGGTCCGGCCGAGTGTCTGGGAGCCGCTGCCACACTACATCTAGCCTTGTTGCTCTTGCCTGCAGATACTACAACCAAAACAATTTCACTGCATAGAGTAGACGAATTGTTATGATCATCTATAGCAAAGGGGGAAATGATCACAAGAGAAATTCCTCAACAAGTCCAGCACATTCATGGACACACCAATGCTGGAAAACAAACAATTGTAACATATCTATGCTGTAACCAAATAACCATAGCGGACACACTGTGATAAAGGGTTATAAATTTGTAGGTACCCAATAAAGAGAGAAGTACTCTCTTTTTGCACATTAATAAATAATAATAATAAATATTATAGACAATCTACACAACACAATCTAGCCCCAAGTAAGCGGAGCTTGTACTATGGGAACCAAATAGCTGATATAATATAATTACCTATATATTTTTTGTAAATACATACTTAGAATAGTTTGGTGCAATATGGGATTAAATAAATACCTACATAGTAAATTAGTTCAAATTCGCAACTAGTTACAACTATGCATGTAGGTAGGTACCTACTTTATGGAATAAAATACCTACGTTCCAACACTTTTAGATAGTGACTGAGCTAACCGTTTTCTCACCTTTTGATCCAACAGATGCTTTAGTTCTTGCCATTTAAAAAGCTTTAGCCACTCTCATCAAATTGAAAGGATGAAAGTTGTTGTTGTTTCTAGAAGACAGACAACTGCTTATCTGCTGTCACAGCAGTGCTGTGCTGCTGCTGCTGCGCACAGCGCAGTGTTGTTTGTTAATCTTTTTTTTTTTTTTGTGCTGGCTTGGATTCAAAGTCCTTCCGCCAGTTTGTTATCCTAAAAATCTGGGCTGCCGTATGTCACATTCTGATTTACCGAATTTTATAGAAAAACTACTAAAATGCCGTATATTTTTTTTTTATATAATTATAATTTAAAAATATTTAAGTATTCCGCTATTGTTTCTTCTCCATCTAAACGTTTCGTCACAACATGTCGTCGCAAAGTTGAAAGTTAACACGATAATTTCAAGTCGCATAATATGCGACTATTTGCGCATATGCGATATTATGTGCATTTGGCTCTATACCTACTGATCTATTGAGATTTTCTAGATAGCAAACGCAGTATAGTTTTTTATATCACACACATTTTATTATTATAGGCCTATCCGCCATTACAAGAACTCGCAAGACAACTGCCATCGTATTACCAACGACAATACTATTATAGATTCACAATAGACACTAGTGATCCTAGAATGGTCTCGGCCTCTTTGCCATAGGAAAACATAAAACCTTGACACCTTCTCCTATTTTTTAAAAAAATAATCTGAATCTCATTCACATATTTTTAAACAAAATATCTTATAACATTTATCTACTATGCATTCAACATAACACATTTTCAACAACTATTTATTATACAAAACAAAATTCATTATTATTAATACAATAACATACCTAGTTGTTAATATTCATTTGCTCAACAAGTTTCCACTATGAAGCTCAAATTTACATTTTTTAAGTTTATTTATACCTTCTGAGCCTTTACTTACTTCTAATATAATTCTTAGGATCCTCATATATTTTAATTTCGAAATGTTATTTTATACAATTTAAAATATTTATCAGTATTTACTTGTCTTTAGCATTAGCTAAACCATCATCTACTTATATCGCAATGATTACAGTTTTGTTTTTATTTGTGAACACACATCGATCAGTTTTAGTTGGTAGTAAAGCTAATTTTAATATTACATTTGTGAATGTGTTGTTCCATGTAATAGGAGCTTGCTTAAGTCCATACAAAGCTTTATTTAATCTTATTCCTTTTTAGATTCTTTTTCGAAACCTCCTGGTATTCTCATATAAATATTTTTTTTATCTTTTGTGCCAGTTAAATATCTTAATATTTTCTTTACATATTTTTATCAGACAGTTCCCCATACAAAATGCTGTTTTTACATCGAAACTCATTAGTTCAGAATATTATTATATGTAGCTATAGCAAACAGAGACTTTAAAGTTTAATACTCTAAACCATTATTGCTCATAACCTCTGACTACTAACCATGCTTTTTAATTATTATTTTTTTTCCTTACCCTGTGCTTCTTGCTATCATCAGCTATTTCCCACGTTTTATTAGCTAGAAAAGACTCCTTCTCCGAATCGATTGCCTTCTTCCAACTGTCTCTTTCTATACCTGAAATAGCATCATTATAGGTTTTCAACACATAATCACTAAACTTAACAGGGAGTTTTCTGATTCTCTTTGATGTTCTTTGTTCCTCAACTTCTTGTTGTATCAGTGAATCATCATCAGGTCTTTCTATTAGTTCATCTCGACCAGTTTCAGTATTTTCCTGTTCTTCTTCACTGTAGTAAATCTCGTCTTCTTCACTAACATCTGATATTATTACATTTTCTTCTGTGTCATTTACTACTGTCTCATCTGTAGTAACTCTTACTCTTTCTTCGTCATTTTCCATTTTTTCATCATCAATTTTAACAATTACAACATCTCTTCCTATTTCAATTTTACGTTGTTCAGGGTTCCACAGCCTGTAGCCGTTGTTAGTGTATCCCACCATCATTACTTTTTTACTTCTCGGTTGTAACTTTTTTAGATGTCCTTGATGTTTTAAATACATAATCGTTCCAAATTCTTGTATATTTGATATGTCAGGACGTCTTCTATTCCATACTTCATATGGTGTTCTTTTCTGTAGAGCATCACTGGGTAGTTTGTTTGTTAAATAAACTGCACTCAGTACAGCCTCACCCCACATCTCATTTTCAATGTTTTTGTTTAACAACATTGCTCTAGTTTTCTCTAGAATAGTTCTATTAAATCTCTCTGATCTGCCATTTAATTCTGGTGTGTATGGAACTGTAAAATCCATTTTTATACCTTTATTTCGACACCAAGTCTTCAAATCATTGTTTGAGTACTCTCCTCCGTTATCACACCGAATACAAGACACTTTCTCATTTTTTTCTCGTTCTGTTTCTTCAACATAATTTTTAATTATATCTGGAACTTGACTTTTTTGCTTTATGATGTATACTTTTGTAAAGTGACTGTAGTCATCAATCATCGTGACAAAATACCGTTTTCCGTCATGCGTTTCAGTTTCAAAAGGTCCACATACGTCTGTGTTTATTATTTCCAGATTTCTTTCTCCTCTTTTTCTTATTGTATTATGTGGCAGCTTGGCAGCTTTGTTTGCTTTGCTTTTATACATATCTCACAGTTCTCTTCAATTTTATCATTTCCATCTATTTTTATTCCATCTGCCACTTTTGTTAACGTCTGTAATATTCCTTTACCTGGATGTCCCAGTCTTCTATGCCACTCAAGGGCAGTACCTTTTTCTTGCATAAGCAAAGAAACTTCATCATTATTATTTTTATTTATATCGACATAATATAATCCATTTTCTTTCACTCCTTTTAAAACGAGCTCTTTATTTTTATATATTTCTACTTTATTACCAGTAAATAATACTGAACCCTGGTTATTAGTTATTGCACTCACCGACATCAGGTTTTGTGCCAGTTCAGGAACAAACAATGTCTTTTCTAAATTGCAACTGGTACCTTTTACAGCGCCAACACCCTCTGAGATCATGGTGTTGTTATCAGCAACTGCAACTTCAGTTTTATTTTCTTGATACCCTGACATCAGATTTAGATTGTTTGTCATATGAACTGTGCTTCCAGAATCAACCACAAATTTCAATTCTGTCTTTTTATCAGCGCTTGTCAAAAATGATGTTTCAGCCTTTCCTTTGTTTTTCCTGAAAAAACAATTTTCTTCCGCATGATTTGTTTTCTTACAAATGGTACAATGGGTTGTATTATTTTTTATTTTAAAACTCTCATTTTGCGTTTTGCAATTTATTTTAATATGCCCAAACTTCCCACACTTAAAACATTTCATCCTGTGTGTTGAAGCTTTATAGGCCATTGGTTCTTCTTTTGTTTCATTTCTAGACTCTTCTATGAGCAGCCTGTTTGTTAGATTTATTAGTGTTTTATTTTCTTTTGATGTAGCTTCCCAAGCCGTTACGAAGAACTTGTATGAGGTTGGCAAGCATGTCAGCAATTTCGACATCACCAAGTCATCATCGATTTTTTGACCCAAGCTATTCAGTCTCATTGCCAAATTTTCGACTTCTGTTATTAGTTGCGTCATTGTCTGATCTTTGTATTGGAAATTGAAGAATTCTTGAAGTAGCGAACATTTGTTTCGTTCTTCATTTCCCTCAAAAATGCTACACAACTTTGTATACATTTCTGCAGCCGTTTTACACCCAAGTATATGCGCCTTTAGTTTTCTATCGATCGAGCATAATATTATTTTCTGTGCTTTGGCATCTTTTAGATCATCAATTTTTTCTTCTGATGTTTTTACAGTACCTTCCAGCTGGTTTGCTCGAAAATGCACATTTAGTTCGAATTTCCATAGGTGAAAATTCTTTGACGACGTCAACTTTTCTACCGTATCTTCATCTGTTTTACCGGACATTTTTCCTGTTTTATTTTTACTGTTTTTAATTCTTATTTTAATGTTTTTAATTGCATTTGCGCTCTAGCTCACTTGGCCCATAACCTATTGAGATTTTCTAGATAGCAAACGCAGTATAGTTTTTTATATCACACACATTTTATTATTATAGGCCTATCCGCCATTACAAGAACTCGCAAGACAACTGCCATCGTATTACCAACGACAATACTATTATAGATTCACAATAGACACTAGTGATCCTAGAATGGTCTCGGCCTCTTTGCCATAGGAAAACATAAAACCTTGACATGATCATCATCAACAGGAGCAATGCAGTCTTATATACTTTCCACTTTTGTCGAAAGTTTTGTTTTGATGTGTTCACCCCTTTATACTTTTTTGGCGTAGGTAGATGGTCCTACAGAGTCACAATCACTTATATTATCTATTTAAATCACAAATAAACACGAATTAAGTACCTAATTATTTATCTCAAAACCATTATATAAACGTTTCGTTTCATTTGCAGCTAATTGCCGTATTTTTGGTACGGCATTAAAAGGCCTGCCTATACCGTATTTGCTGAAAATAAAACGTGGATTTACGTATATTACGGCAGTTGCCGTATCAATAACAACACTGCTGCTGAGGCTGAAACAGACAGGACAGGATAGTTTCAGACTTATCATAAATGACAGCTGAGCTGACGTGACGGACAGCAGCAGAGCAGCTTTTGCTTTTGGCCGATCCAATTTTCACGACAAAAAAAAGCTAAAAGTCTATGGTTTATTTATCAGCGAGCTTATTACGTATCTAGATCTACATTTATTTTGTGTCATGGACCTACTACTATTTACTTTATATATGACCTACTATCACAATTTGATTATTCTTCCAAGGTTTGTGTTGTGTGCGTAAATCTGCACTTCACTTCTTCACTCCTCCCCGCAAGCTTCTGGCTTCACAATTTTTCTAAACACTAGGGGTAGGGACGTGGAGTTGAGGCGCCATTTATTTGGAACAGATTTGGTTGTCAATTGAATCGAATAATATGTATAAAAACTTTAGCCCAGAGTTTAAATCAAAACTTAATTTTGTGAAAAAAAAACCATTTCGTGTCAAAGAGAATGTAAAGTAACATAATTTACATTCTCTTCGAAATCCACGAAATCTTACTTTAGGTAAGATTTCGTGGCTTTAGGGAGGGGAGGGACGCCGCTGTTTTTTACCGGCGCTCTTATATTTACGCAATATTCACCACGGCATGTTTATCAAAACTTTTTTTTAATTTTAATTTGAGCTTTCTGGTTTAAAGTTTTCTGTAATATTCCACTATCTTTCTTCATCTTCTTTCTTTATTCTTTCTCTGTAAGCTTATTTAAGTTAAATCTTACTGCATTCATCTATCATCGATTTTTAATTAAAGCTTTCATCATTTTTTAATAATAAGTTGATGATACACACTAGCAAACATTTAGCAAACATTTTTTTTATGAAAGTCAATTCTTCTCCTACCTTGGCTTTTACCGAATGCAACTAGAATGTAAAAAAAAAAGCGGTGTTTCTCACGACATGGATTAAAGGATAGTTAGTATGGGATAAGGTTCGGGATAGGGTGATGATGATGTTAGATTTCGTGAATCTAAGATATTTCCGAATTACAGATACGCTAGTAGTTACTATGACACGGGGTGCTTGATACAAACTATTATCTATTCTGTGACGGTTCACAGAATAGATAATAGTTAGTAGCAAGCATCCCTAGGCGTTTTTCGTGACTGTAGATTTTATGAACTAGCGGCCGCCCGCGGCAGGCTTTGCCCGCGTAGTAGGTCATTGCTAACATCCATCCTGTGGAATGTTTGTTTTATTTACCTACATGATTTTGTAGATCTACTGCATTTAGTTAGGTATTATGAGTAAGGTGGGCACTGATGCCAACGAGCTTACCTGATGGTGGATTCAGAAGCTGAATACCTATGTTTAAAATGATTACCAGCTCTTAGGTAGGTAGGAGTTCTGTGTGTAAAATGGGACTTCTCAGCAAATAGGTAGATAGACTTGTCTACCTACATAGAGGTACCTTTTCATCATCATCATCATCATTAGGCCTACCTTATTTAGGTACCTACCTATTATGAATAAGGTAGACAAGGCACTGATGCCAACGAGCTCCGGCAAATTCATCATCCACACTTGATGTGCGGGCTGGTTTCCGCAAGGCCTCTAGTGGGCCCTTATTGCGTGGCGCTTGACACGAACGAGTTGCTCGAACTTTTGTAGGTTCTACAACACGCCGGTTTCCTCACGATGTTTTACAGGCATAGTGCACATACATTTTTCTACAGAAAAACTCATTGGTACACGACTGGATTTGAACCCACGACTAAGGATCGGAAGGCGGGTCCGCTACCACTAGACCACCAGTGCTCTCTGCCAACGAGCTTACCTGATGGTGGATTCAGAGGAGCGTGTAATCATAATACTTAATCATATGTATGTATAGGTAGGCGTTCTGTGTGATAATGGGACTTCTCAGCAAATAGGTAGGTATGTACTTATAGGTACTTAGGTAGGTAACATTGTCATCATCATTATACAGATTTGTATTTAATAACGAATAAACTCAAAAACTACTGGACTGATAAATTTCTTTCGCCTCTTTAATGCTGAATTATCCCCGAGTAGCATAGTTACCTACATTATATCTAGTTCGAGCAAATGAAACCTACAGGAAATGAGTCTCTTTCACCAATAACTCTGCATCTGTAGTTTAGTAACTACTGAGTAGTTTGACAGTTGGTACAAATAAAATGAAATGAAATATATTTATTTGCAAGAAGTATGGTACAATTATAAGATCATAGGGTATGTAAAAAAGTGGCTCACATACTTCATCGGCGACCAATATACAAAATTCAAACAAAAAGTAGAAAATATAAGTTAAATTAAAATAAATCAGTGTGAGAATAATAACAATAATCAATTCAGAATAATAATTCTTAAAGAAAATATAAAATAATTTAAATAAAATCTTTAACGCTATAAAACATTTATACAACATTGTAGATATTTTTAGTAGGTAGTTACTCCATCACACACATATAGCAAGTTTCTTCATTCACAATCTGACCTATCACACTTTTGGCAGGGTTATAAACACACATCACACACCCACTAAAGTCGGGTCTACCACCTTCTAGCGCTAAGTTTGACACACATCTTCAGCCCACTGAAGATGAAAGCCCACGAGGTGTCTGGCATGCAGCAGAGGTGTCCAGCCCTGAAGAATTAAATGTTCTTCTCATTATTAATAATAATAATAATATCGTTTATTTCAGACAACATAAAATGCACACATTACAAAAATGAAACATCTTAGGTCCATAGTTAATAAATACCTTAGAGACTAACATACTTAAGATAAAATAAAATTACTAATCAAAATCAAATCTTAGGGGCTTTTTTCGTTAGCGCACCCCTAAAGCGACGATAGACGATTCCTGGCGGCCAGAAATCCGAATTGAGAAACATGTCCCCATGCTTCGCAGGCACTTGAAGCACGTACGATTTAAAGGCCGTGTCTCTCACTCCCGATGGCTCTAGCCGCTGCAGATGTAGCTGTATTGGTGGCGGGTCCTTAATCCAAAAACAGATCCTCTCCTTTACGTAGCGAAAGACCTCATCACCTGAAGTATTCGGGTCCAATCTCGAGAGGTAAAGGAGGATAGTCGGGTCCACAGTACGCAGGGTGGCTTCGGATGCTATGACGCTCGCGGTACCACGTTTATTTCGTGACGGTTTCGCTTTTTTCTCCACCAGGGTGAAACCATCTTTATCGACTTTCTTCGATGTACCTACGGGGATCTTCGTTTGTGCCTTCTGCCTCAAAACAGCGCAAGGCACTGGAGATGGTTGAGGCTGGCCGGACGCTTGCGCATAACTTTTCTTCCTCGCCGGTTGACGAGCTGGCGGAGTAGGAAGAGATGTTTTCTTCAAAGGCTGCGGTGTTGGCACGGCCAACTCTTATTATTGATGACTGCCCAGTTGTAACTATGCGTAGGAGTTGACTATGAGCGGTTGGTTCCCAACGCTGCTGGAGGTATTGGAGTCGTCTGTGCTGTAGGAAATGGTAAATACTCTTCAGATGATAATAATAAGACAGATGATTAATTACCGATGCTGTTGCAGCCATCGCATTTCTGTCTTATTTAATATTCCGGTGGATTTTATTTCGTAAATATTAGCTCGTATCTCGAAATAGCCTAGCAAGAAATATAGAACAGTAGCAAGCAGAAGCAAGCATGACATTGACCTCTTGATATTTGACAGTTTGAGATGTCAGTTTTGACAGTTTAAATATAAGATTTACGCACACAAATGTAGATATACATACGTATACGCACACATACACCATAGAAATCTGCTTCTTCTTTTTTCGTGAAAATAAGATCGGCCGTTTTTTACTATACCTGTGTAATAAACAGTAAAGTAAACAGCGGCGTCGAAAAAAAGAAAACACTAAATAGAATAAACAGTGTTTATTTTATTTAGTGTTTGTATCCTAGTAGTCTGTGGTGTTTGTTTTCCAATCGACCGGTCCTATCGGTTCTGTAATCATTGCCGACCGGTACGGACATCAGATTACAAGCCTAAAATTCGAAGATCTACCTGGAGCTTTTCAAAAAGCTTTTAGATACCAAGGTAATACCTACCTACCAGCCTGCACCATACAGGAGTCTTTGAAATAAGACGAGGAGTGCACAGGAGTCTTATGTTGGAGAGTTTCGGAAGAGCGAAGAGATCGGGAGAACGATCTTTATGATATTATGGAGGGGAAGTTGGACTGAAATGAAGCCCCAAACTAAGCAGAGCTTGTATGATGGGAGCCAGATAGCTGATACAATACTTGAATTATTTTTTTTGTAAATACCTATGGACTAACCATTAAACATTATAGGTACATTAGAACACCCAGCTTATAATACATAATTAACAATATTATAGAACAAAACAAAATTAGGCGAAATAAGCTTTACTGTTTGTAAACCTTCAAATCACAAATTTATTTATTCAATAGTATCACAAGCATCACTTGAAACATTGAAAGCTGTATCAACAGTGCCAGTTCCACGCGACCAAGCTTACAACAACAGCCAACAGACTATGGCTTGGTTCCTACCTTTTTTTTGCTTGTATCCTTTTACAAAACAAAAATAGCAGTGAAGTTCCAGTGTGGTGCCACTCCAACTTAGTGCAACTAAATCAAAAGTTTCAAAGATATTCATACCGTACCTACACAGGTATATAAAACTAAGATACGGAAATAGAAAGAAGAAATAAAGAAAATACATTTATTTGTCATAAAGGCGTACACATACTTAAGACAAATACATTTAAACAAACAATGGACAGCTGAAGACAGGAGGCAGCAAATGGAGGTACACCGTTATCTGTGTACCTACCTAAGCCAATACTAACAACAAAAACTTATGAAACTGGGTCCCAGCTAGTCCTGTCCCGTGCTGAATGGTACAAAGATTATTATATCGGCCCCGACTTAGCTTTTTGCTGGCTGAAATGTTAGTAGCTACCATGCTAAGCAGCGCTGGTTCTCAGGCAGAGCCTTGAAAACGTGGGACATCACACATAATGTTTTGTAAGTATTTAAATAAAAATATAACCAAAACTGAGTGTTTACATGCCCTAGGGAATTTATCTAAGAGGGAATATTATTATGATAGATTGATAAAAAATACAAAATAATTACAAACACTGACAGTCATGTAGGTACAGGATACTTTTATCCCGAAAAAGCAACGGGAACGGGGTGTTACGGGAACGGGCGAGCGAAGCCGCGGGCGGCCACTAGTTTAAAAATAAAAACAAGTATTCTATGACAGTTGTGATATACCTACCTATTTATTGCATTGTAAAGAAGACGACATGTTCCAATTAAGTATGGAATAAAATATTCGGCAAATCACCCCGCAAATGATCCGGCAAATGGCTCCAATGACAGGCCATTACTCTTTTCATGAAATTTTCGGGCATCGCAGCGAAAACATCCTATGATCTTGTGATGGTACCATTATCATCAGCCTGAAGAAGTCCACTGCTGGACATAGGCCTCCCTGGGCCTCCCCTACACATTTCCAGGAAGAACGATTCTGAGCCCTTTCCATCCACCGACTTCCTGCGATCTTAACAATGTCGTCGGTCCATCTGGTGGGTGGGTGCCCAACGTTTCGTCTTCCGGTTCGTGGTTGCCATTCGAGAACCTTTATTCCCCAACGGTTATCGGTTCTTCGAGTTACATGACCTGCTCATTGCCACTTCACCTAAGTACTAGGTAATTCTACAAGCTATGTCGGTGACCTTGGTTCTACGGATATCCTCATTTCTGATTGTATCACGAAGTGGAACTCCCAGCATAGCTCGTTGCGCGACTTTGAGCTTGTGCACGAGGCCAACAGTTAGCGACCACGTCTCAGTTCCGTATGTCATCACTGGCAACACGCACTGGTTAATGACTTGTATTGAGGCTCTGTGGTATCTGCGACGAGAAGATGTGGCGCAATTTCCCGAACTTTTGATTATTTCTGATGGTACCAACCAACCTATATTTCAGAAGAACACAGAAATAGTCGGGTGTGCCGAGCGCAGGGTGCTATAGCTGGCACCGGGACGAGAACTGCAGATATACCTACCGACCACTAGCAAGCCTGCTCGGAGATGGATCGCCAAGCTAGCGGCATCTCGTCCCCATCCCATGTATTGCACAATGCTGCTGAGGTATGTATTATATGTATTTATATAATATATGTATGTCTGCATGAAATTTCTCACATTTATTCAGTTACGCACGCTACGGCGAAATACAAATAAAGAAGTGGGAACCATACAATCACATAAATTAGGTGCCTACAGAGCTCAAAACAAGATGTTTCCAAAATGTTGAATAAGGTACTTTGAATAAAGAAGGTGGTTAACATGACGTGTCTTGCAGACAGCACGCGGCTCGCCGGCGCCGGCCGACGCTGTCGTCGCCTCTTCCCACGCTGTCGTCGCCTCTCCCCACGCTGTCGTCGCCTCTCCCCACGCTGTCGTCGCTGTTAAAGAAGAGCGAGCGACCTCTGAAGACGAAGAGAGCGCTGCACATTTCCATATTGACATCGACGAGTGCAAGTTGGAGACAATTGATATAAAAGTAAAAGTTGAACATGATTCTGTTAAAACAGAACTAATTGTAGAAAGAACAGATGATTTCACAAAGTCTAGAAGTGAACCGGACGTCGAACAAAATGCAATGAAAGGAACACGATCATGTTTTAATTGTGACGCGTGCAACAAACGACTGCACAAGAAAAGTGACTTGATAAAACACATTCAGAAGTTTCACAAAGTGGAACGTCCTTATTCCTGCATCGAATGCGACAAGATGTTCTCTAGTAAAAGTGCTCTGACGAAACATAAACGAATTATTCACTCTGGAGAAACGCCATATTCTTGCAATAGATGTCGTAAAACATTCGTCGTTCAAGATCGTCTGACGAGACATATGCGGACTCACACGGGAGAAAAGCCCTACTCCTGCAAGACATGCGATAACAAATTCACCTATAAAGCTAATTTGGTAAGACACATGAGAATTCACAGCGGAGAGAAGCCATATTCCTGCAAACTATGTGCCAAGGTGTTCACTGAAAATGGGAGTTTGACAAAACACATGCGAGCTCACACCGGGGAGAAGCCCTTCCCGTGCAACCGATGTGACGCCGCGTTCTCCCAGCGCGGCAACCTGCGCCGCCACCTGCGCGCGCACGCGGGCCGGCGCCCCTACTGCTGCGCGCGCTGCCCGCACGCATGCTCCGACAAGGGCAACTTGACGCGACACATGCGAACGCACACTTAGCTACCTACCTCCTGCCCTCCTACCTCATAATCCTGTTACAGCTCCTGTACCTATTATGTAGGATCATCTGAAATTATTTTGACTAATCTATATACCTACTTAATATGTACTAAATAATATTATAAAGCTGACAAATTTGATAAACGGTTAAAGTTACGCAAAAATTATATTTGACGGAGTTGTCCTTCTCTAAAAGTTGTAAAAAAAAGTCAACGGCAAACATTTTTTATGATAAGTAACTAAGTTATCAATTTCGTTATAAAATAAGGCATTATCTTCGAAGTTATTTTCTTATCCAAATAAATACGTTATTAATCACAAGTAGGTATTTAATTTTGAACATTCAAAATTGTCCTTGAAATAATGACCGTTTTAAAATAACTCCGCATCAGCAACGGTTATTCAGATTGCAATGCAATGTAGCGACACATGCCATGCTCTATAACCAGCGGATATCCAGGCGCTTCCATCGATACCTCTTTTGTCAAATCATTCGTAAACAGTCCTAGTAGGCAACAAATATTGCACACTGGCTAATTTCGGCTTCATAGAGCGTACCTAGTATGTGTCAGGAAGAGACAGCGCTCTACAAAAGCAGAAAATCCGATATGCAATTCATAAGAATCATAAACTTATTATTAGACGAGGGGACGAGGTCAGTAAATAAAAGAAGAAGAATAAGAAATACTTAAAACAAGTTTAATTTAAATAGGAAGTCGCAGGTCGCCTAGCCATCAGTATATAATACCTATATGCTGCCGTTTCACTTTGAGAAATAGCACACGCTCCTTTGGTAATTCCTGTTCCGCACGCGCCGCCGGCGCCGCCGCCGCCGCCGCCGCCGCCGCCGCGCCGCCGGGATAGCCGCACGTAGCTATAGTGTGCGTCCACGTCCAGTCCTCCGCCGGCGCCGCGTCGTCTCTAGAACCCGAAGGTTGAACCGAACCCAGAGGTGTTCCCGGAACGTGAACACTACGGCGTTAGGAGCACGCAACGAATCAACTATACAAGGAGCATAGAAATCAGTGTGCTATTTACATTAGGAAAAAAAAGCAGCCAAGTGCGAGTCGGACTCGCCCATGAAGGGTTCCGTAGCATCAAGTTACATAATATAAAGGTTCTTGTAGTTCGTCGAAAGGTAAATTGCGGTTTACGATTCATGACGTATAAAAAAAAACCACTGACTAGATCTCGTTCAAACCAAATATCGTTGAAAGTTTGTATAGTAATGTACAATATACAGGGTTATTCATTATTAGCTGCAAATACTCAGGAATTAGATTCAACAAATAAAATAAAAAATATTTATGAAATGATTTTTTTTAAGTTTTGTTATGAAAATCCCGAGAAAATCGATAAAGGAATCATTGGCGCCTGACCTATTTTGACCTTTGATCCGCGCCCGCGCACCGTTAGTGACACTCTGCGTTCAGTCACCGCCTGGGTGGGTCATCGTCCTGTTCTCCGTGGCAATCATTATGCAATAGCCGTAAAGAAATTATTAAAAATAAAATTTTGATACAAAAACTTGAAAAAATTTTTGATCAAATTTAAAAAAAAGAATTTCATAAATATTTTTTATTCTATTTGTTGAACCTAATTCCTGAGTATTTGCAGTTAATAATGAATAACCCTGTATAATTTTTTTAGTTTTATCTTTTTCTTATTTTAGAAGTTAGAGGGGGGGGACCAACTTTTTTCAACTTTGGAAGTGTCTCTCGCGCAAACTATTCAGTTTAGAAAAAAACGATATTAGAAACCTCAACATCATTTTTGAAGACCTATTCATAGATACCACACGTATGGGTTCGATGAAATTAAAATTTTCGAGTTTCAGTTTCAAGTATGGGGACCCCCACAATTTATAGTTTTTTTAGGGTTCCGTAGCCAAATGGCAAAAACGGAACCCTTATAGATTCGTCATGTCTGTCTGTCTGTCCGACCGTGTCACAGCCATTTTTCTCCGAAACCATAAGAGCTACACTGATGAAATTTGGCGAGTAGATGTATTCTGTAAACCGCATTAAGATTTTTACACAAAAATAGAAAAAAAACTATAAATTTTGGGGGTCCCCATACTTCAAACTGAAACTCAAAAAATTTTTTTTCATCGAACCCATACGTGTGGGTTATCTATGAATAGGTCTTCAAAAATGATGTTGAGGTTTCTAATATCGTTTTTTTCTAAACTGAATAGTTTGCGCGAGAGACACTTCCAAAGTTGAAAAAAGTTGGTCCCCCCCCCCTCTAACTTCTAAAATAAGGCAATGATAAAACTAAAAAAAATATATGTTGTACATTACTATGCAAAATTTCAACGATATTTGGTTTGAACGAGATCTAGTCAGTAGTTTTTTTTTTATACGTCATAAATCGTCAACCGCAATTTACCTTTCGACGAACTACAAAAACCTTTATATTATGTTACTTGATGCTACGGAACCCTTCATGGGCGAGACCGACTCGCACTTGGCTGCTTTTTTCTATTTTTGTGTAAAAATCTTAATGCGGTTCACAGAATACATCTACTCGCCAAGTTTCATCAGCCTAGCTCTTACGGTTTCGGAGAAAAATGGCTGTGACATACGGACGGACAGACAGACATGACGAATCTATAAGGGTTCCATTTGGCTACGGAACCCTAAAAAGGGCACAGGAACTGCAGGTTCTGTGAGGCGACTGGTATCGGTAATGAGTTATATCAACAAGTCCTTGCGATGAAGGACGTGGCGCCACGTGTATGAATGCCTCGGCTAACAGCTAGTAAATAGGTCTGTTCAGTCAATGAACATGCATGTTCATACTAGAGTATGAACATTATATTCCTAGTACCTACCTATACCAAACTATAAAGTTATTACTCTAAACCACGGTCCATCGGCACATTCGGCACATCCCAAAACTGCAGCGTCAGATTGACACAGTTACAGAGTTCGTCTCAAATGAGAGCAGCTGTGTCGGCGTTTACACCGACGACACACTAGGTTAAAATTATCTTAGTGTTAATTAGATAAAATTAGCATATAAGGTCAATATTTTGTAGAATAAATCAATTACCAACCAGTCACCGAGTTTCACTCATCTCCGCAACCATACCTAGAAGTCACCTAGCTTCCGCTGGAAGCCCTGCCCAGGAACACCTAGCTTCCACTGGAAGCCGCCCAGACGACCCAGCACCCACGGGACAAGCCGCCCAGAGGACCCCAGCAACCACGGGACAAGCCGCCCAGACGACCCCAGCAACCACGGGACAAGCCGCCCAGACGACCCCAGCACCACGGAACAAGCCGCCCAGACGACCCCAGCAACCACGGAACAAGCCGCCCAGACGACCCAGCACCACTGAACGAGCCACCCAGACGACCCCAGCACCCATTGGACGAGCCACCCAGACGCCCCCAGCACCCACTGGACGAGCCACCTAGACGCCCAGCATCCACTGGACGAGCCAACCAGTCATCCCTGCCGTAGCAGGACGAGCCGCCCAGGCACCCCCAGGAAGAGCCACCTATCCACACGGATCTTGGTGGACCGCTCCTCCTTCCAACCTCCGTTCTAGCCTCCTCTCACTGTGGCCAAGACACCCTTAGCCGTCAGTAGATCGGTCTTGTGAGTCTGCTTGACCGGCGGTGAGAAAACCCTTTCCTGTGTACATTGCACGCCGTACACATACCTTTCTTCCTTCCCAACTTCCGTCTGTTACCTTAGGTCTCATGGTAACAGGCATCCCGCACTTATCTATATATACATTATCTATTTATATGGTAGGCTAGGACACACACATCAGGATTAGGATAGGATTAGGGATAGGTTGATAGGCTTATGTTAGGATATTAGCACGTAGGTTAGGTTTAAGTACGTTCAGGCAACGGCACTGTATAATACGCACGGCCCTGCCTGTTCATTTGGTCCTTCGAGCATTTAAAGAACCAGGTAGTTTCGCGATCCTCTTGCCCCGTAATTGAACTAATGACTGACTGACTACCTTTGGCATACTTCAAGCTAGCGTACTTAACTAGCGTTAGTTTTGTTGTATGTTGAAGAACATACTAGCACTTAGTTGTCATTCGTACAGTAGCGAATCGGGTACCGGCCTCCCACAAGCGGGTCTCACCGGTATTTTGAGAAGTCGCAAACACTGTATCGAGGATAAGATAAGATAACTAAGTGCATTTTGAACCCCCCCCCCCTGTAGTTAAGTTAGGAATAGGGAATCAAGAAACTTCAAGAACTACAAGCACTATGGAAATACAGAAGATTAATGCAACCATCCAAAGCCAAGAAGCAGACTACCACTTAATTCAACAGTTATTCACCAACGCAAAGAAAGATTCTGTTACAAGAAAGACTGAGAAATATATAGCAGAGAGGAAAAGTCGGTTGACAGAAATTATAACGAGAGTAACAACCAACCATGCCCAACTAGAAAACCAGGAAATATTATTAAACCACAAATATATAACAACTAATTACTATGACTCCATTGAATCTTTGTATACACAAGCGATGGAGTACTTAGAGAAATGTGAAACAAGGATTCAATGTTTAAATCAGCTGTGTCAACCAGCAGACATTGAACCAGAAGAAGAAGAAGTTACTAGCTCACCCAAAATAGTTATTCAACAATTCCGAATAAACCAAATAGAGAAGAAATTACAAGTTGTGAAGCAATCGCTATCTGAAGACAAACCAAACTGGTATTGGGAGTCCATGCTCACAACGTTACAAAAACAGTGGCTAGAAATTGAAGAAGCGCACCTAATGATTTTGATGGAAGAAAAACTACTTGAACACTCCTATTTCCAAGAGTTTATGTTTGAAAAAACACAGACAAAATATGATAATGTTATGGAGCAGCTGTCGTCAAAAAATAACAAAAAAAGTTCTGGGAACCATAACCTAAAACTGCCCAAAATCATAATTCCAACGTTCACTGGGAGCTACGAGTCATGGAGTTCGTTTTATGATTTATTCTTGAAAATAATACACGAAGACATGTCGCTATCTGCCACAGAGAAAATGCAGTACCTGAAAACCCACGTACAAGGAGATGCCGCTAAGTTAATCAGACATTTAACAGTATGTGACGCTAACTATACCACAGCTTGGACACTTCTCACAAAACGATACAAGAATGAACGAATAATTGTAAACAAGCACATAGATAACATCCTAAACATACCAAAATTAAGAAAAGCAACTGCCGAGCACCTAAGAAATTTGCATGATACAATTAACGAAAATCTGGAAGCACTTAAAAGTCAAAACATCGACATTTCAACGTGGGACCCAATCCTAACAAGAATGTTAAGCAGGATATGGGATCCAGAAACCGATGAAAAATACGAACACCAGTTACAAGAACCTAACAAGCCTCAAGACTTGTCAGAGATGATGCAGTTCCTAGAAAAAAGGTTTAAATGCTTAGAAACTACCAGCTCTAACAAAGACGAAAAAATGTTCTACAAAACCCGTTATGAAACATCATCATCATCAACAATACGCAGACAAACAGGTAGATGCTGGTATTGCCAAAGTAATGAACACACTGTGTATCAATGCGCCAAATTTAAGACGTTATCAATCCCAGACCGCATTAATGTTGTTTATGAAAGAAAAATGTGCAAAAACTGCCTTATGCACGAGATTTCCCAAACATGTCATAGCACGAAGAAGTGCGGATATTGTGGGAAAAAAGGACACCATTCTTATTTACACCAAGAAAGTCCTTATAAGTCACAATATGGAAGACCTAATGAAAACCCAACTGTATCAAAGGATGAAAGATATATTACACCAAACATAATAAAACCGAAAAGATCCAATATGGCTAGTACCAATTCAAACAAACAGAAAACAACTTTACTCGCAACAGCTTTAGTGAAAGCAAAATCCATTGATGGAATGCCTCAATTGCTAAGAGTGTTGTGCGACCAAGGGTCTGAAGCTTCTTTCTGCACAGAAGAACTGGCCCAACTATTAGCTTATCCTCGCAGTAAGATAAAAGCTGAAATAATAGGAATTGCTGACGACAAACCTAAGACATCGAACTACTCGATAGATATAGAACTACAACCCAGATTTCCCAGTGAATATAAATTACCAGTAACACTTCTAATCTTACCAAAACTAAGTGGAGAATTACCTAATGAGAATATACCAGAACTAGAACCAAGCCGATTAAAAAGTAAAATGATTGCTGATCCAACATACTACAAAAAAGGTCCGATAGACATAATATTAGGAGCCCAAGAGTATAGTAACTTGTTGCTCAGTGGATTGGAAAAAATTCAAGACGGAGTTATTGCCCAGGATACTGAATTTGGGTGGATTCTATCCGGGTCATGTGGTGCCAAAACGACTAATAATATAAAGATAGTAAACATGATGACCCGTACTACAGAAATTCAACAATTGAAGGAATTTTGGGAACGTGAAGAAATTACTGAAAGGAACGAACCATCTCAAGATGACCAGGCTTGTGAAAATTTCTACCAAAATACAACAGAAAGGAATCCAGACGGATCGTACACTGTTAGAATACCATTCAAAAATCCTGAAGTTCAATATGGAAACTCACGCCAGAAAGCTGCTGCCAGATTATTACAACTAGAACAAAAATTCACCAAGGACAAAAAACTAAAACAAAGATACCAAGACTTCCACAGTGAATACCTTGAAATGGGTCACATGAGCGAGGTGACCAAATCAGGTTATTGCCAAGGGAAATACTATGTTCCTCATCAGCCAGTGATTAATAAAGAATCACTAACAACGAAACTAAGGGTAGTGTTTGACGCCTCAAGCAAACCCAGCACTAATATCAGCCTTAACGACAATATGTATACCGGTCCACGGCTACACCAAGACCTAACAGCAATATTATTACGATGGAGGAAACATAAAATCATCTGTATGGCTGATATAGAAAAAATGTATCGCTTCATAGAAGTAAATAAACAAGACTTAACATACCAACGGATACTATGGAGAGACTAACCTTTAAAACCAATTGATGAATATGAATTAACAACAGTAACGTACGGAACTGCGTCAGCACCGTACTTAGCCAGTAAAGTATCTCTACGAGATTTTTATGTGGATGATATCTTGCCAGGAGAAAGTGCCACTGCCAACGCAAAAAAGTTACATCAAAACCGAACTCAAATGTTACAAACAGGCAATTTTAATACCAGTAGAAAACAAGTACACCCAGGCGATGACGGACTAACTAGAGTCGTAACATTGCAAAAACCATCGGAATCAATTCTGAAAAAATCGATCCATAAATTGATCCCATTACCAATAAATGCACCGACTGTGAATCAAAGTAGTGATGCACCAGAATGTACAAAAACGGTACAACCACCTGTCGTAATTCAAAGAAGCAAGAAACCTAAACCTAGAACAACCAAAAACTGGTCACCATTGATCATGTTCTTCCTCGTAATGGTTCAAATATTTGGTACAGCAATATCAGCATACACGCTGAGAAGTGTTCAACCAGGCTTCTATGTGGAACAAATAGGAACAGTAGGCATAGTAGAGGTGTGTTCAGAATAGAAACAAGTTATGAGAGAGAACACATCGTACAAGATCTTGAAAAAATAAAAACAGTAACGTCACAATTTGATAAGCTATGTGACAAAGCAAAATTGCACGTAAAAGCAACGCATTGCAGGCAATTTTACCACTATTTAACGGAACAAGAAACCAAATTGGAACGAACAAAAGACTATTTAACAGAGCTGAACAAAACTACAAAAAAGAGAGGCATATTAGGGCAGTTTTTAACGTCAGTATTTGGGGTAAATGACGAAGTTTACAGAGACATTGATTCCCTCAACAAAAACCAAGAAAAATTAATAGAGTCTGCGAACCATCAAACAAAATTTATGTTATCAACAATTTCACAAATCAACAAAACAGAAGATAGCGTTACACAGAAACTAGAGAAATTCCATACCAAATTGAACAAAGTTATAGACTACTTGCACGAAAAAAGCAATAAAGAAGCAGACATTGACAACAATCAGGTCAACATACAAGTAATGGAAACCTACCAGTTAGCAGAAAAGTACATACAAGACATTATTGATTACTACAATGAACTGTTAGAAATTTATCTAGCCAAAGCCACAGTCTACAGCATACTACCACCTAAAAACGTCACTGAGTTAATTTTATCAGCAAACAAAAAACTACCAGCTAACTTAAAAATCATTCAGCAACAATTACTCGACACAAGAATTGCAGAAAATGATACACACATTCAAGTATATGCATAC
This sequence comes from Thera obeliscata, assembly GCA_947578465.1. Classification (NCBI taxonomy): domain Eukaryota; kingdom Metazoa; phylum Arthropoda; class Insecta; order Lepidoptera; family Geometridae; genus Thera; species Thera obeliscata. The sequence continues at coordinate 12,415,330 of OX387918.1, read as the reverse complement.
TTCCCGATACAAGATGTAGCAAAGTATACATTAATGCATGTCACTGCTGTCCCAGTAAAAAACATTGATCAATCATTCCAGAGTATAGAAATTCAGAAAGCGTATATAGGACTAGAGTATAACAACGAATTATATTTTGATTTGAATCATGAGGAGTTCACGGATTGTTTACATAGATAATATTCCCATTACATTTGCTTCCCTAGTGCGGTGAAGAACATGCAATTAAATAATAATTGCATTGTTGATCACCTATTTAAAAATACAACGAAAACTAAATGTTACACCAAAACATTTAATATCGCCAATAGCATATTGTGGAAACAGTTATACATGCAAAACACTTGGTTGTACATAGTTAAAGATCGTGTCATCATATCAATCATTTGTGATGGACAACGAGAAGAAGTAGAGCTTCGAGATGTTGGTGTTATAAAAATTAATGACAATTGCATAATAAAGACAACAGACAAAATATTATCAGCCAAAAGAACTATTTCAGTACAGAATGTAGCTTCATATTCCAAGCCAATACCATTTTCACTCAATACTATAAATTCTACCACAGATATCTTCAACATTACTAGAGATGAGGTAGTAGATAGTTCCAACGACATCTTAGACCACTTAATTAAGTCGGAAAAAACAGAACAAACACAACTACACAATACAGTTTGGAGACAAATTAGGTCACACACTTACACCGTTAGCATTGTGTCTGCACTAGTAATGTTAATGATTGTTGTAATAACATTCTGCTATGGTCCTCAGCTGGGAAGATGGATGAGATCACTAGTCCAGCACCAACGCAACCACCCCAGGAGCTCCAGAACCAAACAATCTGCTGGCCAGCCATCCGATGCAACTGAACCCACGGCCACGCAGTCACCCATCTCATCGACCAGCCAACAAAGTCCCCCAGAAGAAACGTCAGCTAAACATAAAACTATCCCTACCACCAAGCGACCTACAGTGCCGAGCGAGTCCATCGAATTGTACCAACTCAAGCCTATACCTCGAGAGGCCCCAGAATGTTCAGTCAATGAACATGCATGTTCATACTAGAGTATGAACATTATATTCCTAGTACCTACCTATACCAAACTATAAAGTTATTACTCTAAACCACGGTCCATCGGCACATTCGGCACATCCCAAAACTGCAGCGTCAGATTGACACAGTTACAGAGTTCGTCTCAAATGAGAGCAGCTGTGTCGGCGTTTACACCGACGACACACTAGGTTAAAATTATCTTAGTGTTAATTAGATAAAATTAGTATACAGGGTTATTCATTATTAGCTGCAAATACTCAGGAATTAGGTTCAACAAATAAAATAAAAAATATTTATGAAATGATTTTTTTAAAGTTTTGTTATGAAAATCCCGAGAAAATCGATAAAGGAATCATTGGCGCCTGACCTATTTTGACCTTTGATCCGCGCCCGCGCGCCGTGAGTGACACTCTGCGTTCAGTCACCGCCTGGGTGGGTCATCGTCCTGTTCTCCATGGCAATCATTATGCAATAGCCGTAAAGAAATTAATAAAAATAAAATTTTGATACAAAAACTTGAAAAAATTTTTGATCAAATTTAAAAAAAATAATTTCATAAATATTTTTTATTCTATTTGTTGAACCTAATTCCTGAGTATTTGCAGTTAATAATGAATAACCCTGTATAAGGTCATTATTTTGTAGAATAAATCAATTACCAACCAGTCACCGAGTTTCACTCATCTCCGCAACCATACCTAGAAGTCACCTAGCTTCCGCTGGAAGCCCTGCCCAGGAACACCTAGCTTCCACTGGAAGCCGCCCAGACGACCCAGCACCCACGAGACAAGCCGCCCAGAGGACCCCAGCAACCACGGGACAAGCCGCCCAGACGACCCCAGCAACCACGGGACAAGCCGCCCAGACGACCCCAGCACCACGGAACAAGCCGCCCAGACGACCCCAGCAACCACGGAACAAGCCGCCCAGACGACCCAGCACCACTGAACGAGCCACCCAGACGACCCCAGCACCCATTGGACGAGCCACCCAGACGCCCCCAGCACCCGCTGGACGAGCCACCTAGACGCCCAGCATCCACTGGACGAGCCAACCAGTCATCCCTGCCGTAGCAGGACGAGCCGCCCAGGCACCCCCAGGAAGAGCCACCTATCCACACGGATCTTGGTAGACCGCTCCTCCTTCCAACCTCCGTTCTAGCCTCCTCTCACTGTGGCCAAGACCGCCCAGAGGACCCCAGCAACCACGGGACAAGCCGCCCAGACGACCCCAGCAACCACGGGACAAGCCGCCCAGACGACCCCAGCACCACGGAACAAGCCGCCCAGACGACCCCAGCAACCACGGAACAAGCCGCCCAGACGACCCAGCACCACTGAACGAGCCACCCAGACGACCCCAGCACCCATTGGACGAGCCACCCAGACGCCCCCAGCACCCGCTGGACGAGCCACCTAGACGCCCAGCATCCACTGGACGAGCCAACCAGTCATCCCTGCCGTAGCAGGACGAGCCGCCCAGGCACCCCCAGGAAGAGCCACCTATCCACACGGATCTTGGTGGACCGCTCCTCCTTCCAACCTCCGTTCTAGCCTCCTCTCACTGTGGCCAAGACACCCTTAGCCGTCAGTAGATCGGTCTTGTGAGTCTGCTTGACCGGCGGTGAGAAAACCCTTTCCTGTGTACATTGCACGCCGTACACATACCTTTCTTCCTTCCCAACTTCCGTCTGTTACCTTAGGTCTCATGGTAACAGGCATCCCGCACTTATCTATATATACATTATCTATTTATATGGTAGGCTAGGACACACACATCAGGATTAGGATAGGATTAGGGATAGGTTGATAGGCTTATGTTAGGATATTAGCACGTCCTGCCCGGGAACAGTGACCGGACCACACCATCCAGCAATGCCGGCTCGAGGGTCTCCGTCAGTGGGGGACCAAAGGGGCGCAGTTTGTTTCGCGCCGCCTTGTATGGTCTCCCGTAAGGGTCCCTATTGAGGCCCTCCAGCATCTCGGCTCGCGCCGCGTCATCAGCGGCGCCCATTGCCGACTTGAGGACCTTCTTTGCCTCTACGTAAGAGGCGTAAAGAAGGTCCTCGCTTTCGGGGTCTCTCCGGCTGCGCCGTCGACTCCGCGTATACAGTCTCCTTGCCGCAACGCAGGCGGCTCGAAGCTCCGCTAGCTCCTCCGTCCACCAATAGACGGCACGACGGGGAGGTGGGCGGCGAGACCGAGGCATGCTGGAATTGCACACCTCGGTCAGGGACTTCTTAAGTTGGACCGCTGCTGCATCCACGTCCAGGACATCGACAGGAGGCGTGAGCCAGTCCTGGACGAACGCCGCCTCTTTAGCCGCCTCACGGTCGAGGCGGGTGAGAGCCCACCGCGGAAAGGGAGATCGGTCCGTCTGGGCCGTCCTCCCCGGGCTCTGGGTGGCAATGTCAAACCGCACATATCGGTGGTCTGACATTGTTTCCACTGTCTCAACCCGCCAGTTGATGACGCGGGCGGCCAGGACGGGGGTGGCAAACGAGACGTCCACCACTGACCCTCCCCATCGCCGCACACACGTCTGGACCGTGCCTCTGTTAAGGAGGGACATTCCAATCGAAGTCGCCCAGAGTTCCACGGGGCGTCCCCGAACGTTACAAGAGGCGGCCGGGTTGCCCCAGGCCGTTGACTTGGCGTTCAGGTCACCCAGTACGACGACCTGGCGGGGCACCGCCCTTCCGACAACCGCAGTGAGGATTTCAAGGAAATTCTCAAAATCCTGCAGAGGGCGGTTTGGGGAGAAATATACGCCCACCAAGGCTATTTCCCCCCACGCGGCGGCCACGTATCCCGATCCTCTCTCTAAGAGCGAGAGGGGAGGGGAGTCTGTGGAAGACCGCGAAACTAATGCGACTAAGCCGTCCCGATCACCCAACCAACGAGGGGAGACTGAGTACGGCTCGCCAACCACCGCCACGTCCACCAACCACTCAGCCATGGCCTGCATTAACAGGTTCTGGGCTGCTTTGCAGTGGTTGATGTTCGCCTGAAGGATGCGATGTTCGACCCTATCCATCAATCGGACATCGCACCACCTTCATCGGCGGCCGAAGTCCCTGCTTGGGGGGCGGCGGCTGCAGCGGCAAGCGGGGTCTGTGCCTGTGCTTTACCCTTCTTAGGGGGAGGATTGCAACTCCTCCCCTTCATAATGTGACCCGCTGGGCGGCCACTGGCTGCACATACTGCGCAGCGAGGCGTGGTGGCTTTGCAGGAGACGGACTTGTGTCCGTCCTCACCGCAGCGGTAACAGGAGTTGTCCTGTCCACCTTCGATGGACAAAGAGCCCTCGTGTGACCAATCCCAAAGCACTTGTAACAGCGCAGGGGCTGATCGTCAAGTACCCGCACTCTGCAGGAACCGAACCCTACAATAAGCCGCCCCTTGTCAAGGACGGCTTTGGCAACCGCGACTGGGCATTCTAGGCGGATAGCACCCATGCCACCGCGGCCGGGCCTGATATCCCGACCCTGCACCGCTGACACGCCGCAGCCTCTCGCTGCTGCGATTGCCACCACCACCTCCTCTTTGGTGACCGAGTCGTCGAGATCGGTCACCTCCAAGACCACGGACCTAGTTGGCCTTGCTATTTTGGCCGCGTCTGCGATGACCTCTTGCAATTTACTTGCGAAGAGGTCCGCATTGGCACTGCCCTGGGCCCCCGGGAATTCGAAGATTCGAGCCCCGGCTAGGGTGCGGCGACATCCAACGGCTCCAATCCCAAGCTGGGTGGGATCGGCGTTGGAACGGGCCCGCTTGAGGACGGACTCGTACGTCTCGCCTTTCTCCACAGCCTCCGCAGTGAGAGTCACCACGACGGCTGCCGTCTTGGGAGGAACCAACGGCTTCCTTCCACCGGCGGGGGCCCTTTTAGCTGCCGGGGCAGCGTTGGTGGGCTTGGGGGTCGACTTTTTCCCTTTCCCCTTCCCCTTTCCCTTACCAGTCGCCTGCGACGGGCAGGAAGGGGTGACGGAGGGGGCAGCAGGGGTGACGGCCGTTCTCACCTTTTTCTTGGCCTTGCCCTTTCCCTTATTTACCACTTCCGTCCACGGCTGGTTGGACGGGGTGGTAGAAGGTAATTGGGCGTCCTCCCTTTGGGAGGATGGCCCCGGCTTAGACGGACTCTTGTCCGCCGCTAGGCGCGGTCGAACACGCACCTCCGGTAAGAGCCTGTCCTCGATACCATCGAGGCAGGCTCTTGTGAATGCCCTTTCCTCCATGACAACCTTGCGGATGATATCCTCAAGGTTGGAGGAAGGAGTTTCAGCCGTTGGTTTGGGGGCGGCCTGAGAAGGCCGGGCCGTGGCTTCAGCAAGCTTCTGGTGCAGCTGGCTGAGCTCCGACTGCAGGCGATCAACTTTTGCCTGCAGGTGCCGCGACTCGTCAGTACCAGTGCGCTGCACAAGCTCCGCTATTATGCCGCGCATGCTCGCGGCCCGCGACTTCAGGGACTTTTGAAAAGTCCCCTTCAGGTGAGAGGACTTGGCAGCAAGCACCGTTATCTGCTCCGCGTCTTCCTGCGCCATGCGGTCCAGCTCAGCCAGGGAGTGGTCCGCGTACAGGACGATGGACTCACCATACCCGGCCTTGGCCCGCGCAGTGCGCGCCTGCTTCTCCTTAGCGGCAACCTGCTCCTCCAGGTCCTGCTGGCGCGCCTCCCGCTGAGCTAGGTTCAGCTGGCGTTGCGCATCTGCCAAACCCACTACGTGGGTATCAGCAACGGCGGGAGGGGCCATTATGGCCCTTATCTTTCGCTTGGACTTGCCCTTCGGCACGTCCGAGCCAGATCCGCTCTTCAGGAAGGCCCGCTTCCGCTTTTGTCGAGCCGCTGGCGGACCAGCGTCCGACTCAAACGCCATGGACTCGCTGTCAGAGTTGAAGTCTGACAGCTCATCCGCCCTGCCATAAAGGCCAACCGCGGCAGCTGCTTCGCAGCTGACCGCCACCTCCATCGAACTCTCGTTCGATTGGCCCTGAGAAGGGCCCTTTAGGGAGCGCCCGGAGGCGTCTCGCGCAGGTTTTTTAGGCATAGCCTTCGCCGATGTTGTAGTACCCGCAAGTAAGCTCTACAACGCACAGTGCACTTTAGCCGAGCCCAGTTCTGCCACTCCGTTACGGTGGTCAGAACTGGATCGTTTCCAGGGGACGCGACGTGGACGCAAGCACTGTGGTGTGTAAGTTGTTCGAGGGGATTGTCGCTAGACGGCTAAATGGCTTCCTGCTGGAGGTGGGGCCGAACCTGTCGGACGCCCAGTTCGGCTTCCGAAAAGGGCGTTCGACAGTCGACGCGCTGGCCCGGCTTAAAAGTCAGGTGAGGGAAGCCGTGGAAGCAAGGGACGGAGTTTTGGCTGTGTCATTTGACATAGCCAACGCCTTTAACTCCGTCCCTCACTCGACAATACTAGAGGCGCTCCGCTACCATGGAGTGCCTCAGTATCTGAGGAGCCTCCTGACTAGCTACCTGGAGGACCGAGCAGTCCTCCTCGTAGATAAAGCGGGCCAACTTCGACGGTATGCCGCGGAGTCTGGCGTTCCACAGGGGTCCGTCCTAGGACCACTCCTGTGGAACATCGATTCGATTGGCTTTTGCGGGGGGCTCTCCTCCGTGGCACGAGTGTCATCTGTTACGCAGATGACACTCTTCTCACTGCCCGGGGGGAGAGCTTTAGGGAAGCGGCGAGTCTGGCCTCGGCCGGGGGATCATTAGTTGCGGGGAGGATCCGCCGTCTTGGACTACAGGTGGCGTTGCACAAGACCGAGGCCGTGTTTTTCCACGGGCCTCGAAAGCGTATCCCCACCGATGCTCACATCGTTGTGGAGGGTGTCCAGGTGTCAGTGAAGACCCAGATGAAATATCTGGGCCTGGTACTAGACAGCAGATGGCGCTTCGGCCCGCATTTCAATGGGCTGTCGACTCGCCTGCTGAAGGTGGCGGGCGCGTTGTCGTGGCTTCTCCCAAACACAGGGGGACCCAAAGCACGATGCCGACAGTTATATGCCGGCATCCTAAAGAGTATGGCCCTATACGGGGCCCCCATCTGGGCGGACTCTCTCCAAAGAAGAGAGAACGCCACCGCGATCCGCAAGCCCCAAAGGGCAATCGCGCAGCGGGTGGCAAGAGCCTACCGGTCGGTAAGTTTTGCGGCGGCATGCGCTCTGGCGGGCACCCCTCCTTGGGAGCTCGAGGCGTGGGTGCTCGCCAAAGTGTACGAGTGGATGGTGGGGCGTAGGGTTCTCGGAGAGCACCCCGCCCCGGCAGAGCGGGAGGCCGTCCGGCGTGAGGCGAGAGATTCGATCGTCCACCATTGGACAGAGGACCTCGCCTCCGCCGTATTTGGCCGCCGAACGCTGGACGCGCTTGGACCAATCTTGCGAGAATGGCTCGAGCGGCCTCACGGCTTCCTCTCGTTCCGTCTGGTGCAGGTGCTATCCGGGCACGGATGCTTTGGAAAGTACCTGCACCGGATCGGAAGGGAGGGAGCTCCTTCGTGCCACGATTGTGGCGCGGCGGAGGACACGGCGCAGCACACCCTCGAGGTGTGCCCGTCGTGGTCTGAACCGCGCCGCGATCTAATTGCGGTTGTCGGGCCAGACCTCTCTCTTCCCGGTGTGGTCAACTCCATGCTGGGTGACGAGAGAAGCTGGGCAGCGGTCACCTCCTTTTGTGAGGTTGTGATGTCGCAAAAGGAGGCAACAGAGCGCGCGCGTGAGGAAGACCCTCACGCACCCCTCTGCAGGCAGAGAAGGGGCAGGAGAAGGCGACTGTAAAGTCGCCTACCTTCTCCTCATGCGGTGGTGAATGGCAGGAGAGTGGCGTGGAGGCCCCCTCTCTTGCATTGCACACTTTCACCACCCCCGTTGGACGGGAAGTCGCTCCTGGGCCCCTCCCTAAAAGGGCGGGACGTGCGGACCCCACTGTAAAGGTGGGTAGTCGTCGGCGGGAGACTGGATGTCAAGGCTTTGCCGGTTTCCCAGTCTCCTTCCACATAGACGAAGCTGGAGCGCCGCTGGGGTTTTAGTGGGTATGCCGGAGATCGGAGAGTCCCACATACCCCTCCCACCCTCCATTGGGGGGGGATGCGTAACGCATTTCCCCAGCGCAAACAAAAAAAAAAAAAAAAAAGGATATTAGCACGTAGGTTAGGTTTAAGTACGTTCAGGCAACGGCACTGTATAATACGCACGGCCCTGCCTGTTCAAGGTCCATGCGGGGGACAACGTACTTCGAGAGGTTCTATAATGGATTCTTATAGAGACAAGCACAAATTGATACAGTAGTCACAATATATATTTATATCTACAAACATAGCTAAACTTACAATGAACAGCACAAGCCCTGTACGCAGGGCTACCAATGAGCAAGATCTTACAATCATTACTCCCTTTAACTGTTGGTAAGAGACGGGACAGGTCTTGTATGTTCCAATGGTTCTACCACAGTAGAATCATGGAACAATAAAATTACGGGTTTGGGAGACTCACTGCAACCAAGTTGAACAAAGTTAACATTCTAATGAGATGGTCAGTGAGGAGCTCCGAGGTATGGTTTGAACTATCTATGCCCATGCTGCAAAACATGGAGTGTCCTGGCCTACCACTATTAACTTACACTTATATCCCCTAGCATAAGTTCACTAATTATTATTATCAACAATGTGGGTATAGTGGTGGTCAGGACGGCTCGCCGACACCTTACGTACATTGTTCAGTTCAGAGATCATATAGACAAAACCGTTAAAAAAGCGTCTCAACTTTCCGGTTTTCTCTCTCGGCAGATAAAGTTGTGGGAGCATACAGTACGCGCCGCCGCCGACGTCTGCGTCGTGCGCGCGCGCAGCTCCACTGACGAGCGGCACCCGCCGCGGAATATTTATAGTTGCGCCGTCCTGCTCTAACTAGAGTGAGACGTCCCAACCGGATTCTTATTGGAGCTAGTAAAATTAGATGCTCCGTGAATGAGTGTTAATCTTAGTGAAAATATTGTAAATATTATAAGGATAGTTTTCTTAATAAATTATGTTCAGTTAGCAACTTGGCCTTTTAATTAGAATCCCAATAGGAACCCTCAGCTAGGAAAGTGGTAGGAATCAGTAGTAGGTAGGCAGCGTAGGGCAGTCCATAGCGACCGCTGAATTGCATTACAACCGCACGCACCACCTCTAGGTTCATCTGTGCCCTTCGGCATATGTGGAGGTATCTGTACCTCTACATGTTGGTGACCCTCGACGTTTGAAGAACCGAAGAAATTCAAGAACAGAAAAACCGAAGACCGGAACACAGAAGAACCGAAGAACCGAAGACGCGCAATGGAAGACGCGAAGATCGCTGGAACGTCTGAGGCGAGCATCAGCGCCGGTCCCAGTCAAGTCACGGCTATTCAATTCGACGTGTTGTCTAAGCAACTGGAGAAGCTCACGTTGCAAGTTGTCGAATTACGCAACCGGGAGAGATCGCAGTATCAACGTCCCTTGCATTCACGTTCACGTTCCCGCTCAAGCTCTGCCAAGGAAATAAAGGAAGGAACAGGACTGTGTAAATTCCACTTACGCTATGGTGATAGAGCGAAACGATGCGAACCACCGTGCGCCAAGAGAAATTCAAAGTCGGATATAGAAAACACGCCAACCGTGGCCGAGGTCGGCGTTGTCCCCACAAGCAACCGCCTATGTGTCTACGATCGCAACACAAACCAACGTTTCCTCGTGGATACAGGTGCCGATATATCGGTCCTAGCCTGCACAACTGCACATAAGAAGAAGCAGACTTCAAGCGCCTACAATTTATATGCAGCAAACGGGACACAGATTAAAACGTATGGCGAGAGCAGTTTGCAGTTGGATTTTGGGCTGAGGCGGAATTTTCGTTGGACATTTGTGGTAGCGGATGTGAAGACATCTATATTGGGAGCGGATTTTCTTCGTCACTTCAAGCTGTTGGTTGACCTACACCGTAAGAAGCTGATTGACCAAGTCACGGAATTATCCATCGACGCCGTACAGATTACCTCAAGCCAAGAGACCGTCCATGTCATAAGCGAGAATCATACGTACCACGACATTTTGAAGAAATATCCTGACGTACTACGCCCGATGTCACTGAAGACTCCATCAAAACACGACGTTGTGCACCATATTGAGACCACGGGTGCACCGCTTTATGCACGAGCGCGTCCATTGCCTCCTGACAAATATAAAGCCGCAAAAGCCGAGTTTGAGCGCCTGATGGAAATGGGAATTTGTCAGCCGTCGAAGAGCCCATGGGCGAGTCCGCTACACGTTGTGAAGAAAAAAGATGGAAGTCTACGTTGCTGTGGAGATTATAGAAGACTGAATGCTGTTACGCAACCAGATCGGTACCCGATACCGCGAATTCAAGATTTTACGTATCATCTCCATGGCAAGAAGATATTTTCAAAGTTGGACTTGAAAATGGCGTATTATTGGATACCTATTGCGGCTGAGGACGCTCAGAAGAGTGCGATTATAACGCCATTTGGCCTTTTCGAGTTTCGCTGTATGACCTTCGGGCTTCGGAACGCCAGCCAGACATTCCAGCGCTTCATGCACGAGGTACTCCGAGGCATCACGGACTGTTTTGCATTCGTGGACGACATATTGTTATGCAGCGACACTGAAGATAAGCACAAGACTCTACTTCATGAAGTTTTGAGCCGCCTGGACCAGTATGGAGTTACGCTCAACGTGGACAAATGCGAGTTTGCCAAGTCCAGGATCAATTTCTTGGGCTACGAAGTAACTGATGAAGGCATCAAACCAACAAAAGAGCGCACTGAAGTCATCTCAAGCTTTCCCCAGCCGAAAACCGTTTTAGAGCTACGCCGTTTCCTAGGAATGGTGAATTTCTACAGAGACTGTTTGCCGCGTCAAGCCCAGTATCAGTGCGAGCTAAACAAGTACCTACATGACAGGAAGAAGAACGACAAGACGCCAATTGATTGGACGCCGGAAGCCGAAGTAGCCTTTCAGAAATGCCGCCAAAGCATCGTGGAAGCTACAACTTTAACGCATCCAGTATTGAACGCTCCACTCAACATCATGTCAGACGCATCTGATCACAGCATTGGCGCAGTGCTACAACAGCAAGTGGGGAAGACGTGGAAGCCGCTAGCATATTTTTCAAAAGCGATGAGCAGCACGCAGCGAAGATACAGCACGTACGATCGCGAGTTATTAGCTATGTACGCCGCTATCAAACATTTTCGTCGTCTCATCGAAGGATGTGAAGTCACAATACTCACGGATCACAAGCCGCTGTCGTTTGCTCTGTCACGACCGCCAAGCAGCAGTGACACACCGCGACGAGAGAGACAGCTACAATTCATCAGCCAGTTCTGCTCGAAGATTGTGTACGTAGAAGGAGAGAAGAATACTGTCGCAGACGCATTATCACGGATTGAAGAGATTCGATGTCCTTCCAACATGGACTACGACGCTCTATCTAGAGATCAAAGAAGCGACCAAGAATTGAAGCAACTCAAGCTACAACCGAATTTGAAGTTCGTTGACGTCACTCTCCCCGGAATAGACCAGCCAATCACGTGCGAGCAGTCAACATCAACACTACGACCATACCTACCTACGGCACATCGTCAAGCAGCTTTCAAAGCGCAACACGAGCTGTGTCATCCAGGCATACGGACTACAAGGAAGCAAGTCACATCAAAATTCTTTTGGCCTTCAATGAACAAGGACGTGACTTCGTGGACCCGGAATTGCCTTGGCTGTCAGAGAGCGAAGATTAATCGACACAGCGTCACACCACTGGGAACGTTTCCCGCCTCTGAACGTTTTGAGCACGTTCACATCGACATCGTGGGACCACTCCGGCTATCTCAAGACTACAGATACTGCGTGACGATGATCGATCGTTTCACCAAGTGGCCGGAAGCTGTACCAGTACGCGAGATAACAGCGGAAGTCGTCGCCCGAGCACTCTACGAGAATTGGATCGCAAGATTTGGTTGCCCTCTCCGGATATCTACGGACCAAGGAAGACAGTTCGAGTCGTCACTATTCAACGCACTGATGAAGAAATTTGGCATCACTAGAATACGGACCACACCATTCCATCCGCAGTCAAATGGTCAGATAGAGCGACTCCACCGCACGCTAAAGGCAGCACTCATGGCAAGAGGAGTAACTACGCAATGGAGTGAAGAGCTACCTACTGTTTTACTCGGACTACGGACAGCGCTACGTGAAGACAACAACTTCAGTCCAGCGCTACTTACATATGGATCGACTCTACGCATTCCTTCAGACTTCATTGCCCCATCAAGCTCGAAGATTGAAGATGCTGAGTTTGTACGACGCCTCACCGAAGCCATGGCGACACTAGCGCCAGTACAACGCCCCGCCACAACGACTGCAAGACCGTTCGTGCACAAAGATTTGGCGACATGTACGCATGTGTTCATCAGGAACGACACAGTGCGAGCGCCACTCACACCACCATACGACGGACCATTTCCCGTACTACAAAAGCACAGCAAGTACTTCAAGATCCAGTTACCAAGGCGAGTTACAGTGGTATCGTTGGACAGACTCAAACCAGCATACATCTGTAACGAAGAAGCAAGTTCGACACCAGTCAGCGAAGCTCCGGCTACAACGACGCGGCCTGCAGCACCTCCGTTCGTGACCAGATACGGCCGGACCGTCAAGAGATCCGTACGCTTCGCTTGATGGGGGGTACTGTGGGAGCATACAGTACGCGCCGCCGCCGACGTCTGCGTCGTGCGCGCGCGCAGCTCCACTGACGAGCGGCACCCGCCGCGGAATATTTATAGTTGCGCCGTCCTGCTCTAACTAGAGTGAGACGTCCCAACCGGATTCTTATTGGAGCTAGTAAAATTAGATGCTCCGTGAATGAGTGTTAATCTTAGTGAAAATATTGTAAATATTATAAGGATAGTTTTCTTAATAAATTATGTTCAGTTAGCAACTTGGCCTTTTAATTAGAATCCCAATAGGAACCCTCAGCTAGGAAAGTGGTAGGAATCAGTAGTAGGTAGGCAGCGTAGGGCAGTCCATAGCGACCGCTGAATTGCATTACAACCGCACGCACCACCTCTAGGTTCATCTGTGCCCTTCGGCATATGTGGAGGTATCTGTACCTCTACAAAGTCATTTAAAGATCCAAGTGTTATTATACCTATTTACAATTGTATAGTTCGCAGTGTTTTGGAGTTTAACAGTAGTGTTTGGTCTCCTGGTTACGAGGTTCATTCTAGCAGATTAGAACGAATACAAAGGCGTTTTTTGTACCAACTGTCATACGCAAATAATATGTGCAAGAAATTACCTTCCTATGAAGCAAGACTTACCCATTATAAAATGAAATCCCTCAGTTTTCGCCGCAAGGCATCAGATATAATATTTTTGTATAAACTTATACATGGCTTAGTAGACTGTCCAGATGTCCTACAACATGTTAATTTAGATGTCCCTAGATCGGGTAGCCGTCTAATAAATAGAAAGTCTTTTAAGCCGCCTCATTGTAGAACGAACGTTGGGCTGCATTCTCCACTGAATAGAATGTTCAAGTTTTATAATGGGATCCGGTCAAACTTTGATATTTTTAGTGGTTCTTTGGCCTCCGCAAAGAAAAGCATCTTTCGAGATGCTGTTCTAGTTTAATTTCAACTCTATTTTTTGTTAGATAATTTACCTTTATATATATTTTTTTTTTTCTTATTTCATTTATATATTATATTTTTTATTGTATACACTTAATGTTAAATTTAAAACTCATAAACCTTCTAATTCCACTTTTAAAATAGTTTCGCACGTTTCAAATATGCATGTTGTGTTCACTGTTTTTAGTAACTGTGCCGAATTTTATTGTCAGTGTATTATTTAGATGTAAGTCATGCGCATGTTGCAATTTGTGGACCTTATAATAAAAAAAAAAAAAAAAAAAAAAAAATTGTTAAAATTTATGGCGCCGACTCAAGTTCGATATTCGGAGGCTCGAAACAACTCGAGAGGGGCCACCGTTCTCAATCTAGCGACAACCGCGGCCCCCCGATGGCGGGGCCAGATGTCGTCAACGATTCCTCTTCGGTGATTCTCTTCAATCGTCGCTTCGTGGTCGAGCGATCTGCATCTTCCAGCGTTCTCACTGAGGAGCCAGCTCGGGGCGCGGCCGACTGCAGGCTCGAGCTCAAGGGCGCTCCCTCCCTCCGTCGGCGGCGGCGGCGGCGGCGGCGGCGGCGGCGGCGGCGGGCGGAGCGCAACGCACCTTGCGCTGGTGCCGGCGCAGGTCCCCCGGGAAGGCGAAGGTCTTCCCGCACAGCTTGCAGGCGGCGCGCGGCTGCAGCGCGCGTGCGTGCCCCCGCGCGTGCGCCTGCGCGTACCGCCGCGACGCGCACGCCGCGCCGCACACCGCGCACTGGGCGGGGGGCCCGCGCGCGTGCCGCGCCGCCGCGTGCCGCGCCAGCGCGTACTTCTCCTTGAAGCGCGCGCCGCACAGCGTGCAGGGGAAGGGCCGCTCCGCCGAGTGCGTGCGGATGTGGACGCGCAGCGTGCTGGACTGCGAGAACGTCTTCCCGCAGATGTCGCACGCGTACGGCTTCTCGCCGGTGTGCACGCGCATGTGCAGCTTCAGCTCCTGGCTGCGCGCGAACGCCTTGTCGCACGCGCCGCACGGGAAGGGCCGCGCGCCGGAGTGCACCACCATGTGGTTCCGCAGGTCGACGCTGGTCTTGTAGCGGTTGGCGCAGCGGTCGCAGGTGTGCAGGCGCTCGGCGGCGTGGCGCTGGCGATGCAGACGCAGCTTGGCGCGCGTGAGGAAGGGCTTGGCGCAGAGGTCGCAGGCGAAGCGCTTCTCGCCGTGGATGCGCAGGTGCTGGCGCAGCGTCTTCTTCTGCGCGAAGGTGGCGGCGCAGTGCGCGCACGCGAAGGGCCTGGCGCGCGCGTGCAGCGGCACGTGCGTGGCGCGGTGGCCCGCGAGCGTGCTGCCGCTGCTGAAGGCGGCGGGGCACAGCTCGCACGCGAACGGCTTCTCGCCGGTGTGCACGCGCCGGTGCACGCGCAGCTCGCTCCGGCGCGCGAACACTTTCGCGCAGAACTCGCACGTCCTCGCCTCTAACGTGACTCTACGCTTTCTAAGCACCTTCTTCTGCTTCGCGGGGGATGACCTGCCGTGCTTTTTGTTTCTACTGGATTTAGAGATCATGTCCTTGCTTCCTTGTTTTTCTTGTTTGCAATCGTCGTTTTTGTCTGGTTTGGTATCTTGCAGCACGTGGTCGATGTCGATGTCGTTGTCGTTGTCGGAGTCGGGTGGTAGCTCCACTTTGACCGATACTTCTTCCTTGACGGTGGCTTCCCCGCCCCCGCAGTGGGAGTGGTGCACGTAGAGAGTGTGCATGGAAGGCGCGCTGCTCACGGACAGGAATGCGGTGCCCTTCACATTCATCGACGCGAGGCTCTCCTGTGTTACCTAAGTACAATGACACATTCAGCTTTACAACGGTTACGGTTTTTAGTAGTCTTTTCAAGTTGCTAGGTATAGGTTCCTAGTGAGGCCTTTCATCTCTTAAAGAATGCATGTGCCGTAAGGCCACCCATTATACTTAAAACTTAACAGAGCGAGTTTTCACGATTGCCCACAAAATGCTTAATTAGTCTGTCTGTCAGTTCTCGCCTACACGTCCTAAATTAAACGATCTGCGCAAAATTTTGTATTTGGTCAAGGCTTTATAGAATTTTTCCACCACATCCGCGAAGCACCGGCAGCGACTGAGGTACGTTTACCTGCAAGCCCTGCAGTAGCGCGTCGCTGAGGATGGCGTGCGAGCGGCGCGCCATGGCCGCGAAGCGCCGGCAGCGCTGCAGCTGCGCGTGGCACAGCCTGCAGAACTGAGGTACGTTTACCTGCAAGCCCTGCAGTAGCGCGTCGCTGAGGATGGCGTGCGAGCGGCGCGCCATGGCCGCGAAGCGCCGGCAGCGCTGCAGCTGCGCGTGGCACAGCCTGCAGAACTGAGGTACGTTTACCTGCAAGCCCTGCAGTAACGCGTCGCTGAGGATGGCGTGCGAGCGGCGCGCCATGGCCGCGAAGCGCCGGCAGCGCTGCAGCTGCGCGTGGCACAGCCTGCAGCACTGAGGTACGTTTACCTGCAAGCCCTGCAGTAGCGCGTCGCTGAGGATGGCGTGCGAGCGGCGCGCCATGGCCGCGAAGCGCCGGCAGCGCTGCAGCTGCGCGTGGCACAGCCTGCAGAACTGAGGTACGTTTACCTGCAAGCCCTGCAGTAGCGCGTCGCTGAGGATGGCGTGCGAGCGGCGCGCCATGGCCGCGAAGCGCCGGCAGCGCTGCAGCTGCGCGTGGCACAGCCTGCAGCACTGAGGTACGTTTACCTGCAAGCCCTGCAGTAGCGCGTCGCTGAGGATGGCGTGCGAGCGGCGCGCCATGGCCGCGAAGCGCCGGCAGCGCTGCAGCTGCGCGTGGCACAGCCTGCAGAACTGAGGTACGTTTACCTGCAAGCCCTGCAGTAGCGCGTCGCTGAGGATGGCGTGCGAGCGGCGCGCCATGGCCGCGAAGCGCCGGCAGCGCTGCAGCTGCGCGTGGCACAGCCTGCAGAACTGAGGTACGTTTACCTGCAAGCCCTGCAGTAGCGCGTCGCTGAGGATGGCGTGCGAGCGGCGCGCCATGGCCGCGAAGCGCCGGCAGCGCTGCAGCTGCGCGTGGCACAGCCTGCAGAACTGAGGTACGTTTACCTGCAAGCCCTGCAGTAGCGCGTCGCTGAGGATGGCGTGCGAGCGGCGCGCCATGGCCGCGAAGCGCCGGCAGCGCTGCAGCTGCGCGTGGCACAGGAAGCACACGCGCTCGGCGTCCACAGCCTGCAACACGCGCTAACTATACTGTAACTGTATAGGCATAGGCACGCGTACCTATAGTGTATATGTTATAGGCAAACTCCGAAGCTCCGGTGCTCCTAGGTTGGACTGGTCAATCCTCAGGTCAGACTGAATGACTTAGTCAAAGCCCAAACAAATGTAAATTTTCGGCCTTTGACTAAACAATTTTCGTCAAACCTGGGAGAGACTAATTTGGTCAGGCAAACGTCAAAACACAATTTTATTAAATCGGGGTTTGACGAGTCAAACTCCGATAAAGGTATGAAGTGTCTTATCTTCGTATATTTGGAAGCATTTTATCATTTATGCAGCTTTCAAGTCTTAAGAACCGCTTAACTCTGCCAGTTCTGACACCTGATTGGTCAGCTTACGTGATTTTCACTTTTATATTTGAGATGCTTTGAGAGAATGCCGTGTGGCATTAGGCCCGCCTTTTGTACGATGTGCAATAAAGTATAAAATAAATAAATAAATGCTTTGGAATATACGGAGGTTAGTTTGTAAGATTAGGTATAAAAAAATAACATTTTTAAAATTTTGATGTTTTTTGTTTTAATAATTTCTTAAGTAATTAAAATGGAAAATTAATCATTTTTCTGACATGGTGAGGCATTAATGTTAATGTTAATTGTTTTAATAATTTCTTAGGTAATTAAAATGAAAAATTAATCTTTATTCTGGCATGGTGAGGCATTATGACATTTAGAATTGCACAATACATTAGATCTTTTACATTTGCATAATTTTGAAGAGCATTTTTTATTGCAGTGGCATTTTATAAAGCCTTGGCCACCAAATTTTGAATTCTTTGCACTGATTTCTCTAATGATGTGCCGCATTTTACCGACAGCGGGGCGCGAAGGGCTTTCGTATTCGCGAAGATGATTCGCGATAGGACGAATTCTTGGCCAGACGTGTCGCGACAACGCAAATCTTCGCGTTATCGCGGTATGGTGTAGCCGCAGCATAAGAAATTTTTCTTTGCATTCTTTTATTTGATTCCTCGAAAAAAATGTGTTTATTGTCCCGTGTTTCGTGCCTACTCTGTATAAACCATCATCTGTTTTATCTTGTATGATACCCAAAACATTTCGAGCATCTCCTTTGGCTCTGTCAAAGCTGGGAATAGGTAAGGTTACAGTCAGTGTTGCCGTTTTTTATTTTGAGAAAATGCTAGAACTTGCTCCAAATAATGCTAAAAAATGCTATTTTTGTATTTAAAAATGCTAAAAAACATGCTAAAATCCTAATTTTGTTATTAACATTTCTGTGTACAATTTTTTGGTAGAACAGTAGCCTAACATGTTATTCTAGGCTCTAAAGTATCGTTACGCACCAAATGTTAGCAAAATCCATCCAAAAGCCAATCCCTAAACTCGCCTATCTTCTCCCATTCTTCGCAATAATGTTGCTCATATTTAGGAGGCATACTTTCACTTCACATTCACAAATCACATTGAATGAATTTATTCAAGAGTCAAGTGGGGTTCGGACGCGAAACGTTCGTTACGTAAAAACAATCAGAAACTAATTTCAGGGAAGTCCCTGAACCAGAGAGTTGCCATACCTCAATGAAAACCATAGATAAAAAATAATGTATCTGGTCGGTCGCTATTAAATAATCTTTTGACATTGACTTTTGATTTGAAATGCCAAAATATGCAATATGCTAAATGCAAAATTTATATGCTAAAGAGTCATGAAATATGCTAAAATTAGCACTAAAAATGCTAAAACGGCAACAGTGGTTACAGTTTTTCCAATCGCGATTGGCGGAAATTTTTGATCAGATAATTGTTTCATAATATCAGCCTGAGCTTGAAGACCTTCTATCGCCTTTTCTTTATTTTTTTTTTATATTTTCTATCTGCGCACAACGTATGCATGTAACTTTACTTCCGAAGCCTTCATAGTCTGCGCCAAGTGTGCTGTCAGTGCAAATAACATGCACGACCTGATTACAAATAATGCACGTATGTGCGCCGGAGCTCTCTTTTTGGCAAATACAACAAACGATGTCTGAAGAAGTTATCTCAACTGTTGGAGAGTTTATTTCCTTTCTTAGTGGCAACAATCCAGGAACTTTGTCAATATGGTGATCCTTATTTTTTTCTGTGACAGAAGTATCTTCTTTCACAGTTGACGACGACGGTCCAGGTATTTCCATCTCATTTCTTTGTACTAAAATAAAATTTATATAAGTAATTAATGGAATCAGGCGTTATTTTGCAGAAGTCCATCATAATATAAAATAGAAAAATATTTAGCTACTTCCACACGAAAAATGACAAGTTAGTTATCCATTTGTTAAGTGCACCGCCCGCCCGCCCGCAATTTAATACAATACAAAGCGATACAATGCACCTGCACCACCACCACCGTTAACTTCTCTACACGTGTTTCGCCCCTACACGGGGCATCCTCAGCAGCAGTTAGACCGTTATTAGGGGCGAAACACGTGTAGAAAAGTTAACGGTGGTGGTACAAGTGCATTGTATCGCTTGCATTGCATTAAATTGGGGGCGGGCGGGCGGTGCACTTAACAACTGCATAACTTGCCATTTCTCGTGTGGAAGTAGCTAAATATTTTTCTATCTTATATTAAAATTCATATACCTAAGTACCTATTTAGCTAAATCGCATTTTGCAGTCGCTTCTAGGATTGACTAGGCCAAAACCGAAACAGAATAATTTACTTTCGACGTTTGACTGAAAAGTTAGGAGCTCCTGGGTTTGACTAAAAATACTTCAGGCAAAGGGCGAAATTGAAATGTATTTCGGGGATTGCCTGATGGCTTTGGCCAAACCTAGGATAAACCAGTCCTTCCGCGAAGAGACTGTGTATCGGACTTTGACTATAACACATACACTAAACTAGTGGTTCGACCGAAACCGATAAAACTAAAAAAAATATATGATCTAGGTACGTAAACTTCCAACGATATTTCATTTCATTTCATTTATTCAATAACAATCCTTTTATAAATCGTGTCTGAATGTCTACTATAAACTAACATGCTACAAAATAATAAAAAAAATCAATAAAACATTTAAATACACTGTTATCAAATAATATAAGTACACATAAACAAACAAAAACAAATGTCAGAATAAATTAATAAGTCATCAATATATAAGTCATCAAAATGTCACGTCTGGGAGTCAATGAATTCCTCAATTGAATAAAAACACCCATCCAACAAGAGCTTTTTAGGGTTCCGTAGCCAAATGGCAAAAACGGAACCCTTATAGATTCGTCATGTCTGTCTGTCTGTCTGTCCGTCCGTATGTCACAGCCATTTTTCTCCGAAACCATAAGAGCTAGACTGATGAAACTTGGCAAGTAGATGTATTCTGTGAACCGCATTAAGATTTTTACATAAAAATAAAAAAAAAACTAGAAACTTTGGGGGTCCCTATACTTTAAACTGAAACTTAAAATTTTTTTTTTCATCGAACTTATACGTGTGGGGTATCTATGAATAGGTCTTCAAAAATGATATTGAGGTTTCTAATATCGTTTTTTTTTAAACTTAATAGTTTGCGCGAGAGACACTTCCAAAGTGGAAAAAAGTTGGTCCCCCCCCCTCTAACTTCTAAAGTAAGAGAATGATAATACTAAAAAAAATATATGTTGTACATTACTATGCAAACTTTCAACGATATTTAGTTTGAACAAGATCTAGTGAGTAGTTTTTTTTTTATACGTCATAAACCGTAAACCGCAATTTACCTTTAGACGAACTACAAGAACCTTATTATGTTACATCAAGTAACATAATATAAAGGTTCTTGTAGTTCGTCGTGCTACGGAACCCTTCATGGGCGAGTCCGACTCGCACTTGGCTGCTTTTTTTAGGTGTGTGTTAAATTTGACAGGGCTTTCCAAACATTTCAACTCAACCGGTAATGCATTAAACAGTTTAACGGCTTGATACCGACAACAGTGTTTTGTAATTTGTAATTTCGCAGTAAAAGGTATATGAATATTCTTTCTCCTAGTTAGCAATCTGGTCTGCCTTTGAGGCAAAGTCTCATATTTTAACGGATGTTTCACAATATCTTTAAGAATTACTAGTAAGTATAGCGAGGGGACGGTCAAGATCCGTAGGTTTTTAAAATATTCCCTACATGACTCCCATGAGGGTATACGTACCATTGTGCGAATTGCTCGTTTTTGTATGACAAACGCTTTTCTAATATTGTAAGCGTAGCTGTTGCCCCAGAATTTAATACTGTGCCTTAACTTAGACTCGACCAATGCGTAATAGACACTCTTAAGTTGCTCAAGACTCACCTCATCTCGCAGGCTTCTTAGAGCGTAGCATGCGGAACTTATGTAGTTCTCTATAGAATCTAGTTCCATTTTCCAATTCAAAGATTGATCTATGTAGATCCCCAAAAATCTTACATTGTCTACAAAAGTTACATTTTCCCCTTCGCTTATAATATTTATTGTTTCCTTCTTGTTAACAGTGGGTCTAAATAGAATGGCATTAGTTTTATTTACATTAAGTTTTAAATGATTAACGCTGAACCATTTATTAAATGCCTCTAAGGCATTGTGTACCTTACTCTCAAGATCATGCATGCTAGTTGAAGGAATTATTGCATTGGTATCATCTGCGTAAATTGCTAATTTGATTTCGGGTACACAATTACGCATATGTTCAATGAGATCATTAAGGAATACAATGAAAAATATAGGTCCCAGTATCGATCCCTGTGGAACCCCTCGTCTTGTGACAACCATCTGCGACTTGGTGACCACTTCCTTATTATTAACTATAGACTTGAACTCAACAAATTGTTTTCTGTTGGTTAAGTAGGATGTCATTAAACTTAACGCGATACCTCTTACACCGTAGTGTTCAAGCTTTGCAAGCAGTAAATTATGGTCGACGGTATCAAAGGCGGAGGACAGATCCAAAAATAGACCTGCAACCTTGTTCTTTTTGTTTAAATTAACTACAAGATCATTAATTAAAGAGTCAATTGCATCCACCGTACCTATCCCAATTTGGTAGCCAAATTGATATTCTCTTATTATCTTGTTTAGATTAAGGTGAGACACTAGTCTGTCTTTTATAATCTTTTCAAATATCTTAGAAATTATTGGTAATAGCGATATAGGTCTATAATTCTTGGGGTCAGATCTCTTTCCCTTTTTCAAGATTGGTACTATTTTGGCTATCTTTAACTGATCTGGGAAAATACCTTGTTCTATGCAGTTGTTGAAAAAATTAGACAGTGGTGCAGCAAGATAGTCAATGTTATCTTTTATTACGCAAATTGGGACGCCATCATAGCCAAAAGAGTGTTTTGTTTCCATTTTATTTATTATAATTCTTATCTCACTTTTATTTGTATGTCCCATTTCCATATCATTATTAATTATGCTTGAATTATTTGTTAAAAATGTCAAAGCTAAAGATTTATCAAATATATTATCGTCATTAAATTTGCTAAGGTCAAATTGTTGTGAAAAAATGTCAGCTATTTTTTGAGAGTCATCAACAACAGTATTATCATTAACTTTAAGCATAAGTTTGTCGCAGTTTTTCTTAACCGTGCTATTTCTGTGTTTGTTTACTATAGACCACAAACGTTTTGAACGAGATTTGGTTTGAACGAGATCTAGTGAGTAGTTTTTTATCATACGTCATAAATCGTAAACCCCAATTTACCTTACGACAAACTACAAGAACTTTTATATTATGTTACTTGTTGCTACGGAACCTTTCATGGGCGAGTTCGACTCACACTTGGCCACTTTTATTTCTAAATACAATAGACAGAGACAAATCGGCGAAACGAAAACAACATTTAGTAACAAAATGTTGTAAATGCACTGGGACTTGGGGTTCATGTTGTGTGGCTTGTCTACAATATTTCTTTTATTTTATTATATTTTTTTTTTTAAGCCAAGAATGTATAATCTCAACAACCAGGCAGCATGGATTTGTACGGAGAAGATCAACAGTTACAAACTTGCTTACCTGTGTACATGCCTGGAGCAAATAACTGGATAATAAGAGGCCGGTAGACATTGTATACCTGGATTTTGAACGCGCGTTTGACAAAGTACCGCATGAGCGTCTCCTAAAAAAACTGGACCACTTTGGCATTCGTGGTACGCTGCTTAATTGGATAGCTAGCTATCTTAGAGGCAGAACATTCCAAGTTCGTGTGGGAGATTCTCTGTCACAACGAAAGCGGGTACTGAGTGGGGTACCCCAGGGATCAGTGCTCGCCCCCCACCTCTTCGGAATATTCATAACAGACTGACCTCATAGATTCAACATCTGCCTTTTTTGCTGATGATGGTAAGTTTTTTGCCGATCCTATCATCAGCTCTGGACAACTGCAAGAAGATCTGAATCGAATCCAAGACTGGACTAAAGATTGGATTATTAAACTTAACCTGTCAAAATGCAGCATTTTGCACCTTGGTAAAAATAACCCTAAAATTACTTACACCTTGGATGGGAAGAACCTGGCCTCAGTAAACCTACAAAAGGATCTAGGAGTCAACATTGCATCTGATTTAAAGTGGGAAGAGCATATCACCTCGATAATTAAGAAGGCCAATTCATTTGTCTATGTGATCCGTAGATCATTTCAAGCTATGACGGTTGAAGTCTTCACTAAGATTTACAAGACATACATCAGACCGTTGTTGGAGTATGATTATCAAGTCTGGAGTCCGTACTTCCAAAAAGACATCAATTTACTGGAAAGTGTACAGAGGAAGGCAACCAAGGTGCCTCATGGTCTACGTCGTAAGTCTTATGAGGAGAGACTGCTTGTGTTACGCCTCACTACTTTGGAACAAAGACGACTACGTGGGGATCTCATCGAAACATGCAGAACCTGCCCGACATACAGAATATTCTCATAAGGAAAGAAGACAGGCCATCACGTGGGCACCATCTTAAATTAGTCCGTGCCCTTACCAACACACATGTGGCACACCACTTCTTTGGTAACCGGGTGGTACAGAACTGGAACAAGCTGCCTGAGAGCATTGTTTGCGCTGACTCGGTCAATGGCTTCAAAAACAAACTTGACAACTGGCTACGAAATAATAAATTAGTGCTTAAATATTGACCAAAAATGACAATGACAATATCAATTAAATCAAATGACTATAATTCAACACTGTTTGACGTAGACACATCAGCGAAAGCTGCTCGTCTATAAATAATAATAATAATTATTATTATTTTATAGAGCATAGATAGAATTTCTGAGTAGGTACTCAGATTTTAAATTTATTCAGTACCTACAGGGATGTTTAAGCGATAGCCTTTTATTAAGATGAATCTGATTTATCACCTTTCTTGGGCCCGGTGCAGCTACCCCCGGGCCCGAGGCGCCGCGGCCGGCTGGCGCGCTCCATTCATTAACATCCAGCAATAAACTTGTCCCGCCGTGCTGGACCTCTCGTTTTGTCATTGCGATACCCGGCATTATAGGTAATACAATATCTAGCACACCACGAGATTAATGTTGATACATAACATAGCCCCCGTCATTAAAAAGTGAACTGAAGCAAAGAGATTGCCGCTTACTGCCGTTATTTACCTTGAGATTTGTAAGTTTAACGAAGAGATTTTGAAGCTCCATATTTTCGATGCGGTTCATTCTGAGATTGCCGTTCAAACACACTCTGCATACAGAAATAGACATTGTTCGTCTGCTTTTACTAGTTTTGGAGAAGTTCTACCAAAACAAGAGAATCAATCAATTTAATAACAATAATAATCAACAGAATAGAGGCGCAGAGAGTCGCGCATCGAAAAGCATCGAATCGAAATGTATGTATTGTATTTGGCCGATCTTATTTTCACGAAAAAAGAAGAAGCAGACTTCTATGGTTTATGTGTGCATATACATTTGTGTGCGTAAATCTTATATTTCAACTGTCAAAACTGACATCTCAACTGTCAAATGTCAAGAGGTCAATGTCATGCTTGCTTCTGCTTGCTACTGTTCTATAATTCTTGCTACATAGCGTAGACAGATTATTTCGAGACATACGAGCTAATAATTTACGAAATAAAATCCACCGGAATATTAATTATGAAAGAAATGCGATGGCTGCAACAGCATCAGTAATTAATGATCTGTCTTATTATTATCATTTGAAGAGTATTTACCATTTCCTACAACACAGACGACTCCAACGCCTCCAGCAGCGGTGGGAACCAACCAGGGGCGGATCCAGCTTTGGCGCCAGGAGGGGGTCACATAGTCGTGCGTGGTCAAGTCAAGAACTTATAATTTAATTTTGATAACAATAGACACAAGTAAAAAGTAGGTATTTTTTTTAATGTACGTAAGTACCTAAGTACTGTACTGAAAAATATTTATCCTTTTTTGTACACTTGAAAAACTTAACACATAATAACTTCGTACATATTGCCATCTTCTCTTGAAGACTTCCAGAGAAGCACTATCACGCACGGAATGATGCAGCTTATATTTTATCTGAATATACCTATAACTAGTCTAAATATTATATAAAACTAAAACTAAACTGTCGACTGACTGAAAATCAACGCACAGCCTAAGTCGTTAGTCTTAGAAGCATGAAATTTGAAAGGTGTGTTTCTCTTAAACGAAATTAACTAAGGTAACTAGCATTTGGTCATGTCATAGAATTCTATTGTACACCAACGCATACAAAAACCACGATTTGTCTTAGTGGTGTACACAGTTTTTTTTTAAACCCTTGTATGTATTTAAATCTGGTGGCAGATGCTGCGGTAGCAGATTTTTTTACAGTTTTTTGCGTATTTAGGGATTTTGCGAAGCTATTTTTCGTGATTTTGTCATAGTAGACCAGGGTAGAAGCCTTTAAAAATAATAAAAAGTGAAACAAAATAATCATCATCACCCTATCCCTGTCGTAAGAACCACCCATTTTTGAAGTGAAAACTTCTTTAGCGGCGTTGAGCACTTTCTGAATGGGGATAAAATCTTAACCTCGCGTCAGGATCACGTGACCCTGATCGAAAAAGCGTAGGACGGATTTTTTGCAGAAATGTACCCTAAGACTACAACGTAGAGTTCATAATAAAAATCGAAAAAGCGACGCTACAGATACGCTAGTAGTTACTATGACACGGTAACGTCACAGAATAGATAATAGTTAGTAGCAAGCATACCAAGGCGTTTTTCGTGACTGTAGTAGGTATAGGTACATACCTATTATAGATTTTATGAACTAGCGGCCGCCCGCGGCAGGTAGTAGTGGTCATTGGTACATGATTTTATAGATCTACTGTATTTATTTTTCGAGTGGAGCATTGCGGCGAGCGAAGCGAGCCGCCATGCGACCATGGGAACAGCGCGGCGAGCGAAGCGAGCCGTGCTGTGACTCCCCCCAAGCCCCCCAGAACCCCCTCCTCCTGAACCCGGGGGGAGCGTCGCGGCGAGCGAAGCGAGCCGCCACGTGACCACGGGGAACAGCGCGGCGAGCGAAGCGAGCCGTGCTGTGACCCCCCCTAAGCCCCCCAGAACCCCCTCCTCCGAAACCCGGGGGGAGCGTCGCGGCGAGCGAAGCGAGCCGCCACGCGATCACGGGGAACAGCGTGGCGAGTGAAGCGAGCCGTGCTGTTACCCCCCTAAGCCCCCCAGAACCCCCTCTTCCTGAACCCGGGGGGAGCGTCGCGGCGAGCGAAGCGAGCCGCCACGCGACCACGGGGAACAGCGCGGCGAGCGAAGCGAGCCTTTCTGTGACCCCCCTTAGCCCCCCAGAACCCCCTCCTCCTATGTCTGCCGTTTTACTTCATTTAGGACCTACTTGTAGGTCGCGCGACAAGGTCCCTTCTAGCGGTTCCGACCCGTTGAAGATTTGGCTTTACGTATAATTTAGGGTTCCGTATAGGGTTTTGATTGGGGTTATACTATATTGAGGAATTTGATTAAATGGTCGACTTTTAGGGTTCCTTAGGACTTTGATTGGAGTTTCAACTACACTTAGAAGCTTGATAATGTTAAAATTTTTAGGGTTCCTTAGGACTTTGATTGGGGTTTTACTACATTGAGGAATTTGATTAAGTGGTCAACTTTTAGGGTTCCTTAGGACTTTGATTGGAGTTTCAACTACACTTAGGAGCTTGATAATGTTAACATTTTTAGGGTTCCTTAGGACTTTGATTGGAATTTCAACTACACTTAGGAGCTTGATAATGCTAAAATTTTTAGGGTTCCTTAGGACTTTGATTGGGGTTTTACTACATTGAGGAACTTGATAAAATAAACAACTTTTAGGGTTCCTTAGGCCTTTAATTGGACTTTCAACTACACTTAGGACCTTGATTATGTAAACAATTTTAGGGTTCCTTAGCACTTTGATTGGAATTTCAACTACACTTAGGAGCTTGATAATGCTAAAATTTTTAGGGTTCCTTAGGACTTTGATTGGGGTTTTACTACATTGAGGAACTTGATAAAATAAACAACTTTTAGGGTTCCTACGTTAATAATCAAGTTTTCACTTCTGCCGGCACTCCCGGAGTGCAACCCGTATTTTTTATTTTTTTACCTAATTGCATCCGGTAGAAGCCAAGGTAGGAGAAGATTTGACTTCCGTAAAAAAAAATGTTTGCTAAATATTTGCTAGTGTGTATCATCAACTTATTATTATAAAATGACTAGCTGCCTGTCCCGGCTTCGCACGGGTGGACTTTTTTTTAAACACTTTTTTTTAAATACTTATAGCCTATGTTACTCAAGGTGAATATAGCTTTTCAATAGTAGGTACATGTACTAAGCCATTTTTTTTCCAAAGACAATTTTCGTTACATAGTTATTATTCATTCATAGTTTTTGTACACATACCTATTACTATTATTATTATTCTATTGGTATAATGTCTTGGGACGCCCACTTGAGGGCAAAGGCTATCCCTCTCCAATTTCTCCTATTTTGACCTAGCCGTCCAAGTTGCACCCGTTATTCCCATTATGTCGTCCCGCCATCGCATCGGTCGGAAAACACTTCACTTTGTTCACTTTGATTCTCTCTCCGATCTTTGTTCTATGGATCTAGAAAAAAAAAGTGTTTACGTATTATATCAGCTACCTGGTTCCCATAGTACAAGCTCTGCTTAGTTTGGGGCTAGATAGTGTTGTGTGGGTTGTCTGCATATTTATTTATTTATTTATAATGGAAATGACGCTATTCACCGAGTTCCTGCTTTTATACCTACAACAATCGAACTTTCCAGTACTTACTGCCGGCAATCGAAAATTCTTGAATATAATGTATACCTACCAAATTCTGCGGAAGTGTTGAAATCAAAAGCAACCGTTGCTACAACAAAATAAAGCCCAATTCCGCTCGCACCTACCTGTAATAAAACTACATCGCGCTTCTCTTTCTAACACGCAACTCTGTTGCACTTGTAACGCTAGGGTTGTCAACACGTGTTTTCGAACTACTTCTTCATGACGTGAGTATGTGATGTAATACTCACTTACCAGGTAGGGTAGGTAAGCATTGTAGGTATCAACCATGCTAATGTTATTTTTAGAAATGGTTGTAAATCAACTAATTAGTCCGGGAGTCATCACCCGATTTTTTAAGTGTGTTCCACATTTTCCTTTAGCGAGTAGGTAAGTCAGTGATGAATCAGGTTGTTTAGAAGTCATTGATCGTTGAAAAAATATATTAAATATTTCTCGCGACCCGGCGCGGCTAACCGGCGAGACGTGTTGTGACAGCCCTGTGCGTTTCCTACATAATAATAAGAGCGTGCCGTCCGAATGTTCCCGAACCGCGGAGTGATTTTCTAGAAGAAGTAATAAGTTCGGGAAAACCAAGAAACGAAAATCGAACCGTTTGCAAGGGTACCTTGGTATATTTGAGTACCTATTCTAGATAATTCTGGATTACTAACGTTTGGATGCATTCCGGATGCTAGCCGAATAATTTCAGTCTTCGAATTAAATTTGATCATTCCAGAACCTCAAAGACATTCTAGAGCGTACTTTCTTCGTCAAAGTCGAGAATTTTCAGAAAAATCCCTAAGCGATAGAAAGTGATAGACATATATAAGTCCCTACGTGATAGAAAGGGATAGACATAGATTTCGAAACTTTTGCCCCTTATAAATTAATAACACCTAAATATTGAATATAAACTATCCTATCTTTTAAGTCCGACCATATTATAGGCAGTTGCAAAATTTTATCGAAATCCGTTCAGTAGTTTCGGAGTTTATCGCGTTCCAAATTGTGACACGAAAGATTTATTTATATAGACTAGCTGCCTGTCCCGGCTTCGCACGGGTGGACATTTATTTTTTAAACACATAAATATAGCCTATGTTACTCAAGGTGAACCTACGTCCAGCAGTGGACTGATATCAATTGATGATGATGATGAAAGAACATTCTATAACGTTTAGGAGCACTATTTTCTAGAACATTTTGTCCAAATCTAGAATTCAGAACGGTTTGCATGGGTATATTTGAGTAGTCTAGATAATTCCTGGATTACTAACGTTTGGGTGAGAGCATTCCGGATGCTAACCGACTTTAAATTGGATTATTCCAGATCATTCGAGAACCCTAAATAACATTCTAGAGCGTCTATGTGCATTCTGTTCTCGTCAAAATCGAGAATTTTCTGAAAAATCCCTAAGCGATAGAAAGGGATAGACATATATAAGTCCCTACGTGATAGAAAGGGATAGACATAGATTTCGAAACTTTTGCCTTTTATAAATTAATAACACCTAAATATTGAATATAAACTATCCTATATTTTAAGTCCGACCATATTAAAGGCAGTTGCAAAATTTTATCGAAATCCGTTCAGTAGTTTCGGAGTTTATCGCGTTCCAAATTGTGACACGAAAGATTTATATATATAGATGAAAGTTTTAATTAAAATTCGATGATAGTTAGATGCAGTGAGATTAAACGTAATTAAGCTTACAAAGAAAGAATAAAGAAAGAAGATGAAGAAAGATAGTGGAATATTACAGAAAACTTTAACCCAGAAAGTACAATCAAAAATTAAAAAAAGTTTTGATAAACATACCGTGATGAATATTGCGTAAATTTAGGAGCGCCGATTGTATTTTCACAACTTTTTTTTAAGTTGTCACTTGTCATTTTAACTTTCTCTGAGCTAAAGTTCTTATAAAATATTCGACTATCTTTCTTCTTCTTCTTTCTTTGTAAGCCGAATCAGCCTGAAAAAACGGCCGATCTTATTTTCACGAAAAAAGAAGAAGCAGATTTCTATAGTATATGTGTGCGTATACGTATGTATATCTACACTTGTGTGCATAAATCATAAATTATAACTGTCATAACTGACATCTCAAACTGTCAAATGTCAAGAGGTCAATGTCATGCTTGTTTCTGCTTGCTACTGTTTAGATCCTAAAGGACAGATGCCATTCATTAAGAAAAAGAAGAGATACGAGCTACTCTATTTACGAAATAAATAAAATCCACCGGAATATTAATAATAGGACAGAAATGCGATGGCTGCAACAGCATCAGTAACTAATGATCTGTCTTATTATTATCATCTGAAGAGTATTTACCATTTCCTACAGCACAGACGACTCCAATGCCTCCAGCAGCGTTGGGAACCAACCACTCCTAAGCAACTTCTACGCATAGTTAGAACTGGGCAGTCATCACTAATGAGAAGAACTTTTAATTCTTCAGGGCTGGACACCTCTGCCGCATGCCAGACACCTCGTGGGCTTTCATCTTCAGTGGGCTGAAGATGTGTGTCAAACTTAGCGCTAGAAAGTGGTAGACCAGACTTTAGTGGGTGTTTGATGTGTGTCTAGAACCCTGCCAAAAGTGTGTGAATGAAGTAACTAGGTAGATGTGTGTGATGAAGTAACTACCTACTAAAGATATCTACAATGTTTTTATAGCGTTAAAGATTTCATATAAATTATTTTCTATTTTCTTTAAGAATTATTATTCTGAATTGATTATTGTTATTATTCTGACACACTGATTCATTTTAATTTTACTTATATTTTCGACGTTTTGTTTGAATTTTGTATATCATTCTCCGATATACAAAATTCTTGATCTAATAATTGTACCATACTTCTTGCAAATAAATATATTTCATTTCATTTCATTTGTACCACCTGTCGAACTACTCAGTAGTTACTGAACTACAGAGGCAGAGTTATTGGTGAGAGACTCATTTCCTGTAGGTTTAATTTGCTCGAACTAGGTATAATGTAACTATGTTATTCGGGGATAATTCAGCATTATAGTGGCAAAAGAAATTTATCAGTCCAGTAGTTTTTGAGTTTATTTGTTACAAAAATACAAATCTGTACAATTTATAATAACAATGATGATCCACAGTAGCCCAAACAAGAGATAAATGGAGAGAAGGAAGGGAGCCCTTTGCCCTGCAGTGGGACACAACAGGCTTTTAATAATAATAATAATGATGATGATAAGTTACCTACCTATGTACCTATAAGTACATACCTACCTATTTGCTGAGAAGTCCCATTTTCACACAGAACGCCTACCTATATGATTTTAATGATTACCAGCTCCTCTGAATCCACCATCAGGTAAGCTCGTTGGCAGAGAGCACTGGTGTTCTAGTGGTAGCGGACCCGCCTTCCGATCCGCCTAAGGTCGTGGGTTCAAATCCAGTCGTGTACCAATTAGTTTTCTGTAGAAAAATTTATGTGCACTATGCCAGTAAAACTTCGTGAGGAAACCGGCGTGTTGTAGAAGCCACAAAAGTTCGAGCAACACGTTCGTGTCAAGCGCCACGCAAAAAGGGCCCACTAGAGGCCTTGCGGAAACCAGCCCGCACATCAAGTGTGGATGGTGAATTTGCCGAAGCTCGTCGTTGGCATCAGTGCCTTGCCTACCTTATTCATAATACCTAAATAAATGCAGTAGATCTATAAAATCATGTACCAATGACCACTACTACGCGGGCAAAGCCTGCCGTGCCGCGGGCGGCCGCTAGTTCATAAAATCTATAATAGGTATGTACCTATACCTACTACAGTCTCGAAAAACGCCTTGGTATGCTTCCTAATAACTATTATCTATTCTGTGACGTTACCGTGTCATAGTAACTACTAGCGTATCTGTAATTCGAAAATATCTTCACTTCAACGAAATCTAACATCATCATCACCCTATCCCTGTCGTGAGGAACACCTTTTTTCTTTTTTTTACATAGTTGCATCCAGTAAAAGCCAAAGTTACGGAAAGATTTGACTTCCTTAAAAAAAATGTTTGCTAATTGTTTGCTAGTGTGCATCATCAATCTATTATTATTTAATGATGAAACGTTTAATAAAAATCAATGTAAAATGAGTGCAGTGAGATTTAACGTAATTAAGCTTACAAAGAAAGAAGTATTGAGATTTTTTAGATAGCAAACGCAGTATAGTTTTTATATCACACACATTTTATTATTTTAGGCCTATCCGCCATTACAAGAACTCGCAAGACAACTGCCATCGTATTACCAACGACAATACTATTATAGATTCACAATAGACACTAGTGATCCTAGAATGGTCTCGGCCTCTTTGCCATAGGAAAACATAAAACCTTGACACCTTCTCCTATTTTTTAAAAAAATAATCTGAATCTCATTCACATATTTTTAAACAAAATATCTTATAACATTTATCTACTATGCATTCAACATAACACATTTTCAACAACTATTTATTATACAAAACAAAATTCATTATTATTAATACAATAACATACCTAGTTGTTAATATTCATTTGCTCAACAAGTTTCCACTATGAAGCTCAAATTTACATTTTTTAAGTTTATTTATACCTTCTGAGCCTTTACTTACTTCTAATATAATTCTTAGGATCCTCATATATTTTAATTTCGAAATGTTATTTTATACAATTTAAAATATTTATCAGTATTTACTTGTCTTTAGCATTAGCTAAACCATCATCTACTTATATCGCAATGATTACAGTTTTGTTTTTATTTGTGAACACACATCGATCAGTTTTAGTTGGTAGTAAAGCTAATTTTAATATTACATTTGTGAATGTGTTGTTCCATGTAATAGGAGCTTGCTTAAGTCCATACAAAGCTTTATTTAATCTTATTCCTTTTTAGATTCTTTTTCGAAACCTCCTGGTATTCTCATATAAATATTTTTTTTATCTTTTGTGCCAGTTAAATATCTTAATATTTTCTTTACATATTTTTATCAGACAGTTCCCCATACAAAATGCTGTTTTTACATCGAAACTCATTAGTTCAGAATATTATTATATGTAGCTATAGCAAACAGAGACTTTAAAGTTTAATACTCTAAACCATTATTGCTCATAACCTCTGACTACTAACCATGCTTTTTAATTATTATTTTTTTTCCTTACCCTGTGCTTCTTGCTATCATCAGCTATTTCCCACGTTTTATTAGCTAGAAAAGACTCCTTCTCCGAATCGATTGCCTTCTTCCAACTGTCTCTTTCTATACCTGAAATAGCATCATTATAGGTTTTCAACACATAATCACTAAACTTAACAGGGAGTTTTCTGATTCTCTTTGATGTTCTTTGTTCCTCAACTTCTTGTTGTATCAGTGAATCATCATCAGGTCTTTCTATTAGTTCATCTCGACCAGTTTCAGTATTTTCCTGTTCTTCTTCACTGTAGTAAATCTCGTCTTCTTCACTAACATCTGATATTATTACATTTTCTTCTGTGTCATTTACTACTGTCTCATCTGTAGTAACTCTTACTCTTTCTTCGTCATTTTCCATTTTTTCATCATCAATTTTAACAATTACAACATCTCTTCCTATTTCAATTTTACGTTGTTCAGGGTTCCACAGCCTGTAGCCGTTGTTAGTGTATCCCACCATCATTACTTTTTTACTTCTCGGTTGTAACTTTTTTAGATGTCCTTGATGTTTTAAATACATAATCGTTCCAAATTCTTGTATATTTGATATGTCAGGACGTCTTCTATTCCATACTTCATATGGTGTTCTTTTCTGTAGAGCATCACTGGGTAGTCTGTTTATTAAATAAACTGCACTCAGTACAGCCTCACCCCACATCTCATTTTCAATGTTTTTGTTGAACAACATTGCTCTAGTTTTCTCTAGAATAGTCCTATTAAATCTCTCTGATCTGCCATTTAGTTCTGGTGTGTATGGAACTGTAAAATCCATTTTTATACCTTTATTTAGACACCAAGTCTTCAAATCATTGTTTGAGTACTCTCCTCCGTTATCACACCGAATACAAGAAACTTTCTCATTTTTTTCTCGTTCTGTTTCTTCAACATAATTTTTAATTATATCTGGAACTTGACTTTTTTGCTTTATGATGTATACTTTGGTAAAGTGACTGAAGTCATCAATCATCGTGACAAAATACCGTTTTCCGTCATGCGTTTCAGTTTCAAATGGTCCACATACGTCTGTGTTTATTATTTCCAGATTTCTTTCTCCTCTTTTTCTTATTTTATTATGTGGTAGCTTTGTTTGCTTTGCTTTTATACATACCTCACAGTTCTCTTCAATTTTATCATTTCCACCTATTTTTATTCCATCTGCCACCTTTGTTAACGTCTGTAATATTCCTTTACCTGGATGTCCCAGTCTTCTATGCCACTCAAGGGCAGTACCTTTTTCTTGCATAAGCAAAGAAACTTCATCATTATTATTTTTATTTATATCGACATAATATAATCCATTTTCTTTCACTCCTTTTAAAACGAGCTCTTTATTTTTATATATTTCTACTTTATTACCAGTAAATAATACTGAACCCTGGTTATTAGTTATTGCACTCACCGACATCAGGTTTTGTGCCAGTTCAGGAACAAACAATGTCTTTTCTAAATTGCAACTGGTACCTTTCACAGCTCCAACACCCTTTGAGATCATGGTGTTGTTATTAGCAACTGCAACTTCAGTTTTATTTTCTTGATACCTTGACATCAGATTTAGATTGTATGTCATATGAACTGTGCTTCCAGAATCAACCACAAATATCGATTCTGTCTTTTTATCAGCGCTTGTCAAAAATGATGTTTCAGCCTTTCCTTTGTTTTTCCTGAAAAAACAATTTTCTTTCGCATGATTTGTTTTCTTACAAATGGTACATTGGGTTGTATTGTTTTTTATTTTACAGCTCTCATTTTGCGTTTTGCAATTTATTTTAATATGCCCCAACTTCCCACACTTAAAACATTTCATCCTGTGTGTTGAAGCTTTATAGGCCATTGGTTCTTCTTTTGTTTCATTTCTAGACTCTTCCATGAGCAGCCTGTTTGTTAGATTTATTAGTGTTTTATTTTCTTTTGAAGTAGCTTCCCAAGCCGTTACAAAGAACTTGTATGAGGTTGGCAAGCATGTCAGCAATTTCGACATCACCAAGTCATCATTGATTTTTTGACCCAAGCTATTCAGTCTCATTGCCAAATTTTCGACTTCTGTTATTAGTTGCGTCATTGTCTGATCTTTGTATTGGAAATTGAAGAATTCCTGAAGTAACGAACATTTGTTTCGTTCTTCATTTCCCTCAAAAATGCTACACAACTTTGTATACATTTCTGCAGCCGTTTTACATCCAAGTATATGCGCCTTTAGTTTTCTATCGATCGAGCATAATATTAATATCTGTGCTTTGGCATCTTTTAGATCATCAATTTTTTCTTCTGATGTTTTTACAGTACCTTCCAGCTGGTTTGCTCGAAAATGCACATTTAGCTCGAATTTCCATAGGTGAAAATTCTTTGACGACGTCAACTTTTCTACCGTATCTTCATCTGTTTTACCGGACATTTTTCCTGTTTTATTTTTACTGTTTTTAATTCTTATTTTAATGTTTTTAATTGCATTTGCACTCTAGCTCACTGGGCCCATAACCTATTGAGATTTTCTAGATAGCAAACGCAGTGTAGTTTTTATATCACACACATTTTATTATTTTAGGCCTATCCGCCATTACAAGAACTCGCAAGACAACTGCCATCGTATTACCAACGACAATACTATTATAGATTCACAATAGACACTAGTGATCCTAGAATGGTCTCGGCCTCTTTGCCATAGGAAAACATAAAACCTTGACAAGAAGAAGTAGAAAAATAGTTGAATATTACAAAAAACTTTAGCCCTAAAAGTTAATATAAAAATTCAATTTCGTAAATACAAGAGTGTTAAAGCTAATGTTATTTCAAGTATTCAACTGAAGCTCTCATCTGTCAAATTAGATATTAGTGTCAGTTTTGTCAGACAAATGTCATGTTGTTGCCTCCAAATCATCCTTTGTGAAAATGCGTGTGACTCGCAATTATAGTGATTTTAATAAGTTAAATCTATAATTCATCGGACTCTGATATAAGAAATAATAAATAACAGCAGAGCGTGGTTGATCACAGAAGTAAAAATGACGTCGGGAACTTGCAACTTCCCGAAACTCTACGAAAATATTTCCTTCTCGAATTGGAAGTTTCGAGTAAAAATTTTGTTGGAAGAAAGAAGTATAGCTAATATCCTGGAAAAATGTAACAAGGACAGCAAGGAAGACGTCGAGGCTGATGCAAAAGCTCGATCTATTATAGTACAATGCTTGACCGATCGATATCTGAACATAATAAAAAAATGTAAAACGGCGGCTGAAATGTTAACCTCTTTGGAGGAAGTTTTTGAGAGAAAAAGTGTGTTTAATAAGCTTTTCTTGCGAAAGAAGCTAATCGCAATGAAATGTTCTAGTGGCCAAAGTCTGCAAGACCACTTCTTACAATTTGATAACTTAATAACCCAATTGGAAACAGCCGGAACAAAAATGGAAGACAGCGACAAGTTAACTCATTTATTCCTTACACTACCGGAGGAATACAACACAGTGATAACGACATTAGAAACCATGAGTATTGAAAAAGAGCTCACTGTAGAGTTTGTAAAATCTAGACTGTTAGATTCAGAGCTGAAATTGAAAGAAAAGAAGAGTGAAGTAGTAGAGAGCAGCTTTTATTCATGCTACAAATGCGGAAAAGAAGGACATATGGCATACCAGTGTGATAAAAGGACTGAAAACAATAATCAAGGTCAACGAGGTAGAGGAAATTTCAGAATGAGAAGTAGAGGTCGCTCAGGTTTCAGAGGGAAATCTAGAGGACAAGGACATGTAGCACAGTCAAATGAAAATTCAATGAATGATGAGATGTTTATTGCTTCAAGCTCAGAATATATAATGCATACAGATGCATCGGAGATTACTCTTGTTGTGGACTCAAGAGCGACACACAACTTCATACAAGAAAAGTATGAAAAATTAATGACTGATGTGACAGAACTACCAGTACCGATTCAAATAAGACTTGCTAATGGAGAAATATTGTGTGCAAAGAAAAAAGGTAATTTGAAAACCGTTTATGGGGAAAATAAACCTATAACAATTGAAGGTCTGATAGTAAATGGGATTGAGCACAACCTATTATCAGTAAATGAGCTAATGAACAAAGGCAAATGTGTAACATTTAGAAATGGAGAATTGATAATAAAATCAGAAAAAGGTGAGTACTATGGAGAAAAAAGAGGAAAGTTGTATGTACTGAAACTGCAGTTACCCAAAGAGAAACATGAATGCTACTATAACAATGAAGACTTGACTAATGGTGATTTATGGCATATCAAACTAGGCCATCTCAACCGTAAAGCATTACATTTGATGAACTTACCTTACAGTAAGAAGGTATGTGAAGTTTGCATGAGGAATAAGAGTACTAGGCTACCTTTCAAGAGAATAACAAAGCCACAGTCAAAAGATGTTGGAGAATTAATACACTCGGATGTTGCTGGACCAATGAAAGTATCAACAAAAGAAGGTTACAGGTATTACCAAACTATATTGGACGACTACTCACATTTCACTCAAACATACCTATTAGTAAACAAATCTGAAGCAGCAGACAACTTGATAAAGTATGTAAGGGAAATAGAAACAGAAAAAGGATTAAAAATAAAGAGAATCCGTTGTGATAATGGAGGAGAATATTCATCAAATCATTTTAAAAGATTTTGTGAAGAAAAAGGTATAAGAATAGAGTATACTGTACCCTATAGTCCACAAATGAATGGAAAAAGCGAAAGATTAAACAGATCCATTTATGATAAAGCCCGGACTATACTGGATGAATCACAACTACCAAGACATCTGTGGGGTCATGCTATCATGACAGCTGCATTCTTGATCAATAGAAGCTCATCAAGTGCGATAGATTATGAGATTCCAGCAATGATATTTGAGAGAGAAATGGTGCTCAATAAATTGAAACCATTTGGATGCAAAGGGTGGATGATCATACTACCAAGAAGAGATAAACTTGATTCAAGAGCAAAAGAAGTAAGATTGGTTGGTTATGCAAGGAACGGATATAAAGTGTGGGATCCTATAACAGATACAGTTATTGTGACTAGAGATATAAGATTTAATGAAAAAGATTTTAAGTATCAGCAAGCCCCAAATAATGAACAAGAAAATGATTATGTACACATTGAACAAAGAGACAGTGAACAAAAGAATGAAGAAGACAAGAAGAAAAAACAAGAAGAGAACAAAAGGAAAGAAGAAGAAGAAAAGACAAGAAAAGAAGAAGAAGATAGGAACAACAATGAAACAGAAATAACTGAACAGAGTACTAGTAAAAAT
This sequence comes from Thera obeliscata, assembly GCA_947578465.1. Lineage (NCBI taxonomy): Eukaryota > Metazoa > Arthropoda > Insecta > Lepidoptera > Geometridae > Thera > Thera obeliscata. The sequence continues at coordinate 12,376,688 of OX387918.1, read as the reverse complement.
ACAAGAAGCGGCAGGCTAATTACTACACCAAAACATCTAAGTGAATATGAAATATATGAAGCATACTGCCTGCTAAATAATGATGAAGATCCTCAGGAATATAATGAAGCTATGGAAAAAGGATGGGAAGAAGCAATAAAAACCGAAATACAAGCCTTACAGAAAATGAATACTTGGACAGAGACTGATTTACCAGAAAACAAGAAAGCCATAGACACAAAATGGGTATTTAAAACTAAAGAAAATAATATGAAAAAGGCTCGATTAGTAGTGAAAGGGTTTCAAGTGAAAGAAGACTCTGATTTCGGAAAGAACTATGCTCCAGTAGCAAGAACATCCTCAGTTCGAACAATTCTTGCACATGCAGTACAGAAAGGATGGAATGTAAGACAACTTGATGTACCTACAGCATTTCTGAATGGGATTCTAGAATCTGAAGTATACATCAAACCACCTGAAGGAGTAAAAGCAAATAAGAACAAAGTTTTAAAACTGAATAGAGGATTGTATGGATTAAGAGAAAGTCCCAAATGTTGGAATCAAAGATTTAATAGCTTTGCAGAAGAAAAAGGCTTCAAAAGATCTCAATACGATGTTTGTCTATACAAAGGAGAAACAATAAATGTATGGATGTTAATTTATGTTGATGATATAATTCTTACTGGAATTGAGGAAGACATAGAGAAGGTGGTAAAATATCTGAAAACAGAATTTCAAACAAAAGATTTTGGCTTTCCCAAAGTGTTTCTAGGAATGGAAATAGAAAAGAAAGAAAATGGTCTAAAGATAACGCAAAAAAGACAAATAGAAAACATGCTTATAAAATTTAAAATGCAAGATTGCAAGAGTTCGACCACACCAATAACAAAGGGATACCAATTGGATGAAAATGAACCAATTGTAACTGATGTACCTTACCGCCAACTAATTGGTTCTCTTATGTTTGTATCAACAGTTTCACGACCTGATATTACCTATGCAACCTCATATCTGAGTCAATACCTAGACAAACCGACAAAAAGTCTTTGGATACAAGCCAAGAGAGTTTTAAGATATCTACAAGGAACTAAAGATAGTGGACTACATTTCAAAAGGTCTGAAGACAGTATTATAGAAACATACTCAGATGCTGACTGGGCAGGTTCACAAACAGACCGAAAAAGTGTATCTGGATCTGTGACACTATACAACGGATGTCCAGTTGCATGGTTCTCTAGAAAATAAGCCTGCGTTTCACTGTCAACAGTGGAAGCTGAATATATAGCAGCTGCAACCAGTGCATGTGACCTGTTATATGTAAAAGGACTTTACAGTGATTTAAATGGACTGGACAGTGAAGTGTTTTGTGTTTTATACATGGACAATAGAGGTGCAATTCAAATAGCTAAATCATTTGAAAATAGTAAGCGTGCCAAGCACATAGACATTAAACACCATTTTATAAAAGACATTATAAATAGAAAATTGATTGCTGTTGAATATGTTGCAACTCATGATAATGTTGCAGATATATTCACAAAAGGATTGTCTACTGAAAAACTATGTACTATGAAAACATTCTTAAATATTGTGTAATAATTGTAGCGATTTCAATCAATGACAGATTTTCAATCGAGGGGCAGTGTTAAAGCTAATGTTATTTCAAGTATTCAACTGAAGCTCTCATCTGTCAAATTAGATATTAGTGTCAGTTTTGTCAGACAAATGTCATGTTGTTGCCTCCAAATCATCCTTTGTGAAAATGCGTGTGACTCGCAAATAAAGTGATTTTAATAAGTTAAATCTATAATTCATCGGACTCTGATATAAGAAATAATAAATAACAAAGAGCGCCGTGAAAAAACATTTCTTGGCTTTAGGGGCGCCAGCATTGCCAGAATGTTACTTTTGTAACATTTTACATTACTTTTGACCTTCTCATGTTACCTCCTGTTTGTGTCTGTGTGTGTAATTGTGTATTGTATAATTTGTAGACGAATCAATATAGGTACTTAAATTTTAAAAATATTTTCCAGCAAACAAAAAACATATCGTGGATCGTAATCGTATGGCATCTAAGAATGTTTTTGTCAAAGTGCCATAATAAAGTACCTAGTGTATCGTTTTCCACATAATTTAGGGTAATGTAACTTTTCTTGTGAAAATGATACTTTTTGACCTGTCTCTATATTTGACTATCTGCCACTCTGCCACTGGCAGCACAGCACTGTGTGGCGCCCCATTAGTACAGAGCCACCAACTTATCTGTGAAGTGGCTGAAAATGGAACTACAGCCGCCATGATGAAAATGGCGTTCGATTGTCAGTTGCTCTCTGTTTGCGTGTTTTCTGTTTAATAAAAGATATTAAACATTTTGCGTTTTCAACCATGCCAAAAGCTATAAAAAGTGATGCTTGAAATATTATTCTGAAGGTCAAAGCATTTTTTGAAGAGGAAGCTCGCCAATAAGCTCCAATTATTCCATTTAATAAAATAACCAACCGAGTTTCTGTTGCTACAGGTGAGTGTGACCAGTCGTATCCCATAAATTTTGCTCATGAAACTTGTACCTCGACTCGAGTAGACTCTGAAATCTTCGCTCGCATCGCTCGCCAGATAACTTCTGTACTTACATGCATTTAATACTTGACTCAGCTTTCAGCGTCACGTCTAGTTTACCTAGTTCCTTAATTTTGTATTTTGTTTTTGGCTGAGTCTATTAATACAGGTACTGTACGAACAATTTATAATTATTAATACGGTTACCGTACGAACAATTTATAATTATTAATACGGGTACTGCGGGGGGAGGGGGGGGGGGGGCACCATTCTTGAAATTAAGTTGGTATAAAAAAAAAAAACCTAACAACCTACTGTTACTTTTGTGACTTAAGTCGGAGTGCCCCGAGTTTGAATCTGGATTTTTAAAACACTTAGCAGTCGCTTAAAAGGCGTAGTAAAGTTAAAACTTGGGTTGGCTTTAGTATTGTTAGGGAGGAGGAGGGACGGGAGAGGGGTCCTCTCTACACTGACATGCACCATTTTTGAAATTAAGTAGGTATAAAAAAAAACCTAACAACCTACTGTAACTTTTGTGACATAAGTCGGGGTGCCCTGAGTTTGAATAATATCCGTACGAATAAATATAATTTATTCATCCAGCACCCGTACAAATAGTCACTTCCTTTGTTTTTCAGGAAGGAAAGGTAGCAGAAGAAACTACCGGTACTTAAGTAAGAACGCCTGGAAAATCAAGAAAACGAAGTGCTGGTTTTATTGTTGTCGATTACTTCGATATTAATGGGCGATAGATACGACGAAAAGTACATGAATTTTATGCAGTCCGAGAGTGATTCTGATCATGATTATGATGTCAGCCCTAGTACCTCAAGTTCTGTTGATAATACATATAATATTGTAAAAATATTTAAACATACACGTTATATTTAATAAAAAAAATTGTTAGTGTTTTATGCAATGTCTTGTATTATAAACTAGCAGTAGCCGCACGCGCTGTCGCGGGGGGAGAAGTAGAAACTGTTCTCATATTATACTATCTATAGCTCAATATCTATGTATCTTACTAAAGGTCAAAATTAAAGTACAAATATCATTGGTGTACTTGTAATCCAAGGAAAGTTACATTTAATCTGCTTCACTCTATGAATACAACCCCCCCACGAATATTTATGAAAGAATGGTTGTTCTCATCGGGATCTTTCGCTCTGATAATGTCATCTTTCTGCCTCTGTCTTGTTCTTGATCTATTCCTCCTCATAGGTAGTTCCGTTAACTCTTAGTGTGCTGGCCTCTCCCGTCTGAGGTCTCTGTGGTCCCATCTGTAATTATAACACACTATAAGTGACAGCTAAGTAATTCACGTCGGTAAAGTAATTAATGTACTTTAGTTAGCGTTACGTTAAGACATTTATTCTTTGGTGTTCGTTCCCAATAATTGATTCAGTAGCCTGCTGTGACCATCGCTTAGTTCAATTCATAAACAAGGTACTTCTGTAAAGATGGGTCGCCTATTCCGCGACCCACCGTTAGCCAACCGGCTTTCTACCCTTCTCTGCGAACCAGAGAAGGGCGACCACACGTGGGCACCTGCACCAGGTGCCCCCCGCTTCGTGGTCGCAGGATTTTCATGGGCTGTTCAACCCTACCCGCTTCGACTAGATAATGTTCTTTCGTGGGCTGTTCATGCGACCCACCGTTAGCCAACCGGCTTTCTACCCTTCTCTGCGAGTCAGAGAAGGGCGACCACACGTGGGCACCTGCACTAGGTGCCCCCCGCTTCGTGGTCGCAGGATTTTCGTGGGCTGTTCAACCCTACCCGCTTCGATTAGATAATGCTCGTCATAATTTAGTTTCTAGTTCAGATTAAGAGAAATATTGGTATAAAATTGGTGATGCAATAATACAGATTACTCGACGTTGAAATACTTAGCTGTCGGTTAATTGGGTTCCTGCGCCGGCCTGCCTGAAGATATACCTTCCACCACTGTCTCCTTTTCAACACAACGTGTACTTGTCCCGAAAATCCTGGCAGATACATAAATGCTCCCTCTATACTAAATGTAGTCTTCAGTCAAAATGAACTACCCCATTCTTCTTCTTCTTAATGAATGGCATCTGTCCTTTTCGGATCAATTTTGCCAGTACCCGCCGTCCAACGATATGACATTGACAAGATTTTTGATAGTTTATTTAAGTGTTGTCAGGTTGAATAATTACGACTCTTAGATACTTCGTGGCGATTCTAGACACTCGTCACGACACTCCCGACGACGAAAGAAGATTAGAATAGAGGTTAGAATAGATATTATTCGTGGCGATTCTAGACACTCGTCACGACACTCCCGACGACGAAAGAAGATTAGAATAGAGATTAGAATAGATATTAGAATAGAGTCGCGAGTTGACTCGTCCACTCGCGGATTTTCTCTCTTGCTCTTATTTTATCACGACAAAGTACCACGAAATGAAGCCATGACACCAGACCAGGCCAAGCAAGAAAATATGAAATAGGAGTGAGGCATATTTATCGGAACAGATAAAAATAACAGGTATTTTAAAATAACAGCTTGGAACTGTTGTCTAGACCAATGAGAGCCTGTTCCATTCCACAACAGCCCGAATCTGCCGAAACATGCGTCTCTTTATTCTAGCATAAGGAGATTACTTTTGTTAGAACGAGATAGCCTGTCACAAGCAGGGAACAGGTGTTGCGTTCGGAAATGTCAGGCTCATTTCTTACAGAAAAAAATTGTTGTAGGTATTAAGCTGTCAGTCCTAAGCCTGTTAAGCATGAAGGATGGTTTTCATTTCAGGAACATACACTGAAACTGTTCTTCTCCTCAGCACCTGTTACCTAATTTCTACTCATACTATGTTGTATGCAACACAACCAGCTGTTATTTTGGAACAGGTGAAATTTTGGGGAAATAGCTATGCATACAACATGAAAAGAGCGTTCATTATGCAAAAAAGGGCTGTTAGAACCATAGTGCGCATACCCCCCTGGATATCTTGTAAAGAATACTTTCGATGTTTAAATATATTGACTGTCCCTAGTTTATATTTTAGTGCTACTTCTGGACATCATAAAAAATCCTTACAAATATGAAAATGAGGAACAGAGAGCAGTTAGATTAAATACTAGACGTAAAGACCTTGAGTCATCTCTACAGCCTAGGTTAAATGTAGCAAAGCATTGTTCTCGCTATCAGGCTGTGAAATTTTTCACTCGCTGCCCTCTGACATGAAAGTCATGGACAGTCCCCGTAAATTTAAATCAAAACTTGTTTCACTTTTGTTGAAAGGGCGCTTCTATTCGATAGATGAGTTTTTGACTTACAATTCACATTAGTTTCTAATATAATAAGATGGGCGTTTAAACGAAAAGCGTATAATAGAGCAGACTTTTTTAAATAAGCAGTTAAACAAACTTACAATGACAGACGCTTTCCGTTTTATGCTTTTCAATCATGTGATGTTATGGAACCTTATTTTTATCACAGTAAGCAAGCATATTGTTTGCACAATCAAAAAGTTGAAAATATAACCCCAACCAAATTAAACAACGACAGTTAAGATACCTAATGTTGAAAATTGATAACCTTTTGAATATGTTCGGATTATCAACTTATAATCTGGTTTTGCTTTTGAAAAGTGAGAATAGTTGAAAAGTTTAACTTTTGTAAAAGTTTAACTTTTGTGAGTTGAAAATTAAAATGGTTGTCGAGCAAATTATTGCTTACCATAATTTTATTGATGTTAAACTTTGCTTTTTGTTAAGCCTTTGCCATCGTCTTGGAATAAATTTCGAAACATAAGTGTAAATCATGTGTAAATAGAAAATGTATGTAAATAGAATGTAAATAAACTTTTGTTTCTTGAGTTTTCTTAGGACTAGGTTTCTATTCACTTTATTTCAAAATTTTAGGTGTTTTGATAAAAGTTAATGACTAATGATTCGGATTAGAAATAAAGAAATTTGGAACAATTTCGAAAGGGATATCAGCATACAAAGCATGCTGAATGTAATTATTGTAAAAATAAATTATCATAAAAATCAACAGTGACTAATTTTGAAACAACATTTGAGACTGTAACATATTATGTGTTTTAGTCGTGAATGCAGTTTATCTGCATATTTATCAAATATGAGCTCATGGTCTCTAACAAAACAGGCAACTTGAAAAATGTAGAGACCTGTAAGTGTTAATAGCTTAAGTTTTTTTTTAAAAAGGGGTCTACATGACGTGAGAGGGCCAACGCCGCTTAATGCTCGAACACATTTTTTTTGAACTATAAAAGCTCTATTTATGTCTGTAGAGTTTCCCCAAAGAAGAAGACCGTATCTCAAAACTGAAGCAACATAACCGTGATACGCAGTTAATGCGGTTTTTTGGCCTGATCTTTTCTGATCTGGCGTAATCTTTTGATTGCTTAAACAAAGCGATTTAGTTTTTTGCAGGTGTAGTCAATAAATATGTGACTTCCAATTGCAATGTTTGTCCAAAGCTATACCTAAGAACTTTATTTCATCAATTTTCTCTATAATTTCGTTACGGCATGTCAAACTAATATTTAAATTTATTTTATTGTTATTGTAATTATGGAAATGAATAAATTTGGTTTTGGATACATTCACACGAAGATTATTACGTTCTAACCATCGAATAATTGATTCTATTTCCAAGTTAAGTATTTGTTGGTAGTTTGTATTTTTGTCAGCAGGCACGACGATGGAAATGTCATCAGCAAAAGGAACACATTGGTATTTAGTGATTAACGGTAGGTCATTAATATACAATAGAAATAACAATGGTCCCAAATACTTCCTTGTGGCACACCAAATTTGTTATATTGGTAATCGGATTTGTATGTAGTAGCAGTCAAAGTTTCATTGAGACCTTTAACCTCCACGTATTGTTGTCTATCTGCGAGGTAACTATTCAACCATTTAAGAGCAAGACCTCTAATACCATATTTTCGCATTTGTTTAATAATATAGCATGATCAACAAAGTCAAACGCCTTGCTCATGTCGAAAATATGACAGAGACTGGTACGCGCTTGTCAATAAATCAATAACATTGTGTATAAGCTTAAAAGCGGCTAATGTTGTAGATTTATTTTTCTGAAAGCCATTTTGCTCTTCATTAATAACATTAAATTTTTCTAAAAAGTTAACCATGCGATTTTGCATGGCCTTCTCAAAGAGTTTTGCAAAAATGGGAATTAAAGTTATAGGCCGATAATAATTTAATTCTTTTTTATCATCCCTTTTGTGTAAAGGTCTTACTACCGATAACTTTAGTCGTTGTGGAAGTTCCACTAGTAAAAGAAAGATTCAGTAGGTATTGTAGTACGGGACTTATCAAAAATACGCACATTTTCAGAATATGCGTAGATATTCCGTCAAATCCAACTGATTTCGTGTTACTTAAAGAAAGTACTATTTTAGAGACTTCAATGTCAGTCACGGGCCTTAAAAACAAACTAGCATCTAAATTATCTACTTTTGGAAGTGCGTTAGTAGTATCTGTTACATGTGGGAGTGCCTTGTTTGTTATGTCAATAAAAAAGTTATTAAAAGCTTGAGCTATTTTAGTGGCTCTGTGAGAATTTGACCATCAAGGCTGATTTGACTAATTGTATCGCACGATTGAGTACAATCAACTTTATCTTTAATAATTTGCCAGTAGGCTTTGCATTTATTCTTAGATTTTGATATAAGTTTATGGTTCATGTTAGCCCTAGATGTATTAATGCATTTTTTTTTTTTTAGAAGATCACTATATATTTTATATTTAAGTTTCATTTCTGTTGATTTATGTTAATAATAACGGAATCGCAACTCGCGTTTATGCTTACTACTTTTCCTGATACCCTTTGTTATCCATTTCGGAGGTGACGTATTACAGTACATTTTCTTTCTTTCAATAGGAAAGCATAAGTCATATATCAGACAGAAAGTGTCATGAAATTCATTGAATGCTCTGTCTAGATCATTTTCATTTAGACACTATCCCATGTTAATGTTGACAAATAATGTATAAATTTATTTATATTATCGTTATCATATTCTTATTCTTATTCTTTCAATAAACCAGTACTGTAATTGGTTCTGTTTTAAAACAAATGGAATAGTAAGAGTTTGACACGTGTTATGATCAGAAAGACACATCTGATGCGTGCAACCTTTAGCTTGATCGAAGTTGCATAAGATATGGTCAATGCAGCTATCCTGTCTTGTTGGATCTACAATATGCAACCTTAAGTCATAGTTTTTTACTAAGTCAATAAGACGTCTCGAGGATGGTTCATTCTTTAGTGTATTGATATTAATATCACCCGCAATAATAACTTTTCTTGAAAGATTGATTATATATTAATTTATGCAATAAATATCAAGCATGTTGAAAAATATACTAATGTCACTGTTAGGTTACAGTATTATGTGTGTACCGCATCGGTATACACATAATATAATGCAATTAATTGAAGGGATTTGGACGCCACATACTTCAAATTACTTTTCCGATACCATATTTTTCTCAATGTCAAGTACCTTAAATTCCAATGTTTTACGCACCATGATACAAACACCACCGCGCTTCTCTTTTATCCTTGAAAATTAGCTTGCTAACTGGAACTGTTTTAAGCGAATATTCGCCTCACTACCCGACTTTACAAAGGTTTCCGAGAGGCAGATAACATCTGGTTCTTGTTTTTGTTGAGACAATTCGTCAATACATAAAGCTAAAGAGTCAAGTTTATTGAAAATACTTTGAATAATTTGATGAAAAACGTTAAACGTGTCAAACTGACTTACGAAAAAGCCGCTGTTGTTACAAATGTTCCCCGGTTGCTGGTTCGGTTGTCTAAGTAAAATATGGGCAGTTTGTTGCTGATTTAGCAGGTTTGTTTACCTCAGTTTCTAATTTTCTTCTTCTTTATTAGATGGAATCTGTCCATTCAGACAATTATTCCGTAGTTATGAACCTACCTGATGATATGACATTGACAACGACATAGCGCTACCTACAATTAAGAGGTAAAGTACTTTGTGATGTACGGGTAGGTAATAAACAAAAGTAAGTCGTAAGGTATTTACAAAATTCATAGACAATCATATTGACAACGACAACATTAATAAAAAAATGATCACACGGAGTTCTCATTGTTAGTGTTTATGTTGTCTATTAACAAAAAGCAGGTAGTGAAAAAGCAACTTTCAAAATAAGTTTTTTTTTTAAATAAGCGTAAGCATAAAGTTTGTTAATTTTAAGTCGTTTTCACATCTCTAGTTACAACCCACTCCTATTATGAAATACACATTCTTTTTACAATTTGTGCTGGCTTGGATACAAGGTCCCTCCGCCAAGTCCTATAAGTTTATCAGAATTTTTTGTCACTGACTTCATAATAAATATAAAAATAATAATAATATTTATATATATTAAAAATTATCATTTGGTTTTATAGTTTAACAAACATTGGTCTTGTAAACCAAAATTAAGATTTTTCTTTAAATACTTCAAAGAAAAAGAAACTCTTTATTTGAAATTCACAAGCAAACCAGTGTTGCCAGTGGCAGAGAGTCACTATAACATGAGACAGCCCAAAACATTTTCTCGGGAAAATAACATTACCAACATTATGTGGAAAACGACACAATACTTTAGAGCACTATAACCACTTGACCAACCAGTGCCCCTCAGCGGAGCAAGCGGCTCACGACCCTATCGACACTTCTGCAAGCTTGGCGTCAAACACGATTTATCACATAAAACTATTCAAGCGATTTCAAACCAAATTGTTTGCTATCTGGAAATAACATGAGAGGGTCAAAATAACGTAAAATGTTACAAAAGTAACATTCTGGCAACGCTGAAACAAACAGACAGAACCAACTAAACGGCACAACACAACCTATCAAAAAATTATTCAGTGCGTTCCGAACCGCACCATGTACTGATGATGTAATAGGCAATCGCTACTAGGTACATACCTACTTGGGTTTCTTCGAAACGCATTCTACTAGCGTTTCATACATCAAATAATAGATTTTTCATTGCTCATACCCTCAAAGTAGGTCTGAAGCTGCCTGAGGGGCCTAACTGAAAGTAATACTTTCAGCCCTAGGGAGAATCGCTTTCTACTGACAGCTGTCAAATTATAAAAAAAACAAGTTCTATTTTATTCAACCATGTTCCAACTTTTTATTCAGCAAAGAGATTGGAAACCCATTACAACGGTAAGAAGTTTAAAAAGTCTAATTAGTCCGCGATGTAAAATTTAAATTTAAATAACATAAATACTATTAAATAAAGAATATATTTTCTAAATGACTTTATTATTATTTAGCTTCAACTATTTATTTAAAATAACATAGATTTGAGCAAACAATTTACAATTTTTTAAATTATGAAAATGAAAATAATGGCTGAATAATGCTGGCGAGCCGAAGCCGAAGGCCCGCCAGAGAAAAGAAAAAATAAAAACCGGGAAGGCGGCAATTCAATCTTCATTTTCACAAATTTTTCTTTCATGTTTTTTTTTATTTTTACTTTCCTTGTATTCGTAATGAAAAGCACAGTGTTTACCTCGGATGAAAGTCTTTTAAGTCCCTCAAGCTCCATTGGCGCCCTCGCTACGCTCTGGCGCCAAACCCGTCTCGGGACTCAAAAAACGTGACTTTCAACACTCAGGTAACAATGTACTGTATATTCCCCGTATGAAAACTAACTGATGGTTGACGGAACAACTTTGGTGTTGCTAACTATCCGTCAACTGCAGATTCGTTCAGAACATTCCCTCGATCGGAATACCAACCTAACAAATAAAGTATCGTTCCAAACTGTTTCCGGTGCGCCTATACCCCCTCTAATCCTAAGGTGCGTCAATTTTCAAAGTCCGTCATTATGTTCGTTCAAAATCGACTCTCTTTCTTCATCCTCCCTTTTTTTAATCTAATACAGACCACATGAACATCAACCGGGAGAGGCAGCTTTCATAAATCCTCAACAAGTTTTTAAATTCTTTAGGCTCCTTTTCTTACGAATGTCACAAGATAACAAGACAAAGGATGCTATGGAAGTTGACTTTATCGGTTTCATTTGAACCTTCCAGTAGCGAAGATCCCTGCATCTCCACCATGTCGCGGGGGGAGAAGTAGAAACTGTTCTCATATTATACTATCTATAGCTCAATATCTATGTATCTTACTAAAGGTCAAAATTAAAGTACAAATATCATTGGTGTACTTGTAATCCAAGGAAAGTTACATTTAATCTGCTTCACTCTATGAATACAACCCCCCCACGAATATTTATGAAAGAATGGTTGTTCTCATCGGGATCTTTCGCTCTGATAATGTCATCTTTCTGCCTCTGTCTTGTTCTTGATCTATTCCTCCTCATAGGTAGTTCCGTTAACTCTTAGTGTGCTGGCCTCTCCCGTCTGAGGTCTCTGTGGTCCCATCTGTAATTATAACACACTATAAGTGACAGCTAAGTAATTCACGTCGGTAAAGTAATTAATGTACTTTAGTTAGCGTTACGTTAAGACATTTATTCTTTGGTGTTCGTTCCCAATAATTGATTCAGTAGCCTGCTGTGACCATCGCTTAGTTCAATTCATAAACAAGGTACTTCTGTAAAGATGGGTCGCCTATTCCGCGACCCACCGTTAGCCAACCGGCTTTCTACCCTTCTCTGCGAACCAGAGAAGGGCGACCACACGTGGGCACCTGCACCAGGTGCCCCCCGCTTCGTGGTCGCAGGATTTTCATGGGCTGTTCAACCCTACCCGCTTCGACTAGATAATGTTCTTTCGTGGGCTGTTCATGCGACCCACCGTTAGCCAACCGGCTTTCTACCCTTCTCTGCGAGTCAGAGAAGGGCGACCACACGTGGGCACCTGCACTAGGTGCCCCCCGCTTCGTGGTCGCAGGATTTTCGTGGGCTGTTCAACCCTACCCGCTTCGATTAGATAATGCTCGTCATAATTTAGTTTCTAGTTCAGATTAAGAGAAATATTGGTATAAAATTGGTGATGCAATAATACAGATTACTCGACGTTGAAATACTTAGCTGTCGGTTAATTGGGTTCCTGCGCCGGCCTGCCTGAAGATATACCTTCCACCACTGTCTCCTTTTCAACACAACGTGTACTTGTCCCGAAAATCCTGGCAGATACATAAATGCTCCCTCTATACTAAATGTAGTCTTCAGTCAAAATGAACTACCCCATTCTTCTTCTTCTTAATGAATGGCATCTGTCCTTTTCGGATCAATTTTGCCAGTACCCGCCGTCCAACGATATGACATTGACAAGATTTTTGATAGTTTATTTAAGTGTTGTCAGGTTGAATAATTACGACTCTTAGATACTTCGTGGCGATTCTAGACACTCGTCACGACACTCCCGACGACGAAAGAAGATTAGAATAGAGGTTAGAATAGATATTATTCGTGGCGATTCTAGACACTCGTCACGACACGCGCTGTTTGACTCGCTTCATACAACCCGTTAGTTTTTGTAAACACATTTTTGATCCTCTATATTATGTAGGTAAGATTCAGTTATGTAAGTTGTCTGTGAAGGCTAAACATAGCAGATTAGATCTATGTCATCATCATCAGCCTGAAAAAGTCCACTGCTGGACATAGGCCTCCCCAACACATTTCCAGGAAGAACGATCCTGAGCTCTTTCCATCCACCGGCTTCCCGCGATCTTAACAATGTCGTCGGTCCATCTGGTGGGTGGGCGCCCTACTTTACTTTTGTGGTTAGATCTATGTAGGAATCCCAAATTATGGTTCATTATTCGTAGAATGGCAACACCAGAGCGATTAGAGCGACGCTCTTCAATTCACAGTTATGTTGGTCGGTCTGTACCTGCTTCGGCAGTACCTAAACTACTGGCGCCCCATTCGTTACAAAACCAAAACCTAGCGCCATGTTTTGTTTATGAATAAGGCTGGCCGATTATTTATGTGTAGCCAAAACAAAACAAGAATATCAAGAACAAGAATGTCCGCTTCTGTGTGCAGAGTGTGTTTATCCGGAAATCTCAAAATGAACCGCATTGAAAACATTGAGCTAAAAAACATCTTCGAAAGACTTACAAGTCTCAAGGTAGGTAAATAAATTGTAGCACCATAATATCAAGCAGTCTCTAGTACCTACTTATCTCCTACATATTTTTTTCATGCCGATGAACCTGAGTCTAAGGCCCGTATTCCGAAACAGCGCTTGAGTCTGAGTCGAGCCTCAAGCACAGATTTTATGACAGTTCTCCATTGAAAAGTGTCAAAAATCTGTGCTTGAGGCTCGACTCAGACCTAAGCACTGTTTCAGAATACGGGCCTAATAGACCATTTACATTACAAAGCTAAAGGAGTAAGGGTGCGTGGTGCGTGTACATAATATTCACGTAGGTAGATACCAATTCATATCTATCATACATAAATCTAGTTAGGGTAGATTTTCGACTATATTTATTTGTTTATTTACTCCATTATACCTACCTACTGGACGGTCTGGTCGCCATTCATTGATTTTATTATGAATTAAGTACCTACTTAGTTACAATAAGAAAATTGTTAATAATAAAGCCATTTTATTCCCAAAAATATTGTTTACATTATATTATGTTTATATGTATAAGCACTAGAATTTAATTCTTTATTTTGGGCACCCATCTTTGGGTGAAGGCCTCCTCCATCCATCGCCATTGAGCTCGGTCCGCGGCGTGTCTGGTCCATGTGACGCCGGCAACATCTTGGATGTCATCGCGCCAGCGCCGTCGCGGGCGGCCGCGCGCTCTCCGAGCCTCAGCGTCGCGTGGGTACCAGTGTAGTAAACGCTCTGTCCACCTTCCATCTGATGTGCGGGCCACATGTCCGGCCCACCTCCATTTCAGTTGACAAGCTAGTAGAGCTGCGTCTGTTAGTTTGGTTTTGTCCCTTATAGTCGTGTTTCTGATATGGTCTTTCAGTTTTATGTTCAGAAAATTGTTAAGTATTTTATTAATAAAATGTGGGGTGCTTGATATATTAAATGTATCTATGAGCGGAGAGTTATGAAAACATCTACCTAGTGACTTTAAATTCAGGTTAATAATTCACCTTTATCGAACAATCACTTTCTTATGTATGTAAGTATTTAAATAAAGAATGCAAGTATTTACAATTTGAGATAATGGAGTGTCGACAACTCCCATTGAGAAGTTTTCAAAAAGTGAAGTCCTTTGTGCTATCAGGAAACCAGACCTTAATAAAGCGACCGGGTACAACCCCATCACTGCTCAAATCATGACAGAACTCCTGGATTTTGGGCAGAAACACTCATTGGTAGGTTGGTACAGGACTGGATTTGAACCCATGACCTTAGAATCGGAAGGCGGGGCCGCTACAACTAGGCCACCAGCGCTCTGGAGGTCTGGAAGGTGAAAAAGAAGGGCTCTGGAAGGTAGCTGAGATTATATTAACATCAAACCGGGGGCCTTATTGTTTAAGTCAAATAATAATTGACATCGGCTTCATTTTTGACATTTGAAACCTAGCCTAGACTTTAACTGTCACTTTCGTATTGTATAACTACCTGACACAGCCCTGATTGCAACTCACGAAGAGCCAGCTATTGCTTGTTCCATGTAGCAACGCAGCCTCACAACATCTGAACGTGCCTGATCAAAGCAAACGAAAGCAAGTCAGGTTCATGCCCTCACATTCGCCCTAAGACATGGGTCGTGTCCCACAGTTATGCTGAATGAGATGCCAATACCCCAGTGCGAAGACGTGCGCTATCTGGAGACTCGCATGGGGTGCGTCACTCACTCTTAGGTTGCAACTGCCAAAACTCTATTGGTTTTGGCTGGGAAATTAAACCTGTCCCTGGACAATAAACTAAACTGATATGGTCTTACGAAGCGGAAGTATGGGGAACAGCGGCAAGCAGCTCGAATCTGGAAATGATCCAACACTTCCAATCCAAAGGATTAAGAGGAGAGCTCCTAAAGACCTCATTTAGTTTGTAAGAGGAAGTCAAAATGGATAACCCACTGGGCGTTCTCAATACATACATGTCAACGAGGAAGTGGATAACTGACCGCTTCAATGCTCGCACGGGGCATATTGCAAGGAACAAGATATTAAAAAAAAATAAGTAGGTAGGTATTTACAAAAAGTACATCAGTAAAGTTTTCTTTGAGTAGGTACCTGTACATTGTACATATTAAATTAAATCAAATGTAGGTACATACGAAAGAGCAACAACTAACGATGACACGGGCATCGGGCAAGGGGTGCCTTGCTACTTCAACATCAATTATTGCAGCTGTACAAAAATAAATTTTGTGTGTCTATTCAAAGAATGTCCTAATTGGCTTAACTACACTAAATGGTCGTCTCGTTCAGATATCGTAACCTCCGCATGTTTTCTTAGATTTCTCAAGAAATATACTGTCACTAAATATTGAAATACCAGCCAAGCTCCAATTTGTCTGGCCACATGGTTAAGAGGACAATTTGTTTTCGGTTCTTGTACCCTCATTTTAAACGAATCCATTTTTTTCCTCTGTCATATTGTTGAGGCTTATGGCTAAGTTTAATAATACAATGATTACATTTTAATTAGGCAACGTTTAATTCCCCAAGCATGTGATACTCGGTTTGAAAGCACAGTTTCAACCGTTCTACCAAGGGGACCTTGGTAGAACGGTTGGTGTACACGCACCGCATGTATGGTTACCGCTTAACATCAGGTGGGCCATATGCTTGTTCCATCAACTAGTATATAAAAAAAAAAAAAAAAAAAAAAAAATCGCGCTCGGTGCGTGTACACTGCAGAGGCGCGATAGTGTGGGTCCACACTGCGAGCCTAGCGCGGTTGCGACGACGGGCGCGAAGTATCAAACATATGAAACGCGCCTTTGCGTCCATATTGTAGTGACTAAGGCGGAAGCCTAGTGCGACGGGACTGAGCGAGCCAGCGCGCGTAGTTTTCAAACGTTCCTGTCCGCGCGTTCTGGCCGCACTACGGGCCTAGTCAGCGAGCGATCCAATGCGCGGGTGGCGGGGGTAACAAACCATTTCGGTCTTGTCGCTCGGCGTATACGCGTCTGAATTATGTTTGTCTATAAAATGGCGGTAAATACTGAATTTTTTAAGGTATAATCTCAATACTTCATATAAGTTAAAAAATTCACCAGTTATTCCTCTGTTTTTATTTATTTCGTGCACACCATCTCTAGTGTTAAACACCTCCCATCTCAAGATGGGACTGTCTAGTAAAAATAGCAAATCCTCGTCCATAGTTTGCAACCCCTGATATACTTCGAACAGCTACAAGAGCTCGCGCGTCACTGTGGCCACCGCACGCCTCCGCTCGCCGCGCCCGCCTAGGCCCCAGTCACCGCGCATTCAGTGTGGACGCACACATAGTGGTACGTGTAGTTTGAAACAAGCAGCTAGACAGTATTAAACTACTACTTATACCAGTGGTTGGCCGGCCACGCCTGTCTACTAAGGGCGTCTATAAGTCATGCGAAAAATACATACTTAATATATAATATTGAAATATAATAATGTATTTAAAATAAAGTCGTGTTAGTTTCATTGTTTATAACTCAAAGAACGGCTGTACCGATTTGGCTGAAAATTGGTGGAGCTTAGGACGAGGTGACGGACTGTTTAGTCCCAGAAGTTATATTTGATTAAGTGTCGTAGGTTTGAAGCTTCTGGGTTTGGGAAATATTAAAAACGCAGCCTTTCTATGAACGTTTTATATTGTCGATAAAAAATGAGCTAGGTTAGTATAGTGAGTAAAAATTATGTTACCGGTAAACCGGTCTGCGTCTGCAGTTTCTATGGCATGCAAATTAGCGGGAACAGACGTATGACTTTTTCTTGACAAAGAATATTAAAGACATATAACTTCCATATGACTCAAGATAATTAATTGATTCAGGCGTGATTTTGCGGAATTCCATTGTTAAACATAAAACTGGAACAAATATTTAGTACTAATCCGCTAATCTAATCTAATAATAATAATTATGGGAGTTAACTTTATGTAGACTTGTGTGTGCACCTTACGCAACACCCGCAAATCCTGCAAAGTGAATAAATAAGGTGTCTTAAATGAAATAAGTTTAAATTGATTTTTAACTTCAAATGTCTTCTTCCAGTAAAATATTCAAGGTACTTTCCCTCCATGTGGCATATCCGTGGGACGCCCTGTATATGCCTAGAGGGGCAACGCTAATATCAGTGCTGTTGTCCCCAGGCTCCCGGCGGGGGCGCCGAGTGCGTGTGCTACCTGTGCCACGCGCAGCTGCAGCGCTGCCGGCGCTTCGCGGCCATGGCGCGCCGCTCGCACGCCATCTTCAGCGACGCGCTACTGCAGGGCTTGCAGGTAAACGTACCTCAGTGCTGCAGGCTGTGCCATGCGCAGCTGCAGCGCTGCCGGCGCTTCGCGGCCATGGCGCGCCGCTCGCACGCCATCCTCTCCTATGTAGGAGGTAGGGCATAACGGGTCTTTCTCGTTCAAATCTGAGCTGCCTGCCTGGGGAAGTACCTCCGCCTTACAGAAAACTGCAGCCAAATAACACTAGTTCTTAGTGTTGTGTTCCTGCAGTGAGTAAGGTCGCCAGAGCTCTTTTGGGGAGGCGCTGTGTTGACAGCTGGGGGGACCAGCAGTGAGCAGATCACTAATGGTTGTGTGCAGGCGCGGCATGCTAGCACGGCGGTCAGGGAGACCCGGTGAAACGGCTGTCCGCTGGCCGCCCGCAGACTGAACGGGTTCCCGAACCCAGGGATTATTTTAATCTCCGCCCTGGGAGGCTGAATTGCCAGTTTGTGAAAAGTCCTTGGAGTGGTGGTCGTGCCGGAGAAGGAGACCGGAGTGGACCCGACCATTACTCCAGGGGGGGACCGGGGGCCCTTCCGCCCGTCGTGCTAGCAAACTGCAAAACCAACATCAACCCTTGGTGAAATGTCACTGCACCCTTTGTCCAATGTGCTGTCAACACAGTGACTCTCTATAACTTTAAAAACCCCCCTTTAAAAAATATGGCAAGAAACAAAAAGAAAAAAAGTTTTTCAGCGGCATCCTCGTCCACAACGAATATGGACTTCTGCAACATAAGAGGACTTCATGCTAACCTCAACGCAGTTCACCAACACCTTGAAACTGCGCAGCCGACCCTTTTTTTCCTGACGGAGACGCAGATATCTAGCCCGGCCGACACATCGTACCTGCATTACCCTGGATATCGATTGGAGCACAAATTTGTGCCTCGGGCCGGGGTCTGCTTGTATGTCCGGGAGGATATTTGCTGTCGCCGTCTTCACGGCCTTGAAGACAGAGACCTGTCAATCTTGTGGGTGCGTTTAGACCACGGTGGCCACACCCGCATTTACGCGTGCCTTTACAGGTCTCACAGCGGTGATCTGGAGACTAAGCGACTCATCGAGCACCTGCAACTGACGACTGACAAAGTCATTGAGCAGTATCCCTCTGCGGAGTTAGTGATTCTAGGAGACTTTAATGCCCACCACGTTGAGTGGCTTGGTTCTCAGTCCACTGACTTCGCGGGGAGATCTGCTTATGAATTTGCCCTGGCATATGGCTTTTCGCAGCTGGTTAATTCTCCAACGAGAATCCCGGATATTGAAAGCCATGCAAGTTCCTTATTGGACCTTCTGCTGACCACGCGTCCGGACGGGTACTCTACTGCAGTGGATGCACCTCTTGGTTCATCAGACCACTGTCTCGTTCGGACGAAGGTGCCTTGTGCTCGGTCTGCTCCACCTCGGCCAGCACAATGGCGTCATATGTGGCATTACAATTCAGCAGATTGGGATGGACTGCGTGAATTTTACGCGTCGTACCCGTGGAAGCAGCTCTGTTTCACGTCGGAAAGTCCTGATACCTGTGCTACTGCTGTCACTGAGACAATCATGGCAGGAATGGAGTGTTTCATTCCAAATCCATCCGTAGCTATAGGAATGAAACGACGACCGTGGTTCAATCGGCTATGCAGAGAAGCTAGATCGCTCAAGCAAACTGCTTATGAGGCCTGGACCACGGCTCGAACTAAAAAGGACCCTAACATCTCCGACGTGAAACGTAAATTGAATGCTGCTTCGAGGTTCAATAAGAGGATGACTGCCAGGGCCAAATTCGATTTCGTTGGCAGAATTGGTGAGCGGCTGGCACGATACCCATCTGGGACTCGTGCTTTCTGGTCGCTTGCTAAAGCTGCCGAACGAAATTTTTGTCAGTCGTCTTTGCCACCGCTTCGATATACCGACGGTAATCTGGCCCATAGTGCTAAAGAGAAAGCCGACCTTCTGGGAAATCTCTTTGCCTCTAACTCGACTTTGAATGACGGAGAAGCCGTACCAACTCCCTTTCCATGGTGTGGTATTACTATGCCGGAAATCACCATATCACAACGGGAGGTCCGGCGGGAGTTGCTTTCTCTGGATGTTCATAAGTCGAGTGGGCCAGACGGTATACCGGCAGTGGTGCTAAAGCGGTGTGCTCCAGAACTGTGTCCGGTTCTAACGCGCCTCTTCGAGCTCTCGTACTCCACTAGGCAGTTTCCTTCTTCGTGGAAGACTGCACATGTTCATCCGGTGCCCAAAAAGGGCGATAGATCAGACCCATCAAACTATAGGCCAATCGCTATAACCTCCCTTCTCTCTAAGGTCATGGAGCGTGTTATAAACCAACAGCTTCTGAGATACCTAGAAAGGCACGATTTGATCAGCGACCATCAGTACGGCTTCCGCCATGGCCGCTCGACTGGTGACCTTCTAGTGTACCTCACACATCGTTGGGCTCAGGCCATTGAGAGTCAAGGCGAGGCATTAGCAGTCAGCTTAGACATAGCGAAGGCTTTTGATCGGGTCTGGCACCGGGGTCTTCTATCGAAGTTGCCATCGTACGGACTGCCTGATGGTTTGTGCAAATGGGTCGCTAGCTTTTTGTCTGGCAGAAGCATACGAGCCGTTGTAGACGGCGGTAGCTCTGATTGCATGGACATCAACGCTGGCGTCCCGCAAGGCTCCGTTTTGTCCCCAACACTGTTCCTGCTGCATATCAATGATATGTTGTCAATCGACAATATCCATTGCTATGCAGATGACAGCACCGGGGACACTTTATACACGGGTCGTGCTAACATCCCTCGTGCCGTAGTGGAAGAAAGTCGGAGTAAACTTGTGTCTGATATAGAGGGCATATTAACCAGAGTCTCCAATTGGGGAGAGCAAAACCTGGTTCAGTTTAACCCTACCAAGACACAAGTTTGCGCGTTCACCGCTAAAAAAACCCCATTTGCTATAGCTCCGCAGTTTCAAGACATGCCCCTCACAACTTCCAAGAGCATTGGGATCCTGGGTATCGACATCTCCAGTGACGTCCAGTTCCGTCGTCACCTGGAAGATAAGGCCAAGCTGGCATCCAAAAAGCTCGGTGTGCTGAACAGAGCGAAGTCATACTTCAGTGCAGGCCAGCGACTCCTTCTTTATAAGTCGCAAGTCCGGCCTCACATGGAGTATTGCTGTCACCTCTGGGCAGGAGCACCTGGATACCAGCTTGGACCTCTTGATTCGATCCAAAGACGTGCTGTGAGAATTGTTGACGATCCCAAGCTCACAAGCGGTATTGAGCCCTTAAGTCTGAGGAGAGACTTCTCCTCATTGTGCGTGTTCTACCGCTTGTATAATGGGGTATGCTCTGAAGAACTATTTGACATCATGCCAACAGCTACATTCTACCATCGCACTGCTCGCCATAGGCAGAGAGTTCATCCTCACACCCTAGAGCCTGGGTGGTCGCGCACCGTTCGGTTTCAGAGGAACTTCCTCCCGCGAACACTCAGGCTGTGGAATGATCTCCCTGCTGAGGTTTTCCCTAAGGACTATAGCATGGGGTTCTTCAAAAAGGGCGTTTTAAAAGTTTTAAAGGGTCGGCAACGCGCTTGTGATGCCTCTGGTATTGCAGGTGTACATAGGCTACGGTAACCGCTTCCCATCAGGTGGGCCGTATGCTTGTTTGTCAACTTAGTTGTATAAAAAAAAAAAAAAAAAAAAAAAAAAATCCTCAGCGACGCGCTACTGCAGGGCTTGCAGGTAAACGTACCTCAGTGCTGCAGGCTGTGCCACGCGCAGCTGCAGCGCTGCCGGCGCTTCGCGGCCATGGCGCGCCGCTCGCACGCCATCCTCAGCGACGCGCTACTGCAGGGCTTGCAGGTAAACGTACCTCAGTCGCTGCCGGTGCTTCGCGGATGTGGTGGAAAAATTCTATAAAGCCTTGACCAAATACCAAATTTTGCTCAGATCGTTTAATTTAGGACGTGTAGGCGAGAACTGACAGACAGACTAATTAAGCATTTTGTGGGCAATCGTGAAAACTCGCTCTGTTAAGTTTTAAGTATAATGGGTGGCCTTACGGCACATGCATTCTTTAAGAGATGAAAGGCCTCACTAGGAACCTATACCTAGCAACTTGAAAAGACTACTAAAAACCGTAACCGTTGTAAAGCTGAATGTGTCATTGTACTTAGGTAACACAGGAGAGCCTCGCGTCGATGAATGTGAAGGGCACCGCATTCCTGTCCGTGAGCAGCGCGCCTTCCATGCACACTCTCTACGTGCACCACTCCCACTGCGGGGGCGGGGAAGCCACCGTCAAGGAAGAAGTATCGGTCAAAGTGGAGCTACCACCCGACTCCGACAACGACAACGACATTGACATCGACTTCGAACCAGTGCTGCAAGATACCAAACCAGACAAAAACGACGATTGCAAACAAGAAAAACAGAAAAGGAAGGGTGCAACAGATAAACCGAGTCGGACTAAGAAGCGCGTTCGAGCTTTAGCTGCCAAACAAGAGAGATCCGATCCGACCGGCACGAAGCGAAGGAAAACTAGAATAACTGAAGAAGCCCGCACGTGCGAGTTCTGCAAGAAGGTGTTCAAGCGGCGCACCGACCTGCGCGTGCACCGGCGCGTGCACACCGGTGAGCGGCCTTACCGCTGCGATCTCTGCCAGCGCGCCTTCGCCACCTCCAGCACGCTCATCGGACACAAGGCCACGCACGTGCCGCTCAGCGAGCGCGCCAAGCCCTTCTCCTGCACTCACTGCGACAAGGCTTTCACGCAGAAGGAAACCTTGCAGCAGCACATCCGCATCCATGGCGAGAGGAAGTTCGCTTGCGAGATCTGCGGCAAGGCGTTCGTCACTCAGATCAAAATGAAGATCCACATGAGGCGCCACGTCACCGAACGCGTGCACACCTGCGACCGCTGCGCCCGCACTTACAAGACCGGGGAAGATCTACGTCACCACATGCTGGTTCACTCCGGCGCGCGGCCCTTCCCGTGCGGCGCGTGCGACAAGGCGTTCGCGCGCAGCCAGGAGCTGAAGCTGCACATGCGCGTGCACACCGGCGAGAAGCCGTACGCGTGCGACATCTGCGGGAAGACGTTCTCGCAGTCCAGCACGCTGCGCGTCCACATCCGCACGCACTCGGCGGAGCGGCCCTTCCCCTGCACGCTGTGCGCGCTGCGCTTCAAGGACAAGTCGACGCGCGCGCAGCACGTGGCGCGGCACGCGGCCGGCCCGCCCGCCGAGTGCGCGGTGTGCGGGCGCGAGTGCGCGTCGCGCCGGTACGCGGCGGCGCACGCGCGCTCGCACTCGCGCGCGCCCGCGCCGCGCCCCGCCTGCCGCTGCGGCAAGACCTTCACGAACGCGAGCCATCTGCGCCGGCACGAGCGCAACGTGCGCTGCGGCGCGACCGAACCCGCTCCCGCACCCACCGACCGCTCTGAACCAACAGACAACATCACCTTCAACAGCTGAGGGATGCCGCTATCTTAGTACTAAGGAAATAAACAAAATAGTTAATATCAAATAAATCGTTTAATTGAACCAATATTTTCACAAAGTTATTTGTTATACCTACTTACAATAGTGCAAAATGTTGATTTTTAACCGCGTGCTCAATTTTGTTGACCGAGTAAGCGAAGGATACTAAAATTAAAACCGGCACTGCAGCCAGGCTCATATCTCTTGCAAATTGTGGTTTAGGTACATCATAGTTTTTTGAAACATTTTATTTATCTTAGAGAGTCTAGGAAGCTCATTTGCCTATCAATATTTAGTGACGGAGAAAATTTTAACACATACAAATATTTGATCGTTAATATTATGATGTATTAGATACCTACAAAGTTATTCAAGAAAACAGGTGGCCACACAGTCCTGATTACTGAACGGTGGTCCACATGTTTTGGCCAATAACTATAGAACCAGATCGTCAGATATTGTAAAACCTATACCATGGACAAAATTATTTATTTTGTCCATGCCTATATGCCTATACTTACCAATCTGCGTCACTAATATCACAGAGTACTTTTTATATACCTACTGAAAACTAATATTGGCATACCAGCCAGGCCCCATCGAGATATAAGTACTGTACTTATATTATCTGGATGGACTAAACTCATATTATTTAATATCATATTAGGTAACTAAATAAAATATATCAAAAAAATAAATTGTTTTGCCTACATACCTACCAAAATACCTACGTTGTCCATTCTGTAGTAGGTACTCCTGTCGTAGTCTATGGAAGACAATGTTGTTGCACTTTGTCGAAGAAAACGCGTAAGTGCCGTGATTTACATGGCGCTTAGGACCTTTTTACCGAGAATAAATACACTTTCGCAGCAAATCTAGCGCTGTGGTACATTAGTTACGGTTTAGACGCATTGTTATTATTTTAGCGCTGCAGCGAACTAAAGATTCAAATTACGAAGAATAGGACAATTCAGTTATTTGACGTAGCTTCTCTAGTACGTAGTACTTATATCTCGATGCCAGGACCTAAATCTTTTGGCCACATAGTCAAGAGGACAATCAAAAACCGATGATGATAAACAAAAATTTACAAGAGATAGGAGCCTAGCTGCTATGCCAATAGATAAATAAGAATTTGTGACGCATTTTGGTGTGGTTTTAATAATTTGTGACGGTCTATTTCTTGAGAAATCTAAGAAAACATGTGGAGGTTACGATATCTGAAGGAGGTGACTGTACGCGCCGCCGGTACCTGAACTGAATAACGAACGAGTCCTGCCTGCCAAAACTATGGTTATCAGACTAACTTGAGACTGGTAAATTTGGCGTAAGTAGGTATACTCTATACGCTTAGAAGCGCAATAATTGAGCTATGTGAACTTGGCACCCGACTTTAAAAAAAAAAGCAGCCAAGTGCGAGTCGGACTCGCCCATGAAGGGTTCCGTAGCATCAATTAAATATAAAGGTTTTTGTAGTTCGTCGAAAGGTAAATTGCGGTTTACGATTTATGACGTATAAAAAAAAAAACTACTGACTAGATCTCGTTCAAACCAAATATCGTTGGAAGTTTGCATAGTAATGTACAACATATTTTTTTTAGTTTTATCATTCTATTATTTTAGAAGTTTGAGGGGGGGGGACCAACTTTTTTCCACTTTGGAAGTGTCTCTCGCGCAAACTATTCAGTTTAGAAAAAAACTATATTAGAAACCTCAACATCATTTTGAAGACCTATCCATAGATACCCCACACGTATGTGTTCGATGATAAAAAAATTTTGAGTTTCAGTTTCAAGTATGGGGACCCCCAAAATTTATAGTTTTTTTTCTGTTTTTGTGTAAAAATCTTAATGCGGTTGGGGGGTGTTGGGGTTTTGGAGAAAAATGGCTGTGACACGGCCGGACAGACAGACAGACAGACAGACATGACGAATCTATAAGGGTTCCGTTTTTGCCATTTGGCTACGGAACCCTAAAAAACGATATTAGAAACCTCAACATCATTTTTGAAGACCTATTCATAGATACCCCACACGTATGGGTCCGTGAGTTGAGGTGAAGGCCCACAGCGGCGTCTTTACCTATTGTGCAGGGTGTGCGGTGTACACGGGCGCAGCGTTCCTAGGGGGCGCCGAGCGCCGCGGCGGGGCGCTCGGCCACTATCAGCAGGCGCGTTGGCTGGACGCCGCACTTTCAATGACCAACGTAAAAAGGGTTCCGCTCTGCGTTCGGCGCCCCCTAGGACCGCTACGGAGCTCAACTTGGCGGGCGCGTTGGCCAGGTAGGCGCCGCACTTTCAATGACCAACGTAAAAAGCGCTCCGCTCTGCGTTCGGCGCCCCTTACAAATACAAATATTTTATTTATAACTCAAGTTTACAAGTCAATTGTTCACAAAAAATTGTGCATTATCCAAATTATTATAAATAATATTATTATTATATTTTTAAATATAAAAAAGTTTATAAATTATAGTAAAAACAAAGGATTGTGATCATATAAAAACATTAACAATGATGCTAATTATATTATTAAATTTATTTCCTACTAGTTATATCTATTCCTAGATAAGCGGTAACTCGTAGAACTCTTTTACCGAGTAGAACGAGTGCCCGAGCAGCCACTTACGTAGTCGTATTTTAAAGACTGCTGTAGAAGTTGCATCTATTTTTATTGTGTCCGGCAGCCTGTTATAGACTGAGGGGCCCATTATATACACTGACCTCTCCGATTTGCTCAACTTGTGAGCAGGCGTGACGAGCAGGTGAGCGAGCTTGTTACTGCGCATCGCGCGGGATGTGTTAATGCCTCTTTGCTTGAAAATATCGATGTTATTGAATGTAAAAAGGGCTACCTGGTAGATAAGTTCGCAAGGGAGAGGCATAATATTTAACTCTGCGAACAATAGCCTGCACGAGAAGTCATCAGGTTCGCCCACAATGGCTCGCAGGGCTCGTTTTTGCATGACGAAGGCTCGCTCAACGTCCGCAGCTCGCGCCCACAGTTCTACGCCATAAGTGAGGATGCTGTGGACAGTAGCGAAGTAGCATGACACTACCACCTTGCGAGATGCGGTGCTAGCGAGCCGACGTAACGCAAAACACGAGCGGCCCAGTCTCGAGCAAAGCTCGTCAATATGGACGTCCCAGGTGAGGCCGCTATCGAGATGAAAGCCCAGCAGTTTGGTCGTTTGGACCATTTCTAGTAGAGCGTTTCCGGTAACAACTTTGTACGTGGGAGGTGTGGTTCCATTTAGTTGGAATGACATAAAACAGGTTTTTTCTTTATTGAGGGCTAAACCGTTTGCCTGGAACCACTGCTCGAGTCTTCGAACAACAGAGTTCAGCTTTTGCTCCAGGGCCGGCGCCGTTGGCGCAGTGATAATGGCGGCCACGTCGTCAGCGTACATGTAGATTTCCGCGTCGCTGATAGCGCTGGGTAAATCGTTCAGCAGTAAGCTGAACAAAGTGTTCGAGAGGCACGAACCCTGTGGGACTCCCATGGTGTTCACCAGTTCACCAGACCTAACGCGGCCGTTGTCACCGACCACAGTCTGCGTGCGATGTGACATGAAGGCGGTCAGCAAGGACAGCACCGGGCCGCGTATTCCATAGAAATGGAGTTTGTTAGCGATAAGGTGGTGGTCTGCAGTGTCGAACGCGCGCGAGAGGTCGCAGCACAGCAGCGCCACATGCGAGCCCGCCTCGCGCGCGCTCAGCACGCGCCACACAACCTCGCGCACCAGGTCTGTCGTGCCACGCCCGGCTCTGTATGCATACTGCCTGTCCGACATACTATTGCGCTTATTAGATCAGGGTAACTTTATTATAAAAAGAAAATATGGAATAGTAAGTAAATGATTTAATTACATCAAAGGCTTTACAATTTACACTTTATTTAACTAAATTATAGCTTTAGTCACGTTATTCAACACAAAACTACCTTACAGTAAAAATATATCAACTACAAAGAGATATAGCGAACTAGGTACTTATCTTAACAATCAAGGGGTGTACTCAGAGCCGAATGACATCGACAGTACACAGAACGAAACGATAACCTTCTCCTTCGAGTCTCAAGCCCAGAATAATCCACTGCCCCGCCTCCTCTCAGTCAGGCGACCAACATGACAGTCGATAGACAGCGCCCCCTATCGACAATATCGTCATCCGTTCTGCGTAGCTTCTGACTACCAATAACAATTTATTGATGTAATAAATTGTTATTAATTTCGAACAAATAATCATAAAATATAATATTATTTATCAAATGGTTTTAAATAAACTACAATGTTCTTAAATTAAATAAAGTAAAATAGCTTTTTATTTTAAACATTAAAGACTATCCTTCTTTCTTACTTCAATAATCATTATTATTTTAATACAGATTTCTAAAAGCATTTAAATATCAAATTAAACTATTTATAAAAACCAATTTCTTATCAATCATTTCAAAACTTATAAAAGCTTATTACTCATTTCTAAAAATATACTAATAAAATAAAATAAATCTATTATTTTGAATAAATTTTAGCCCTTATTATCTACTAGATACGACACGGCCATTCTGCAAAATACTTCGTCCCCGAAGTATCTCCAAGTATTTTCCAAACCCACTGGCTCACCTACGAGTCAGGGTGCTAGTGTGTACAAGATCCTGGTATCACATAGGCCAATAAAGTACTTAATAACCTGATATGAAATCTGAAAGCACAAGATTATTGTTAACATACTACTAAACAATCCTCAGCCAATTTACTCACCATACGTAAGTAAGGAAAAAATAATAAAGTCCCATAAGTTAGGCTGTCATGCTAAGTTCCATTGCGAGTTGGCATCGCGATGTCCAAACAAAGGATCAGGCCAACTAGGTCTACCAACATTTATACAAATTTTATCATCAAGCCTTGGCTGTCGACTGTCGTGCTCCGTTCCATCGCATAATTGCAACTACTACAATGTCCAAACGTCACACCAGTCCAACCGTACATTTAAAAGAATCCCCCAATATTTTAACGTTTGTCTGTCGTGTTCAGTTCCATCACGTAATCGCAACTATCGCGATGTCCAAACTTTACACCAGCCCAACCGTAAAATTTAACAACCCAGTTAGAAGAATCCCCCAATAATTTAACGTTTGTCTGTCGTGTTCAGTTCCATCACGTAATCGCAACTATCGCGATGTCCAAACTTCACACCAGTCCAACCGTCAAATTGAACATCCCTCCCTGGGGGGGGATGTTCATGTTTGGCTGTCATGTACAGTTCCATCACAGCTGCTTTGTAATGTTGTATAAACTGTACACCAGGCAAATAGCAGCTAGATCATTATTATATTACTAGGTTATAGTAAAAGTAAATGCTGTGATTCAGTAAAAATCTTGAAATGCCCTTAAGGCAAACTTTAGAGCCTCACTGGTATAGGGGGGTAGTCAGTGGTACGTCCAGACATAGCACTTAGTAACAAATTTGAACAAAAACCCATTTGTGAAAAACCAGTCACAAGTACCTACACTGTAGGTTGCTTGTTAAAGGTCCACTGTAGTGTAAGTAAAGAACAAATAGCTTGGCCATTCTGCCTCAGTACTACTTACAAAATTGTATTGAAAAATATGGCACGAGCAATAAAAATGCGGGTACTCCCACAAAAAAAAAGAAAAAGTGTATCTTGGCAAAAATAAAACTTTTTCGGTTAGGATACCGTTAGACACTATTTGGGTCAATCACACAATGTCATTTAAATTTCACTTGAAAAAACATCTGGAGTTCTGGCTATCAAGATTCAAACCAAATCAAAGCAGAGCCTAATATGGCCTTACCTTACTTTTACATCACTAGAAGTCCACTCCGTTTTATTCCAGATACATACACGGCTTTGTATCGTACTTAGGATAACGTAGGAATTGTCACTTCATTTGTCAGTCGATAATGTCTCCGGTTTACGATATGGCACTTCACATTCTGGAATAAGAATAAATGTTAGTTTTCTGTGGGCAAAAGTTCTATCCCACTTCTGATATTAGATCAGGGTAACTTTATTATAAAAAGAAAATATGGAATAGTAAGTAAATGATTTAATTACATCAAAGGCTTTACAATTTACACTTTATTTAACTAAATTATAGCTTTAGTCACGTTATTCAACACAAAACTACCTTACAGTAAAAATATATCAACTACAAAGAGATATAGCGAACTAGGTACTTATCTTAACAATCAAGGGGTGTACTCAGAGCCGAATGACATCGACAGTACACAGAACGAAACGATAACCTTCTCCTTCGAGTCTCAAGCCCAGAATAATCCACTGCCCCGCCTCCTCTCAGTCAGGCGACCAACATGACAGTCGATAGACAGCGCCCCCTATCGACAATATCGTCATCCGTTCTGCGTAGCTTCTGACTACCAATAACAATTTATTGATGTAATAAATTGTTATTAATTTCGAACAAATAATCATAAAATATAATATTATTTATCAAATGGTTTTAAATAAACTACAATGTTCTTAAATTAAATAAAGTAAAATAGCTTTTTATTTTAAACATTAAAGACTATCCTTCTTTCTTACTTCAATAATCATTATTATTTTAATACAGATTTCTAAAAGCATTTAAATATCAAATTAAACTATTTATAAAAACCAATTTCTTATCAATCATTTCAAAACTTATAAAAGCTTATTACTCATTTCTAAAAATATACTAATAAAATAAAATAAATCTATTATTTTGAATAAATTTTAGCCCTTATTATCTACTAGATACGACACGCTCACCGATGAAAGATAGCAATCTCTTATTCAGTCCTACCTCAAAAATCTTACTAATGGCGGGAACAAGTGATATAGGCCTGTATGATTTCATTTCCGTTTTCTTACCTTTTCCTTTGTAAAGCGGGGATACTTTAACACGTTTGAGGGCGGTAGGGTATACGCCCTCCCGAATGCAGGCGTTAAACAGGTAGGCTATAATGTGGGCGAGTGGCTTAGCTATGACACGGAGCAGGCTAGATGATATGCCATAAAGGTCGGTACTGTTTTTTGCAGCTATGTGTCTAAAGCTAAAAGGTGTTCCGTTGGCGTTCCTCACTAGATCGGTATAATCAACCCTTTCGCGGTTACCTCGCCCAAGCTCGGTACTTATAATGTTCCACATACATTTTGCTTTGTTTGGATGGTCGTTAATAATTTTAGAGTAATGGTCGGTGCGTTTGTTTTTTAGCATAGTGTTATATTTTATTGAGTAACTATCAACAATGTCTAACAGGTCGGCGTTATCCGGGAATATTTTTTTTAATTTAATTATGTCAAATAAAAGGTTTTTAAAGCTACGTATCTCGTCATCTACCCATGTGTTCAATTTATGGATGCTTGGTTGTTTTTTCATTGGAAAACACGCATCGAATTTACCTACAATGATGGACACCAGGGTATGGGCAAGCGCATGGCAATCACCCCCCACTCTCTCCACCACCGAATCCCAGTCAATCGACTCCAAGGCGCTTGAAAAATTAAGTTTGTTAGCTGCAGTAAACGATCGCCTCAATACAAACGTAGGTAACGGCGCGGTACTAAGTGTGATGGTAAGACGCTGGGCGTCGTGGTCGCTGAGGTGCGTCGCGACGCCGGCGACGGCGACGAGGCGCTCCTCGGGCAGGTTTGAGTATGCGTGGTCCAGTAAGGTGCTAGTATCGCCTTCTGCTCTTGTGGGGAAATCGATTAATTGGCAGAAATTGTGTCTAGATAAAATATCTACTAATTCCTTTTTTATTTTTGTATTTTTTAATAAATTTATATTTATATCACCCATTATGATAGCATTTGAACCTTCACTAGATATTTTTGTGAGGAGGTTTTCAAATAGTTCTAAGTAGGCGCTATCGCTAGTTAGGTTGGAGTGGTATACTCCTATAACAAGCATATTTTCAATGACAAGATGCACGCACGGCACTAACGTCAAAAACCTGTTCTATTGATAAATCACAATAATCTTGTTTATTAGTTACCTTGATGCCGCTGCGGACATAGATGCAACTTCCACCATGGGGGATCGTAGGTCTACAGTAATTAGATACCAAGACCAAGTTATTAAGCGTGATAGACACTAGTTCGTGGCATCGAAGCCAATGTTCCGTTATTATGAGTATGTCGCAGGATAAGTCCTTTGTTAAGAGTACTTCCAACTTCTTCGTTTTGCTGGTCAGACACCTGATGTTTTGATGGCAGATAGTCAGGGGGGCATCAGAGTGCCCGGGGGCGGGGGCTTGTTGAGGACGCTGCAGGGGGGGCGCGGAGGGTACCGGGTATTTTGCTGCTGGTGGCGCCGCCAGCGCCGCCAAGGCAGCGGGTGCTGTCGCTGGCGGGCCTGCGTCGCGGCGCCTGTCGCGTGTGGGTGGACGTGCTTCTCGCGCGTCCGTCGCTGCGCCGAAACCACTCGCTGATCTCTGTTCCGGGGGGCCAATTCTCGGCCATCATAAAGAAGTTGAATTTACTGCATGGCACAGTTATTGCAAATGAAGAGTAATAACTATGCGTAAGTTTTATTTTGTCTGCATTATAATTGGTACTCGGATTTAATTTGTTCATATATGTTGTTATAGATTCCGGCGTTGTCTCGGGCTTGAAAAAACAAGCGTGTATTTTTTGCACTCTCTCAACGGTCTGTAAGTCGTTATCAGTAGATCCTATGCCGGTGATAACACGGCGCGGCTGGCGCTTCGTTTTATGTTTCACAACATGCCATTCGTCATCTTTCCTAGCAACATTCTGAAGCTGTTTATCGTCATGCGCTCTCGGGATCGACGGTGCCAGCGGCTGAGCCGGCGGAGGCCTACACAGCGCAGCGGAGTGATCGCTAGCGCGGCCGCCCGCTGACTGTGACTGGCGCTCGGCACCGAGTGTTGTTGACTGGCTCGGCGGGGCAGGCAGCGGCGGTGTTGTTGCACTAGCGGTCGTAGCCGTCAATGTGTGCGTAGGTCTCTTCGTTTCGCGCATACGCTGGATACGGTCGCTTGTGGCTGTGTTAGTCGTGTGTACGCCGACGTTCGCCACTGGCTTCGAGACTGGTATTGCCGGCGAGTTGCTACTACCCGCATCGTTGGGCATTTGTTGATTTTTGCCATCGAGTTTATCGATTTTGTCTTCCAATTTCTTCAGTTCCTTCATCACAATCGTGAACTTTTGATCGATTGGAGTAATAAATTTCACTAATAATTTTTCGAGCGAATCTAAAGTGGATTTCGCCATCGTTAAAGTTTTTTATGCACTTTACACTATCGTAGTGCTTGCGTATGCGACCGACCGGAGTGAGCGCGGAGCGGAAACCTTAGGACCGCTAAGGAGCTGAACTTGGCGGGCGCGTTGGCCGGGCGCCGCACTTTCAATGACCAACGTAAAAAAAGCTCCGCTCTGCATATATTTTGTATAGCATCTTGAGCTCTTCTAATATTTGATGAATAACATCATAGGGGCCGACGAGCGCCGCTGGCACTCGGCGCCCTCCCCCCCCCTTTTTTCTCCTCATAAAGAAGGAATTTTCAAATTTTCTTTCTAAATGCATTTCTAAGCTATAATAGAAACACACCCTCCAAGTTTCATGCTTCTAGAACTTACGGTTTAGGCTGTGCGTTGATTTTTTTTAAACCATTTTCCTCCCTTTTCTCTAAGTTCTTTTTCGATAAGTTTTGGCTTGTTAGGGTTTACACCAGAACACCTTGCATAATAATTCTAAATACAGTGGACCCCCGGTAATCCGGCCCCTGTCTAATCCGGCGCCCCCTGTAATCCGACATGACAGAATTATGTTTGACAATCTTTGCTAATATGTATGTATGTATAGATCACGCAAGTTTGAACAGGTCACAACTCGTACGCGCCACCGCTATTGTGCTCGACGCGTATGCATTGTTTTACTAGTGTATTGTATTGTACTTAGTTTGAATTTGACTACTAGTGATAGCGGTACGGCCTAGCGTACGTTCATTGTTTACTACATATTTATTCATTGTGTATTAGGTATATGTAGTACCTAGTAATGTCTTCACAAACCCAGAAGCGAAAGCACAAAACGTTGACAATTAAAGAAAAATGTGATATTTTAGATCGTAATTTGTCGGATTACAAGGTACTCTTTCGTAAAAAAATCCGGACTATAGGGGTCTTAGGCAGTGCTCTATAATCCGACAAATTCGATAGTCCGACACTGCCCTGCATAATGTTTGCCGGATTACCGGGGGTCCACTGTATAGTCAACAGGACATTGTGGTACCTAACCAAACTGCATTTCTTCTTAAAAATCTCCAAGCAATAGAGTTAATTACCCATTGGGGAAATTTGACAGTTTGTTGTAACTTGATGTGCTGTTACTTGTACTTTGTATCCATTCCATTTTGAACGCGCACTTACTAGGGGGCGCTTGGGTAATGTTTGCACACGGGCGCTACATGAGCTAGAGACGCCTCTGGGCCCAGATGAAATATCTGGGCCTGATACTTGACAGTAAATGGCGGTTCACCCCACATTTCAGTGGGCTGTCGACGCGGCTGTTGAAGGCCGCAAATTCGCTGTCGTGGCTCCTCCCAAACGTTGGGGGCCCAAAAGCGCGATGCCGGCAACTGTATGCTGGCATCCTGAAGAGCATGGCCCTTTACGGGGCTCCTATCTGGGCGGACTCCCTTCATAGAAGGGAGAATGCAGCTGCGATCCGCAAGCCCCAAAAGGCCATCGCACAGCGTGTGGCGAGAGCATACCGCTCGGTTGGTTTTACGGCAGCATGCACTCTGGCGAGCACCCCTCCGTGGGAGCTCGAGGCATGGGTGCTCGCCAAAGTATACGAGTGGACGGCGGGAAAAAGGGCGCTCGGGGAGAACCTCGCCCCTATAGAGCGGGAGGCCGTTCGGAAAGAGGCGAGGGACGCGATCATCCACCATTGGACGGAGGACCTCGCCTCCGCCGAGTTTGGCCGCCGAACACTGGACGCAATTGGGCCAGTCCTGCGGGACTGGATCGAGCGGCCACACGGATTTTTGTCGTTCCGTCTGGTGCAGGTATTATCCGGCCACGGGTGCTTTGGCACATACCTGCACCGGATCGGAAGAGAGCGGGGCCCGATGTGCCATGATTGTGGTGCGGCGGAAGACACGGCGCAGCACACCCTTGAGGTGTGCCCGTCGTGGTCTGATGATAATCGGGGAATACCTACTTCGTAATTATTTACATATTGACTGTCAAGGTAATTCATAATTAAAAATACCGTAGAAAATGACACGGTAGTGAAACATTACCGTATACCGTGTTTAAGCCAAAAATACCGTGCATCTACGGTAATTACCGTGTACCTGGTAACACTGGTTGCATGCCGCGCAGCTCGACAGGCAGCTCGCCGGGCTGCACGGCACGCATGGAAACATAGCATGACGAATTAATATTTTTGTAACGGAATAATTGTAAATACGTTCAGTCTGGTACTTTATACATAGTTTTAGATTCATTATTGCAAGTTTATTCATAACTAGCGGCCGCCCGCGGCTTCGCTCGCCCCTTTGCCGTTACGCCCCGTTATTTTGCTTTTAAAAGTTTTTCCTTTTTTTCTCCGCTTAGGGAAATAATTTTCCAATTTCCTTTCTAAGTGCACCCCTATGCTATAAAAGAAACATACCCTCCAAGTTTCATGCTTCTAGGACTTACGGATTAGGCTGAATGTTGATTGTCAGTCAGTCAGTAACGTAAGAGTTTTATTTATTTAGATTAGATATATCGATTTAACTGTGACTATCGTTTTGAACTATTTTACTCGGTACCTACTCTCTTAAATAACCAACAACAATATTTATTGACCTCTTGACTATGTGGCCCGACGAGTTAAGCCTTGTATCTATTATCTAATTAATAGATAATATATTTGGCCGAGCCGCTCAATCGAAAACGCCTGAGCACTATATGGCTCGGCAAAATGAGCCGCTCATTCGCCCGAGCATGCTCAAGTGGATACAAGGCTTTAAGGCCTGGCTGGTATGCCAATATTTAGTGCCAAATTAGTGACGCAGATTGGTATCATTTTTACTTTAATTCGTTTGACGAATTATTTATCATCATCATTAGCAGGAGGCAGGATATGTTTAGATGGTAGGGCGGGGCCGTCACACTGCGCTAGCATATTGCTTGTTCTTAAGGGATGAATCTTGCGGGTCAAAAAAAAAACATCGGGATGAAAAGGTAGGTAAATGAAATAACCAAAATGTTGTTGTTATAATATATGAATTCCTAGTATTTATTTACAATGCGGTTAAATGCAGGTAGTCACGTCACGTGCAGTCAGCACGTGACGTGACGGCAGGCCGGCAGTGATGTGACGGCAGGCCGGCAGTGATGTGACGGCAGGCCGGGCTAGTCGTCCTCGTGCAGCGCGAACAGCTTCGCCACCTCAAACAGATCCTCGAACTCGCCCTGCGCCAACACCTGATACACACGCAACATATTATTTAACATTATTGTTGATAAAAGAATGAAAAATGTGAATGATCAAGAAGGATGGTCCTTGTAGTACCTGTCTCGCGACGTGCATCCGGTTGAAGAGGTTCCACAGCAGCACGCCCACCACGCGCCGCTCCCGCGTGTAGAACACCACCCCGCGCGCGTAGCGCCGCGCCGCGCCCGTAGCGCCCTCCTCGCGCCGCGCCTCGGCCAGCGCCGGCGCCGTCGCCTCGCCCTCGCCCTCGGCCGTCGCCGTCGCCGTCGCACTCGCCTCCGTCACCGCCGTCGCAGAGAACACGCCCACCGTCGGCAGGCGCGAGTCAATGATGCCGATCGCCTGCAAACAAACAAACAAACACAGTCTCGCATCAGCACCGCGACCACGGCGGGCGGGGGAGAGGGGAGTAACCTCACCTCGTAGCCGAGGTCGGGTCCGAGGTCGCTCCAGAACATGCTCTGGTGCGTGTAAGGCTTGGGCTCGTGCACGCCGGCCATGTTCTCGCCGGCGAGGCGGCCCGACACCACGGCGTGGTCGTGGTGCTCGAGCCGGCGCCGACCCAGCGCCACGTCGTAGAAGCAGGCGACGTCCCCCGCCGCCCACACGTGCGCGCGCGCCTGCAGCTCGGCGCCCACCAGCACGCCGCCCAGCGCCTCGTGCTCCTCCAGCCGCGAGGCGCGCGCCACCTCCAGCGCGGGCTCGGCGCCCACGCACTCCACCACGCGCGCCGCCGTCAGCTCGCGTCCCCCGCGCAGCTGCACCCGCACGCCCTCCGCCCCCGCGGGGTCCGCCGCCACCACCTCCTCGCCGGCCAGCAGCTGGACGCCCGCCGCCCGCAGGTGGCGCGCCGCCTCGTGCGCCAGGTACGGCGGCAGCACGTGCCACAGCGGCGCCTCCTCGCGGAACACCTGCGTCACGCGCACGCCTCTCCCCGACACTGCAACACCCGACGCACCCGCACCTTAATGATGCGCTGACGGTGTAGATCGCGCTCGATATCACGCTGGCGATGGCGGTCCGATCAAATGCTACTTCAAATTATAGTCCGGAGGGCCGAAGCGTCCAAGACCGACTCGGAATGACCCATGTTAATAAGTCCACTCGGCTGTATTACGATGTAAATTTCAAGTTAGTGAGACAGCGTCGAAAGTCGTCGGACATGGCGAATGCTTGAAAATAAGTGAACAATCAAGTTTTTGCCAAAAGTAAATTAATAAGTAATGCATGGTGTAACACTAATACCTACGAAATATAAGAATTAAAATGCCTATTTACTGAAATAAACCCACGACGGACACCGATGGAGGCTCAATGCGTCCGATGGAGGAGTCGGTTCACCGCTACCGCCATCGTTCAACTTATCACAGAAAAATAACGTATGTGACTGACATCTCTCAGCGAGCGCAGCGCTGAGCTCGCAGGCGAGGAACCCGCCGCCCACCAGCAGCACGTCCCGCGCGTCCGGCGCGTCCGGCGCGTCTGGCGCGTCCAGCACGCGCGCCAGGCGCACCGCGTCCCGCGCGTCCCGCAGCGCGTGCACCCGGCCGCGCGCGCGCGCCGCCGCCAGCGCGGGCAGGCGCCGCGCGCGCGAGCCCGTCGCCAGCAGACACTCCTCGTAGGAGACGCGCGCCGCCGCCTGCCCCGGCGCCGCCAGCACCGCCTCGCGCGCCGCCACGTCCAGCCGCGTGACGCGCCAACCCCGCGCCAGCGCACAGCCCCCGCCGCTGGACGCGAGCCGCTCCACCGGCGTGTAGAA
This sequence comes from Thera obeliscata, assembly GCA_947578465.1. Taxonomy (NCBI): domain Eukaryota; kingdom Metazoa; phylum Arthropoda; class Insecta; order Lepidoptera; family Geometridae; genus Thera; species Thera obeliscata. The sequence goes on along the minus strand of OX387918.1, from coordinate 12,339,082 downwards.
GGCGAGCGGCTCGTACGCGAGCGCGCGCCGCTTGCCGTTCCACTGGCGGAAGGAGAGCGCGCCGCCGCTCCCCAGCTCCGGCTCGCGCCACAGCTCCTTGCTGAGCGGCGGCCGCATGTAGGGCGGGTGCGGCTCCGCGCCCACCATCAGCACGGTGGCGTCGGGGCGCGCGCTGCGGATGGCGCGCATCGCCGCGAACGAGGCCGTGCCGCCGCCCACCAGCAGGAAGTGCACGTGCGCCGGCAACGCGCTGCCGCTGCTCGGATCCAGCACGCTCTCCTCCTTGTCGTCGTCGGGGGACGCGGGGGGCGCGGGGGCGGGCACATCGTCGTCGCTCAGCTTGCGGTAGAAGTACACCTGCGCGGAAGGAGGGGCATGAGCGCTGCATGCAGTTAGTGCATGGCATGGGGAACCGGTCGGTATCTGTAAACACTCACCCCGCCGAGCGACGCGGTGACGGCGAAGGCGGCGGCGGCGAGCGCCCAGGCGCGGCGCGCGGGGGGCCGCGGGGGCGGCGGCGCGCGCCCCTCCGCCGCGGGGGGCCGCGGGGGCACCTGCTTTGCGCCGCCATCGCTGCTTAGTACAGTCTACAACCGATACAGAAGATCTTCTTACTTCCTTTATAAGTACCGCACCAACCTGCTCTACACATTGTTCACTTGCAAATGCAAAATGGGACCCAATTATTAAGACTGGGTGCTCTGTAGTACTGGCATAGCGCACAAATTTTCGGAAGCTTGAAATATTCACATAATATTGAGTTATATTATTCACCCAAAAAACATAATACTTAATTAAATTGGACTCACTGGACGAGAACCAGCCTCCTGAACAGGCAGGCTTTCGCAAAAACTACTCAACACTAGACCATATCCAAGTAGTCACACAAATAATACAAAAAGCTAACGAGTACGGAATGACTCTATAAATGTGCTTCATCGATTTTAAAAAGGCGTTTGATAGCTTAGAGTTCAACGCTATATGGAAATCACTACTAGAACAAGGCGTAGATGAAGAATACATCAGCATCATACACAGTATATTATATTCAAAAAGCTGTGCTAAAGTCAGACTGGAAAGAGAAGGGGAAGAATTTTTCATTCAAAAAAACAAGCAAGCTAGTATTAAAATTAAAAAGAAAATATATGAAGTCATTATCCTACCGTGTTTGACTTATGGCTGTCAAACTTGGTCTCTTACTAATGAAGACGAGAAAAAATTAGCTATTTGTCAAAGGAAAATGGAAAGGAGTATGTTGGGAATCAAATTATCAGACAAAATAAACAACATAACGATACGGAAACAAACAAATCTATGTGACATTATCTCAAGAATTAGGACACTGAAGTGGAACTGGGCTGGACATATCTGCAGAATGGATGGCACCAGATGGACTAAAAAAGTTATAGAATGGATACCACGAAACCATAAAAGATACAGAGGGCGGCCAAAAAAGCGTTGGGAGGACATCTTCAGACTGAAATGTGGAGCAGACTGGATGAGGCAAGCCAGGAACAGAGAGTCATGGAGGAAAGCGGGGGAGGCCTACGCCAAAATGGCGACTACAACAACATAAACATTGACATAATAACAATAATAATAAATAATAATAATACTTAATACTTAATATTGAAATTTGTATATAATATAAGTGTGTGAAATTGTAATGTTTAAGTTTAGGTATAATACAAATTTTATTAACTTAATTAAGGAAAGTAATGCATGTAATTCTTTTTATAGTCTAAGATCCCTAGAAGAAGGACCTTCACCGAGCTGGTTATTTAATGAAACGTATTTTATATTTAATTAAACATGCCAATAAATATATTCTATATGGGTTGCCTATCAAATTTCAGTCCAGGATAATTATGATTAATTCATAATTAAAAAAAAATAAAAATTAAACTTTCCACTGGTTTGTTTATTAAACAAATTCTATACCAATCGAAAGTATAGACCCCAGTATTTTTATTCAATAAACATACCGGTGCAAAATGCTAGTATCGATTTTCCTTTTTATACCTGGCTACCCGAGAGTTGTGACCGGAAAAAAATAGGCAACCTAACGTTTGCATATTCTATGGGGTCTATACTTTCGATTGGTATAGAATTTGTCTAATAAACAAACCGGTGGAAAGGTAAAAAAACATATTTTTTTTTTTAATTATTAATTAATCATATCCTGGACTGAAATTTGATAGGCAACCCATATAGAATATATTTATTGGCATGTTTAATTAACTATAAAATACGTTTCATTAAATAACCAGCTCGGTGAAGGTCCTTCTTCTAGGGATCCTATACTATTAAGTGTTGTAGAATAAATGGCTTTTTTACTTTTTTTACTTTTACTAATTAATTAAATTAAAATAAATATTTAAGGGGGTTCCCATACACCAAACGTGCTTTTGCCGTTTTAATAGATAATGGTAAGGAACCCTTCGTGCGCAGATTCCGACACGCACTTAGCCAGTTTTTTATAAGTTCACTAATTTGAAAGTAAATTAAACTGAAGTAAAGTACCCACCGTTCTGTACCTCCTTATTTTTCGAGGCTGCTTGTAAGTAAATAAAAGATTCGCTAGAAATGGTTGAGCATTATTTTTTATTGACCTCTTAACCATGTGACCAGAAAGTTGGAGCCTGACTGCCAAAAATTGTCCAAAAAATAATAAAATAAAATTAATACATTTTTATGTGTAAGTATAGCTTTAGAATAAACAATATAATATAATTCCAAAAGTTATACGAGAGCTACAACGAAACTTTATTCATGGCTTTTGGAAAAATGTTTTTATATCATTAAAGATTTCATTTAAATAATTTTATATCTTCAATGAATTATTATTTTAGAATTGATTTTTGTTATTATTCTGGCATACTGATTTATTTTAATTTTACTTAAGGTAGGTACAGTCACCAAATTTCGTCCCCTTCAATATCACATTTTAAAAACCGCCATCATATTATCAATGATCCGAAACGAAAGCTAGTTGCATCAGTCGGCCATTGTCTAAAAGTAAGTAAGAGCGTCATGACGCTTGTACGGACAGATATTCGAAAAAAAGCGTTCAAGGTGACTTTTTCAATGAAATATTCTCGGATTCCATAAAATATTGAGGTATCTAACTTATTGATACATTTATTTTGTCAAACTAACATTAATATCTCAGATGTTAATGTTAATCGATTAAGTAAAATTTTCAAGTTAAACCACGTTTTTTGCTTAAATGGATGCAACAGAGTAAACAGAAATTTCCTAATATCGTCCCCTTAAGTGCAGTGAACATAATATCGTCCCGGGGACGATATTAGGACGATCTCGTGTGGAAAACACAATGGTCATGTCTTTTCATATTGCATGTAACTTTAGAATGTTTTATTTTTTTTATTTTTAGATGCCGAAAAGAAAACTGTGGGATGCTGGAGCAAAGACAAAGCTGTTGAAGTGATCTCAATATCGTCCCCAGGACGAAATTAGGAGCCCAAAAATATGAGTATTTTTGTTAAAGAGCTATATTTAACTTTTTCTAACAATCTTAACGAATTTTTGATTATTTTTATGAATAAAGGAATATTTAAAGTAATGTTTGACGTTTCATTTATTACTGTGGCTTTTTTAATTATTTTTTTTACAAAAAAAGGGACGATATTTGGCGACTACCTTATATTTTCTAATTTTTGTGTGAATTTTGAATGTCGGTCTCCGACGAAGTATGTGAGCCTCTTTTGTTACATACCCTATGATTTAATTGTACCATACTTCTTGCAAATTATTTCATTTCTAAAATGTACCATGCTTCAAGCAAATAAATTATTTCAATTCAATAATTAGTGACGCAGATACGTACAGATTTTAGAATTTGTGACAACCTGGTGCTCGAGTTTTGCCAGGTGTCTATCTCGTCTCGTCTGGCCACATGGTTAAAAGGTCAATATTTTTTTTACTTTCATAATATTTTGCCTGTGATGTTGCATGTGTTTTAATAAATTACCTGATTGACAGATCCCACGGCAGAAGAAGCACACCGATGGGTGCCTAAAAACAGAAACTGTACTTTGACTATGGTTTTGTTCACATAATCACTTTAGTGATTTCAACATCATACAACTAGGTAGTTGGCATACTAGGCTTTACCTACAAGTTTATAATAACATTTACAACATTGAAGACTTGAAGAGTTTGTACCTATATCCAAAGTCAAAAACATAGAAATAAATCCTTTATTCACTTGAATTGCAAGGATCACTTACAAGGTCTTAAGGCTAGAAGAGTGTCGGGGCCCGCTCCACAACCACACTACGCCACCATCCATAACTATTGTGTGTGAGGACTGAGTGAGCAGTATTCAATAACATAATACATTTCACAACCGGCTCCAGTCTTCCACAATGTTGGCTTACCTATTTATTTAGTATGCTTTAGCTTTAGACATTTCCATCAACATTCTGCTGATGGGTGCTAAAGAAAACAAATCCTTTTTTTTTATTTTACACTAAGTAGTAGGTACTTAGTTTATGTTCATTTTTTTTGCACAGGAAACTATTCTAAATTATTTGGAATAAAAGAACTTGCATTTTGTGAGGGCTTGCAGTAATAGCGGATAGAAATAGGTAGCAAGAGTTTCACATACTTAATATGAAAAAATGTAGTTACAAGCAGGTACATACAGAAGAACTTGTAGACATCCCTTCTCGCCGAGGCAAGGACCTCCAATGTCTGGCTCTCCACATATATTGCAGAAACTGCCCTCAACATTTTATTTAGGCAATTAGGCAGGTTCTTCTTAGTATCTTACAGTCTCCTAATTCCTAAGTACTTCTCATTTCCACACATTGGTAAGAAATTATCAATACCAACTAGAATCTAGAAAGAAGAAACCCTATTGTTTTGAATTACTCTGTAAGGTTATTTTAGGTTAGTTTTATGGTTTTGACAATTGACATTGACAGAGGATATTTGATTGACATTGATTTCAAAGTCAATTTATAAAATAAACTAGCGATCCGCCCCAGCATCGCACGGATAGGCCAGCGTTGCCAGATCATACCGCTTTTCCACTTTTTACACCGCCTTTTTGACAATGGATCCGCCATCCGCTTTTAGCCAGCGCGGTTCCGCTTTTCGACTTTGATAGGACATGAGGATTAAAATATTATCTTCCCACTAAAGACATTTTTATGGGCACCGATCCGTTTACCCTTTCAAATTGAAGAACCTAAAAAATGTCTATAACGGGCTCTACATTCCTGCCAAAACTACGCCAAATAGAATAGATCGATAGATAGATAGAAAATTCTTTAGTGCACAAAATTAAAAATTACTGTACACAGGCGAACTTAATGCTAGATAGCATTATCTACCAGCTAACCTTTGGGTAATAGGGAGATAGGTTGGGTAGGAGACAGCGCTATACGAGAAGACAGACTATTCGGCTCGGGTAGACATTTGTCGGAACTCTTTGCAATGACAGCCTTTCCGCACTTGTAATGAAATCTATATATATAAATCTTTCGTGTCACAATTTGGAACGCGATAAACTCCGAAACTACTGAACGGATTTCAATAAAATTTTGCAACTACCTAAAATATGGTCGGACTTAAAATATAGGATAGTTTATATTCAATATTTAGGTGTAATTAATTTAAAAGGGGCAAAAGTTTCGAAATCTATGTCTATCCCTTTCTATCACGTAGGGACTTATATATGTCTATCCCTTTCTATCGCTTAGGGATTTTTCAGAAAATTCTCGACTTTGACGAGGAAAGAACGCTCTAGAATGTCTTTGAGGTTCTGGAATGATCAAATTTAACTCGAAGACTGAAATTATTTGGCTATAGCATCCGGAATGCTCCCACCCAAACGGTTATGTGTTTAAAAAATAAATGTCCACCCGTGCGAAGCCGGGACAGGCAGCTAGTATACTATATTGCTTGGAGGAATTAGAAATTTCTAAGGCCCGTATTCCGAAACAGCGCTTGAGTCTGAGTCGAGCCTCAAGCATAGATTTTATGACAGTTCTCCATTGAAAAGTGTCAAAAATCTGTGCTTGAGGCTCGACTCAGACCTAAGCACTGTTTCAGAATACGGGCCTAATTCCTCCAAGGTATAATGAGTAAGTAATAGTATTATTGTTAGTGTAGTAGCAGAGTGAAATATTGATCTTTTAAAATTTGTGATAGTGTTATCGTTTTGGCTAGCTGTTACGATAACATCTGTATTATGTAATAAAATAAATAAATAAAACGAATTTTTTTTTTTTTTCACTTCGGTTCAGTATCAGGTCCTGAGATTAGCGCGTTCAACCAAGTTGGTTGGTTGATTGAACCAACAAACAAAATGTTCAGTTTTGACAACATTATTTCGCCATCATTAGCCTATTCGTATGCACTCTTGTCAGTGTCACGTTTGTCCAACATGTCGAAATGTCAAAATGTTTAAAAAACTGCAAGTAATTAGTAATGGGACCTCATGATTGGTCAATGCTTTTCGGCAAATAAGACGTTGATAAAACAAACGGTAAATTTAAATTAGTAGTCGTTCTCGTATCCTCGTATCGTTAACACTTCACAAAGTTCACAAATTCATTTAATTCTTCTTTCGTATCGAATATTGCCCAATCGGCAATTACTCCAGTCGCGAGTGATTTTTATTTGCGCACGTCACAAGTTTTTACCCTAGTGTTCCCTGAAGCCCCCTGCAAAATCCTGGATTGCACCGGCCGCCCTTGCAAGCACCTGACGGAGGAGGAAGACGACCTGGCCAGAGACTCTGAAACCACCAGAACCTTGCTGGTGCGGTGGCAGAAGTGCATCGCACGTCCTATCCGGGGCCTAGAGGTAAGTCGGCAGGACCTCAGTTACCACTATCGGTGCTATTAACTTGTGACTCTCTTTCTCGTGTCGATTCCATTGTTTAAATTCGCCTAATTATATTACAGTCCACTTAATCGTACATTTTGGTCCTTCGAGCCGGATATTCGTGATAAAGTTACCTATGGCCATTTTGATCCGTTGAGTCGTACATTTTGGTCCGTCTCGCCGGATATTCGTGATATAGCTGCCTTGGACATTTTGGTCCTGCTAGTCTGATAACGTAATTTAACTGCTTGAACATTTGGGCCATTTGAGGCCGATTATATTCGTGTTAAAGTTGCCTACGGACATTTTGGTCCGTTGAGCCGTAAATCTTTATTAATTAACTGGATTTGTTGATCGATTGAACCGTATTTATTGTTAAAGATAACTACGGATATTTGTGTTGTGTGTTCGATAGCCCGAATAGTTGTTAAAGTTACCTGCGACACATTTTTTAGTTTGTCGATTCGTTTGTTGTGACGTACGGTACATTTTCATCATTCGAGGCACATATAACTTGATTTTAGTGACCTTGAGCATTCTAGAATACTTTGTTCGTATCGTTTTTAGTGTAATTTCATTTTGTCGTTGTCGTTTCGGAAATTAAATAAAAGCGTAGGGTATTTCTATTTTGCTAAGAGTCATAATCAAATCAGTTAAATTTTGTTTTTTTTTTGTATTGTCGTTGGTTTTGATTTGGAGGTTTGTTAACTGTCAGTCAATTATTCGTTGTCGTGCCAAAGTCAACTTGTGACTTTGACGTTTTGTCGTTTGTCTTGACACATTATCAAATCTCGTTCAAATCATTCATTTCGTTCGTTCATTACGTGTAAATAACGGATAGTAGTAATAGTGTTCCTCCAAGGTAAAATCGAGTACGTGGTAGAACTTTGTCTATGCATATTTTCGTACGTAAAAATAGTCAATTGGATGTTTTGTTTACTGTTTACGTTTGTTGTGGAACTTTTCCCAACTTTTAAACTTTGTTTAACGTTAGAATTTTGACGGTCTTTTTTCACAAATGCCTACGGATAATCATGCCGGTTGTGAGGAAGTGATGTTGGGTGACGCAGACAGAGTCGCACGCGACTACGCTATGATGAGGATTGAATTGTTGGATGCCTCGGATTTAGTCGGTGTTTGCGAACGAGACATCGCTCCAATTATTTCGGAGTTTCACGCTGCTCAACAAAGGTTGTTGTTTAAAACTCCTACAGCTGATCGAAGTACGGAGTTTTTATGTACGGTTGATTTCGACACCAAGGTACGCAGTATTAGGAGCCGGTTAGTACAGACTAATGTTAAACAAATTAAATCTAGTTGCATAGCTAAACTTAATAAAGTTAGGAAACCTAAACTGACTTTGTCATTCAATGGCAAGTTGGAGGACTGGGGTTCATTTATAGAGTTGTATGACACACTCATACACAAAAGGGATTTGCCTGATGTGGAAAAACTACACTATCTACTGTCTAGTGTGCAAGGTTTGGCCTATGACCTCATAAAAAACTACCCAATTTCGGATGCAAGTTACTTGTTAGCATATCAAACTTTGCATAAACATTTTGATCGGGAGAAGGTTGTACAGGTTAATGTTGTTGAGGAAACTTGTGCACAGCGGTTAGGATTGGAAGTTAATTCCTGTGCCCAGTCGGTGAATGCTATTGTCCCAACTAGTGGAAATTCGTTACCTGAATTACATTTGGAGGTTTCTGTCTTGCCTAAGATTTGCTCAGAGATTGATTTCTCATCGGAGCATCACGTTAATTATTTGGACCTTACTGATCCTGAATTATTAGAGCCAGGACCAGTTGATAGTTTAGTCAGCGCTAACATTCTCGTTTCGGCATTGAAACCCACTGTCATTCCCACTTTTGTCGGGGGATCACAGATGGGTGAATGCATTGTTGGCGTTGACTCTTTTCGTTGTCGTTGCAATTCTGATAGCCATCAGAAAAATTGCATTTTCGTTTCGAACTTGTCGGTAGGTAACCCGGTCATCAGGTGTCGGGAATCGGACATTGTCGGTCCGCCCAAACCTCTAGCTTTGGCCATAGAGGAGTGGACATGTGCAAATCACATGTCTTCTTGTCGTCGAACTCCTCAGGACAAGCTAGAGGTACACCTGACTGGTGCTCAACCTCAGTGTAAACTTTCGTTGTCGTCTTCTAGGAAAGCTGCTGTTAAGCATTTATTTAACCTAGCAAGAAAAACTCTTGTGAACCCTCATTACAGGATGGTTCATGGTGAATTTGAGACCGGCCATCTTAATAGTGTTCTCATGGATGAGATCGCTCCACTGTCGTCAGATGTCGGTCAGATGATTGATATTCCCGATCGAGGGAATCTGCGCCTTATTTCGGCTACCGCGCCGCCGCCGCTTCGATCTGGTCTTCATTCCAATTCAGCGGATTTGTCGCTACGTACTCCTAAGGTTCAGGAAGGTAGGATCAATTTTATGATGCGAACGCTGCTTAGTGGATTTGTTCCGGCTTCCCTGGTTCCTCGATTTCACGGCTTCTGTGAGGCGTCCGGACGTGGGTACTGCGCTGCCATCTACGGTTGCGCCGCTTGTACAAGTTCGTCCGTCGTAGTGCGCTTATGGTGTGCCAGTTCGAAGGTCACTCCTCTTCTAAAACGTTTGACTCTGCAGTTGGAGATGATGGCAGCGGGTCTTTTGTCGGAGCTCATTTTGCCGGTCGCTGTCACGTCGGATGGAATCCAGCTTGTCGCCAACAATTTCGTTTTGTTTGACTCTTGTGTTACCATGACCTGGAGCAGGTCTTGTCCGTTACGCTGGGGCAGCTCTGTCGTTAGTCGGGTGACCGAGAAGCTGGACAACATACCTCCTGATCGCAGGCATCATAATATGTCTGCAACTGACTGTCCAGCTGACAATAGCTCTTGTTGGTTACCGCCTACGGACTTGGACCCGTGTGAGCCATGGTGGTCGGGGCCTACATGGTTGTCAATATCGATTCCCTCGGATAGTTGGTCACAGTCATCCAAATGTGGTGATGAGTATGCCTTGGAGGAGAGGATGCCAAGCCTTGCCACGGCTAATAACGCCGCTCTTATCGATAGCCTTCTCAATCGTTTTGCGTCCTACAGAAAGTTTTGCCCTTTCTTGGATGAACGTGGTTTGGTGAGGGTGGGCGGTCGTTGCCTCCTTTGCCAGCTTGGCTGTGATCAGCAGCATCCTTTTCTGTTTCTCCCTCGAACCCGTCGACTCCCCTCGCTAATAGTCAATGACTACTTTCGTAAATTTTGGCACCCGGGACTGCAACTGCTACAGAATATGCTCACTCGCGAGTTTCGGGTTTTGTCACCAAAGCGGACAATTCGGTCCGTGATTCTGCCACGCATGCGTTGTCTCCGGGTGAACCTTCGGCTAGGTATCCCTCGTCGAATGCGGGAATTTCCGGTTTTTCGAACAAATCAGCTGAAGTCCTTGTCGTTTGCTTCAGGTGACTTGGCCGGCCCACTTGACTTTTCGTCGGGATATAGCCAAGGTAATCGCACGTACAATCGGTACGTTTGCCTTTTCGTTTGCACTGCCACGATGACAGTGCACTTGGAGCTCGCTTTTGAGTTCACATTGGAGGCCTATTTAGCCTATCTTAGGCGGTTAATAATCCGGAGAGGTCGTTACTTTCGGTTGGTGTCCGATCGAGGCAAGACCTTCGTTGTGACCGGCGGCTTGTTGAAAGGTTTGATGTCTTCAGCTACACAGGCTGAGCATGTGGAGTTCGTTGTGCACCCCCCAGGCAGCCCCCATTTGTCGGACTTCGCTGAGGCTGGTGCTAAGTCAACAGAAGCTCACCTTGCTTGTGTTGTGGTTCGACAGCTTCTGACGTACGAATTCAACACGCTGCTGGCACCAAGCGAGGCTCTGCTGTTCCTCTTGAATGTGGACCCAAACGACCTATCAGTTTTAACCTTCAGTCATTTTTCAACGTTGAAACCACTGGCTATATCACTGTCGATGACCGACACGGCATGCCTAATGGTTTTCTGGATTGATTCGCCCAAACGGTCAACCCGCTCAGTGATTTCATCGTTAATTAAATGCTTTCGAGTACATTTTCGGTTTGTTTCCTCTCGTCAAATGAGGGAAGCACCTTGTTCTCGCATGAGTCGACTGAAACTTTTCTCGCTTTCTTCAGTCAACTCCATCGCTGTCGATCCGCTCGGCATTTCTTTCGCCCGCCGAACAGTTAGGACGTCCCCATGGGCACATTTACGTCCTTTCGCAGCTTTCGTGCGGAAGCAACTTATTTGGAGCTCGCTTTTGAGCTTGTGTTAGAGGTTTATCAAGCCTCCCTTATGCCTGCAGGCGCTTTTTTCGTTACGCCTGTCGGTTTTTATTTTAATTTTTCGTTGTTTAATATAATTTTGTTGTCGTTTCGTTTTGTTTTGAATTTTATTGACATCATAATATCAGTTTAGCGTTAAATTGGCTTAGTGTTCTAGCACATTTTATAATTAATTTGTTGTAAGCTCCATGATTTTGTCGTTGTCATTGGTCTTATAATAACTTGGTTAAAATACTGTGTATTTTGGTGGTCGGAATGTTCAGTTTTGACAACATTATTTCGCCATCATTAGCCTATTCGTATGCACTCTTGTCAGTGTCACGTTTGTCCAACATGTCGAAATGTCAAAATGTTTAAAAAACTGCAAGTAATTAGTAATGGGACCTCATGATTGGTCAATGCTTTTCGGCAAATAAGACGTTGATAAAACAAACGGTAAATTTAAATTAGTAGTCGTTCTCGTATCCTCGTATCGTTAACACTTCACAAAGTTCACAAATTCATTTAATTCTTCTTTCGTATCGAATATTGCCCAATCGGCAATTACTCCAGTCGCGAGTGATTTTTATTTGCGCACGTCACAAGTTTTTACCCTAGTGTTCCCTGAAGCCCCCTGCAAAATCCTGGATTGCACCGGCCGCCCTTGCAAGCACCTGACGGAGGAGGAAGACGACCTGGCCAGAGACTCTGAAACCACCAGAACCTTGCTGGTGCGGTGGCAGAAGTGCATCGCACGTCCTATCCGGGGCCTAGAGGTAAGTCGGCAGGACCTCAGTTACCACTATCGGTGCTATTAACTTGTGACTCTCTTTCTCGTGTCGATTCCATTGTTTAAATTCGCCTAATTATATTACAGTCCACTTAATCGTACAAAACTCTTCACTTCAGTTCAGGTAAAGAATATCGGCGCTCTTATATTTACGCAATATTCACCACGGCATGTTTTTTTTTTTTTTTTTAATTTTTAATTTGTACTTTCTGGGTTAAAGTTTTCTGTAATATTCCACTATCTTTCTTCATCTTCTTTCTTTATTCTTTCTTTGTAAGCTTAATTACGTTAAATCTTACTGCATTCATCTATCATCGATTTTTAATTAAAGCTTTCATCATTTTATAATAATAAGTTGATGATACACACTAGCAAACATTTAGCAAACATTTTTTTTAAGGAAGTCAAATCTTCTCCTGCCTTGGCTTCTAACCGAATGCAACTAGAATGTAAAAAAAAGCGGTGTTTCTCACGACATGGATTAAAGGATAGTTAGTATGGGATAAGGTTCGGGATAGGGTGATGATGATGTTAGATTTCGTGAATCTAAGATATTTCCGAATTACAGATACGCTAGTAGTTACTATGACACGGGATGCTTGCTACTAACTATTATCTATTCTGTGACGGTTCACAGAATAGATAATAGTTAGTAGCAAGCATCCCAAGGCGTTTTTCGTGACTGTAGATTTGTAGATTTTATGAACTAGCGGCCGCCCGCGGCAGGCTTTGCCCGCGTAGTAGTGGTCATTGCTATGCTAACATCCATCCTGTGGAATGTTTGTTTTATTTACCTGCATGATTTTGTAGATCTACTGCATTTAGTTAGGTATTATGAGTAAGGTGGGCACTGATGCCAACGAGCTTAGGTACCTGATGGTGGATTCAGAAGCTGAATATGTTTAAAATGATTACCAGCTCTTAGGTAGGTAGGAGTTCTGTGTGTAAAATGGGACTTCTCAGCAAATAGGTAGATAGACTTGGCTACCTACATAGAGGTACCTTTTCATCATCATCATCATCATTAGGCCTACCTTATTAGGTACCTATTATGAATAAGGTAGACAAGGCACTGATGCCAACGAGCTCCGGCAAATTCATCATCCACACTTAATGTGCGGGCTGGTTTCCGCAAGGCCTTTAGTGGGCCCTTATTGCGTGGCGCTTGACACGAACGAGTTGCTCGAACTTTTGTAGGTTCTACAACACGCCGGTTTCCTCACGATGTTTTACTGGCACATACATTTTTCTACAGAAAAACTCATTGGTACACGACTGGATTTGAACCGACGACCTAAGGATCGGAAGGCGGGTCCGCTACCACTAGACCACCAATGCTCTCTGCCAACAAGCTTACCTGATGGTGGATTCAGAGGAGCGTGTAATCATAATACTTAATCATAATTATGTATGTGTAGGTAGGCGTTCTGTGTGATAATGGGACTTCTCAGCAAATAGGTAGGTATGTACTTATAGGTACTTAGGTAGGTAACTTTATCATCATCATTCTTCTTCTTCTTCTTCCTGCCCTTATCCCACTTTATGTGGGGTCGGCACAACATGTCTTCTTCCTCCATTTCCTTTCATCATCATCATCATTATTATACAGATTTGTATTTTTGTAACGAATAAACTCAAAAACTACAGGACTGATAAATTTCTTTGATGAATTATCCCCGAGTAACATAGTTACATTATATCTAGTTCGAGCAAATGAAACCTACAGGAAATGAGTCTCTTTCACCAATAACTCTGCATCTGTAGTTCAGTAACTACTGAGTAGTTCGACAGTTGGTACAAATGAAATGAAATGAAATATATTTATTTGCAAGAAGTATGGTACAATTATAAGATCATAGGGTATGTAAAAAAGTGGCTCACATACTTCATCAGCAACCAATATACAAAATTCAAACAAAAAGTAGAAAATATAAGTTAAATTAAAATAAATCAGTGAGAGAATAATAACAATAATCAATTCAGAATAAAAATTCTTAAACAAAATATTAAATAATTTAAATGAAATCTTTAACGCTATAAAAACATTTATACAACATTGTAGATATCTTTAGTAGGTAGTTACTCCATCACACACATTTATCTAGTTTCTTCATTCACAATCTGACCTATCACACTTTTGGCAGGGTTATAAACACACATCACACACCCACTAAAGTCGGGTCTACCACCTTCTAGCGCTAAGTTTGACACACATCATCAGCCCACTGAAGATGAAAGCCCACGAGGTGTCTGGCATGCGGCAGAGGTGATGACTGCCCAGAGGCTCATTAGTGATGGATGACTGCCCAGTTCTAACTATGCGTAGGAGTTGCCTATGAGCGGTTGGTTCCCATCCCAACGCTGCTGGAGGCATTGGAGTCGTCTGTGCTGTAGGAAATGGTAAATACTCTTCAGATGATAATAATAAGACAGATGATTAATTACCGATGCTGTTGCAGCCATCGCATTTCTGTCTTATTTAATATTCCGGTGAATTTTATTTCGTAAATATTAGCTCGTATCTCGAATCTCGAAATAGCCTAGCAAGAAATAAAGAACAGTATCAAGCAGAAGCAAGCAATGACATTGACCTCTTGGTATTTGACAGTTTGAGATGTCAGTTTTGACAGTTGAAATATAAGATTTACGCACACAAATGTAGATATACATACGTATACGCACACATACACCATATAAATCTGCTTCTTCTTTTTTCGTGAAAATAAGATCGGCCAAAGAATATTCGTATCACAGACTACTAGATTAGCATATTCGTATCGTAGTAAAGATTGTGTTTAGTTCCTCCTGTCTCTCATTTTGAGCACAGAGATTTTGAGTCCGACCACCGACCAGTAATAAATTACGATAAATTCTGTTCTATACAGTCGGTTTGTGTTTTTGGCCAGATGTATATATTTTAAATGTTTTACTCTTGCCTTGCGATCCTAAGCCACAATCACAAACCCACAAAATACTTTTTGGCCTAGCCTTGCGTGATTGCTAGACGAAGATCGATTCTGTTTATTCGGTAGTCGGTTCGGTACAAAATCAAAATTCCTCCTACTACGGCACCACAAGAATCATCGCTCCGGACTGCTAATCGGTATGTTTACCGATGTCATGTAACTAGGCTAGCTAGGCCCGTGTATAGATAAATTTATCAAGTAACTTTTTTAACAAGTATAGGTATTTATCAAATAAATTTACTATCTCTGTACCTACTTAGGTGGAGGTATTGCTTGGTTGAGTTCATATCTATGGTGAAAGAAGTATTACACATACTTATCTAAGCTTTTTAATGTGTATGTATGTAGTAATTAGTATATTAAATAAGTATGTACCCAATAATTAATTAATTAATTAATTTTTATCAATGACATCTCTAGCTGTTTTCAAAATAGTCACTTACTATGTTTCGCTGATGACATGAAGATCTTTAAAATTATTAATACCCAAGTGGACTCATCACACCTACAAGATGATCTATCGAGATTAGACTCTTACTGTACTACTAATAAATTAGATTTAAATCCATCCAAGTGCTCCGTTGTCACCTTTACACGTAAGAAATTAGAACTTCAGTCTAGTTATTTGCTTAAAAACCATACTTTACTTAAATGCAGCGTAGTTAGAGACCTCGGTGTGCTACACGATTCAAAGCTTCAGTTTAATGATCATGTTGAATCCATCGTTTCTAAGGCGTCCAAAGCCCTGGGTTATGTCATGAGGAGTGCAACTAACTTCCATCGTGCTAAAACTTTCAAGATTCTTTACTGTACCTTCGTAAGAAGCATCCTTGAATATGCGTCTCAAATCTGGAATCCTCGCTATGAGAAATACATACATAGAATCGAGCGCATCCAAATTAAATTTATCAAATATCTTTGTTTTTGTTTAAGCATTCCCTATAGCTCCTCTGATTACCTTAATTTGTGTAAAAAATTTCATTTTCTTCCTTTAGCTAAGCGGCGTGAAATCGCTGATCTATGTTTCTTATTAAAAATTACCTCTAATGATATAAATTGTCCTGACTTATTAAATAAAATCAAATTATATGTCCCTTCTAAACCTAAAAGATATAATCCCTCTATTCATGTTCCTGTAGTTGGCACCAACTATAGACAGAACACATTTATGTGGCGAGCAAGCGCGAATTACAATAAGCTGAGCAAACATCATGATTTTGACCTATTTTGTACGAGTGTCGGTTCAGCCAGGCAGCGGCTGAACGGGGAGTTCTTTGGTAACGAGTAAAGCGTATATGCATGCACTGTATTATGTATTATCTAAGCTCTTTGATGTTAATGTCGACTTACGGCGTTCACAGTTTTTGTTTTTAATATGTTTTGTATCCGTGAAAACCTTTAATTGGCTCTCTCGTTTCTATACTATGTATGTAACTAGTTATTTCTTGCTGTTGGTTTTCCAATAAATAAATAAATAAATAAATAAATAAATATGGCAACCAGATAAATTGGGAGGAACTTGTTTGTCTGCGATAAATGTGTACTTAACAAAACACCTATGCAATAACATGTTGTTTCTCGTGGACATTCAACTTCCACTGTCACCTGCAGAACCCAACTGAAGCATGGATATAGTGACGAGTGTACAGTGTGTTGTGCACTAGAAAGGCAACCCAAATAAATCAAGTTTGTGTGATTTGTTGACAAGGTTTGAAACACCTACATGGAAATGGTCAACAAAATGTTAAGAGTTTTTGAGATACTAGAAAAACCTTTACTTTGTAATTAGTTCTGTTACTACCTTGCAAAACTGGGGCAAATCACTATTATTAAAAGAGATCATTAATTTTTAAATTATTTTATTATGAAAAACGTTTTAGATTTTAGAATACAATGTAATCTGTTGCAATGGCTGGTTCCCCCTTTCAATAAAAAGAAATAAGATTCGATCATTCGATGATTATACTAGGATACAAGGTGTTGTCGTATTGTGTTGGAGAGTAACGGAGGCGTCGCCTTCTTTGCAGAGGGAGCGCCATGCAGGCGGCGTGCGAGGCGGGGGACGTGTTCGCGTGGCTGGAGGGCGGCGGGGAGGGCGGCGCGGGCGGCGCGGGGGAGGCGCTCGGCGCGCTGTGGGGCGGCGTGCGCGAGCCGTGGCTGGCGCGCGCGCTGCTGCACTACCACGCGCGCACCGGGGCCGCGCGCGCGCTGCGCCTGCTGGCCGCCGCGCCGGAGCCGCACGCGCGCCACGCGCTCGACGCGCTCGCCGACCAGCTGCGCGCCGAGCCCGCCGCGCGCCGCCACGCCCTCGCCGCGCTCGCAGCGCTCGTGCAGAGCCGCCCGCCCTGGCTGCACCTGCTGCTGCCGCCCAGCGCCGTGGCGCGCGAGCTGGTGCGCGCCGCGCGCCACGAGCGCGAGCCCGCGCCGCTGCTGAACGCGCTGCTGGCGCTGGCGGCGCTGCTGCCGGCGCAGCCCGCGCTCGCGGCCGCGCACGCCGCCGAGCTGGCGGAGGCGGTGACGCGCGCGCCGCCGCCCGCCGCCAGCGCCGCGTCCCGGGCGCACCTGCAGCTGGGCGCGCGCGCCGTGTTCCTGGCGGCGTACGCGACGCACCCCTGCACGCTGCTGGAGGCGCTGCGGGCGCGCGGCGCGGAGCTGGGGGGCGGCGCGGCGCGCGAGGCGTGGGAGCGCGCCGTGGCGAGGCTGGCGCACGGCGTGGCGCTGCACCCCGCGCTGATGGCCAGCTCGCGCCGCAAGGAGGCGGACGCGGCGCGCTGGCCGCAGGACCAGCCGCACGACGTGCTGGCCGAGTGCGCGCGCCTGGCGCTGCCCTCCCCGCCCGCGCGCCGCCCCGACTCGCCGCCGGCGGGGGCGGGGGAGCCCGACGCGCCGCCGGAGTGCCGCTCCTCGCCGGCGCCGCCGCTCGTCTCTGCGGCTCTGGTGCGTTGGTTCGACTCTACTTTTGGTGAAGTCGATCTTTGCCGAATAAATGCGTTATACATAAGGGTATGGTGTTGGGTGTGTGCAGAGTGGTAGCGGTAGCGGTGGCGGCATGCGTCCTGGCGGCGCGGGCTGGTTCCCGCTGGGCGAGCGCTCGGGCGCGGAGGCGGCGCCGCACACGCCGCTGCCGGAGCGCGCCGAGCCCGCGCCCGAGCCCGAGCCCGAGCCCGCCGTGGAGGCCACGCCCGAGAACACGCCCGCGCGCCTCGCGCGCCAGGCCTTCCGCTTCCCGCCGCCCGACTCCAGCGCCGCGCGCCCGCTGCTGGCGCGCACGCCCCCCGCCGCGCCCCTCACCCCCGCACCCGACGCCTGCAGCGCCCGGCTCGCGCGCGTGCAGGCGGAGCGGCGCGCGCACCACTCGCCCGTGCCCATCGGGGGCGCGCCCCCGCCCAGCGCCGCGCGTCCCCAGCCGCGCCATCCGCGCCCCCACAGCCCGGAGCCAGAGGTACAACCCCTCCGCTCGGTCTCACCACCTACTCATGTGCTCATACAGGAAGGGACGGCCCCTAAGACTTTCTAAATCTAAGAAAACCGGTCCTCGTCCTCGTATTGCATCTCCATGGTCGGTCAGATTTTAAAAGTGTATGATATGAATGTGTCCGGTATAGGTGCGGGAGCTGACGTCACAGGGCGAAGCGGAGGGGGCGGGGGACGCGTGGCTCGGGGTGGAGCCGGGCGCCCCGCCCCCCGCGCGCCGCGCCTTCCCCGCGCCGCCCCGCGCGCGCTCGTGCCCCCCCGCCGGCGCCGCGCGCGCGCACGCCACCGTGCAGACGGTGGACACGGGGTCCGCCTCCCCCCTGCCCCTGCCCCTCCCCCTCCCCGAGCACGCCGACCACGCCGCGTCGTCTCACGAGGTGCGACACTATACACCACAGGAGATTGGTCCTCATCGAGGCGAACCTCCATTACATGCAACTTTACTTCCGTTCCAGCGAGCTACGACCCCGAAGGAGGATTCCGCCAAGTTCCCGCACAACGAGGCCGTCGACCCCACCGAGCGGCTCGACCGCTACCTCGCCGACCTGTACGCGGGGCGAGGCGGGGCGGGGGCGGGCGCGGGCGCGGGGGCCGGGGGGCAGGCGGAGCTGGCGGAGCAGCTGGCGCTCGCGCACGCGCAGCTCATGTACGAGCGGTGGCGCCGCGACGCGCACGCCGAGAGAAACCGGCGCCTGCTGGGGCGGTGCCGCGCCGTGCGGGCGCTCGAGCTGGAGAACGCGGCGCTGCGGGCGCGCGTGCTCGACCTCAGCGCCGAGCGGGACCGGCTGCGGGAGCCGCGCCCTCCCTCCCGCGCCGCCCGCGCCGCGCCCCCCCGCGCCGAGCAGGAGGCCGTCGCCGCGCTCGAGCGCGAGCTGGCGGCGGAGCGCGGCGGCCGGCTGCGCGCCGAGGCGGCGCTGCGGGAGGCGGAGGCGGCGCGCGCGCGGGACGCCGCCGAGCTGCAGCGCACGCGCGGGGAGAGCTTCGAGGCGGCGCGCCACGTGGAGGCCCTGGCGCGCGCCGCGCTCGCGGCCGAGCGGCGCGCCGAGCACGTGCGCCGGCTGCGGCGCGAGCTGCTGCTGCTGGCGGAGCGCGAGGCGCGGCTCGCGGACGCGGTGCGCGGCGCGCTGGCGGGCGGGGGCGGGGGCGCGGGGGACGCGGGCGCTGCGGACGGCACGGAGCGCGCGCTGCGGGCGGCGTGCGCGCGCGCGGAGGCGGACGCGGAGGCGGCGGGCGCGCGCGCGGACGCGCTGGCGGCGCGCGCGGCCGAGCTGGAGGCGGGCGCGGCGGCGCGCGAGGCGTGCGCGGCGGAGCTGAAGCGCGCGGCGCGGGCGCAGGCGGAGGAGGGCGCGGCGCGGCTGCGCGCGCTGCACGACAAGTACCGCGCGCTGCAGCACGTGGTGCGCGCGCACGCCGCGCAGCAGCTGCAGCGCGCCGCCAGGGACGTGCGCACCAACTGCGGCTAGAGGGAGGGAGGGAGGGGGGGTGGGGTTGTCGTGCTTCGCGTCCACCTATCGACTATCTCGACAGATTGAGCAAAAACGCAGCTCAAAGGAACGAGTTCAGTGGAGTTCAGCGCCACGTGAGGCCGCCGGCGTCAGCTAGTCCGACGCGCGTGGACGCGCGCTGGAATCACACTAACGAAGACGACGCGTGGTTCGACATTCAGCGTCGATAGGGTTCCATGTAAAGATCGATTTGAAATCTTTGTTTTACTGCCTTCGAAGCGAGCTTTAGCTTTATTTCTGCGACCCTTTCGATTGTTCCAGAAAACGTTCGTTTCACTACACACACATTAGGCTATGAGTTCCTTGGAAACTCAGTGTCACTTCAGTCATTTCAGTTATGAAAGCTAAAGTACAGTCACTTTGTATTGTATTCAAACTCAATCAAAATTTATTCAGTTTAATTCCAAAAATCACTTTGAAACGTCTTAAAGACTCACCTAAGTCTAGATGCCAGTCCCCCGCGACCAAGCCTAGAAGAACAGTTTTTTTTATATTATGATCCTTTTACAAATCCAAAATAATCTAATAGCAGTGAAGTTCCATTGTGGTGCCTCTTCACTTAATCAGCAGGTGGTAAGCGTTATGTAAGACATTATGCAAGTATCCCACTAAAGTTCACAAAATAACAGTCTGCTGCACTGGAATGTATACTATTTGAAAATCCAAATTTAATTTAATTATGATGAGATGAGTGGGTAACTAGTAGATCTTTTTTAATATTAAAATCTTAGTGTTAAGCGTGTTTAGTGTTTTTAGCATCGTAATGCTTCGCCTCTGTATTCTCAACAGTTTGTACTGTCTCTCGTAGTGTAATATGGTAAATCTAATTATGAAAACCTAACAAAATAGTAGATTGTTATACAAGGGCAGTAAGTGAGCTTTTGCAGAACAAGATCCTTTATGGCGCCCGTGCGAGCGCAGCTCGCAAAGGGCGCTAATGGATTGAGTTTACCCGAGATATTTACATGCCTGAGCGAGCAAAGCGAGCGAGGGCAAATATAGTTCGAGGGTGCAATAGCTACTTATGACCGAGGTAAGCATCCTACTTTACATATTTCATGCGAGGTAAACTTTTAACACGCTGATGGAACAAACATATGGCCCACCTGATGTTAGGTGGTAACCATTGCCTATAGCAAAGCATTACCTCGTAGGTCAAGCACGTCAGGAACGTGCCCTACAGAACATTTATACGGGTATGACAAAATGTAAATTTAATTTGAGAAAAATAAAATTACAAGAATAATATAAGTATTATTATAATTATACTATTAATTTTATTAAAATTAATAGTAAAATATTTGTACCGGTAGGTATCTGCTAAAACAGTCGTAGACGCACACTTATGCACACATCTGTGAGCTACTATATCTTTTCAGTAAAAAGTTTTGACGATGCCTGTACCTATATTTGTTAAGCTTCCCGCAACCGCTATGGCCACTTGTGTGCCCAATCTAGGAAGTAGGTAACCTAAGCTATGTCATTTATAAGAGAGTTGTCAATAAAAATACCATGGAATCGTTTAAATCAGCGTTTAATTGGAGGTCCTCCTCGGAGGGTGGGAGGAGCCTCTGAACGATACACCGCATATATTTGGTAAAAAAGTCACAACAAAGTATAATATAAATAGTTAAAATATCAACAAACTCTTATTTACAATGTACAAAATATACAAATACGTACAAAAGAATCAACAACGTAACACTACGATATGGTATTTGGTGTGTGTGTGTGTGTGGGGAGGGAGGAGTAGGGGTGGTGCTACGGCAGCGGCTCGACGTAGTTCTCGGGCACGAGGCCGTGCTTGCCGTGGAGCGCGCCGCGCAGCCAGCCCGGCTCGCCGGAGGGCGCCACGTGCGTTATTATCTGGTTGGGCTCGAACGACAGCTCGCCCGCGCTCTCCCCCAGGCACGCGTACAGCGTGCGCACGCGCCGCACGCCCCCCGCCCCCGCCCCCGGCGCCGGCGCCGCGCCCGCGGGGGGGGGCGACGCGCTCGCACTCGACACCGACTCCGCGGAGCTGCTGCTGGAGCGCGCCGCCGCCGCGCCTGCAACACACACAAACACACAACCATTACACTCCCGCACACGACACGTACAAACGTACATCTACCAATGCAATACAATACATATCAAGTGCTATTCACCTCTGTGCGGTGCGGCCGGCGCCGGCGGGGTGAAGTGCTGCAGCAGCTGATGGTGATGCGGCGAGTAGCGCGCCCCCCCTCCCCCCAGCAGGGGCATCCCCCCCGCGCGCTCGCAGCCCGCCCCTCCGCCAACGCTTAAGCGATCCATCACACCCTGGAAAAAAAAGATACAATATTAAATCAAGCGACACAATATTATTTTATGATTGGCTGTGTTTAACTAAAACGTTCCAATCCACATGAACTTTCATGTAGATTTGAACGTTTTAATTAAATAGCGTCCAATTATTAATCTATTTTGATGCAATAATACAGAGTGTATTTTTTTTTAATCTTTCTGGCCCATTTCCGTCAAAAGTAAAATTTTTTTGAAAATAATATGCCATTATTATTTTCTTATAAATCGATGGCATGACTCCTCTCACGACTTTTTCCTAACTCTTGTAGCCTGGCCATCCCGCCCTTCTCAAAAGAACACCCTGTAAACTTCCAGATTGTCCCTAGTTATATGACATAAACACGAGTTATAAACAGGATTCTCATAGTTTTAACACAAGACATAAGAAAAATTTAGTGACACCGGCTGTCAGACGAGTTAAAACAAGGAAGTTTTGTTTTTATGTCCATTCAATGTTATAATTATATTCCTATTGACATCAGAAATAAGAGTGGTTTGTTTGTTATTTTAATTTTATTAAAAATAGATAAGTAGGTATCTAAAAGTTATTATAAAATTGACGAAGCTCTGGCTGATAAATTTATATTTTGTGATCAATTATTGCCTGTGTGACTTAATGTAAAAGTTCTATTTTTAAATAGGAAATAAGTTCTTAACGTAATTTAATTTTTAAGGGGGGAGGGGATCAGTACTCACGATGTCAGTGCGGCCGGCCGCCGCCGCCGCTGCTGCTGCTGCTGCTGCGAGAGGCATCGCCGTGGGGGAGCTGCTGCAACAAACAACCGCTTACATTAAAATCGAAAGCTTCGCGGTCAGCTCAAGAAACATTAATCCAACCGAATTACAAGAACATACTAGACTGTCTAGAAATGTATAGTTATTTAAATAGCGATTGCTGACCGAATGCAAGCATGCACTTTGATTAAACATTCAGTATATATTTCATAATTACTTCTATCTTTACAGGAATAAAATCCTATCGATTTACATAATAATAATAACAAATCACAATATTAAATGCGCACGTATATTTAATGAATTGAACAATAAGCGCATAATAAATAAATAACACGGCTTAGTACTAATATAATCACTAAGGGCTGATTTGTCCATCTTCGGAGTAATGCTATTTATTCTTCTTATAAAAAATGCCAATTGTTATTTTTGAAAGTTCAAAAAGATATGGATATATTTTAATCTGACGGATAAAGTTACCTATAGATTGAAAAATCAGATTTTAGTTAATAATTAAAATTATATGAATAACCCCCGAATACTGAAACGCAACTCGGATTTAAGCACGTCTCAAGCGACGAATATTTGACAGTTTTCAATGAAAATCTGTCAAATATTCGTCGCTTGAGACGTGCTTAAATCTGAGTTGCGTTTCAGTATTCGGGGGTAAGACAGCTAAAAGAAATCTCATAGCAGAGCTTAAAATTAACAAAGATCCAGAATGTAGATACGTAAACGATCGTAATGTAATACCAACCCGGCAATAACAAATCCAGAGAGGCAGATGATCATCGTGCAGGGCGTAACTACGATATGAACTGAGACCACAACCACGGGGACAATGAGATCGATAATTATAGTTGATGTGCGAGATCGCGAGCGTGCACCGCGCGAGCGTGCGGGCGGGAGATGCGTCCGCGACGAGGCGCCGCGAGTGAATGCGCGGCGGCGGTGCTGCGCGCGGTATTTATGCGCGCGCGCTCCGCACAGCTGCCGGCGCGGGCGCACGCGGCCTCACATCCCATCCCGAGCCATCGCACACCTGCCGCCTGCCGTCTGACGGCATAGCGGCATCTACCTACCCTAGCTAGTAGCGATCGTATACGGTACCATCCTTAACCTATAGTAAACAGAGACAATGCAAGGCGATGGTTGCTTCTTAACATCTAGTGGGAGGTGGGTTATCGGTCGTTCTATTCGCTAGTTCGTATTATGTATTTATTTATTAGGTACATAAAAGATGATGCTGGTGCCGGTGGTACATATTGTCAATAAAATAAATCAGAGCATGCATAAAGGCTAGAGATGATGCCGCGATCACTTCCGTATAGATCGCTAGGTAAGGTAAGGTGCCGCTCGACTAGGGTAGCCGCGGCAGACGGCGCGCCGCCCGTGGGTCAAGGGCACGGAGCAAGGATGTACGCCGCCCCGCCGCCCCCGGCTCACAGGCCCAAACAATACGTAAGTAATGCCATTCTTTATACCATTTTATTATAATTATTAACTCGTAGGATCGCATTACAAAATGTAACAGTGCTTTTCGTAAAGTATACATTCGATAATAATGATTGTATTTAGTGTCATCTTCGCAATTTCGTGATTCAATTGGTCCGAAAGCTCCTAAAAAAAGAAATGGATCTAAAGTGAAATCAAGTGTTGGTACAGCGTGCAATAGGAGTGTATGTAGTGAGGCTGCGGCGGTGAGTCGGCGACAGGTGCGCATTCCTCCCGGCCGGGCGGCGGGCGGCGCGCGCAGCTGGCCCGCGGCACAGGACCCGCGCCGCGCTACCTCTCTACCCCCCCGCCCCCCTCCCGCCCCCTCCCCGCGCCCCGCGCCCCGCGCCAGGTGAGCCGCGCGCTGCCTCCTTTGTTACGTCTATTTTAAGACGGCCGAGAGATAGCATGAAGGACGTAGCGCTACCCAACAATCGCTACGATGGCAAAACTCAAATCAAATCAAGAAGGGGATTGTGATAGTTTTCACGGGGTTTACAGTTTGCAGGAGAAATCCTCAGTTTTCTAGGTAAGGTTCTTAAAGAAATACATGATTCCAAATTTTTGCAAAATCTTAAAGTAGGGAAAGTAGTCGGTTAAAAGACTAAGCGATGGCGCAGATAAGCCGCCAGTTAGTATAGTACGGTGGCGGGGTATGGTATGGGTATGGGGCAGATTACCTGCCGGCTCCTCCTTGGAGCGAGGCCAGCTGACACACGTGTAGGAAGCGCGGTGCCTTGACGTGTGACGAGCATTCGGAGGGGAGGGACGCACTGGATTCACAGATTTTTTATTTTTTTGTGAATAGTGCTCATTGAAAGGGCTTTGTTGCAGAGGTTCAAGATTATTTGTGCAAGTTCCAACTTCAGAACGAATTAACGGGATATTTCAAAAATGGAATGACGAAGTTTGGATAGCCTATCGGTATAGGATAGCGTAGATTGGCGTACGTATGCGTATGAGCAGCTGGTCCGTCGAGCCGGCACTTGGCGGTGCCCGTGAGCCGTGAGCCGTGACGCGAGAGGAAGCCACCCTGACGCCTCTACTCACTACACTACCTACTGGTACTGACGCCACAGCTCCCATGCACTATACAGGGTGCTTTTTTAAAAAGGGCGGTGATGGCCAGGTCTGAATCGACGAGAGTTAGGGAGTCGTGGAAGGAGTCATGTCCTCAATTTATAAGAAAACAATAACCATAAATCTTTTACTTTAAAAGTTTGAATAGGAAGTGAGTTTTCTTCCGTGTAAAAATATTATTCAAGATTCAAGATTCAAGATTCAATAAGCGTTTATTCAATACGATACAAGAATCACTTTGAAACGTCTTAAAGCTAGGTGAGTCTAGGTGCCAGTTCCACGCGACCAAGCGTAGAAGAACAGGCAACAAACTACGTCTCGGTTCCTACCGTTTTTTTATATGATCCTTTTACAAATCAAAAATAGTCTAAAATAATAGCAGTGAAGTTCCAGTGTGGTGCCACTTCACTTAGTCAGACGTATGCAATGTAATTATACAAAAGCAAAAGTTTCAAAGACAGCACACGCTACGCTTCAAAGTTATAATAAAGTATCTACACAGATATAAAAATAAGATATTAAATAGTAGGTACAGACATTGCAAATTGACATGCTAGCTTCCTATGGGTAGAGTGACCGGGACATCGGGCCACGCAGTTTTATCATTCATATAGCTATCTAGAGTATAGTACGCTTTATTTATCAAATTACTCTTAATATAGGCTTTAAACTTCCGAATTGGAAGCTTAGTTGCATTTTCCGGAAGTTTATTGTAGAAGCGTACAGTGTTCCCCATAAAAGACCCATTTACCTTCTGTAAACGAAATTTGGGAATATAAAGTTTATTTTTATTTCTAGTGTTAATATTATGTGAATCACAATTTTTCTGAAAGCTACAGATGTGTTTGTGAGTGTACAGTAAGTTTTCATATATATATTGTGAAATTACTGTGAGGATATTAATTTCCTTAAATCGCTCCCTCAATGAGTCTCGTGATTTCATTTTATAGATGGCACGTATGGCCCTTTTTTGTAAAACGAATATAGTTTGAATATCAGTTGCTTTCCCCCAGAGAAGGATACCGTAAGACATAACACTATGGAAGTAGCTGAAGTAAACTAGCCTAGCTGTAGCTTCATCAGTGAGCCATCTTATAGTCCGAACTGCATATGCAGCCGAACTTAGTCTGGCAGCAAGTGCTTTGATTTGCGGTCCCCACTGCAATTTTTTGTCAAGATTAAGTCCTAAGAAGATAGTAGAATCTACAAGGTTAAGTGACTCTCCATTAAGTATAATATTAGTTGGCCGGAGAGTTACATTTGGTACAAAAATGAATCCTCATCAGCAACAGAATCCATTGATTTAATAAAACAAGGTGTATTTTTTTATTAAAAATCATTCGGATCCATTTCTACCAAATGAAAAAGATTTTTGAAAAAAATAAATCATGTAGTTAGTGTTTTCCTATAAACCGAGGACATGACTTCTTTCATGACTTTATCCTAACTCGCGTAGTTACGGACTTGACCATCACCATCACCCTTCTCAACAAACAAACCACCCTTTCTAAGTTGCTAATATAACTACGTTCTTCACCCAAACCAGAACACACATCTCCCGATCTGATCTAACTACCCACCCCTATCCCCTACCTATCACAGGAGGACATTTCAATTGCACAAATCACAACGAGAATGCAAACAAAAAGAAACAAGCCTCCTTGTTTGGACGTGCCTCTGACCGCCGCCGTTCACAATTTGCAGTACCTACTATAGGTGCAGTTTGTTATAATAATATTATACCGCAACAGATTTAAATATACGCACCATATAAGTGCTTTGAACCCATAAATGTTACATCCGCGAACAAAAAGTAACCTTTTTTGTAGATGAAAGGTGTATACTTTTTGTAGCGCCACGCATCCCCCCCCCCCCCCTCCCCCGCGGTGCGTTCGACAGATGCGCCCTCATTCGTTGCGCACCTGGATTCGTCCACACATCCTTCGCTCTCCATCCATCCACACACTACAGACACTGCACTGCACACGACATCTTATACAAACGAACGGTACGCATACCTACATACTTTATATTTGGAAACCTTTTTTTGCGCTACTTTAACAATGGACGTCGAATTGAAAAGCCTATACAAATGTTTGGCTCCTGTCTTAAGAAGAGCGTCGTGGGTTGCGTCGCCGTAAGGATAGCTATGCTACTGACAGGACGCGCACGGGACAGGTGTCAGCTGTCTCTCAGCTGTACTTAGGCAGGTACACAGCTATTATGAGTGCTGTTGTGAGTGAGTGACGTACCTACTACCTGTTTTTAGTATAAAATCATCGTTTTAAAGAAAATTTAATGACACTTATTATGTTTGTACTGCCTCTACAAGCCTCTACGGGCGGAACTCTTTGATAGCGCATAGGGCACGGATCGGACTCTCAATGGGAAGGAATCCAACAAGGAGGAATGTACTCGCATCGCGGAGGTGGACCGTCTTCCGCTCAACACACGCACTGCGTACTCATTCATAGCTGGGACAAAGCATGTCCGGCTGTCTGTTGCGTTTTATTAAACCAAATAGAAGAAAGAAAAAACGTTTATTTGTCACATCGCCAATGGAGGACATTTTAGGTACTAAAATAAGGAACACACATAGTAACAAAAACAGAAAACAAAAATAAAATGGAACAAAAAATAGTATATTTCATTACAAGTGCGGGAAGGCTGTCATTGCAAAGAGTTCCGACAAATGTCTACCCGAGCCGAAGGCGAGGGTTGACAGTCGGAACAAGTTGCAATGACGGTTCCGCACGTGTACTGAACGACTATTTTTAATACAGTTGCGAAAAAATTAAGCAATTTAATAAAATAATAAAAATACCATTTGCTTTTTTCTCTTCTCTCCACGCAATACGTTCGTCGTAATGTATGCATGTAGCGACTTTTTGACTTTTCCGGTAAAATGTTCTCCGAAGCATTTTGTGCAATTATACTGAGTTCCGGTGGTGTTAATTCGAAAAAACTAGGGTCGAAATTACTCATTTTGTGCAACAAACAAATAAACTCGCAAAGAAAATTTCTGAAAAATGGCGCCAACCTTAAAATATAAGCAGAGATTTTTTTTTTCTTCACCCATTCTGGAAGGCAAAGGGAACTATACCCATACAGCCAAGTCTTCAGTAGATTTTTTTTATTGATATGAATTGAAAATGAAATTTAATGAGATGAAATGAAATGAAACCTAACATAACTCATTCAATCAAATCATTAAATCTGTTAATGAAACAAATTAGTAGCTTCTTTTTAGAAATAATACGCATTTGCATGAATCATACAAACTTCGATGAATTTTTTTAGTAAAAACTTCATGGTTGGTTTTTCTTTTTAGACATTATTTTGACAGTTGGGAAAGAAAAAGCACTAGTGCGGGAATGGTAAAAAAAAAGCACGCGTGTGTAAATAGCCCACATCCCGAACGCTGTACGTCCCTGCAATACGCCACTTTTTGAGCAACTGTATTAAAAAACAAATAACATTTTAATAAGAAGTAATAAAGAGTTCGTAAAGTGTGGTGTTGTTTAAGCACGGCCAGTAGTGAATGCTCTCATCAATGGTTAGTGACAACATTAATAACGCCGGTTGAGTGTCGAGCGCGACATGAGGAACGCGACATGTACACTTACTAACAATGTAACAGCTCCCGATTGAAAAACCTTTGCTAATGAGTTCAGGTAGCACAGATCGTATGAAGAGCTTGGTGTACACACATGCACAATTATAATACACGCAATAAAAACAATGCTGTCATCCCAAAACGAAGACTGGCCAAAGTTGGTAAAAGCCTCCTATGTAAAAGCATTACTTTCTTTAATAAGCTGACCGTAGATACACGAAATCTAGATTTTAGACAGTTTAGCGCTAAAGTAAGGAATTTTCTATTATTAAAATCATATTAAACTATTGACGAAGCCTTGGCTGATGATTTTAGTATGTAATAGTTTTTAGCCTATGACGTTATGTACCAACTTTATTTTTATTTTTAATGACTCATTTTTATTTGAAAGTTGTATGTGAATTTCTTTGTTTATTTTATTTGAAAGTTCTCTGTATTTGATTTGAATTTGTATAATGTGACTTTTCCGAGTATACAAAATGTATCTAAATGGAATAAATTTTATTGAACTTTTATTGAACTTGAACTTGTGGTGAATAAGTGTTTTATTGAATGTCGGCCTCTACACACACACACACACACACATAGATTGCAGTACCTCCCCTCTCTCCCCCCTCTTCAGGGAGTGAGAGGGGGGAGGCGCTGCAATCTATGTGTAGTTTAGTGTATATATGAAACACCTCGTGATTTTGTTTTCGAAACAGATTTTTACCATTTATGGGCGATGAGAGTAAAATTGTACACTGAAATAAATGTGCTTGGCTTTCATATTGGTCTTTATTTCCGGCAAGCTTTATTGAGATAACTGTAAATTAACAGTAATAATAATAACTTTTAATATATTAGTTTTTTTACTATTATCACATCACCGTAATAATGTAGGCTATACAGGGTGTCCCACGGACATGCCACATGAAGGGAAAGTACCTTGAATATTGTAGATGGAGCATTTTACTGACAGAATACCTTAATTGAATTTAAAAAACAATTTAAACTATATTCATAGATTTTTAGTTCCATCTACGATTTTTTATTTTATTTTATTTATATTTATTGGAGAACCAACAGCTTTATAACAAAAGAATACACAACAAATTAGATTTAGAGAGCCAATTAGAGGTTCTCACGGGTAGGCTATGTTACATACACAGTGAGTATATGTAACTATGATACAAACTAGATAGTGTAAACTAAAGGAATCTTCTTATTATACCTAATTCTATTTGGTGGAAAAACGCACTAAATGAACAAGTATAACAATAAAAAATAAAAATAAAGGGGTGAAGGTCATTAATCATCTGCAATAAAGAATTCTCTGCTCAGGCGCGACCTCGCTGAGGAGGCGCTTGTGAAGAAGAGATCAAGGTCAATGCTCTTGCTTAGCTTATTGAAGTTGTTACTTGCTCGCCACAAATAAGAGTTTTGTCTGTAATTGGTAGACACTATAGGAACATGCAGTGGGACATTGAATCTAGTTAGTTTGTACGGAACATTGAGTTTTATCATGCTTGTAAGGTCGGGGCAGTCAATTACGTTATGGGTAATTTTTAGAAGGTATACCAGATCGGCTATTTCTCGTCTCTTAGAGAGAGGTAGAAGGTGAAACTGTTTACAAAGTGCAACATAGTTATCAGATGAATATGGAATTCGCAAACGATAGCAGAGGTATTTCATGAACTTGATCTGGATTCTTTCGATTCTAGAGATGTAAACATCGTAGCGGGGATTCCATATTTGTGATGCATATTCGAGGTGGCTCCTAACAAATGTACAGTAGAGGATTTTGAAAGTTTTCGCTCTTTTGAAGTCACTAGAGGCACGCATTATGAATCCCAGTGCTCGTGATGCTTTAGCGACTATAGATTCAATACGAGCATATTGAAGGCACTTTCCCTTTATGTGTCATATCCGTGGGAGTCTACCCGGGGCCCGTTGGATCTCAAGCGAGCTAGCCCCCGCGGAGTCAGCGAGCGCCTGACGGACAGCAGTAGTGTAGTGCACAGGACCGAGCCGCTGATAGCCGCGCGCGTCTACCCGGGGCCCGTTGGATCTCAAGCGAGCTAGCCCCCGCGGAGTCAGCGAGCGCCTGACGGACAGCAGTAGTGTAGTGCACAGGACCGAGCCGCTGATAGCCGCGCGCGTCTACCCGGGGCCCGTTGGATCTCAAGCGAGCTAGCCCCCGCGGAGTCAGCGAGCGCCTGACGGACAGCAGTAGTGTAGTGCACAGGACCGAGCCGCTGATAGCCGCGCGCCGCCGCCGCCGCCGCCGGCCGCGCCGCGCCTCAAGGGCTCTCTCCGAGTCCGACCTGCCTGTCGCTACATGTTGCGGTACTTCATCCTAGGCTGATTAGTGCCGACGTGCATATCGTGTTTTATAGTACATCATTTATAATAGCTACTTATACTTACTTTTTTTTTGTTATAATCGTTCTCTTTCTCTCTTGTATTGCTTTGTTTGTGTGCTATTTGTTTTTGTTACACATATAAATAGTAATCATAATTATTGTACTTTGGCCTCCCGCGATACAGGCTTAACCTAGTGCGGGGGACCCCACTAATTTTATTTGTACTTATGTTCTTTTGGTAAATAAATAATTTTGTATTTGTATTTTGTAAAAGTATAGTCGGTTTAAGGAAGATGCACTTCCATACAAATTGAGTTATCATTTTAGCGAGCGTATAATTGTACATTGTAATAACAGTGGTGGAGGACAAACATAAAATCTTAAACCGACTATTATTGAGTCAACGCTTTTCAATGAGATGTGCCACTGTGAATAAATTGAGAGGCAATAATGTAATGCACAGCAGGATAATGTACAGCAGGTTAATGTACACACCGTTATAACGATGCCAGGGTTTGGATTACCGGGGCGTACAATAAAAGGTCGCGCAATAACATGCTGTACAATGACGTCACGTGATGTTATTGTACGCCCCGTTACTACTATGTCAGTTAAGCCTCGTGCACATTGTAGCAAATCAATAATTGATTTTTGCTGTTTTGTTCTGGCAGCGGATCTGGTACTTATCCTTGAGACATAATGTGGCGGATCCGACTTGGATAGATATATCTACTCTCTTTGGGACCAGGATCCATTGCCTAAAAAAATTATAAATAATCGAATTGCCCCAGTGTGCAAGGGCCTTAATGGCATCCAATTAACATGTTGTACATTGACATGACGTGACAATTATGTGCACGCAGTTAATTCGCAGCCAGTTATTGTACGGCAGGTTAAAACGAATCCAAAAAACAAAAAAGGTTTCGTTTTAACTGGGTGTACAATAACATGCTGTACAATAACTGGACGTACATTAACCGGACCCAATAGATTGAGGAGCGGTGAGTACTCACGGCGGGTGCGGCGCTGGGGGCGGCGGGGGCGGGGGCGGGTCGGCGAGCGGGTCCGGGTGCGCGAGCAGGGTCTCGGCCACCACGTTGTAGAACTTGAGGTCGAGGATGGAGGCCACGGTCTCCCGCGCCGCGCGCAGCAACGTGGGCCCGAAGCACACCGCCAGGTTGCCCACCGACATCAGGTTCCGGTCGCTCTTGCTCGCCACGCTGCAACACACGAGACACGGGTCACGGCGCGCCGCTTCCTCACGACACTACATGTGCTGGTGCGGTACGTACTTGCGGAGGTGCTTGAGCACGAGCGCGAGCATGGCGCGGTGCGGGGGGGGCAGCGCGCGCGCCAGCGCACACACGCCCGCCGACCGCTCCTCCGCACTCTCGCACTCTGCAACACGACACACGCATCACATATCATATGGAGGTGGAGGTGGGGGAGAGGTGAGTGCAGGGATGGGACGGGACGGGTCGGTACTGACTGGCTCTCGCGATGAAGTGGTCGTGCAGGCGGCGCGTGAGCAGCGGGTCGGGCAGCGCGCGCAGGAACGCCTTCAGCGCGGAGGTGAGCGTGCGGCTCTCCCAGTGCAGGGGGTCGTGCAGGCCAGCGGGCGGCAGGCGGCCCGCCGCGCCCAGCGCCACCAGGCCCGCCACCTTGGAGGCGACGCCTGCCACGCGGTACAGGCCCTGCTCCTCCAGGCCGCGCGCCTCCACCGCCGCGACGAGCGCGCGCACGAACGCGAACCCCGCCTCGTCGAGCCGGCACGCGGGCTCCGCGCCCCCGGCGGCGGGGAGGAGCGCGGGCAGGGGGAGGGGCGCAGGCACAGCCGCGTGCGGCACGGCGTCCAGCGCGCGCAGCCAGGCGGCGCGCGACGCGTCGCTGAGCGCCTGCAGCGTGAGCGGCGCGCGCTCGCGGTCGCGCGGCACGGCCTCCCAGCAGAAGCGCCGCTCCACCGGCTCCGCGCACGCGCGCGCCCCGCACACGCACACGCTCTCACCGCCCGCGCTCTGCACACAACACACACATACACATGACATGACGTACCCTGCGCGCCTCCATGCAAGAAGTAGGGAAGAAGTAAGTAGGGTACCGCTTTGACGTTGATCTGGTTGTAGGGGGTGAGCGCCAGCACGCGGGATCCCTTCTCGTACGTGCAGTACTGCTTGCTCCACGTGGTGGTGCCGAACGCCTCTGCAACACAACACAACATCACATCACATCACATCACACCACACTCAACCAGATGATATCACTTGTTCACGACACATTTGATTGTGCGCGCCATGAAACGTTGCTCAGAAAAACAAATCACGTTGGGGGTGATGCTCTGGCAAAACAATTTGACGTAAAATTAAATGAAATCCGTTCTCCGGAACAGCGATCCAATAGGTGTACCACAAGGTTAGATATTAAAATAGTATATTTCATTACAAGTGCGGAAAGGCTGTCATTGCAAAAAGTTCCGACAAATGTCTACCCGAGCCGAAGGCGAGGGTTGACAGTCGGAACAAGTTGCAATGACGGTTCCGCACTTGTACTGAACGACTATTTTTAATACAGTTGCGAAAAATGAAGCAATTTAATAAAATAATAAAAAAACGATTTGCTTTTTTCTCTTCTCTCCACGCAATAAGTTCGTCGTATATGCATGTAGCGACTTTTTGACTTTTCCGGTAAAATGTTCTCCGAAGCATTTTGTGCAATTATACTGAGTTCCGGTGGTGTTAATTCAAAAAAACTAGGGTCGAAATTACTCATTTTGTGCAACAAACAAATAAACTCGCAAAGAAAATTTCTGAAAAATGGCGCCAACCGTAGAATATAAGCAGTGATTTTTTTTTCTTCACCCATTCTGGAAGGCAAAGGGAACTATACCCATACAGCCAAGTCTTCGGTAGATTTTTTTTATTGATATTAATTGAAAATGAAATTTAATGAGATGAAATGAAATGAAACCTAACATTCAATCAAATCATTCAATCTGTTAATGAAATAAATTAGTAGCTTCTTTTTAGAAATAATACGTATTTGCATAAATCATAAAAACTCGATGAATTTTTTTAGTAAAAACCTCATGGTTGGTTTTTCTTTTTAGACATTATTTTGACAGTTGGGAAAGAAAAAGCAGTAGTGCGGGAAAGGTAAAAAAAAAGCACGAGTGTGTAATAGCCCACATCCCGAACGCTATACGTCCCTGCAATACGCCACTTTTTGAGCAACTGTATTAAAAACATTATTTTATTTTAATCCACATTAATAATAATAACAATAATAAATATTCACCTGAAATTATTTTAGACTCTTCTGACTATAAACTTTACTGGGACAGAACAATTATAACAGACAAAACCATCCATTACAACCGACCTGACATCACTCTCCACGATAAAAGAAACAAACTGGTATATCTAAATAGACATTGCTGTGCCAAACACCCATAATCTCGCCAAAACGCACACGGAAAAACTGGCAAAATATACGGACTTAGCAATAGAACTGAAAACCCAGTGGAGAGTGGATTCTGTTAAAACTATACCTATCATTATTTCGTCAACTGGGGTCATCCCATACACCTTGCATACTAGTTTACAAACTCTTGATATTCACAAGCTCACTTACATACAACTCCAAAAAGCAGTCATACTAAACACTTGCCGAATTGTTCGCAAGTTTTTATCACTCAATCAATAAAATCGTCAACGATTTTTCGTTTGGCCAAAAGCCCGCGAAAAACGTATACTCCTTGCTTAGCGAGAGATGAAAAATATGGAAACTTAAATAATAATAATAATAATATCGTTTATTTCAGACCAACAAATGCACACATTACAAAAATGAAACACTTTGGGTCCATAGTAATAAATACCTTAGAGACTAACATACATAAAATAAAATAAAATTACTAATCAAATCTTCAAATCTTAGGGGATTTTTTCTTTAGCGCACCCCTAAAGCGACGAAAGACGATTCCTGGCGGCCAGAAATCCGAAGTGAGAAACATGTCCCCATGCTTCGCAGGCACCTGGAGCACGTACGATTTGAAGGCCGTGTCTCTCACTCCCGATGGCTCTAGCCGCTGCAGATGTAGCTGTATTGGTGTGTAGGTGTATTAATGATCAACTCATGTAATGGACGAAAATGTGATTGTACTGTTGACATATATGATACTTAAATTTTATCAAAAGTAATAGTAACGCCGCCGTCGACAATGCAATCTCTTAACACACACACATTTACACATTTTAAGCAATAAATTTTCATTTCATTTCATTTCATTTTTAAAATAGTAGACCGGTTCAATGAAAACCACTTATTACTGCGAAATGATAGAACTCGTGAACACCACTCTACAAAATTCCTAAAGTCATTAAAAATGATTCTAAGGACTTCCATTTCCATAATAATTTAAAAAATCTATTTCTTCTTCTTCTTCCTGCCCTTATCCCACTTTATGTGGGGTCGGCACAACATGTCTTCTTCCTCCATTTCTTCTTTCTCAAATTTAAAAAATCTATTCTTATCCAATAATACTATTCTGTGGACAAATACCTAACCGATAAGATACCTACATGTAAGTGGTTTTTCCATAATAGGTGGATAATTTAAGAATTTATAGTTGCATTTAACATTATTTTCATACTAACTTTATCGAGACATTTGAAACCTATCCTATCCTCATAGCTCAGTTGGTTGGTAGTAGCTCTACCTCCGTCGCTGGAGGGCGTCCCATAGCACAGACTCAGCTCCACAATGTGATTACTATTATTATTGTTTAGTGTTAGAGTAAGGAGTGTGTTATTTGGTAGTTTAGTTTAGTAGATGTTGTGTCCGCACTTACTCTTCTCCATGAGGAACAGGTACCCGGCCAGCGAGGCGCTCCCCGTGCCTTCCTCCCCGCCTTCTTCTTCTTTGCTCTGTCAACAACCAAGCCTCACTCAACTCTACTCAACTCAACTCTACGCAACGTAACGTAACAACCACTACCATAATAGTGAAGTCATGTTGTATTGTACGGATATGCAACAACAATACACAGGCTAGGGGGATGAACAGGGCAAACATCGATGTATTATAAACTAGATACAGCGCAGCGTTGCATGTGAACACAGCGCGAGCTTACTTTCCTTTCCTATCGAAAGAAATCCCCTATCTGAAACCTTACTGGTACAGTGGTCATTCTTACAGTTCTCGAAAACTCCCATGGGTTGGTATGGTTCCTTGGCCGGTTTTAAGGGCGGTATGTTCAATCTGGTTTTGAAACATAGCTGGAGAGAGACAGAGAGGGTGGGGTATACCAGCAAGGCCGCAGGATTGGCTTGTGTTGTGTTGGGTTGTGTTGTGTTGGATGCTGTGGGTCGGCTTACCATCTGGCGCACCTCCATGATCTTCTTCATGAGCGACTCGGTCTGCTTGCTGGTCTCCTCGAAGTTGCCCCGCGTCTGCGAACGCACACACGCACGAGGCACGTTAGTACACACGCACACACACACACACACACGCATGCTGCTACAGAGGAGGCGAGGGTACCGCTCCTCATGACGCGATCGCATGTATCTGTTAGGAGCATCGGTAACGACACTCGCTACTATCTTAAGATTTGTAATAAGTCAGCAAGCCTCTTCTCTAGCGCACGGTTCATTAGTCCACACTCCACGCCATTAACTCTCACACAGGAACACTCACTCGCTAAAAGGTGAAATAAAACATGCGCCTAAGTAAGTAGTGAACAACTGTAGTCTATGGCGAGTGGGAAGGGTACAGTTACAATCAAATCAAAATACAAACATGTTACCGGAACATTCAATGGATGAGTCGCGAAGACGAGACGATAAGGCCTCAATGTTGGCGAGTGATTAGTGATGCTTCAATGATGTAGGTAAGGCCGCTCAGAGCGTAGGACGCAGGGACTTATTGTAGAGGCGAGGCGGGTTACATTACGATGATGTTACCATGTACTTACCTACCGAACGAATGCTATATAACAATCTCCTGATATCGGACCGGATCACTACAGCGACAGAAGAAAAAACTACGAATCAAAAGCGATAATCATGAACATTATAAATGGTTGGAATGATGCGACAGTGGACGTGGCTCGAGAGGTTAGGATGTGTACTTGTGTGTGTCGCTGTCTGTGTGCGCGCCCTCTAGTAGAGGATGCTCCGGGCGGCGGCTAGCGGGCCTGGCCATTGGGACCTGTCGACGCACACACACACGCTAGGGTTGTTCACTTTGGCTTATGCACAAAAAACTATCGTGATAGTGACGATCGTATTTAGTTAAATGATTTATTTTTGAAAATAACAGTGGAAGAAAAATGTAAACTAATTACATATAACTAAAATATTTTAATTACTTAACTAATACAAATCAGTGAAAATTCTGAAAATTCATAGTTTAATGTTGAAGTAAAAACAACCGTCCTTCCTGGAATGTGCGCGACCTGCACCTGCGGCTGATACGCAGCTGCAGGTCGTACAGCTGCAGGATACGCACCCGCTGGATCCTGAGCTGCAGGTCGCGCACGCGCGGCTCGGCGTCGGCGTGGATGTCGTGCGCGCTGTGGATACGCACCCGCTGGATCCTGAGCTGCAGGTCGCGCACGCGCGGCTCGGCGTCGGCGTGGATGTCGTGCGCGCTGTGGATACGCACCCGCTGGATCCTGAGCTGCAGGTCGCGCACGCGCGGCTCGGCGTCGGCGTGGATGTCGTGCGCGCTGTGGATACGCACCCGCTGGATCCTGAGCTGCAGGTCGCGCACGCGCGGCTCGGCGTCGGCGTGGATGTCGTGCGCGCTGTGGATACGCACCCGCTGGATCCTGAGCTGCAGGTCGCGCACGCGCGACTCGGCGTCGGCGTGGATGTCGTGCACGCTGTGGATACGCACCCGCTGGATCCTGAGCTGCAGGTCGCGCACGCGCGGCTCGGCGTCGGCGTGGATGTCGTGCGCGCTGTGGATACGCACCCGCTGGATCCTGAGCTGCAGGTCGCGCACGCGCGGCTCGGCGTCGGCGTGGATGTCGTGCGCGCTGTGGATACGCACCCGCTGGATCCTGAGCTGCAGGTCGCGCACGCGCGGCTCGGCGTCGGCGTGGATGTCGTGCGCGCTGTGGATACGCACCCGCTGGATCCTGAGCTGCAGGTCGCGCACGCGCGGCTCGGCGTCGGCGTGGATGTCGTGCGCGCTGTGGATACGCACCCGCTGGATCCTGAGCTGCAGGTCGCGCACGCGCGGCTCGGCGTCGGCGTGGATGTCGTGCACGCTGTGGATACGCACCCGCTGGATCCTGAGCTGCAGGTCGCGCACGCGCGGCTCGGCGTCGGCGTGGATGTCGTGCGCGCTGTGGATACGCACCCGCTGGATCCTGAGCTGCAGGTCGCGCACGCGCGGCTCGGCGTCGGCGTGGATGTCGTGCGCGCTGTGGATACGCACCCGCTGGATCCTGAGCTGCAGGTCGCGCACGCGCGGCTCGGCGTCGGCGTGGATGTCGTGCGCGCTGTGGATACGCACCCGCTGGATCCTGAGCTGCAGGTCGCGCACGCGCGGCTCGGCGTCGGCGTGGATGTCGTGCGCGCTGTGGATACGCACCCGCTGGATCCTGAGCTGCAGGTCGCGCACGCGCGGCTCGGCGTCGGCGTGGATGTCGTGCGCGCTGTGGATACGCACCCGCTGGATCCTGAGCTGCAGGTCGCGCACGCGCGGCTCGGCGTCGGCGTGGATGTCGTGCGCGCTGTGGATACGCACCCGCTGGATCCTGAGCTGCAGGTCGCGCACGCGCGGCTCGGCGTCGGCGTGGATGTCGTGCGCGCTGTGGATACGCACCCGCTGGATCCTGAGCTGCAGGTCGCGCACGCGCGGCTCGGCGTCGGCGTGGATGTCGTGCGCGCTGTGGATACGCACCCGCTGGATCCTGAGCTGCAGGTCGCGCACGCGCGGCTCGGCGTCGGCGTGGATGTCGTGCGCGCTGTGGATACGCACCCGCTGGATCCTGAGCTGCAGGTCGCGCACGCGCGGCTCGGCGTCGGCGTGGATGTCGTGCACGCTGTGGATACGCACCCGCTGGATCCTGAGCTGCAGGTCGCGCACGCGCGGCTCGGCGTCGGCGTGGATGTCGTGCGCGGTGTGGTGGAAGGTCCACCAGCCGAACACGAAGCCCAGCAGCGTCTCCACCAGCTCGAACTTCTTGCGCTCCTGCACGCCCTGCAGCTGGAACACGTACTCCAGCGACGCCTGGCAGAAGTCGCGCTCCGCCATCTCCATCGCCGCGTCCGCCTGACCACCACAACACAATGCAACTCATCACACAACGCATAATAATACTGATAGTAATGTAGTCCACATCGACTACAGCAAAGCCTTTGACAAGATTGAGCACAGGCTGCTCTTCAAATTACATATTTTTGGGTTTAAAAGTAACTTGCTCCAATGGTTTATCTCCTTAGATCGATAATCAAAAAGAAAGATAATCTTTAACTATCATCATCAATAACTACATTTGAAGCTGGGATTTTATACCTAGTGGTGTGCCACAGGGTTCTCTTCTTGGACCTTTGCTCTTGTTAAATGCTCTTCTCAACTTCAAGAATACACACTAAAATTACCTCCTGGAAGACGGCGTCCGGCTTCTTGATGTTGAGTGAGAGCGTGCGCTCCTGCGTCTGACAGAACTTGCCCGTCTTCTTGTCGAACTTCTTCTTGCCTTCCTGGAACCGACAACACGACACCTTTCAACCACTGTTCACTACCATCATCAACTACTTTAGATAGGGCGTTGACCAGACCGTGTATCATCCGGGAGGAGAATGAAGGTGGGACCGATCGCAACGATATGGCGGCCTTGTTAGCTTCCTCCAGCCTCGCGGTGGTTTTAGTTTTTCGGGAATCATCCGTGTTCTTAAAGTGAGCTTACTTTTTTATTTTGCTAACTAACCGCTCAAATTATGTTACTACCGGTAGCCCAGTAACACGATGAATTGACGACATTACCAGCATCGTGGGCCACAGATGTCAATGAGGGGGATGGATGAGGATAGCCCAAGATCGAATGAAATGGCAAAAGCAAAGAGAGCTCTATGCCCAGCAGTGGATTAAGTCGGGCTGCGGATGATGATGATCAGATCAGCAGCCTCACCGCCAAGTTTTATTAAATTAACCGAGCGTTCATGAGCCTTGAGTGAAGGCTGGCAGCCGACTGGTTGGTGTGGTGGTACGGCTGCTGTTCCAGTTAGGTATGGTAGTGGTAGTGGTAGGAGTGCGGTGTACCTTGACGGCGCCGATGTGCTCCTTGCGGAAGCGCTCCAGCGGCTGGATGATCTGGTCGTGCGCGCGCCCCAGCTGCAACACAACACGCGCGCGCGGGTTACCATCGGCTCGCTCGCACACACATTTCTAAACTCATATTAAACAACACAACTCATTTATTTAAAAAAAATACGACTTTAGCTTCGAGCGGAGCTGGAGTACAAAACCCGTAAGTCATGCCAGTCAAGATCACGGACGTTTGCTGTCTGTTCTTGCGCCGCCGGCTTAGTAACGTGGAACTGACATCTAGAATATTCTAACTTAAAGACATTTCAAAGTGATCCTTGCAATTTAAGTGAAGTGGTAATAATCACTTATGGGACCTACATAATATTATTAGTATTACAGATCCCGCAAGTTACCAAGTTAGCATCGTGCCCCCTGCCCTATAATGCACTGGCGTGCGTCCATAAACGTGAGGCAGCTGGTACAGGTGTACTGCTTACAAAACGTACGACAATGATTACAAAATATCATCTCATTGCTCTTTTGGTTGGATCACTTTGATGGAGGTAATAATAACCTGTTGTTTACAAACGAATAAATGAATAAGAGGAAAAGGAACGTTCAAAGCAGATCTCATCGACCGCGCGAGATACCACTTCCCTTTATTAGAATCGTCGGATATCGCGGAAGCTTTTACAATGTTATTGAGATAGCATTGCTATTAAAA
Source organism: Thera obeliscata (assembly GCA_947578465.1). Taxonomy (NCBI): domain Eukaryota; kingdom Metazoa; phylum Arthropoda; class Insecta; order Lepidoptera; family Geometridae; genus Thera; species Thera obeliscata. Next base: position 12,297,617 of record OX387918.1, on the reverse strand, counting down.
TAGCTACCTCCGTATAAACAAAGCGGGCACATGGCTCGCCTGCCGCCGCCGCCTTCACACCAGCGCATACCTGCTACAGTGACTGTACAAACCATGTGTGTTTACTCTCTACGCATGCACGGAAGGGAAAACTCAGTGATTGAGACATCGATATACATGTATATCGATGTCTCCATCCAGATCCAGACATGCGCCGAGCGAGCCCCGTCCTCATCCCATCGACAGGTGACAAAGGATCGCGCTAATGACTGTTCATAATTAAAAGCGCTAATATAACAACGTGCCTATACCGCGAAGTCATTTGAAAGACATACTCATCGGCCGTTATGGCAGCTGCCACCGCCACCCAATTCGTGTGAAGCTACCGTCATGTGAGTGGAGCTTGGAGAATAGTGAAAGATTAACTAAACTTTAGAAAGCTATTGTTAGCGGACAATGCCTGCCCTGGGAGTTTGGAAGAGCCTTTGAAACCGTCGCGAGTTATCAGGCTCGGCGCATTAGTGGCTGTAGGTACCTACACGCTTTATTGAACTCGATTGCTGGGCTGAGGAAAACATTAGCCCAGCTGTGGGACAAAACGTGATAGAAAATAAGAAAATTGTACCGCTGACTTTTCATTCGAACTAGTCTAGTCAGAGCTCTAACGACGGCAATAACGTTATGCAATAATGATATGAACACAAGCGGCTAAATGCGGCGGACGCTCATTTCAATAAATTAAATGGTCACTTTCCATTATCAGAGTATGGAGCGACACGCCAGTCTCGGCGGCGGCGGCGGCGGCTCCTGCGTTACGTAACGACACCTCAACAAACAAACAAACCTGTCCGTTATATAACTCTGCGAAAGGATCCTGTCGATCACATATTGATTTATTTGAATTATTGATAAGTGAAACTTCATTATGATATCTCAGGGGATATCCATCGTGCCTAGGGATTAGTCGTTTATATTTAAAATTGGTAATTTGGTTGGTGTATGAAGTTCCCCACGTTTGGATAAGAGTATTTTCTGAATGATGAATGGTAAATGAAAATGTTTCGATGTGAAGGCAGTGCGTGAGTGCGTAAGTGAGATTCTTCAAAAGCAGCCTTCATTGTGAACGAACGAGAGATACCTAGACCAGGCTAGAGCACGCTAGGCTACCTTCGTAGGGGGACGACGGCAGGCAACCATCTCGGATAACTAATAGCCTGTCGGGATAAAGCGTCCCTCTCATTAGCTCTCAAACGGTGATGGAAAACATCGTGAGGAAACCGGCATATTTAGAACCTAAAAAATTCGAAAGTTTGTGTCAAGTGCACGAAAGGAGCCTCTTTGAGGCGCACTTAAAATCCTTTCACCACACTTGGTTCGAAAGAATCAGTGACACGATAAGAAGAAGAATAATTAGCAAGCAGCGCAGCGGAAGAGATTCGGCGTGCACTCCCCCGGCCACCGAGGCAGGCACTGGAGCAGCGTTCTCTTGCCAGCGTCCACAAATTGGAACCCCACATGATCGTTCATGGCTTAAGCGCCAGAGCTGTGGGAAGCAAACCTCTCTATAAAACATTAGCCGCAGTCGTGGAAACCGAGGGTTTTGTATTAGGACTACGTAACTTCCCCTGCGCAACGCTAGGGTCTGACACGAGAGGGAGTTGGAGTGGTTTCACGTCCCCTTCCCGGGCTGCTAGTGGTTGGTATAGGTCAGCTGCCCCAGTGCCAGGCGCGACGCGAGTAGTACTACAACAACTATTACTAACGAGTGTAGGTCGACCGCGGCCGAGTCACGCACGGCGACCGACACCGCATTATCTGTAGGTAACGTACCTGCCTACAATCTACATTATTCTCTACTCTATAGTATAAGGCCCGGTGTACACGGAAAGAGTAGCTAGCACTGCCAGTAAGCTACTCTACCCCTTGCCTTCACCGCACATTTCAGAGCCGTATTTTTTTTAAATACTACGGGGCTTTTTTTATGCAACTAGCTGATGGATCAAGCATATGGGCCTACCTGATGTTAACCATGGCCTATTATAAAGCATTGCCACGTAGGTCACGCATGTCAGGTACGATGCACTGCCCTGCGTCCATAAACTTGCGGTTTTTCGAGAATGAGTATCAAATTGAAAATATCCATAATCTATTGTTGGTCCGCTGGTAGAGTATGATGCTAAATTTTATTTGTAATAAGTTTAGAACTTGAAGTTTGGAAAGAGGAAAGGAGAAACAGTTTCCTCTTGTTTATATTATAAACAAGAGGAAACTACGTATAGTTTGCTCACAGACGCTCTTTCATTCAATGGTCTCCATCAAATGAATTCAGTCCCCAACGCTAAGGGTCGTCTGTTAGATTTGATAATTACCAACTCATTCAGTTCTGTTGAAGTATCGATTAGCCCCACCCCACTTGTCGCTCTGGACAGTAACCACCCAGCACTTTTCATTAATTTTAAACTAAGTATGAACAAATCCCCTAAAAAGCAGAAGTCCATAGTCCTAAACTTTGATAAAGCAAACTATGAAAACATAATTGGAGACCTAGAAAAAATAGACTGGAGCCATCTATTGAAATCGGGCGGGACTATTGATAGAGATGTTGATGTGTTCTATGATTTAATCATGCCTGTAATTGAGACTTATACCCCACTGAGTAGAAAGGGATGTAGTAAGTATCCGTTTTGGTTTAGTCGTGGACTCCAGATGGCTCTTAAAGAAAAAGCGCAATACCATCGGCGTTACAAGTTGTATGGTAATCCAAGAGACCGCTTAACCTACCAAGTCCTGCGAGAAAGATCCGACAAGATGATGGTGGAATGCTTGAATAAACTTAAGACTGACGCAAAAATCCATATTAAGAAAAACCCTAAATACTTTTGGACTTTCATCAAATCGTTCAGGGCAAATAGCAATGAAGTCCCAGACGAAATGTTCCTTGGCAACCAAAGCGTCCAAGGTGGTCAAGAAATAAGCAACCTGTTTTCGGAATACTTCCACTCCATCTATAGTGACGGTCCAACAACATCCACTCACACCAAAGAGCCAATAAACCATCATTCTTTACTCAGCTCATGCTTTCTCTCCGAACAGGATGTTTTTGACTCTATTCAGCATCTGGACGTAAGCAAAGGTCCAGGTGCAGACTCTATCCCTCCCGTGTTCCTTAAAACGTGTGCAGCGCAACTAGCTAAGCCATTGCATATACTATTCAATAATACTCTTAAATGTGGGTCTTTTCCCTCAAAATGGAAGCTCGCACATATTACTCCTATCCACAAAAAAGGGGACCACGGTGACATTACAAACTACAGACCAATTTCTATTCTGTCATCAATAGGTAAACTCTTTGAATCAATGGTTCAAAAAAGAATGTATTTCCATCTGAAATCACTACTCGTACCCGAACAACACGGCTTTTTACCAGGTAGGTCAACTGCATCAAACCTCCTTGGTTATGTTAGTGACATAACAGAAGCATTCGATGCCAAACTTGAAGTGCATGCAATTTACACAGACTTTTCTAAGGCGTTTGATCTAGTCAATCATGACCTACTAATTCAAAAACTTGGACATGCCGGGATCTGTGGGTCTCTGTTGCGATGGTGTGATTCGTATCTCCAAAACCGCTCTCAACTAGTAAAAGTTCGTGGCTTCAAGTCTCCTGCGAGGGTAGTCCCATCGGGCGTACCCCAAGGCTCACACCTTGGACCTTTATTCTTTCTGGTGTTTGTCAATGACTTATGCGACTCCATAACATCAAATTGTCAAATATTTGCTGATGATCTCAAGCTGTACAGAACCATTCGCTCTCATGAGGATATTACGGCCCTACAGACTGACATTCATAGAATAGACGCCTGGTGTGCTCTGAATAACATGGTTTTAAACGCTTCAAAATGCTTTCACCTCAAATTTTCGAGAAAAACTAACCCAACTCCAGCCACTTACTTTATTGGCAATACGCCGATTGCAGAGGTTTCTAAAATGCGTGACTTGGGAGTAGTAGTTGACGCCAAGCTTGATTTTCGTGAACATATTGACCACATCACCAAAAAAGGCGCACGACTAGCAGGCTTTGTTATAAGGCAAACGAAATTTTTCAATGACTTTGAAGTTCCTATTATTCTCTTTAATTGCTATGTCCGTAGTCTTCTGGAATACTGTAGCCCTATTTGGAGTCCTTCTTTACAAGTACATATCGAGCGACTGGAGAGACTCCAGAAAAAATTCTTATATCATCTTACGTATGCTAACAATCTTTGTCGAAAACTAGACTCTTACGAATCTAGACTTGCTCACTTTCATATGGACACATTAGCACACAGAAGGAAACTAGCCGACATTGTGTTTCTACACAAAATAATAAATGGTAAAGTAGACAGCCCCAATTTACTTCATAAATTTCAATTAGCCATCCCGCGTCCCTCGAGCCGTCTTCAAAATAGAAAAACGTTCAATCTTCCGTTCTGCCATGCTAAGTATAGTCAACACTCACCAATATATAGAATGTGCTCGTCGTACAATGACATCTGTCAAGAACTGGACATTTTTTCAACATCAGTCTCGTCGATAAAGAGACTCCCGCAGGCAACACCTAAATTTTTCATCCGTTTTTTTTCTTTTATTATTAACTTTAAGTTTTAGTATCCTTTTCTCTTTTGATTTTGTATGTATTTATTTAACAAATCCATTTTTTTTTTTTTTAATTTTTGCTCAACTTATATAATTCTTTTCTATACTAAATTATGTAATTTCTGTTGTATAAATAGTTCTAGTGTAGCAGGTATATTATTCATTTTATGCATGCTGTGTTCTCATCTAGAAGGCCGTACACTCGCCTATGTCTTTTCTAGCCACGTACCATAATATTACTGTACCCATAGTGTAACGTCCAGTTTTGAGAACCTACTACTACTACTACTACTACTACCAGCCTGTAGTGTCCCACTGTTGGGCAAAGGCCTCCCCCATTTACGCCAGTCACTACGATCCTCCGCTTTAAGTTGCCAGTCCCGCTCAAAAGCGTCCAGCTCGTCCCTCCATCTCATGCGAGGCCTGCCGCGACGCCGCCTCACTGTGTCAGGGCACCACTCGCTAGTAGTTTTGGCCCACAGGTCATCCGGCATGCGGCAGACGTGGCCGGCCCAGTCCCATTTTAGTTTAGCGGCTTTATCGCCCACGTCTGTAATTTTTGTTTTGGAGCGCAGGATAGTGTTTCGGACGCGATCTGTTCGTTTAATTCCTAAGATACTGCGCTCCATTGCCCGTTGGCAAACCTTGAGTTTGGATTTCTGAATATTTGTCAAAGACCAAGTCTGCGAGCCATATGTAAGAACGGGAAGGATGCACATGTCCATGAGTTTGCGTTTGAGTGTCATGGGAAGGTTGCCCTTCAGTAGCTCCTTCATTGACCAGTAGCTCCTCCAGGCGTTCTCAGTTCGTCTGGAAATTTCTTTGTCCTGTCTGCCTGTTTGGAGGGATACTACTTGGCCAAGATAGATGTATTCATGGACGTAGTGCATCCTCTCACCGTTCACTGTTATGCTATAAGCAGTGCTGTTGGTCATGACTTTGGTCTTTGACATATTCATCATCAATCCAACTTCAAGGCTTGCATTGCTCAGGTGTTCGAGCATAGATTGGAGTTCCTGAGCAGTGTTTGCAAAAAGAACTATGTCGTCAGCGAAACGGAAGTTCGACAATCTAACCCCTCCGATTTCGATGCCCTTATCGACCCAACTTGCTGCTAGCTCCCTGAAAATCTCTTCTAGTGTGCTGTTGAAGAGTTTTGGTGATAGTGGGTCGCCCTGCTTTACTCCCCTCTCTATTGCAAATGATGGACCCTGAGTCTGTATTTTAATGGCTGCTGTACTGTTAAGATAGATAAGCTTAATGAGTTTGATGTAGGTTTCTTCAATGTTTTGATTTTGTAGGGCGCTGAATATTGCTGAGTGACAGATGCTATCGAATGCTTTTGAATAATCAACGAATGCTAAGTAAAGAGGAATGTGGAATTCGTGATGTTTTTCTAGGATTTGGTTTATTGTATGTAGGTGGTCTGTGGTTGAGAGTCCGGCGCGAAAGCCAGCCTACTCAGGGGGCTGCTCTGAGTCCAACTGTTTGGAGATACGGCTCTCAATTACCTTTATGAACGCCTTATAAACATGGGATACAAGACTAATAGGTCTGTAGTTGTTAATATCTGATCTTTCACCTTTTTTGTGTATTAAAATTACGTTAGGACAAAATTTATTTGGAAATTTTCCTGTAGATAGTATACTATTGAACAAATTGGTAACGTGGGGTAAAAGAGTAGGTTCGCCAATTTTAAGAGCTTCTGTGCTTATACCATCTTCGCCAGGTACTCTACTATACTTCATTTTTTGAAGCGCGCTGTGAACTTCGTAACTAGTTATAGGGGTAATGGAGTCAGGACAACAGTAATTTTCAGCAGTGGATTTTACTTTGTTATGTCCAGCCGAGTATAGACGCTTGTAGAAGTCAGTGCAGGTGTCTAGTATTTTATCACGGCTTTGGTGTTTTTTGCCGAGGTTATCTTTAAGACAAGTTATCCAGGATTTTCCTTGGGATATGCCTTGTTTAGCTATCTTTAGGGAGCGGTTGCTTTCTAAGGCAATTTGCATTGTTTTTTCTTTATATAACCTATTGTCTTTCTTTATACTCTTCTTGACTTCTTTGTCCTTTAGTTTGTACCTAGGATCTGTAACATCCTTACTTAGAATAAGTCTATCTTCAATCAATGCTATTGTTTCTGACGACAGTTTTTTTAACTTCATAGGCACTCATTTTGTTTTTCTGCTAGCAGATTTGATGCAGTTTTCTAGGTTAGTGAATTGTTTTGAGAATATAATAAAAAAAAAAAAAAAAAAAAACCAAAAGGAAACTGTTTTTTCAACAAATATATTTGGTATTTGATGGTAGTTGAGTAACTGTACCCGTGTAGAGAGAGGCACTTGACGCGTGTTCAGGAGGCTACGTGTGATATCGCTAATAGCTGCGTCGGCTCACGTGACGCGCGCCCCAAATACCATTCATGAAAGGCAACGCAACGCAACGCAACGCATCACTATGCATATACACGCACGCCATCCTGCATCTGTTAGCTGATTCATTTAATGACACTGAATTCATCAACTCGATTACGAGAGATATGTGTGAGGTATGTGTCCTGTGTCAGTAATATAGGATGTGTGATGCATTGGCTGGGGTTATGAATTAAGCGACCACTTTAGAATATAGGAGTCGGGGTCACCTCCATTGTCAAGTGATTCGAAGGTATCCCTGTTTGTTCTAAGGTCTTGATATTCGAATCCGGTAGGTATTACTAGTGCATCAGTCAATTATTTGAGTAAAATTTGAGCTATGCTCCGAAAATGTGGAGATAAACCTGAGATAAGCATGGTGAGACAACCAGTTAGTAACTCTTCTAGCGGTAGCGTTGACGGTCACTATTTAGAGTTCTCTCGAGTGTTCGACCAATAAAAGTAGTAGGTACTATTTATGATCGAAGTCTCGAGTAAAGGTGGAACATTAAGCAACTATCTGATAGAAATCAAACAATAACTAAACGAGAAGGACAACACGTCGCGTAACGACGTTTCATCACTTATCACATTACCGGTGCTTGTCTAATGACATATATGCCATTATGGCCCCAGTACACATTTGCCTGTGCTGGGCCAGGCTCCGCCAATGCACAATTGTAGACCACGATCACTTGGTGTTCACACATTGGCGCATGGCTCATTGCTGCCTGGGAAACCAATTGCGACGGACGTCGAAGTAATTACGGCTGCGGCTATTTACTTTGAACGATCAGATTTGATTCAAACTTTGCACACCTGTCAAAGGTCGATGACAATGCAATAATATGAAAAAAAATATATATGAAAAAGAAATATACAGGGTGTCCCATAAGTCAACGTCCAACCGAAAACGGGTGATGCGCCAAGTCATGACAGTTATCAGAAAAATATAAAAAAAAATATTTGTTATGTAACTTTCGAGTTATGAGTATTTAAAAAAAACAGAAAAAACTGACACCCTGTGATGATCTTTTAAGTCCTGTGACTACAAATATTAACTTTTCATGAAACTTTTTTCTGCAACGTAAGCATGAATAACCCTTCTGTAAATTACAATTCAAAATTAAGCCATAACTGCCTCAGTTTTTAATGAAATTGTGGAGTTTTGGCCAACGTTTCATTTTAGATAATTACATCACCCAACTTTAACCGTCTGTACCGCGAAAAAAATGTACTACACTATCATGGCATGTAACTTTAAAAATTGGCGCAGTTATCCAGGATTCCAAAATGGTATAATACTTGCTAGAGTACTCCTTAGTTTTGGAAATAAAAAATGTTTTATCAACTAAACCGGATTTCCAATCAATTTTATTTCATGAGATAAAATGTTTGTACCCTTTAAATTATGGACTTAAAATGCCTACGCTGCGTTTTTAAATCGCTCACAATTTACAGGTACAAGTAAATACCATTTCGACAATGCAAGTAAACAGATAGAGCCACCATCTTGTCGAAAGAGTAATAACCATGGGTTTTCAAGTAATTTGTTAGTTTAAGGTAAAAGTTTGAAATAACATTCAATCATAGGATTACTTCAATCGTGATTTTAATTTAACTACATCAAGGATTTACAGCAAATGTTCAAACTGTTAGCCTTCAGCAGTAATGCAAGCTCTACATTTCCTTAAAAAAAAGTTGCCAAGTGCGAGTCGGACTCGCCCATGAAGGGTTCCGTAGCATCAAATAACATAATAATAAAGGTTCTTGTAGTTCGTCGAAAGGTAAATTGCGGTTTACGATTTATGTCGTATAAAAAAAAAAACTACTGACTAGATCTCGTTCAAACCAAATATCATTGAAAGTTTGCATAGTAATGTACAACATATATTTTTTTCAGTTTTATCATTCTCTTATTTTAGAAGTTAGAGGGGGGGGGACCAACTTTTTTCCACTTTGGAAGTGTCTCTCGTGCAAAATATTCAGTTTAGAAAAAAACGTTATTAGAAACCTCAACATCATTTTTGAAGACCTATTCATAGATACCCCACACGTATGGGTTCGATGAAAAAAAATTATTTGAGTTTCAGTTTCAAGTATGGGGACCCCCAAAATTTATAGTTTGTTTTCTATTTTTGTGTAAAAATCTTAATGCGGTTCACATAATACATCTACTCGCCAAGTTTCATCAGTCTAGCTCTTACGGTTTCGGAGAAAAATGGCTGTGACATACGGACGGACAGACAGACAGACAGACAGACAGACAGACAGACAGACAGACAGACAGACAGACAGACATGACGAATCTATAAGGGTTCCGTTTTTGCCATTTGGCTACGGAACCCTAAAAATCAGCTGTCTGTAAAGTCAGTTAACTGACAACAGTTGAACGTGACAACGTCATACAGCTGTCCACCGGACGCATCGCTCACTCAAGTAGGAGAGAGACCGATGTCGAACGCTGCCAAACGCGGAGGCCGATTGTGCCTCTTTGTCGCTCGTTCCGCGCTCTCACTTGCACTTCAAGTATTAAATGGAACGCCTCAGAGCGAGGTAACGCCGCATGAGTCATGTTTTTTCGTACGAGCAGCCGGCTCCATCGAATTATAAGACGTTATCACGTCAAAAACCATGTAATAAGACCGGCGACGGGCGAAGGCAAACTTTAGATTAAAACCACGATTGAAGTAATCCTATGATTGAATTTTATTTCAAACTTTTACCTTAAACTAACAAATTACTTGAAAACCCATGGTTATTACTCATTCGACAAGATGGTGGATTTATCTGTTTATTTGCATTGTCGAAATGGTATTTACTTGTACCTGTAAATTGTGAGCGATTTAAAAACGCAGCGTAGGCATTTTAAGTCCATAATTTAAAGGGTACAAACATTTTATCTCATGAAATAAAATTGATTGGAAATCCGGTTTAGTTGATAAAACATTTTTTATTTCCAAAACTAAGGAGTACTCTAGCAAGTATTATACCATTTTGGAATCCTGGATAACTGCGCCAATTTTTAAAGTTACATGCCATGATAGTGTAGTACATTTTTTTCGCGGTACAGACGGTTAAAGTTGGGTGATGTAATTATCTAAAATGAAACGTTGGCCAAAACTCCACAATTTCATTAAAAACTGAGGCAGTTATGGCTTAATTTTGAATTGTAATTTACAGAAGGGTTATTCATGCTTACGTTGCAGAAAAAAGTTTCATGAAAAGTTAATATTTGTAGTCACAGGACTTAAAAGATCATCACAGGGTGTCAGTTTTTTCTGTTTTTTTTAAATACTCATAACTCGAAAGTTACATAACAAATATTTTTTTTTATATTTTTCTGATAATTGTCATGACTTGGCGCATCACCCGTTTTCGGTTGGACGTTGACTTATGGGACACCCTGTATATACAGGATATATAATTGTATAGTTTAAAAAACTAAAAAAAACGCTTTTATAGCTAATTGAACTAAAAAGTTAAAAATAAAACTATAATAATCAATTGAAAAATTTATATTATTGTACAAAAAGCGTGATGGGGGGCTTGATTTTGATTGTTGTAAATATTTTATCAATAGATTCAGATTCAGATTCAGATTATATTTATTGCTTGAAATACATGTCGAAAAGACTTTCCTCCAAGCGAAAAGATGATAAATTATAATAGGTAATGTACAATGTATTCTGCTTATGTCTAGGCATGCAATATTGAGATTTACAAGTAATTGTCATAAAATTTATAAATTATTAAATAAAATTAAAAATTAAACCATTAATAATAATCAAGGACAAAACATAAAAAGAACATAACAAACAAAAAAAGAAACATAAAAAGAACAGCAATACTTAATACAAAATGTCAAAGAATATTAAAATAAAAAGTCAGAGGTGAGTACATCATCAATATAAAATTAGGTAAGTACATAATACAATTAACTTTTTAGGAAGGCCTTGTCATTAAAAAAATCGTCAATTTTATAATAGCTTTTGATTAAAAGTAATGTTTTTAACTTTCTTTGAAAAAGCGAACATGGCATTTCCCTAATGGCCTGTGGTAGTTTATTGTAAAGGATAGGAGCCATACAGAAGATACTCTTGCGCATAAACTTGGTCTTAGAGTTGCGGACACATACTCGACTTGTATCTCGTCTATTGCGATCTACGACATCATTCTATAGTTTATTAATAGTTTATTATATCTGAAGTTATTATAAAAAGCACCCTTCGCTTTTTTGTACAATAATATAAATGTTTCAATTGATTATTACAGTTTTATTTTTAACTTTTTAGTTCAATTAGTTATAAAAGCCTTTTTTTTTTAGTTTTTAACTGAACATTGGCCGATTGTGTAAACACCACAGGCCACGATTCCTTTGAAGTGTGCCCAAAAAACCGACAACTCCCCGATTGCGCGCCATGCTTGACAATTGTCCGCCAACATTATACCAATACCCCCTGTACACATTGGCGTTGGCCTGTAGTGGGCCAGCATGGGCAAATGTGTACTAGGGCCTTAACGTGCCTAGTATAGCATGTGGTAATGATTGTGTGCGTTCAATCATATCCGGCGACTTGTGTGACCGCACAGAGGAAGGCGAGGCCGGATCGTGTTGACATTCAGGGCGCTTGTACACGCTAAGAAAAAATGCCGGGTCTACCCAAGAATTCTTGTCGTAACTAGAAAATAACTGTGTACACTGCTCGCAGCGGTGCACGAAAAAAATCTTATCTGCGCAAGACACGACGCGGCGAACGTTGTTGCGTTTTCGTGTGTGGAAAAGACAAAATTCTTGTCTTGCGCAGATAAGATTTTTTTCGTGCACCGCTGCGAGCCGTGTACACAGTAATTTTCTTGTTACGACACGAATTCTTGGGTAGGCCCGGCGTTTTTTCTTAGCGTGTACAAGCGCCCTCAAGGTTCGTTGGGTCGTGTTGTATCGTAGGTATTGTGTCGCGGTCGCGTTGCGCGGCGACCACTGCAACGACCGACCGACGACAGTGAGAGTGTCCGTTCGTGCCGCGAATAGAAAGTGTTCGTGAAGGTCGCCCACGCCTACGCACACGACACGACGCATGTTTACCAACAACGAGCAAACATGATCGCCCCACGACGCTACGCGACGCTGACCGAGCCCTCAGCAACCTACACTATCTAATGAAAAGGCATTCATTCAAACAAGGATCATTTAGAAACGTTCATTATGTGAATCATAGGCCAGCTCCACGCGATCGAGCCCAAAACTAAGTCCATAAAGAGTACCTTATGCAAAGTCTATAACCTAACAGCATCTTGTTGACGCTAATATTATTGATAATGATTCTGCGCAAATAACTCTGATAGCCAAATAGTTTGAATAGAGAGAGGCGATGTTGTAACGCACCCGCGACCCGCGAGTGGCAGTGACTGTGAGACAGGTGGCCGACAACAATCTGCATAGGTATAGTATAGCGGCGCCGCTTGAAAGCGCAAGTTCCCTTGACATTGGCTCGTTATCGCCGGTGCTGGAGGAAAGTCGAGCCATCTGCGAACCTGTCGCCGACCCACAGTCGGTTCTAACTTTATAAATAACAACCAGAGTACAGGTTTGAGATTTCTAACGAACACGCAAACGCGTTAACAAGTTAAGTTATATGTAGACCTACCGTAGTGCAAACTGATGTTATAGTAAGTATGCTAAATGGTAAGCTAGGCACTAGGCACCTACGAGGACATGCGTCGCACTTTGATAAAGTACTTTATTTCAAGATACAACATAATCTTATCTGATTATACTCTTCGACTCTAATTACTTTCCGGTTGAACTGGCCGAAGTGCTAGATTATAAATATGTAACTTTTGTGGCTATGTTGTTATTGTACTAACCGAGTCCTGGCTACATTATCGTTAATGGGTCTAAAAAGTTGTTCAGAAGGTCGGTTCAGCCTTTAGCGCTAACTGTGACTGGTGACGGGCTTGCTCTGGTGTGTGGTGCTGGTGCGTGTGTGTGTATGTATGAGGTCGTGCGTGGACTCACCATGCGCTCCCGCTCGTCCTCGATGGTGCGGATGAGGTGCGCGAAGTGGTGCAGCGAGCGCGAGATGACGCGCTCGTCCTCCGTCATGGAGGCGCCGATGCACGCGAACTCGAACTGCTCCATGCTGGCCGCCAGCGCCAGCTGCGCCGCGCTCAGACCTGCCCACCAACACAACACAACACGACACTATTACCACGTCCTATACGCGACGCATTCAGCACCCTCCACTGCTGGACATAGGCTTCCCTCTGTGGGGGCAAGAGTAAGCTGATGAGCAATGTTTAAATTTGTTAAGTTTTGCACTTTGAGGGTGCGTAGATCGTATAATATTATGCCCATAAGTAGGTAAGTACATGACAATCATGACACGTGGATCTCGGCAGATAATCTCTTTCAAGGCGTAACAAAACGAAATTACTAGACGCACCGGAAACACACGGAAGTTTTTTTTTATACAACTAGCTGATGGAACATGGATATGGCCCGCCTGATGTTAAGTGGCAACCATTGCATATTGCATTGCTTTGTAAGTCACGCACATCAGGAACGTGCCTTACGATGAGTTATTTATTATATATTTATTGATTAGGTACATCCAGCATGGATGAACCGACGACAGTAATTCGGGAAATATATGTGGGGAGGAGGGCCAACTGAAAGTATAGTAGTAGTATACTTCTCCAAATTGATGATGATAATAATGATAATGGCTTATCTTTATCAGCCTAAAGAGGTGCATCTTATTAATACATAGCTCCTCCCTGTACATTTCTGGGATGTGAACTATTTCGAGTCATTTCCTTCAAAGGAGCTTCTGCAATATTAATACGTGACTATACTATATACGTCGCCGTACGTGACTTTGTCAACAATGTGACTTTATCGATTGACCAAAGATTATAAAGTAAGAGCTCCCTCACGATCACGAACTAGCGATGACTAGCTACCTAAATGAGGCTTTCAAGCAAGTGCACTCAGAAAAAAATATTGTTGGATCCAACAATAAAACTTTAACAGGGGAGAGCCCACAATGGTGTATAGTCCGTGCGTCAATGTTTTTATTGTCATGGATCAAGTTGTCAGTACAACAATATTTCTATTGTCATGAAGTAAATTGTCATTGCAACAATGTTTCTATTGTCAAGAATTAATTGTCATTGAAACAATGTTTCTATTTTATCAATAAGGCGTGTTTTGATACTACAACAATGTATCTTTTGTCAGCGGAACTAATTTCGAAAACGAAGGACTAAAAATATACAACTAGTAGGTACGAAAGACCCCAAGTGTGAGGGGTAAAAAAAGAAGATTTGATAAGAACGACGTTGATCCGATGCATTCATCGGATCAACTCCAGTCATCTCAAATCTTCAACGGATTCATTAATCCGTTGAATATAATTTCATAAAACCACTTCTACAATATAAGGAAACGCCGTGCGTTTTCGTCAGCGCGTTCTAGGATCGTTACAATTTTAGTCACGCCATCTAGTTCTAAATTTAGTAAGCAGCTTTTTTGTTAGTTTACTTTACTAACAATGTTCACATTGACACACTTGCAACGTTCCACTGTCACTTCAGCGACATATTTATTATATGACAAAAGGTAGTTGAATACTACGACTATAGTTATTTTGCTAGGTTGTTTTACAATGTTCACATTGATACACTAGCAACGTTATATTGTCACCACAACGACTTACTTATTGCATGACAAAACGTAGTTGAACTTTACGCTTTAGTTATTTTGCGAAATTTATTTACAATGTTTACATTAACACATTTGCAACGATCCATTGCCATCACAGTAATATATTTAATGTATAACACTGGCCCACTTCTACTCCAAATATTGCTATGCCCTAAACTTAAGGGCTTATTATGCATTCACCATTTTTAACTTTATAACTTCACCATGTAACATAATAATTGCAATAAAGAATATGAGTATGAGTTTGAGTAGTCACATGCTCCGACTATAGGTCTTGTGTTAGATTTAGGTATTAAAAATGTTCGCATTGACACACATGCCAGTTCCATTTTCACCTCAGCAACATTCTTATTGTATGACAAAAAGTACTAAAATGCCACAACTATAGTTACTTTGCTACGTTTTTTAACAATGTTCACATTGACACGCTAGCAACGTTCCATTTTCACTACAGCAACGTATCTATTGCATGTCAAATGGTAGTTAAATGCTACGACTATAGTTACCTTGTTAGATTTATTAACAATGTTCACATTGACACACCTAAAACGTTTTATTGTTATATTATCAATTTTTTTATTAACTTTGATGTAAGGACAAAGCTAAATTGTTCCATGCACATTAAACGAAGGAAAATCAGCTGACAATAAAAAAGTTGCTGAACACAACAAAGCTCTTTCTGCTAAAGTAACAGAGTATTTAGTTGCTCTAACAGGAAATTTCTGACAATGCATTTATTGTGATTTTGTTGACCCATTTTTTTCTGTGTGTGGTAAGGAGATGAGTGGTAGCTTGCTGCGGTGGACACTATAGACTCGCGCTGTGAGCTGCGAGCGAAGGTAATAGGTAGGTAGGTAGTAGGTACAGGTACCTACCGCTACATAGGTAGGTACACGCTTCAAGGTCCGCACTCAACATTCGGCGAGATAGCGCGCGCTGGCGAGGCCGCGGCATATCGCTCATTCATTTATTGAAACAAACCTAGGTATACACATACCTAGTGTTACTTCTGTGTACCTAACACATTCCTAATCTTGAAAGTGTATTTTTGCTCTAAGATATCTAAGTGTAAAAGCCGTTTTTAAAATAAAGTCAAATTTTACTTCTTACTACTTCTACCTCCATGACCTTCAACCACCACCTGACGGTACCACCTACTTATTTGACTTAGGGATAAGTTAGGATTTATTTGGTTTGGTCGCGGTATTCTAGATTACTGAATAAAACAGTTGACAATAATAAATCATGTGGAATGATCAAGGGAATGATGTACTCTAAGGGTCTTATTAATAATCCTGGCGTAGCGTTGGACTGGTTGAACCGTATTTTGTCTCTTGCATTGACATGCAATTATCAACTCGAACAAATGTGACAAAACACGATTTAACTACTCCAGCGTTGCGCCAGGATTATTAATAACACCCTAAGTGCGTAATACAATATAACAAAATGACTGGGTGGCTGCCTTAATTAATCTTAATGACAGTCAAGTACCTATATTAAATAAAACAATGTACCAGCAGTCTTACCTATTTGTGTTAATTAAAACTCTGTGCATCTATTGGTTCCGTCTGCTTTATATATTATTTTATTTTATTATTTTTTGTGTGTTAGCTTTAAGTTCATTGGATCTATCTGAATATTAAATAAAACATTTTTTTTTAAATTTAAGCTTTAACACTTATATAAGAGTAATTAAATTGAATTCTAAGTATCTACCTAATAAACATCCAAAGTACAGTACTTATTGTGTTGTCGTTTAGTAGGTATGTGTACACTTATGTAGGTATGTAAATAATGGGCATTGACATAATGTTGTCGCGCGGGGGCGGTTGATAAGGACAGACCAGTCGAGTAGAGCCATCGCTCGCTTATTATATTACATCAGTGCAGTGCCATCGGCCATCGACCATCAGCAACACCAAAAGACGGCCACAAGAGCCTAACCTAACCTACTGGTGCCTTCAGCAAGCAGTGCCGGCCATAGGGTCGGGAGGATACCTACATTCTCCGGCGCACGTTCCGAGTGCTGAGCCAATGCACCGCGCTTGGCGACACATGTGACTCATCGCTCATCACATCACGCTACTTACATTGGTCGTGCCTAATGTCATAATGAAGGATATGTAGTATGACGCGCAACGCTCCACTTGGCTACTACACGTTAAGCAAACCGTCGAACAATAGAATGTACATCGAGATAAACCACAAATGAGTATGCAGTACCTAATGCTGGCGCCGATAGCGAGTACCGACTAGGTAATAGCGAGATTCATTTGTTAACATTATTAAACCTTTTCTAAATAGGTATGGTTGCAGGCAATAATAATAGCACATCTGCAATATTTATTACCTTCAACCGTAGCTGCTTTTCAGCTTTGTGACAGCGCTATCTCTTTCTGACTCACACTATGCCTCGTTGCACACGACACGACTCTGTGCCATAACAGGCGGGTTCACTTCATAATTATACTTAGCTGTTGGCCGAGTCACCGCTAACTGCCCAAACTGAGTTCTCGCTTTTTGTCTATTTATATATCGGTTTATCGTATAAATTGGTTTATAAAAGACCTGATAATTAATGAAGATTAGTAACAAACATTAATAAAACTAATTGAAACAAAACAGCTAAACCGAGAAATTTCTATGGGACCAATAGGAAATATTTCTTTAAAACAATTTTTCAAATGAGCTCATAAATGTCAAAATTATGGGATAACAAACATTTTAAAAAAATACAACCGAATTGAGAACCTTTTCCTTTTTTATTTGAAGTCAGGTCAAAACACATGGAACCTTATTATAACCTACCTAGTATACCTGAGGTAATAATGTGGGTCAATGAACCTGTACCTACTGACAATCAAATAAATAATGTGGACATTCCTCTCAACACTGCCTTGCCCGAAACTAAGCAGAGCTTAGTTAGCTTGGTAGACATGGAAAAATATAGCCTCTGTCACTCATACATAATGTACCTTTCTATTGGTGAAAGAATGTTCAAGATCACTCACTAATAGAGAGGCAATCATTTAGCTCGGCAGTGAATGTACCATGCTGTAAATGTTCAGTTTGTATGTTATAGAATCAGTACGAGTTGAATAAAGAAACACTTGTCTCAATCGCCCCCTATCCTTGCAATCTGATAAGTAGATATACTTAGCTATTTTATCTGGTTTTTATCTAGGTAGAGTAGGTACACATACTTCGAGGTGATTCATGAGAACATTATTTATTGCAATTATTAATACAGGTAAGTATCACAAAAGCTAATGTATGTTATTAAAACAACAGGTTCTCATTTCAGTCATAGTGAGTCATCTAATACCTAGTGTTGTTATTTTCAGGTCCGGGAAGCTTTTAGTAGAACCAACTGGCAATCCTTAAAGCATTATTGGGTTGTTTATCTTTAAGCTCAACTACAATACATAATCTTGATACAGTGGGAAGTATTGTGTGAGTAGGATAGGACCTTGAGAGAGTGTTGGGGCGAGTGAATGGTTCGGTTCACTCACGTTTGGCGGCCTGCACGACATCCTTGACCTCCTTGACGAGCCGCTTGATCTGCTGGCTCGTGCGCTCGAGCTCCTTCTCGTGCCGCTGCAGGTTCTCGCGGAAGTGCGGGCTGTCCGCCAGGCACTCCGTGAACTCCAGCGGCTGCAGGCCCACGCCCATCCTCAGCCGAGCGCCGACCGCGGCCCACTTTCACCGACCGCCCGGGCTCATCTTGCCGGACGGAGACCACACTTCCATGCAACCTTCCTTTGCAGAATGGGCACGTCCAATAAAATGCACTGAACAACACGAAATATACTCACAGCAAACGAGACTAAACTTTAACAAACTTAATATTTTTTCTAGCAAGAAACTAAGGTTAACCGATAGCTTTATGTAGGCAGTTAAGATGATTCAAGCAGAAAATTCCATTACTAGAAATTCTAGAAAATAGGAAAATATTCGAATAACACACACAACACAACAGACGAACGCGACGCGACTCGCGAGCGAGAACATGGACGAGAACGAGAACAGACAGACACTGACATGACGATGTGATGACAATGACAGTGACAGAAAGACAGCCAGTGCTGCCATTCTGAAGAAAAGGTTTAGGCAGAGATCCGTATTATTTTATCCGGCTGGCAGCTCTAAGCGGAAGTGCAATCTTGTTCCTCTATTAAAAAAGCAGCCAAGTAAGAGTCGGACTCGCCCATGAAGGGTTCCGTAGCATGACGAACTACAAGAACCTTTATATTATGTTACTTGATGTAACTTAATAAGGTTCTTGTAGTTCGTCGAAAGGTAAATTGCGGTTTACGGTTTATGACGTATAAAAAAAAAACTACTGACTAGATCTCCTTCAAACCAAATATCGTTGGAAGTTTGCATAGTAATGTACGACGTATATTTTTTTTTGTATTATCATACCTTTTGTACATAGCATTAAGTTTAGTGCAACAAAGAGTTAAATAAATAAATAAATAAATCATTCTCTTGCTTTAGAAGTTAGAGGGGGGGGGACCAACTTTTTTCCACTTTGGAAGTGTCTCTCGCGCAAACTATTAAGTTTAGAAAAAAACGATATTAGAAACCTCAACATCATTTTTGAAGACCTATTCATAAATACCCCACACGAATGGGTTCGATGAAAAAAAAAATTTTGAGTTTCAGTTTCAAGTATGGGGACCCCCAAAATTTATAGTTTTATTTTTATTTTTATGTAAAAATCTTAATGCGGTTCACAGAATAATACATCTACTCGCCAAGTTTCATCAGTCTAGCTCTTACGGTTTCGGAGAAAAATGGCTGTGACATACGGACGGACAGACAGACAGACAGACAGACATGACGAATCTATAAGGGCGAAGCCCCATTAGTGCGTTGCGCTGCGTTGCGTCGTCGCTGCGTCGGTTTCCATATATTTTTTACGACATGACCCATTAGACCGTAGCGTCGTCGCGCACGACAATTCAACGGATCGACGGACGAGAAACGAAGCGAGGGGGAGGGGATGCGCTGCGTTGTCGGAGCTCCGCTGCGACGACGGACAGTGATTCACTGCTAGAGGAAGATAGACGAGCGTAACGACTAGCTGCGACGCTCTTGCGCTGCGACATCGTGCGTCGTCGCAACGCAGGTGTGGCATACAATGCGCTGTTCCGTTGCGACGACGCGACGCAACGCAGCGCAACGCACTAATGGGGCCTCGCCCTAAGGGTTCCGTTTTTGCCATTTGGCTACGGAACCCTTGATATACGGATTGATTGAGTGGAAAAATGTTGTAATAAAAATCAGGTAAGTAGGTATACGCAATAAAATATAATATTTCTAAATGGTAGTAGGTAGGTATGTAAATAAGTATATTATTGAGACTTCCCGGGCGCGTCTTTGAGCGCGGGTTTTTGTTCCTCGTCCGATTCTTCTTCAGAGTCTTCGTCGGATCCGGATCCGGATCCGGAGCCAGACTCAGAGTACGAGTAGTCACCGCCTTCCGCGCCGCCGCCCTCTTCACCTGCAAAACGAAAAAAAACAATTGTTATTCATCTGCCTCCTAGTCAGTATCATATATTTTTGTTGTCAAGTAAACTCAATACTTTTATTGTCATCACATTGGTAGTACAACATTAGGGTGGTAATAACAGTTTAGAATCACAATGTGTACCCCTAGGGGCATTACAATATAATAATAGGCACACTGAGGTTCTGAATTATAAATTAATGAGAATATTATAGATTAATGGGTTGGTTGGGAGATTAATGTCTAAAAGTGGCTTCCTGGATAACTCCGCCTCATGAAATTCGTGTTTGATGGTTCTTATTTTATTAAAAGTGCTTTAGATTGTTATGGCGAGGTGTCTTGTTCTAGCAATAATTTACCGGCATATGGTCCGTATCCGGAGTAGCCGTCGCCCGAGTAGTCCGCGTCGCCGTCGTCGTCGTCGGCCGCCGCGGTGCCTTGCCGCCCGTACCGGTGCGAGCGAGCTGCACACACACACACACACATTATATTATTCATTCAGTACTTTACATTATTACGTACATCATCATCATGAGCCTGAAGAAGCCCACTCTTGGACATAGGCCTCCCTCTACACATTTCCAGGAAGAATGACTCTGAGCCCTATCCATCCATCGACTTCTCGCGATCTATGAGCTACGAGCTATGTCGGTGACCCTGGTTCTTCTACGGATATTCTCATGTTTTATTCTACGCAAACTCCCCCTTTAAGAAACTCCCAGCATAGCTCTAGCTAAAGAGTGTACATACCTACTCAAATACAATAAAAGAGAGGTAAGTAATAGTAATGGAAGAGGCTGAGAGAGGAGCTACACTCACTGGACATGCTGAGGTCCGCGGTGACGGCGGTGGGGTAGTTGCACTTGGGGCAGGGCGGCGCGGCTGAGAGGCTGTGAGAGAGGAGCTACACTCACTGGACATGCTGAGGTCCGCGGTGACGGCGGTGGGGTAGTTGCACTTGGGGCAGGGCGGCGCGGCTGAGAGGCTGTGAGAGAGGAGCTACACTCACTGGACATGCTGAGGTCCGCGGTGACGGCGGTGGGGTAGTTGCACTTGGGGCAGGGCGGCGCGGCTGAGAGGCTGTGAGAGAGGAGCTACACTCACTGGACATGCTGAGGTCCGCGGTGACGGCGGTGGGGTAGTTGCACTTGGGGCAGGGCGGCGCGGCTGAGAGGCTGTGAGAGAGGAGCTACACTCACTGGACATGCTGAGGTCCGCGGTGACGGCGGTGGGGTAGTTGCACTTGGGGCAGGGCGGCGCGGCTGAGAGGCTGTGAGAGAGGAGCTACACTCACTGGACATGCTGAGGTCCGCGGTGACGGCGGTGGGGTAGTTGCACTTGGGGCAGGGCGGCGCCTGGCGCCGGTCCACGCGCACGCCGCGCCGCTTCACGTGCTCCTCGCAGAAGCACGTCTTGCAGCGCAGGCACGAGTACTGACCGATGCGGTTGCACGACTGACCTGCGCACATTCATCTTTATTCGCCATTGTTACATTGTTACATTGTAACCCCCCCCCTCTAATGGTTGCCTCAATTGTTGCTATTTGTAAAAGACACATTTGATTAAAGGCCTGCGCACACCTAGTTCCGGTAGCGATCAATGAAACCCTGTCAAATATCGCTGTCAGATTTGAGATTTGATAGCGATATTTGACAGAGTTTCACTGATCGCTACCGCCAGCGAACTAGGTGTGCGCAGGCCTTAAAGCTATTATTTGCAGCAAAAAAACACTTGTCCAACAGTAAATGTTATAGGTACTAGGTAGGTTGGTA
This sequence comes from Thera obeliscata, assembly GCA_947578465.1. Lineage (NCBI taxonomy): Eukaryota > Metazoa > Arthropoda > Insecta > Lepidoptera > Geometridae > Thera > Thera obeliscata. The sequence goes on along the minus strand of OX387918.1, from coordinate 12,275,573 downwards.
TGTTAACAATCTAAACACAATTAAACTTTGGGACCAATCTTTGCCCTAGGCCAACCGGTATCATGAACAATATTGAATTAAAGGTTGACATGCATCAAAGTTTATTAAATAATTAGCATCACGCCCAAAAAAAACACTGGTGGTCTAGTGGTGACGGCCCCGCCTTCCGATCCTAAGGTCGAGGGTTCAAATCCAGTTAACAAAGTCAAATATTTCTTTTCTACATAGTAAGTTTTTCTGTCCAAAAATGTATGTGCACTATATGCCAGTACTCTCAAACAATGAAGGAAAAAATTGTGAGGAAATTGGCATGTTGTAGAACCTAAAAAACTTAAATATGTGTTATGCGTCAGGCAAGAAGGCCTGCCAGCAGCCTTCTTGCGGAAACCACTCTACACACCACGTGCCGATCAAAGAATTTGCTTTTTTATCACACACAACACACATTTTAAACAAAGATACAAAGATCAATCTAATCAACAAGACCTGACTAACTGCTTTAACTACATTTTAAAACTGTGTAATGTAGACACATCACTTAAAGATTCTAGTCTAAATTCTAGATAAATAATAATAATAGAATGTCAATAATGCAGTTTCTAGTTTGCACTCACACTTGTAAGTTTCTGACTCCAGGACTTGGCAGGATGCTTGATGCTCGAACTGGTCATCCTCGCACAGGAATCCTTGGCAGAAGCAGCATCGGAACACTCGCCCACCATGCTCCCATACTCCTGATCATAATGTACATACAGATATACAGATATTATTTATAAGAAATATTTGACAAGTTCTTTGAATAGTGATAGAATTAGCTGCAACTTGTTACCTCTCTCGCACTCGAGGCAGACTGCATCCATGAGAGGACAGGTACATGCATGTGAGTTCAAACACTTGCGTCCGTGGCACACCCACGCCTCGCAGTAGTCACAAATAGCACCCTGAAACATTAAGCATGCGCATAAAAGTTAATTAGTGTTATGTTTACCTACACTAAACGATATCACTAACTACTACACCTAGTAGTAGTGGAGTTGGATTATTCCTTTGTTGATTCATCAAGCTATGACAGTGGTCTGGTTTGATAGAGAATAGTATAGTAGTAGTGTTGTATTGTAGTAGGTAGCTTGTTGTGTTGTGTGTTGTGCTCACCACCATGGCGAGGCCGGTGGTGTAGAGGCCGGGGTGGCGCACCACGCAGTCTCCCGTCTTCAGCATGCACTTCACCTTCCCGCAGTGCGCGCACGTCGGCAGCCGCTGTACGCTCCCGCAGAAGTAGCAGAACGCGCGACTCTTCTGCTTTCTACAACACACACAGATACTTGTATCACCGCTCATCGCTGCGCTGGCTGTTCAGCGCGAAGGCCCGCACGTACTTGAGACACTTGTCGCACTCCATGGGCACGTTGCAAGGGTGTGCCGCGAGGTCCACATGTTCTCGCGCGGCGCGAATCTCTTTTTGACGTAACTTCTGCTTTTCTGCCTTTTTACGTTGCCCTGTTTTCTTCTTGGGCATCCTTTGAATCGCTGGAAGAAAATAACAAAGCTGGATGTTACGAACACGAAGGCAGTGCCTGTTACTGACACCGGGTCCGGTTAATGTACGTCCAGTTATTGTACAGCATGTTATTGTACACCATGTTAAAACGAAACCTTTTTTCGTTGTTTGGATTCGTTTTAACCTGCCGTACAATAACTGGCTGCGAATTAACTGGGTGCACAAAATTGTCACGTGATGTTATTGTACAGCATGTTAATTGGATGCCATTAGGGCCCGTGCACACTGAGGCAATTCAATTATTTCTTATTTTTTGTAGGCAATTGATACTGCTCCATAAGAGAATAGCCCCTTTGGGGTAAATGTAAAAAAACATTTTCTGGCACTGCGGCGGCCGCTGCCGCGGCACGCTCGCTTTGCTGGCTCGCCTTGTGCGTTATTTATATGTTCTAACATAACCTAACCTAACCAAGTCGGATCCGCCCTATAAAGTCCCAAGGACAAGTACAAGTATCCGCTGCCTGAACAAAACAGCAAAAATCAATATTGAATTGCTACAGTGTGCACGAAGCTTAACTGGCATCGTAATAACGGTGCGTACAATAACAACACGTGACGACATTGTACAGCATGTTATTTCGCGACCTTTTATTGTACGCCCCGTTAATCCAAACCCTGGCATCGTAATAACGGTGTGTACATTAACCTGCTGTACATTATCATGCTGTGCAATAACGGGTCGTACATTATTGCTTCCCTTCACAGACAGAACAGATTTTTTATTTTTTTTTCCTTTTCGCTCCTTTCGAAGCAGGCTATAGTACCAAGACCCTTGGAGGAATTAGAAATGGAGGCGTCAACGTTTAAATCCACGAACAATATTTTCTGCCAAAATTGACGGGGGACGAGGTAAACACGCATGTGATGGGCATTCAGTAAGACCGGTAAATTGAACGATGAATAAAATAATGAATGAAATGGGTTTTTAGGTACAGGTAATAGTGAGTGTTGTGAATAAGTTATGCACAACAGGTTTCACATTTTGTAACAGTCAGAAAATAAAAGAACTGAATTTAGTTGTTATGTTTTATTAATGGATAAAAGTTTGAATCAATAGTTCTTAACATGTTATAGCATAGTACACATAAGTTTAGTCTTTTACTGAATAATTTAAAAATATATATAAAGTAAATAAATAAATATTGTGGACAATTCACACAACACTACCCAGCCCCAAACTAAGCAGAGCTTGTAATATGGGAACCAGATGGCTGATATAATACTTGAATACAAGTGAAATCACATTACATCGTCAGCCTTCACACCACAGGGAAGTTTGTAGTTCTGCCTTCTGCGCCGGAGGCGTTGGTTCGATTCCCACCGAGAACAAATATTTGTGTGGTGAACGCAGATGTTTGTTTGCCCGAGTTTGAGAACTTTGTGTAAAATGTTCCGAGCAAATCATACTCGTTCTTGTTGCATGCCAAGTTGTTTTTTTGGCCAAAAAATTTTGTTCATTCTTCAAGCAAAAGGGTTTTTTGGAAACCTGCACAGGACGTAAAAGAAATATAAAATAGGCAAAAAAAATGTTTTCACTACGCCCACGACTTTATTTTTGAGGATGATGTCATGTCCTATTTTATACATTGATGAGTAGAGGGTTTGATGACTGGTACCTAGGATACCCATATTGTGGGATTTGTGAATAAATGTAATCCGATATTTCGTGGCGGCAGCCATCTTGGACCGATTTTCATCAAAAATAGCTAAGAACACTCCCGACTATTCACCTTTCAAACAAACAAAAAACTAAATTAAAATCGGTTGATTTGTTCGGGAACTACGATGGGACAGACAGACATACACACACACACAGACACCGCAAACTCATTACATCCCGTCGTTTTTATGTCGGGATTTAAAAAGCACCAAATACGTAATTAGACAACACATTATGTGATAATAATTTAACGTTTATTTTATCATTCATTCATTCATCAATTTCATTCAACTTTTCCCAACACTATGCCTTCTACCAAGGTATAATCTTTGACAATACTGTCGTAATACTGTCGCTAATCTGTCGCAACCGGTATTTCTTTTGAACTAAAATTCTACAAAATTACAAACACAATTGACAAAATAATACTCCCTTGTGGTAGGAAATACCATGTTCCCGGAAGTTTGATGTCTCTGATCGTCTTTTACAAGAAACTACCATGCAATTCACCATTTTCGCGGAGCTCCACTTCGCGACATGAAACGACACACAATGGCTGCGGTTGCGAGTGAAACAGTTTTATTAAAAGGATATGATCGAGATCGGTATATGACCGGCAGAGGGGAAAGCCCTGCCTTGACATCTCCATTTCTAATTCCTCCAAGACCAAGACCATTCCGCCTAGTCTTACGTCGACTGCAATCCTTTTTCAGACAGAACAGAACAGAACAAACTCAATAGTTGCAGTTCTTCTTCTTCTTCTTAATTATGACATCTGTCCATTTCAGATCAATTTTTCCAGTGTCGATTGAGGATATAGTAAATAAAATAGTTTTTAGTCAAGTCAAGTCAGACAATAGACAAGTCTTAGTACTTGGCTTTGAAAACTAATGATGGTTGATTTTTTTTCTAAAACCATCAGAAACATTTTCGATCAAATCAAAATATCGTATATTACACTTTCATTCCAACTGCTAACACTTTGAGATAGGATCTCAAGTAATTTTGGTTAAATAAACACTGAAATTACACAACAGAACTCAAAATAAACACCAGAAAAACAGTTAAAATGAAAAGTGACTTTCCAAAATGACAGAAAACGAATCCCATTTGGACTGGTTGCACTAATATCCTGTCACACCGGACAATGTTGTCAGTGTTACTGTCAAACAAATTAGTAATGTCAATTCCAATCGAACATCACCTTTAACAGCCCTACTTAAAAACGCAATTTAAATATAATCATTGCTTAAAGTTAGCCCTGTCACTGTTTGTCATTACCCAGTGGTAAGAGATGGCAATAGTTTAACCATTGTTTATCTTTGGACATATTTTTATAAGTAGGGCCATAAGTAGATAGGTTAGTTTGATCTAAAATAAATAAATAAAAATTAAATATTTTAGACAATCCACACAACATTATCTAACCGCAAATAAAATTAATTACGGCCATACTTATAAACGCAATTTAAATTTAATCATTGCATAAAGTTAGCCCTGTCACTGTTTGTCATAACCCAGTGGTAAGAGATGGCAATAGTTTAAGCACTGTTTATCTTTTGACATATTTTTTTAAGTAAGGCGGCCTTACTTAAAAAAATATGGCCTTACTAAGGCCAATGATTCCGATCACCATTTATAATATATAGGCTTCGCGTTCGCGGTAGACTAAGACCCGCAGCTCTAGTGAAATTCTGGCCTAATGGAATTTGGAGACTAGGTGGGTGGGGTTGGGTTATCCAACCAACTTCAATAATTGTAACTTTACTCTGCTTTTCTTCTGTGTGTTCTTAATTCTTAATTTTGCTGGATAAAACGAACGCCCTGGCGCGCACATACATACTATATAGAGTACATAAAATCAAAACAAAAAATCATAAACACGAAACGATACAAACATAACAAAGATAATTTAATGTAGGTACCTAGTATAAGCTCCTACTACATAGATACCTACCTACGTATATGTTCTGTATTGTTTACGGAAGGACGCGAGGAGACAACAAACAGTAGCATCCATTCCACTGATTTCCACTCCACTTTGTTTAGTTAGTTTCGGTCCGTCCCGTCTCTCGTCGCGACGTCCGCTATCGCGCGCACAATAAAACAACCATGATTTCTCCAAGCGACATTGTAAGTGCTTTTAGAGAACTATCTTGCTATAATTATTGTTACTTTTGCGTAAATTATGTAGGTACCTACCTACCAATCAACCTACCTATACCTGCTAACAAATTATTTTAATCTTGGAAGTACCTAGTACCTACCTATAGTCTAACAAGAACATCAGATTTCTCCATGATTTCTCTAGGTTTTTTTCCATTGATCATAATCTTGCAACTAACATTATTTTCACTTAATTCCATGGTACCTACATCTATCTTAAACATATGAAACGAACGGTTCGGTAGTTTATGGTAGGTACCTAGGTACATAATAATAGGCATGAAATATTGAACCTATGCTAATTTCGGTTTCTTATGGCGTCAGAAAGAGATAGCGCTCTACAAAGCCGAATGCTGAAAAAGCCGATGTGTGCAATATTTATTGCCTACAGCCGTGCCTGTAAGTATTGTTGTAGGTTTCTACTACCTACATATTTTCTAATGGTTTAATTTTAGGTTCTAAGGACTAGGGACCTTGTATGTTCTATGGGTTCAGAATTCGTTTCACTCATTATTTTTAGTAGGTAGTTTCTGCAATGTTTATTTCTTCTGTGTGTACAAAAAGAGATTCTAATCTTAAATATTATTTTGCACAATCATTTTTATGAGCAGTCTGCTGTGGATGATCTACTAAAGGATAATCATATGGGACGTCCATCCACTAACTAGGTAGGTAGGTAGTGTAGTGTGTCTAGGGGGTCTCGGTAAATATCGCATATTTTTTTCCTAAGTGTAACGCGGGTTAATTAGTTTGAGTATATTAGCCCGCGTTTTCCATCTTTCGCGCGTTCGCAATGCGTAGACGACGAGCTCGCCTAAGGTTTCGCATGTGGCGGCCAGATGGGATGCAGTGCGCGTCGGCAGGTAGCGGCTATGGGCCAATCCCGTGGAGTCACGTAGGGACCCGTAGCCGGACAAGCCAAGCTTTCGCCGCGGACGCAGGCAGTCGGTCAGAGGAACGCACGCAATGCTAACTTGAGCGTTCATGCTTCCTCCGCTATCCGCTCCCGCCTTATTGTTTATTGTCTCGTGTTAATTCTTTTGTATTGTGTCAGTTTCACTGTTTGTGTCTGTAACTGTTCCTTTTATTATTAAACCTGATTACAAACTGTTAACGTGGTGTTTTGCGCGATTCTTGGAGTCCCGAACCTTCCCTCTCGGTACTAGAGGGGGAATGCATCGTTATACTGGCGCCCAACTAAGTGGCCGAACCACGGGCTCTGTACGTGGGTCGGAAGAAGAACAGTGATACCTACGTTGAAGAGCAAGGACGTTCCTTTGTCGTGCGTGAAAATGCCATTGACAAGACAAGAAGCGCTCCGGCAACAACGCCTCGAGGTACCAGAACACAACGAGAGTGACAACACACTGACTGAGGAGGAGACCCGCTCCGACGCAGGTACTGTCGTTGAGCGGACGACGGCCGCTGTAGGCGAGGTGCCAGCACAGCCGTACGCACTCCCACTAGTCACAGAACAATTTATTGCAACGCTTATGGAGACCATCACCAAGGCGCAGGCAGAGGCCAACAAAGCCCTAATCGCCGCGTTCGTGTCGGTGGCACCCCGTGGAGATCATAGCTCCGGGGTGTCCTCTCCATCCGTGCCAGCAAAGGGCACGATCCCGCCGTTTACGAACGGCGGAGCTACATTATCATCATCGGCCGGTAACTTTTCACAATGTACGGCGCGGTTTGACGGTACATCGCAGGACCCGGAAGTGCTAGAGGCCTTCCTTGACGCCGTGGATGTCTACGCGGAGTGTGCCAGCGTGTCAGATGCCCACGCGCTGCGCGGCCTCCCGATGCTGCTGACCAGAGACGCTGCCCTGTGGTGGCGCGGCGTGCGCAGCAGCATGACCTCGTGGACGGACGCCAAACTACGGATGCGCGCCATGTACGGAGCCCCGCGGCCAGCATACAAAGTGTTCCGCGAAGTGTTTGCCCGCGAGCAAAGTGCCGAGCTAAGTGATAGATTTATAGGTGAAAAGCGAGCCCTACTGGCTCGACTTCCGTATAGTTTGGCCGAGGAAGTCCAAGTGGACATTACGTACGGACTCCTCGACCGCCGAATCCGAAAACGCGTCCCTCGTGAGTCCGTAATAGATATGGACCATTTGCTCGAGCGAGCTAGGATAGCGGAGGATTCGATGAAAGAGTGCTCGACTGTCGAATCTAAGAAGAGATCAACGTCTCCTACAATTTGCGCGAGTCCGACTGCCGCCGTTCGATCGAGATTGATCGCGCCCGCTCCGTCTTCGTCGTCGTCTACGCATAATAAAGCGGAACGTAGCCCTAGTAGAAGTAGGTGTAGCTTCTGTAGAAACTACGGTCACGTAGCCGGCGAGTGTCGAAGCCGCGAGTTAGCTAAGTTCGAGTCTGTACCGAAACCGAATGCCGGTAGTACGGGTGATTTGGTAGGTAACGATAGGCTAGCTAGCTCTAATAATAGCGTTCGTTGTTACGGGTGCGGCAAGCGGGGGGTAGTAAAGTCGAGGTGCGATACGTGCAAGGGGGAGAGGGGTACGAAACCGGAGGGGGCAGAGTTTCACAGCTTTGATGTACACAGTCGGGTGAAGAGGTGCTCACTTCCTCTGGTTCGTGTAGGTATCCTGGGTAGGCACGGTGTAGCGTTAGTGGATACCGGCGCTACACACAGCATAGCCAGCCCAGCGCTGTATAAGGTTTTATCTGAGGGTGGGGTAATGTTCACCCCGTCCCCTGTAAACATTCGTCTCGCCGACGGCTCTGAGCTGTCTAAGACCGTCATGACGGCAGAGGTACCCGTCACCGTTGGAGGTCGTGAGGTGGTCACAGACTTCATGGTGGTTCCCGGCGCCGAAACCAGAACGCTGCTAGGCGTCAGTTTTGTGGCGAAGGTGGGGATGGTAATTGACCTCAGACGAAGTAAGTATAAATTTGATAACGACCCCACACGAGAGTTCGACTTCGTGCGTGACGGTTCGTTGACCTCATCGGCTGACTCGGAGTCAAGATTTGCAGACTTCAAGCTGTCACCGGATGAGAAGGGCCTTAAGGTGAGTATGGCGAAGGAGATCTCGCTCGGTGCTGTTCTCTTCAGCGAGAATCCGACCGAGATGCAGAAGAGCGTCGTCGATGAGCAGCCTGACGAACCTTCTAGGGAGAGACCCCCGTCCCATAGCTCACCATGGAAAGGCCGTGTCCAGCAGCGCGTAGTGTGTTATATCCCACGCGCCGGCACACCCGCAACGGTAGCGCCGCGCTCAGACCAGGTAGAGGATTGCGGTGTAACAGTGAACGGTAAGGTAGAACGGTATCGGTCGCCTCTCTCACTTGTTACTGACCCGTTATTGGGAGCACCTATCATGGGGAAGCGTAGGCATAGGAAACTTCGTGGGCATAGGTTTTCATAGCTCCTACTGCGAGGGCGCTAAGTAGGGCTATAGGGGGAGGATGTAACGCGGGTTAATTAGTTTGAGTATATTAGCCCGCGTTTTCCATCTTTCGCGCGTTCGCAATGCGTAGACGACGAGCTCGCCTAAGGTTTCGCATGTGGCGGCCAGATGGGATGCAGTGCGCGTCGGCAGGTAGCGGCTATGGGCCAATCCCGTGGAGTCACGTAGGGACCCGTAGCCGGACAAGCCAAGCTTTCGCCGCGGACGCAGGCAGTCGGTCAGAGGAACGCACGCAATGCTAACTTGAGCGTTCATGCTTCCTCCGCTATCCGCTCCCGCCTTATTGTTTATTGTCTCGTGTTAATTCTTTTGTATTGTGTCAGTTTCACTGTTTGTGTCTGTAACTGTTCCTTTTATTATTAAACCTGATTACAAACTGTTAACGTGGTGTTTTGCGCGATTCTTGGAGTCCCGAACCTTCTCTCTCGGTACTAGAGGGGGAAGTCATCGTTATATAAGTTTAATATTGCATAGAAAAATGTTTCTCCATTAACATAGGCACAATCTTGTGCAACTACTAGCACCATGCCTAATTGATTTGTTTTGTTGAATGCAGATAAAGCGCATGGGCGTGGGCGGGCGGCTGGTGCCATTCTTCAAGTGCGTGTGCCTGTACTTCCTGATGGGCGGCGGCGAGGGACCCTCGCTCGGAGCCGCCGCCGCCAAGTGCGCGCCCGTGCTGTGCCTCCTGCTGGCCGTGGCGATGCACGCGCGTGCCCTGCCGTCCGACCAGTCAGTACTCTACTCTACTGTACATTACTCCCTCGCTCGGCGCCAAGTGCGCGCCCGTGCTGTGCCTCCTGCTGGCCGTGGCGATGCACGCGCGTGCCCTGCCGTCCGACCAGTCAGTACTCTACTCTACTGTACATTACTCCCTCGCTCGGCGCCAAGTGCGCGCCCGTGCTGTGCCTCCTGCTGGCCGTGGCGATGCACGCGCGTGCCCTGCCGTCCGACCAGTCAGTACTCTACTCTACTGTACATTACTCCCTCGCTCGGCGCCAAGTGCGCGCCCGTGCTGTGCCTCCTGCCGAAGCTCGGCTACTGAGCCGAGCTTCGGCTCTTCGGGAGTAGTCTAGCCAAGGGCGGATCCAGCTTTGGCGCCAGGAGGGGGTCACATAGTCGTGGCCAAGTCAAGAACTTATAATTTAATTTTGATAACAATAGATACAAGTAAAAAGTAGGTATTTTATTAATGTACGTAAGTACTGTACTTAAAAATATTTATTCTTTATTGTACACTGGAAAAGGTAACACATAATAACTTCGTATAATATTGCCATCTTCTCTTGAAGACATCCAGAGAAGCACTATCACGCACGGAATGAGGCAGCCTATATTTTATCTAAATATACAGGGTGGCCGGAACATTGACGTCCAAAATAAAAATTTTGGTCCCTCGTATCGTGGGGTATCCGAATCATCCCCATGTATGTTCCGCGATTTTGTATAGTTTTCGAGTTATGAATTTTTTTCTGAATTTTTGAGAAATTTTGAAATGACCAACTTAAAAATTTCTAAAAAAAAAGTAGAAGACATTTTGGTTTTTTTTTTTGCAACTGAATTCTCATAACTTGTACTTTTATGCATAAAACAATTGGTTTTATTACTTTAAAGAAAGTTATGAAAATGATGACCCAAACTAAACAATTTACGTTTGGTGAATTGTGTATAAATTTTCAACTTTAAATTAAAAATCTAAACAGGTAATTTCATGATTCTTAGGTAGCTTTAAAAAATGCGCCATACTTTCAGCTTCCATAATCATTAAAAAAAACAGTACTTAATTGACTACTTTTGCTAAAATCGGGCTTCAAAGACAGCAAGATGGAACATTCTTATGAAAGGCTAATTTGATTTAAACATTTTTTTTGCCCATTTTATCATTCTTAAGGTTACTATTTATAGAAAATACTGGAAATTAACCAACAAATAGCTTCAGAGGTTTGGTAAGAAAAGTTTTAAATAAGAAGTGGTATTTTTAATAAACCATAAATGGTAATGTGAAAAAATATTTACTTAAAATTTACAGAAGATTTTCAAAGTGGCCACCTCCAGCAGCAATACTCATTTTAAACCTACGTAAGAACTTGTCTTTCAATCGTCAAATTTTTACTTAAATGATTTTTTCACATTATCATTTGTGTTTAATTAACAATACCACTTCTTACTTAAAACTTTTCTTACCAAACCTCTGAAGCTATTTGTTGGTTAGTTTCCAGTATTCTCTATCAATAGTTAGCCTTAAAAATGGAAAAATGGGCAAAAAAATAGTTTAAATCAAATTAGCCTTCCAGAAGAATGTTCCATCTTGCTGTGTTTGAAGCCCAATTATAGCAAAAATAGCCCCTTAAGTACTATTTTTTTTTAATGATTATGAAAGCTGAAAATATGGCGCATTTTTTAAAGCTACTTAGGAACCATGAAATCACCTGTTTACATTTTTAATTTAAAGTTGAAAATTTGAGTCATAATTCACCGAACGTAAATTGCTCACTTTGGATCATCATTTTCATAACTTTCATCAAAGTAACAAAAATTATTTATGCATAAAAGTACAACTCATGAGGATTCAGTTGAAAAAAATTACTAAAACGTCTTCTACTTTTTTTTTTTTGAAATTTTTAAGTTGGTCGTGTCGAAATTTCCCGTAAATTCTGATAAAAATTAATAACTCAAAAACTATACAAAATCGCGGAACATACATGGGGGTGATTCAAATACGCATGAATGTTCTGGCCACCCTGTATAACTAGTCTAAATATTATATAAAACTCTTACGTTACTCACTGTCGACTGACTGACTGACAATCAACGCACAGCATAAGCCGTTAGTCCTAGAAGCATGAAATTTGAAGGGTGTGTTCCTCATAGACGAAATTAACTAAGGTAACTAAGCAGTTGGTCATGTTAAACCAAAAAAACAGATTCGATTGTACCAACGCATACAAAAACCGCGATTTGTCTTAGTGGTTTACATAGGTTTTTTTAAACCTTTGTATGTATTTAAATCTGGTGGCAGATGCTTTTTTTACTGTTTTTTTGCGTAGGTATTTTGTAAAGCTATTTTTCGTGATTTAGTCCTAGTGGCTAAGTTGGGTTTTGTATGCGTTGGTGTATAATCGAATCTGGTTTGTTAAGTTTGACATGACCAACTGTAAGAATTTCCTGATTTTTTTTCACACTGTGCTCCTACATATAATTATGTATTATTGACCAAGTTTTATGCTTCTAACTTTGCTTTGATTTTTACAATCATCATTTTTCTTAAAACCATTTTCCCCTTTTTCTCCTTTTAGCGAAATAATTTTCCAATTTCCTTTCTTAGTGCACCTTTAAACTATAAAAGGAACACACCCTCCAAGTTTCATGCTTCTTAGGACTAACGGCCTAGGCTGTGCGTTGATTGTCAGTCAGTCAGTAGTGTAAGAGTTTCATTTAAGTATGTAGATTAAAATAATTAAATATTGAAGGTTTGTAGTTACATTCACACAAATCTGTATGGCGACAAAATATACATACATACTATAATACAAAATCATTATGTACAATTAGTGGTCCACTAAGTCCTGGAACCAGCTCAGGGGGGGGTCATGACCCCCATGACCCCCCCCCTGGATCCGCCCTTGAGTCTAGCCTTGGGAGATACCTAGGTACGTCCAGCAGTGGACTGATAAAAGGTTGATGATGATGATAAGGGATCTATGAATTGAAAAACTGACCTACCCGAACGATACTTTTTTAAAGCAATACAAAATCAAGCATGATAATGATAAGATACAAAATAGTATAGGTATCTAAGGAAGTGCAGTCTTTGTTTACGTTATCTTCGATGAGCATCTAATCTCTAGGGTGATCGACCGACGGCATGGAGGTCGATCAGCGTGCTCAACAGTTGGGGTTCTCATTTTTAAACGTTTATTTATTGAATTTGAATATGTTGTTTTCACGGTTCCGTCTCAAATTGAATTTGAGATCCGGCTGTCGGTCGGTCTCTAATTCCGTGTTAGGAATGTTTGCGTGCGTGCGAGAGGGTGTGTGAGAGTGCAATGTGAATGAGGGCCGCACGTGGCACGTCGCTTGCAGAGGGCGGTACGCGCGCCGCGTGTGCTGCGGCCTGGCGCTGTCGGCGCTGGGCGACGCGCTGCTGGTGTGGCCCACGCAGCTGCCCAGCGGCATGGCGGCCTTCGCCGGCGCGCACCTCGCCTACCTGTCGGCGCTGGGCTGGCGCGGCAGTGGGGGGGGCGGCTGGCGCGGCGCGCTGCTGGCGCTGGCGGCGGCCGCGCTGTACGTGCGCGCGTGCTGCGGCGGCGCGCGCGGGCTGCTGGGCGCGCTGGTGCCCGGGTACGCGGCGCTGCTGGCGCTGATGGCGTGGCGCGCCGCCGCGCGGGGGGGGCCCGCCGCCGCGGGGGGCGCGCTCTTCCTCGTGTCCGACGCCATCCTCGGATACGCCCTGTTCACGGGGCCCGTGCCGCACCGCCGGGTGAGTCGCCTGTCCCCGCCCGCCGTCCCCCCTCCGCCCCGCCGCCCCGCCTCGGCTGACGAGAGCTGCGTGCGCCTCATGTTGCAGGTGCTGGTGATGTCGACGTACTACCTGGGCCAGCTGGGCATCGCCGTGAGCGCGCTGCGCACGGGGCGTTGCCAGCCCGCCGCCTCCTCGCCTCCCTCGCCCCCATCAGCTCTCGCGTCCGCAAAAGCTTATTGAGTCCACGAACCTGACCGGCGAAGCACCCCCGAGTGCACCGACCCGGTTCCTCCTCTGTCGGTAGTCGGTGCGAGACTTTGTTCATCTGACCCGCGGGTGTAGAATTAGAATAGGTATATCTCTTCCGGTAGAAATTAATTAGGTAGGTAAATGTTTAGTATTATTTTGATGAGGATAAAGGGTGGATGTGATAAACCCTTAATGCGCTTCTTCTTTTTAGAAACTACTAAATTGACCCTAGTGGTAGACTAATGGGTTATTATTTTATTTTACAAACGTAAAAATTAAGGAATCTTTGCATAAAAATATGTACCTTAGCATCACAGTATTATAACAGTAAATAAAATAAGGTAGGTTGTATTCGTAACGAGCACTGTATGGGTGGGAAATGGAATCGTTCAACTGAGTTGAACGTAGTCGATCTGTGATATTCGAATGAATAACCTGTTATCAAATTCTAATGAACATTCATTTAAATTGGCAGAAATTACTTTTTATAGATCTGTTTGTAGTTAGGTGCCAAAATATTTTAATTAGGTACTTTCGATTCTTCGAGCTCCAGTAGGTTCTATTGAATTATTTGTGTCAAATTGTGTTATAAAATGCAGTAGTATTGTTGTCATACACAAATGACTAGTGTAGCACATGAGGACAAAGTTAATATAGTAGGGATGCGTACGTTGCGGCATTCCTAGAAAATAAATAAGAATTACATATCTCATTATGTAACCTACAGGTATCAAGCAAACGTCGTACAATGGAAACAAAATATAGACGTACTTACCTACTAACTTGAAATCTGCGTTTTACTGTCACCAGTCGCCGTCCGCCTTACAACCGATGCACTGCACATGACATCGATCATTCATTATGCATGCATCATGCATGATCGATGTCAATACCCGAGTTATTACCTATTCAAGTACCTACTCATCATTCAATACTCCTTCGAATGATTATACGAAGGGTATGATAATAATTAAAATGCCGCGATGTGAGCATAATATACCCCTAGAAATTAACTAAAAAACCCTCGATATAAAAAAACAGTAGGTTGGTCCTCCTCCCTCCAAAAGTAGATATAATAGTAAAAGTCTTTGTTTGAATAATTATGTAAAAATACTTTATTTATAATATTTACATAAACTTTTATTGTTACAATAAAAACTTAACAATTAATAGTGTAGGTATTAGATCATTTTATGTTATGTAGGTACACTGTACGGAGACACTTCGAGCACTCGTTAGGGCACGCGGGGCGCCGCGTGACCTCACATTGCAGGGCATTCAACTAGTCTAGCACCAGCCTAAATCTCTACCCAATAATAGTAGCTAGGTACAACCGTACAACCTACCATTCACCTCTTAACCGATGTGTGGACAGGCACCTAGGAGTGTGGTCGCTAGGCCAATAGGCACTTGATGATGAATTGGTTATAGTAGTAGGCAATAAATATTGCACATCGGCTAATTTCGCCTTCATAGAGCGTAGTGTGCGCCAGAAAGAGATATTTGTTGCCTAGAACCGTACAGAGAGTTTAGTACCTATACTTACCTAGTTCTTGAAAAAATTATAACTTCCTACATCTTGAGTTACTGACTAAAGCATCTGGAGCACGGTTCAGTCAGTGGCTGTTTTGGTGTAGCTAGTCATTATCTAATCATTAGAATTTACATTTTTAAAGATCGTTAGATGTGTAAATTTAAAAATAGACTAAAACTATTTTCACAATATAAAACCTAACGGTTCATAGTCCAGTCTCCCTGGACCTACTATTTTCTGTTTTTTTTTCCTCCAATCACACCAAGGTGGGAAGGGCCTTTGGTGAGATGTAGCTCGACCTCATCTTCCCTTTTCCTAATCTCACGTGAGATATAAAGGGTTTTCAAGCATAAATACCTATGTATTTATACTTGAAAACATTTTAGGTTTAGGTTAATAATTAAAAACGTGCTTGATTTGCGTTGGATTAATTTGAAATTACTTCGTGGTGTTTGCATATCTGCGATTAATATGGTTGCTTGGGATCTTGTCATGCTTTAATTATAGTTCAAATGTTTATTTCCCGCGATATTGGTCGAGACCCCTCTCACCCCCCGTGAGATAGGATGATATTTTGCTTGTTCTACGTAAGGCGTAAGTTAGACACAGAGCAAGTGATGCGTAGGTAAGTTAGACACAGAGCAAGTGATGCGTAGGTAAGTTAGAGACAGACCAAGTGCCGCGTCACGCGTCCGGTCTGGAAGTGCATCGGTTCAATTCGAACCTTAGAAAATAAATATAATAGGCATCGGAGTAATGGTTTAACTAAGACTTTTAGGTAGGTAGTAGGTACGCCGTTGAATACTACGCATGTATTTATTTCTACTTAGAGGGAAGATAAATACGTACGTAGTGTACAACGGTAGTGTGCAACGGAACTTAAAATGGTACCTATGACTATTGTTGCAATAACGAAAGGTACGTGGCATTCCCGAGGTGACGTCACTCGCGGCGCAGGTTGTCGAGGCGCGCCTGCAGCTCGGCGTCCGCGTCGCTGAGCGGCGCGCCTCCCCCCCCGCCCCCCGCAGCACCGCCCGCCACGCCCCCCGCACCGCCCGCCGCGCCCGCCACCGCTTGCGGGGACGCTGGAGTTTTCGCTAAAAAACAATACGTCACTCGACATTCCAAAGAAAGTAAGATGATGGCGCGCATAAGTGCCACTAATTGACGGCGGGCGTGGTCACCCCGCTTTCTTAGGGCGCTTGTACACGCTAAGAAAAAACGCCGGGTCTACCCAAGAATTCGTGTCGTACCTAGAAAATAACTGTGTACACTGCTCGCAGCGGTGCACGAAAAAAATCTTATCTGCGCAAGACACGACGCGGCGAACGTTGTTGCGTTTTCGTGTGTGGAAAAGACAAAATTCTTGTCGTCTACACGAAGAATTTGTCTTGTCTGCCGCAGGAACGGCAAATTTTCTTAGCGTGTACAAGCGCCCTTATTCTACGGTCATGGCTACAAATTGGGTAGCGCACCAATGGAGTTAAGGATAATGCAGCTATCCTCGTAGTGTACCACGTGGGCCACGATTATGAAACCTCTATCACAGTTGGCAACAGTCTCAGCTGTATTAGATTAATACATCTAATACAGCTGAGATTGTTGCCGGCCATGTATTAGATGTAGTATTACCGGATATGGACAAGGAGCCGGTGGCTTGCGGGAGACCAGACAGCTGGTCGTTCAGTTGCAGGCCCAGCTCGTCCAGGATCTGTGTCACCACAATGTCGCTGAAACAATCAGTAAAGCACATTACCGATAGAATTTTTTAGCAGAAATATAGAATGTTTGTTTTGAATTTTTTTTATTTATTTTTTCTGAAGAAGCTTACCTTTCCTCCTCATCGTCGTCTCCCTCCATGGCCTCGTCGATGGAGTCATTCATCATCTCTTCCTTCATGTCCATGATCTCCGACTGCTTCTCAAACTCCTTGAAATACACCAAATTGCACTTTAATCAGGGAGGAAACCGAGAATCGAGAGGAAAATGAGAATTGATTGGATCAAAAGCAAATGTCTGCCTCATATACATACTATATATGAGTAATAACCTGGAGGATCTTCTGTATCTGCGGCATGTTGAGCTGTCGGTTCATGGTGGCCATGGCGCGCGTGACTCCCCCCATGGCCTGTGCCATGGTGCTCTGGGACTTCAAGGTCTGAATCTTGAGAGACACTGCCTGGATGTTTGCCTTCATCAGCATGAATTTACGCACATACCTCCGTGTTCGCACCAAATCCTTGGCCATTATCTTTACAGCATCCTGAAAAATAAATTACTATTACTACTAGCCTGTAATGTCCCACTGTTGGGCCTATGCCCAACAGTGGGGCCTCCCCTCATTTTCGAAAATGAGATAAATAATCATTGAACAGCACTGCTATGATATAAGACTTGCATGTACAACTAAGACTTTGTGGTACCAAACCAATAATTGGAGTGAACCAATAATGCACTAAATTTCACTACATTTTGGAGCATAGTATCAGATATTTGTTTATTTGATTCACATAGCATAATAAATCATATAAAAAACGGTAGGAACTAGGCCATAGTTAGGTGTCTGTTCGTCTAGGCTTGGTCGTGTGGAACTGGCACCTAGACTCACCTAGCTTTAAGATGTTTCAAAGGGATCCTTGTGAAACTATTGAATAAATAAATATTTAATTTGATTTGATTCATAGCACAGAAAGATGGAGCTGAAACAAACCATTTGCCCTTCCTTAGCCAGCTTCTTGATGTCAGCGATGACCTTCTTCTCCTGCTGCTCCATCTTGACCTTCTCGCGGTCCAGGTCGCGCATGGCCTTGTTCAGCGCGCGCTGGTTCTTGCGGAGCATCTCGTCCGGCGTCATGCGGTGACCGAATAACCACTCCATTTTACCTGCTTCAATCTGTATCGTGATCTAGAGATGATGAGATGAACAATTATAATTTTCTTTTTTTCGTGTTAATCGTTTGATTATAAGATCTGTGTTGAAACTGAGACAGTTTAGTGACCCTATTAATGTGAAGCACTCATTCCAATTCAACCAAAAGATTTTAGATGCTTTTGATACTTGGGATGATGATTCACCATCAACCCCGTTTTGTTAGTTAATTAATTTGTCGCAAAAAGCCCGGTTTACCAGTATGTAATGTTTATGAACTTCACTGAAGCAAAACCTTGATGATTTCTAAATTATAAATGTACCTAATTAAGTTTATTCATTTATTTACTTACTACGAAAGAGGGGAACACATGAACACAAAACAAAATCGATAATTTCTTTGTTTACTCTTGAGGAAACATTTTCTTCTTCTTAGTGCATGTCATCTGTCCATTCGGACATTTTGCCAGTGTCAGTAAAATATA
Source organism: Thera obeliscata (assembly GCA_947578465.1). NCBI lineage: Eukaryota > Metazoa > Arthropoda > Insecta > Lepidoptera > Geometridae > Thera > Thera obeliscata. Next base: position 12,257,156 of record OX387918.1, on the reverse strand, counting down.
AATCAAGTCATTTGGCGAGCACGCAGCGTTGCCAGAATGTTACTTTTGTAACATTTTACGATACTTTTGACCCTCTCATGTTACCTCCATGCTTCCTCCATGTTACATCCATTGTGCAAGATTGTGCACGACATAGATAAAAAAAATATTTCCCAGCAAACAAAAAATATACCGAGAAATGGAATGCATTCAAGAATGTTTTTGTTTTTGTGTAGTATAATGCCATAATAAAGTAGTGTATCGTTTTCCACACATTTTATGGTATTGTTACTTTTCTCGTAAAAATGTTACTTTTTGAGCTGACTCAAAGACTGCTATCTGCCACCGGCAACACTGCCGGCACGGTATTTTTGAATAAATTTGATCTGGCAACTCTAGCGGCGCGGCGATGTATTTGATTTGATTTTTTTCCGGTTTCTTTCTTTCGTATCGTATCTCATTATCCTTTCCATTTCATGCAGACACCAGACAGCAGCGTTTTACACTCATTGCTAGACAGATTCCATGTGATCCCATGCATCTGATGCATCCTAGTTGTCTGTGATTCCATGCTTGGGTGGGTTTGTTTGGGTTTCATTCCATGATGGTCGTTGGCTGCTGCCTCTATTTATGTGTTTTTGCCGCGGGTATCATTAATTACGTTCTGTGGTTTTGTGTGTTGTGTTCGTTTCGTTCCCTGACTTAAGTTTTGTTTGTTTTGTTGTTAGTTAATTTACTTATAAGTAAAAATGAGTGACGATGAAATCACTATAATGGAAGTGGATGAAGCTGAATCTAGACCATCAAAACCCGGTCCAGCAGTTTCTATAAAGTGTAGTGTTCACCTGCCTTGGATAGAAAAGTATCGTCCCGTGATATTCGACGATATCGTGGGTAATGAGGACACAGTGTCGCGGCTGGCAGTGTTTGCGCGCACCGGCAACGCTCCCAATATAATAATAGCAGGCCCCCCGGGCGTGGGGAAGACCACCACCATCCTCTGTCTGGCGCGCGCCCTGCTGGGGGCCGCCTTCAGAGACGCCGTGCTGGAGCTCAATGCTTCTAATGACCGAGGCATCGATGTTGTCAGAAATAAGATCAAGATGTTTGCACAACAGAAGGTACCTTGATAATCACAAACAATGCACCATAGAGCTCAATGTCTCTTAGTAGAATATTTGTTAACTATCATCTATTTCAAGGTAACATTACCACCGGGTCGGCACAAGATTGTGATCTTAGATGAAGCGGACAGCATGACGGAGGGAGCACAGCAAGCCCTCCGGAGAACCATGGAGTTGTATTCAAGCACCACGAGGTTTGCCCTCGCCGCCAACAACAGTGAGAAGATCATAGAACCCATTCAGTCCCGATGTGCTGTGCTCAGATACTCCCGACTTACCGATGCCCAGATACTCGCTAAAGTGAGTACACATCCTGAAGTAGGATTATCAAAAGAATTGTCACAGGTTGACCCTCAACAATCACCTATTCCTAATCTATTTAATTTTTCATGAAAGTTGTGTTTGTGTTAAGCAAGTGCCCCACTTGCTATTAGGAAGCTACCTAGCAGTTATTAACAAATAAGTAATTAATTAGTATTTTTGACTGGTAGGTCATGGGTTTGATCCCCACATATTTGTGTGGTGAACATAGATATTTGTTCTCTGTTTAAGTTAAGTGTAATGTTATAATCTAAGCATATATTTTCAAAAATATATATATTTGCTCCCACAGTAGACAGTAGATGGTGTTATTGGATTGTCCACAATATATTTTTATTTTTTACTTAGGTGATAGAAGTTTGTCAAATAGAAAACCTCTCATACACTAAAGAAGGGGTGAGTGCGGTGGTGTACACAGCTCAAGGAGACCTGCGCTCGGCACTCAACAACCTGCAATCTACTGCACAGGGCTTCGGCCACGTCAGCCCCGACCATGTGTTCAAAGTGTGCGATGAACCTCATCCCGTGATGGTGAAGACCATGCTCGAGTCCTGCCTCCGACAGGACATCCATGAGGCTTACAAGGTGTGTACTGCACTAACACTAACATCATCTGTGAACATGATGTTCCACTGTCAAATCAGTAGATGGTTGAATTTCATGATATTTAGATAGATAGGCGCAGTGCCGTCCTGGTGCCGTCATGATCAAGTAGTCTGCAAGTTATTGATTTATTACATATGGTATAAAGTTAAACAACAGTCAGTCAGTCAGTTGATAGTCATTTTTGAAGTAAAAACTTCTTTATGCGGGCTTGTCAGAAATTAGTTTAAAAAGTCTATGGGCTTGAGCATTTTTTGGGGTGGGATAAAACCAAGGAACTCTTGTTACCGTCACCGCATCTCTGAAACCTCTTCAGCAAAGATCGTTCAATTTCGCCAAGAGTTGGGGGGGTAATAGTTCAAGTTCTCACTTCTGCAGCACTGCTGCGGCACCCGGTGGTTAATTTGTAGGCGTCGTAATCCTTGAGAGTGGTGGGTCGCAGGTGATGGTCAAGCTGTGCAAGCTGGGGTACGCGGCCGAGGACATCGTGTCCAACATCTTCCGCGTCACCAAGGCGCTCGACGTGCCGGACGACCTGAAGCTGGCGCTCGTCCGCGAGGTGGGGCGCACTCACATGCGCGTGGCGGACGGACTCGGGGCCGGCGCCGCGCTCCAGCTGGCGGCGCTGCTGGCGCGCTGCTGCCGCGCCGCCGCGCCCGCGCCCGCGCACTGAGCGTGGCGGACGGACTCGGGGCCGGCGCCGCGCTCCAGCTGGCGGCGCTGCTGGCGCGCAACTGCCGCGCCGCCGCGCCCGCGCCCGCGCACTGAGCGTGGCGGACGGACTCGGGGCCGGCGCCGCGCTCCAGCTGGCGGCGCTGCTGGCGCGCTGCTGCCGCGCCGCCGCGCCCGCCCCCGCGCACTGAGCGTGGCGGACGGACTCGGGGCCGGCGCCGCGCTCAGGGCACTGAGCCCGTGCCTGTGCCGGTACTTACCCGTAGCTGGCTCTGTGAGTCTGTGCCATCTCTCCCACCGGCGCTCCATGCGTGGAACATTCTAATGTGAAAGGATGCTAATGGTGTTCTTTGTTGTGTTAGTGCATGCGATACCAACCCTGTTTAATTGCGGCAAACTAGTTGATGGTAATGTGTAAACTGAGTTATTTTATTCTATCATATTGACGTGACAACGTCTTATAATTCGATGGAGCCGGCTGCACGCACGATAAAAACATGATTCATGCGGCGTTACCTCGCTCTGAGACGTTCCATTTAAGGCTTAAAGTGCAAGCGAGAGCGCGGAACGAGCGACAAAGACGCACAAACAACCTCCGCGTTCGGCAGAGTTCGACATCTGTCTCTCTCCGACTTGAGTGAGCGATGCGTCCGTGTGGACAGCTGCTATACAATAATACATTTACATGTTTTCGTCAACTATGAAGTGCAGTGAAAAGTGAATGTGGTGTCAATTGGTTATAGCAACGATAATTGCGGCTTATGACGTTGTCACGTTCAACTATCGTCAGTAAACCGACTTTACAGGCAACCGTTTTTTTTCTTGGTAAACAAACAGCTTATTTAACTAGAAATAGGTACATAGCGGTTGTGTAGAGCAACTAAATCCTAAACAGTTTTCGCTAATAGAACAGTAAGAGATAGAGAGATAGTATAAATGTATGGTTATGATTGTGTTAGGTTGGGACTGAAAAGTGTGACACAACGGGAATAACCCAAAATATGTAACAAAATATGCATCTTAGCCTGTTTTAAAGTATGTTTTTTTAATTTCAATTGTGATTATTATTACCTGCCTGCCCATTAGGACCTAATTTAAATTTATATTTGTAGCATCATGGTATAAAAGAACTTTGATTCTACAATCGTATGCTACGCTATGATCCAATAGTCAATAGTCAATAGTCATTTATTTGGTAATAATTTTACAGGTCATCCCTTCATCATCATCATCCCTTGGATGTTTGCGATGTACAAGGTTTTAGTACTGTATGTGGTTCATGTGTCAGTAAAATAATGAAACAAGAAGTAAATCAATAAGTAGGAGTACAGTTTTATTCTTAATGCATTTACATAAAAATATGACAAACAAGATTTGTATAAAAATAAGCAACATACAATTAGATTGTATGAGGTAGAAGGTAACATGTTAACGTTAGGAATGTGATGATCGCTTGTCTTCTATCAACTTGTTGTGTTCCTCCATCAGACTCTGCAAGGATGTACAAGTTACCTTTAAACTCTTAAGCATTATTTGTCTAGATCTAGATTCTTCGATCACTTGATTGTATCAGTCAACAAGGCACTATGTAGTTATGTCTTACATCTAAAAACGCGAGTTCGGAACAGCAAAGCTTGCGGACGGCACAGCGCGATCGAATGTTACATGTATTGTATATGTCGTTGACAATTTATTAATTAGCCATTCCATTTACTCCTATCCGTTTAATTAAACGGCGCCATTCAGTTCAATGGTGGTTAGTAAACTACCTAAATGATTAAACCAAGTTCTTAGTACCTAGTCAAGTCGCTCAAAAAACATCTTATTAACCTAGTCTTTTGGCTAGGCTGTATAAAATGCCTAACTTAAGTTGTTAGCTTTTTTCTTTGTCTTGAATCGGTACTAGGTGATACTGAATATTCTGGTGGATATAATTGAGGCAGGTAGAGGAATGGCGCCGTTTAGCAGAGCAGCAACAGGCTCGCTGTTCCGAACGCGCAGGAGTATATGTGTGACGGGCGGCGATGGCGGCGATGTGGCGGCGGCGGTGGCGGTGACGTCAGCGTCAGTGCAGCACGGCCTGCTCCTCCACCGGCACCCCCTGGATCATCTTCTGATGCTCTTCACTCAGCGCCTGCCACACACACACACATACATGTACACTCAGGCTGGTTGTTCACATTACTTGTGGCGAATCCCCAACACCAGACTTACTATTTCTAATGATTCACGTAAATGAGATATATAGTAGAGATATAGATACTGGATTGCCATGCGCCCATGAAAAGCCTGAGTGTACTCCATCCATACACTCCTAAGCCCATGCTCCACTACACCATTCAAGGGGCTAAGGTGGTATTCAAAGCATAAGAATAGAATTCATAACAATTTATCTACATATTATCAGTAATAAACTAGACTAGATGATTTAATAATTAAGAAATAATCGGTGATACAGTTATATGTTAATTTTTTATTATTTGTGTATGCATTTATTAACATGATTGATTGTAAAAAATAAATAGCTATGAATCTGAGAAAAGTGCGTTATTATTTGGACGTTTTTTAACTAAAACATGAAACCATGTGGATTGGTTTCAAAGTTTTAGTTAAGGGGGTACGATTTCCATACAAACTTAATTTACACAACTATGGGCGAATAAAGTATTAATGTACACTGAAATAGCTGTAATAGGCTTTTACAGTGGTCCTTATTACCGGCCAGTTATATAAAGTTGGAGTGTCAGCCGTTGGTCGTGGCAGTCAGGGCTTCAGAAAAAGAACTAACAGACTTTTAAGACTATTTTGAGACATATGTTTTAAGCTCATTCACGTATTCAATGCCGAGTACCCGTTAGAAAGAATGACGAAAAAATTACTTTTTTGGTTTTTTATTAATATTTCTGTTATCCTATAGTTTTCTCCAACTTTATATAACTGGCCGGCAATAAAGACCATTGTAAAATTCTATTACAGCTATTTCAGTGTACATTTATATACTTTGTTTGCCCATAGTTGTGTAAATTCAGTTTGTATCGGAATCGAACAACCTTAAACAGCGTCCATTTATGTCTCGCAATCAAGTGTTGTACATACAATGTGAAAGAGCGCGCCGGGCGCCACTATGCCGGTGCCGGTGCCGGTGCGTGTACGTACCTTGAAGTACTTGACGGTCTTGACGCGCAGCTCGAGCGTGGCGGCCTCGTCGCACACGAAGAGCGTCTGCGCGTGCTGCTGGAAGGCGGACACCGTCCACATGTGGTTGACGCCCTCCTCCACCGCCTTCGCCAGCGCCAGCGCCTTGTGCACGCCCGTTATCAGGATCATCACCTGCACCATCCCATCACACACATTGACTTTATAGTACTTACAACTTGATGGGTAATGTTAGGTTCCAAATGGGCTATTAACTTGTGGGCCAAGCGGGAATACCTACGCGCGGGTAGGTAGGTATGCTATACCTCCTTGGCGTCCATGACGGTGGCGACGCCGACGGTGAGCGCCTGGCGCGGCACCTTGCTGATGTCGTTGCCGAAGAAGCGCTTGTTGGCCTCCAGCGTGTCGTACGCCAGCGTTTTGACGCGCGTGCGGGACGCTAGCGACGAGCCCGGCTCGTTGAACGCGATGTGTCCGTCCGGACCGATGCCTGCCGACACCCAACACACACATAACATCGCGTTACTTCATAACTAAAGCTTGCACGATAGCAATGCGATGATAACTGAGTGAGTTCAATGAAGCAGAATAAACATCTGTTCATCACACATATGTTTGCAGTCGGTGAGGATTCGAACCCACAAACTACAGCGCAGAACGCAGAACTACTATCAACTGAGCTGCCGGGCCTGCACCAGGAGCATAAAAAAAAATACTCGGAAATCTTTTAAAAACTTTTTTGTAGCCCGAAAACGTCAGAAACGTTCCTATTCGTAATGGCTGTACGTATTCAACGTAAATGTATTAGCTTAGATGAATACATCCGTTCAATAGAACATGTAAGCAGCAGGGCTGGTAGCTAGTAGCTGGTGTATGGTACCTCCCACGAAGAGATGCACGCCGCCGGCGTCTCGGATGAGGCCCTCGAAGCGCTGGCACTCGGCCGGCAGGTCGGGCGCGTTGCCGTCCAGCACGTGCGCGTGCGCCGGCTGGATGTCCACGTGCTTGAAGAACGAGTTCCACATGTAGTAGTGGTACGACTCCGGGTGGTCGCGAGGGATGCCTGTAATACTAAATAGTGGAGACACAGTTCTCGCCGGCACTGCACTGGGAATGGGAAGTTTTGAACCATTTGCATTGTGTAACAGTGTGACTGAAAGGACACAACGAGAAAATCCCCTATAGCTTAAAGCATGCCCTCAAACTTTGAAAATTAACTCGTTTCAAATGTTGATCTCCATCTCCATCAAGATCCGATCATCGGATCTTGATGGAGATGGAGATCAACATCGGATCCATCGGATTCCGATGGATCGATGATATTACTGATGGGTGCGGATGTTGATAGAAAAGGTTCAAATCTTTGAAAAAGGATCTAGGGCTTTGTCCAGCTGTGGACTTGTTCGGGCTAATGGTATGATGAAGCTAAGAAAGCCTGAAAAAGTTCACTACTGTAAAGTACCTACGTAAGTAGGTCCCAAAGATATGTTAACTTGATGGCTATTTATTTGATAGCAGGATACGATTTTGAGCACTCACCGACATACTCGTCCATGTTGAATGTAGTGACATATTTGAAGGAGATCCTGCCTTCCTTGTAGAATTCTATGAGTTTCTTGTACATGCCGAGCGGCGTCCCACCGGTGGGCAAGCCCAACACGAAGTGTCTCCCGGGGCCGGGTTTGAACTGCGTGACTCGCTGAAGCACGAAGCGAGCCGCCCAGTCCGCCACTATGTCGGCGTCGTCGAGGATTATCAGACGCATCTTTACTGGAAATAAGAGATGGGTAAATAGGTGTTCTGTGCGAAGCCGGTTCCTCGCGAAAATAAAACGAATTAATTGCTTTTCTGCCTATGCATTACATCCTCATCATCTGAAGAAGTACTCTGCTGGACAGTCCTACCCTATACACTCTCAGGAGAATCGAGAACCGTATTCCCCTAACGATTATCAGCTTAGGTACCTGCCTACATACCTACAGGAATTATAACTAGCTTCTCTGCACTCCAAACAAAGTGAGAACTAAGTAGAAGTTATGTTTAGATTTATCCTAATAAGGGTGAACGTTTCGTTCGTCGACTGTAAAGAAGAGAAGTCAATGGCATGGTGTAGGTAAGTGTCGGGCATCAGTCTCGCGCGCGGCCGTTAGCTGGCCATTTACATTACACTTCAGATAGCGTGCCTGAGCCGATCAACTGTTTTATTTATATTTAGGCCGATGACTGTTTATCTCAGCGGGACCTACGAGTATGTGCAATAAGTATAATAAGTAGGTACCCAAAAGTAAACAACAACCAGCCATAACATGAGTGATTGCGGTCACCCGCGACTCTATATGCTTGTAAAAAACATTAGAATGTATTTACCTATTTATTTTATTATAGGTATTCATGCAACTTTGATGTTCGCTATCTATTTCTCAAGCTAACGACTATATTTAAGTTCTAGCTAAAATTCTTTCCGGTTATATTTCGACTGGCCCCTCAGTTGGTCTGCCTTCTGCACCGTAGGTCGTGGGTTCGATCCCCACCGAGAACAAATACCTATTTGAGTGATGAACACAGATGTTTGTTCTCTGTATGGGGAATATCAGCTATCTGGTTCCCATAGTACAAGCTCTGCTTAATTTGGGGCTCGATAGTGTTGTGTTGATAGTCCACAAAGAAATAGGGCCTAAATCTTTCCCACCTCACCTAACCAATGTGGTCAAGGTCAAGGCTAACTTCATCGCGAGTGCGAGTGCCTGACCGCTGACCTAGGTAAGCTGACCCAGACCGAGATGTTTAACGTATAGGTACTAGATACCTACCTAAAATTTGTTTTGTGTGCATGTGTACGAGTTTTTAAAGCAAATACCTACTTAGGTAAGCGAGTAACTCAACTACATAATGCTATAACTCACTAAAAACCACTATGCAGGTTCATTTTAAATCTCCAAAAGCTTTTTTTATATAAACGAGTTGATTAACGTCTTTTAGTACGAAAGTTAGCTTCGTAAACATTAACAATATTTTGGCGTGAATGTGTTGATGTCAATAACCCCGGTGCGGTCACTCACCTCTGTTGCAACCTCTTCAATTATCCGATAACAACGCCTTGCTCTGACTCGTCGATTTAATCAACCTAACAATAACAAACACGACGCGACTGTCCCCTATAGAATACAATTCGTTTTTGTTAATTTTACAGTGCTAGCTAGCAACTAGCAACCTCGCAGAGTTGTCAACGCGCGACGCGATTATGACAGACAAAACAATTGACTCGCGCGCGAATAGAGATGGGCGCATAAACGAGAAGCAGTTAACTAAATAGACTGATTGTTTAAATATAATTGTCTATCATAAACGACATGACAGCTTTGTCAGAAATATCATCGAAGGAAAGGTAGAAGGAAACAGAGGAAGGGGAAGACCAAGGATAAGCTACATGAGCCAAATAAAAGCGAAGATCGCCGTCATAATGTTTATGGAGGTCAAGGAAGTTGCTCTCAAAAGAAATACCTGGAGAATAATGCATAGGTACATTACGCCGACAAGAGCTTTGCTCTTGTATAAGAAGAAGTTAAACAAACTTGCACTGACAACTGCTTTTCAATTATCTGATGAAATTGAATCTTATTTTACCATCTTATGCAAGCATACTGACGTTAAAAAGTTGAAAAATATGACCTCGCCAAATCAAACCCGTACGTGTGGGGTATCTATCGCGCGTCTTCAATGATGTCGACGTTTATAATGTCTTTTTTTTTTTAACTGAATAATTTGCGCGAAAAACACTTCCAAAGTGGTAAAATATGTGTCCCCCCTGTAACTTCTAAAATAAGAGAATGATAAAACTAAAAAAAATATAATGATGAAATAAAAAGCAGTTATGTGAAAAAGCATCTTAAAAGTCGTTAATAAGCGTAAGCATAAGTTTGTTAGATTTTTTATGTCCCACATCTTTACTCGCGACGAATGCGGCTGCCAGCTCACAAACAAAACTACTATTCTGGTAAAGACATTACCAACTTCTGGGCGATCGGGTAAAAATAAAACACGCTTTCCAGTAAATGAATAATTTATTTCTAGGAATAATACCTAAGAGATTATCGATTAATGTCGAGGCTCTACGCCATTACCAACTAATTAAGAAAATTTTCTAAAGGACATGTCACATGTACATGTACATGTACCGCCGCCGTGAACCGTCGACGGCGACGTCTAAAGGCCTGCGCACACCTAGTTCGCTGGCGATGGCCAACAATGAAACGCTTTCAAATTTGACAGCGTTTTACTGATCGCCATCGCCAGTGACCTAGGTGTGCGAAGGTCTTTAAGGCGTAGTACGTCATGTCCATAATTCGCGACTAACTAATATTCGTTTGTCACCAATTCAACTCAACTTAATGATGTACTTAACAGCCAGTAAGTAAATAAAATAAACTATCATTGTGCAATTATCAAATAGTTGTCATTTCAAATTAGGTATAATCTATCTAGTTTAATAATATCGAAATATACAATAAATAACGGCGTTCTGTGAATAATTTATACACAACATGAACTCACAACGTTACAACGCAGCATTTGTGTCGTCTGCCAAATTAAATACTTAATGATATTAGTAGATACGAAATTCCACTTTGTTGTGATGAAAATATAATATTGAAGGTGTGTACTCAACTAATAGTTATTTGTTATACAAGAGTGCAAATATTTTTCACCTCATACTCTTTTGATTCCCTCGCTAACGCTCAGGATTCTTATTTTAGAATCCTTCGCTTGCTCGATCATCGAATATGAGCACGCGGTTAAAAAAACTTTGCACTCTTGTATAACTATTAATTTAAAACTTCCTTTCCACTCATATATTATTATATCTAATGGGAAAGAGGCTCATTGTCACAATTCGCTTATGTCTGTATTGTTAAATCAACAGCTCTATCACAGGAGCATGCATTAGCTTCTTTCAAAAACTTTGTTCGTTAAACTAGTTTATTGGGTTTAAAATATACAAGGCTGGCGTCGCGGTACATGGTAGCCGTCTCAAGAGCTCCACATAATATGGAATGCGGCGGCAAAGGGGTCTGTCGCGTGCCTCCCTAGGGGGTTATCAACTCGCAGCCACAGCGCTCAGCCACTGTCGACGTGTGGAGCTCCATGGAAGCCGAGACTATGCCTGACGCTTGCTAGATCATATTTGTTTGTAGTTCTTAAAATACAGAAAGTAGTATGAAATTAACCAAAGTACATGCCCTTAAATGGATATGCACTTTGATGCATGTATATCAATTTGACGAAATATGTACATCTATTAAATCATCATCATCATAAACATTATACAACTATTTGTATAGCTTGGCAGTATAAAATTAATAATTCCACATAACACTAAAAATAAGTTACATTCAATAAGTAGATGTAGTTGTTTTCGCCAACCACGGAGTCATATTATTATAACGTTCATAAACATCATCATCATCCACAGCCTAACATCACTCACCGCTGGCATACACCTCAAAAGTTCACAACACAAACTACTTTTGTAAGTTCTGACGACATAGCCTCATCAACAAATAGCGAACAAACTCATAACCACCAACACTAACTCCACAACTAACTCAATTCAATATAAATAGCCTGATTCCCTACTCCAACAAATCATTTTATACAAATTAAGATCAAATCAGTTTCATAATAAATCAGGCTTTAGTTGGCAACCACTAACTGGTTGATATCAGGAACTTATTTGTTTAAAACAATAATTTCGAAATTATTTTTACAATAATATTATTCATTTGCCAATAAGGTGTTACATCTATTTGTAAAACTATTTGAAAGGGTGATAAAATCTATAAATTGATCATGAAACTATAGAAGTTATTAAAAACAGTGCACACTTTGCCAGACATTCTCCCAAAACAGGATTGATGCAGCAGTGTTGCCTTATATTGTATTTTGTTTGATAGCATTTTATTGCGTAAACAAAAGCATGTTTCAAAATGTTCACTTCACATTGTCCACGAGTGGGAGATATGATATGAAAATCTCCTAAATTTTCATATTACTAAACTTTACTTGCAAAGTACTTTTAAAATAGACCGCTACTATGTTATTTTATGAGTGTCCGTAAACCTCAGTATGTGCCACATAACCACAAATAAATCCACTCGAATGTTAGTCTGCGCCTGGCTTTTATTTATTATTTTTTTTATTAATTCCACTAGCACTGTTGTTTTATTGTTGAACCGGCTGCGAGCAGCGCCTCAGATTCGTTCCCTCTAGCAGCGAGACGATTGCACTATCTGTAAGTATAAGTAGAGGCGTGGTGCGACAGGATGCCAGGTGGCTGGGGTGGCTGGGGTGGCTGGGTGCGGGTGTGCGCGGCCGCGGCTCAGTCGAGGCGGGCCCGCTTGGAGGGCGGCTCTCCCTCGCCGCTCCAGTACGCGAACTCCGGCAGGGGTGGCTGGGTGCGGGTGTGCGCGGTCGCGGCTCAGTCGAGGCGGGCCCGCTTGGAGGGCGGCTCTCCCTCGCCGCTCCAGTACGCGAACTCCGGCAGCCACTTCACCAGTTGTGCGTCGAAGAACTCCTCCAGCCGTTTCGCGTCCTTGTAGATTTGAGAATCAGGCTGCGGGCGGAATACGATACTATTAGGACGATAGTGTGATTAGTGATCGAGTACAGGTGAGTGGCCTTCCAGCTCAGTCGGTAGGTGCTCTGCCTTCTTCTTCGGTCCCATAGGTCGTGGGTTCGATCCCCAGAGAGAACAAGTTTAGGTATGGTAAACACAAATGTTTGTTCTCTGTCAAGGTGTTATAATGTATTTTGAGGACGTATTTACAAAAAAAAAGCATCCACAAGCTGTTCCCATAGTTCAAGCTCTGCTTAATTTGGGGCTAGATCTTGTTGGGTGGATTGCCACAATATTTATTTACTGGTGGCCTAGTGAGAGTAGGGTGCACCTAATAAGGTCCATATTTGGTTCATTAATGTATGTGGAGTGCACTATGGGTATGGGTGTGTGTAGGTTACCGGGTTGTAGTGGTATGCGTTGCGGAAGAGCAGGCGGCAGTCGGAGACGAACTGCTTGGGGTGCGAGTAGCGCGCGCCCGCGCCCGCACCCGGCTGCAGCTTCATGCGGATCATGTCCAGGCACATCGGCGCACATATCTGCACAACACAATACAACATAACATAACCTCAAGCACAACATATATATGAAGCCGCTAAACATGGTCTGCAAACGTTCAAGATTAAACTTTACAAAATGGCTAGAATGACATAATCAAGTTTTAATTATCAAGGACTGACAACTTTTTTGACGTGACAACGTCTTATAATTCAATGGAGCCGGCTGCACGCACGGAAAAACATGACTCATGCAACGTTAGCAACGTTACCACGGTCTAAGGCGTTCGATTTAAGGCTTGAAGTGCAAGCGAGAACGCGGAACGAACGACAAAGAGGCACGCAAGGCCTCCGCGTTCAGCAGCGTTCGACATCTGTCTCTCTCCTACTTGAGTGAGCGATGCGTCCGCGTGGACAGCTGGATGACGTTGTCACGTTCAACTATCGTCAGTAAACCGACTTTACAGACAACCGATTGTTTCGCTCCACCACCTTCTGCAGCCGCGGCGGCAACCCCCCGCCCCCTGTGGTGTGGTGTACCTTGGCGTGATAGTGCAGGTTGTCGGGCGGCACGGGCTCGCGGAACATGAGGCTGAGCTCGTACTGGCAGTACAGCTCCAGCGTCACGCGCTCCACCACCTTCTGCAGCCGCGGCGGCAACCCCTCGCCCCCACTCCCCGTCACCTCCTCCACCGGCGCCAGCTCCGCGAAGTTCACGCACAGCAGGCATTGCCAGCTCTCCGTCTCACTGCACGCACATAACGCTCATTTTAATACATACTATCATTAATGGCCGCTCACCATAGAACACATACATAAGATCCGAGTAGCACAACGGGCAATGGAGCGGGCCATGCTTGGAATATCACTCCTGGATCACGTACCCACAATGTCGAGATTCGACGTCGAACAAAAGTCGTGGAACTAAAGTGGAGATGAGCAGGACACTTGGCAAGAAGGGACGACGGGAGATGGCCAAAAGCGGCAACTGAATGGTGGCCAAGAGATGCTCAGAGACCTAAAGGCAGACCACCCGCCCGTTGGTCGAACGACATTGTTGCGAGTGGATGAGACTCGCGAGGGACCGGAAAGAATGGCGCAATAAAGAGGAGGCCCATACTCAGCAGTGGGTGCAAACGAGCAGAGATTATGATGATGATAATCATTTCAAAATGTTTGTGAAAGAAGTGACTTAAGAGCAAGAGACGTTTATAAAAGGGCGAGTACTTGCCGTGGCAGTCATTCAGAAACAGTAATTGAGGCGCGAAGGTTTTCTGCGTTGCGTTGGTACTTAACAGTCGTCTCTTCCCGTTCAATTCGGCCGATGTTCCTTAGCGGGTCGGTCACAGCAGAGCCGTATATTCGGAAATGGCCAATGGCCAATGTAAGATTGGCCAAACCGCTAACTTCAGACCTGCCAAGTTACACCGGCCGAACTGAACGGGAAGAGACTACTGTCAAGTGCCAACACGATTTACAAAACCTACATATTATATAGTGAGTCAGTTTGCATGCAATACAAAGTTGTAATAGATGGTACTCACTCGGGCAGTTTCTCGATGGTGGGTATGTGGCAGTACTGGTGGAAGACCTTGGGGCACTTGTCGCAGCACATGAGCTCGCCCCCGTCCATGCACACGGCGCACCAGTCCTCGTTGGGGTCCCCCGCGCCCCCCGTGCCCACCGCGCCCCCCGCCGCCCCGCCCCCAGCCACCAGCGCGCCCCCGCCGCTCAGCTTGCCTGCACAGCACATGCATGCATACATCCTCAATCGAACACAATCACACATCGACCGGCAAAACACGGCCATTCGGCTAACTTCAGTCCTAATTACGCCGGACGTAGCTTATTTATCAATGGTGCAAAAGGCACAGGAATGGTGTATAAAAAAAAATTACGAATCAAGCCGTAGTTTGTTGCCTGTTCTCCTAGACTTGGTCGCGTTGAACTGGCTCCTAGACTCACCTAGCTTTAAGACGTTTCAAAGTGATCTTTGCGATTCTAATGAATTAATACACCTTAGATTATTTTTATGGTAGAGATTATTTGGTGTAGTAGAGTGAGTAGACAATACTTACACATGGTTTAGTTTAGGTATAAACATAGTTCTTAGGTCATGTGGTGGCATGGATGGAGTAGAGTGTAGTAGAGTGAGTGTTACCTCTGGTGTCGTCGGTGGAGGAGTGCACGAGCACGGGCGCGGGCTCGGGCTCGGGCTCGGGCAGCACCTGCACGCCGTTGGAGTCCAGCTTGGCGATGGTGGCCATCAGGTCCTGCACCGAGTGTAGTAGAGTGAGTGTTACCTCTGGTGTCGTCGGTGGAGGAGTGCACGAGCACGGGCGCGGGCTCGGGCTCGGGCTCGGGCAGCACCTGCACGCCGTTGGAGTCCAGCTTGGCGATGGTGGCCATCAGGTCCTGCACCGAGTGTAGTAGAGTGAGTGTTACCTCTGGTGTCGTCGGTGGAGGAGTGCACGAGCACGGGCGCGGGCTCGGGCTCGGGCTCGGGCAGCACCTGCACGCCGTTGGAGTCAAGCTTGGCGATGGTGGCCATCAGGTCCTGCACCGAGTCCGCGCACACCTTGTCCAGCTCCAGCGACGCCACGCCCTGTCGGCACATTACACACAAACTTAATGTAACGAGGTAATTGAACCCATGCATTCGTCCTACTTGTAATGATGAAATGATAATGTTGTAAATAAGTACATGCTATTGGTTGTTGGTGGGGAGGGGCACGTGGGGGCGTGGGGAGATGTAGTACTCACGTTGAGGCTGGGGCTGGGCGTCTTGGGGTTGGTGGAGGTGACGGCGGAGGGCGCGGCGCGGGAAGCGTGGGGCGGGGGCGCGTGGAGCGCGTGGGAGCCCGCGTGCGGGGGCGCGTGGGGGGCGCGGGAGAGGGTGATCTTGTAGTCGGAGCCGGCGCCGCACGCGCCCGTCGGCGACATCATGCTCAGCTCGAACCCACCTGCAACCAACAACACATTTGGCTCCTAGCTTTAGAATACACATTTTGGGACCATTCAAGTATGAGTTAGGCAGATTTTTTACAAATACTTATCCCCCTCTCCTTCCCCTTGTTAGCAAAATTAAGCAAACGTGGGGGAGGGGGGGGAAACAAACCTAAATTGTTACCTAAATTAATCCTGGGCCAAAAATAAAAAATGCATTCAATTTTGGGAATATTCAAAACAAGAGTGAACAGGTGGATTATGGCTAAGCATGATCCATCTTAGGCTACATCCTCACTTTCCGGTCAGTTTCACTATCAGGTCAGGTGTGATGGCAGCCAAATGCTTAGCTATATATAAAAAAAAAATGTTATTGTTCGTTGTTTTACCATTAGTCATTCCATGTTGCGGTATGTGCCACTTGGCTTGCTGTTGTTGCTGCTGCTGCTGTTGTTGTTGTTGTTGT
Organism: Thera obeliscata; assembly: GCA_947578465.1. NCBI lineage: Eukaryota > Metazoa > Arthropoda > Insecta > Lepidoptera > Geometridae > Thera > Thera obeliscata. The sequence continues at coordinate 12,240,779 of OX387918.1, read as the reverse complement.
TGCTGCTGTTGTTGTTGTTGTTGCGGGTGCATATGCATGTGCGCGGGGGGGTGGTGGTAGGGCGGGGGCGCGGGCGAGGGGGTGCGCGGCCCCCCGCTGCGCCGCCCCCCCGCGTTGGCCACATTCGCTGCGAACGCGTTCGACGCGTACGCACCCATCACTGGAAACCAGTTCAAACATCAACGTAAGTAGGTATAGTCATTAATAGTTTGATTAATGACTACGATTTGTCAATGACATATCAGCAAAAGCTGCACGGTTAAAAATAAAGGAAACTGATAATAAAACAATAACTGTGCAAATTAAATTGCATATAACTAGGAACTTCTCCATGTACTCTTATTCTTAGTAGCAACATAATGTGTTTATATTTCTCGTGAATTGCTTGATTTTTGAATAAAGGTTTCTACCCACTATCCCGTAGCATACCATGACCGTGCTAGGAACGTAGCGGCCAAAAAAATATTCTTTGTATTTTAATGTATACTTGCCCACTAGATCGTTCCGTCACCGAGCGACACCGCGTGCCATGCACGGACCGTCAACTATTTGTCGGAGGGAAACGGGTTCGTCGACCCGCTTCAGTGGGCGAACTACAGCGTACCGGATTGCTTTCCGTGCCCGACACGTTCCTAGCACGGCCATGGTATGCTACGGGATAGTGGGTAGAGACCTTAAAGCTTATTGTATTGTATTGTAATGTTAGTGTACTAACTCTGATGGTATGCGTGCATGGCCTGGTGCGCGGCGGGGTGGGGGCGCGGCGCCCGGGCCCCCCCCGCGCCCCCGCCGCCCGCCGCCTGCGCCTGCGCGTTCAGCAGCCCGCGCAGGTTCATCTCCGTCATACCTACAACCGACGACGCACTCTATACATACTTCTCTTTCTACTGCGTTTTCTACACGTCTTAATTTTAAGTTTTCTTGATGTATTTTTTTAAGAATAAAAATTACAAGGCCTTCTCTTCTGAAATCGCAGTGGCAAATTATATTTCGACACTCATTTTGTGGAATTAATTTTTTAAAACAAGTCAAAATGGAAGACAGAGGCAGACCACCCCTTGGTCAAACGACATGCTTGCAAGGGATCGGAAAGAGTGGCGTTATAACGAGGAAGCATAATATACTCAGCAGGAGCAAACGAGCTGCCCTGCTTTTCCGGCAACACGGCTCGATTGAGTAATCGCTGCGCCGCGTTCCATTTTCAAAATTGTAAACAAAAATTGACAACTCTTTTCTTATTCAGCGATCGCTTGAATGATTTGTGTTGCTAGAATTGCATCCCTGATATGATGAAGTACGCTATGTTAGGCATTACGCATGCCATAGCGTATGGTAATGTAGTAAGGTATTGTATTATGGTGAGGGTGCATACGTACTCACCGTGCAGATGGTGCGGATGCGTGGTGGAGGACACGATGGCGTGCCGCAGCGGCGTGGGGTGCGCCCCCCGCCGCGCGCCCCCCGCGACCCCCACGCCCCCCAGCGACAGGAACGGCAGCGCGCCCCCCCCACCCCCGCCGCTACCCTGCACGAACGACTGAACACAACAAACACAATGCATTAATACCTCTAAACCCTAATTCAGCGTTGCATTTACAGAAACAACGCTAAAAATTGACGTGAACTCACTATGCTTTCAATTCATAATCATTTATTTGCCTCAATGAAGTGTTTACATGACAGGGCTTCCTTTCCGAATAAAAGAAATTCTATTTATCAAAAGAAAGACTTTTGTGCTCTTATTTTTCTTTAAGGTCAGGATGTTCAATCTGCTCACAGTATGAAATTAAAACACTTTGTAAGGGACAGTCAAGTGATAGCGCAGGAAAGGAACCTCTTTGAGGTGATTTAAAATCCTTTCACCACACTGGTTCTAAATAACTAGTGACAGGATAAGAAGACGAAGGAGGCGAGTTGTTTTGGCCACGTTTCAATGGTCCATACCAAACAACTTCAGAGCCGCCCCGGGCGGCCGTATAATATTACGTGGAATGTTATTAGACAACCCCAACTGCGGTACTCATCATCATCAGCCTGAACATGTCTACTGAGGAACATAGACCTTAAAGATGTTGCCTAGTTCCCAACTGAATGATAGAAATGCAAGAGGTACGGTACGGATTCAATTACTGTGACGTGTTTTTTTTTTGCCTTGCATTACGATGTCTTATATTAATAAATAAATATTAGTTCGTCACGTGGGTGGTCTAGAACCAAGGTACTGGTTATTTTTGCCCTAATATACATAAATATCCTGAATATAGACTGGGAGATTAAAACACATCGAATGATATGAGATAGGTGGGAGTGGGAGTGTTCACATATTGATGGATGTATTTCATCTATAGCAAATGAGACGAGCTATATCTCTATATCATGCAACACCAATAAGCAAGATATAAACCACTTGACACAGGCACATAATAATCACGAAGGAAAATAACATTTACAACAGAAAATAGGTCAAAGTTGATTGAAGAGAAAAAAGCATAAAAAAGCATAAAAAAAACGTCCACAAAACCCGCTTTTAAAAGTCTTGTCCACGATTTCTACTTTAATTCGACCTCGTGATATGTACTATATTTATATATATTCATGTATTATATTAAAGGGTAGGTATATATTCGTATATTTATTTATTTCTATTATCTTATTTTATATTTATATTGTTTTTCATAGGTAGGTATTTATTATTATTTTTTTATAGGTATGTTGTACGTAGTTTATAGCGATTAGGTAAGTTTCGTTAGGTTAATCAAAACTGTTTTCACTACATTTTATGCACGCCAACCTCTTTATTTTTACCTGTCAAGGTTGGCTGGTAGAAAATGCTGTCTAGCATTAAGCTCTCCTATTGTCACGTATTTTTGGTGCAATAAAGAAATAAATAAATAAGAGAACATTTAGTTTGTATGAGATAACATCTAAGGGCATGCTACATCAAACTGACCTGATACCGAGCCAAGGTCTAGAGACATGGAACAATGTACCTTCATGTAGGACTCGTATTTTAACTAACTCTTGCATGGAGAGATTGGCCAAAATAATACAGACAGTCTCGTATTAAAAGCGCGTGTCGGCGTCTAGGTAGAACTAATTAAACCTAAATTAGGGCACTTACCATCTCCCAATTCTTGTGTTTGCATAAAAAAGATTCAATAGAAAATAGCGATTCTATGTGAAAAGAGAAGAAGAACCATTGCAGGGAATAGAGATTGGACTGCAATCATTGATTGCAGCATGAACCCGCTACAACTGGGAAACAGGCGTGAACAGAGGCGTATTTAAAGATTTGGCGCCCCGGGCCTAAAAGATATGCCGCCCCATTTTTGTCTAGAAATTTTCTCACTTTTTTGCTTATAGCTTTTTTAATAATAATAATAGTCGTAGCAGGAAGATGTTAATTTGTCCCCAAACGGTAACCCGCACCTTTTCTACCTGCCTAACATTATCGAAAATGTACATTCCTCTTAGAAATTACTACAAGAAACAATAATTTGGAAAGTTCTATAAGTAAGGAAAAGAGTTAGCAATGAAAAAATGCAAAGCTTATGTAACATTTCAATTGACTAAATAATTATTTAAAGTTATAATTGTATTGCGTGCGCGACAGTACACATGCGCAGCTATCCCCTCCGCGTATCGCTCAGCGCTAGACTAGTCCACCCGCGCCGCGCCGCCCCGGCTGCTTTACAACACGAGAAACGAAAGTCGAAGCATCCCGACTAGTCCCGAGTCACTCACGAGCGACGGAGTACGCCTCGCCCCGCTCTCGCCCGAGCCCGTTGACCGGCCGCAGGCCGGCCGCCCCGTTAAAATTAACGTTATTTTTATGAGTTTCATCTTTTGTTCGTTCGTTCGACGAAATAGGTTAGTTTTGGTTAGTAGGCTTTTTAAAATTGCTTCAGGGATGTAAAGTCAGATATATTCAGGGTCGTGGGGCGGCAATGGCTTAGACTGGCAAAGGATTGAGGCAGATGGCACAAACTAAGGGAGGCCTATACCCAGCAGTGGGTGAAGTTGGGCTGTGGATGATGATGATGTAAAGTAAAAAAAGGCGCATGAATCCGAACGAGGGGCGGCTTGCGCCGCCCCTCGTAGCCTGCCGCCCCGGGCCATGGCCCTCTTGGCCTAAGGGTAAATACGCCCCTGGGCGTGAAGTCGTTGTGCTATCGGCTCAGTTACATCTGCCTAGTCTAGCCATAATCTACTAAACAGATAAATTTCAGGAAAATCTATTAGACGCATATTCTATTTTACATCACTGGTTCGTAAGAATTAGTGACACAACAAGAGAAACGTTAGGTACAAGACTGGATCAGGTGAGGTTGCGGTCAAACGCAAGGCTATAATTAGTAAAAAAAATGGTACGTACGGTTGTAAACATACATATTGCACATCGGCTTTTGAGCTTCGTAGAGCGCTATCTCTTTCTGACGCACACTACGCTTTATGAAGCCCAAATTAGCCGATGTGCAATATTTAATGCCTACAACTGTACATTATGTATACTAGCAGTTGGTGACCGAGTTTCGCTCGGTATTTTTTATTGGTCATCTGTATTTTTTTTTAATTATAAGAGTCGTATCGTTATTGGCTTATTCTTACTTAACAATTTCGCTGGATATGCTTGCAGTTAGTTGCTCGCAAGCGCCAATAGATGGCAGGAGCAGTCACATATTTAGTTGGTTTATATTTCTAGAAATGAATCCTAGCTAGATCGATTTAGAGCCCCCAAAAACTCCTGTATACTAAATTTCGTGAAAATCGTTGGCGCCGTTTCTGAGATTCTGATTATATATAATACTAGCAGCCCGTCCCGGCTTCGCACGGGGTAGACAATATTGTTGTACATTATTTTGTTCTATCGCTAATAGTTTCGGCAGCGCATTCGACGAAAGACATTTTAAGACTAATTTTTTTTTTTTTACATAGTATAGGCTTGCGTTTGACCGCAATCTCACCTGCTGTTAAGTGATGATGCGGTCGACGGTGTAGCACGCTTACCTAGTCAAGTCAAAGTGTTTATTGCATAATGAAAAACACTTACATGTTGAAAAAGGTGGTAAATTTATAAATGTCCAATGTATTGAATTTTATTGAATACTCTACTCTTAAAAACATCCAAGTTATAAGTTATTTTTCTACACCTTCGGTTACATTGTTCAAATTTTACCAAGGATCCCTATTTTTTTTCAAAATGAAATGTAGCCTATGTCAAATTGGAAGAATGTAGCATTCTATTGGTGAAACAATTTTTTAAATCAGCCCAGTACTTTTTGAGCCTATTCATTACAAACATACAAAAATAGGTACAAATTTTTCCTCTTTATAATATTAGTATAGAAGTATAGATATATACAAGATTTTCTCGTTTATAATAAGACTATATTTGTTAGTATAATAATAAATACAAATAGTGTTAATTATATAACATACCTGATGCATGGCGGCGTGCTGCAGCGCCACGACGGCCGAGTGCGGGGAGGGGGCGGGCGCGGGCGCGGGCGCGGCGGCGACGGGCGCGGGGGGGTGGTAGGGGCCCTGCGCGCTGCCGCCCCCCGCACCCCCCGCACCGCCGCCCCCCGCACCGCCGTCCACCTTGCCGTCCACCACGATAGCGCCGATACTCGACAGAACTGACAATGACACAATTGTTGGTCACTTCTTGATAAATAGACAAGGCAAGTGTCGGTAGGTGTTTTGTTTAGTTGATAAAATGATAGCCGTTACAAATGGCCGGCGGATTTTTGCGTGTTGAAGTTAGCCGTTTGGCGAAGCTTCCGTCAGTCATAGGGCATTTGCGCGAGGGTGATGCGCTGCAAGTGAGGGTGTGTGTGTGTGCGTGTGTACCTCTGACTAGATCGGGCAGCTTGTCGAGCGCGAGGGTGATGCGCACGGGTATCTCGGGGTTGGGGATGTCGGCGCGACGCGACTTGATGCGCTGCAAGTGAGGGTGCGTGTGTGTGCGTGCGTACCTCTGACTAGATCGGGCAGCTTGTCGAGCGCGAGGGTGATGCGCACGGGTATCTCGGGGTTGGGGATGTCGGCGCGACGCGACTTGATGCGCTGCAAGTGAGGGTGTGTGTGTGTGCGTGCGTACCTCTGACTAGATCGGGCAGCTTATCGAGCGCGAGGGTGATGCGCACGGGTATCTCGGGGTTGGGGATGTCGGCGCGACGCGAATTGATGCGCTGCAAGTGAGGGTGCGTGTGTGTGCGTGCGTACCTCTGACTAGATCGGGCAGCTTGTCGAGCGCGAGGGTGATGCGCACGGGTATCTCGGGGTTGGGGATGTCGGCGCGACGCGACTTGATGCGCTGCAAGTGCGCCGCCACCACCGGCTGCACACACATAGTAGAACATCAATTACTTTACTAATATTACTTAAAAACGAGAAGATGGTATTTTAATTTGAATTGCAGAAATGATTCGTTAAGTAAGTCCGTTATGCCCGAAATACACGAGGCTAGTTTTTCAAGCCAGGATAGCAACAGAACTGAAGTTGCCTCTTTCCGCCGTCGTCGAGTAGAAAAATCGTATACACACCACGGGAAGTAATATTCTGTCTCCACACTTGGTTCTACAGAAGCAGTGTCACGATGCGTACCTTGCAGTATAGCAGCGCCGTGTCGCCGGAGTGCTCGAGCGCGGCGGACACGAACTCGACGCAGTGGTCGGTGATGGCGGCCAGCTGCTGCAGCGCGTCCTTCTTCTCGGCCAGCGTGCGCTGCTTCCCGTCGCACACCTCGTTCAGCCGCAGCACCAGCTGCTTGCCGCGCGTGTTTATCGCGTTCGTCAGTCTGCACACACAAAATAACCCAACCTTTCATTGCGTTCACAAGATAACTATTTTTTTTACAACTAGATAATGGAATAAGCATATGGCCCATCTAAAGTTAAGTGGCAACCATCGCCTAAAACAAAGCATAACCTCGTAGGTCACGTATGTCAGGAATAGTTCAGCCTCACGTGCCAGTCCTTTTACCGGCACCCACACCGTTCAAACCGAAACACAGCGATGCTGCTTCACGGCAAAAATAGACATACTTCCCCGGACGGATCCTTCACAAAGAGCTCTACTACTACTAAATACTATAGATATTGAAGGGAAGCCTTGGGGAACACCTTCTTAGACTTATCGAACGCTTTCGACGTATATTTATACTTTACACGGGTATTTATCGCAAACGTCGGGAAAATAAATAAAATAAGGTAATATACGCGATAAATACCCGTGTAAAGTATAAATATGTCTTATGATCGCGAAAGTTTAAAAAGTACTATTGCTTTCGACGTAGTTTCAAATCAGCTTCCGCTGAACAAACTCGATAAAATCCTTTCAAGAGAACTTGGTCACTATATTCAAGGCGAATTGGTACGAGAACCTACATAATAGTGTTAGGTGGTCAAGTAGAAATTCAAACATTTGTATGCTGGAATGCGGAGTCACACAAGGCGAACTTATACCATCATTAATTTCAATCTACACATGAGCTAACTAGTCATCGAAGTCAGCAAGAGTCACGCGGATTGTTTAATGAAATTATCAGTACCCATAGTTTGAGTTTACCCGATCAGTTTGGACATTTCATTTCGCCTACGTGTCTTTATCTTTTGTATCGAGAAATAATGACATAACAACTCTTTTCGATCGTTTCTACGTTACGTATTGTTGTTGTCTTATCTTTTCTCTATACAAGAGAGACCCGTAAACGAAACGAAAGGTTCAAAGTGATCGAGTGCAACTCAGACTTGCCCTTCTGTTGTTGATTTATCAGGCAGTAAGCTGAGTGAGACAAGTATCGATTCGTTTTCTGTCATTTTGTGAAGTCACATAGCTATTTCATTTTAGATGCTTTTCTGGTTTTATTTTGAGCTCTGTTGTGTAATTTATAACCTACACTCAGTGCCTGGAGAGCATACAGAGCAAGTTTGTAAAGCATCTCAATTATCGGCGTTTCTGTAATTTTGAAGATTATCAGTCAGCGTGCCTTCATCACCATCTTACGACTCTTGAGCACCGTAGAACCCTTGCTGATATGTCGTTATTGCACGGTCTATGTAATAATTATATCGACAGTTCACAACTCCTGATGAAAGTGTTACGCTTCTGTGTCCCAACCACCCGAACTAGACACACTAGCTTGTTTGCCGTTAAGAGTACACGCACTAACTATGCCCAAAACTCACTTGTCTGTCGGTTACACAGAAGCTACAATAAAAGATTCAAGCAGGCTGATATTTTCTTTAGTAGTAAGCAAAGTTTTAAAAAAGAGATTCTTAGAATTCTCGAAGGGGGATTCTGAGAATTCTCACACCACGGATATAATATATAGTCTGGATATATGTGTATGATGCGTGTATGTATATGTATATGTATGTTTATATACGTATGAATGTGTATGTATATATATGTGTATATATATGTTGATGCATGTATGTATATGTATGTGTATGTTTATATACGCGCGAAAGTTTAAAAAGTACTATTGCTTTCGACGTAGTTTCAAATCAGCTTCTGCTGAACAAACTCGATAAAATCCTTTCAAGAGAACTTGGTCACTATATTCAAGGCGAATTGGTACGAGAACCTACATAATAGTGTTAGGTGGTCAAGTAGAAATTCAAACATTTGTATGCTGGAATGCGGAGTCACACAAGGCGAACTTATACCATCATTAATTTCAATCTACACATGAGCTAACTAGTCATCGAAGTCAGCAAGAGTCACGCGGATTGTTTAATGAAATTATCAGTACCCATAGTTTGAGTTTACCCGATCAGTTTGGACATTTCATTTCGCCTACGTGTCTTTATCTTTTGTATGGAGAAATAATGACATAACAACTCTTTTCGATCGTTTCTACGTTACGTATTGTTGTTGTCTTATCTTTTCTCTATACAAGAGAGACCCGTAAACGAAACGAAAGGTTCAAAGTGATCGAGTGCAACTCAGACTTGCCCTTCTGTTGTTGATTTATCAGGCAGTAAGCTGAGTGAGACAAGTATCGATTCGTTTTCTGTCATTTTGTGAAGTCACATAGCTATTTCATTTTAGATGCTTTTCTGGTTTTATTTTGAGCTCTGTTGTGTAATTTATAACCTACACTCAGTGCCTGGAGAGCATACAGAGCAAGTTTGTAAAGCATCTCAATTATCGGCGTTTCTGTAATTTTGAAGATTATCAGTCAGCGTGCCTTCATCACCATCTTACGACTCTTGAGCACCGTAGAACCCTTGCTGATATGTCGTTATTGCACGGTCTATGTAATAATTATATCGACAGTTCACAACTCCTGATGAAAGTGTTACGCTTCTGTGTCCCAACCACCCGAACTAGACACACTAGCTTGTTTGCCGTTAAGAGTACACGCACTAACTATGCCCAAAACTCACTTGTCTGTCGGTTACACAGAAGCTACAATAAAAGATTCAAGCAGGCTGATATTTTCTTTAGTAGTAAGCAAAGTTTTAAAAAAGAGATTCTTAGAATTCTCGAAGGGGGATTCTGAGAATTCTCACACCACGGATATAATATATAGTCTGGATATATGTGTATGATGCGTGTATGTATATGTATATGTATGTTTATATACGTATGAATGTGTATGTATATATATGTGTATATATATGTTGATGCATGTATGTATATGTATGTGTATGTTTATATACGTATAAATGTGTATGTATATATATATGTATATATATATATATATATATATATATATATTGTAGTCTTTATATAATATAGTCGTAATATAAAACTATATATTATCAGTAAAATATTTCATTTCATTTACTCTATTTCACTCTTTCAAGCACACCCACACTCACACAAACACACCCCCATACACACACCCAACCACACATATTTAGGTATACACACACTGGTTTCTCCTGTGAAACCTGGACTCTTAAGAGGCTTGTGTAATCAGGAGAAGCCAAACATACACACATGCACTATCGCCCACACTACACTCGTACATTTAAATTTAGTTACAACCAACCAACACTTACCTACCTACTTTGTTCTTTTTTAGTAAGCAATTTACCTATGTATTTCTGTTTAGTGATAGTCGTTTTCTCATATCTGTTTTGCACGAAAAATGTAAATCCATTATTGGCTGTAAGTTATATTGTAAGATATGTTATTTAAACCTTAAGAGCTGTGGATTTTGTTAATAAATAAAATAAAATAAAATAAAATTTCGGTGGTATTTTAACCAACATTACTTGAGGTCTAAGCTCGAAGTGTTAGCAGTTGGAATTAAAGTGTATTTTGTGATATTCTGATTTGATCGAAAACGTTTCTGATGGAAAAAACCGGCCTCCATGTTTCAAAGCCAATTAGGGCCGACTTGTCTATGACTGACTCGACTTGACGAAAAAGTATTTTATCTATGCATGATCCAAAATGGACAGATGCCATTAAATAAAGAAGAAGTGTCAGATGTGTGAGTACATACTTGACGACGGTCTGCGTGATGTCGTGCACGAGCGCCTTCTTCTTGTCGGCGATGAGCTGCTGGCGGTCGCGGATCACCTTCATGGCGGAGCCCAGCAGCACGCGCTTGTAGCTCACCTCCGACAGCAGCGCCGCGATGCTGCCGCGCGCCTGCACATGCATTATACACTGTACAGGTAGCGGCACATTACTTTAGCGCTGACCGTTATTGCGCAGAACTCAAAAATATGGTACCAGAGGGGCGCTAGCGGAATGAAGGGCGGGCGTGCGTAGCGTTGATTGGCTCTCCAGTCGCACTCCGCTCTCTGTACCAATAGGACACTCTGCACACATCCACACATCCAGTGTGCGCTACGTTACGCAGTAGCGTTACGCACTACGCTACGCTTCGCAGCTATCCTCTCCGTGTATCGCTCAGCGCTAAAGTTATGTGCCGCTAGTTATACTTACTACACATATCGCTCACTAGCGGCCTGGCCCAAGGGTGGACATTTATTTTTAAACCTGAACTTGTATATAGCCTAATTATGTTACTCAAGGTGAATTCATTACAAACAAACATACAAAAATACAACTCTTTTCTCTTTATAATATTAGTATAGATAGGTAATACCTACACATATCGGTAGAAACCAAATTCAAATTGTATTTATTCAGTTGTATAAGGTCACTTTGAGCAAGGTGAGTCTAGGTGACAGTTCCATGCACCTAGCCCCTGACGACACGTATGTTGATTCATCTGGAGTCACTGTGATCTGCTAGAGAATGTTGCATATTCTAGATGACGTGTAGTCATCAGCATCATCAGCCTGAAGAAACCCTCTGCTGGACATAAGCCTCCCATATGGCCTGACTGGCCTTTCAGCTCAGTTGGTAATAGCCTTCTGCGCCGTAAGTCGTGGGTTCGTTTCCCACCGAGAACAAATATTTGTGTGGTGAACACAGATATTTGTTCACTGTTAGGGTGTTTTATTGTATTCTAAGTATGTATTTACAAAAAAATATATTCTAGTAATATATCAGCTATCTGGTTCCCATCATACAAGCTCTGCTTAGTTTGGGGTTAGATAGTAATGTGTTAAATGTCCACAATATTTATTATTTTATTATTATTATTCATTCCCATTAAAAAGTTTCCATCCTCCAAGTTCTGGCGATCTTAACGTGGGTCCGTCGGGTGGGTTTGCCTCCTATACGTTTCGTGTTCCAGTTCGTAGTCTGTATTCGAACCTTTATTCTCCAACGGTTGTCAGTTCTCTCGTGGACGTGAATCTAAATGATTATACACACACAATCTTTGCACAAGTTAGTATTGTATACAGAACAAAGTTGTTGCTCATCGCCGCTGTTTGAATACTTACTTGTTTCTTTACCAATTTCCTGTGCATTGAACCAGTTGTTAAAGTGTTGTATACTGTTATACACTGTGTGCAACTGATGGAGCATAATATTTAATTGGCGCCTACGACGAAGTGGAGAACGACGTCATTATGAAGATCGTATTAAGTCAATGGATATAGAATGAGAAAAGATAACGTTTTCTCTTATCTTATTCTCTTTTATTTTTATTTTGCTATAGCATCATTCAAAAAAACGGCAGGAATCAAGCTGTAGTTTGTTGCCTGTTCATCTTAGCTTGGTCGTGTGGAACTGGCACCTAGACTCACCTAGCTTTAAGACGTTTCAAGTTATCCTTGTGGTACAACTGAATAAATAAATGTTTTCATCCAGAGGAGTTTGAAATCTATCTTCTTGTAAGCCTAACATGACGAGGGGACCCTAGATAACGAGTTTTTCAGCGATATCTAAACACGAATGCCATTTTACGTTCAGCACGCAAGTGATAGCCCGTGGTGGGGATCGAACCCACTGAGGCCACTGAGGCCCTGAGGCTCCGGGAGTAGGTATGGTACCTGCGCCGCCATCTCGGTGCTGAACTGGTACTTGTGGTCGCGGTGGTGCTGCAGCTGGCAGTCGCGGCACGTGAGGCGGTCGCACGTCTCGCAGAACAGCGACAGCTTCTCCTGAACACAACACACACCGCACATGATAATACTACTCTTATTACCTTGCCGCCTAACATAACTATTACAACAACATCACATGGCATCAGGTTAGATTGTGGTCAAGCAGTTCATTCTAATGTTTCTGTGTTTTCCTCGTTGACTTAGGCTCTCCTTGCTGCACTCTATACACATGCAGTAACGAGTTTTTGAGTGACATCACATCAGATAACATTCGAGACGTAATAACCAATCGTACCGATGACATTTCGTCTCCATTGTAATGGGGTTCCTACCTCCTTGGTTTTTCTTTGCGTACAATAGATATATGTGTGTGTGTATTATAGGTTATGGTGGTGATGGTAATACCTGCGGATGTTCCCGGCAGTGCATCTCGTTGGATGCGTGCGAGCCATGCGCCGCCTGCAGTTCAGCGATGGCCTCCTCCTTGCCCTTTATGGTGTGGTCCTTCGTTATCTTCAGCCTGCCAACACCATGCCATGCCCAAATCACTACATTAACTATTATACTTTACACAATAAGGCGCTGACTATCGTCAAACAACTTCTAACTTGCATATTTTACCATTTTGACCATATTTTACCATAAGTCATCGACGGTAGTCGAGGTCAAGGTAAATCAAGATTTAGTTTATCTGGAGGGTGGATCTCTTAACTTTTACAACGATATTACGTAAAAATAGTTTTCAACCATAAAACGACTTATGTCGTTAATACTAATGGCACTGTAATTTGTAATGCTCATTAACCACGAAGACTCTCGACCTTGGAATAGCATCATTACATTGCTTAATGGATATTGTGTGTTACTGTTAAGAAGTAAAAATGTAATTGTTAAGGCAACTATGTTGGTTACCTCTGATGTGCGTGCACACAGTTGTCACAGATGAACTCTGCACAGTCGACACAGTAGCTGGTAGCCGGTTCCGTTTCCTCGCAGCTGTTGCATTGCTGATCTCCATTTAGACTACCTGGGAACACACATCACTCTGTCAATAAAACTATAAGTACTTGAAGTGTACTGCATTATTGGTACTAAGAAAATTGAAAAATATCACTTTTAAAAGAATGAAAGCTAATTACACTCACATGCTGCTTAACCTCGTATAACAGAAAATGTATTGTTTTGTGTGGACCCACCTATGGGACATTATTCATTTTATGCTAGTACTAATAGATTTGATTAGGATGCATTGAATATAAATGACAGTAGCGTACCATTCCCAGCACCACTTTGGTCCATAATCATCTTCTCCATCACAAATCTCTGGTCAATCATGTTTGCCGGCTGGCATTGCAACCGACAGGCTGGACACTGAATCGTGATTCTTTCTGCTCCTGAACGCAACATAAACACCTGATAAAATAACAAAAGACCTTCCAAATGTTTTAGATAAACTCAGAAATAAATGAAAAGGTCAAAAGATAAGACAAGTAAAAAGATAAAAAACAACTATGACCAAACCTAAGAAATCTCTCGAGGTGGCTTGCTTCTCCTCCACCTTGGCCTTGAGGCAGGGCTCGCAGATGGAATGCAGGCACTCCATCAGCTTGGGCGTGCCGTCGGCCAGCGCCAGCGGCGCCGAGCACATGATGCAGCGCGCGGCGGCGGGCGAAGGCCGCGCCGCGCTCGGGGACGCCAGCGAGTCCGCGCTCGCCGGCTCCTTGCCCGAGCTGCCTCCGCCCCCGCCCTCCCTACCCTCTCCACTCTCCGACCCCATCTCCATTGCACTCACAACCTGAAACACAAATATCATTCTATTACATTCACTATTTTATGAGTGTGGTGAAAGGATTTTAAGTGCAATTCGGAAAGCCTCATTTCGTGCACTTATACTTTATACTAACAGAAAGCTTTGCTCTGGAATGACAGGGATCACTTCCAAAGTTTGTACATGTTGTTCAGTTTGGCTCTTTAGATTTATCTTATATTTTAAAGCAATCTTTGATATTCTCAAGTTGTCTGGCCTTTTACCCTCTTTCTTCTTTTCTGTATAATTGAAAACAAATTCACCAAGATTGGACCAAATAATAATATCCATGCGAGTTCAATGTTCAATACAAGTTTCTTGTCTTTACTTTAGGTTCACTTGATTGAAACTAGTGCTGAGATTCACCTAGCTTTTAGAAGTTTTAAACTAATACAGAAAAGTAAAGATTAAAAATGCCTTTTATTCTTAACTTCTCTGTACAAAATGTTTGTAAACATGATCCAGAGAAATAGCACTGTGTTTTTGAAAGTTTGTATGATGCACTACGAAGCCTCACATTATTCGGCGGAGCGGCGCGCGCGGCAGGGTCAACGAGGGCTTCATCTTGAGCCTCTTCCTTGATGGAGACCCCGAGCAGCGGGCCCAGGTCCATGAGAGCGCGCTCGATCTCTTCGCCACTCGGCTGGAAGCTTTCCATCGCTCTGCCGGTACTTTCACTACACTACACGAACTGTTTTAAACGCGTTAGCATTTTCTCTCCTTGAAAACTTTCACCCGCCTGCTTGATTACTGCACGTCGACATCACGATTTGCCGTGAAATGCTTTATTTGGAGTACTTTGAAATGAATTTTCAAAGATATCTTTCTCCTCGAATACTGTTGTTGAATGTAGATGTTTCACTGAATTTTGCCTGAGACTTTACAAGGTTTTTGCTTCATGATTTTGCGAAAAGTTTATCAACACAATTTGTAAAAATCTTCATGCGTCCAACCATTCGACAACTTCAAGACGTCCGTCCAAAGACAATACAATTTTAATTGTTTCTATCACAAAAGATGAGGAGGTGATTATAGATTATCCATAAAAGTCTACAGCATTATTGTCTATGAACATCGACTAAAATCGGTAAATCGAAAAATAATCGTGCTGCTTCGCGTTGCATGCTCTAAATTTTTTTTATCATAATCCCTAGCAAAGTACCAACTCTTTTGATGAGTTGACATTTGACATGGCATTTGAGTTTGACAATTTGACTTGACAAATCGACAACACATTGAAAATGGCTGACTCGGGTCCCAGTAAAAGTGATATTGAAGCGGTTTTTCAGCGGTTACGGAGCATTCCTGCTAACAAAGTGGGTATTATTTTATAGACGGGATGTCAGACTACATGTTTTGAGTGATTGGTTAACTATTTGCGTGGTACACAGGTATGTTTCGACTGCAACGCGAAGAACCCTACGTGGTCATCTGTCACGTACGGAGTGTTCATCTGCCTGGACTGCTCGGCCGTGCACCGCAGCCTCGGGGTGCACCTCACCTTCGTGCGCTCCACGCAGCTCGACACCAACTGGACGTGGAAGCAGCTGCGCAACATGCAGCTCGGCGGGAACGTCAATGCTGTACGTCTCCACATACATACCTTCCTTTATCATGTCTTATTGTCAAGTTATACTGGCTGGCCTCTCAGCTCAGCCTGTCGATTCCAGCAACACGGCTCGATTTAGTGATCGCTGAATCCGCGTTCCATTTTCAAATTTTTCAAACAAAAATTTACAACTCGCATCGATTTACGCGATCGCTTGAGTGATTTGTGTTGCTGGAATCGACGCCCAGTTTGGGCGTATTGTATTCTAAGTATGTATTTTCAAAAAAAATAGGAATAAATAAATAAATAAGTAATATGTAAGTATATAAGTATTATATCAGTTATCTAGTTCCCATATAGTACAAGCTATGCTTAGTTTGGGGCTAGATATTGTCCGGTGGATTGTCTACAATATTATGTATATTTTTTTAATACTGAATTGGGATCCTAACAACTTTTAATAATATAGTATCCCCTTGAGGCTTGGTTATTGAAATTTATACACCTGTTACTTATACATTTTGTACTTATACATCTGTTCAGATGGTTGTTGACTTGTAATGTTGAATACATTACAAATAGAAGCATTATTCACCAGACTCAATACTTCCGCACCCATGGCCTGACCACTGAAGATTCAAGACAGAAGTACAGCTCCAGAGTGGCACAGATGTATAAGGATAAACTAAGTACTATGTCTGAACAAGCCATGAAGACATATGGAACCAAGGTATTTCATCATCATTTAGTATTGTTTCAACATTGTCAATGAGTTCCTCACCTACAATAACATTAAATGGTAGTTATTGGTTTTTGAGTATGATTGGTACCTTAATTTTCAATAAATTCTAGCATTATGTAACTAAATACAACATAGTAAAAATATTATGCACTAGAAAATTCCAAAGTCACATTGTGGGTAAGTTACAAATCTTAATCCATTTTACTTATGTTCACATTGATTTGGCTTTTTTTTTTTTTTTTTTTTTTTTTATTGTTGATAGCTAAACGTTTGACTGCCATCACACCTGATGGAAAGTGAAAATGCAGCCTAAGGTGGAGCACGCTTAGCTATAATCCACTTGTTCACTCTTGACTTGAAAATTCCAAGGTTGTAGTGCTCCGGAAATACTGACGACGGTAAAGAGTTCCACTCCTTGGCCGTTTGCACCAAAAAAGTAGAAGCGAAGCGCTTTGTGCGATGTTGTGGGATCTCAACCATGAAGGGGTGACACTTATCCGTACGCCTGTCCAGTCCATCAGTTCCAGTACTGTCAGATCATCTGAAAATTATAAACAATCAAGTCATCATGTTCATGACAAGTCTGAAGAGGTCCAGTGCCGGACATAGTCCCCATACATATCCAGGAAGAATGGTTATGAGCTCTCTCCATACAACCACTCTTGTACACTACCTAGGTAGTGTTAAAGATACTATACTTTATGTATTAAAGTATAGTATCTACTATAACTAGCGCCACATAACTTGAGCGGTGAGCGATACACGCTACGCATGCGTCGTAGTGTGCCATGTAGCATACACTGGATGTGTGGATGTGTGCAGAGTGTCCTATTGGTACAGAGAGCGGAGTGCGACTGGAGAGACAATCAGCGCTACGCACGCCCGCCCTTTATTCCGCTAGCCCCCCCCCAGGTACCTTATTTTTGACTTCCGCGCAATAACGGTCAACGCTAAAGTTATGTGCCACTACCTATACCTAGTATGTTTCTTCATAACATTTGTGTTATTTAGCAATTGTAGGATTGTTTGTAGGTAATAATGTGATATTAAATGTGTTTCGCACTCCAGTTGCATTTGGACGCGGCTCCGGTGGAGAAGGCCAAGGAACATGAGGTAGACTGGTTTGCGGAGCACACCGGCGCACAAACTAACAATACCGAGCTTGCATTCACGCCGCAGGTAACCCCTCATTCACACACTCCAACCAATCTATTAATCATTTGCAGTGCCTCTTATGTGACATTATTTGGGCTCAATTGTCTTAGGACAACCTATGATCTTCTCTATCTAAACATTATTATAAAAAAATAAATTATATAGAGCCTTTCAATAATAATCTGCCTTCTTATCAGTGTCTTTACATTATTCTGGTTTTGAGATCATATACAATCTTTATGCAGTATTAGGTATGAAAAGATAACTTTGTTTCATATCATTCCTAATTTTTTGTCATCCATTATTTTAACTGGAGTGATTTTTGTGGGTTTTTTTTTAGTGAAGTGATTTTATTTAGTAGTTTGTGTAACACTTGTTTTATTTACATTACATTTGCATTGCAACCTGCTATTTGCTGATAGAATTTCCTTGTTATCGATGTTGTTGACTTTTATTGTACCTACTATTTTAGGAATGGTGGTAACTTGTGATTGTTGTATTAATTATATAAGATAATTCGTTACTTTATTAATCTTCATGGGAACTATGCTTGTTTAATTTTTATTTGTTCAATCAGGTGGCAAAACCGGAGGCGCTAAGTTCGCAAGCCCTGCTGTGGGACGCGGGGTCAACGCCCTCGCCCGCCCCGGGGGGCGACACCCCGCGCCCCTCCGCCCTGGGGGCCCGCAAGCCCGCCGCCAAGCGCTCCGGGGTAACTACTACTAACTATTAACCTAAATATCTTTACTTTATTCCTTAAAATAAAGATTAAGATATACCTAGAGAGATAAAGAAGATCCACTTTGAATCATCTCAAACTAAGAAAAACTAGGCGCCATTGCTTTGCGACCAAAGCCTAGAAAGGCGGCAAAAATTGTAAGGTTTGCCTCTTAGTGTAAGTCAGACTTTACTAACATGATTATTTAAGATCGAAATTACAATAACAATTGAATGTTATCCTCAGTTGGGAGCACGGAAAGGCGGCCTCGGCGCGACCAAGGTGGCTGCCAACTTTGATGACATCGAAAGGGAAGCAATAATGGCGGAAAAACTAAAAATGGAGGTAATAACTGTTGCGATTTGTATTAGAAGAGTGAATCCGATATAACTCCGTGAGCTATTCCCTGCATTTGAGGAGCGATTCTGCTCATCATGCTGGAGATTTTCAGTAGATATTTGACAGATTTTTATGAGGTTAACTTAAAGTCACCCAGGCCAGACCTTTCAAATAAAGAAAGAATCATCTCATAAGATCTCGATTATCACAAAAGATGGATCTCGGGCGGCGAAGAGATTCCCGGCGACAAAAAATTCATAAAGTCATGTAACCTGTGTACTATATTTCGTTTACACCGGACTGCCAGCTACAAAAGCATTTTTGGTTAATCCCGAAACGGTGACGCTCGGTCAGTAAGCAAGTGTTTGTAATCAGGCGAAGGTGACGGAGATCAATGCCACGCTGGAGAAGGTGGAGCAGGAGGTGGCGTCGCTGCGGCTGGCCTACCGCGAGCCTGGCGCTGGCACTGGCACCGGCGCCGGTGCCGACCGCCTCGGCATCGCCGCCGCCAGCGCCGCCGCGCGCTCGTGAGTCCTAACATGCATCTATTACCTCAATCTATACTAATATTATAAAGAGGAAAGATTTGTACCTATTTTTGTATGTTTGTAATGAATAGACTCAAAAAGTACTGGGCCGATTTAAAAAAATATTTTACCAATAGAATGCTACATTCTTCCAATTTGACATAGGCTAAAAATCATTTTGAAAAAAATTAGGGATCCTTGGTAAAATTTGAACAATGTAACCGAAGGTGTAGAAAAATGAGTCTTAAAACGTCTTTCGTCGAATGCGCTGCCGAAACTATTAGCGATAGAACAAAATAATGTACAACAATATTGTCTACCCCGTGCAAAGCCGGGACGGGCTGCTAGTCTACTATATAAAAATAAACAACAGTTAAACAAATGAAAAGAAAGAATGAATGAATGAATGTAGAGTGAGAGGTAATACTCTACGTTATTGTTAACAATACAGTGCGAGCGAGAGGTTATGATAAGCGCCGACATTTCTATATGTAATAGTTATTGTTGTAACGTGCTCCTGTTAGATGTGTCGTTGTTAATGCATGGTTTATCGTTGTGTGCAGCGGCGTGTCTCACTCGGCGACGTCCGACATGACGGTGATCGAGCAGGAGGACGCGACGCCGGCGCCGGCGCGCGCGCACCTCGACGACATCGACGACTTCACCGCCTCCTTCACCATGATCCGGTGAGTGCCACCCCACTACACTCCATCTCCGACATTACCATGTTCTTACCTGGATGCGATAAGACAAATGATTCCCATCAATGAGAGTTCGCACAATTTTTTATATTAGCAACTGCAGTGTATAACTAGCGGCACATAACTTTAGCGTTGAGCGATACGCGGAGGGGATAGCTGCGCATGCGTCGTAGTGTGCCATGTCGCGCACACTGGATGTGTGGATGTGTGCAGAGTGTCCTATTGGTACAGAGAGCGGAGTGCGACTGGAGAGCCAATCAGCGCTACGCACGCCCGCCCTTTATACTGCTAGCTCCTCAGGTACCTTATTTTTGACTTCTGCGCAATAACGGTCAGCGCTAAAGTGATGTGCCGCTACCTATAGTAAAGTTCGTCATTCTCAGCTTGTATTGAAGAGATGTTGTTTATGTGTTCAGTAACGAGCCGTACAGCAACAGCCGCTCGGACAAGTTGTTCGAGAGCGCGCTGGCGGAAGGCGCCGCCAGCATCGAGGCCGAGCCCGCGCGCGCCGTGCGGACCATGTTCTCGGAGCATGCCGTCCCACTCGCACCCGCCCCCGCGCCCTCCGCACGCACCCCCGCCAGAGCGAGAGGGAACAAACAAGAAATAGAAGACGACTCCGCCGTTAAGAAGTTTGGATCCGCTAAAGCTATTAGTTCTGCGCAGTTCTTTGGGGAACAGGTGAGATTTATTGGAAATAAGTGGTAAAATGCTGCATCGAGGGATTTGGATCCTGGGTGTGATAAAGAGCGAGAAGAAGGAAAGGTTATCTAAATGTTTAGAAATTTCATGTAATTTTAAACTAATAGTGGAAGTAACTCGGTGGAAGTAGATCTTTTTCTTAACAAGTAATTTTACTACGTTAAAGCAGTGCTGTATATAGAGCTATTCTAAGATTTGTATTGAGTTGCGCGTTACATGGAGACAAGATAGTCGAATGAAGGCTCGTGTACACCAAATCGGGCTCGCCTGGCGCCGACGTCATTGAGCGCAACTCAATCCATCTCAATAGACTTCTGTTATAGAAGTGTGTGTGGTGTGTGTGTGCAGGAGCATACGTGTGTGCGTGAGACGAGCGCGGCGCGCTTCCAGGGCAGCAGCAGCATCTCCTCCGCCGAGTACTTCGGACACACGCACAACAACAACAACAACAACGCAGGCTTCAGCGTCAACGCACCCGACCTCGATGACGTGAGTACACAACTGTCAATGTTATGCAATATTTACGTTATTTATCCTTTTATCCTATTTGTTGATGGAATAAACAAGTGTATGGCCCAGCTGGTGTGGTAACCATCGCCTATAAAAAATAGCCTGCCGCATTGGTGACGCACGTTGAAATATGCCCTATGATGGACTCACTGCATAGCATGTAATTTCACCAGCTCCCTTCAAACCAAAACACGTAACGCTGCTTTGCGGAAGTCTGTGGATGTTAGCCTACGTTCAGCAAATATTGAAGTTGTTAGTTATACGATTGTCTTTAATGTATAGATTGGACACCTGCGTCTACGACGTCTATGACGGGCCCTCGTACTGTGTGGCCTGCGCCTTATGTGTGTGTGTAACTGTGTACACCCACAGCTCTCGTGCAGATAAAGAGCGTGTTGTGTTGTGTTGTTGTTCAGGTGCGCGAGTCGGTCCGCGCGGGCGTGACGCGCGTGGCGGGGCGCATCTCCTCCCTCGCCAACGGCGTCGTCTCCTCGCTGCAGGAGAAGTACGGCTACTGAGGCCACATCCTGTATTATTATATTATAGCTCATTGCCGACCGCACTGCAGGACCTACTATACTGTAAGGCTACTTTTTGGATTTGAAACAGTCTTCTTCTTATCGAGTCAAAACTCTCTCAAACCCTCTTCGACCAATAATAAACTAAAACTTATTTGAAACAGTAAGAGCCCATTTCACAGCAGCTGAGCAACGTTACTTTACACATAAAAAAATACCCTTCTCTCTTTGCAAGACGTAAATAGAAAGCGACGGTATGATTTTTCACTGTCAAGTAGCGGTACTCGCTCATCGTGAGATAAGCCCTAACGTAAGATAAGTCCTGATTTGACTGCTGACTGATGAGTCGCCACACAGTAACGGAGCGAACGCCGTACGCTCCTCAAAACGAACATTCTAGAATTCACTGAAGGATAAAAACGCGTGACAACTATAAAAACGTCTAGTAGTTTCCAGCTCTGCGGTCGTAGTGTTATATTCCTGTATAATGTATCTAGCAGTCCTAGATCTAGACCTAACAGTCATGTTGCATTATTAGTTCCATAGTTCGGCATTCAATATGGTGAGATACAACGAAGATATAGACGGCCATGACAATTCTTCTACTCTTCATAATATAATTATGTACTAGTAAATTTCTAAATTCATAATTATGTATTTCTTCAGTTATTGACTGTTTCATCAATAGATGGTTTCTTAGATGTTACAATAAATAATGTATCTTTTGTTACAACATAACTTAGCATCATCACTTGACAAGTGACACTTGTTCAATTCAACTCGCGCGTGTGCGTATGTAAATATTGTAACATAATAAAATGGATTGTATGTATAGAACATAACTTTTTTTAAATCCGTTGTAACTAGAGAACTATCAGAAATGTGCGTGGAGCCTATGTATAACCTATTCATATGTACGATTACTGAATATCTCGCCAATTTTGTGTATTTTCTGTTTTGCACATACTATTGTAACTTTGCTTGCACTTATTGTTAAAACCTTATGGCTGTAAACAGTTTGTATCCTAGGGTAGGGTGTGTATCTAGTAAGTCTGGGGTGGGTATAGATTACAAAATAAATAATTTAGTAGACCATTATTTTTATGTTTTACCATCGGCATTATGTTGTTTTATAAACTGAGATAAGAGTTTGCATTCCAGAGTTGATAACATTGTGGGACAACATTGATTCGCGTAAAACAATATGCCAAACGCAGCATTTAATTATACTATAAATTTAAATGTAACTATTTATGCATCACGCCCTCACATCGATGTACGCTTTTTGGTAACAGTAGAAACATACTAGTTGCCAATATGCTAAGGTTCAAATAAGTTAAATGTTCGCAGAATACATTGTTTACATATTATTAGAATGTAGTTCTTTGAATGCTGTTGTGCTGCCTCCCAAAATAAGAAGACGCTTCTACTTATATTTATTTATATTATGTAATGAAAAAATACGTTTTCTATATTTTTGTATGGTTTTAAGTTGATTTAAGGCTTGCGCACATCTAGGCAATGGCGATTAGCTGAAAGGCTGTCAAATATGACAGCGTTGCAGCTGATCGCCATCGCTTAGAAGTGCGCAGGGCTTTAGTCTTTTAGTGGTATTTAGAAAAACGCACTTCCATAAAAAAAAACTAAAGCTATATTCTTTAGAAAACTGGATATCAGTGTACTCTGTATGTAGTTCTGTAGCTCCAGAAATTATTTCTGAGAGCTTGATATTGTAAAATAAATAATAATTATAGCTCGTTTTAGATAGTAACTATTGAAATTTAATATACAATTATATTTTATTTGTCGTTTCTTTTATATTACGAGGATCCAAAATGAAACCATCAGATGTTTTTAAAATAGTAGATTATATTTTACGTAACATGTTTGTTAGCGACGATGCATACGTTCTCGAGCGACACAGCGCTAGGTACGTAGTGGCACAGCCGAGCACGGAACCCACGCTCCCGCAGGTACAGCACGCGGCCCCAGTCCAGCACCGCCTTGGCCTTGCGTCCCACTCGCACCCGCACATCCTGGCTTAGCGCTTGCTCCTTCACTCCCACATCTATAATCGCGTTGTCTGCCAAGGACGTTTGTTCAGGATGGTTGTGATCTGTCCCGTCGGCGGTATCTTGAGGTTGAGCGTCGCTTAGTTCCCGTTGCCGTCGGTCGCGGCTCCGTCCGTCGCCGCACGTCGCCCACGATACCATTCCCAACATAACGTTCATGTCGTCGCCGGTTATGCCTAACTCCTGAAACATTCAAGCAAGAGCTGAATCTAGTCTGCCAACATTTTTGTTTGTTAGTTGGTATTTTACTATCGATCGGTGTATTGGAGGGGTATTTCCATTTAATAATAGCAGCGTTTTACCTGAAATAAAACGCACATTATATACTTACCTCAATAAAAGCTTTATATTGAGAAGGCGACATCCGTTTCCGGCGAATTACTACCAGTTTTCATACTTTTATACAGTCTACATCCGGTCAAGTGGCGCCACCTGGCGGCCGCGCGCAATTTTACTTCGTAAAACATGCAGCGCCATATTGAACTCATTGGCTTTTTTATTTCACCAGGCAGCAATTAAAGTGAAAGCTTTTATTGAGGTAAGTATATAATGTGCGTTTTATTTCAGGTAAAACGCTGCTATTATATCCTGAACGCTCAATAAAAGCTTTATATTGAGACCTGTTTGTTATCGCCTGGTGACGCCACTTGTAAGATCTGGGTTACTCTAGCGCCAATGTGATGTTATATTTTTTACTCATAATGTAGGTAAGTTTGCCTACAATAGTAAATAAAACCGTATTTTAATCAATTACGCACATAATAGTACCCGACTATATTATATTATTAATAATAACATGTTTATTTTCATTCTATCAGACATTACTATAATATTAAATTATATAAGAGATTATAAGTAATCTTAAAAAATCTGCTAAGCATGGTAACAGACAAACCACCCCAAGTTCCTGGCTTAAGTCCAGCTATGGACTTCTTTAGGCTGATCATAATGATGAAATTATCATAATGCCATGTTAATTGAATGCATTCAAACAAGCCGCGCGATAGGCATGGTTAAACTCTACAGGGTTATTCATAATTAGGTGCAAATACTCAGGAATTAGGTTCAACAAATAAAATAAAACAAATTTATGAAATGATTTTTTTAAGTTTCGATTTAAGTTTTTGTATCAAAAATTTTTTTTTATTAATTTTTTAGGGCTATTGCATAATGATTGCCATGGAGAACAGGACGATGACCCACCCAGGTGGTGACTGAACGCAGAGTGTCACTCACGGTGCGCGGGCGCGGATCAAAGGTCAAAATAGGTCAAGCGCCAATGATTCCAAAGGATTTCTTTATCGATTTTCTCGGGATTTTCATAACAAAACTTAAAAAAAACATTTCATAAATATTTTTTATTTTATTTGTTGAACCTAATTCCTGAGTATTTGCAGCTAATTATGAATAACCCTGTATACCTAATTGTGTGTACCTACTGGTCGCGTAATTTTGTCAAATGCTATGTAGCTAGTGTAAAGAATGATAGATAGCGACAATCAAGCTCAACCATTATTTACTTCCTGTAGATATCGTCAAGTTATTTTTAAAACAATGCTTAGAACAATAAATCGTAGCTGAAATGCTACCTTGCAGTGCTGTAATAACAGCCTCCTTAATAAACATTTAGATCGTCTGCTATGACGTTGCGCAAAACGAGTTAAGCTTAATATTTTACTGTTTTATTGTGAAAAAAAAATTAAAAGGTATGTAAGGCTATGTTACCTATGTACTCTAATTATAAATTCATGTCAAGAAAATTGTGATCAGTAAATACTGATAATATGTAGTATATAATTATTATTGCATAAATAATAACTGCAGTCAGTTTCTAACTAGGTATACTTGGATAAAATAGTTACTACTTAGTATCTAGATCTAACCCAGAATAAAATCAAATGCTAATAAGATCTGTGGTGAATAAGGACTTATCCTGTAAGGGCCTTTATGAGCTAAGAATATTACTGCAATGTACTATCATCAGCAGTACCTATACCTATCAATAGTAGTATATAATAAAGCTTATTCTTTATTCTTATACTTATTCTAGCAGTATCTTAGTGAATTACTTTTGCTAACATCCCATCGGAAACTCGGTTTTGTCAAAAGTCTAAACCATCATCATTGACTCAAGAATATTCAGGACTTAGAGCATAACAGACAAGACAGTGTCTGCGTTATAACGTAGGAGTACAGATTCATGCGTTAGTGTCGTATTGTATAGAATATACCAAAAGTAAAACATGAAAGACAAAAAGACAGTGTCTGCGTCATAGGAAGTACGAATTTATATGACTGTTAAGATAAGATAAGAAAATTATTTATTGGACAATAAAATGCGAACACACAGCGACACAGGCGAACTTAATGCTTATTCTGGTTTAAGATATTTATTCTCAAAAAGACATAATACTAGGTCACTTACATGAGAACATTCGTCGTAATTAGCATTAGTGTTGTATTGTATTGAACAAAATACAAAAAGTCGAGCATAAAAAAAAAACACAAAGACAGTGTTTGCTTCATAACATAGGAAATATGGATCTATGTGCTAGCGCTAATCAAGTGTAAATCACATAGAAAATGTGGTCATCACTATTAGTTGTGACCCCAAAAGTAGCTTTTAGTGCTACACTAAAGATGGTTACGAACCACACGTTATTACATACTTAAGCAAATTTTTATCAAGCAACGGTAACAATTATCAACGCAACGTACCTTTTAAACATCGGTATTGGTCCGTATTCTATTTATTTATATAAAGAAATTATTTCGGCAAACTACAGTTTTTCGCTAGGAAACAATAGCATACACACTTTGGGGAGTGTGTACTTAAGATGGTAGATACATCCACGAGCATGTGTGGGTAGTTTCATAGTATAGTGACCGCGTTGTAAACCTTGACGGTTCCTTACTAAAATAATTGCAGGTAGACCGCAAGTCAACGACTCTCAAAAAATATTTTCTTGACTAAAGACTTCACGTGCGATTTCATAGACAAACAGGTCAAAAACCGAAGTTCCTTACTTTACAAGCATTATAGTAGCATAAGTTGGCCGCCACATGTAATAGCGAATAAGGCCCCTGCTCGCGCAGATAGACCGGCAGTAATGCATTTTTTGTGCGTGTACCACGCGCCACTAATGACCGGTTTATTAGTGTCAAAAACCAAACGGCAAAGTACAAATAAGGTACAAATTGGTACGACTTTGTCAAATACTGAAACGTCAAAAGACACTCTGTCTTGCTAGGAAAAACATGGTCCTCCTTGGTATCTTTTCTCAATGCGTAAAAATGATCGCATGAAATTGCTTTTTATACAACATTCATTTCATTTTAATTGTTCCTAAACCCTGATTTTTAACACATCTATTAGAAAAATGATTCGAGAGTTACATAACTTAGCGATGTGTTTTAAGGCATCCTTAGGTAGGGTAGGTCTTTGCTAGTTTTAATAAATGTATAAACATTAATTTAGCACCATGGTGAACTACAAGGCTGGCAAAGTCTAAAAGTCTGAAGCTTTTAAGCGGGTAGGCTTGAAAATGTTTGCAAAGAATGTCTTTGTTTTGTCCCATTCAAGACAAGTGATCGTAGAGATTCAGAAAAAATATTTGTTTAAAAAAGCGTGCTTAGCCTGCAAATACTTGCAAAAAACACAGTACAGTTTAAATCTACGAGTAAGGTTCGGTTTAGGTTAACTCGGAAATTAAGAACTTCCTATCTTTGGCAAATACTTTAAGGGTTGCACTTTTAGGTTTGGGTCCAAAAGCAGACAAGGGTCTAATTACACTATGATAAGGAATTCAGTGGATTTATAAGAGCCATTTTTCATTAGATCAAACAAGACTAGGCTTTTGATGTAAAACACTTTATTGGATGGAAGTGTGTAACTGGCTTCCCTTACCTTGAGTATATTTCTTTTATTTAAGTATCTATGTACTATATCAGCTATCTGGTTCCCATCGTACAAGCTCTGCTTAGTTTGGGGCTAGATAGTGTTATATTTATTTTTATTTTATATATGCCTAAGCCAGCACTCGAGGTCATTATAATCTTCACTTTCGAGTCGCGACTCGTTACTTACCTTTCCCATTGTAAAAACACAGTTCGTATATTGCACATTCGAGGGTTGACCCCTGTGCGAGTTTCAATGTGGCTAAAATTTTCACCCCGCGAGGCTGTACTTGATACAGGCACATAATTTGAGAGGGCAGGTTTGCTAAAATTGTATCAAATCTGTATGATGGAACACAGTTAAAACACTTAACCCCCGCGAGAGGCAGTTGTATGATTGATTTTCTCTTGTGAGAACCACCACATTTCAGAGACTAGATTCACTTACCTGTAGTTCACAGAGTTCCACGCGATGGAACACATTTTCGCTTTACGCCTAACCCCCGCGAGGGGTGGCTGTTAAGTTGATAGAGGTTCTCTTGCGAGAATCTATTTTATTTAGCGAGAAAGTTTCACTAGAAGTTTAGAGAGTTCAACTCGATAGAACATAGTTTACAAACGCCTAACCCCCGCGAGGGGCGGTCGTTAGGTTGATTGAGTTTCTCTTTTCAGCTTTAACAGGAACAGGCCAGTTTCACTGGACGTCTATAGAGTTCCATTCCATAGAACGCAGTTAGTTCACAAACGCCTTACCCCCGCGAGGGGTGGCTGGTAGGTTCTCAAGACCAAAAATACTTTGCTGCTAATAAAGTACGCCATTTTACTTGAAAACTTTATGATAAACCTTCGAGTCGGTGACCAGTAAACTGATTGAAAGCGATGGTGTGATGAACATAGTTTTAAAATAATAAAGTGGGTATTAAGAAAAAAGTTTCTTAAGATTTTTCTAGAAGTAAAAGTATTCGTATAATAAACCCAAGAGAGAATATAACAAATATTATTTCTGCTTTGGGAAGGTAGGCATAATTTTTATCAAAAACAAAATAAAATTTAATATTATTTTTACCATGCAGTAAGCTTAACCGTATAGGTAGGTATGGCCCGATGACGTCAGGTATCATACGTTCTACCCCTCTTTGTTTGTTTCCAAGTCTATGAAACCTGGAGTATATTAGGGTATAAGACTTTAAGCAAAATGCACTGGATATCAAAATAGCAGTCAACATGAAGCAATGAATGAATGATAATATTCAATTAAGGGTTTAATAAATAACTATTCCTTCTACGATTTTGATTTAACCTCCTCGGAAAAACATTGTAACCTCAGAACAAAGACCCATGTTCATCACACGTATTTCGTTGGGGATCGAACCCACGATCACACAGAAGGCAGAACTACTATGAAAAATAAATATTAGCAAATTGTTTGGAAAACAATTCTAAAAATACGTTCAAACGACGTCCTGCCTATTTGTTCATTTTATAGCTATGGCAGCGGTACCGGCTTTTGCCTCAAAGAACAGCACGTATACCTACCACAGCTTATGTGCACAATAAAATGTACTACTGAAAATGAAACTTAACTATATAAATAAACTGGATTTTTTAAACTATAAGAACGTGATCCAAACGAAAAATTCGTTAAAAAAAATTAGTCACGTTAATTTTTTATTATTATGAGGGTACTCACGGTTTTCCCTCCTTGCACTGCTCAAAGAAGAACACTTCACTAAATAAAATTAATTATTTATTCACTTTTGTAAGAACAGAGATTTAAAATATTATTAGCAACCACGGTCGTCGCAGAGATAGCTGCTGGACACGTGTTGCTTCGACGGAAAACAAAACGCCAATAAGTTCAATATGGCGCTGCATGTTTTACGAAGTAAAATTGCGCGCGGCCGCCAGGTGGCGCCACTTGACCGGATGTAGACTGTATAAAAGTATGAAAACTGGTAGTAATTCGCCGGAAACGGATGTCGCCTTCTCAATATAAAGCTTTTATTGAGCGTTCAGGATATAATGCTGGTCAGCTCTTGTTTGCCTTTTTTGCGACAAAATGTTTAAACAGAATTCGGTCTAGCGAGCCACATTAGGGCTCATGATAGGGATTAGGTTATGTAAAGGGTTCGCCATAATCGAACACGACTAGGAGGACAATAATAATAATGGATCTTTTATTTAGATAATAGTAAAACTATAGTTAGTCTCATACAAAATGAGCAGTGGTTAGGTAACCTGCAGTTGTTCGTTGGCGATGTACGCTGCGCGTTCGCATCGGTGATGGCAGCATGTAGCCAGCACCACGCCCCGACACGACGCCGGTGCTTCACCTTCCGTCGCCGGCGCCGTCAGGCAACGCAACGCGTAATCTGGAATTAACATATGATAGAATGAGCAGGTCATATACAGGGTGTCCCATAAGTCAACGTCCAGCCGAAAACGGGTGATGCGCCAAGTCATGACAGTTATCAGAAAAATATTAAAAAAAATATTTGTTATGTAACTTTTGAGTTATGATTATTTAAAAAAAAACAGAAAAAACTGACACCCTGTGATGATCTTTTAAGTCCTGTGACTACAAATATTAACTTTTCATGAATTTTTTTTCTGCAACGTAAGCATGAATAACCTTTCTGTAAATTACAATTCAAAATTAAGCCATAACTGCCTCAGTTTTCAATGAAATCGTGGAGTTTTGGCCAACGTTTCATTTCAGATAATTACATCACCTAACTTTAACTGTCTGTACCGCAAAAAAAATGTACTTCACTATCATGGCATGTAACTTTAAAAAATGGCGCATTTATCCAGGATTCCAAAATAGTATAATACTTGCTAGAGTACTCCTTAGTTTTGGAAATAAAAAATGTTTTTTCAACTAAACCGGATTTCCAATCAATTTTATTTCATTAAATAAAATGTTTGTACCCTTTAAATCAGGGATTCCCAAACTATTTTGGACAAGTGACCCCTTTTCCAAAATGAACAGTTTCCTCCGACCCCCATGGCCAAATTACCTACTTTTAAGATCAACCCCCTTATTCGCAATGGTCCGCTCACTTAAAACAGCTGCTACAGAGTGTTATTTTTCATAGGTCTCTCTCGATTTAGGTCAATAGAAGAAGACAGAGTGAGAATTAGCAATGCTTTAAGTCAGCAGACTAATTATGAATAAGGGGGCGTATCTTTAGTTTTTTCCTATTGTTACAAAATACCTAGGTACTAAGGTACCAATTGGAAAACATTGCACTTGGTTAGGTGATTAAAGTTGGCTCCATTTTCTCATCAAAGTTTAACAAAATAAACGTACGTTGTACGAACTTGAGATTACTACAACAATGCTATTTCCTACAAAAATATTAATTATTCTTAGTACACGTAACACAACATAAATAATACAGTACCTACATACCTAACTTGAAAGTTTGAAATAAAAACTTGTGTTAATTTAATAGGGGTCGATTGTTAGACCTCGTCGACCCCCAAAATCAGTTTTCGTTTATATCGACCCCTAGGAAACCAATATCGACCCCAAGGGGTCGATATCGACCACTTTGGGAATCCCTGCTTTAAATGATGGACTTAAAATGCCTACGCTGTGTTTTTAAGTGACTCACAATTCACAGGTACAAGTAAATACCATTTCGACAATGCAAGTAAACAGATAGATCCACCATCTTGTCGAAAGAGTAATAACCATGGGTTTTCAAGTAATTTGTTAGTTTTAGGTAAAACATTTGAAATAAAATTCAATCATAGGATTACTTCAATCGTGATTTTAATCTAAAGTTTGCCTTCGCCCGTCGCCGGTCTTATTACATGGTTTTTGACGTGATAACGTCTTATAATTCGATGGAGCCGGCTGCTCGTACTGGCGTTACCTCGCTCTGAGGCGTTCCATTTAATACTTGAAGTGCAAGTGAGAGCGCGGAACGAGCGACAAAGAGGCACAATCGGCCTCCGCGTTCGGCAGCGTTTGACATCGGTCTCTCTCCTACTTGAGTGAGCGATGCGTCCGCGTAGACAGCTGTATGACGTTGTCACGTTCAACTGTCGTCAGTTAACTGACTTTACAGACAGCTGATTTTTTTTAAGGAAATGTAGAGCTTGCATTACTGCTGAAGGCTAACAGTTTGAACATTTGCTGTAAATCCTTGATGTAGTTAAATTAAAATCACGATTGAAGAAATCCTATGATTGAATTTTATATCAAACTTTAACCTAAAACTAACAAATTACTTGAGCACTCATGGTTATTTATTACTCTTTCGACAAGATGGTGGCTCTCTCTGTTTACTTGCATTGTCGAAATGGTATTTACTGGTAGGTACCTGTAAATTTTGAGCGATTTTTAAAAACGCAGCGTAGGTATTTTGAGTCCATGATTTAAAGGGTACAGTGGGATACAGCTCAAGTTACCTAAAAACAAAGAAAAATGACGCTTACTGCAAGGACATAAGAGCTAGCAGTGTGTAGTCTGATGCGTATCCTTGTGTACAAACATTTTATCTCATGAAATAAAATTGATAGGAAATCCGGTTTAGTTGAAAAAACATTTTTTATTTCCAAAACTAAGAAGTACTCTAGCAAGTATTATACCATTTTGGAATCCTGGATAAATGCGCCAATTTTTAAAGTTACATGCCATGATAGTGTAGTACATTTTTTTTGCGGTACAGACGGTTAAAGTTGGGTGATGTAATTATCTGAAATGAAACGTTGGCCAAAACTCCACGATTTCATTGAAAACTGAGGCAGTTATGGCTTAATTTTGAATTGTAATTTACAGAAGGGTTATTCATGCTTACGTTGCAGAAAAAAGTTTCATGAAAAGTTAATATTTGTAGTCACAGGACTTAAAAGATCATCACAGGGTGTCAGTTTTTTCTGTTTTTTTTTAAATACTCATAACTGGGAAGTTACTTAGCAAATATTTTTTTTTATATTTTTCTGATAACTGTCATGACTTGGCGCATCACCCGTTTTCGGCTGGACGTTGACTTATGGGACACCCTGTATAGCTTGACGAGCCGACAACCCTTAAAATAAAGATTTTCGAATGACGGAATACGAAACGTAAACCGACGACATCGGTAAGATTGCAGGGAGTCGGTAGTTTGAGAGGCTCCGAATCCTTACTGAACATATAAAGGGGAGTTGTCTGGTGTCTCGGCTGTGTGTTCTCGGTGGGGATCGAACCCACGACCTACGGCGCAGAAGGCAGAGTTACTACCAACTGGGCTGAGAGGCCAGTCAATGGGTGAAGTGGGGCTGTAGATAATGCTGAGTACCAGTGGCGACTCCGCACAGATGCTTGGCGAGCCCCACGACGGCGGCGCTGGCGGCGGCGGCGGGCACGCGCGCCAGCGCCAGGTGCCTGAGGTCGGTGCGCAGGCGCAGCACGCGCGCCGGCAGCCGGTTGTCGCGCTTGTGCCGCAGCGAGGCGCGCTCCACCGCCACCACGCCGCTGTTCCCCGAGCACCAGGCGAGCCCCGCGTAGTACGACATCTGACCTGCAGGGGACAGATCAACTTCATTATTTAACTGTCAACCATCCAACTAACTAAATTCTCTCACTCAAACGACGAGCGAAGTCGTAAGCAACCGCTAGAATATGTCAGTGTAGTAGTGTGTGTGTGTAGTGTGATTATGCTCAGTGTATGTCTATACTGAGCAGCAAGGAATTTCCCAAGTCTTAGTTTAACTCAGACCCTTATTTTTTTAAGAAAAGTTCGGGTAGATGTTTAAATCTTGCTAAAAAAAAAGGGAAATAATAATGGTATCATATACCTTTCCCAGCCCCCAACTCCACATAGCAAGTCCTGTCCTGCACCAGCCCCTCGTCCTCCACCAGCCACAACAGGCTGGAAGCCTGCCTCAGGTGTCGGAGTGAGCTTTCAGTGCGGTCACACTCATTGAACTCCTCTAGCACTACTGAGTGAATGGGCCGGTCTGGGGCTGTTGTGATGTTGTCATGTATGTATTCTACAAACAGAAATAAAACTATTCCCATCGATTTCTAAAGCTTAGGTGGTGTCATTTCATCTTCTATCAAAACTAGGCAAGGGAAAATATGAAAAGACAATTATGCCAATACCATATCCTCAGGGTAAGTCAAAGTCAAAATGTCTTGATTTAATTGTCAACAAGGTTATAGAGTTAGGTGCCAGTTCAACTATAGTGTGGTTCCTACCATTAAGTAAGTGACCATAATCTGAATAGCAGTTTCAGGAGCCTACACTTACTATCATACAGATTGTTGACTTTATCTATGACTAGCATAAGAGTTTCTTTAGAGATTTCACTGAGTGGTTTCCGCAGACATGTCTCCTCTGCAGCTGGAGCATTCACATTAGGTATCACATACGGAGGCAGCTCTCCCGGTCTTGCATTGCATATTGTCAAGTGTTTCTCGAGCTTGCTTAGGTAGCAGGTACTGAAAAAAGATTATTTTAAATAAGATGGTTTATCCCTATTGTACTTCATTTATATCTACAATAAATCTTACTGTTTCGGGTCATTTGGACATGGTACTCGCTTGTCTGTCTGGAACAACAGCAAATAAGTACAGTAGTACCACAATTTTAGCTTTTGGTCCTCCTTCTGGGCAGATGGCTAAAAAGCCCTTACCTTTCCATCTTCTGTCAGAGGCTGTGGATCATGCTCCCCACAGTACTGGCGGTTGGGCCGGACTGTCATACGGCAGAGCCTCTTCTTTCTGGCCACGAAATGTTGGCATTGTGGCTCAAGAGAAACAGTTTCTACGGTCTTCGTGGAATTAACCATATTTATAAGTTTTTTTTCCGTTTTCCTTGGACGAATTTTGTTTACATTATTTTGAGAATCTTCGTCTTCTTTGTTGGTCTACGTCCGTGCGTGCGTGTCAGTGTCAGTGTCAGTGTTGCTGCGTGAGATGTGGTCTGTCTCTGTCTCTGTGGTCTCTGTCATTTATATTATTTCATTTCTCTTCTCTGTCCTTGTTTATGGTCTAAGATTTGTCTATCGTCTATTACTATTCTATCGATTACCGATATAGTATGATTATTTTTCTACTACTTTGAACGGACAGATAGAACGTCTCTATTATTTTATAGCTTGATCGAGCTTGCAGAGCTTGCTTGATTGTTATTGAGTTGACATTTTTGTCGTTTGGTCGGACGTCAACAAATTTTGAGGTTAGGCGTCGAATTTCGGTTTACTTTTGTTTTTTTAGTGTATTATGTAGTGTAGACGTTAAAAATGAGTTCACCGAGCCATGAAATCGAAGAGGCGACTTCGACTACCGAATCTATAGGTAACGGGCCCAGTGGAAGCGGTGACAAGAGCGCGGCGTCGGAGAACCAGAGGCCGCCCGCCAAGCGCCCTGCTTCGAACGCCGTTATTGAAATCTCAGACACTGAAAGTGATGACTCTGATATCTGTGCGATTACATCGTACCAGGCTTCCGCTGACGAGGTGAAGAGGATCCGCGGAGGTCAGTATTTGTGTTTGGTACTAAGATGTTCCTATTGGTTTGGGCGGGAAATTCAAATTTAATCAAAATATCCAAACCAATGTGAAAGTAATTCGAGTGCGCTTTGTTCAATTTACGTTATTAGTACCTTCATAGCTATAACTATCAAAATTTAGCCAACTTTTAGAGATCTGAGCGAACTCATGCAATATTGATGTGGCTAGGGAATTCTTGTAGGAATAATTACCGAATCTCGTCTCACCATTGATGTATTTATTTTCAGATGAGTACTCGTCTTCTTCATCATCCTCATCAGACTACAGTTCAGACTCTGAGCCTCATTGTGAAGATGACTCTGTTGTTATTGATGATACAAAAATTAGTATAAAAGCCGTTAGAGCTCAGCTATACCCTCGGGCTAACCGAATGGAGGATCCTAAACTAAATAATAAAATAAAGGTAATTAATTATTTTATGTATTCATTCAGTAGTAGGAGTATTAGCACTTCAGCTAATATTAGGATTTAATTCATTTCTTCATTTAATATTAGGTGTATTAAAACTTCAGCTAAATGAATAATAATTATTTTTCTTTTTCAGTCTCAAGAATTAATAGATAGGTTAACATCTCACTGGCAAGACAAACTAGACTTAAAATGTGATGAGGTAACACTGACGACTGAACCCTTCCGTGTATGTCTACTTCACGACTTCCTTTCCAACTCGGACATAATAAACAATATAGTGGATGACATGAACACCCTGGACTGGTCTCGGAAGAAGATGGACTTGTATGAGTTCCACCAGACGGCCGACCTGGCCAGCCTCACCTGGCAGAGGAGCATCCGAGGGATCTATGAGCTTTTAAAGACTGAAGTTATGACATGGGTAAGTAAGTAAGACCAGTGTAGGAAGTAGTGATCAGGTATTCTCGAGAAGGCTCAAGGTGGTCCCTAATTTAAGTAAAGATATTTTTAGGGTTTTTACTGTCTCAAGTTATGGTAAAGCCACTTGAAATGGCAGGTCTCTCTATTATTCTCAGTCATTAAAGTAACATGAATAAAAAAAAAAAGAACTTTTGATAAGGTTTATGCCACGGTGAAGTGACAAGGATTAAATAGGGAATGAGTAGTCATATTATGAAAAAAGAGTTTGGTATGGATGTGGATGGTGGTTATAGAATATAAAAGAAGTAGTAGACCAAAGAAATGATAGATGGACTGTAACAAAGATGACATGAGCATTAAAAGTATGAGCACTAAGATGAAGAAAGATAAGAGATGAGTGGAAGAAAAATACCTGTTGTGTCGACCCCACTTAGCATGGGAGATTAATATTGATAATTGTAATTTACAGATGTCACAAGTGACAGGCTTGCAGTTGACATCCGTGTCTGCATCCTGTTCCCTATACGGTCCCGGAGACCATCTCCTAGTCCATGATGACATGCTGTCGGACCGGCGGGTGGCATTCATCCTGTACCTGGCGCCCTGGCAGCCATCCAAACCTCCACTCACAGAGAACGGCAATGATAATCATGTTGCAGAGGTATTCATTAATTTACGCTCTCGCTCACGGGAGAGCTCGTTACAAGAACCGCGGAAACTGGCTTTCGCGGCTTGGACGTCAGCGCAACTCAATACAAATCCTAGAATATATCATCATCATCCACAGCCTGAGTTCACCCACTGCTGGGTATAGGCCTCTCTCTGTATGTGCCACTGGTCTTGTGCCAATCTCATCCAGGTCTTGCCCGCGATGATCACCACATCGTCTGCCCATCTTGCCGCAGGACGATCAACACTAGAATATGGGTACAAAAA
Source organism: Thera obeliscata (assembly GCA_947578465.1). Taxonomy (NCBI): domain Eukaryota; kingdom Metazoa; phylum Arthropoda; class Insecta; order Lepidoptera; family Geometridae; genus Thera; species Thera obeliscata. Next base: position 12,203,829 of record OX387918.1, on the reverse strand, counting down.
AAATTTTTGCTTGGAGCACTCCACCAAGCACTTCATTAGACTTCGCTGAAAGCTGATCATCAATAAATAAATGTTGTATTGTATTGTAGAAGGAGAGCGGTTGGAGCGCGCACATGGGCGGCGCGCTGGAGCTGGTGGCGCACGACGCGCAGGGCCCCACGCGCGTCGCGCACCGCGTCTACCCCCGGAACAACATGCTCGCCTTCTTCAAGGTCGACGCACACTCCTACCATCAGGTCAGCGCTAACCATACTGTCTAAAATACAAGAGTTTTGACTACTAGGAGATCTGAGGGGGAGTCGTGAAACTTTTTTTATTTGTCTGTCACATCCCCAGGTCGGCGAAGTGCTATCCCTAGAGCTGCCGCGGCTGTCCATCAACGGTTGGTTCCACGGGCCGGCGGACCCGTCGGAGCCGCCGGCGCCCCCCGCCGCGCCCCCCGCCGCCGCCCCCCCGCCGCCGCGGACCCGCCAGCTGGGCGCCGACTCGGACGACGAGGATGAGGACATGGAGCCGGGGCCGCCGCCACCCCTCAACGCCGTCAAACCGCACAATGAAGTCGTGAGTACCGGCAATGCTTCACTGGAATGGCGTTGTGACGACGCAGGCTTGTAAAAAGCCTTGCCAGTCATAATTTTGACGGTGCTCTTTGAGAAAAAGAAATGAGCACACATAACGTCATGTTTGGTCCCAAGAGCTTTTTATGCCTTGAACAAACTTGGACAAGATCACTCATCAGCAAATATAATTAGACGTGTTGCGCGTGCAGTGCAGTAAAGAGTGGTGCTCCCCCAGGTGCTGCTGAACCAATGGGTGGAGGCGACGTACATGTCTCCGCGCGCGCGCGCCGCCGTGCAGGCGCAGATGGAGCGCCGCAGCGAGGCCTGCCTCAAGGAGTTCCTGCTGCCCGAGCGCTGCCAGGAGCTGCTCCAACGTCTCAAGGATCCAGGTACTACTAGCGCTTCACTATATACTATAGATCCTAATATAAACATTGAAAAGCACGGGACCCAAACATAAGCCCTGTGATACTCCTGAAGGAGCAGTAAAATGCTTCAAAGAGTTCTAATACCAACCTCAAAGCACATACCTCGCATTTGTCAAGTAAGACTTTTATCTGTCAAATTAACCAGTTATTCCAGCCACTGCATGATTTTCAACAGTTAAATTGTAATTCACCTTCTAGAAAGCCTTGCTAAAGTCAATATAAATTGCGTCTACTTTTTGACCATGATCGTTTCCTTGTCAAATTAGATTCTTAATTATTTATTGCACACAATACAAAACATAGGAAAAGGACAGAAATGGAGGGCATGTACAAAGGCGAGCTTAACCCTGAGCAGTTTTCTTTTAGGCTAAAGAGATTGCACCATATAGACTAATGACTATAAATGGTCGATATCGCTTTGACAGATCGTATTCCAAGATTTAAGTGTTGTGTGTTGTGTTGCAGAGGTGGAATGGGAGGAGCGCGGGCCGTGCAACCGGCGGCACTACTGGGCGGTGTCGGCGGCGTGGGCGGCGGCCCGCGAGCGCAGCTGCCCCGTGCGCGCGCTGCTGCAGCTGTTCGGCAGCCTCGCCTTCTGCCGCCTGCTCGCCGACTGCACCGACCTGGCGCTGCAGCAGCTGCACGCGCTCGAGCTGCAGCGCTGGCGGGCCATGGACTTCACCGTGAGTATCCGGCAGCGTCGCCTGGCGCCGCCTGCCCCGCCCCCCCGCGAGTGTAACGCCCTCCTTCCTGTGCGCAGCTGATCCCCCCGCGCTCGGAGTACCAGCACGCGCGGCTGGAGGCGGTGCTGTACCTGGGCGCGCCGGCGCGGCCGCTGCCCGGCGCCGTCACCACGTACCTGGCGCCCGAGGACGGCGCGGCGGGGCCCGACCACGACGCGGCGCTCGTCTACCTGCCGCCCGAGCACAACACCCTCAACCTGGTGTACTGCGACGCGGGCGCCGCCTCCTTCCGCAAGTACCTCAGCAAGCTGGCCATGCAGGCCGACGACTGCTTCTACATCCTCACGTGCTCGTATCGAGAGTGACGTCACTGCCACGCGCACGCGCCCCGTGCTCACGAACGGTGCGATGTGAGACAGTGATGCGGTACGACTTATGGCCTTACTGACAAGCGTTACTTAGAGGTTACCGTTACCTTGCTTAAAGTTAGGCCCGTCCTTGGCCTTACCTGGCAGTATGAAATAGCAGTTGCTTATGCCCTGATTATGTTTTAAGCAACGCTTGGAAGTAAGGGGGTAAATCGCTAGCTATTTATGAAATGAATTCGTTCGCGGTTAGGTTCACGAACCAAAGTATAGTTGACGCATTTTTGCGCTCAAACCGTCGTTTACAGCAGCTGTGAAATCTGAATTAACATAATGTCCTTTCGGCCCCGGTAGTCTCGACTTAGTAAGCGTACGTTACCTCGTCGCTAAGTCTCTAATTGAAGACTCAACCACGATTTATCGTATGCTTACTATGTCGAGACTACCCCCCAGTGTAGGTCCCGCTATCGTGCTATGTACATAGGTAGGTAGGCACACGCCTTAGGCCTCCATAAAACACATTTTAGCTATGAAATACAGAAAGGAATCCAGTGTAACCGAAGCGCGAAATAACTGCAATAAATGTAACATTACAAATTCAAGGGAACAAACTGTACCAGCAGATGATGAAAACAATCTCTAAATATAATTCTTAGAAAATAATAATGACAATATGTATTAAATTATTAGTATGCTTTAGTTTCGTTGAATTTATGAATTTGCAAGTGTGAACTTTCTAAATTATTAACCATGGTTCACGAGCACTAATTTAGATTAGAAAGTAGAAATAATTTCACATAATTTCGCTAGCGCAAAAGCAATGCTCAGCATTTGCTCTAAATTTAATTTCTAAAAGTTTTTGTCTATTTTTAAAAGGTCACAAGAATCATTTTGAAATGAAAAACGAATTTGTAACATCATTCCAGCCAAAAAATAATAATGTCTTTGTTTTTAGCAGTAAGCTATACATTCAAAATTTCAAATTCGAAATAATGTTTATTGAGTTATCACAAAGATCACTTTGAAACGTCTTAAAGCTAGGTAAGTCTAGGTGTCAGTTCCACGCGACCAAGCCTAGAACAAACTACGGCTTGGTTCCTACAGTTTTTTTGTATGATTCTATTACAAAATAAAAATAAAAATAGCAGTGAAGTTCCAGTGTGGTTTCAGTGTGGTGTATCTTATAGACATCTAGATAATCTTAACTTGCCTTGTTTAAATGATTTGAATCATTAGGAATAAGTAAATTCATAGTACAATAACTCGCGTAATATCACAACTCATTTTATACAGGGTTGTAAAAGGATCACTTCCCGAAATCACATCTTGATCAAATTATTTCGAAAAAGCAAATCTCAATGGTCAATTCTTGGAATCATATTTATGAATGTTTTGTTTTTGAATGAACGAAATAATTTTCAGTAAAGTTGTGTTGATCTCCATCCCCATATACAGGGTTATTCATTATTAGCTGCAAATACTCAGGAATTAGGTTCAACAAATAAAATAAAAAATATTTATGAAATGATTTTTTTTAAGTTTTGTTATGAAAATCCCGAGAAAATCGATAAAGGAATCATTGGCGCCTGACCTATTTTGACCTTTGATCCGCGCCCGCGCGCCGTGAGCGACACTCTGCGTTCAGTCACCGCCTGGGTGGGTCATCGTCCTGTTCTCCATGACAATCATTATGCAATAGCCGTAAAGAAATTAATAAAAATAAAATTTTGATACAAAAACTTGAAAATTTTTTTGATCAAATTTAAAAAAAATAATTTCATAAATATTTTTTATTCTATTTGTTGAACCTAATTCCTGAGTATTTGCAGCTAATAATGAATAACCCTGTATAGGGGACCGTCAACACCCTTGTAAAACGATATTATTTAATATTCGTAATCTGATTGTCTTAGATGCCTGAAGCCTTTTTGTCTAACTCGAAGTCTAGATTAATAATTAGGGATAGCTGTGTAGATACAACTTCAGATTTCGGGACTGGTCTTTATGCACACTTTAAAGGCTTTAACGGCACACTGTAATGATGATGATGGTTATAAAGGCATCAACCAATGTAATGAAGTACATGTGGAGTACCAGCATCTTGTAAAATTTCATAGTGTCCATTTGGAATTATTTTTGTAACGCATAATTCACTACATAAATAATATTTTTGCATGAATAGTGACCTAAGATTCGATGTGTGGTAATTATCAAGTAATCGGCTAGGTTAAATGATACATAAAATAACTCTTGTTTTATTAAAAAATAGTTTCCCAATCAATTCCTAGATGGCGTTGGACGTACCAGTAACTGAACTAAAGTTCCCTTGCGTTTGATTGATAGTAATTTCCTGTCTGTTTGAATACCTACCAATCCTACCGCAATGTGTTAGGTGGTAATTGGAATTCCTTAAAAAATCATTTTTTTCTTTGAATTTTTCGCACTTTGAAGTATATTTTCTGTTGTTTTTTGAACAGATCGTTGACAAAGAAATCAAAATGCTCGTCATTTCAGTGGGTTGTGTTTTATTTCAGATTCGACAGATTAGTTAGACGTTTTAAGGCTTGAACACACCGCCAGCGAACTAGTTCGCTAGCGATGGCGAACTAGCCCCCAAATAATTTGAAGTCTCCGAAATGTACATTGCCATCACAATGGCGCTTTTGGCGCTAGGTCTAGCGCAATTTCAAAGCATTTAACTGCTATTATTTTGTAGGCTAATCTTGGATTAACCTTGGATTTTAAATACGTGTCGCAGTTTGTAGTTCATATAAATTGCCAAGTTAAAAAAAAATTACATTTCTATTGAGTTTTCAAAAAAAAAGATATTTATTGAGCACTGTGACATGCGCACCTATTTTATCGGACAACTTGTGTCTATTCAAAGTATCTAGAAGCATTTAAAGTGTCTAGGTTTATGACTACAATGCTTAATTTAAAAAAAATAAAAATACATTAGTAAAAATAGCCAAACCCTGGAATGGACCTGGCAGCACTGGCCGCAATTTAGACTGTCAAGATATGAAAGATATTTAGCCCAATCAAAACACTTAACTACTGCTAGGCATGGGAAATAATTACCTGCAGTTAATCGGCTCATTTACAACCTTGAGCTTGTTCAGCTCAAACAACTCAGCGGCTCAAACATCATGTAGTTGTTGTAGAAGTGTGGAAGTGCGAGTGCAGAAGTTAAGCCGCTTACAGACCTTCTGGCTTCACTTCGGAATCATTTAGTTAATATAGTTACCTACTTTAATTTTTTTCACTGAAATACCTAACCTACCTACCAAAGTAGCAAGCAGCAAATAAACTGAATAAATAAAGTCTGTTTAAACTATTATCGCCACTGTTTGTTTTGAGCCGTTATTTATTAAAATTAAACTGCTAGCTATGCTAAAGTATAAAATGCTATGATGTGCGGTTTTGGCCCTTACGTATTTATTGCAGAAGCAAATTTTCAACATAGTTTCTATTATTGGCTATGCATACCGTAAACCTTATATCTCTTTGTGCTTCTTCCAGAACGACTTCCAATTTGATCAGGGCGAGCAACGCCAGGCTCCATAGCTCGTCTTAATCTAGGTCTTTACCTATGAAATTGTACATTTGAATATTTTTTATGCCATTAAAATTAGATAGGCGTAAGGCTCCAAACCCCACAGCAAGCTCAGCCGTATAATTAGTTGGTCTAACTCCATCACGGCTAAGCTTGCCGCGGGGTTCCAATTCTTCGGTCCAACTTTTTCACCACTTCTACTATCGTCTTCAATTCAAGGCCTGCGCACACCTATGTGCTCTTTACCGTCGTCAGTATTTTCGAAGCATTACAACCTTGGAATTTTCAAGTCAAGAGTGAACAAGTGAATAATAGCTAAGCGTGCTCCACCTTAGGCTGCATTTTCACTTTCCATCAGGTTTGATGGCAGTCAAACGTTTAGCTATCAACAATAAAAAAAAATACCTATATATGTCGCTGGCCATGGCGATCAGTGAAACGCTGTCAAATTTGAAAGCGATATTTGACATCGTTTCATTGATAGCCATTGCCAGTGACCTAGGTGTACACAGGCCTTCATATCGTTGTTGACAACGGTTGCCAGCCGACCACAAGGCTCGTTTTTCAACTCATAATTTGCAGATTTAAATTTAAGGCTTTGCATGGGTGCAAAATACAAAAGCACATTTTGCCCTCCTTTTTTCTACACTAAGCCTGTGCAAAGCTAAGGCGATTGGCTAGTTATGTACATGGAATACATAGTGAGAGAACTGGCATGTCGTAGAACCTACATAAACCGTAAAACATTGTCAAGTGCACGAAAAGAGCCTCATTGAGGTGCGTTTATAATTCTTTCACCACATTACTTTTGAATAAACTTTTGTCACCATAGTATTAAGTATGTTAAGGCTGCAATGCTTTCTAATAGTATAGGATCCCTAGAAGAAGGACCTTCACCGAGCTGGTTATTTAATGAAACGTATTTTATATTTAATTAAACATGCCAATAAATATATTCTATATGGGTTGCCTATCAAATTTCAGTCCAGGATATGATTAATTAATAATTCAAAAAAAAATATGTTTTTTTAACTTTCCACCGGTTTGTTTATTAGACAAATTCTATACCAATCGAAAGTATAGACCCCATAGAATATGCAAACGTTAGGTTGCCTATTTTTTTCCGGTCACAACTCTCGGGTAGCCAGGTATAAACAGGAAAATCGATACTAGCATTTTGCACCGGTATGTTTATTGAATAAAAATACTGGGGTCTATACTTTCGATTGGTATAGAATTTGTTTAATAAACAAACCAGTGGAAAGTTTAATTTTTTTTTTTTAATTATTAATTAATCATAATTATCCTGGACTGAAATTTGATAGGCAACCCATATAGAATATATTTATTGGCATGTTTAATTATATATAAAATACGTTTCATTAAATAACCAGCTCGGTGAAGGTCCTTCTTCTAGGGATCTTAGACTATAAGTGAGAGCTGAAATAAAAAGTTTTGGTTTGATTCAATTTTGGTGTGAGCTACACTGAGCTGCACAAAACGTAGATAATAATGACTCCTTCTGTCTTCGACCATATCACTTTACCAAACTTTGACACAAGAGGTGGGCGTGGCTACGCCGCCGCCACGACCAAAGAAGTAGGAAATATAAAACTTGTTAAACCCATAGAGCAGCAGCATTGTTTTTGACAAAGTCAAACGGCTTCGTAGGTATTGCTTTTACCCAACATGCTGATGCAAACAGGAATGTTATGATATTGACCACTATGTGTGTGTATAAGTATTTTATGATTGCTCATCTGTTCCCCTATATCAAATAAATATAAAAATAGAACTAGTTTATTTTAATTATATGACAGCTGTCAGTTGAAAGCGATTCTATCTAGGACTGAAAAGTATTATTTTCAACCCACTCCTCAGGCAACTTCAGACCTTCTTTCTGAATATGAGTAATGAAAAATATAAAATAAAATGTCAGGAAATTAAAAACAAAAATAAAGTAGAAAATCACACGCAGTTATACATCACGCTCGCAGAATCCCAAGCATTCAGAAATAGTTTTCATCCAGCGATCCTCAAACATCTCACACCCAAGATTAAATGAAATGCGTGGAACAGACATGTTAACATACATAGCATAGGTACATAGCGGTGAAAATCATAACCTTTCCTTTTTTTATTTTCTTCGCCGCAGTCTATGTCTATATCTAGTCGAGTATAAATAGTATAAGGTCGGGCGCGATATAGATTAGATAGATCAGAAAACGTCGAATACAACAATTCAAATTCAATCAGTTTTCAATTTCTAATCCGCACAAGATTTTCGCCGAACACATTTTGTGCTAGACCTAAATGGTAAGAAAGTTGACAGACTGAACAGTATCCTTGGTTCATTAGAATTTTTCTATCAAACGTTTTCTTATGTACTTACTTAAGTACCTACCTATTAAACACCCGGCCTTATACTATTGAATTAGAGCACGGGTAGTCTAGTTTAGAGGGTTGCGAGCAATCCAATCCAAAGATTGACTGGACTCTCAGCTCAGTTGGCAGTAGCTCTGCCTTCTGCGCCGTAGGTCGTGGGTTCAATTCCCACCGAGAACAAATATTTATTTGGTGAATGCAGATGTTTGTTCTCTGTCTGAGTGTTATATTGTATTCTAACTATGTGTTAACAAAATGATGTGCAGTAAAATGTATGTACTATAGGAATGAGATAGTTGATTGTAATACATCAACTATCTGATTCCTATAGTACAAGACAAGCTCGGGGATAGACAGTGTTTTGTGGATTGTCTACATTATTAATTTATTTTATAAAGATCTTGGGTTAAAATTTGGTCGTGCACCACCAATGTATACTATTCTGTCAGTTCATCACCTATCTTATTATATAAATAGATATACTGTAGCTGTAGGTTTATCGACAAGATAAACCTAGCTCTAAGACTTCTCAAAGTGATCATTGATATTATGTAATTTTAAAGGTACAATGAATAAAATTAAACATTTTTACTTTACTTTGACTTTCACTTTGAATACTGCTACTCCATTGTAATCTCCATTTGATAACTCTTTGAATTGCTCGAAATCAATTGTCAATTTGAAAAAACGTCAAAACTATAGCGCTTGCAAAACAGGAAAGTATTAAAAACCGGATTATCTCCGGCTTCCGGCCAAAAACCGTTTCCAGGTTTGGTCAACGTAATATTTTTTCATATAGTAGAATTTTAACAAGAAAACAATTTTCTAAGATACCTACAAAATCAACTATTAAAAAATTGTACGAAATAGGAATTAGTATCTATGTGAAGTTTAATATTACTTACCTACTTTATTATTGAGTAGTTTATTGTTGAGTAGATTAGTAGTAGTAGTGGAGCTTTTTGTGAAGTGCTCATCCAGGGAAGTACTACCACCATACCTGTTTCTGCCGTGAAGCAGCATTGCTGTATTTCTGTTTGAAGGGTGTGGGTGCCGGTGAAATTACTGGCACTTGAGGCTGAACATCTGTACGCGTGAAGCTGATGGACGCAGGGCAGTGCATCGTAGGGCAAATTCCTGGCGTGTGTGACTTACGAGGCAATGCTTTGTTACAGGCTATAGGTACCACTGTTACCACTTACAGGCCTATACCCGAGTGGGATCCTAGCTAAAGAAAAATAAGAACACAAATGAACAAAAAGTAAAACTGAAAAAAAACTAATAAAAATAAATCTAACATCAAAATATATGTATTAAAAATAAAGTTTAAATTAAATTTAAACAAAATAATGACTATAATGTATGAATGTAAATAATAATGATGATATAATAATAATCGAAATAATAAGTAATAATATGCATGAAATGTAACTTAATGTAGATTATGGAATGAATGGGCTTTTTTAATTATTTTTTTTTATAGTTACCACTTAACATCAGGTGGACCATATGCTTGTTCCATCAGCTAGATGTATTAAAAAAAAAGACGCAGTGCAATAATAGAAAAACAAAGTATTGGTTTTATTATGTTTTATCGGTTTTTAGCTATGTATGCTTTTAGACAAAAAAAAATCCATTTATAAAAATAATGCATCTTTTTAGTAATGTTTCAATTACCTGGACATATTAGGGCTAAGAATAAAGTGATGGTGAACTGAACGCGCGAACCTTGTGCAAACAACACCCACACCATTGCCTCCATATTGCCACTGTTATGACTTTTGAGGAACAAGATTTAGCGCAGTTTCAAGACAGTATCTAACACTAATACTAGCTCGCTGCGTACAATGACAGTTCGCGGCGCTGTGTGGGGATGAATGCAAAACCCTACGCTTGAAACTGATCGCCATCGCCATCGCAGTTCGAAACTGTTCGCCGCAATCTTTTCTAAGCTTAATTCATTCACCCGCTAGTCCGGGGTACCTAGGTAGTTTTTGTTCACGGGGATTAAAAACAAAACAATATTTTTGAGGCTCAATCAGTAAGATTTATGTTTCTGATACTAAGGAAAATCGGAATACGTAAAACTTCCCTCACTGTATAGGCATACGCCTATCTATCATTGCGTCCTGAAGTGAGGGTAGTTATTATACCTCCACCTCTCAACGACGATAGCACTCATGTCAATGCTCCAGTCTGCCCACGACCACTGTTATTACAACATAGCCGAAGCGTCGGGGAAAATTATACGCGGTAAACACCCATCATCATCATTATCATCATCATCAACCTATATTAGTCCACTGCTGGATGTAGGTCTTTCGCAAGACGCGCCACTGAGACACCGCGCCGGTCTTCGGTTCTTCTTCTCCAGTGCTTGCCAGCTACATTTCGCAGATCGTCGCCCCACCTTGCCGGAGGGCGTCCTACACTACGCTTACCTAAACGCGGTAAAAATACCCGTGTAACAGTTTAATGTGTGTTATGATCGCAAAAGTTTAAAAAAGTACTATTGATAAATTTTGCTTAGCTGTCCGGCTTTTCGCAAAACCGGAAAACCGGGTTTGCACGCCCTAGTCAGGACGTAATGTCAGATAGGAAACTGATGGGTGGCTGAACTAATGGATGCCCGCGACTTCATCGACTGTCTCCACGGGTGGTGATTATACACTTCCTTGTTTCGATATTATATTTATGCATTCCATCTCTTATAAAAAAGTCCCCAAATATTATAAATACATTCACTTGTTCTGTTTTTTCTCCATCAATCAAAATATTACACGCTGTTAAACATTCATATCGAATACCATAAACTTAGTCTTATGATTGTATTTGTTTTTGTATTTATTGATTTACTTTGATTATGACGGTTCATTCTAGGTATGTAAATGCCCTTATTTTATTTTTTATTGATATTTGATCTTATTCTAAGCTTCTCTCCATCCAAAATTTGATTGGAAAATACTGATTTGCAGCGATATAACCGCCCATTATGCATTACTATATTTTTAAATAGTTTCAAATAAGATTCTATCCTATTATTATCTTACACAACATCTTTTTTGCTTTTAACGTAGTTAAACAAATATTTTTAGAAGTAATATATTTTTTTTCTATTAAAACTAATAGGAAAAACAATTTCCAGAGTTCAATAATATTAGAACGAATCCTCAATAGTTCTCTTTTTCCAAATTTTAGACTCTACGGGTCGTTTTCACCGATGACTAATCAGTAGATCAAATATTTGACGATTGTTTAATACACAAAATTAAGAAAAATTAAGTAGGGGGTAGTAAAACATTAAATAGGGGATGCTTTGTCTGTCACGATCTGGGAACTTTCGTTTTTATTAGTAGTGATCGCAGCGTGCAACTGTCAAAAGACGCGGCAGTGTGTGCGGAATGTATACAATTCCCTATGTTGAAACTGAACGGTTCGCCATCGCGCCCGCCAGCGAACTAGGTGTGTTCGAGCCTTTAAACACTGGGTTTGTTCCAACTTTACCTGTTACTGACGCCACTTGAAATGGATTACCAAATAATTAAGAGTTATTTATCAGTAGTATGGATGTCGTTACTGTTACGGACAAAACTGTAAACCACTTCACTATTTCTAAGATTCTGTCTAATATAAAATCGAAATAGACAGAGCTTGTACTATCTAAAACAAAATATTGTCGCATTTAAAAAACTAAGGGCACTTGCCGCTCGAATGGCGGAGTATCTTAGTGGTAATTTTTTTCGGGTTCAGTTGAAACGAACCTAAAACAATAAAATGCCTTTGATTGTGTAACAACAAAATGAAATGGTCGCATCAGTTATTTATTTATATTGTTTATGTGATTGGAAGAATGATATAACTACATAATATTGAGATGAAGTATGAATGTTGGCCAATGAGAATTGGCCCTTGAACTATTTATAAGTTAACTTCTTTGGGTTACATTGTGTTCCTAAGTTTAATACAATTATCATTTTAAATTTTACACGGTTTAATATAAGTTTGTAAATATTGTAATAGAATATTATTAAATGAGTAAGTTTATTGAAATAAGTTTTTTATTTTAGCATTAATTTAATACAGGCAATCTGAAAAATCTTTTTTGGAAATATAGGAGACAACATTATATAGGGATGATGAAGTGACAAACTATTTACCTTAGATCACCGCGGCAAACATATTTTAACATAGGTTCCCAAAAATAAGAGATTCTTCTCCGGTGCGTATTAGGGAGTGTCCATAAATTACGTAATGTGTTTTTTTTTTAATTTTATGTCCCTCCCTCCCCCCCTGGTGAGATGTCGTAAGATTTTTTTCAACCCCCTCCCCATCCCCCAATCTCACGTGAGATTGTTCAATGTGATGTTATACAAAATCAACACTACACAGAAAGTCGGTCGATTTTGATGGAGGTCAATAGGTACGCAACTATGAAAGGAATACCCTGTATATTTTTATAAAAGATTTAATTTGTCGTCTGTTCTCCTTGTGGTAACTTTGTCCGTGCACTCGTTACACAAGATCCGAGTATTGGATGTGTTCAAAGCGGCTCGGGTCAATATGTCGTCTGATCCGCGATATTAAACTCCTCGTACCTACCTACCTCTAGTATACTGCCTTCCTTTCATGCCCATCCGAGACGGGGACGGTAGAGACCCGACGGTCTACGCTATACCTTATTCATTTAATTCTTATCAAAACTGAGGAGGTTCGGGCGCATATTTTTTCAATATCAAAATTCCAAACCAAAGGATTATAAAGTTAGTAAACGATTTTTTCTTATCAAAAGGTACACGTACACGTAGTAGGTACACCTTTCCATTGGTATAAGTACCTATTACATTATCATAGCAAACAGCTAACTTAGACGATATCCATAGGTATTGACTGCTGTAGGCTCATTCTGAGTTTAAACATGATGTTAGCCAACTTGTCGTTAGCGTTAGTCGTTTGCCCCGATTTTGTATGAAGAAACGATGAGCGCCCCTGGCGGGATTGCGAGAACTATTACTTACGAACGCTACGTAAAAACATTATCCATACAAAATCGGGGCTAATACTTTGCTAACGACAAGTAATTTTGCATCAAGCTAACGACAAAATGATGTTAAAACTCAGAATGAGCCCTCGTAGTATTTTAATTATCAAACGAATCCGTCGGCAGACGCTTGATATAATATTGAGGTCGTCCTCTCGACTCGTTCTAACATAATCCACGAGCGACGCATCCCGTGGAAGTTGTCAAAGGAACTAATCGGGAGTTCTTTGCTATATTTTTAACTACAAGTAACGGTAACGGACCTCATTGAAAAATATTGCTCAGACAGTTTTTAATATAAAACTATCGCGTCTTCATAAAGTTTTGTGACTGTTCTTTTATTTTTTTCATATAGGCACCTTATTATTTTATTTGCTTGAATAATAGAGCAGTACACAAAATATGTTTTTAAAAAACATAGAACCTCAGGAAGGAACCTACATACCTCCTACGCAAAAGGCGTAGGTAGGAGTTACCTACGAAGGTAGAGGTCCGTGAGGGCGATCTTTCACACAAATAAATCTCTTATCTAACTTTGCAAAGATTACTCGAATCGGAAAAATCGCGTGTCCTCTCACTTCAGCGGAGAAGTTAGGATTTCAAATAACAAACAAGTATCGGAGCGAGCGCGAGTGCTGGCGCGTTACTAATGCAGACTGGAGTTATCAACGGACGATATTTCACGGTGAGTTGGTATCGCCGCTCCGCCCGCCGACACTGACTTATAGTTGCAGTCAGCGGGACGTGTCTCTTTTAATAATTCCTTGACTCTTCAACTAGAAATAAGAAGTTTTTATTTTAAAAGTTCCAAGAATGTATATTGTTAAAGCTTCTGAGAGTGAGATTTGTTTGGATAGTTGGCGCTCGGCAACAAGAAATCCAGAAACGAAGATAGAATCTTGAATCAGACTTTTGAAAGCGGAAGATTACGACCGACTGTGTAAATGTTACGAGTGTACTCCATTTAGGCGGGTTGACTTGGCACCTGAATTTTGGCGTTCTGTATATAATTATAATTATATTATCTAACTCACCTAGCAAAGAAAAAGTTGCTTCGTTTTCAGTAAAAAATACACAGGGATGTAATAAAAAAACGCGTCATTTATAAAATTACGTAGAGAAAAACGCGTCCGCGTCCGCTCGTTCACTGTAGCCGAGGCGTGTCGGGTGTATGGTCTAGATTCGATTAGCACACTTGCAGTATGTGGCGAGTTTGTTTGCAGTCGCGCGAGTTAGCGCCACAGCTGCACTAGCAGTCACTACAGCGCGCCGCGCGTTGCTGTCTCCTATAGTTTCGCTACGAAACTTACGGAACTACTAACTACTACTATGCGAATTGCAACTAAAGATAAGTAAGCAACGTTTATTGCACCCTCAACAGTATTACCGACTGGCTAACTTGCTTTAGTTTTAATTGAGAACGTGTTGAGCAATAATTTTGGATGTTTCTTAGTGGGCAAGTCCGCGTATATAGCCAGTCTTGCGTAGTGCCCTATCAGTCCTATCAGTTCAACCCTACTAAGACACAAGTTTGCGCGTTCACTGCGAAAAAAACCCCATTCACTGTGGCCCCTCAATTCCAGAACATGACCCTTACCATCTCTACGAGCATTGGGATCCTGGGTATGGACATCTCCAGTGACGTTCAGTTCCGCAATCATCTATTAGACAAGGTAAAGCTGGCGTCCAAAAAGCTCGGGGTGCTTAACAGAGCGAAGTCGTACTTCAGTGCAGGTCACCGACTGCTTCTTTATAAGTCGCAAGTCCGACCGCACATGGAGTACTGTTGTCACCTCTGGGCAGGAGCACCTGGATACCAGCTTGGTCCTTTTGATTCGGTGCAAAGACGTGCTGTGAGAATAGTTGATGATCCCATGCTCACAAGCGGTATTGAACCCTTAAGTCTGAGGAGAGACTTTTCCTCCCTGTGTGTGTTCTACCGCTTGTACAACGGGTTGTGTTCTGAAGAACTGTTCGAAATGATGCCCACATCTTCATTTTATCATCGGACGGCTCGCCATAGGGAGAGGGCTCATCTACATACCTTGGAGCCGGCATGGTCGCGTACCGTCCGGTTCCAGAGGAACTTCCTTCCGCGCACTCTAAGGTTGTGGAATACTCTTCCTGCCGCGGCTTTCCCTATAAATTACAGCATGGGGCTTTTCAAGAAGGGCGTTTTAAAATATTTAAAGGGTCAGCAACGCGCGAGTGATGCCTCTGGTGTTGCAAGCGTCCATAGGCTACGGTAACCACTTTCCATCAGGTGGGCCGTGTGCTTGTTTGCTAACTTTGTTGTATAAAAAAAAAAAAAAAAAAAAAAAAAAAAAAGTCCGCGTATATAGCCAGTCTTGCGTAGTGCCCTATCATCAGAATCACCTCACTCATGCAGATTTTTTCTAAAATGAAAACCCAAAGTTCCTGCTTGAATTTTTTTTTTTTTTAATATGAATAGGTTGATTTAAGTGTAAGTACCTGATTGATATATATTGTAGTTAAATACAATTGTTGAGCGGTAGAGTGTTGCTGCGTGGGCGGAGCGGAGGGCGCGGGCGGCACAAGTAGCGGGTTCGATTGATGGAGTGTGCGGCGGCATGGGACCACTCTGATCGATGTGTCGTCACCATCGACCGCTCACTGTAACTACTAATCGGTACCTACTACATTTAATTGTACTAACACGACAGTAACGTTGCAGAGAAACTGCTATCTAGCTCTCTTAAAATATAACATTACTATTTAGAAACTTTTTCGTTGTAATTATATTTAAAATGGTTTAGGGACCTTTGTCCAGCTAAAGATAGGCCCAAGTCCCAGGTTGTTTAGCGTACAAAGTAATTTTTCCCACAATGTGTTTACCTACTGTGTGCTGGTGTGTGCGTGGTTTTCACACTTAGATCGTCAAAAAGTTTTGAACACAGTAAGCAGGTTTTTTAGGGGTAGTAGGGAGTTCTGTGTTTAGTTCACTGTGTTCTCTTACTTCCCAAGTCGGCGCCAATTCCCAGCCAAAATTCAGCATCGTTTCTCAATTTAAAACGATTCTGGCGAGTCCTGAGTTAGCATAGCGGGCGGAACGATATCTACCGAGACCTCTCGTTTGCATAATCCCACAAATACATTATAGATAGTAATATCTCCATTTTCTGCACAAAAACAGAACCTTTATCAGTTGAATTTCCCTAACTGTCCGGAATCCAATTATCTTAGTTGAAAGGATAAAACGATTCTTGGATAGTTCGTGAAACAAAAACTAATTTATTTCGTCGCTTCAAATATACATTACGAGATGTAATTGTGTTTTTCCTTTGTGTTTGTTACGTCATGTTGTAGGACTTATAGGTATACCTATACCTATAGGCATTATAGCTTGCTACAGTATTGAGCTGTACCTACTACTACTCAAATCCTCTATCGCTTTCAGCGATAAAGCCTCCCACATCGTACCTACCAAGCCATTCCAAAATTCGAAGTCAATACGATTTACAAAATTCAAAAGCGGTCGAAGGTAACTTAAAAATAAATCCAATAGCGCAGAGTGGGTACTTTACGTTAAACTTAATCTCAGGAAAGTTAATAAGTAGAGTATGTTCCCTGAGGAGCACTGCGTTCCGGTTGTAAAGCAGGTGATGGCGGCGCCGGGTTAGTGCGCTCTCAACACTATGCCGGATTGACTCGCCCACAGAATACACTAGAAAGGTGTCCGTGTACCGTTTGTATGGGAGCCGGTGTCGCCAGTTTTACATTTACAATGTTTTATTAAACATATCACGAAATATGAGGATTTTAGGAAAAAGAAGGAAGGAGGATGTAAAGAAAGTATTTATTTGTTATATGTTTTGCGTCACATTATGTTCGGAAAGTAATTATTGCGCAGCGAGGCATTTTTCATTTCACGAGCATGCATTTCGGTGACGCTTTTCTGCCCACATGGCCCTTCTACTTCTTCTTCTTGTCGTGTCACGAATTCTTTCGAACCAAGTGTGGTGAAAGGATTTTAAGTGCGCCTCAAAGAGGCCCCTTTCGTGTACTTGATACATATTTTCGAACTTTTTAGGTTCTAGGATATGCCGATTTCCTCACGATGTTTTCCTTCACCGTTTGAGAGCACTGTGAAGGAAAACATAATTTTTTACAAAACTCTTTGATACACGACTGGATTTGAACCCACGACCTTGGGATCGGAAGGCGGGGCCGCTACCACTAAGCCACCAGCGCTATACTTCGCCCTTCTACTATGTTCTTGGACTCTTGGACTCTCCAGTAAAGAAAATACAGAGCGTAGTAGAGATTTAGGAAAATAAAATATTTTTCTTTCAATAATCATTATTTTGGCTATTTTATCACTGTAGTAGCAGGATAAAATAGCCAAAATAATGATTATTACAGACTAATTTGCTTACGCTTTCTAGTTCTCAGCAAGCTTACAAGCAATACTTTGCTTCTATGCAATATGTAGTTTTAAATCCTTTGTTATCTATCTCATCCCAGGTTCTTGCAACTAATAACGAGCACCGGTACAAAAGGCCTTCCTAGTAAACAACATAGATATGAGATAAGAGAGGAGGAACAACTTAAGCCCAGCGCAGCGGAATGCTACGGCGTAGCGACGCGTAGCAAGATGCTACGCCTGTCATATTTTACAAGCTGGGCGTTGATTCCAGCATCAAAATCACTCGAGCGATCGCATTATTCGATGTGAGTTGTCGATTTTTGTTTGAAAATGGAACGCAGATTCAGTGATCACTCAACCGAGCCATATTGCTGGAATCGACGCCCTGGTTTGGATGTTTCATGATTGAAATTAAAAACTATTTATTATTCTTTCCTAATTTAGTTATTTCCTTGAACGTGGAGATCGTCTCGCCAACGTCTACGGCCGGTACGGTCGTCGCTTCCCGTTCTCCACTATAATAATATGAAGCATCATGTCTTATTCATTTTATTATTGTATGGTTAAGGAAAATAACGATGGCAGTTGAATGAAATGGAGCTGTGCTCGAGGTTGAGTTGGTTACTGTACTAATATGGCTGAATCTCAAATTGTTCGTTGTTTAGATTACAAATAACTGAAACTTCGCGAGAGGCTAATAATTTCACGCCAACGTTTTCAATTTA
Organism: Thera obeliscata; assembly: GCA_947578465.1. NCBI lineage: Eukaryota > Metazoa > Arthropoda > Insecta > Lepidoptera > Geometridae > Thera > Thera obeliscata. The sequence continues at coordinate 12,185,702 of OX387918.1, read as the reverse complement.
ACTTGTGCAAATGTGGAGAAACGAACGTTGAATGTAAGTAGGTACCTACATAACATATTATATAACTAATGTATAAAATAAGGCAGTACTTTGAGAAAGCAATCATTAAAATTTAGTGTTACACTAGCTGCCTGTCCCGGCTTCGCACGGGTGGACATTTATTTTTTAAACACACAAATATAGCCTTTGTTACTCAAGGTGAACCTACGTCCAGCAGTGGACTGATATCAATTGATGATGATGATGAAAGAACATTCTATAACGTTTAGGGGCACTATTTTCTAGAACATTTTGTCCAAATCTAGAATTCAAAACCGTTTGCATGGGTATATTTGAGTATTCTAGATAATTCTGGATTACTAACGTTTGGGTGGGAGCATTCCGGATGCTAGCCGACTTTAAATTTGATTATTCCAGATCATTCTAGAGCGTCTATGTGCATTCTGTTCTCGTCAAAGTCGATAATTTTCTGAAAAATCCCTAAGCGATAGAAAGGGATAGACATATATTAGTCCTTACGTGATAGAAAGGGATAGACATAGATTTCGAAACTTTTGCCCCTTATAAATTAATAACACCTAAAATATAAAGTATCCTATCTTTTAAGTCCGACCATATTATAGGCAGTTGCAAAATTTTATCGAAATCCGTTCAGTAGTTTCGGAGTTTATCGCGTTCCAAATTGTGACACGAAAGATTTATATATATAGATTTTCAGCCAAATGGTAACCCTTTGAATAAACATCGTCATTTTCTTAATATTGTTGATAAAATATATTTTAATATATCAAAAATATGTGTATTTCCTTACAGGACTACCCTAATACGATAGCGCACTCTTTTAATATCAGAATTTAAGTTTTTCTAATGCTGAATTCCAATTCCCCACGCTCGTGAACGTCGCGAGCGGCGGCGGCGGTGGATGTGTTTACGAGACGCGCCGCCGCGGCGCTGGCGTCGTCACGACACTATTCGGGACTAATATTAATTTGTCCCGATTTTACGAGCTTATGCCATACATCACGCAATAGTTAGCACACCCACTCCTTGGACGATATCGTCATGGATAGTACACTTTAAAATCAGAACATGCATAAATTGATTGATAATCTCTACTATTCTTTTATCTAAATTGTTTTATTTTTTTTGTATTGAACCTGCCCTATTTTTTTATAGGCATTTCATTTTTAAGGCTTGAATTGTTTTATAAAATAACCTGGAGTATTCCTTAGTAGCTCATACAACCTCACTGGTGGTCGCATTGCGACAAAGCCCTTTAAATAAATTAAAAAAAAAAAAAAAAAAACTCTAGTTCTTTTTTAGCTGTATAAATCTGTAATCCAGTAGGCATAAGTCCCAGGCCACACTCACGGCTGTACTGTAAATATAATGCGTCGACTGGTTCGGGGGTGTAAAGCTTTACTGCAGATAAAACTTAATAAGTATGTTCTGCCTTTATGTGGCGCGATGTCTTTATCGATATATTACTAGTAGGCCTGCTCGTTACACCGAATGGTTCACCTTTTGGTTCTAATGCTGAAAATCACTTCCTAGCAATATCACTTAATATTTATTTTGATCTTTAGTTTTGGGGTGGAATTCTAGTGAAAGTCCCAATAGGTACGAACAAACGAAAATAAGCTAGGAAAGTTTGTTTCCAGTTATGACAGCGTTTCACTGATCGCCACCGCAGAACACTTCGACGTGCGCAGCAAGGCTTTAGAATACACAATCTCTGCAATTGAAAATAGAAAGCATCTTTATCATGATTGTAAATTTGTTAATGAAATAAATAAACTAAAAGTGAAAGATGCATTGATTTCCGCAGCCACTCCGAGCAGCACTCCACCGCGGCTTCGCACGCTCCGTTTCAGTTTCCATTAAAAAAACATACTTATTGACCTTTAAACCTTATCTGGACTTCCACAAATAAATCAAGACCAAAATTAGCCGAATCGGTCAAACCGTTCTCGAGTTCTAGCGAGACTAACGAACAGCAATTGTTTTATATAGGTATAAGAGATTAATAAAATCTCTTTGATAAAATACATTATCGGTTTGTTTTTTAACGTCGTCGGCGTAGTCTGGAAATATATCATCTTGTCACCGGTAGGCGGACATGAAAATTAAATGTGATTGTGGGTTTAATTAATAAACAAATAACGGCTCGGCCTGATATTATGAATAAATTAATTGAAAAAACTGTTAATGAATAAATCAGCAGGTGTTTTCTAAGGTATTACAAAATTGAAAAAATATCAAATCCTTTGATCGGAAGTTTGAAAAGATGAGAGAGCTATGCCGCGATATACCTACTATCTAAAACGTACCTGAAAGCTGCAAGAAATGAAATGAAATGAAATATTTATTTGCAAGAAGCATGGTACCATTCAATCGTCATGTAAGAAAAAGTGGCTCGCCGCCCGTGAATTTTGTATGTTGGTCTCCGACGACGATAATATAGACGATATAAATTAAAATAAAAGGTCACAAAATGCTGTTGGTTATACGCATAAACGTCTCAAAGATACAGCTTTGCTATTTTTTTTTTTTTTTTTTTTTTATAATTTATAGGTTTGCGTTTGACCGCTATCTCACCTGCTGTTAAGTGATGATGCGGTGGTTAAGTGGTGATGGGTATATTTTTTTTTTATAGAATATATTCCAGATCCAGTCCAATATTAAGGATCCTACTTAGGTTTATTTCACCTAAATACGGCTCTCCGTCCTACCTCAGACGACCTAAGCTCAGAACATCATAAAACGTAAATAAATTATTGCTAATATTCATTCGTTTATCCCTTTGTACGACAGGCTAATGCCGTTTAAATAAAAGAGGATACATCCAAAGTAACCGATGCCACGACCCTTATCACAAACAAGCGATGGACCAGTAATGAACTGCATTATTTATTGTGTATCTTACTGTATTGTCGGTTAATCGGATTGTGGACCCTTTTGGACTGTAAACCAATTTTTTCCCTATTGTTATTTAATACTCTAAGAGGCTGAAGAACTGTCTACTGCTTGATGATTTCACGATAGTTTATATTTCCGTTATTTCAAGTGATGATTATAACTTCTTGTCAAATGTATGAAGAACATTTTGCCGAAGGAAAATAACGAAGAATATAATTATTGTGAGTTCGACCTCACATTATGTGTGTTATGGACAAACGTTTATTGCACCAGGAAAACTGTAGGCCTAGCACAAGCTCTGTCTGGCTCTGTCTCTGGCTCTGGTTTTGAGTTTGTGTGAGTGCTCACCAGTGTATAATACTGCATGTGTGACGTTTTGACGCAGGATTTTTTTAGTCAACACTCACACAGACTCAGAGACAGAGCCAGATAGAGCTTGTGGTAGGCCTACTGATTTTGGTGATTGTGATAGGACTTCCTAAATGTGTACTGACCTCATTTAATTGATGCACTTCCTCTTGTATTAGCCCACCCCTTTGATCCGGTTCATTTAGTAGAATAATCCCTGTTAAAGCACGTGTCAGATAACAGTATATCCATTATCAATCAGTATTCAAAAGTTAATCCTCGGAAAATAAAATGGTAGTCCAATGCTATGGCCGACCAGTAAACAATGAGCGAGCCACACCAGCAGTCCAACTGTACCACACCCGTACATCACCGGCAATAGTAGCTGCATCCGTCACGTGAGGTTACTGTACTACTCACTAGGTAGCACGAGTTATGTTCATATTGACTGGCCTCTCAGCTCAGTTGGTAGTAGCTCTGCCTTCTGCGCCGTAGGTCGTGGGTTCGATCTTCACCGGGAACAAATAGTTGTGTGGTGAACGCAGATGTTTTTTCTCTGTCTGGGTGATATTGTATTATAAGTATGTATTTACAAAAAAATATATTCAAGTATTGTTTTAGCTATCTGGCTCCCATAGTACAAGCTATACTTAGTTTGGGGCTAGATAGTGTTGTGTGAACTGTTTACAATATTTATTTATTACTTATATATATACTATCCATCATATTTTGTAGCTAAATCAATTGTTCTGTAAAGATGGCAATTTCGGAACGAAATCTTATCTGTCACATATATACGTATTTTATTATTCACTACCCTCAACCACCTACCCCAATCCTTCTCCCCCGTACCTGTGGGTAGAAAGAGAAACCGGCCATTACTGCAATTGACACCGAGCCGCGATCCGAGTGAGTCGAGCACATAACGCTCCTCCATAGAATTTCAGGAAAATCATATTTCCAACGCGATATACGGCCGCGCGTCCTTCATCATCAAATCATCATCAAATCAACGGAAATTCAGCGCCCTCCGCCAACATCAGCAAATCAACGGAGTGTAGAGAAAAGGCAGTCGAGAACACCACTTGCGGCCGCTACGAAACCCCAGGTATTTCCTTCCTGTCTCTTTACATTCCATTATTTGGTCCTTCGAGCCGGATCCCTGATCCTGTTGATTCCATAATCAACATCCTCAATCCTACATACTTATTTTATTTATTTTATAATTTCATATTTTTTGCAAAATCATCATTGTCCATTTGTTCTGTATAATTTCCTATTTTTTCGTCCGCCATATTGTCATCTTTCACGTAATCATACTTTTATCTTGTCTTTGGTTATAACTAATTTGTTGTCTGTGTCAACCGTAAGGGCTAGTTACACTTTACCGGTAAGTCAACGGGCAAGTAAGCAAGCAGCAGTTGTTTCCATTCATTTCATTCATTCAATTTTTATCAGTTTCATTCTGTCAGTCAACATAACTGTCAGTTTGTCAGTCATCTCAGCTTTCTTGCTTGTTGGAAAATCCTTTGCACTTTGCAAATTATTCGAGGTTTATTTCTTGCAAATAAGCCTTAAAGCATGTCTGATGCGAAGTTATTATTGGTCAAGTATAACCTGTATACTAAACACATTAAACAAACGTATGATTTATCTCAAGAACTGAGCCATGAGAAAGAGGTAAGCGCCAATGAAAAGACGAAATTCCTAGTGCGTTATCGTGATTTGGAGCGTCATAGGGCACTGCTGGACGATGTTTACACTGCTATTCTTGCTGGCCAACCAGAGCCAGAAAAGCAGGTTCACATAGAAAATTTGTATTACGAGTGTATGAATATGTTTTATAGCATTCAGGTTGCGTATGAACTATTTTCGCCTGCCAAGCCAATGCCGAATCTTCCGTCCACTTTGACCGCTCCTAAAGCTAGTGACGTTGAGTTTCACTTACCTAAAATACAGTTAGCACGATTCTCAGGTACACACATTGAATGGCCAAGCTTTATAGCACTTTTCAACAGCGTAATTCATGAAAATGCACGGCTTACACCCGTCCAAAAAATGCACTACCTGTTGAGCATCCTAGACAAGGAGCCCCTTTCTATGGTAAAGCATCTCATCATTTCTGAAGCCAACTACGGTGTGGCCTATGATATTCTGACTCAGCGCTATGAGAACAAAAGGTTAATAGCCGATAATTATGTGGGGGCTATTCTTAACCTTCCTAATCTTACTCAGGTCAACCTCAAAACATTAAATAAATTTATTGGCACGATAAAGGAAAATTTACAGGCATTAATGGTATTAGGTTTTGACGTCACCTCTTGGAGTTTCTTGTTGCTTCACATCATCATTAACAAACTAAATAGTGACCTTCGCACTAAATTTGAAACAACCATAGATCCACATTGTATTCCATCATGTAGACAGTTAACAATGTTTTTAGAAAACCACCTGCGTATTCTTGAGAATGTGGCCGGTTCCACATTGCCATCTGCTCCTAAAGTAGTGAATGTGGTCAACGCGGACCCTAAAGTGAATGCTTACTCTTGCACATGCTGTGGTGAAAATCATGCTATCTATTATTGTTCCAAATTTGAAGCGATGACCCCAGAACAAAGAAAACTTTTTGTAATTCAACATAAATTATGCTTTAATTGTTTGCGTACTCATCATGTATCAAAGTGTGCTTCTCAAAGTGTGTGCCAAGTGTGCCGCGGGCGGCATCATACAAAGCTGCACCTACCACGCACGTCAAGCAATTCAGCAACTGAACATAAGCCAGACGAAGTTGCTGTGGCGAACTTAAGTTCCACAGTCCAACCGCAGTCTATGCATGGTGTCGACAATGTGTCAACCATGGTTTTAGGAACGGCTTATGTTCGAGTTCAGGATATCAGCGGACACTATCAAGTAGCCCGAGCACTGGTTGATAGTGGTTCCCAAGTTTCAATCATCACTGAAAATCTAGCTCAAAAACTTAAGCTCCCACGGACCATGTCTGGGTCAATCATAGGTATTGGTGGTTCAGCGGCCCAGCCAACCCGAGGTCTTTCAACTTGTAGTATCTCACCAATGCGAGATTCAACCGTCAGCATGTCTACAGACTTTCTCATCATGCAGAAAATAACTGGTCAGCTCCCATCGGTGCCAGTAAATCACTCAGTTCTTCAACTCTGTCATAATTTAGTCCTGGCTGATAAACACTTTACAGCTCCAGGCCAAATCGACATGCTTTTAGGTGTTGACCTTTATGACCAGATCTTGGATGGCAGAAAGTTCAGTCTAGGTGATAACATGCCTACTGCCTACTCCTCCGTCTTTGGTTGGATCATCATGGGAAAAGCACCAGCATCATCTCAAGGTTTAGTCAGCGTCAATTCCATGACTCCTTCCACTGGTTTAAACCATGCTCTCACTCAGCTCTCGGAGGTAGAAGAACCTCCTAGGAAGACCAGTCCAGACCAAGGTAGTAAACATCTGTCCTTTACTGCCAGGCCTCCCCGATAACTAAATTCATTCTTTGTAACTCAGCTTCATCTCTATTATTTATTCTTTTCATCAACTTAACTTCATCTCATGGCTCATCATCTTTTAAATCTACCGTCTTTTCAATCATCTTATATTCAGCTTTTTTAACTTTATTATTATTTTTAGCGCTTCTAAAGAGCTTAGCAGCTCTTTCGGGGCCAGTATGTTCTGTAAAGATGGCAATTTCGGAACGAAATCTTATCTGTCACATATATACGTATTTTATTATTCACTACCCTCAACCACCTACCCCAATCCTTCTCCCCCGTACCTGTGGGTAGAAAGAGAAACCGGCCATTACTGCAATTGACACCGAGCCGCGATCCGAGTGAGTCGAGCACATAACGCTCCTCCATAGAATTTCAGGAAAATCATATTTCCAACGCGATATACGGCCGCGCGTCCTTCATCATCAAATCATCATCAAATCAACGGAAATTCAGCGCCCTCCGCCAACATCAGCAAATCAACGGAGTGTAGAGAAAAGGCAGTCGAGAACACCACTTGCGGCCGCTACGAAACCCCAGGTATTTCCTTCCTGTCTCTTTACATTCCATCAATATTTATCAATTTTGTCATGCTTTTGGTAATGCAATCGCTTATAGGCAAAGGTGACTATTCAACGTCAGGTAGAGAGTCTGAAAAGTAATATTTCAGTAGTTTGATTGAATTTGAAATTCATAATGACGTAATTATACATAGTATAATAACATAATATGTATTGATTCGCAGAAGAACACAGTGTTCGTTAAAAATATCTGTAAACAGATTAGATTGTGCTAGAGTGACCCCATGCATACTGTATTTACGGTGATCCCGATCGTGTTTGGTAGGCTTCGCTTAAGGCTCAATTTACACCGCCGCGGAATGGAACGGAATGGAAGAGTCAATTTCGCCTCATGACGCAGGAATTCACGGAAGACGCGCGTCAAATTTTTTAGCTCGTTTTTATTTTGTATGTAATACAATTGATATAAAGTTCATTATGCTATATACGCTTTCGTTGTTTCCGTTTCATTCCGCGGCGGTGTAAATTGTGCCTAAGTGTGCAGTGACGCGGGGTGCGGGGTGCGGGGTGCGGGGTGCGGGGTGCGGGGACGCGCCCTCCATTCATCACAGCCGGTCACTCGTTCATTAGCGTGAAACAGCGTACTAACGTGTCTCGCGTACAAACACATTTAATTATTAAAATTTAATAATTATTGTCATTCAAAAATATAAAATTACGTTTATTTTACTCTCAGTATAAAATTCATCGGTTTTAATTCACATTTAATAAAGAGGAAAGATTTGTATTGAATAAACTTAAAAACTACTGTGCTGATTTCAAACATTCTTCCACCATTGGAAAGCTTCATTCACCCTGAGTATATATACTTAATATATATATTCATGTGTTTAAATGTCCACCGGCGCGAAGCCGGGACAGGCCGCTAGTGCAATATATTACAAAAAGTACAAAACACACATAAAACGGTCGAACTGTCTGCAGCCCGTTACAAAACGGTTACAATCTTTAGATAATCTTAATTTATACGAATCAATATCAGTCTTGGTCCCAAGACAAGGTCTGCATTGTTACGGACAATTTATTATACCTAATAAATAACCACTTTACTAGATAGTCGGACTTATATGGATTAGATCTTTATTTTTTTGTACATTTCAACAGCTTTTTTTTGATAGGAAATGTTCTAACCAATCAGTTTATGTAGTATCTAAGATCACGTTCACTACTGTATGTTGATTGTTATAAGCACTATACTCGCACTAGCATATCTTTAGGCCTAACACAAGCTCTGTCTGGCTCTGTCTCTGTCTCTGGTTTTGAGTCTGTGTGAGTGCTCACCAGTGTACTATAAAGTTTGTGTGACGTTTCGACGTAGTATTTCTTTAGTCAAAACTCACATAGACTCAAATCCAGAGCCAGAGGCAGAGCCAGACAGAGCTTGTAGTAGGCCTACTGTTAAACATTGTGGAACAATCGGATAGTAACCCACTTATAGCAGCACTCTACATCTGTACGTGTACAGTTTAGTACTGATATTGGACCTAATGGACGCTTCACTAGATTACGGTTAGCTCAGTTAGATGAAACATACAATAGGATTATGTTAACTGGTTTATTTCAAGATGAACCATCTTGAAATAGAGGTTCTATAACATCACAAGAGTTCAAATAAGTTCTCGTAGCACTACTACCAGGGTCAAGGGTTCAAATCCAGTCGTGTACCAATGAGTTTTTCTGTCGAAAAATGTGTGTGCACTATGCCAGTACTCTCAAAACGGTGAAAGAAAACATCGTGAAGAAACCGACATGCCGTAGAACCTAAAAAAGTTCGAGCAACACGTGTCAAGCGTCATGCAAAAAGGCCCGCCAGCGGCCTACTTGCGGAAACCAGTCCGCACGACTACCAGTAGAGTTCGAAGCTCGTAGCACTGTAGTCACATCTAAAAATAAAATCCTTATTTCTAATCCTAGGACAGGATTTCAGGAACGAAATATGACCTGCTATATTTTTAATGCAATGTTAGCGATAAGACCGCCCATTGTACCTCTAGTTTTTAAGTATTCTTTCATGCCATGTTTACCGTAAAATTTTTGGTGTACATTAAAGTTATATTCTATTCTATTCTATTCTACTACTGCCAGTTGAACTGTTTATGGAAATAAATGAATGCTTTTTGACGTAAAACCAATATTTAATTAATTAGTATATTACCAATACCTGTGTAATGATTAATCATGAAGCAATATGAAGTGGTTGTATAACGAACATCTACCACATAATGTTCGTGCACTGAGGTGGACCAATTAATGTTTTAACGAAACTTGAGTCGGTCGGACAATTTTATATAATTACGTTTGTTTATTTTTTGCTTTTAATAACATGTTGAATGTGGTTACTTCGCGCCATATTTAGTATATCAACACACACACAACACAAGGCCACCTAGCCCCAAACTAAGCACAGCCAAATCTATACTAGTGTTGCAAAAAGTAAGTGATATTGAACTAGCACTTCACCAAATTATGACATCTAATAAACGGCAAGGATCACGTTCATTCTTCAGTAGATTTTCAGTAGATATCAGGTATTCAGGCACGGTTGATATCCCTTCAGATAATTTTGTACCAAGTATATTAAGAATTCTACTAAATATTATTATGCATAGTACAATGATTGATTCGAACCCACGCCCCTTGTCCGTTAGACTCACGGTACATGAATAAACACAGTGAAACACAATATCCGTCACTGCTTCCAACAAAATGTGAGTATCACTGTTTCAATTTAATAATGGTTCGATTTACGCATTCATTTTGTTATTACGCTATTAAAAACAACCGTTTACAAGCGTACAATACAAAGCTGGTCATTATTCACTTTTGTTCAACTATAGTTATCCACACTGAAACTCTATTTATAGAATACTAGCTGCCTGTCCCGGCTTCGCACGGGTGGACATTTATTTTTTAAACACATAAATATAGAGCCTATGTTACTCAAGGTGAACCTACGTCCAGCAGTGGACTGATATCAATTGATGATGATGATGAAAGAACATTCTATAACGTTTAGGAGCACTATTTTCTAGAACATTTTGTCCAAATCTAGAATTCAGAATCGTTTGCATGGGTATATTTGAGTATTCTAGATAATTCTGGATTACTAACGTTTGGGTGGGAGCATTTCGGATGCTAACCGACTTTAAATTTGATTATTCCAGATCATTCTAGAGCGTCTATGTGCATTCTGTTCTCGTCAAAGTCGAGAATTTTCAGAAAAATCCCTAAGCGATAGAAAGGGATAGACATATATAAGTCCCTACGTGATAGAAAGGGATAGACATAGATTTCGAAACTTTTGCCCCTTGTAAATTAATAACACCTAAATATTGAATATAAACTATCCTATATTTTAAGTCCGACCATATTTTAGGCAGTTGCAAAATTTTATCGAAATCCGTTCAGTAGTTTCGGAGTTTATCGCGTTCCAAATTGTGACACGAAAGATTTATATATATAGATATCCTCACCTTCTGGTTCTAAAACCACGGTTGCTTATCAGTAAGCCTACCACAAGCTCTGTCTTGGTCTGTCTCTGCCTCTAGTTTTGAGTCTGTGTGTGTTAACTAAATAAATCTTACGTCGAAACGTCACACACACAGTATAATACACTGGTGAGCACTCACACAGACTCAAAACCAGAGCCAGACAGAGCTTGTGGTAGGCCTACTGATCTGATACCTTAAGAATTTATTCTTGAGATTAATTTATCCTGAGTTTATTTAAATTCCTCGCTGTTGTCAATTTATTTTCTGTGTTCTAATCGACTGGTTGTGAGGATGGTGTAAGTGTATGCCCTGCAATGTGTAAGCTCCAAATGCCCTCTAAGGTATTTATAGGACGCTGACTACAGCGTCCTATAAATAGGGCCTTGGCTGAATCTGTACAAATCAACTAAAATATATGCAAAGGCTTTTCACTTTACTTACTCTTACGATTTTTTAAATACAGGCATAACACCACTTTTAAACAGCAGTAAATATCACTGACCTGCATACTAAGACGTGCCCAGTTATATGTTTCAGTGTGTTTTGGGTTTTAATTCCAGCAAGTGCTGCCTCGGGCCGCGGGTACCCTCGCCTCGTGCTGCTCGTCCTCAAGGAGTAAGGACGACCAAGTTGTAGTGAACGTGGGTGTGAACTGCGCACTTATAGTACACACAGCGCTGAAAGTGGATGACCATTTCAGTAGGCCTACCACAAGCTCTGTCTGGCTCTGTCTTTGGCTCTGGTTTTGAGTCCGGGTGAGTGCTCACCAGTGTATTATACTGTGTGTGTGACGTTTTGACGTAGGATTTATTTAGTCAACACTCACACAGATCAAAACCAGAGCCAGAGACAGAGCGAGACACAAATCATGGTAGGCCTACTGAGGCCATGGTGTGCTCTGACAGCTCTCACATGTAGATAAAAGCGTCATGAAATGCGCGGGAATGCGCACTTTAATTAATTGCGGTTTATCGCGTGCGGAGTGCACCTCCCTATGACTATGTTCTAGAATCTAGATCATATTTAGCCAGCTAGTGCCCACATTTGTGTATGACGTGCTGTTGGACCCACTGGACTAAGGTAAACTTAGATTAGTAAGATTAAGATTAGATTAGATAAGTAAGATTTAGTAACTACGATTTCCCAAAGCGTTTTTCGCGGGGTTGGAATAAGAAACTTTCTGGCTCTAATAATGTTATTGGAGAGTTTAGAACCAGCGTTTTCAGATTTAATTATCTGTGGATTGGCGCAGTTCGAAATTCAAGTACTTAATTTATTTCGAAAGCCGTGTTAATTTAATTCCAAATTAAGTCATTTGCTTTTAGAGAGTTTTAATTTTTGTGAAATTTTGGTAGTTTTTGGCGCGATGGATAAACTGAAAATTCTTACAATTTTCAAATATGAGTTCCTACGTTGGAATACCGTTTCGCTAACAACACGAAATATGAACGACATGTACCTACGTGTACGGGCCTAACACTGCTTGCATAAACACGGTCCATTATTGGTCCAATCGTTTTAAATCTGAAAATGTTGAGTTGAAGGACAAGTCTTGCGGCCGGCCGGTTACCTCTATCGACAACTATGAATTGGTGGCGATAGTGGAAACAGATCCAGCTCAATCTACAGGTTGAGCTTGCTGCGGGCTTTGAAGTTAGTGTTTTGAAAAACAGTGACAGAGCCTGATTAAGCAATAAGTAAGTGGCCTTAAGGGGCCGGCGGAGCACGAATTTTCATACAAACGTAATACCAAAATGATTACTAATTTAAGCAGATTTTCACTATATTAGTGTAATAATTGTATGTATATTGTATTTATCTATTGTATTTAAATTAACGCCAATCACAATTTTCAATGAAAAAAATGTGTAAAATGCGAATGGTAATTATTTCATTTGAGGTAAGTAATTTAAAATAAAAACTGTTCAGGAACCTAGATAAATACTATGTGTTATAACAATAATATAGTGAAAATCTGCCTAAACTATTAATCTTTTTGGTATTACGTTTGTATGAAAATGCGCCCTCCGCCGGCCCCTTAAGGCCAGCGCACATTTAGGCGATGGCGATGGCGATCAGCTAAAACGCTGTCAAACATGACGGCGGTATTTGGCAGGATGTGGTAAGGCTTGTAAGTGAGGCCAGCCATGTCTATTCTCCACCTGGGTTTACCTTTTTAACATTCTTCTAAGATACAAACATGAGACGCTGTAGCCGGAGACTTGTGTCGAGTATGCAAGTACCTACACGTACTGAAAACACAAATGTACATTGAGTGATTCTAGACCACAAGATTTGGCTGACATTATCCCACACGACATTATTATTCGAAGATCTACACTTCGATCAATATTCATAATACGAACTTTAATGTATTTCTGTTTACACGTTTTTCATTTAACTGTACAGTCTGCTTTACTAGAGTTTATACAATTCACTTACAAGTTAGTGTTGCAGCATTGTACTTAAAGCCCTTTTGCCACACTCTGGTTTGAAAAACCTAATGACACGTCGAGAAGAAGAACATTTCAATGAATTTTTTACAGCGTAAATATACAAGAAAAAAGTTACATTATTAATAGATTTCATGATCTTTGAAGTCGTCTACTAAACGTCCATTGCAACGTCACACACACAATCGAAGTTACGAACTGTACAAAGCGCAGCCTACTGAAACTATTACTATTACTACCTTGAAATCATTAGCAATGTGAAAGTATAGGGACAGAGAAATATCATTTTAAAGAGATCGAGCTCTTCAAGCAGAGTAGGTACACTACTGTTAAGTGGGTGATAGACGTACGATACGAGCAAGTACGCGTACTTATGGCTCGCCGACCTAATGTATCGAAAGTAATGTATTGAAAGTACGCGTACTTACGGTGACGCACAAGCGAATAAGGTCGGCGAGCCCTAAGTACGCGTACTTGCTCGTACGTCTATCACCCACTTTAGTCCCATCGATGTGACAATGTGGAGTGACCGCGAATCCGCCGTCGTTCCGTCAAGATCTGCCGAATCGGGTATCTCAGCATCGGCTGAGGAAAGTGAGTCCCATCCAATTCCGTGCAAGTGTTGTTGATAGCACAATCCTATTGATATGTATTGTATGCCACGTGCACTGCAGTGTTCCTCTATTTGAATAGCTGTGTGCAAACACACTCAGCACTAACAGGCACTAGCCGGTCGAGCGCGTGCATGTTACACATTCTACACTTCTAGGTGATGTGATCATTGCTCTGTGAGGGGAAAAAACAGTACTCTGAGCATACTCGGAGGTAGAAAAGTTCAAAAATAAAACGCATTGGAACAGATTCTAATGCCTAAACTAATGATTAATAAACAATATGCCTACCATGTCTGGCTCTGTCTCTGATTCTGGTCTGTGTGAGTGCTCACCAGTGCATTATGCTGTGGGTGTGACGTTTTGACGTAGGATTTCTTTAGTCAATACTCACACAGAATCAAAACCAGAGCCCGAGACAAAGACTAGGCAGAGCTTGTGGTAGGCCTACTGAATTTGGATCCATTGTTTTAAGGTGTTTGATTTTTTGCTAACAAACTCACCTTTTTTTTTAAAACTAGCTGTCGGAACAAGTATAATATGGCCCTCCTGATGTTTTATGATAACCATAGCCTATGACAAAGCATTGCCTTGTAGGTTGCACACGCCAGAAACGTGTCTTTAGATGCATTGCTCTGCGTCCATTAACTTGAGGCATACAGATATTCAGCCTCTTAGTTACTTCCCCGGACGAGCCTTTCACTAAGAGCTCTATTACTACAAACCTATATATGTATATATGTGACACTTATATAGAGGTTCTAGGTCCTAGTTAGTGATCCTTGTGATATTACTGAATAAATACTTCTAGACTTGACTTGAAATAAGCGCACATTACATAACATTAAAGTATCAAAAAAAATGGATTGGGATTTTTTAAGCTATGTACAAGAAATAATTTATTTACAAGTAATCTTCATCATCATCAGCCTGTAGAAGTCCACTGCTGGACATAGGCCTCCCCTTCATATTTCCAGAAAGAACGATACTGAGCTCTTTCCATCCACCGGCTTCCCGCAATCTTAGCAATGTCGTCGGTCCATCTGGTGGGTGGGCGCCCTATTTTTCGTCTTCCGGTTCGTGGCTCGCCATTCGACAAGTAATCTTAAAGTTATTTAAATATCTAAAACTTAAGTAAATAAGTATACTGTCTTTAACTTCTAACGAGAGGTCTTCTTAACTAATTAATTAATTTAATTAATTTATTAAGGTTTTGAACGCTTGAATAAAACGTTTCATTTCATTCATTTCCCGTTTTTCTATTTAAAGTACCATTCTTATACGAGTAGCTCATTATAGAACAATTAGATATTTCACCGAATCCTGCCCGAGCAAGTACCGAACGGACCTACCTCATCGACAAATTCGAAGAAATGTAATAATACAAGTTTGTGTTACTTCGGTCACTCGCCTCTTGGTTGGGTTTCTTTGATTGTGCTACCGTTTCGCCACTTCAAAGTCTTACCAAAGCTTTAATTATTTCATTTAGAACTTATCAAATTGTTTTGGGCCTCCTGACCTGAATAAGTAGCGCTATTATTAATAAGTCGGTACCTTGACTGTTGATAAAAATATGTCATACAAATTACGTTAAAAATGCACAGTATTCGTCCTTTGTAGCGAAGCGCTACGCAAGGCGTAGCAGAGCTCTACGCCGTAGCTCTTTACCAGCGTACCGCGAAAATTCTTTGTAAATTCTTTCTTGAGCTAAACCTAGAGTTCCTTTTAGGAAACCATTGAGAGTTGAGATTCTTATTATGTTGCTAAGGAAGGAATTCTCACCACACGCAAATCATCACGACGAGACGGTTCCACCACTTATCTCCATGAATCTTTTTTCTGCTGGTTTTACACCTTTCGATTCTAAGATCGCGAGTTTGAGTACTCATAGATATTCCTACTCCTATCCGAAATGGCTGTGATCGCCAAGTTTTTAAAATAAAGTAAATAAAACAAGTGAACTCGGTATCCGAATAAACTTTTATTGGACAAATGTAACTTCGATAGAAGCCTGTAGTTACAATTTACATCAACATTACTAAGTACAATTTAACCAGCGGCTTATTAGCATAATGTTACAGTAACACTTACGCTAATCGTATATAATCCATATCTTAATATTCAGTTTAATATATGTACCTACTCTAGGAAGTGACATAGAAAGAGCTATATTTGTTCGAAAATAAATAAAATGGGGCGAGTGGAAGGAACTAAAATAAATAATATTAAAGATAATCATAGTGACAACAACCAAATAAATAATCTACCTACAACATATTCAAAACTTCTAAAACTGAGATTCATTGAATTTTTAGTATCTAAAAGCGACTTTACACTGAGTTATTTCAGCACTGTAAGTTGACATTTCACTTGCAAAGACGTCATGTGTAACCGCTCTTAAGATCTAGCAACTGATCTGAAAGTTATAACGCAATGTAACATTCACAACGAGCATGTAGGTTACTAAAATGTTCGCGAGTGACGAGCGGCTTGCTCGCTGTACGAATGCTCATGTTACATTACGTTTACTGATAAAAAAGTAATACTGAAATCATTAGGAACCTTAAACCGCAATTTTGATTAATTCACTTCACTGGTTGGGAGTGAAGCGAATTAATTATTTAAACTCAAAGTTACTGAAAAAATTACATTAATAGAGATTGAAATACGATGAAAGTAGAGATAACCATTGTACCTAAAGATATGACAGTTTGTATTTATTATAAAGTAGTCGTAATATTACAGTGTTCGTGTTCCTAAGCCTCGTCCCTCTCTCCGCTGCTCTCTGGAAAATAAACAAAGCAGCTTTAACTATTTACCAAAACGAGTACAAATAAGGATATAATTATGCTTGTGAACACAAAAGTTACTGAGATCGAGTATTTTGTGATACAGACAGAAGTTGTGAAATAGTTTTATAAAATGTAATTCCTGATTGTGTTAGTTTTGACCGTAAACTACTCTAATGTACTCATGCAGAAACCAGAAATAGAAATGCAATTGAACGTCGACGTCTACTACCAACCGAACCCAACAATATTCTGCGCAAATTATTTCTGAAACACCAAAGGTTAATCACCAGTTGCTCTTGACGCTATATAAATCATCTACAAAAGATGCAAAAGCCTGTTTACTTTTTTTTACCAAAATCCCTAATACTACGCATGGCTAGTAAGAATTTTCCGTGTTTTTTTTCTATATCTTTACTATGATAAGTGAACTATTAAAGTTAAGTTAGTTACTGAAGATTCAGATGCCAAGGAGCCTTAAACGCAGTGTAATACTCCCGGTAATACGAACAAAGGCCTTTGTTAACGCGTGATTAACTCGTGAAAGTTTGGTGTTGGCGCTCACTCGCGGCTGACGTAGTTTGGCGCTTGTTGATCGGCTGCGAACCACATGCGCCCGGAATTAAGCCTAGTCAAAGGCGTGCTATCTAGAACTCTGCTAAATCTGAAGACAATTTGACTCGTGCCTCAGAAACGAAAAGCTAACTAAGTTCTAATCCATTTAAATAACTATACTGAGGAGGGTGGAAATTTCTGCCACATGCCGAATCTTTTTTTTTAGGTAAAAATATCAACAGCATCCTCTGAAAAAGACGTTTTTAAGGAAAAATCAGACCGAGATAAAAGGGACATGACACATTTGTGAAGGATTTTCCTACATACTTCCTGTATCAACTAATGTAGGCTTTAAATATTAAATAAATAAATAAACATTTAAATCGTCTGCTTGTGATCCACGCAGCTCGGCTTACAACTTAGGTACAAGTCGCGGCTTCACGCTCATCGGCTGATTCGAAAAATTCTTTGGTTTAATCAAACTTTCTATCCAAGCGATGTTAGGTGCAGTCGGCCGTTGTCACAGTCCAAGTTTAGATAACGGTACGATGATTCAACCAATTTTACGTGTCTACTGAACTTTGGACAATTTCTAAATCTCATGCTTTTGCACAAACGCCAAAGCGTAGAACTAGCTAATTTTATAAATACTTGTACTTTTAGCAGCATTATTCTAACGCATAAAACTGAATGTAAATAGTTTTTTTCTCAAGACGGTCAAATGCTAGAGCGGTTTAAAGTGTTTGGGTCTTCAATAAACCGTGCAAGTTATGTAACTAAGTGAACCGGTTGGGTAGTCGCATAAAAAGCGATGGTTATTTTGTAAAATCATTGCGAGTCGACTCCAGATTGTGAGTTTGCGTTGAGTTTACGCGACGACTCGTTTACTCTGTCATTTAGTATAACTTATTTCGTTTGGAGAGATTTTGTATCGTTCTCAAGTTGCAAATGTGTGAGAGTTACATAAGATTAGCAATTTTAAGAAAATGTTCAGTGATTGTGACTATGCGAGTTGAATAATTTAGTATCCTATAATGTTTCCTATAGTATTTATGTAATTTGGTTTCGTTCTTCAACAGATAACCTCTTACACCAAAGGAATGTATTAATCTTAAATAATGTACTGTTATAAAGGAGTGATAAGTACGAGGTTTGTTTTAGCCTTTTGCTTCCTCAGCATAAAGTACAAGCTTAATAAATAACAAGACCCTACTACTGGACTTGAATTTATTTCAACCAGTAGGCCTACTTCAAGCTCTGTCTGGCTCTGGTTTTGAGTCTGTGTGAGTGTTGACTAAATAAATCCTACGTGGAAACGTCACACGCACAGTACTCGTATAATACACTGGTGAGCACTCACACAGACTCAAAACCAGAGCCAGAGCCAGACAGAGCTTGTGGTAGGCCTACAGTCCATTTTATTAAGGAAAGCATGTTTCCAGTGTCGGTCAGTGAGCCGCATCGAATGCCTTCGAGTGCGCATCGCTGACAATACATCGGAGTTTTTTGTAAATTCTCTCGTACGGAAAGCCTCAACAGGACAGAGATGATCTAATATCTAAGAGATACGACATTCAACTAACATCAAACAGAGAAGAGGTGAGAAGAGAAGACTAGCAAGCTCTACAGACATCTAAACAGAAAACACTGAGGACAGAATACAGCTACAGGAAGAGATGTGAGAACGTGAGGGTTGGAGTCCATCACCAGCACGAACCAGCACAGCGCCTAAGCTATACGCGGGATTTGCATAGACGTGCTACTTCCTGTGCACTGTCTATACGATCCATGCCTATAGGGCACGAGGCTGGTCTGTGCGAGCAGGGCAGTCCAACGTAGTTAGACAGAGTGCGCGAGAGAGAGATGTGCGAGACACGAGCGTTACCGTGTCCGTCGTCTAGCGAGAGCGCGCGGGCGCCGGCAGAGCGCTTGCCCCACATGCCCCTTAAGTTAGTCCAGCCGGGCTCTCGCTTCCAGTAATACTGGGATCCTGTTGACCATTTCATAACCTTTAGAATGAGTCGCTTCCGAAATCCGAACCTAAATAATATTTTTCATTAAGTCGTCCCGATTATGAACGCGAAATTATGAGTTACGCTTGAAAAAATTCAGCTAATGGGCCACCCCCCTCCCCGCGGTCGCCGTCGCCGTCGCCGGATCGAATCGCGGATGTTTAATTTAAAAACCGAGTGAGAATTATGATCTAATTCTGTGTCGTAACTGGGGTGGATACCGACTCGGCGACAATTTATTGTTGGTCTGTGCTGGCTGAATGGAGCGGCTGGCGCGCATTATTTACTACTTTATTACTTTGACATCTGTCAAGCTGATTGCGCGGCGCGCTGTCAAACTTCACGACGCTTTCATCACAGATCACAGCAGATAAATGATCTTTCATCGCAAACGGTTAATTTTGGTGCGCTGAGCATAAGACGTTGTTAGCTTTGAAACTAAATTAACTGGGATCCGTTAAATTTAAGATGATTAATATTGATTACGTATCGACTTTGATGTGACTATCTCGATATGTATCTACAGTGCAGAAAAATCGTTTCGGTTTTGTTTTTTTAAACTATTCATAATTATGAAATATATTGAGAAACTTCCGTTGAATAGGATGTTCCAATTAGGTAGGTAGGTATTTTGTACAAGTACAAGCAGAGGAGCCAAGTTTGAATGATACTACTCAAGTAAATGGGCCTACGAGAAATGTTTGACAGCAACTTGATGAAATATTCAGGCGCTAATGAAGAGATTCCCAGATAATCTCCCTGGTTTAACGTGAGAGTAGGATGAACCTACTCACGTTAGGTAAACACAATGTCAAACAAAATAAACAACATTCATTTATTTGATTCACTCAGTATGAAATGGAAAAAAATATTATGTACTAAAACGATACATAAGAAAAACCAAAAATTATCATTGGTATTGGTAAATTATTTATTATGAAAATTAAATTGACGAAATATAACTAGTTTTTTGTTTTACACTTTGGTATCAAAGTATTTTTTTTTGTTAGTGCGATAGAGCAGGCCGTAAAGCTTATTCAGCAAAAGCCTTCAGTATTTTAATGTTTTTTCTTTAAAATATGGTTTAAACATGGCGATCTTAGGACTACTCTTTGTAGAGCGCCACGTTTAGTTTTCGTATCTGGAACATTTTTGCTTACACAGAAGTTGGGATAAACTTGACGGACCTAGAGGAAGATACATTACAGCGATTCATGTCCTACGTACCTATCGTTAATAAGTAGTTGTTGTTGAGCATAGTTAATATTTATTTATATTCATAATTATAATATTCATATGTATTAGTTTATTATTTTAGAAATATTATAGTAAGTATTAGAATTGCTTAGATTGTTGTGTTAGGTAGGTTTCATAGCACAGTATCTTACCAGTTAAATAATTAGTAAGTAGGTATGTTATGTATGTAATGTACAACCTAGTTAGTTATAGGTCTTTAACTGTTATTTTCTTTTCCATTTACTTGTGTAACTACACCGCCGTCAATTGATGTTTTGTTTTCTTTTCCATGCAAAGGTTGCCTGGAAGAGATCGCTCAAAGCGATAAGGTCGCCCATTGTTTTGCCAAAAATCTTCATGAATCCTGTATTATGTTTCTGTGTGGTGAACAATAAAGAGTTATCTATCTATCTATCTATCTATCTACATTCTTACTCCCCCCATGATACCACTGCGGCATTAAACCTCAACAGCAACATATGCAGTATCCTGCTTCCTGCATAGCAGTCTTCAGAGCTACATACCGGTGTTGTAGTGCGACTTGGCGGGCCGCTTGCCCCAGGCCCCGTGCAGGGTCTGCCAGGCCTTCTTCTCTGGAGACTCCATCCGTTCGCTGTTGTCCATCTGCATATTCTGCATAATATAATATTGCACTCAACACCCCAACTGAAACTCATTACTTAAAAGACACGTTTAAAAAAACATAAAAACCGTTTTTATATCCAAACTACTGAACTGGTTTTATTATCTCATAGAACCAATCTGATAACATGAACTTTTTTAGAAAAAAAATCTATATAGTTCGTATATGACCGAATCGATAAACCCCTACTTTTTTGGAAATTGGTTAAAAATAAAGCTAGGCAATCTGCGTAGTTATTGGAAAATGTATATCATTTATTATTAGCGTCTGCACCTAAGTCAAATAAATGTATCTCCTTCTTTCTTAAATCATTTAATTGGTGGATAGGTACCAAATAAAATATGGATGGAATGCGTCAAGGACGACATGAGCAGGAAAGAAGTGAGCACTGAGATGACGAAAACCTATTGTGTTGGATAGGCGATCAGTGAAACGCTGTTAAATTTGACAGCGTTTCACTGATCGCTACCGCCAGCGAACTAGGTGTGCGCAGGCCTTTAGCGTGGGATAAGGGCAGGAAAACTATGAGGTACAGAAAGAGTCCTAAGAGTAAGAAGCTCGACAAACGCATGCAATGTTAGTTTCAGATGGAGGTATTACCGGCTGTGCTGGTAAGATCTGCTCGACGGTATCAATTTCTTCGTAGTCAGGTTCTGTGCTGGATCGCTTGCCCCAAGAGCCGTGGAAGTTTGACCATTTCTCCTGAATAACAAATTATCTAAGTTATTATAGACCAGATACTGTATGCTAAAAGATCGTAATCTGAAATAGTATTTTTTTTGCAACTAGCTGATGAAACAAGTATATGACCTGATGTTAAGTGGTAACCATCGCCTATAACAAAGCATAGCCTCGTAGGTTACGCACGTCAGGAACGTGCCCTGCGTCCATCAACTGGAAGCAACTTGAGGTTTATTAAAGCTATTTTTATCGTTATTCATTCATTAGAAAAGGAACGGACCTTGGAGGGAAAGCGCATTAAATATTGATAAATTCTTTGCCACGCGAGTAAAATTGGATGGCAGATAGAAACTAAAATAATACAAATTGACCTACCTACTTTTACTTGAAATAAAAATAATTCTTATACCTACTTAGGTATTTATCATCATCTCATTCCAAGTACCGAGAAAGGCTTCTCTAGCTCTTTCCCAGTCGTAGTATCCAATATTTCTGAATATTCTCTGCGTTCAATGACCTTGTTTTATTTCTAAACTGTTACAATTGAAGCACACATGATCTGAACTGTTATTTTAATCACTCAGAACGAAAGGGCCTGTACAAAAACCATCAGTGAACATATTACGGTTGACCGAAAGGGGAAAGTTTACAATTAACCTTTCACCACAGGGTCGGCCGCATTCCTAAATGCCAGCGAGCCCTTCAGCCATCTCCTAGATTACCACATGCTCGGCCCGACTCAAATAACATGAATGATTCTTTCAAGCTGCGGGGTAAATGTAAAGGCCAGGAAATGTAGGCCGTAAAATCAGCAAAGTGTTCAATACTGATAGCTGCTAATATTGTCAAGAAAAATCCAGAAACAATCTATAGGGCATACCTACATGCATAGAAAGTAGAAACGCGTATACCCTCCAACTATAACAAGCTCAATGAAAGTGAAATAGTTGAAGTGTGAGTTAGGCATAGTTTGGCATCACATTGGCGCGGAGTTGGCGTGAATCCGCTACTTTCAATGACTACACGACTTTGTACGTGACTGTTACAAGTTTCCGTCGAGTTTATAGTCCGCAGGGTATTGAACTTGAATTACCAAGTTTGGAGACTTGGACTTCCCATTCATGCGAGTTTCATGTGCTTTTTTATGTCAGCCCCAAATTGCTTTATGATATTGCGTCATTGAACGAGCCAACTCTCGTCTGTGCTTGTACTTACAGGTGCCCGTTTTCCCCACGCAGAGCTCATATCTTGCCAGGCGCGTTTGCCCCATGCTGCAGAGTTCAAGTCTTGCCATGCCCGCTTTCCCCATGCAGCTGAGTTGAGGTCCTGCCATGCCCGTTTTCCCCAAGCCGAGTTGAGGTCTTGCCAAGCGCGCTTGCCCCACGCCGAGTTGAGATCTTGCCAGCCCCGCTTGCCCCAAGCTTGTGACATGTCGTTCCAGCCTCGCTTTCCCCACGCTGAGTTGAGGTCCTGCCAAGCTCTCTTTCCCCAAGCGGAGTTGAGGTCTTGCCAGGCTCGCTTGCCCCACGCCGTGCTCATGTCCTGCCACCCTCGCTTGCCCCATCCTCCGTGGAGGTTCGCCCAGGCACGTTTGTCTTCTTCTGTTAACTCTAATTCGTTGTCGTTCTGCAAAGATATAAAATTAGGTGAGCGTGCGTTTACGGTAATAATATCACATCAACCTTTAGGGATAACAAAAAGTATAAATAAAGATAAACCTAGGTTTAAAGGGTTATAGTAAGTATATACATTTCACACAAGGCTTGTATAATGCTTTATCATACAAGCCTTAAAGTAGTACTTGCACTCATTTTGTCACAATTACTACTAACAACGAACAACATAATTTTTTTCTTGCGTTGAAGTATTCATTTTTTTATCAATAAACCGCACCTAACTTTACAGGCCAGCTCAAATTGAAATACAATCTTTGATAAATAACCTCCTTGATTGCCATGTTTCGGAGCAAAATATAGTTCCACTTTTAAATTACACGACAGATATGAGTTACCGGCCGCTAAACACGACAGAACGGATTTTCATACAACTTTTGCCGGCCGGTGCTCGCATCTACAGCAATTTCGATTTATCTAAAAGAAGTTTGCCAAAAGAATGCTTTCCGAGCATGTTTGAGGAAAGGATATAATATTAGGTTGATTACAATATAGGCAACACACTCGAATCCGCCTGGACAGAGGTTATTTTTATTTTTTGTAAGTGTCTAGGTGATAACATTTTATTTCCGTTCTTCATGCTGTTGCTACGCAATTAGTCTTATTGCATCGGCTTAGTAACTGCTGGTGAAGATCAGAATTATCTCTCTCCCTCTAACCTCAGGCTGCTAGTGGAAAACAGTTGAATTAAAAATACTAAGTAAATACTGAGAATTGTCGTCGCAGCGAACAGAAAGTGTGAACGTTTGTTTCATTATGCTTATTATTCCGCTTAAACGTTTCCAAGAGCGGGAATGAGCACTTGCAATGCTAATTGTTTTGCATTGAAGGGTCTGCGCTGCGGGCGTACTGGTAGCGGGTGTTCTACTGCCAAACACCTTGGTGTTATGAAAGCGTCTTATAACTTTTAGATTGATGCATTCTTAGATACGAAAAGAGGTTATACAGGGTTATTCATTATTAGCTGCAAATACTCAGGAATTAGGTTCAACAAATAAAATAAAAAACATTTATGAAATGATTTTTTTTAAGTTTTGTTATGAAAATCCCGAGAAAATCGATAAAGAAATCATTGGCGCCTGACCTATTTTGACCTTTGATCCGCGCCCGAGCGCCGTGAGTGACACTCTGCG
The DNA here is from genome assembly GCA_947578465.1 of Thera obeliscata. NCBI lineage: Eukaryota > Metazoa > Arthropoda > Insecta > Lepidoptera > Geometridae > Thera > Thera obeliscata. The sequence continues at coordinate 12,161,062 of OX387918.1, read as the reverse complement.
TTCAGTCACCGCCGGGGTGGGTCATCGACCTGTTCTCCATGGCAATCATTATGCAATAGCCATAAAAAAATTAATAAAAATAAAATTTTGATACAAAAACTTGAAAAATTTTTTGATCAAATTAAAAAAAAATAATTTCATAAATATTTTTTATTCTATTTGTTGAACCTAATTCCTGAGTATTTGCAGTTAATAATGAATAACCCTGTATTTACTAGGATAAGAAGCCAAACCATTGTGAAATGTTCAGCAACAAATGACCAACATTTGAAAGTTTAAAACTAAAACAAGTGAGGCAGCACACTAATGTGAGCAAAATGTAAGCACACTAGAGCAAAATAGTCCACAAGTGCGCCCCGCTGGCACTGTAACGTGACCTCCTTGAAGGCTCCAAACTCCTAAGTTTTCCCAGCTCTTTACGCCAATACAATGTATTTATTTCATTTGAAAATACTTTTGCTTTGAACTCGTATTGTTTCGCGTTTCTTCTGTTGTTTGGTTTAGAAAGGGTTTATTTTTGATGACTTACTAACCTGATGAAGCATTGTAACTGGAATAAAGCAATACGTAGATCAAAGTCAAAGTGAAAAATTATTTACTCACTTGAATCGCAAGGATCACTTTGAAACGTTACGACGCCAGGTTAGATATACTTTGGAAGGTAACAAAAAATACCTTTATTTACTGTGAAAAGGTGGATGTTCTTAGAGATTTCTAACGTATTTCAAAAGTTAAGTTTTTGCCTGGAGAAACTAAAGACATATCAAACACATGGTGCGCTAGTCGGCCTAATGGCCGACCCGGGAAGTTTTATGATATTTGGATCGAGTCTCGGTGAATACTCGTCTGCCGGGTTGACATTAACATTCACCGCTGGAGTGGAGTTCCAACAAGGATAGACGAGAATGGGCTTGATTTTATAGTTCAACACCGAATGTTTAATCTGAATCTTTGGACTTTCGTCCGGTGGGTTTGGCTTAGTAGTGATATGATAAAAGACACATCAAAGTGACCCTTACGATTTAACTGAATCTTCTTCTTCTTTTTATCGTGCCATTGGTTCTTTCAAGCTTATGTAGTGAAAGGATTTTAAGTAGCCTCAAAGAGGTTCCTTTCATAAATAAAAATAAATAAATAAAAACTTTATTGCGGACAACTTAAAATAACTTAATTACTAGTACCTACATTAAACGAAAGAAAAAAATTGTCCTGCAATGGGCAGTCTTATCGCTCGGAGCGATTTCTTCTAAACGACCTTAATGCATTCGACACATTTTATTGAATAAAATATTAGTGTCTTTGACTTTGAATACAATGTCTTTCAATAATATTTTCATCACATGACCATCTTTGATTGCGTGCACGTTGTGTGTAATGAAGAGCTCTGTTGGTGTTGGCTCGGCAGGTGGTGAGTACAGATAGACGTAGGTTACCTGTGGAGGAGCATCGCGATGGAGGTCCTCGGCGACGGCCGCCACGGCCAGCGTCGTCAGCGCCGACACGCACAGCGTAGCCACGCAGAAACGCATCTGAAACAATACGCCAAGTCAACACTCTTGCAGAAAGGTGACGTTCTGAACACTATTCATTTTTTTTTATATTATGTAACAGTTAATTATCGAAACAGTTCAATGAAGCACTGTCCAATGTCCATGGAAGTATGAACGGCACTGTCCGGCTAGGCAGCTCATCGAATTGATTTTAAAGGAGTAGATCACTATGCAAACAATCTTGTCGAGTGGTCAATTATGTTTTAGTTATGTATCATAAGTTATTAGTTGTGCTGTGACGAAATAAAAGTTAACTCTTTCTCTTTTATTTCTTGTTTAGGTTGTTTCATAAGCTAAAGGAGTGACGGTAGACAATAGACTTTGAATCTTCTCGCATGGGGTTCTCATTGCGATTCTATTGAGTGAGTGTATTTCTAGTGAAAAATAACCTGTTTGTTCATCGTGTAGTATTTGAGGTAAACAGGAGCAAGTTATTTATCCTTCCATTTCCTCAGCGTGAACGATAATTGCTCCAAATATATTGATTGTGGTATTATCGCCTCATCTCGCTGTAATGGAGCGCAGCGCTGCAGCCCATTGTGTCGTGATTGCGGTGGAAATAAAGCGCTGAATGCCGGCTAATGGTCCAAGGAGGTCGGGAGCCGACTCCGAGATATCGATATCATGCGAGCTTTTCTACTGTTCTGGTTTGTTTTTGTTGAAAGCTTTCCTCTGTTTAATTGGAAAATAGTTTCGTCCTTTGCTTTTAAAGGCACGATTGGATATTTTATTTAATATTTATTGTGTTCTTGTAAGTTTTTATTCAGATAAATGTTTTTTTCATAATAAAACGGTGTTAACATAATCTGTTCAATCGACCAATTTATTTTCTACTCGTTTTGTATTATCTTCGACGGAGTTACACTTAATTTATTTCACAAATATGTTGATTATAAAGTTGGTAACAACTTCAGGTAGACGTGACGTGAGTACACTTGCGAGCACTCGAGCGCGTGATGTCGATAAATTACAAGAGCGGGGTATTCGGAGCGGCGCGGCGGCATTCCCATCCAACTGTTTGCATCAGTTACATTGATTTTGTTATTTTCCGTCTCTATCACTCTGGCATGAGTGATAGAGAAGGGAAATTAACAAAAAAAAATAACAAAAGTGTCTATCAAGCCGCAGTTTTTCATCAGTTCTTTAGAAGACAACAACAGAGCGTTTTTAGGGTTCCGTAGCCAAATGGCAAAAACGGAACCCTTATAGATTCGTCATGTCTGTCTGTCTGTCTGTCTGTCTGTCCTACCGTGTCACAGCCATTTTTCTCCGAAACCATAAGAGCTACACTGATGAAACTTGGCGAGTAGATGTATTCTGTAAACCGCATTAAGATTTTTACACAAAAATAGAAAAAAAACTATAAATTTTGGGGGTCCCCATACTTCAAACTGCAACTCAAAAAAAATCCAATCTAAAAAAAAATCGTCGAACCCATACGTGTGGGGTATCTATGAATAGGTCTTCAAAAATGATGTTGAGGTTTCTAATATCGTTTTTTTCTAAACTGAACAGTTTGCGTGAGAGACACTTCCAAAGTTGAAAAAAGTTGGTCCCCCCCCCTCTAACTTCTAAAATAAGAGAATGATAAAACTAAAAAAAAAATATGTTGTACACTATGTAAACTTTCAACGATATTTGGTTTGAACGAGATCTAGCCAGTAGTTTTTTTTTATACGTCATAAATCGTAAACCGCAATTTACCTTTCGACGAACTACAAGAACCTGTTTCCTGTTTATTTTCTGTATATTATGTTACTTGATGCTACGGAACCCTTCATGGGCGAGTCCGACTCGCACATGGCTGCTTTTTTACAATCATATAACATTAAAAATGTTTTCTTAATGGCACAGAAATATCTAGATTATTCTCCTGTAGAAAAAAATCCGTTATCTTCGAGCAGGTACATTGCTACTTTTAAAAGTGTTTACCGTACAGACATACTAGTTATAGTTATTGGATAATAATATTATTGGATAACAACTGGTTTTGCTTCACAAATTACGACACTATTAAATGTGCATGTCTCCAGCTTCCTCATATGGAAATTGCGAATTCTGAAAACGCCAACATTTAAAGCATAATTGGAGCATTCATTGATTTGAAGGAAAATTTAGCAGCAAAAAAAACAACGACTCTATGAGACTTTATAGGTGTGTTAGCTGGAGAGCGGCTCCACAGCTTCCTCATTCAGTGTGGGCAAACGGCTAACGATAGAGCTATATAGTAAACGCCAAATTTTAGAGCATAATTAGAGCACCCGGCATAAAAAAAATCAAGTCTCTAGCTCGAAAACTCTTTGAGTTAGAAGACTATAACAACGTGTTTGCTGGGAAGCCATTTCTCCAGCTAACACATGTGGATCTCAGGAATGGCTATAGCTAGAAAGTTGCTTGATATCTCCAAATTTAGAGCAAAAAATATCATGGATGCTCCAAATATTTCAAGTGTCTAGGTTCAAAACTCACCGAGTTAGAAGCTTTGATGACTGTGTTAGCTGGAGACACGTTTGTCTGGCACGCACATGCTACATCTGAGGATCTACAATAGCTACAGATTCGGTTGACGTGTCCAAACCGAGCTATGAATTAGAGCACTCGGCTCCAAAATTTTGGACTCTCTAGGACAAGTAGTTTCCTAGTAATCAACAAAAGAACATTTTGCCGCCAGAATTTTCAAATATTATGTTCGCACCCGTAAAAATGCGGCGTTGCCGCTCTGAAAGTATGGTATCAGCGTAGGAATTTGAACGTTAGTCGGATGGAGTTGTGTGTTGCCCGTGCCTGGTAAATAGTTACCCTAGTTAAAATGAAACAAAAAAACACCAAAGAAAAGTTTTATAATGGTTAGTTTAAGTTTAAATATGTATTTATTAAGAAACCTGACTTCAGATTTTTTATTTTTAGTTTTAAATATCATGAAATTATATCTCTAAGTCTCTCAACTAACCAACAATGTTTTCAAATCATGAGTTACCTACTCTTGTCACACTAGGTGTAAATGGCATCGTGCAAAACTATCATTGTGTCTGTGAGTACGTACATAACTATAGATAGTGCAATTCACGAAGACGCGCCCCTCGCGGGGTGCGGGGAGTTTGCTCCGAGCGGCAGTTGCCAACCGTAGTCTATTAATTGTAGTGTGCGTGTGCACTCATAGGTAATTAGTGTGTACCGATAACACTCAAACATTGACGGAAGCTTGCACACATATACTATAAACGGTTAGGAGGAATAGTGGGGCGCGCCTTCGTGGGTTGCACTATCTATAGCGAGCTGCAGTAAATATTCACGGGAAAGCGAAAGGAAATATTATAAATATAATAATTATGAAGAAAAGTGGGGGGGCTCTATTCCGGAAAACGTTTTATTTTTTTTCTTTAAAAGTTGTTAACGTATTGTTCTAAAGGTTTTTAGGGCTCTAATTGTGAATTTGACATTCATTTTTGAATTCAAGATGGTGGCTTCATTTTTTTTCTTAAATAATGGATATGGGTATCGTTTAATAGGGTTTTGGGGGCTCTGATTGTGAATTCAACATTAATTTTTTAATTCAAGATTTCAGCTTCATTTTTTCCTTAAAAAATGGGTATGGGTATCGTTTAATAGGTTTTTGGGGGCTCTGATTGTGAATTCCACAATATTTTTTCAATCCAAGATGGCGGCTTAATTTTTTTTCACAATATATTGATACGGGTGTCGTTTAATAGGTTTTTGGGGGCTCGGATTATAAATTCGACATTGTTTTTTGAATCCAAGATGGCGGCTTCATTTTTTTCCTTAAAAAATGGGTATGGGTATCGTTTAATAGGTTTTTGGGGGCTCTGATTGTGAATTTGACATTATTTTTTGAATCCAAAATGGCTGCTACATTTTTTTCCTTAAGAAATGGGTATGGGTATCGTTTAAAAGGTTTTTGGGGGCTCTGATTGTGAATTTGACATTATTTTTTGAATCCAAAATGGCTGCTACATTTTTTTCCTTAAGAAATGGGTATGGGTATCGTTTAATAGGTTTTTGGGGGCTCTGATTGTGAATTCGACAATATTTTTTCAATCCAAGATGGCAGCTTAATTTTTTTTCACAATATATTGATATGGGTATCGTTTAATAGGTTTTTGGGGGCTCGGATTACAAATTCGACATTATTTTTTGAATCCAAGATGGCGGCTTCATTTCTTTCCTTAAAAATGGTTATGGATATCGTTTAATAGGTTTTTGGGGGCTCTGATTGTGAATTCGACATTATTTTTTGAATCCAAGATGTGGGCTTCATTTTTTTTTTTTTTTAAAATGGATATAGATATCATTTATATCTTATAGTCTTATAATTCAATAGAGCCAAATGCACGCAATGCAAAGGAGAGCGTGGAAAGAGTGCCAAAGAAGCACAATCGGCCTCAGCGTTCGGCAGTGTTCGACATCTGTTTCTCCTTTTTGAGTGAGCGATGCGTTCGCGTGGACAGCTGTATGACGTTGTCTCGTTCAACTATCGTAAGTAAACCAACTATACGGAAAACCGTTTTTTTAAGAAAAAAAATGTAGCCGCCATGTCGGATTAAAAAACTAATGTCGAATTCACAATCAGAGCCCCCAAAAACATATTGAACGATACCCATATACATTTTTTGAGAAAAAAAATGATGCCGCCATCTTGGATTCAAAAAATAATGTCGAATTCACAATTAGGGCCCCCAAAAACCTATTAAACGATACCCATGTTCATTTTTAAAGAAAAAAATGAAGCCGCCATCTTGGATTCAAAAAATAATGTCGAATTCATAATCAGAGCCATCAAAAACCTATTAAACGATACCCATATCCATTATTTGAGAAAAAAAAAGCAACCATCTTGGATTCAAAAAATAATGTTGAATTCACAATCAGAGCCCCCAAAAACCTATTAAACTATATCCATATCCATTTTTATTTATTTTATTTTATTTTATTTTATTTTATTTATTGATCACCAACATAATAAACACTAGTACAATACAATAAGATATTGCTTAAGAGTACAGAGTCAAGTGCTATTATAATTATAGGTGAAGACAGCATGCTAATAGAATATAAACGAGCAACAGAAGACTTAATAACTAACATGACCTATTACTAAAACTATTTACATAAACATACACCTACATAATATTACATACTAAGGTTAAACAATTAAAACGAGGAGAAAAATAATAATTAATTAAAAATTGAACACAAACTAAAAGTTGATTAAATAATTATATGAATTTAATTAAATGTCACTTACAGAATTGCAATAAAGTTCACTAGAGGTAAAATATGATTTCAATTTATTAACACTGTCAGCAAAGATGTCCATCCTACCAGTCTTACAAGAGGTGTTGCACTGCCTAATCATCCTCGAAAGTGGTGCATAGTGCCCCAAATTAGAGATTTTTTAAGAAATAAAATGAAACTACCATCTTGGATTCAAAAATTAATGTTGAATTCACAATCAGAGCCCCCAAAAACTTATTAAATGATACCCATATCCATTATTTAAAAAAAAAAACTGAAGCCGCCATCTTTGATAAAAAAATAATGTCGAATTCACAATCAGAGCCCCCAGAAACCTATTAAACGATATCCATAGGTATCCATTTTTTAAGAAATAAAATGAAACCACCATCTTGGATTCGAAAATTAATGTTGAATTTACAATCAGAGCCCCCAAAAACTTATTAAACGATACCCATATCCATTATTTGAGAAAAAAATGATGCCGCCATCTTGGATACAAAAAATAATGTCGAATTCACAATCAGAGCCATTTAAAACCTATTAAACGATACCCATATCCATTTTTTAAGAAAAAAAATGAAGCCACCATCTTAGATTCAAAAAATATTAACGAATTCACAACCAGAGCCCCCAAAAACCTATTAAACGATACCCATATCCATTTTTTGAGAAAAAAACGAAGCCGCCATCTTGGATACAAAAAATAATGTCGAATTCACAATCAGAGCCCCCAAAAACCTTTTAAACGATACCCATATCCATTTTGAAGGAAAAAAATGAAGCCGCCATCTTGGATTCAAAAAGGAATGTCGAATTCATTATTAGAGCCCTCAAAAACCTATTAAACGATACCCATAATCAATTTTTTGAGAAAAAAAAGAAGCAGCCATTTTGGATTCAAAAAATAATGTCGTATTCATTATCAGAGCCCCCAAAAACCTATTAAACGATACCCATATCCATTTTTTTAGAAAAAAAATTAAGCTGCCATCTTGGAGTCAAAAAATAATGTCGAATTCACAACCAGAGCCCCCACAAACCTATTAAACGATACTAATATCCATTTTTTGGGAAAAAAAATGAAGCCGCCATCTTGGATTCAAAAAATAATGTCGAATTCACAATTGTAGCCCCCAAAAACCTATTAAACGATACCCATATCAATTTTTTGAGAAAAAAAAGGAAGCAGCCATTTTGGATTCAAAAAATAATGTCGTATTCACAATCAGAGCCCCCAAAAACCTATTAAACGATACCCATATCCATTTTTTAAGGAAAAAAATGAAGCCACCATCTTGGATTCAAAAAATAATGTCGTATTCACAATCAGAGCCCCCAAAAACCTATTAAACGATACCCATATCCATTTTTTAAGAAAAAAAATGAAGCTGCCATCTTGGATTCAAAAAATAATGTCGAATTCACAACCAGAGCCCCCAAAAACCTATTAAACGATACTAATATCCATTTTTTGAGAAAAAAAATGAAGCCGCCATCTTGGATTCAAAAAATAATGTCGAATTCACAATTAGAGCCCCCAAAAACCTATTAAACGATACCCATATCCATTTTTTAAGAAAAAAAAATGAAGCCGCATCTTGGATTCAAAAATTATTGTCGAATTCACAACCAGAGCCCCCAAAAACCTATTAAACGATACCCATATCCATTTTTTAAGAAAAAAAATGAAGCCGCCATCTTGGATTCAAAAACTTATGTCCAATTCACAATATAGGAATATAGTTGAAAATGAAACAAAAAACCGCAAAAAGTGCTTTTTCTTCTTCCTGCCCTTACCCACCAGGTGGGGTCGGCACAACATGGTGAGATGCCCCCCCTATCACTTGCCATCTGGTGAGATGGCAAGTGATAGGGGGCAAGTGTGCGTGAGTACGCACACAACTAGCAAGCCGCAGTAAATACCTATTTTCCGTCCGCCTGGTTTACTCGATACGCTCATAAAAACCTGACTGAATACAGTAAAACACAGAGAACAGACGGCTAACAACAGGCAGAGTAGGTAGAATCATCAACACTGGCCTAGCAGGTACCTATTTACAGAACCAAATAAAGTTTTTTTTCTAAGAATACCTAAAAGACACGCATTACTAAAGAAACTATAAAACGAACAAGAACGGGCAACACACAATTCTCATATAGATAGAGAGAAAGCTCTCAACCTAACAAAAAGAGAAAATATGAGTTTGAGGTTTCAGAAATCAAAACCGCTAAGCGCATACGAAAATGACTCGTATCGCGATCTAAAATAAACCGAATAACGTTCAAATTCCTACGCTGATACCAAACTTTCAGAGCGGCAACGCCGCATTTTTACGGGTGCGAACATACATTTGAAAATTCTGGCGGCAAAATGTTCTTTTGTTCATTACTAGGAAACTACTTGTCCTAGAGAGTCCAAAATTTTGGAGCCGAGTGCTCTAATTCATAGCTCGGTTTGGACACGTCAACCGAATCTGTAGCTATTGTAGATCCTCAGATGTAGCATGTGCGTGCCAGACAAACGTGTCTCCAGCTAACACAGTCATCAAAGCTTCTAACTCGGTGAGTTTTGAACCTAGACACTTGAAATATTTGGAGCATCCATGATATTTTTTGCTCTAAATTTGGAGATATCAAGCAACTTTCTAGCTATAGCCATTCCTGAGATCCACATGTGTTAGCTGGAGAAATGGCTTCCCAGCAAACACGTTGTTATAGTCTTCTAACTCAAAGAGTTTTCGAGCTAGAGACTTGATTTTTTTTATGCCGGGTGCTCTAATTATGCTCTAAAATTTGGCGTTTACTATATAGCTCTATCGTTAGCCGTTTGCCCACACTGAATGAGGAAGCTGTGGAGCCGCTCTCCAGCTAACACACCTATAAAGTCTCATAGAGTCGTTGTTTTTTTTGCTGCTAAATTTTCCTTCAAATCAATGATTGCTCCAATTATGCTTTAAATGTTGGCGTTTTCAGAATTCGCAATTTCCATATGAGGAAGCTGGAGAAATGCACATCACTATTAATAGCTGTGGTACTTCGTGGCACTTCGGGAGTCGGTTCGGGAGATGGCATAGTAACTATAACACATCGTGCTTACAGACTGTCCGGTAGCGCTGTAAGAATCGTCAGACGATCACCAGCATTTTGTCCATTCGAAAAAAAAAAAAAAAAAAAGGTACTAACTGAGAAGTTATCTGTGTCAGTACGGTTCGAACATTTCTCCCATTCAGTGTCAATCCCTGCGCTATTTGTTTGTGCTATTCGCGCTCTTCGTGCAATGCAAACAGAAGTATTTTAGCGCATTTCCTTTGGAATCTTGAAATCTGTTTAAGCAATGGAGTGTTATCTTTGATGGTTTAGTTCTAAAAGGTTTGCTGGGTAGTTAAGCTACCTACTTATTTTTATGATAAATACATAACAAACTTTATTTATTTTGCTATTTTGCTAAGAATAAAAAGGTTAAAAAACTCAAACTTGGAGTACGTACCTCTAATCAATACAAAATGAAAAGCGTTACTATAGGCTCTACCATTGGTTTACAACAAAGGGCGGGAAAGTTGTACAGTTCGTTCACGCGGGACAGTGGCGCCACAGATTATAATAGTGACACAAGTTTGATGAGCGAGTGAGCGCTCAGCCGATCATTCGGTAACAATACAACTTTAGCTGATATTGAACTAATTACGAAATTGTTGCAGTGGAAATAAATGAGGAGGCTAAAATTTGATGGATCGAGAACACATTGCGCTGAACCATAATACCATATTATAGACGTAACATATTGGTTTGAAAAGGATCTCATTCCACCTAAAACTAAGTAATTAGTTCATAAAATAACACTATAATAGTGCCACATGAACACAAAACATGCGACACAAAACATTTTTTTAAAGTGATTTTGATGCACGTTAGTTTTTATAATAAAGGTGGTAGATATGTATAACGTTTGGTTCTTTCTCAAAACTTTCAAAGTGTGATGGGCTCTTGAAGCAAGCTTGTTATTAACCTTTTGTCTACAGACGTAGACAAGTTATACTACCCATTATATCTGTGGGATACTACCCATTTAAGTAACCCACCAAGTTCCTCCAGGGGTGCTTAGGTTTCAACTCACTCGAGACCCGAAGAGCGAATGATCAGCTTATCACCGCGTGTAAAGTTTTTCGGGGACGGATTGACGCGCCCGATCTCCTTAATGAGTTGGCTCGGTTTTACACTCCTGACCGCTACAGCCGGGGTAGGAAACACAAGCTGTTTGCTGTCCCTTGGTGTCGTACAGTTGCACGCGCCCACTCGCCGCTTCCTCGAATTCTCACAGCGCTTAACAATCTTCTCGAGACCAACACGGACTGCGATTTGTTCGTAGATGTATGGAGCTCAATACTAGCGGCTTGTCTAAAGTACTGTGAATGTGACATGTGATTTGATTTTATTATTCTTATTTTGATTTGTTTATTTATTATTTTTTTCTTTATTATTTAATTTGTGTTTGTAATTTTGTTTTTATTTTAATTAATTAATTGTAAGTAATAATTTGTTAATTAGTATAATTGGATAACATATCCGTTCTAATTAATTCAATAAATATAAATATATGACAAATCGACTGACTTTAGGTCCATCCACTGAAGTTATAGCGGGTTACGGTGTAGATCCACCAAGACACAGCGTTTATGATCGGTAATTTTTTAGTAGCTTTGATTGCTTCCAGTTGAAAGAAGCTGTAATCTCCCCTGCCAACCCTCTTCAAAAACGTTTCATGATTTCTGTACAGAATTTGTGACGTTATACAAAATGGTTGGTATTTTCCGATTCACAAATAAATTTGAATGAGATCTGATGGCACTGATAAGCTGAAGCTGTCAGATGCTCCTCGATGTTCAATGGTGGTGCGTGACACCATACACACTTATTCAAATCATATGAAAGGCTTCTTTACATATCATTCATACCTATGTGTTTCGGCACAGCTCGTCAACACCGCTACCGATAGATATAGGTACCTACAACTTTTGTTATGTCTGGTTTACCTACTTCACGTTCTGCTTCTTATCGTGTCACTGACTCTTTCGAACCAAGTGTGGTGAAAGGATTTTAAGTGCGCCTCAAAGAGGCTCCTTTTGTGCACTTGACACATATTTTCGAGCTTTTTAGGTTCTACGACATGCCGGTTTCCTCACGATGTTTTCCTTCACCGTTTGAGAGCACTGGCATAGTGTACATAAATTTTCGGGCAGAAAAACTCATTGGTACACGATTGGATTCGAACCCACGACCTTAGGATCGGAAGGCGGGGCCGCTACCACTAAGCCACCAGCGCTCTGGTTTACCTACTGTGTTTGACACATTCAGTGGAGTAGTCGAATTAGTAGTTTTCGAAGGTATGTGCTGCCGAAATAATACTTCTCGAACTATATTTTTGCGAAGTTATTGTCGAAATAACGAACTGTCAAAATTCAGAGGGATACTTAGACTTTCGACACAAAGTTTACAAAGCCATTACAAGAAAATTAACACAGTCTTATTGTTCCAGACAAGAGGTATTTTCAAAATGAATAAGGTAAAGGTCAACTGCCACGGTAGACTGTAGTGTATCTCATTAGTGACCCCAAGAGCTGGGCTTGTGACCGCGGCCGCGCCAAGAACAAAGGCTTGAGTCCATTGTCTCTAATTAGGGCCATGTTTGGGAAGGATTATGTTGTACTCTTGTCTTCGGCTGTCTTAGGCTGTTTCAATTCGATAACAACGTTAGATACTGTGTATAAATAAACATACATAATTAATTAACCATTTCTCACAGCGCAATCGATTTGTTTTATAAGAACAGAAGCTAGGCATTATGCTGAAGTCAAGGCCCTGTTGCTGCTGTAGCACACAGAAACACGACGCACTTCCCCAGTATCGATGTATTGTTTGTATCTTTCTTCTTTAAGTGTCCTTGTATTTTACTGGTTTTTGTGTGCTTATGTAGTAAATAAATAGATGTCTATGTCTATAAGAAGCAAAAAGCAGATAAAATACTAATGTATTTTGTTTAACGTATCAACACCCATTAAAATTTTAATTTGTTTATTAGATGTGAGTTTTATTATTATAACATACATTTTGTACACCTAAAGAGACACACCTAAAGAGATGTCAATTTGTTAATTAATAAAATATAAAGAACATACGTCTAGGGGGCATCACATAAAATATTTGCCTTTGGTGGGAATAGAACCGACGACCTACAATACTGAAGACAGACTTAGTAATTATAATCTTGGAAGTTAAATCCGCTTATAAGGGTAAACTGAAATACGGTTATGCCTAACTTACATAATCTGGAAGTTATGGACAAAAGGCACGAGTTAATGGTTCGTTATAATATAGGGCGTTTCAGTAGTGCAGGGGCCTAATTCTCGGGCCGACCGAGATTTTCAATGTCCCTTAAATACACATTGGCATTGCACAACCCCGCACTTTTTCTACGTTTTCCGTATATCGTAGCTGTCGAGGCTTCTACGATGAGGTCGTTGATGAATTACTCAAGGAAATCATCCATTCTCTCTTCGAAAAGAAGCAATAAAATAAAATTGCAAAATGATCGAGATGAGCCAAGAATTAAGCCCCAGGAACTGGAAGTGAAAGTACTATTCCTCACTGATAGCAATTTTAATCGATTACAATTTCTAACAGTAAGGAATAATACATTTATTTATAGGACCTACGCAGCCTACTTGAGTTTAAATTTAAAATCACATTCAACTAAAACATATTCATCGAGATTTTAAGTAAATTCAAAGATTTATGATAAAAAGGACGTTACAGGAAAATATATTGCAGTGAAAGAAAAAAGCTATCAGTCTATTACATTCTAGTTGCCATCTAAAGCATTGCTATATGAAAAGAATATTCTATTTAAGCAAATATTTCTTAACTAAAGCTTTTCGTGACTTAGTAGCAATATTGCACACCCGAAATAGATTGATTGGAAACAAAATAGTTACCGTGCCCAATAATACAGTTATTCAAAATAAATGTTTGTTTTAAAACTCTGTAGTTCAGGTTTCAGCTTGGATGGTATGAAGCGTTATATCAGTGATTTTCCGTTCAAACTGAGCGCGGTTCAAAAGTCAAATGGCAGCGGTTTGTTTCCTTATTGCTTCGTTATTCATTGACCGATCAGCAGCAAACGATACAACCGAGCCGCTGCATTATTCAACAATGTTCCACATCTATACTTTACTTACTACATTCTGAGACGGCGCGGCGGCTCGCTCCTACTTGTTCAGACATGTGTTTTGGTTTAGACAAGTTTAAAAAGACTAAAGAGAGACAGTCTATAGCTTGTAATCTGGTTTACGCTTCTTTTTTTAAATAAAAAAAATAAAAATGATAAATATTAAATAATATTAAATTATGAAAAAGTGAATACAGAGAAAGATTGTATACAGCATATGGCCCACCTGGTGTTAAGTGATAACCATCGTCTATGACAAAGCATTGCCTCGTAGGTCTCGCTCGTCAGGAACGTGACCTACGATGCACTGCTCTACGTCCTTCAACTGAAGGCATGCAGATATTCAGCCTCACGTGCCAGTAATTACACCGGCACCCACTCCCTTCAAACCGAAACACAGCAAGCTAGATTAATGCTCAATATCCAGTGCTTAAATAAATTTTTACATAAAAAAGTATTGGTATTCTTCTTGCTGGTATTTTTTATTATAGCAACGTAGCAGATGTATCCCGTAGCAATTTGTCGCGTCACCAGTGGAAGAGCGTCGCGCCGCTTAGCGTCTTGATGCGAGATTGCGGCAAATTGATTCAGTCGAGAGACGCGGAACGATCGCGATAATGTGTTGTATCAAAACGAGTCGAGTGTGGACTCATGTCATCCGATTCTAATTGAGGTAAGCGTTCTCAAATTGAGGCACGAAGTTCAAACACACTCGCGATTTTTAAGCTCAAGTTTCTGCGTAATTTATTTTCTAAGTAGAGTTAGGGATATACGTAATTGGAGACGTGAGATTTATGTCAACGCTGTTTAAAAAATTGAGTATATTTTGCACATGGAGACTACCTTTTTAAGGGCTGCACACATCTAGGCGATAGCGACGGCTATCATCTGAACACCATCGCAGATCGCTTAGATGTGCCCAAGGCTTTATAAAAAATAAAAACCATTCATCTACTTTCCGCAATCGCCACTATGCCGTCAGTCCATCGTGTCGCTCTATCCTTATTATTTGTCCCCATTTTTATTTTATTGCTTACAAATGTTATAAATATTTAGGTTTTCAAGGACTAAAGAGAGAGTTAATAAACCTACGTATACCTCCTACGTGTACCTACTTGGAAGTGTTCATCCACAATATAATGACTAAATCTATCGCTCGCTATACGTTCTTAGAACCCTAATAAAACAGTAATAGAAGCCTCAACTATGTAATTACCTATTCCTTTGTATTGTCTATGGGAGGGTACTTCAAGTCGTAGTGGACTAATAGTTCGTGATCGATAATGCACTGTATAAATAGGATATCGATGCTGATTGAGCCTCACATTACGCCAGCCAGACAATACAGAGCTCTGTAAGCCCTACAAAGTAAAGAGCTCTAGGAAAGACTCATTCAAGCATCAAGGGTCTAGTGCGACTGGACGGTGTGACTCGCCGTGTATCGCATGCACGTCACATGCTATAAGAAGCTATTTAGTTGTTGGGGTTGAAAGTCGAGGTGTAAGATAAGTAACTTAATAGCTTTTCGTTAGGTCGGTATAGTCCAAAATATCGAGTATTTTCATCATCATCATCCACAGCCTGCTTCACCCACTGCTGGGTATAGGCCTCCCTTAGTTTGTGCCATCTACCTCAATCCTGTGCCAGTCTAACTAATTTCCGCCCGCGTCTTTGATTATGTCGCCCATCCATCTTGCCGAAGGGCGCCCTACGTCTCTGTAGCCAGTTCTTGGCCACAATTCGGTGGTTTTCATAGTGGAAATGTATTGTGATAACCCAATCATTGATTTTCATTTGCGTTATTAAACGTGGTGAATGAAATATCTCGTATTCATCTGTCTCAGTGGCAGCCGACCGACACAAAGGACTGTAATAAAGATTTTTATAAAGTCCCAAGAGTTAAGAGCCGAACGGGATTTGAACCCGCGACCTTACCCTTGGTACGGGGCGGCGCTGACCACTGCGCCATCAGATCCTAATCACACTCGACGAATAACTCTTAGGGGCTGTTCGGCACTAATGGACTGACTAACCAGAACAATCATTATTGTCGCAATGTAGCGGAGAGGATCTGTCAAGAAGTTGTCAAAACCGTCTGTAAATAGCACGATGAGACCCCAGTCAATTATTAATATGACCACGGGTCCTTAAAACAGGAGGTCTAAGAGGTATCTCTAGTGGTCCCAAACGAGGATTGATATGGATTGCGACGTCATTTAACATAATCTGTCGGGATTATGGTAATGGAAGGAACCCTCAAATTATGCCCTTTAAAATTACTCGCATAATCTCCGACTCAAATTCGAGGATTGTATTTGATGGTTTCGGCACAGATGATGTAGTACTTGCTTACTTACCGACGTACGTAGGTGGGCTCGAGCCTAGGCATAACCACCTACATAATCACCTGTGGACCACAAGAGTGAAATTGGAAACATGGGATACCAGTTTTCCAGGCGATATTGTTTCTGAAAGAATACCGCAACCCGGTCTAGGCAGGTAGACCGGGGTGCCTGGAAGAAATCGCTTTCAGTGATAAGGCTGCTCATTGTACTTTATTTAGTTACGCTTAATAAAAAAAAAAAAAAAAAAAATTGTTTATTCAGATGTCACGCAATAAGTGTTATGTATCTATCTATCTACCGGCTTACTGAAAAGTTGTGCAGTCAGACAGACGGACTAAAAGTATCATCGTAGATCACATTTCTCTTTTTCATATTGTCATTACTTTCGAGGAAAGTCCGATTCGTATTTAATGCATATTTTAATGAACGCTCCGTTCCTAAGTATTGTGCGTCTGGAAAGGATTTATAATGCGGCAGCATTTGAGAGTTTTTCCATTGGAATGATAATGGCCTTCTAATGAGAAAACAATAGAAATTAGACTGATTTTAAAAAATAATGGTCAAAGTTTGGTCATAAAGGTTAATTTACCGCTCTCTAGGCTAATAATATTTTTATTTTGGTTCTTCTTCTGTCGTATCGATATTACAATCGTTATCATTAAAGCCATTTCGACCAGTAGGTGGCCACATCCACGGCATTGGCCGAGCCGCACATGAGATCATCCATTGTGCATGAGGTGGGACATGACGGACACGCGAGCACGTGTGCCATGGACTGCACCTGGCCACCACACTGGCATTACGTGTCGTTTTTAGAGATCATCCCCCATTTGCTCAGGCTAGTAAAAGGCTAGGCTTTATTTTGGTTAATAAATACTGTCAAAATGTACACATTTTGACAAACCCCCAACACACTGAAAGGCACTATGTTCAGCAGTGGACTTAGACTGATAATTAATTACAATTAAAATATATTTTCCTTCATTCAACCAACTAATAGGCACTTCTAAAAGTATTTTTTATTCGGTATAACGTCCTTACATGGACCATGCATGCATGGTTCCATGGACGGAGAGCTTAAGCACTCGTCCGCAGCTCAACCCTCATTGGTTATGCCGCGGTTGGCTAATCCCATATTTCAAAACTCAAATAGAATTCAAATGTAGCACCATTTTTAGATAAAAATAAACTCCCAAGGAGAATCAACATAAAAATCCGAAATATATGTTTTCACGTAGAAGCACGCATTAAAAGTAAAAGTAATCACATCTGGTACCCATGCCATGTACTCTCGTGAGACGCTACTTTTTATTACGATTTCACGTTTTACGACTCCGTTTGTCACGTGTTGGTGATGCCAGTTCTGTGGCTTTTACTTTTTAATATGGGGAATAAAAATCTAATCAGTACCTACTTATAAGTTAAAAAAAGTTGAAAATTCCATTCTGTTTCTGGGTTTGGTACCGCATTAGATCGGTCCTTTATGAATTGGAAATCTATGAAAGGAAGAGGACGTCCTTATGGCCAAAATTATTTAAAATAAAAAAATTCACACCTCATATGGCACACAAAGCTATGTCTTTTATAGAGCCATGATAAACTATTTAGACGTACTGCTAAGTATTTTACTTCTTTTACTTTCTGTACAAGAGTTTTAAATGAGAGCCCTGATTACGCCAACAGTTTCGATTACGAATAGTTTCCAAAGCTGGAATTCATAGAAAGACAATTTCCCAAATCCCTAATACCTTCGATTATCGAAAATCGCGAGCGAGCGGGAGGATTCGACAAACAAAATTAATTAAAACAAGCATCACTCAAGTTGCCAGTTGAGCGCTAACGGAAGTATTTGGGACGAGTTGAGTTGACGAACTGGCGATCGGGGATTTTAAACCGAGTCCGCTCAGTTGGCCAGTATGTCGCGTCTTTATACCATTTTATTCAAATCCTATTTTAAGTTGTATATATCAGACGTACTTAAACTCTTTTTGTTCAATTGTAAATGTGTAAAAAAATAAAATTCGGTAATTTTGTCCTCCAAACAATCTGCTACTACACAAACATCTACCTGCTCCGATGGCTCCAAACATGATTGAACGTTGTTAGAGAATGCTTACCTGAAAACAAGAAAAATATACATTAGTAAACAGCAACTAGAAAAGCTAAGCCAACCAACGAGCCGGAACAAAGCCTCAGACTTTACAAATAATTAAATTTTGCTATCCGCTTTAATTCGGCTTACACTTCGAATAGTCTGTTGCACTGGATACTTTTTTAATCTGCACACTGCATTAAAAATTGTGGTGGTAAAGAATAGAATAGAATAGTATTTATTTGTAAAGCTTTGTAAACTTTTTCCATATATATTTTTTTATAATCCGCAATTTTTAGCACCAGTGCTACTAACTCCTAACAAGTGTTTCCAAGTTCAACATTTTTTAAATTCTACGTATTTTTTTTTAAAGTACGGTCCCTCTCTACCATTCTACCGATTCTAAGTAATCAATTGGTGAAAATAATGTTTTAAACGTTGCTCCCTCTGCTTTTAAGTTGTGCTATGACTTTTATCGCGTCCGTGAGAATGAAGCTTATAAGCTATATACTTGTGGTTCTATCTCCTGCTAAAAATAGGCGAACTCTATTGGAAAAGTTCAATTGGTAATCAGCACGCTTCGAACACTCTATGCAAAACCTCTTCTGTTCGCAAACTATTCTAAGTAAACTCTTCGTAGAAAATGAAAACGTGAAGTGGGAAGATTATAGTTGCAAACTAATTAGTATTGGAACATTACGGGTCGATTATGGTAATGTGCTTTGTAAAGGAATGCGCACATCTAGGCGATGGCAATCAGCTGTAACGCTGTCTTATATTGCTGTCATATTTGGTAGCGTTTCAGCAGATCGCTATCGCCATCGCCTAGATGATCGCAGGGCTTAAAGGTGTCTAACTTTAGAACAGTTGAACTATTTAAAACTGTTAGTTATTTTAATGAAAGTAAAGTTTGTACCTACCAATTAATAGATTATTCATGGAATCTAAATATTTACTTAAGGGGCCGGCAGAGGGCGAGTTTTCATACAAACGTAATACCAAAATGATTACTAATTTAAGCAGATTTTCACTATATTATTGTAATAATTGTGTTTGTATAGTATTTATCTAGGTTCCTGAAAAGTTTTTATTTTAAATTACTTACCTCAAATGAAATTAACGCCAATCACATTTTGCAATAAAAAAAATGTGTAAAATACGATTTGTGTTTATTTCATTTGAGGTAAGTAATTTAAAATCAAAATTATTCAGGAACCTTGATAAATACTATACGAATACAGTTATTACAATAATATAGTGAAAATCTGCCTAAACTAGTAATAATTTTGGTATTACGTTTGTATGAAAATTCACCCTCCGCCGGCCCCTTAAAAACACATTCAAACTAATATTATAAGTACATAAATTTTAGATCCGAGCATAATCGTAAGTCGTCTAAGTCGTCTTGACTGCCTCTCAGCTCAGTTGGCAGTAGCTCTGCCTTTGCGCCGTAGATCGTGGGTTCGATCCCCACCTAGAACTTGTGTGGTGAACTCAGATGTTTGTTCTCTGTCTGGGTGTTATATTATATCCTATGTACGTATTTACAAAAAAATATTAAGTATCATATCAGCTATCTGGTTCCCATTGTACAGGCTTCGCTTAGCTTGGGGCTAGATAGTGTTATGTGGATTGTCCACATTATTTAATTATAGTAAAAAAACTCAAAAGAAATTGATTAAAATTTCCACCCCCCTCTTATAGGCCAACAGGCCCGCCAATCTACACAGGCTGTCAAAATCAAAGACCCAAGAGAAAGTTGGCTATGGAATAAACTTAGACCAAAAGCATTGAATTGAGCTAAGACTATGCCTACTGAATCTCAACGGATTTGGTCTTGAGGTTGAATATAAGTTTGACTTTAGCTAATACTGCTGTGGTAAACCGCGGTGGCTAGATTTATGATCTAACTTTGCTACTTGACCTTTATCTTAGTCTCTATTTATCTTAAATCCTTTGAACTAAATAAATATTCATTAATACCGGGGCAATAAGGTCTAATAGCGAAACATATGCGCCACAACAACATACAATAAGTTTTTATTTAAGGTCAGTTTGAAAATTCATTTAATTTTCACGTTAAATTTGTTCTAAGGTAGAAGTAATCTCACCAGTAGGCCTACCACAAGCTCTGTCTGGCTCTGTCTCTGTTCTTTAAGTCTGTGTGAGTGCTCACTAGTGTATTAATACTGTGTGTGTGACGTTTCGACGTAAGATTTTTAGTCAACACTCACCAGACTTAAAACCAGAGCCAGGGACAGAGACAGTGCCAGAGACAGAGCCAGAGCCAGACAGAGCTTGCGGTAGGCCTACAGTAATCTCATCCTGCAACAACGCTAATTTGAAGCGCTCAGATATTCTGTTTTATATTTTGTTGACGGCTCAAAATATTAAATTATTTCTGCTTGAGACCGTGTTTGAATGAAGCTTTACTCATGTTTTTATAATCACAGCATTAGTTATATAAAATCGATATGCTCGGTTCAATGATTGCAATCATTTATTCATTTGCAGTGGATCGATATGCCTTGAGGTAGGCGCCGGCCCTGAAGACAGCCTGACGTCGGCCAGGATCGATATCAATTACGACTTCAGTTTACTTCATTCATTGATATCTAGACCAAACAGTTTTGAAGTCTAGTTAGTAGCTCTTTATAATAATAATAAGAAAATCTTTATTTCAGACATCTTATATATCCATATAGTTACACAATCACGATATACATTAGACTAGACAATGCAAAATGTAACACGAAAACATAAACATTAAAAATATTTAAAATACACAAATTAAATATAATTTTATTTTTTTGTAATTTTAGTTATAGTTCAATAAAATATATAAAAAAAAATACACAAACATCAATCTCACCATCATTATAAACCTATTTCGCAAAGGAATCACTTGAATAAAAACAGCTAGGTTTTTAAGTTAGGGCTCGTAGCCTTTAAATAACCTACATTGCCACCAACGTATCTATTCAGTAGACCAGCGGTTCTCAAACTTTTTTGGTCACGGAACCCTTTTGACAAGCAAAATACTTGACGGAACTCTACAATAAAACAATAGTTTTTAAAAGTGTATTCTTTATTATAGAAGCATAATAAAAGAACAATGTAACAGTTACTAATTATTTTAATTTTATTTCTAAATTCTTGCGGAACCCCTACAGGGGTAGCGCGGAACCCTAGGGTTCCGCGGAACACACTTTGAGTACCGCTGCAGTAGACCATAGTAGAACAAATATCATAAACTCACTACATTTTAAGTTTATAAAATTATCAGACACGCAAGAGTCGATTTTTTCTTGCAATAAAATTGCTATTATGCCAAGTCGGCAATTCAAGGCTGCGAGGTCCTATAGAAAACCTTTAAAGGTGTATACAAAGTCTATATATAAAGCCAAAACGTTGATCACATGGTGGTTCGCAAATAAAGGAACAATATTAGAGTTGGTCGGCGGACTCCCAGACGACTGTCTAATTAGAGAGAAGTCGTGTTTACTCGGAAACAAACTGGATGTGCAATGAAATAGGATGTAGACACAACGCAAATAGGCTTATTCGTTGAGAAGGTTTCTTATTGTCTAGATAGTAGATATAGACCTCTGACAAACATTATGTATAAGAAAGCCTTTTTATCAGTAGGCCTACCTCGAGCCTGTCTGGCTCTGGTTTTGAGTCTGTGTTGGGTGTTGACTAAATTCGACGTCGAAACGTCAGAAACACAGTATAATATACTGGTGAGCACTAACACAGACTTAAAACCAGAGCTAGAGACAGAGTCAGACAGAGCTTGTGGTTGTGGCTTGTGGCCTACAGGGAGCAATAGAAACACATGGTTTTTTTCAGGAAGCAAACCGCTAAAATGCCCACCTTTATGGCACTTAATTCTATTAATATTTTTTCCGCGAAAATAACAATAGAAAAACATGAAAAGAACGCCGCGTGTATTATGAAATAGCAAAGGATATTGTTTGAAGTCCCACACAAAAGTTTAAGGAGTAGGTAGGTATGTACCTACGAATTGGATTATTTTAATATGAATATGCGGATGTTTGAGGGCGCGTCGAAGGTCAGCGGTACCTAAACAGTAGTAAACTCTTCATGTTATGATTTCAATGAGAAAGAAAAAATACCTTGCAAATAGTTATTATTATTATGTGCCATCCGAGTCCCACTGCTGGGCAAAGGCCTCCCCCCATTCCCTCCTCCTCTATCCTCTTCCTTTCTAAGTTCCTTGGCTACTTTGGCTATGCTTGTCCAGTCCGTCAGGGTGCCATCAAGCTCGTCTCGAAATCTCCGTTTTGGTCAAACCTTACAGATAAACTACCAAATTCCTGTAGTTCCATAGTTTTTACCGAAGAAAAAGTTCATGATCACAAGTGCAAAACTAAATAAATGTCTATCTTAAACGAGGAGAGAGGTAGGTATATCGAAACAATGTTACAAGTGTTTTGGCGAAAAACAATTTGAAACAAGTTGCAAGTTCATCGTCTCAAATTGGAATAGTATCGAGTCTAGCCAAGTTTATTTGCAACACACCATTCCAGAGCTCACGGGAATATTTTGTAAAATAAACTCCTACAGACGGACGATACACAAATATAGAAGAATTCAATTGACTTCGCTTCGAGCGTATATGAAACCAGTAACTGTGGATTTTCAAATAAGATTTAGGTCTCGTTCCACGGATTGCTAATCTTCTAAATAAATAAAAATGAATTGCTGTTCATTAGTCACGCTAAAACTCGAGAACGGCTGGACCGATTTGGCTGATTTAGGTCTTGAATGATTTGTGGAGGTCCAGAGAAGGTTTAAAAGGTGAATAAATATGTTTTTTTTTCAACGAGAACGGTAACGGGGTGAGCGAAGCCGCTGGCGGCTGCTAGTCCACATATAAAATAATATTTGACAGTTGAGGAGTGCCCTAAACCGACGAGCGTGTACGTAAAATGGTATGAGAGTGAATGAAGCGAAAGAGGTATGTCAGAATCAAAACAAGTGGAAATCTGTGATCACTGCCTACCCCCATGGAAATGAGGCGTGATTTTATTGTATGTATGTATAACTCATCAATAAAACATTTAACTGGACGATGCTTTTGCTGATTTGAATATGTTGGTAACACTGTATATTTTTATTCTTGTAAGTTCAATATGACATTTAATTCACGTGTTACTTTATTGTATTTTAATATAAGTAAGTGACTAGTCTAAGAACATTTTATAATGTCAAAAGATGAATAAAGAATTGAATTGAATCATATTTGACTTGGCTAGATGTATTCGGCAACAGAGCCATGCTTTTAGTGGTAAGATATAGTTGATAGTACCGCGTTTACAACTTTACTACTATTTAGTAAGTTTTCGCGGTTGTACATTATTCGCGTGGCAAGCCAACTATTCGAACACAATACATTACTAGACGGAAGCAAATTATTCATCTGCACGACATCTCTACTATGAGTAATTGCCCAAATTTAATAATGCCTACAGGTTGAGTCGGAAATTAAAACAATAAATACCACTCATCGGCTGACATCTTCATCCTGGCTGGTGGGTATTTGGCGCAGCGCAATAGCATTGCTATTCAGCGTGGCAATGGCGCTAGCGTCTTGGAGACGCTTCCGTCTGCCACTGATTTAGATCAGTTTAGCTATCTCTAGATCATTTGTAACGGTCTGCACATATGTAGCTCTACTGTTTCTTGTGTATTTTGTAAATACTTGTATTGATAGTTGTGTGATTTGCTTTGTGTAAATAAATTATAAAATATTTAATTTATTCTTTTTAGTTTTTTTATGGATTAGAAATTATTAGATGGGTGACGATTCGTATTTCTACTAACGGATGTTAGCTCCATAACTATACTCTTTGTTAGTAGCTTAAAAGAACCGGGCTAAATATTATAATTGTATATTTCTTGGAGTCTGTCTGCTCGGGTAGCCTATAGCTCTCAATCTCATAATCCTCGCGCCGAAAAAGTAGATTATTATAAAAGCCGGATGTCGCAAAGCCTTCGCCTGAAGTTAATAGATACGACTCCAAGTATTTCTATAGATTTGGAGCTTTTAACTGTTCAGCGAGATAATTGTTTGAGAAAACTTTGTATACGTCTGAGGTAATTGTTACAGAGAGGATTTCTTGAGAGCTTTTAATTTTAATGTGCTAAGGTACCTATTGTACGCAGGTTATGAAACCAACTGCTCTATTGAGTTTGACATAAAATAGCAAAACCTTTTAGTAGTTTTATAAAGAACATTCAGGGACCTTAACCTTTGAAAACTTACCGTCTCTCCTGAGAGCTATAGGAACAATATAAATTCAGTTTACTGGTAATTTAAAGGTAAAATTCCTATAAGAAAGTTATTTCTTCTAAGTGGGGGCTCAATCGTCTCTTGAAAGTGAAAAAAAATTGCATTGTTTATGATTTGCAACTGCGATAGTTATTTTGTTTATTTAAGTTTCAGTTTTGACGCGACAACGTTTTATAATTCGATGGAGCCGGCTGCACGCACGAAAAAATATGACTCATGTGGCGTTACCTCGCTCTGAGGCGTTCCATTTAAGGCTTGAAGTGCAAGCGAGAGCGCGGAACGAGCGACAAAGAAACATAATCGGCCTCCGCGTTCGGCAGCGTTCGACATCTGTCTCTCTTGCAACCATTCCATCAGTATTTTCTTATAACGTTGTCACGTTCAACTATCGTCAGAAAACCGACTTTACAGACAACCGATTTTTTGGATTTATTTCCGAACTTAGACAATTTCCGAAGCACGGACATGCCAAGACGTAAACGGTCAGTGGTCACGCATGCAAATGCGGACCGCATAGAACGTTTCATAGTTCAGTCGAGAAATGATCAAGCAACGACGCGGCGTTTTTAAAATGAATAAACTTTGTATGAGCATTCACAGGCTGAATTTTTTAAACACTTTCTAGTGATGGATTACCATCATGCATTTATTGCAACGTCACATCGTCCACGGAGCCTTATCCACGAGATCTAAAGTCAGTGTCGTGGAGTTTGATCGTGATGAATGTCCGCGCCCCTCACTCCTATCGACTCCATTGTTCCTGAGACAGGCGATGAGACGTGATCACAATCTGACGTCTTCTGCAGTATTCAGAAAGTATTAAAACAAAATTGCGGTTCGTGTACTTGAAGGTTTCATCCTCTGGACTAAATTTACAGCATCAGTGCTCTATTTTTTTATGGCGTCTACCATAAAAAAATAGAAATTTATGGCGTAACCTGTAGGGTAGAAGTAAACTTTTTTTTTTAATGCAATTTTGTGTGTAATTTCGTGAAAAAACCAAAATTATTTATAATGCAAGAATCTTTTCACCCGATTCTACTAATGAATCAAATATTTGAACAACTAATAATCTGTATTTAAAAAATATTGATAAAATCATAACTAAAACGTATTGATTTGGTTTAAAAAATACGTATTTGTTGTTAGAAAATCATAACACATTATAAAAAATATGCAATTAGAGGAAGTAGGCTCGCGACTGTCATCTTCAAGCTGTATTATTTTGTGTCCAGAAGCTGAGTCCCCTCGGCGCCGTGAGATGGCTTTGCCGGATAAAAAGCGAAGTAATCAAGATGGTGTTTTCGCTTCGTATCGCTAAAGGATGATAGAGACCGTAAAATGTTGTTGGAGCCAGCAGCCACTAGTGTAGTGGTACGGTACGAACGTAACTTTAGTACCGAGATAGGGTAGGCGCGGAGTATAACGATACATTATGAAGCTTCGCTGGGAATCGAAAAGTTGACATTTTTACGGTTTATAAGGTCAAAGTAGTATCTTATTTTATTCGTTTTGGTAGCGTATCTACAGTCACGTAGTTCCTTATTTATTTATTAGGTAGTTTATTCATTTTATTTACTTATACTCAATGTGTTTTATTTAAAGTGACCATATAGAGTCAGAATCAAAATCAAATCACAAGATAGTTACTTTAAAACGTTTCTCTTACTAGGTGAAATATAGCTACCATAGTTCTACGCAAGAAAGCCTAGAAAAACTAAGAAAAAAATATTAAAGCTCTATTAAAAAATTCACCAAATCTTCCGGCGCATTTCAGTGTAAAATGGTGAAATATAAAAAGCAAGTGGAGTATGATTAAGGTGTAGCTCGGCGGCTAATGAGGCCAAATGAGGCGGTAATGAGGTGCCGGTGGCGGAGCTTGGCCGCGCTCACTTTGGATGCGAATTATATCGTACGTAAACGTATGAACACTGTTCGTACGAATTGAGTGCGCACACTGAATACGTTTTTCTCAGTCAAATAGACAGAGTACCGGTGTTAGCGCATACGTTATTGATGATGAACGCACGAACGTGTAATAAAATCCCAACAAATTAGGATTGATTTCGGACGTCGGACTTGCACGTACGTATACGTACGACTAACTCGCGCGCAGTGTGAGCGTCATCATCTTTCATAGTACTCAGAAGGTCGGGAATGATCGTGCGCGTACGTTTCTGCACGAATGGAATTCGTACAAAAATGTATCCAAAGTGAGCGTGGCCTAGCCTTGCGCACATCCAAGCGTTCTACAGCAATCAGTGAAACGCTCTCAAATATGACAGTGATATTTGAGCGTTTCACTGATCGCCACCACATAACGCAAGCCTTTACTCTGAGGTCTCATAGGCTCGGGGAGACGTACACTCAACAAGCCTTTACTTCCATTTTAGATGTTAATATTACCGCGTCGTCTCCATTTTTTTCCATTTCGTATTTACAAGACGCGTGAATACCAAGGACATGATTTTCAGATGGTGTTTAAGTTGACGTCAACTAAACAAGTTGACATGGTAATGGACAGACAACAAACTGAAACTGAATCTGGACGCCTCAGTTGATCGACGTCATTATTGAAGGTTGTGCATAGAAAAAAAAAACAAATCATCAAATCATCCTAGAAATGTTTGAGAGAAGCATAAATTGTCCAGCAGTGGACTTATTTGGGTTGATCGCGATGTTGCTTGTCCATATCTAAACTTAGTTGGCCCTATATCGCTTCTCTCTCCGCTTGTCGCTCCGCTCATGGCAGGTGACGTTGTTTGCAGAAGATTGGGTGAGTGTGGTGCTGAGTTCTGCTAGTTTTGCAATTCCACTGCTTTCAAAATGTGCTTACAATTTAGTTTAAATGTTTACTCATTTACTCCTTACGAATTTACGCCTTTAAAATGATCTCATATAGCAGTACACTTCCGTCTGGCACTGATTTGGATCATTTGAACTATCTCTAGATAGTTTGTAACAATCTGCAGATAGCTCAACGGTTTCTTGTGTATTTTGTAATTGCTTGTATTAGTTTTAAGTTTCTTTGTGTAAATAAATATAAATCATACAAATAAGAGATCATATTAATAGGCTTAGACTACAGCATAATTTAATTGTGATCAAACCTGCGAGTTGAAAACGTAATATTTGATTGTTACAATAAGTTACAATGAAAGTCCTCAAACTAATATATCATGGGTTTGATCCGGAGTTCATGGAACTTTCCTTATTTACACACCCGACTTTATTATTAGAGGACCTCATTACAAATTGAAACCCTCAGAGAAAAGTCTATTTTTTTTCATGAGACGTGCTAAAATGTAATATATTTAATATACGAGCAGCGTCCTCTGGCGTCAGATAAAAACATATTTTGTTTGGGTAATGCGAGTATTCATGGAGCAGGAAGCGCAATTTATTACTTTATATTGTAACTGAATTCCACTGAGTAACGTTTATTAGAGTTTATGTGTGAGGTTTTTAAAAATATCCAATTTAGCTCTGTGCCAATGGGCAGGTCATATAGCTCGGAGAACCGACAACCGTTGGGGAATAAAGGTTCTCGAATGGCGACCACGAACCGGGAGACGAAACGTAGGGTGCCCACCCACCAGATGGACTGACGGAATTGTTAAGATCGCGGGAAGTCAATGGGTGGAAAGGGCTCAGAATCGTTCTGAGCCCCCTTGCAGTGGCAAACGTACCGCTGTTTTGTTTTGTAAAAACAATCATACAAATAAACGGTAGGAACCAAGCCGTAGTTTGCTGGCTGTTGTTCTAGGCTTGGTCGCGTGGAACTGGCATCTAGACGCACCTAGCTCTACGACGATTCAAAGTGATCCTTGTGATACATTAAATAAATATTGAAAATATGTGTTAAGTGCACGAATAGAGCCTCTTTGAGGTGCACTTAAAATCCTTTCACCACACTTGGTTTGAAAGAATCAGTGACACGATAAGAAAAAGAAGAAGGTGGGCCAAATGCTTATGCCATCAACTAGTTGTATTAAAAACGATGATGTCAATGGCAGTCTTCCCAGTAGTAAGTAGATGGTTAGGTACGATGGTGAATGGATTAGGATTAATGTATTTGCTGCAGAGAAGCCCCGCGTGGCCTGCCGCCGGTCACGTGACCTGCACTCATGCCTCTCATCAGCTCTATGTATAGCACATCTTTAAATACACACGCGCCAGCTATATGTTACGTATCTACATACAAAATGGTATAAATATTTAAAATAATTATTATCACAATGTATTTTATTTTCGTAAAACAGTTATCCCAATAGCAGATTACTACGGGCGATTAACATATGCAATAATATTTACATTTTAAATGTAATACAACATATGCGATATGTATATTAAAGTACAATAAATAGTTAGTATTTAATATTATTTTTTTAAATATTATTTGTATTTTATATTCAAGTTATGATATAACAAACATAAAAAAAAATACATACAACCAAATCCAGAGCCTCCTCCTTTTTAATTAAAAGTCGGCTAAAAAAGTTACCAGTGGAGCAATCTCTTGATTATAAAAGGAAGCTGTCTGTGTGAGAAAGAAACCAGATACTTTTTTATATTCTTTCAGTTTTTATATATACTTTTAAGTTTAATTATACCGAGTCTGGTCTGACTGAGTCGAACGCGCGAGCAAAACCTTGCGCACATCTAAGCGTTCTGCAGTGGCGATCAGTAGGCCTACCATGAGCTCTGTCTGGCTTTGTCTCTGGTTCTGGTTTTGAGTCTGTGTGAGTATTGACTAAATAAATTTTATGTCAAAACGTCACACTCACAGTATAATGCACTGGTGAGCACTAACACAGACTAAAAACCAGAGCCAGAGACAGAGCCAGACAGAGCTCATGGTAATCCTACTGTGTAACGCTGTCATATTTAAACGCTACAATATGCGTAATAGGCTTAATGCCTCTAGTATTTATAGCAATCGTCTTTGTGTTACAGACAGGAATGGATTACATAAAAAAATGCTAAAAATAAAGGTCTAAGTATATACGTTAGCCGTAAGCCCACAACTCGTAATCGCTGGATGTCGTAGATCCGGCGGCGCGGCGATATAGCACGCACCGCGACCGCACGCGTGCCCTATTTACACGTACTACGAGTAGTACACCACGCTTACACGCGTCAATAGAGCCTTTGTCTAAAAAAAATCAATATCAAAAGTGTATTTATTCAGTAGGATTGCAAGGATCACTTTGAAACGTCTTAAAGCTAGGTGAGTCTAGGTGCTAGTTCCACGCGACGTCTTAATATCACGGCATTTTTTTTACATATTTTTTTGTCTTTACTAAGCAAAGTTCGGTTTTTCGAAAGTAAAGAAGAGCTAGAAAGGACCAAAAAATATATTTTTGGTTGAAAGTTGAACTTTGCATCAAAGTAAAGTCAAAGCTCGGTCTATGAATCTGGGCCCTAGACTCACGTTACATCACTTTGTAACGTGAGTCTAGGGCCCAGATTCATCATTCTATGTGATGCAACTGAATAAATAAATTTATGAATGTGAATTTGACTTGCTATGTGTGCATGACTTTGTGTCTGTGCATAAGCACTTAAGAAATATTTTATTGAAGACGTGTCTTAGACAATGTTAAAAAGATAGCAAAATGAAGTCTCTCTTTAAAATATTCTATGTTCTTGCTAGCTTAGCGAATTTCGAAAAAGGTCATTAGCAATTAGGCACTAGCAACAGGTACTGTGATCTGCCAGTAGTCACGCATCACATTCAGTTATCATTGACGTGCCCGGTGCCCTGTGCCTACCCTTTCGGAAGACTCACTGAGCTGTGTGACATGCTCCAAACTAATGGGAAATTCCTGTTTAGACGAAATTAATACTAAATGACGTTGCTCGGTTTTGAATTTAATGAAATCATAAACCCTGTATACTTAATACTTCCTGGTATGACCAACAAAATTCATATCAAATAAAAGCTTATGAATATTGTATGGAAAATGATTAAATTGACTTGAGTGAAAAATATCAAATTATCCTTTTCCTCTTAGTATACTTTTCTAGTATAGGTTTATTAATAGAACTGGTTAAAATTAAGTCCCTTTGAAGCACAGCATATTGAATACCCATTCCGCAATCTGCTCTTTATTCCATGAACGCCATTAGATATATTAAAAAATTGTGTAAATAATGTCCGTGGATGATACATCGTGTTTGACGAACCCTTTCTGTTGAAGCTTGTGACGTCAGCGTATAATGTCTCCGAGGGAATCACAAAGAAACTAAGCTCATTGTATTCTATACTTCAAGTTATGGTATCTTCAATTTTGTTGCTACGGTGTGCGTGGTTAAATACGTAAGTTAACTGTAGATGTATATTTTTTACATTCATATCGATAATACATTTTTATAATGGTCATAAAACAGTTATTTAGCTTAGCAGGCCGTATGTCTGTTGCCATCTCTATTTATTGAAATGAAAGTGACAGTGACAAGAAAAATTTACTGCCCGGCATCATAATGTTTGACTGGCCTCTCAACTCGGTTGGTAGTAGCTCTGCCTTCTGCGCCGTAGGCCGTGGGTTCGATCCCCACCGAGAACAAATATTTTTGTGCTGAACGCAGATGTTGTTCTCTGTCTGGGTGTTATATTGTATACTAAGTATGTATTTACAAAAAAAAATGTATTGAAGTATTATATCAGCTATCTATTTCCCATAGTACAAGCTCTGCTTAGTTTGGAGCTGGGTAAGTAGTGTTGTGTGAATTGTCCACAATATTTATTATAAACAAAGTTCCCCTAATTAATAAGGCATTTCAAAGTTGTTCTCTTAGACTCTTTCTAAGGGTCCTTATGATGCAAATACAAATAAGTTATCTGTAAGTTTTTCTTTAATAAAAAACAAGTTAGATAAAAAGCTACTGAAGCATAAGTCGCTTTTTATATTTAATGGTGTGCTACAGCATGAAAAGATTTCGTGTCTCATTTACGTCAAACGAAGCAGTCTCAACGAGTAAATAGATGCTCGTATATTTCTCTTTGAGCACACATCCCTACTGAAGTTCTATTAAAATGTATTCCAAGGGAAAATGTATCCAGTTCCCTCATAGAAGAGTATTGGACATTTAGCTATACGATTATCTATTTATCTTTAATATCTATGATAAGCTAGTCATGGCGCGTCGCCTATCCATCATTTTGTGATCTGCCTCTATTCAAACATAATAGTGCCTCTCCCCGCCTGTTCGCTGAAATAGCCAATACAGCCGAATCGATTAGGAAAATAGCTATGAAAGGCAGTATAACTTTACAGCGTCAATTAAAACAACTGTTCTGAAATTGTAATGACTTCAATCAATTTACAGTAAAACGACAAAAAGGCTGAGCGCACAGCGGCGGGAAATAAGCAAACTCGTTTCCATACAGCGCGGATTTCCATACAAATTGCATCGACGTGCTTCCAAATACAAATATTAAAAAATAATTTGAATACGATCGAGGGTAATAAGTTTTTACGGCGCGCTCGCGGGTGTAAGTTTCTTTTAAAATCGACGCTTTTTTAAACGGACAAATATCCGAAATGTGATTGCTATCAAACAGCAGTATTGTTACGAATGGTTTATAGTTTACGGAATTACCTGGTTTTGTTTCAATATTCATCTCGTTTCACGTCGAATAGCTTTGTGTCAATAAATTGCTTTTAGTTCAGTGTCAACTATGAGTTCCAAACATACGGTCCGTGTCTATACTGAGTAGTTTTTGAATTGAAAAACAAAAGCAATTAGGCCTTACAACCATAGTATATTTATTCACGAAAGAAAATATACCGAGTTATTCTCACACATTCAGCTCTCTCCGTTTTGACCATGTCTTTCCCGTGGACTAAGCCGACTATGCTGTGTGCACCTACACAGCATAGTCGGCTATGTCAGAGTATGAGCGAAGTCTTTAAATCCAGTCCCAGGCAGCGTCCCCTAAAAGAAGCCATGAGTGCAAAGTTTCCCCTGACGCTGTCTACAAAATTACAAAAGCCTTGTTACATTATAGCTGTCACAAAATGTTCCGCAAGTGTACACCACTTATTAGAACACGATAGTCAAAAGATACGGCCGCGGAGTTTTAAATTATGACCCTTTGTAGATGATTCCCTGTAAGGTATTGTGTTAAAGTGATTTACTTCTCCCGTGGGACTGTGCCTTATCTCTTATGCGTGCTTCTTTCATCACAAATAATTTAATAATTTATATTTCCATTTCGTAACATTTTAAACCATGCAAAAATGGTTTTGGTAAATTGGTCACGCAAGAATAAATACAGATTTCGAATGAAGCTTGTAGTTTGCATGAATAACGATAGGTTTAATTTTGTTTTTCATCAGGTATTTGTGAAAAGCAAATTCTCAAAGCCTGTATTTGCTTATAGAACGTATAACGTGCCTCGTTTCCTGTAAATACAAATTTCACTGCTCATTATGAAAACGTCTGAGCCAAAACAATAATAGGTATTCGTTAAGAGTACCTACAGCCGGAGCCGAATGAATTGTTCAAATTAATTCGTTAATTAATATGGCTGTATCTACTCGTACTAGTGGGAACCTTACGAATAACATTTATTCAACTGATAACAGGAATTATGAACAACTATATAATTCTTAAGTAACGGTGATTTAATAAAATTGAATATTTTTCTGGGTTCTTTTTAATTTCTTAATAAACGCGGGTACCTTCAGAAATTTGAGAGGGGTCCAGCTTATCTAGGGACTTATCCTAGCTAATGATGTTACCCTAATCGTAACGAACATTATATTTTAAACCAGTATGATACTGCTTAGATAATGTCAACAAAAACGAAAAAAATGTTCACTTGGAGCCGCTAAACAATATTGTTCTCCAAAAAACTCATAAACACAACAAGATGACACCAGTTTTTAAGGGCTGTCACAAAGATACGAGCGCGACATGTCAGAGCGCAGAGATAAAGCGGTTGTAAATACGACGCCTAGCTGACATGTCGACGCGGGGATAACGCCTTAATAAAATATTGGTAGTATCTATCGCTTAGCTAGGGTTGCCGTGTGTGGGCATTCTAAATTTTATGCGTCAAGGACCGTCTAAGCAGTACACTTTTTCTATAAACTTTAAAAGAGTTGAAGTATTGGGTAGGCTTTTTAAAAAAATATCTCCGCACTTTTGAGTACTATTTTCTTGCACATGTCTTTTTTAATTTTTACTTTTGCAGGTTTCTATGTTTACTGTTGAACTTAATATCTGTCTTAGTTTAATTTAAAACAAAAAAAAGTGGCAGCCCTATTAAACAATGTTTACACTATGAAGTTCACCTCATAAAGATAGCGCGTCGCATCACGCCCACGTTTAGAGTATGCACCGACCTTTACATGTTTCAAAAATATTCCGCTGTAACCATATTGCAGGTCATGAAAATCAGGGGTTATTTAGTTTTGTGGTTAGTTTTTGGCCAACTTAACGCTTTCGCAATAGGTTTAAAAAAATTGTCATTCTTGAACGACTGCTGACAGATTTCGTTTTTGTCAAGTAATAAGATGTTCGTGTAAGTGGTGTGTGGTGACCTTAACAGCACGTAACACATTTGTAACAATGTGAACGTGAGGTCATGTTACATTTTAATTTCTATCGTTTGTTAACGGAAATAGCACATTTTGGTAACATCAGACATTCTGAGATATTTATTACTGTCTTGCAAGGTGGCTTTTAGCACAAGTTACCTAAAATAATAATTGTGTAAGATCTTAAAAAAAGGATGGTATCATTTTATATTTTTGGTAAGTATTTAACTAGATATATAATAAATAACAACAGATAATGGTGTTCCAAAATGGTAACTACCACAGGAAGATAAAGTCCATGCGAACGTGTCACGTGTTAGTTTATCATAATGTATGAAAAGATGCTGAGGATATTGACCAACTCTATTTTTTCCTCTAAATATAGTCCGCGTAGGCTGACAACTATTTTTGGATATAAAGAGACCTTTTTACGATGACATTTAAAGCATGTTCATGAATATCGATGTATTTACCCGTCTCAGAGTAACCTCCATCAATGTAGCTAATATCTTAGCTAGCTAAAATGTAGACCTATTTGTATGAAAGTCAAATATTATTTTATATATTTTATTTCTTGGAATTGATATTTGTTAAAAAACCTAGGTCTTAACTTTTTTGAAAACTGTCACTGAAAACCATTTTCAAAAATTCGCACCTCATGTTGTTGATCATGAAATAATTTCACATATTTAAAGTATACAGAGGTACAGAGGACTGTCATCTCTTTTGTATCTGTATGGATCTAATGTAGCTCATTGCATTTTCAGAGTTTATTGTAACGCGCGTAGCTCCACGCTACGAGATGCTACGCGACGCTACGAGATCACTACGAGATGCTACGACCAACTTTTACTATTTTTACATCATACATGTTCAGTAAGTAGGATTTACTGCTGTGCAAAGAAACTTTGTAATTTCCTACTCAATTTTTAATGCAATTTAAATACGTTCCATTTTTAAATCACTTTTAAATTTTGTCTAGGCGACTGACCGAAGCGACGCGTGACCCAAGGCTGGTGGGTATCTGGCGCAGCGTATAAGCATTGCTATTCAGCGTGGCAATGCCGCCAGCGTCTTGGGGACGCTGCCGTCTGTACTGATTTGGATCAGTTGAGCTATCTCTAGATCGTTTGTAACGGTCTGCAGATAGCTCAACTGTTTCTTGTGTATTTTTTAAATTTTGTAAATATTTGTTTAACTGTAAGTTTCTTTGTGTAAATAAATATTTAAGTATTCTTTTATATCATCGTAAAATCAGAATGAAAAAGTCAAAATAAGCCTACAGTTTTTACTCTAAGCTTATGAATAGATTGGAAAAGTGGACAGCCCTCAGTCTATTTTTAATAGCAATTGGATAATCTTCGAGTCGTAGAACATTAAAGGTTTCTCTCAAGTTTGCTTGGACCCCTTACCGATAAGTAATTATATATTTATTCAAATGGCCCACCTGTAGTGGTGGGATCCTCTTCTACTCTTTTGATAATAAGACGTACAGGAACAGAGTTACATGTACTTACAGGATGCTCATTGGATGGGTGACCGCTTTTTATCACCGAGTCTAGGTTGTACACTAAAAATGGCTAAGAATAGAATTGTTAGAATAATAACAACATTAAATGAAAAACTAAGGCCATTTACAAAGATGCGCTTTGTAAATGGTCAGTGAATGTTTGTATGCTTCGTGTTAAAAATGGCGGCAATTAAAGAGAATAATCCGCGGAAAGCGTCGGCTACGGATGCCGCTAAAGCCTTGGCTTTCTATTAAGCGGGGGCCAACATATAATGGCCGTTATAAAACGTCGACGCAAACAATACCGCTCATTTCTTCTTTAGCTAAAATTCTTAAGCATTTTGAGTAGTAACAGTTATACTTAAAATATATTTACTTTGATTACAACAATGAGGCTGTGATTTTTTAATGCTAAATCGATTACGGTTAATATTTTGACGGACAGTGCTTTTTAAGAACCAAAGTGGAAGCACAAACAAACTGGGAATGAAAACTACTTTTGGACAAACATACCATTTAATCTATTGCTTTGCTTTGCCAAGTTTAAAATTAAATGTAAATATTCCAGCTTTTTAACGAAGAAATTGCAACATGTATTTTTAAATTTTATTATTAGTAGTAGTAGTAAACCATTTCTATAAACAGATATTAGTAGAAGCTGCTTACTGCAATATTAGTTAGCTTCCGTAGAATTCTTTGAAGTGCGCAAGGCTTTACAAAAACAATCCTGCTGGCCTACCATGAGCTTCATATGGTTATGGTTATGGCTGTCAAAATTGTGTCAACACATTCAAACCCAAGAAGAAAATGAATGTGTGGGTCAGCTGATCTATACACAATTTGACAGCCATAGCCATAGCCTTGGAGCTCGTGGTAGCCCTGCTGGATCATGAAATATCTGTAAGAACAACACGCTGTATTGTATTAAGTACAATTGAAACCGAACAAATGCAACAAGACTTGAAGTGAATAATGCTTTTAACAAAGTTCCCGGCGCGGCGAGTGGACTGGATCCATTAGCTCGCATGCCAATGCCGCGAGCTACAAACTCAATCGTACTACAATAAGACCTTAGTGCGCTTCCGTGTATCGGTTACTTGATTTGTTACTTCTTGCTGTGGCTAAAACACTATTATAAGGTTGTAATGGCTTGGCAAAAGCAGGTTTCAGGTTGATAGTATTGGTAGAGGTGATACTTCGTAGTATAGTTTATTCTTTGGCAGCATTAGTTGCTCTCTAGACAATTATAAATGGTCTAAGGTTGCTCTAGATCTAGAGCATAGCATATGGATTTATAAATTTATATAAATAAACTAGCTGCCTGTCCCGGCTTCGCACGGGTGGACATTTATTTTTTAAACACATAAATATAGCCTGTTACTCAAGGTGAACCTACGTCCAGCAGTGGACTGATATCAATTGATGATGATGATGAAAGAACATTCTATAACGTTTAGGAGCACTATTTTCTAGAACATTTTGTCCAAATCTAGAATTCAGAACCGTTTGCATGGGTATATTTGAGTATTCTAGATAATTCTGGATTACTAACGTTTGGATGCATTCCGGATGCTAGCCGAATAATTTCAGTCTTCGAATTAAATTTGATCATTCCAGAACCTCAAAGACATTCTAGAGCGTACTTTCCTCGTCAAAGTCGAGAATTTTCTGAAAAATCCCTAAGCGATAGAAAGGGATAGACATATATAAGTCCCTACGTGATAGAAAGGGATAGACATAGATTTCGAAACTTTTGCCCCTTATAAATTAATAACACCTAAATATTGAATATAAACTATCCTATCTTTTAAGTCCGACCATATTTTAGGCAGTTGCAAAATTTTATCGAAATCCGTTCAGTAGTTTCTTGTATTGTATTGTAGGTAAACTTCTTTATAATTTCTCTACATGTTTGTATACAATGGAACATATTAAAATATTGAAATCATAGTCAAGATGTTATGGTGAGTGCCGAAGTATCTCGTAATAGTACAGATTTCCCAATATTCAAAGAAACTTCTAATTTGATAGATCCGAGGCCTGATGTTAATACAATGTTGTAATCAACTGTGAGAAATGTCGCGAGTTCCTGAAGTACACTGATGTTACAGAATATACGTATTGTCTGGTTCCCATATGGACCACGACTAGAATGTGTAATGCGAATATGTATATATTAACATTCGCTTGTTCGGTTCGTTAGTATATTGAAAGGGACGGTGTCAGTCCACAGATTAAACACGTCGGTTCTCTTCCAGTTTAACATGTGTGACGGCTGCCGACACAACCATTCTTCAACGAGGGAGACTGTTTTGCATAAAAACTACTCAATACATGTACAAGAGGGGCCTTTTCATAATAGTTAATAAATATACGTTTATGAGACACTCAACGAACATGAGGCCGGTTGCATAGTTATATTGTGAACAATTCACACACCACTATCGAGACCCAAACCTACTAATAAACCGTAATTATGAAATGAATAGTGTAAGCTTTCATAATGTAGTTTGTGCCGTGAGAGTGGCCCAGTCTGCCTGTCTGCCTGCCTGCCTGTCTGCCTGTCTGCCTGCCTGCCTGTCTGCCTGCCTGTCTACCTGTCTGCCTGTCTGCCTGTCTATAGTATTATCTTATCTGTGCCCAAACTAAGCAGAGCTTGTATATGATGGGGACTAGGTAGCTGATATAATACTTGAATACATTTTTTTATAAATACTTTCATACAATACAATATAACACCCAGACAGAGAACAAACATCTGCGTTCACCCACATATTTGTTCTCGGTGGGGATCGAA
The DNA here is from genome assembly GCA_947578465.1 of Thera obeliscata. NCBI lineage: Eukaryota > Metazoa > Arthropoda > Insecta > Lepidoptera > Geometridae > Thera > Thera obeliscata. The sequence continues at coordinate 12,122,420 of OX387918.1, read as the reverse complement.
CCCACGGCCTACGGCGCAGAAGGCAGGGTTACTAACAAACAGAAGTCCAGAAGTCTTTCCCCTCAGCTAGAACATGAAAAGGTTCAAGAAAAATGTAAACAAGTTCCTTCAGGGTAGGCAACGCAACGACAGCACCCCTGGTGTTGTTGGTGTCTATGGGCGACGGTGACCACTTACCATCAGGTGGGCCGTAAGCCCGTTTGTCTATCATTCACATTAAAAAAAACCGAGCTGAGAGGTCAGTCGTTATGTCGGAGTAGTTGGACAGCAATGGTGAAGGCTGGCCCAGAGAGGGGTAAAGATGAAAGTAAAGATGGAGCATGCTTTACCACTATAACCCTACTAACTTCACTCTCGATTTATAAAATATAATTTTTGACTAATCCTGTATTTTATTCGACATTTCAAAGCTAAAAACTTATTAGGATATAACGACTAGACCAATTAGAAATAGGTCTGGAATATAAATCCACGTCCAATCCGCGTCGGATTACTTAGGCTGATGGTGGTGTATAATATTACAACATATTGTCTTTAACAACAAAAAACCTTTGAATGACTTTAAATAAATTTCCTGTTTTGTTAAAGAAGAGTCCCCACTTTCTTCGAAGCCATTAAGGCTTCGTTAGAATTATAAATAAATTACCGAATTATTTCATTAATCACTCGGAGGCTAGCGCCTGCTAATCTTGTCTTAGCAATATAACACTTGTATTCTCATCAATGTCTCATGATTGATATCACTCGAATTGGAGATCTTGGAACAAAAGACTAAATAAGATACTAATCCCTGTATTCATAATAAGTGGTCCTCGGCTCAGTCGTCGCAACTTCTACTCGTATATTCATGTTTGATTATACTCGTAATATAGTATCGTCAGAATTTTTATCCTTAAAATCGATAATGTGAATATTATGTTATAGAATAATTTAGATTTCTAGTTACTTCTAATGCTTCTAATTTTAGATTTGTAGCTGGTCTCTGGCTCTGTCTCTGGTTCTGGTTTTGAGTGGGTGTTGATTAAATAAGTTCTACGTCAAAACGACATACACACAGTATAATGCACTGTTGAGCACTCACACAGACTCAAAACCAAAACCAGAGACAGAGCCAGATAGAGCTCATGGTAGGCCTGGTTCTCCTCGTGCATATAATCTTCCGTATGAATATAATTTCAAATGTTTTGTGTTGGTATTGGTAGTGCTTACGTTGGTATGCTATCTTTCATTTAATCAAACCTGGAATAATAATGGAGACAACAGTGCGTAACTAATTCAGATTATATAAATTCCTTATAGATCTGTTAATGTCAAAGGTACAATCAGATCCATCTCTAACAGAATAATATAGTAATATCGTTCTATTGTGTCGTCTAAGCGAGTAATTACAATCGTACACAAGAAATTACAATAAGGAGACGATACAGAAGGCATTGTACTTCACAATGAAACGCGCAGAGATTTGGGACAAGAAGGAATAGCTTTGTTCTCTCGCTACATTTCTTGTAAGTCTAGAACACTCAGGTAATACGCGAAATTGAAATAATTTTAATTGTTTTCAGGTTAGGTAACACCTAGAGTTGGTTTTAGACGCTGAAAGGAACTCTGTGGCTATAATTATAAAGTTATACATATTTATAATACGTAACGGAGCCCTGTTGTTAGTTAAGTAACAATATGCTTTCTTATTTGTTTTCTAATTAAAAGCTGGGTTCAGTTAGTGTAGTGCGAGAGGGGTTGAATGCTTGGAATATACAGGAAGAGTTATCAGTTTTAGTTTAAAAAAATAAATATAAGTTTCAATCAAATCGAATCTTACAGTAAAGTTAAAATACTTAGCTAACTTATGCAGGAGTAAGTTCGGCTTTACAGTGAAATGTTCATCAATTGATTCCGCTGTCATTACATTTGAAATTGCCTGCGAATTGGATAGCAATGCTCATTTGTGGAGCTATGAGAGCACACAATGTGAAATGCTATCCAAACAGGGCCAACAAACAGACGCACATCCTTGTTTGTGTTGTGTGATGTGTTGCTTCTACTCCCTCGTACTCGGACATTATTAAACATGTTGTTCAATTAACTTGAATATTATCGAACTATTTTAAATAAGAAATTTAACTAATTTCAATCTTCATCTTCTTCTTATTTAAGAGCAACGCTCTTGTCGGCGTAATGTATGCATTTTTCTCCAGGTATTTCTTTAGAGGGCAACCTCTTTGACCTCCTTATACGACATGACAGCGATCTTTGCTTTTATTTGGCTCATGTAGCTTATCCTTGGTCTTCCTCTTCCTCTCTTTCCTCCTACCTTTTCTTCGATGATATTTCTGATAAAGCTGTTATGTTGTACAAGATGGATATTTCCTCTTTATTTCCTCTTTAGTTTCAATAATAGTTTAAATAAAAAATCGGAAAAACTGAAAATTCTGCCTGCTTTGTATGTACGAGAGTTGTTTATGAATTCAAACAGTTTTGTTAAGTTCACATTTGAAGATAAAGAAGACCTAAAAATAGTTTTTCCTTCAAATATAAATATTATATTGAAGGTCGTGTCCAGCGATGTACTTCTTGAAGTTGATGATGAGGTTTTAATTATGTAGATAGCAATAACTCCAAGTTGGCAACTTATAAGTTCCCTATTGGCAAGTCTTTGGTGTTGATGTTATTAATTCGTTTCAGTTCGTCGATCGCCAACAGTTGCCGATTTAATACAAAGTTCAGATTAATTAATCATTCGACTTGTGGGAACTGTGTATTTGATCTTTAGAATTTGAAATTTACTCCGTTTTTAACTTAACGAGATTAGCTTTTGACTGCAAATAAATATAAGCTACTTAGCATCAAGTTTTTTTTTCTATGTAATAAATGTTTTCTTATTTGTCATTGGACCAAAATCTATATTCATAGATAGATGTTAATCATCTAAGCCTTAGATGTTTAACCGTCCGTAAAATCACCATGAAATGCTGTCATATTTGACAGCGTTTAGACTGATCGTCATCGCCTAGATGTGCGCAGGCCTTCATAGAATAAATAAAATGGAGTGTTAACTATTTTTAAAATAAAGAGGATAATCATTCGTTTAAATATAAACTCCTACATAAAGCCAATTAGCTCTAGTGAGTGGTTAATTAATTAATTATTATTTTGTAAAACACGATAGGTACTCGCGGACAGTATTTATTGGTAATTAGTGGTACTCAAATTCAACTGTCGAACAAAATATTACAGTTTCAATATATTTGTGGCATTCAATATTGAAATGTATTACAAATATTTACTTAAAAATGAGCATGTATAATTATGTACACAAAAATACGCATCAGACTACACACTGCTAGCTCTTATGCCCTTGCATTAAGCGTCGTTTTTCTTTGTTTTGACGTGATATCGTCTTATAAATCGATGGAGCCGGCTGCACGCACGAAAAAACATGACTCATGCGTCGTTACGTCGTTTCGTCGTTCCATTTACCTGAGCCCGAGCCCGGGTCGGGTAATGGGTAAGGGTAAATGAGGGTAAGGGTAAATGAGGATAAGGGTAAATGAGGGTAAGGGTAAGGGTTCGGTCGGGTTCCGGGTCTGAGTCGAGTCCGAGTCCGCGAGTCCACGAGTCCGCGAGTCACAAATATTAATTAAAATTCTTTTGAAGAATGCAACCATTCCATCAGTATTTTCTTATGACATTATCACGTTCAACTATCGTCAGTAAACCGACTTTACAGACAACCGATTTTTTTTAGGTAACTTGAGCTGTATCCCACTGTACACTGTATCAGTAATTTGTTTCACAGTACGTAAGATGTTTCACAGTTTCGAAAGTGTTCTATGGATAAAAAATTGCTAAATACTTCTTATCGTGTCACCCATTCTTTCGAACCAAGTGTGGTGAAAGGATTTTAAGTGCGCCTCAAAGAGACTCCTTAACTATAGCTGAAAAGTATGGAGTTTTTAAAAACTCTATAAAATACTTTTAAATTCCTTCTGTGAGTATTTATTAAAAGCAGCTAGCTCAATTACAAAAGCTAGTCAATTAAAAACCATTTTCCCAAAGTAGCCCTGTTTCAATATTTTGTTAAGAATGTAAATTAAACATTTAAATGTCACTCGGAGTGACGTCACCTGTCTACTTCAATTTAAAAGGCTGAATAATGAACGAAGATTTGTTTAGTTATTTGGAAACATAACTTTTATAATTGTATTATTTTTATAACGAATGATAAGCTCTTACTGATAAACCTGTTGTAATACTAATAGGCCTACCACAAGCTCTGTCTGGTTCTATCTCTGGCTCTAGTTTTGAGTCTGGGTGAGTGCTGTCTAAATAAATCCTATGTCGAAACGTCACACACACAGTATAAAACACTGGTGAGCACTCACACAGACTCAAAACCTGAAAGAGCTGGTATGCCTACTGGTTACTTTTTGTACATTACAGCTGTATAGTAATTAATATCTGTCAAACGATCTAAAATGGAGTAAATAAAGCGGAGAAACTTAAGCAATATTAATGGCACTTGTTCAAATTGATTAGCGCACAAAAACTTTCACCCTTGTCTGCAGGAAATATTTAGTTACTACCCCTTAAGGGTTTCTGAAAAGCAGTGACGAGCTTGCTATAGGCTGTCCAGCTGGCCTACCATGAGCTTCATATGGTTATGGTTTGACAGCCATAACCATAACCACAGATAAGATATATCTTATCTGTAGTTATGGTTATGGCTGTCAAAATTGAGTCAACAGTGTCAACACATTCAAACCCAAGAAGAAAATGAATGTAGGTCAGCCTATCCATACACAATTTGACAGCCATAGCCATAACCATATGGAGCTCGTGGTAGCCCTGTAGCTTGATTTACATAATGTGGTATTGAGCATGTGGTTGCACTACTACACCGGTACAGACGGTATTTTAGCGGCAGCCGTTTTTTGATAGCGTTCTTTTGCAGTTTGGAAGATGGGCCGACGTTTTGAATTTTTGCGATGATGACATCGTGACTGCATGAATAATGACCTTCTTTGTTGTGTCTGAAGGGTTTTTAGGGTTCCGTAGCTAAATGGCAAAAACGGAACCCTTATAGATCCGTTATGTCTGTCTGTCTGTCTGTCCGTCCGTATGTCACAGTCACTTTTCTCCGAAACTGTCAAAGCGACACTGATGAAACTTGGTAAGTAGATGTATTGTGTAAACCTATTAACCTATACTTATTGAACTATAACTCAAAATTTGTTTTTCATCAAACCCGTACGTGTGGGGTATCTATGAATAGGTCTTCAAAAATGATGTTGAGGTTTCTAATATTGTTTTTTTCTAAACTGAATAATTTGCGCGAGAGACACTTTCAAAGTGGTAAAATGTGTCCCCCCCCCCCTGTAACTTCTTAAATAATAGAATGATAAAACTAAAAAAAATATATGATGTACATTACTATGAAAACTTCCACCGAGGTTTAGTTTGAACGAGAGTATATGAGTAGTTTTTTTTATACGTCATAAATCGTAAACCGCAATTTACCTTTCGACGAACTTTTATATTATGTTACTTGTTGCTACGGAACCCTTCATGGGCGAGTCCAACTCGCACTTGTCCGCTTTTTAATTTTATGGGCATCATCAGGAAGCTTTATTTTAAATCTATCAATCTAGCTGATTTAATACTTCTACTTTCATTTTGGTACCTGCCAAACTTACAAGCTACGCCATATTTTGTAGATACCCTGTAGGGCTTCTACGTCGTACTAAGAAACATTGTTACAAAGACTCTTCGTAGCGCTTCTGTGAAATGAAACCAAATACTTCTTCGCGTGCGTCGTAACAGCATGTTACGAATTGTTTCTCGTAGACGTCTCGTAGTAACTCTACGCCGTGCTACGAAAAACGTCGTAGCATCACTACTCAGACGACAAAGCTTATTTCGTAGACACCTCGTAGCGCTTGTTGGCGTGTATATGTTTATCACACTTCTGGGGGCTAATTCTCGGGCCAATCTCGATCATTGTGAAATTTTATTTTATTGCTTCTTTTCGAAGAGAGAATGGATGATTTCCTTGAGTAATTCATCAACGACCTCTTCGTAAAAGCCTCGACAGCTACGATATACGGAAAACGTACAAAAAGTGTGGGGTTGTGAAAAGAAGCAATAAAATAAAAATTTTAAATGATCGAAATCGGCCCGAGAATTAGCCCCCTGGTTAATCTCAATAACTTCTGAGAAATTTGATAAATTATATTGGTAGTAGAGTTAATAGAAATACATTTAGTTTTTAAGTAATTTATTCAAGTATATTCGGGCGTCTTTAAATTACCCGCTTGCCTTTTTAGGGTTCCGTAGCCAAATGGCAAAAATGGAACCCTTATAGATTCGTCATGTCTGTCTGTCTGTCTGTCTGTCTGTCTGTCCGGCCATGTCACAGCCATTTTTCTCCGAAACCATAAGAGCTAGACTGATGAAACTTGGTGAGTAGATGTATTCTGTAAACCGCATTAAGGTTTTTACACAAAAATAGAAAAAAAACTATAAATTTAGGGGGTCCCCATACTTGAAACTGAACCTCAAAAAAATTTTTTTCATCAAACCCATACGTGTGGGGTATCTATGAATAGGTCTTCAAAAATTATATTAAGGTTTCTATTATCGTTTTTTTCTAAAACTATAAATTTGGGGGGTCCCCATACTTGAAACTGAAACTCAAAAATTTTTTTTTCATCGAACTCATACGTGTGGGATCTATGGATAGGTCTTTAAAAATGATGTTGAGGTTTCTAATATCGTTTTTTTCTAAACTGAATAGTTTGCGCGGGAGACACTTCCAAAGTGGAAAAAAGTTGGTCCCCCCCCCTCTAACTTCTAAAATAAGAGAATGATAAATCCAAAAAAAATATATGTTGTACATTACTATGCAAACTTCCAACGATATTTGGTTTGAACGAGATCTAGTCAGTAGTTTTTTTTTATACGTCATAAATCGTAAACCGCAATTTACCTTTCGACGAACTACAAAAACCTTTATATTATGTTAATTGATGCTACGGAACCCTTCATGGGCGAGTCCGACTCGCACTTGGCTGCTTTTTTTAAATGGCTTTAAACGAGCCAAAAGTAACTTAAATGTCACCATTTGAGTACAATATCCTACGAGCCATATCGGATATCCGGGACAAAACGACGTCATCATAATTACACCATTAATTTACCAAGAAATATGATTTGACTGATAGACGTTTATTATATGAATGAGAAAGAAGGCTGGAGATGTTCAAATTAATTTCCGGGGAAAAATCTAAGAAAACCAACCCCTCGAGAACCGGGATAATAATGAGGATGGACGGACATTTTAATAAATTAATTATTCATAATTATCAGAAACCCAAAAATAGCCTTAAAATCATTTTATTTGCTTTCATGGTTCATTGCTTAGCTTGGGGCTAGTTGGCGCTGTGTGAAATGTTAACTTTGGAAAATGTATTTTACATTAGGCTGAAAAAATTCTATGTAATATATTTTATGAACTGTATGGCCACAATAAAGTAATTAGTTGGTACTAACTAATTACTTTATTGTGGCCATACAGAGCTTTAGGGCTCTCTCAGGAGATGGAGTTTTTAGCCCTCCTTCACAGTTTATCAACTTCTAGATCCAAGACGAAGGCCTAACGTGCCCTCTGAATCATCGAGGCGGTCAAATATAAATCTAGCAGTCACCCAAAGAAATTTTGACTTTACAGAATGATGCGTAACATGAACTTAGTACGCCATCTGTTCTTCAATAAAGTAAGTAAACTTTTCATTTCTATTCGTACAAACCATGCTTCTGCATAAATCTAGCGAATATAGTTTTTAATCCTTTTATGTAATTCAAGCGGAAATCTACTTTAAGTAGAAGGTTTTTCTACAGGATTGCCCAAAATAGCCGGGGATAAGAAGATTTGTAAAAATAACTAATACACTTCTTTCCAAATCATGTTTTAATTGTACCCGTCAGTGGTCGTATTGGAAACAATAAAATACGTACTTGAAAAACCTTTAACGCTATTTTTACTGTCGTGTCTAATTGTTTTTTTAGCCTGAAAACATGATGATGAACATGTTTTCAAAATGAAAGTATTTTCTATTTTATGAATAAGTTAGGTAGATGTAGATGTATTTTATTCTGATTCGTGAAATAATTTACATACATTTTTAATTAAGTGTACTTACCATTCTTTTGCACGATTTTGTTAATGAACATTATAGTAAAATAAATAATCCCACCAGATAAATGAGCACAAGATGATGTCAAAACTATTTTTTAACTAAAAAAAAGTATTATCTATATTTATATTTTGAAGTAGTCTTTTTGTATTTTACTTTTTCTGTACCCTTTTACCGAGCTTTCACTCTGCACATAAAATCTGATTCAAAATGCATAGTAATTCAACAATAAACTTACCGTATGTGACTCGACGTAAACTTTTTCAGATGCAGAGACGTGCTCCTGAAGTGAGCTGATCTGGTCACTGAAGGCTTTTCGGCGCTCCAGCCTTTTATATCGGTTGGTGGCTGTTGGCGAGGGGGCGGAGCCAACGCGCGCATCATCGCCAATCCCCGCCCCGTTTTGGAACCTTTTGATGACGTCATCATGTCGTAATAAACTCTGATATTTAGGAGAAGGTTGTACAAGGTCATCAGGCTGCATTGTCGCACCTGTAAGATTACACTCCATTAAGGCCTGCGCACACCTAGGTCGCTGGCGATGGCAATCAGTGAAACGCTGTCACATGCATATCGTTGTCAAATTTGACAGCGTTTCATTGATCGCTATCGCTAGCGACCTAGAGGTGCGCAGGCCATTAGAATGAAATCTTCAGAAATCTCGTATTACCAAAGTACTCGGTCTCTTTGAGGATGTCTTAGGAGGTAGTCAGAGATTAATAGAATTTAATCTAATTGCTTGTAGATAGCAGTTGGATGAGCTGATTTGTAATAAGATTACACGGCAGGTGACTATTCGGAGCCGCTGAAGGGTTGAAAGCAATTAGAGAATTGTGCGAGTAGATTCAATAAAGCTGGTTAGATGGTCATACTATCTGTTGAAATATGTTAATTATAAAAATTAAGCATTATGGAGAGTCCTACATCCACCTGAAGAAGACACTTATCCCTTACTTACATGGTGCCTCGTAGGCCATGCACGTCAAGAACGTGCCCTACGATGCACTACCCTTCGTCCATTAACTTGAGGCATACAGATGTTCAGCCTCACGTGCCAGTAATTTCACCTGCACCCACACCCTTCAAACCGAAACACAGCAATGCTGCTTCACGGCAGAAATAGGCATGGTGGTAGTTCTTCCCCTAACGAGCTACCTACAAAGAGCTCTACTACTACTAAAAACTAAAAAGGTTCCAACCATTTGAAAAATTAGGGATTCAGCTCTCTGTGGGCTTAATATTTTCAATAATGTAGGAAATTTCCACATCCCAGCATCGATATTCACGTAGGAAGACAATAAAAACGATCTTTACATCGCAAACTATAACCTCCAATTAGGCGACCAGTAGGCCTACCATGAGCTCTGTCTGGCTTTGTCTCTGGTTCTGGTTTTGAGTCTGTGTGAGTGTTGACTCTCTCTTGCTTTTCTCATCCATTCTGGTCCGTGTCGCTGAGTGAAGATATCCCTCCATCTCTTTTTTGGCCTCCCCTGTTTTCTTTTACCTTCCAGTGGGATCCATTCCGTCACCCGTTTTGTCCACCTATTGTTTTTTAATCTGCAGATATGACCTGCCCACTTCCATTTTAGGTGTCTTATTCTTTTCTTTAAGTCTATTACTTTTGTTCTCTTCCTTATATTTATATTCCTTATTTGGTCGGATATTCTGAGTCCTAACATGCTTCTCTCCATTTTCCTTTGACACACGGCTAGTTTTTCTTCATCTTCTTTCCTTAGGGCCCAGCTTTGGCACCCGTACGTCAAACATGGAGGGAGAGGGACGAATGGAGAGATTTAGGGGAGGCCTACGTCGTAGAGGCGACTGCTGCGGAGTTGCTAGATTTAATCAACTGAGCAATTTAGTATATACAAAATAGTTTTAAGATTTAAAGTACCTAAGTAAGTTTTTCATATGTTTAAGTGTGTCAGCAGTAGAATAAAGGCTTTTATACCATACCCCCTCTAAAAAGCTTATTTTATTCACTGGAAACAGTGAATAAAAAGCTCTTTTAATCACTGTTTTGGTGTTTGAATTTGGAACACACGAATAAGGTCAACGTCCATCTCAATACCTTACAACCTCCTTGCGTCATAAATACTCTCGATTTGATTGGTCGAAATTTTTGACAAGGAGTTTAGCATTGGATTAAAAACTATTTTGTGTTCTTTGTTGTCATTGTCATACATATGTAAATTGGCGCTATTTTGAATACTGTTTTTAGTAAGTTATGCAGCAAAAAGTTCGATAATAGTAAATCGATTGAAAATGCATTCTAGGAATGAAAAAGATGTGCTGAGTTGTTTGTTGTTCAATTGAGTTGTTGAGTTCATGAAAGAGAAATAGGTATAGTAGAAAACTTGCATTAATTTATCCTTCTTTATTTACAAATCAAATCAAAATCGAAAATTATTTGTTTTACGTCATATAAGAATAGTATAAACAAAGTTCATAGTTTTTAATCCTTTTTCGCTTAAATCTTTCTTTTTCTCGAAGTCATGGTATAAAGTATAGTATGCAACTCTTGAATAAAACGGATTTATATCGAGGGCCATGAATCACTGGCGTCGTTTAGGATTCTAACACTTGAATCACTCGCTACGCTCGTGATTCAATCATCATGAATCACTCCCTACGGTCGTGATTCAGTCGTTAGATTCCTGCACTTGCTCGTGATTCATCTTTGGTCCTCGATTTAAATCCGTCTTTTATTCACTAGTTGCATAATATACTATTTTAATTTAATTTTATTTATTTTATGAGTGTTGACTAAATAAATCACAGAGCAGCAAACACGCTTTTGCTTTGCTTCTTAATTCCGTGAAATAAATCCTACGTCAAAACGTCACACACACAGTAAAATGCACTGGTGAGCACTCACACAGACTCAAAACCAGAGCCCGAGACAGAGCCAGACAGAGCTCATGGTAGGCCTACAGTAAAGTCGTGTAAGTATAGTTTAACACCCGGCTTTACGCGCGTCCTGGAGTGGCAGTTAACGACTGCAGTTAAACGATAGTTAATTTAACTACGTGTAATTGACGTGAGGAGTGGCTGTCTGGTTTCTTAATGCGAATGGAGATCAGCGTCTCGTTACACTGGTTCGTTTTAAATCACCCTGCATTTGGGGCTGGTGTGCAGTTTTTAGGGTTCCGTAGCCAAATGGCAAATACGGAACCCTTATAGATTCGTCATGTCTGTCTGTCTGTCTGTCTGTCTGTCCGGCCGTGTCACAGACATTTTTCTCCGAAACCATAAAAGCTAGACTGATGAAACTTGGTGAGTAGATGTATTCTGTGAACCGCATTAAGGTTTTTACACAAAAATAGAAAAAAAACTATAAATTCCCCATACTTGAAACTGAAACTCAAAAATTTTTTTTTCATCGAACCCATACGTGTGGGGTATCTATGGATAGGTCTTCAAAAATTATGTTGAGATTTCTAAAATCGTTTTTTTCTAAAACTATAAATTTTGGGGGTCCCCATACTTGTTACCGAAACTCAAAATTGTTTTTTCATCGAACCCATACGTGTGGGGTATCTATGGATAGGTCTTCAAAAATGATGTTGAGGTTTCTAATATAGTTTTTTTCTAAACTGAATAGTTTGCGCGAGACACACTTCCAAAGTGGAAAAAAGAAATCCAGAGTCTGGCACATCGTCGCAAAGTTGCTTGCCTATTGATTTTCTATAGGTTACATTTTGGGGAATGTAGTGAGGAACTGCATGATCTTATACCACCATCTCCCTTCCATCATAGGACTAGCAGACGCACGGCTCAGTACCATCCATACCTGGTTAGCATACCACCCATTCGCACTAAGCGTTTTGGCTCCACCTTCATTATGCGAACCTCCAGGGAATGGAACTCATTGCCGGCGGCTGTTTTTCCTGACCACTACAATCTGGGCCTCTTCAAGGCAAGAGTGAATAGGTGTCTTCTAGACCATCCTGCTCCATCGTCGGCTACATCGTCGCTTACCACCAGGTGAGATTGTAGCCAAAGGCTGGTCTATATCTTGTAAAAAAAAAAAAAAAAAAAAGTTGGTCCCCCCCCTCTAACTTCTAAAATAAGAGAATGATAAAACTAAAAAAAATATATGTTGTACATTACTATGCAAACTTCCAACGATATTTAGTTTGAACGAGATCTAGTCAGTAGTTTTTTTTTTATACGTCATAAATCGTAAACCTCAATTTACCTTTCGACGAACTACAAAAACCTTTATATTATGTTATTTGATGCTACGGAACCCTTCATGGGCGAGTCCGACTCGCACTTGGCTGTTTTTTTTTTAAATAACAGCAAATACCGAACTGACTGGACAGTCAACAAATAGGACGACTATAAAACAATATATCAAAGTCATCCCTTCTAAATATTGGCGTTTTTAGAATTCGCAATTTCCGTAGGTGGAAGCTGGAGACCTACACATGTTAATAAGCCAAAAGGAGACTTTGCTCCACCACCAGCCTAAACCTAACAGCTTAAGAAGGCATCACACAGGCGACTCTCCATACAAACGTAGTCCCCTATTTCCTCCCTGGATAATGCCTCTAGAGTAACCATTTTGTCTCATAAAATCCAGATCTGCTATATACGTGCTCGTATGTTTTCCTTTTTTTCAGAAACTTATTGATAAAGAAAATATTACCTCCAATTCATATTACATATAAATCATATGAGGGTCATATTTTCTTTATCAATAAGTTTCTGAAAAAAAGGAAAACATACGAGCACGTATATAGCAGATCTGGATTTTATGAGACAAAATGGTTACTCTAGAGGCATTATCCAGGGAGGAAATAGGGGACTACGTTTGTATGGAGAGTCGCCTGTGTGATTCCCTCTTAAAGGTTTCTACCCACTATCCCGTAGCATACCATGGCCGTGCTAGGAACGTATCGGGCACGGAAAGCAATCCGGTTCGCTGTAGTTCGCCCACTGAAGCGGGTCGACAGCGCTCTGAACCCGTTTCCCTCCGACAAATAGTCGACGGTCCGTGCATGGCACGCGACGGTGTCGGTCAGTGACGGAACGATCTATTGAACATTTTTTTTTTTAAATATTTTTTTTAATGTTTGTAACTGCATGCCTCCGTCATTTATGAACCGATTTAGATTATTTTTTTATTTGGAAGGTTATTCTTACGTCCAGATTGTCCCAAACCAATTTCATTAAAATCGATTTAGCCGTTTGGCAATGAAGTCGGTTTCTCTAGTTTTTTAAACTTATAATTATTTGACAAGTATTCGCTAGTATTTTATTATTATGACGAAAAACAAACTGGCGATCATCTCCAAGGTAATAAACTCGACTGGTTACTATGCGAGATTATTACGTTTCGTACAATGTCGTGCAAATAGATAGCACGCGCTATGATGATGCTAAACAAACCTATCACCTTGTTGACTGACCAGATTACACGCCTTCATACCACGCACACTCTCTATACAAATATATCTTGAATCTTTTAGACTGGCCTTTCAGCTCAGTTGGTAGCAGCTCTAACTCCTCCGCCGTACGTGGGTTCGATCCCCACCGAGAACAAATATTTGTGTGGTGAACGTAGATATTTGTTCTCTGTCTGGGTATTATATTAGAGGGTTAGGGTCCATGTGATACTGACTTACAACAAAGAACTATGTATGTACCTGAATGAAACCATGTGTATACAATAAATATATTGAGTATTCAGTATATTGTATTCTAAGTATGTATTTACAAAACAAAAATAGTATTATATCAGCTATCTCTCTGCTTAATTTGGGGCTAGATAGTGTTGTATGGATTGTCTACAATATTTATTTATATTTATATTTATGTAATAAAACATCTTCTAGGTAAGTGTGCACCATACTCTTGACAACCTCAGGTGAGACTGCAGCCAAGAGTATTGCCAATTATTATTACATATTTATTAAAATCCCACTGCAGGGCAAAGGCCTCCCTTCTTTCTCTCTATTTGTTTCTCATTTGTGCTTCTGTGTACTAATCTTTAAGGTAAACATTGCCTTGACTATAAACTGTAAAAACTCGGTTGTCTGTAAAGTTGGTTTACTGACGATAGTTGAACGTGACAACGTCATACAGCTGTCCACGCGGACGCATCGCTCACTCAAGTAGGAGAGAGACAGATGTCGAACGCTGCCGAACGCGGAGGCCGTGCGTGCCTCTTTGTCGCTCGTTCCGCGCTCTCGCTTGCACTTCAAGCCTTAAATGGAACGCCTCAGAGCGAGGTAACGCCGCATGCGTCATGTTTTTTCATGCGTGCCACCGGCTCCATCGAATATAAGACGTTGTCAGGTCAAAAAAAAATTATCTGCAGTAACATAGGTGACGTCATAACGCAAGTGATGCATCAGGCAGGTATTTACAACGTTATCGTTATCGATAATAGCGCGGAACGCAATCTAATCGATTTATCTATCGAGTTGCGAGCCGTCGCGAAACTCTCAGTACAGTGTGTGTGCCGGTCTCATTCTCATCAATCATACTTACGCTAATATTTAGTACATGTAAGTAAGTGGTTTTTATTTAATTCTAATTGGTAAAAAGGATGTTAAAAAAATATCCTGTTTAATCAAGAATCTATCAGTCAACTGGGTCCCATAGTACAAGCTTTACTTAGTTTGGGGCAAAATAGTACAGTGGGGTCTGAGTGAAATGTTCAATTAAGTATTTATGTACTAATTTAACTGATTCTGATCGGCCAACAGATTTTTAGATACCGACGATAGCTGCACGATAAGTTTATTATAAATATTTGCATTTATTATTCGTGCTCTCTGTAAATTAACTACTTATTTGTATTTTTTGATTGAGGTAGTTTTATCAATGTCATAAGAACATCGACCTATTACTGCCACTTACATAACAAGTAGGCCTACCCTAAGCTCTCTCTGGCTCTGTCTCTGGCTCTGGTTTTGAGTCTGTGTGAGTGTTGACTAACTATATCCTATGTTGAAACATCACACACACTTAATTCACTGGTGAGCTCTCACACAGACTCAAAACCAGAGCCAGAGACAGACAAAGCTAGGCCTACAGTTTCGATAAAGAAATAGTTTCCATTCCGGAGAATGACAATTTCGTTTTATCCTGGGGAATGTGTCAGTCTCACGGGAAAATAGAAACTAGCTAGCAAAGTCGTCGGTAACAACGGTTCCCAATTTACAATAAATACTCCAGTTCTAATCGGTTACGCCCAAAACTTCGCTCGTATGGTATAGCTATCTATCTATATAACTAGGCCTCTTCTTTATATAAATATATACATAATTTATTTCCAGATTACATAGCACATTTTCTTGTAACTCTTAAGGCTAAACTTATATGTTAGACAGTAAGTTACTTAAAACTAGACCTTACGTTCCAAAGATTGTTTAGGTACAATGCTCTTTAAAACGCCATTTTCTTCGGTCTTGTGCCAGTCTTTGCTATTGCTGCCCAACTTCTCACTACAATATCATTCAACCGCCGGGCGGGTCTGCCTTGTGGTCACTGAGCGGTACTTGGCCACCATTCCCTAGTGGCAGTAACAAGAAGTGGCAAAAAATCAAATCTTACAAATAATTCGTTACGATGTATGCTTATGTAACATTCGTAAACTTAAACGTAAATTAGTGTTGAAACTTCTTGGAGATTGTCCTCAATAAAGTTTTGCCGCACGCATGTTTGCCGGCGTGATCAAAAATAATCCCAAATCGAATAGAAATGGTGGGTGAGAGAAGAAGTCATAACTTTTAGAACGGATCATTTGATTTTAGAATTCATATCACATTCTCGAGGTGGGGAGGAGGAAACTTCCCTGAAGTTTGAAATAACTTCAGAAGAACTTTATTCAGGCGTTCATTTTGAATCTTGTCATGCCTATGTCACAACCCTAACATTTTGTAGCTACAGTGCGGACATAGTGGGTTTGAATCCCGCACCGAGTTCACTACAAGGCCAGCAGAACAGCTATGTGAACTTGGCACCCGACTTTAAAAAAAATGGGTTTTTTTGGGTTTATTTGGTAGATTTAGGTTAGTAGTGGATAGTAGTGAAGCTAATTTCGTTTGTAGTAAAACCAAAAAAAAAATAAAAAAAAATAAAAAAATCGCAGCCCCCGACTTTACATAAATCAACTTTTTCCATTTGATTCTTATAGATAATCGTTAGTAGTGGATTGTAGTGAAAAAATTTTTGTTTGTAGTAAGCCAGAAATTAAAAAAAATGAAAAAAACTGGTTTGTATCATTTGCGGCTTAATAACTTCAAGACGATGGATTATACTATTACTACAAACGCTGAAATCGACTAAGAGACCGTCGTAAAAGATTGTAGTGAAAAAAGTTTCATTTGTAGTAAGCCAGAAATTGAAAGAATTGAGAAATACTGGTTTATAGCATTTGCGGCTTAATAACTTCAAGTTTATGGATTTTACGACTACTACAAACGCTAAAATTGACTAAGAGACCGTCGTAGAGGTTAGTAGTGAAAAAAGTTTCGTTTGCAGTAAGCCAGAAATTGAAAGAGTTGAGTTTAACTTTTTTTTTGATTACACGATTACTACAAAACACTCGGAATGTTAGTGAGAGGGCCGCAGAGGTTTGTAGTGAAAGAATTTTCGTTTGTAGTAAATCAGAAGTTGAAGAAATGAATAAAAACTGTATTTTAGCATAGGAGGCTAAATAACTTCAACTCTATGGATTATACGATTACTACAAACGCTGAAATCGACTAAGAGACCGTCGTAGAGGTTTGTAGTGAAAAAAGTTTCGTTTGTAGTAAGCCAGGAATTGAAAGAAATGAGAAAAACAGTTTTTTTCGCATAGGAGGCTTAATAACTTCATGTCTATGGATTATACGATTACTACAAACGCTGAAATCGACTAAGAGACTGTCGTAGAGGTTTGTAGTGAAAAAAGTTTCGTTTGTAGTAAGCCAGAAATTGAAAGAATTGAGTTTAACTTTTTTTTTTGATGATACGATTACAACAAACGCTCGGAATGTTAGTGAGAGGGCCGCAGAGGTTTGTAGTGAAAGAATTTTCGTTTGTAGTAAATCAGAAGTTGAAGAAATGAAGAAAAACTGTATTGTGTAGGAGGCTAAATAACTTCAACTCTATGGATTATACGATTACTACAAACGCTGAAATCGACTAAGAGACCGTCGTAGAGGTTTGTAGTGAAAAAAGTTTCGTTTGTAGTAAGCCAGAAATTGAAAGAATTGAGTTTAACTTTTTTTTTTGATGATACGATTACAACAAACGCTCGGAATGTTAGTGAGAGGGCCGCAGAGGTTTGTAGTGAAAGAATTTTCGTTTGTAGTAAATCAGAAGTTGAAGAAATGAAGAAAAACTGTATTTTAGCATAGGAGGCTAAATAACTTCAACTCTATGGATTATACGATTACTACAAACGCTGAAATCGACTAAGAGACCGTCGTAGAGGTTTGTAGTGAAAAAAGTTTCGTTTGTATTAAGCCAGAAAATGAAAGAATTGAGTTTAACTTTTTTTTTTGATGATACGATTACTACAAACGCTCGGAATGTTAGTGAGAGGGCCGCGGAGGTTTGTAGTGAAAGAAATTTCGTTTGTAGTAAATCAGAAATTGAACGAATGGAAAAAAACTGTATTTTAGCATTTGCGGCTAAATAACATCAACTCTATGGATTATACGATTACTACAAACGCTGAAATCGACTAAGAGACCGTCGTAGAAGTTTGTAGTGAAAAAATCCATAGACATGAAGTTATTAAGCCTCCTATGCGAAAAAAACTGTTTTTCTCATTTCTTTCAATTCCTGGCTTACTACAAACGAAACTTTTTTCACTACAAACCACTACGACGGTCTCTTAGTCGATTTCAGCGTTTGTAGTAATCGTATAATCCATAGAGTTGAAGTTATTTAGCCTCCTATGCTAAAATACAGTTTTTCTTCATTTCTTCAACTTCTGATTTACTACAAACGAAAATTCTTTCACCACAAACCTCTGCGGCCCTCTCACTAACATTCCGAGCGTTTGTAGTAATCGTATCATCAAAAAAAAAAGTTAAACTCAATTCTTTCAATTTCTGGCTTACTACAAACGAAACTTTTTTCACTACAAACCTCTACGACAGTCTCTTAGTCGATTTCAGCGTTTGTAGTAATCGTATAATCCACAGACATGAAGTTATTAAGCCTCCTATGCGAAAAAAACTGTTTTTCTCATTTCTTTCAATTCCTGGCTTACTACAAACGAAACTTTTTTCACTACAAACCTCTACGACGGTCTCTTAGTCGATTTCAGCGTTTGTAGTAATCGTATAAACCATAGAGTTGAAGTTATTTAGCCTCCTATGCTAAAATGAAGTTTTTCTTCATTTTTTCAACTTCTGATTTACTACAAACGAAAATTCTTTCACTACAAACCTCTGCGGCCCTCTCACTAACATTCCGAGCGTTTGTAGTAATCGTATCATCAAAAAAAAAAGTTAAACTCAATTCTTTCAATTTCTGGCTTACTACAAACGAAACTTTTTTCACTACAAACCTCTACGACAGTCTCTTAGTCGATTTCAGCGTTTGTAGTAATCGTATAATCCATAGACATGAAGTTATTAAGCCTCCTATGCGAAAAAAACTGTTTTTCTCATTTCTTTCAATTCCTGGCTTACTACAAACGAAACTTTTTTCACTACAAACCTCTACGACGGTCTCTTAGTCGATTTCAGCGTTTGTAGTAATCGTATAATCCATAGAGTTGAAGTTATTTAGCCTCCTATGCTAAAATACAGTTTTTCTTCATTTCTTCAACTTCTGATTTACTACAAACGAAAATTCTTTCACTACAAACATCTGCGGCCCTCTCACTAACATTCCGAGCGTTTGTAGTAATCGTATCATCAAAAAAAAAAGTTAAACTCAATTCTTTCAATTTCTGGCTTACTACAAACGAAACTTTTTTCACTACAAACCTCTACGACAGTCTCTTAGTCGATTTCAGCGTTTGTAGTAATCGTATAATCCATAGACATGAAGTTATTAAGCCTCCTATGCGAAAAAAACTGTTTTTCTCATTTCTTTCAATTCCTGGCTTACTACAAACGAAACTTTTTCACTACAAACCTCTACGACGGTCTCTTAGTCGATTTCAGCGTTTGTAGTAATCGTTTATTCCATAGAGTTGAAGTTATTTAGCCTCCTATGCTAAAATACAGTTTTTCTTCATTTCTTCAACTTCTGATTTACTACAAACGAAAATTCTTTCACCACAAACCTCTGCGGCCCTCTCACTAACATTCCGAGCGTTTGTAGTAATCGTATCATCAAAAAAAAAAGTTAAACTCAATTCTTTCAATTTCTGGCTTACTACAAACGAAACTTTTTTCACTACAAACCTCTACGACAGTCTCTTAGTCGATTTCAGCGTTTGTAGTAATCGTATAATCCATAGACATGAAGTTATTAAGCCTCCTATGCGAAAAAAACTGTTTTTCTCATTTCTTTCAATTCCTGGCTTACTACAAACGAAACTTTTTTCACTACAAACCTCTACGACGGTCTCTTAGTCGATTTCAGCGTTTGTAGTAATCGTATAATCCATAGAGTTGAAGTTATTTAGCCTCCTATGCTAAAATACAGTTTTTCTTCATTTCTTCAACTTCTGATTTACTACAAACGAAAATTCTTTCACCACAAACCTCTGCGGCCCTCTCACTAACATTCCGAGCGTTTGTAGTAATCGTATCATCAAAAAAAAAAGTTAAACTCAATTCTTTCAATTTCTGGCTTACTACAAACTAAACTTTTTTCACTACAAACCTCTACGACAGTCTCTTAGTCGATTTCAGCGTTTGTAGTAATCGTATAATCCATAGACATGAAGTTATTAAGCCTCCTATGCGAAAAAAACTGTTTTTCTCATTTCTTTCAATTCCTGGCTTACTACAAACGAAACTTTTTTCACTACAAACCTCTACGACGGTCTCTTAGTCGATTTCAGCGTTTGTAGTAATCGTATAATCCATAGAGTTGAAGTTATTAAGCCTCCTATGCTAAAATACAGTTTTTCTTCATTTTGTCAACTTCTGATTTACTACAATCGAAAATTCTTTCACTACAAACCTCTGCGGCCCTCTCACTAACATTCCGAGCGTTTGTAGTAATCGTATCATCAAAAAAAAAAGTTAAACTCAAATCTTTCAATTTCTGGCTTACTACAAACGAAACTTTTTTCACTACAAACCTCTACGACGGTCTTTTAGTCGATTTCAGCGTTTGTAGTAATCGTATAATCCATAGAGTTGAAGTTATTTAGCCTCCTATGCTAAAATACAGTTTTTCTTCATTTTTTCAACTTCTGATTTACTACAAACGAAAATTCTTTCACTACAAACCTCTGCGGCCCTCTCACTAACATTCCGAGCGTTTGTAGTAATCGTATCATCAAAAAAAAAAGTTAAACTCAATTCTTTCAATTTCTGGCTTACTACAAACGAAACTTTTTTCACTACAAACCTCTACGACAGTCTCTTAGTCGATTTCAGCGTTTGTAGTAATCGTATAATCCATAGACATGAAGTTATTAAGCCTCCTATGCGAAAAAAACTGTTTTTCTCATTTCTTTCAATTCCTGGCTTACTACAAACGAAACTTTTTTCACTACAAACCTCTACGACGGTCTCTTAGTCGATTTCAGCGTTTGTAGTAATCGAATAATCCATAGAGTTGAAGTTATTTAGCCTCCTATGCTAAAATACAGTTTTTCTTCATTTCTTCAACTTCTGATTTACTACAAACGAAAATTATTTCACTACAAACCTCTGCGGTCCTCTCACTAACATTCCGAGCGTTTGTAGTAATCGTATCATCAAAAAAAAAAGTTAAACTCAATTCTTTCAATTTCTGGCTTACTACAAACGAAATTTTTTTCACTACAAACCTCTACGACAGTCTCTTAGTCGATTTCAGCGTTTGTAGTAATCGTATAATCCATAGACATGAAGTTATTAAGCCTCCTATGCGAAAAAAAACTGTTTTTCTCATTTCTTTCAATTTCTGGCTTACTACAAACGAAACTTTTTTCACTACAAACCTCTACGACGGTCTCTTAGTCGATTTCAGCGTTTGTAGTAATCGTATAATCCATAGAGTTGAAGTTATTTAGCCGCAAATGCTAAAATACAGTTTTTCTTCATTTTTTCAACTTCTGATTTACTACAAACGAAAATTCTTTCACTACAAACCTCTGCGGCCCTCTCACTAACATTCCGAGTGTTTTGTAGTAATCGTGTAATCAAAAAAAAAGTTAAACTCAATTCTTTCAATTTCTGGCTTGCTGCAAACGAAACTTTTTTCACTACTAACCTCTACGACGGTCTCTTAGTCAATTTTAGCGTTTGTAGTAGTCGTAAAATCCATAAACTTGAAGTTATTAAGCCGCAAATGCTATAAACCAGTATTTCTCAATTCTTTCAATTTCTGGCTTACTACAAACGAAACTTTTTTCACTACAATCCTCTACGACAGTCTCTTAGTCGATTTCAGCGTTTGTAGTAATAGTATAATCCATCGTCTTGAAGTTATTAAGCCGCAAATGATACAAACCAGTTTTTTTCATTTTTTTTAATTTCTGGCTTACTACAAACAAAAATTTTTTCACTACAATCCACTACTAACGATTATCTATAAGAATCAAATGGAAAAAGTTGATTTTTGTAAAGTCGGGGGCTGCGATTTTTTTATTTTTTTTTATTTTTTTTTTGGTTTTACTACAAACGAAATTAGCTTCACTACTATCCACTACTAACCTAAATCTACCAAATAAACCCAAAAAAACCCATTTTTTTTAAAGTCGGGTGCCAAGTTCACATAGCTCAGCAGAACCTGTGATGCAGTATTGTAATGATGCTCAACTCAGTAGATCACTGGTGGTCCCCCTACCGATCCTAAGGCCGTGGGCTTAAATCCAGTCAACCAATTAGTTTTTCTGTTGATAAATGTGTATAGTGCATATAAAATTTTTATCAGTACTCTCAAACGGTGACGGATGTTGTAGAATCTACAATTTCGAAAAAAAGTTTCGAGTGCACGAAAGAAGCCACTCAGAGGCGCACTTAAAATCCTTTCACCACACAGGTTCAAAAGAACTAGTGACACAATAAGAAGAAAATTACTACTCATAATTCATTCATTCAAATGAATACAAATAAAATCATTTTAGAACGACTTTAAGCAACTAATATCACTTTAGATTTAGAACGACTTAAATCAAGGTGAGTCTGTGTTGACAGTTCCGGGCGACCAAACTTAGAAGAACAAGCAACAAACTTACGACTTATTGGTCACGCGGAACTGGAACCTAGATGACGTTTCAAATAAAACCTAGCGATTCTAGTGAAAATAAATAATTATAATTCACTTTGCGCTATTGTTTTTTAGATAATTGATGATGGGAGAAGTGAAACGGTTCACACTGGCTGACGTGGCGACGCACAACGGCAAGAACGGCTCACCAGCTTACATCGTGCACAAGGACTCGGTGTATGACGTCACTCAATACATACATGAGGTGTGTATCACTAGTATACAGGGTGTCCCCGATATCAACGTCAAACAAGATTCATGCTTACATTGCAGATAAAAGTTTCACGAAAAGTTAATATTTTTAAATACTCATATCTGGAAAGGTAGGTACATGACAAATATTTTTTATTATATTTTTCTGATAACTGTCATTACTTGGCCCATCGTCCGTTTTCGGTTTGACGTTTCTGGGACACCCTGTATAAGTACGAGTAGATTTTTGTATTGTGTCCGACAGTAGGTATGTAAAAAGAATACTGTCGGAAGAATATTTTTTTAAGAATATTTCTATCAGCTATCTGATTTCCTTAGACAAACATAGTTTGCGTAAAAAGCCCCCAATGTAGCTAAGTGTAGGTATAATATACATTTGCTTTAATTCACAGAACAATTTCAACGTGTCGTAGTCAATATATTTGTATTCATTTCATAATAATGTGTTCAGCACCCGGGTGGGCTTGACGCCATCTTGGAGGAAACCGGTCAGGACGCCACGAAGGCTTTCGAGGAGGTCGGCCACAGCGCTGATGCTAGAGCCATCCTCACCAAGTTCAAGATTGGAGAACTCGTGGAGGTAATCATCATCAGCTTCATTTTCCTCCAGAAAAATCACTATCAACTTTCGGAAAAGTAAGTTTTCACTCCCGTGAAGGAAAACATCGTGAGGAAATCGTAGAACCAAAAAAGTTTGAAAATATGTGTCAAGTGCACGAAAGAAGCCTCTTTGAGGCGCACTTAAAATCCTTTCACCACACTTGGTTCGAAAGAATCAGTGACACGATAAGAAGAAAAAAAGAAGAGCTCCCACTTCCCTTGAGAAAGGCTAGTCAGAGGCTTGTCTAGAGCAAGTTAGCATATTGCGTTTAGCCAAGTTTGGACCTTATTAATTCCTTTTTTTTCTTTATTGAACTATTGCTCTTTTTGTGCACTTGACACATATTTTCGAACTTTTTAGATTCTACTTCGATATTTTACTAATTGTGCGAGTTAGTCATAATTGATACGTCTACTACCAATTATATTCTAAGCTACCTAATAGTAAGAGCCAATTCCCACACGCAAAGTAACCGTGGTGGGTTCGATTCCCGCATCGAGACGAATGTCTTGTTCTAATGGCACAGGGGTCGATACAGTAATTGTAATGGGGTCCACACACCCCGCCGATCACTTACACTTACACTTACCACGGCTAAAGGGCTCTGCTGAGCGGGTTTCGATGTAACTGCGTGCTTTGAAAACATTGCATTTCGAGAATGTCTTGCTTCTAGTACTGCCATTGCTTCAATGCTCGTAAAATCTAAGCACCGGAGCAATCTATACTTGTGTGTTGATTGTTAGTCAGTAAATTGAAAGTAAAGAGTCGTTTGCTAAACAGTTTATTGTGTTTTATTGTGTTGGTCAAATAATTTTGGTGAGCATAAAACAACACTGATCACTATATCGTTCTGCGATGGTGATCATTGAAACGCGTCATATTTGACAGCGTTTCTCTGATCGCCATCGCCATCACCTGGGCATCTAGGCAAAAATATGAAATTTTGTCCTGATATAAACAAAATAAAATAGTATAGGATCCCTAGAAGAAGGACCTTCACCGAGCTGGTTATTTAATGAAACGCATTTTATATTTAATTAAACATGCCAATAAATATATTCTATATGGGTTGCCTATCAAATTTCAGTCCAGGATATGATTAATAAATAATTAAAAAAAAAAAATGTTTTTTTAACTTTCCACCGGTTTGTTTATTAGACAAATTCTATACCAATCGAAAGTATAGACCCCATAGAATATGCAAACGTTAGGTTGCCTATTTTTTCCGGTCACAACTCTCGGGTAGCCAGGTATAAACAGGAAAATCGATACTAGCATTTTGCACCGGTATGTTTATTGAATAAAAATACTGGGGTCTATACTTTCGATTGGTATAGAATTTGTTTAATAAACAAACCAGTGGAAAGTATAATTTTTTTTTTTATTATTAATCAATCATAATTATCCTGGACTGAAATTTGATAGGCAACCCATATGGAATATATTTATTGGCATGTTTAATTATATATAAAATACGTTTCATTAAATAACCAGCTCGGTGAAGGTCCTTCTTAGCGGGATCTTAGACTAAAAAGCCACTGCTTCGTATACTGCCATTCGTACGTCACGATAGCAACTAAAACCGATCAGTTTGAACGTTAAAATTTGAAAACGGTCAAGCTATAAATTTTAATTGCAAAAGTTTACCAACAGTCCTTTCAGTTTAGCATTTTACCGCGTTGTTTCAAAATTCCCACTAAAGCTTAACTGTATTCTACTAGGGAATCAAAATATACTTTTTGGTCACATAACAGCGTAGTAGGCTACGAAGACGCTACGCCGTAGCTAGGCTACGAACCGTTAAATAAATTTCCATTCTGTTCTCAGGAAGAGAAAAAGTTTGACGCCAGCGGCAAGAAGAAGAAGAAGGTTGTATCGGCTCCCCCCGAATCAGTTTCCAATCGAGGGTTCTGCAGCATCATTACTTGCGGTCTCGTAGGATAAACCTTAATCTATTCAACTAGGCTAGGATTTAATTATAAAAGTTAGTATTAATCAAGACTGCCAAGTGATCAAAATGTGTTTAGATATATTTAATAAAGTTTTATATTTTTAGCACCTACCTACCCAAAAACTTTGATTATAAGTGATGTTTATGTAATTTTAGAGATGATAAATTATTTTTGATTAAAGCCACTTTATATAAAATCGTCTACTGATTCCATTATAATAATTATATTACTTACATGATTTAGGCTGCGGGTTTGGTTTGGTTTATATATATTTTTTATAAGGATGAAAATGAACTTTGAATGACATTTTTCATTTATTACCTAGTGTTTTAAAACCGTTCTCGAAAATTCAAATTGAAAAATATCAACAGCAGTCCTCAAAGGTCCCTAATTTTATTTTATGAAACTGTTCGTTTAAATCCTTCAGTAAACTCAACATGCGCTCGTAATATCTCCATTGTATTTCAAGAATAAGTATAATTTGACACCCTATAACTACGTTTTAATAAACAGATACCCGTACATCAAAAACTTCAATCGGAATCCAATCGCGATTAGGTTAGAGTCTCCCTGAGGCAGACTCCCGCGGCGAACAAGAATATTCCAAATTGATGAGATAGGTGGGAGTTCTGACAGGCGCCAGGAAACTGTAATTTGACAGCTGCCGATTGACAGAGCAAATTTGATAAATCAGAAGGTACATTACAGGCCCGCGCACACCTAGGTCGCTGGCGACGGCGATCAGTGAAACGCTGTCAAATTTGACAGCGTTTCACGCTATCGCCAGCGACCTATAATAGATGTGCGCAGGCCTGCGCAGGCCTTACCACGGCGCTGTGCTAAAACATAATATGACCGCGACCCAAATTATACTCCTAGCAGGTCTCTATGCATGTTGTAACAAAATAACTGACTGGCCTCTCAGCTCAGTTGGTAGTAGATTTGCCTTCTGCGCCGTAAGCCGTAGGCTCGATCCCCACCGAGAACAAAGATTTGTGTGGTGAACACAAATGTTTGTTCTCTGTCTGGGTGTTATATTGTATTCTAAGTACCTATGCATTTACAAAAAACAAAATCAGCTATCTGATTCCCATCATACAAGCTCTGCTTAGTTTGGGGCTTGATAGTGTTGTGTGAATTGTCCACAATATTGATTTATTTTATTTATTATTATAAAAATAGGTAGGCAAGTAAGTATTCTATAGTTATCTGGTCGCACAAAACTAGATAGCGTTGTGAGAAATGCTCATTAATATTTTCTATCGACGCGACGAGACCTTACCAACTTTATTGTGGAAGGGTGAGGGTAGTAGACTTGAGAAGGCTTTATTGACAGTTGACAGCAGGTGGGTCGGTAGTCGATGCAATACACCTCTTAAAACCCTGGGCACAACGGTTACGAATAAATAATCGCAACCATCATTCTTTCTAGAAATGCATAAGGGGCCTATGCCCACTAGAACTTCTTCAGGCTGAGGATGAAGATGAGGAATCATAATGATCATCATCCGCACCCGACTTAACCCACTGTTGGGCATAGGTCTCTTTTTGCTCTTGCCATTCACCACCATCTTGGGCTACCCTCATCCATGTGCGACCCACGACGCTGACAGTTTCGTCAACCCATCGTGCTAATGGACGTCCAATGTCTCTCCTTCTCCTCTCAGTTCTCGGCCACCACTCCGTCAATCTTTTGCACCACCTGTCGTCACCACTCCTTGCCAGGTGTCCTGCCCAACTCCATTTGAGTTCCATTATTCGTATTCCGACGTCTTGGACCCTACAAGGCCAAGCATAGAAAAGGGCAAGATTGTTTACAGCTTAGATACAACTTTTTTCAGCAGATTTACCCTCTCTATATAAAGAAACTGCGTAAACTACGTTTCTAGACTCGTTAGTACCAATAGATACCTGTTTATAAGTACTGTAAGAAATCTATAAGAAATGAAAATGAAATGAAATGAAAATGAAATGAAAAAAGTTTATTGATTAAGAGACTTACTGAAGTTATAGGTTTTAAAAGTGCAGTGCCTCTGCAACTTGTCACCGAAAGACGTCTTAAGTTTCCAATAAGGTCCTAACGGTCCCCCTGCGGGCTGCGAGCTGAGATATTAATTGCAGATCAGATTAAGGGTCTGCTCTTGCCGGCCGGATTTTAAGTGGCTATTCGGGGTTTTTTCACTTGCCGCGTCGGTGTTAACTGCCTGAAGGTCATTCGCCCGTTATTTTGCAGAACAATCATAACTACCTCATACTCATACTCATATTATTTATTGCAATTATTATGTTACATGGTGAGGTCAATGGTGAATACCATAATAGGCCCTAATGTTCAGGGCATAGCTATATTTGGAGTGGAAGCGGGCCGAAGTCTGAAAAAATAGATAAATTAAAAGCTAGTTGTTAGTTTTCTATTGTGAGGTCAATTAAATTATTATTATAACGCAGACAGTGTATCATTGAAAAAGTCACCTATAAAAAAAGTAAATACTGTATACTCTGCCTTTGCTCCTGTAGCCTTGCCGCACAAACTTAAATATAGTAAAGGCCATAGCTCTAGCACATGTTATAAGATAATACCATAATAGTAGCTCTTAGTCCAGTAACTCATCTTGGTTGAGGACGAACTATTTCAAACCTACCTAGTGGTAAAATAGGAACATAAAAAATAATCCTTGAACTCAATTCATCCACATTATTATGCAGCCGAATGCACTTGAGTTGCGCGCTTTGCTTCGTGCTGGCGCATAATGGCGATCGTCTCTATATTTAATGCAGCGTGGACTTGAGGATGACTGCACCTACCCAGGTTGGCAGGTAGCTGCCTATCAACGGACCTAAGCTATAATTATTAGATATTCTTTGATAGAGGTAGGCCATTCTATGTAAGTAGTTGAAATGCGTGCATTAATATAATAATTTGTAATTTACTTCAGCGCCATCTAGCGATAACTTGTTATACCAAGGTTGAGTATGTCTGGTAGGGTTTACTTAAGGAAGGATCGCAGAACATTGTGCAATGATATAGTTTGAATGTACCGGGCTAGATGGAGCTTTTCACTAATACATGTAGGTAGCTGTTTCAGTTATATTGTAGCTATATTATTAGCCTTATGGTAACTTTAGCATGCTTTTGAAGTAAGCTGTGAGTGTGTAATAAGCACTTAGTTCTAACAAATAATTATTGGATTGGCTCACTCTAAGAGGTATATACTTTGTACACCAGCTTTGGTCGATAAAAAATGAAAATCGCACTTATCCAAATCGTTTATTCAAGCAAATAAACATAATATTATGAACAAACTATAACATTAAATTTATCTACTTAATGATATTTACATTCCGTACCTACATACCTCTCTTAACTTATTATTACTTTATGATTAACCTAAGAAGTACACCTAGGACGCTTACTCTATGTATAAAAATGCAGAACACAATTTTACAATACCCATCAATGTATTAAACAGTCCTACGCACATTCTTTTAAAACCTGATGTAAAAAATATTTCTCATTACATTTAGGACAAACCTTACATAATGTCTCTGCATTTTTATGTCAAGTTTTATAGAAAGTTATTGATAAGAGAACAGTTACCTATTGTAATTAGTAAAGTCATAGATGTAAATATTGAATTGCTACAGCATGTTATAAGTTATTTATAAAGTCACTATATCTTATTGATCAGCTTTAGTTTATAACTATTGCATTATTATCCGTTGAGTCCATGGGGTCTTCAACTAGCCTCAAGCAGACGCAAACATTGTAAAGACTTCATAAACCCAACGTCTTGTAACAAGAATGCCAAATTGAGAAAACATTAACAATGATACGTCATATAAAACTTACACAAGTGCAACAAATTTTGTGATTTACAACTAAGAAACCGTCAATAGGGTTCCATGTTTTCAGTGGCCGCAGGAATTGATCACTTTGTGAATTCTCTCTATAAAATTGATATAAATATGCAGCCACTGAAAGCAGAGAATGAGTTATTGCTAAAGAATATATAAAGCACAGTACACACTGCCACACATAATGTTGAACTGCTGAGAACACAACACATACATTAACTGCTCATCTAACTGATTAGCGGAAGACATTTTTAAGAAATAACAAACAAGCTCAAAAATGCTTATTCAGAGAGATGAGATCACAATAAAGAGGTGCTAATAGAAAGATGCTATAACAATATGATTTCACCACAATAATAATAGTAACATATATTTTTAGTTAAATAATACTGAGGGCTGATTTTTCCATCTCTGGAATAAAAACCTTTATGTTCTTAATTTTCACAAGCCTAAAAAAGAAGGCAATATCTTCATCTACGTATACTACTCTACAGATGGAAAAATCAGCCCTAAGCGAGTTATTTTACAAAATATTGGCATGTTAGCAAAATACTGCGTTAGGAGGCACGTCAGCTCCAAACAAATGTTAGTTAAAACTTGGGACAATTAGTCAATTAATTAGGTAATCAATAATAATCTGCCTATTACATAAGGTAATTGTGAATCACTTATTATGCCAGAACAGGTTTCAATGGTACAATTATTTAATTTATGTCTAATAATAATCTTTTTAGAGTAGGTAAATAAAATATAAATTTAGTAAAAACTCTACGAGGACACTCTACACAGACCCATATAACATACAAAAACTCATAAACTATAATATAGTTACGTTTTAAAATAATATACTACAGTCCGAGCGACTCGCGCGACAATTTACAATCAGGATATCAGAGTCCATCCCTCACACAACACTAGTCACTCACTGCGGCTGGGTCGACTGCTGCGCCTGGTTCGCAGACTTGGTGATGACGATGGTCTGCTTGCCGCCCACGCCCGCCTTGCCCAGCTGCAGCATGTTCGACGGCAGCGTTATGATCTTGTTCCCGCCCACCGTGTTGGTGGACACCAGCTTCACGATGGTGGCGCCGGGCGAGAGGCCCTGCCCCGACGTGGCCACGCGGTTCTGCATCATCGCCATCTTGGGCATCGTGGCCACCGTCATGCCGGTGGACGTCTTCACGAGCGTCACGTACTGCGGCTGCCCGCCCCCCGCGCCGCCCGCGCCCGCCGACTTCTTGATGATGACGGGGATGCCACCGGCGCCACCGCCCTGCCGCAGCACCGTGGACCCCACCGACTGCTCGCCCTGCTTCGCCGTCACTATCTTGTAGACGGGCTGCTTGCCTTGCTGGCCGAGCGCCCCGGCCGCCAGCGTCACAGCCTGGCCGGCACCCGGCGCGCCCAGCTTCACGGGCCCCTTGCCGACGCCGTGCACGGGCAGGCCGCCGGACGTCTTCACGAGCACGTTGCCAGCGCCGATCTTCACGTTCCCGGCGCCGAGCTTGAGGGGCATGCCACCGGTCACCTTCTGCGCCTGCGCGAGCTTGCCCTGCAGGCCCGCCGCGCCCAGCTTCAGCGGCCCGCCCGCCAGCTTCACCGGCTGCGCGCCCGAGCTCAGCTTCACCGGTTGCACGCCAGCGCTCAGCTTCACCGGCTGCGCACCCGAGCTCAGCTTCACGGCCGGGCTCGCGCTCTTCACCTGCACGAAGCGCGGCGCGCCCTGCCCGCCACCGCCGCCCGCCGACGACGTCAGCACGAGCTGCGTGCCCGCGCCGCCCTGCGCCGCCGAGACGCGGACCGGCGTGCCGGCGCCACTCACGATGCGCGTCACGCCCGCCGGCGCGACGGCGGTCATCTTTATCTGCTGCGAGGGACCCGCGGCGGGGGACTTGGCGATCTTCGCCTGGTACGAAGCCTGCTTGATGACGGGTGCACTCGGAGATATCTTCACGGTGGCACGCGGCTCGGTTTTGATGGCGATCTTCTGCGGGGTCGTCACCATCGGCCCCGGCGTCTGCGCCGAAGCTGGCGCAGCGGCGGCGGCCGCGGGGACCACCGGCAGGGGCGTCGGCCGCGTCGGCGTCGCGCGCTCGATGACGGGCGGCGCGGGCGGCGGTGACGCCAGCCCGAAGGCCCGGCCGGCGTCGGGCGCCACGGGCAACGGCGAGCCAGGGGGCGGCGCCGCCACGGGCTCCACGAGCGGAGGCCCGCGCGCCGCCGGCGCTACCTTGCCGCACTTCTGCACTTGCAGCAGGTAGGTGGTGACCGTGTTGAGCGCCGGCCAGCACAGCTCCAGCGAGGTGGTGCCGGCGCGCACGAGCGCCACGCGCCCGGCTTGCGGCGGCACGCCCACCTCGAGGTACCAGAGGTCCTTGCAGCAGATTTGGTTGTTCCACGTTTTCCGGTAGCCGTCTCGGCCGGACCAGATGTAAAGCCTCGTTTGGATCGCAACTGCGCTGTGGCCGGCTCGCGCGCGGGGGACGCATTCGTCGAACTTATCCAGAGCTATGTTGTCCCAGGTCATGTTCTCGAGGTTGAGGGATGCCAGCGTGTTGGTGCACTTCCATTCCTTCTCATGTGTGGCCAGCTTGGACTCATCGGGCACGAGTGGCACCCAGCCCCCGTATACGTACATGTGGTGACCGATGACCGTGGCGGTGTGCAGCGAGCGCGGCAGCGGCGGCGGGCCGCCCACCTCGGGCCGCGACCACGACATGCTGTCCACGTCCAGTACCCACAGGTCGCCGAGCCGCGACCCGCTCATGCCACCGTAGATGATGAGCGATGATTTAGATGAAGTCCTGTCTGTGTACGACACCCCGCTGTGCGATTCTCGCGGTGGAGGAGACTGACCATATGTCAATGGAATATCCCACACCGTCATGGAGGAGTTCGGGTACAATTCAAGCGTGTAGAGATCGTTGAGATACCTCGGTATGTTGTTCTTGGGGTCGTCGCTTTCGTTGGCGAGCCCTCCGAAGAGGTACACCTTCCCGTTGAGCAGCGTGAAGCTGTGACCGAGGCGCGGGCACGGCGGCAGGCCCTGCTTGGGCGGGAGGGGTTTCAGACGCTTCCATTCCCAACGCGAAGCCTGCAGCTCGTAGAGATCGTTAGAATACTTGCCGTACTCCACCATGCCGCCAAAAACTAGAAGGCGAGTACCGTCGACCACGAAGCCGTAGGCGGCGCATCCTGGGGGCACTTCGCCTT
This sequence comes from Thera obeliscata, assembly GCA_947578465.1. Lineage (NCBI taxonomy): Eukaryota > Metazoa > Arthropoda > Insecta > Lepidoptera > Geometridae > Thera > Thera obeliscata. Next base: position 12,090,057 of record OX387918.1, on the reverse strand, counting down.
TGGTGACGGGGACGAACCATTGATTAGTGGTGGTGTTGAAGACGTGCAGCTCGTGAACTATTCCTTCATTTCCGCCGCCGAAAACTATCATCAAGTCTTTGATGGCGACGGCGCGGTGTCCATGGCGAGGACGCGGTTGGGGGCCCGTGGGATTGTACACTTTCTGCCACTTAAGCACGGCGTTTTCCTTCATTTTTACTAAACATTTGTTTTAAAAGCTTTTCACCGTATGTATCGCTCGGGATGCGTATCTACAGCATAGACAATGAGAAACGTCGTAAATAGAGCTTTGAAGAAAATATTCAGGTTAGTTGAAGCACCATGCGAGATTTAATATCTTTTTTCTCTTTCCCACTCGTTACCTCGGTCCATGAGTACCAAAAAATCACCTTACGCAGCTTCGAGTGTATAACAAAAATGGCGTTAGCAACAGCGCTGCCAACACATCAGAAAAAGAAAGGACGGCGTCGGTAAACGTCAAAACATTTTCAATGAAATTGTATACTTATAAATTTAAACAGCCAGAGACTATAAATAGAATAAATAGACGCAGACGTAAAGTAGGAAAACTAGATTTAACATTATTTTAGCTAAATTGTGTGCAATCGGATTGCACTCAAAATAGTTAATCTATATTTCAATAAATAAGTTCAGTGGTTTTATATCTTTCTAAAGGCGTGACCTACTAGGCAATGCTTTGTTATTTATTTATAAGCGATGGTTACCACCTAACATCAGGTGGGCCATATGCTTGTTCCGTCAGCTAGTTGTCATAAAAGCTAGTTATTATAAAATAAAGTGGCCAAGTGCGAGTCGGGCTCGCCCATGAAGGGTTCCGTGCAGCAAGACTTAATATTAAAAATGTTGTAGTTCATCGAAAGGTAAATTGCGGCTAACGATTTCTGACGTAAAAAAAAACTACTTACTAGATCTCGTTCAAACCAATTTTTGGTGAAAGTTTGCACAGTTTGTACATCATATATTTTTATCATTATCTTCTTTTAGAAGTAACAGGGGGAGGATACACTCAGTTCACCACTTTGGAAGTGTCTCTCGCACAATTTAATAGATAAAAAGTTAAGAAAAAAACAATATTAGAAACCTCAATATCATTTTTAAAGACCAATCCATAAATATTCCACACGTTTAAGGGGTTTGATGAAAAAAGAGTTTTTGAGTTTCAGTTCTAGGTATCCGCTAGTGCTACCGTCGCCATTTTGAGGATTTGACAATCACTGACACGTAAAGTCACTAACCGGTAAAAACGCCTTGATGCACTTCCATACCAAACACAAAACTCCGTAAAAGCACCGTGGTGCATTTCCATACCAAAAAAAAGTTTCGCGCCAAGCGTTGAGACATCTGTCTGACTCGCTTTTTCTACTACAATGCCCGTAAGGAACGAAACACCATCCTTTTCGCACTAATTTGAGCTTTGTAAATATGTAGGTCAACTTCAAAACAGTTACCTAGACGTCAACAACACAAAAATTCAAAATCAGTCTTACGGAACCACGCGCGCGGGCATTGTTTACGTGTGAATTTTTGTGTTTTTGCTATTTTGCAAGTGTTTTGTGTTGTTTAGTGTTTAAATATCGCAATAATAACTCAATAAGTAGTTATTAACTATATAGTTTTGTGTAAGCAGTGATTGAATTCGTTAAAATCGACTAAAATAACCAGCACATTCTTGAAATTTTTATCAAGAAATTTTTTTCAAGCCGCTTTTTTATGTAAGTATTAAAAATTATTAGTATGACAAATTATGATAAATGCAACTAAACCCTTGCTTCAGGGCTGAAATAAGCTTTCACGGGATACTATTTTTTGAACTATAATTACAAGTAGGACTTTTCTAGAAATTAAATATTATTATGATCCGCCTGCGCACCTAGATGCAAAAAAAATATTGCTATTATTTTCTTAAAAGCAGGTACCTAAAAAAATATTTTTAAAATGTTTTTTATACTACGGACTGTTGTGTTTTTATATATTTATGCTCAGATTGAATATAATATCACATATAAAACATTTTTATCGCTTTATTTTTAAGTTAATTTAAATTAATGCTTCGAGTACTGTCAAAGTTTTTGAGTTAGTCAAAATTTTTGATTCCGAACTGTTTACTGTAGTATTAGGCCAGCAAACTTATCAAAATTCTAAATGCAATTCATCATGCCATTATGCTCGAATACAAGAGATGGTTACAAGACGGGAGTTCCAAGAACATAAACACACATCTGGCGTTTCAAGTGGGTCACGCGCGACGGGGCGTCTTGGCGCCAAAACATATGCTAGCGTCGGTGATTCAGCCTCGAGGTCGCGTGACGTCACACGTTTACCCAACTATTTTTTTTTGGTTGCGATGTGCACCACGAGGCTTTGACGGAAATTTGTCGTGGTATGGAAGGGCGCTGCTCCATCTCAAGCGGCTAAGGGGACCCCCAATATGTATTGTTTTTTTTAACTTCTGTCTGAAAATCTTAATGCGGTTCACAGAATACATCTATCTACCAGGATTTCATCAGCCTAGCTCATACAGTTTCGGAAAAAATGGCTGTGACATACGGACGGACAGACAGACAGACAAGACGATTCTTTAAGGATTCCGTTTTTGCTATTTGGCTACGGAACCCTAAAAAGAACAAAGTGTGCGAGCGAGAAGTACATCAACGACCAACGGTTGTCTTCGCCATAATCTGCATTATGTCACTTATCACCTGAATGATTATAAATAAATATTGTAGACATACCATACAATACCTACTATCTAGCCCCAAATTAATCACATGATGAAGTAAAGATAAAAAAAACTTAACAACCTATTTTAATGTACCATCTAGGGCTAGTTTGGTATGTAGCGATAAAAATAAGCGAATACTTCTATAATAAAAAGCAGCCAAGTGCGAGTCGGACTCGCCCATGAAGGGTTCCGTAGCACGACGAACTACAAGAACCTGTATATTATGTTACTTGATGTAACATAATAAGGTTCTTGTAGTACGTCGAAAGGTAAATTGCGGTTTACGGTTTATGACGTATAAAAAAAAAACTACTGACTAGATCTCGTTCAAACCAAAAATCGTTGGAAGTTTACATAGTAATGTACAACATATATTTTTTTTAGTATTATCATTCTCTTACTTTAGAAGTTAGAGGGGGGGGACCGACTTTTTTCCACTTTGGAAGTGTCTCTCGCGCAAACTATTCAGTTTAGAAAAAACGATATTAGAAACCTCAACATCATTTTTGAAGACCTATTCATAGATACCCCACACGTATGGGTTCGATGAAAAAAAAATTTTTGAGTTTCAGTTTCAAGTATGGGGACCCCCGAAATTTATAATTTTGTTTTTATTTTTATGTTAAAATCTTAATGCGGTTCACAGAATACATCTACTCGCCATGTTTCATCAGTCTAGCTACTACGGTTTCGGAGAAAAATGGCTGTGACATACGGACGGACAGACAGACAGTCAGACAGACAGACAGACAGACAGACAGACAGACATGACGAATCTATAAGGGCTCCGTTTTTGCCATTTGGCTACGGAACCCTAAAAATGGGCTTGACCATTTTCGAGGTGGGAAAAAAACCATTAACCAATTAACTTGTGACATTGTTACGTTATATAATTAGTTTAATACAATGTAAACGGCGAAATAAACTAGTAGTCTAACAATATAATTTTAATTTCAATTTATTCACTTAAAAAATAACATTACAGATGTTAATCCAATGCGTTATTCTAAGTCTTTGGATATTAAAAATAAACTAATACTACTAATATACCTACTAAAAAATATCTTACAAGCTAACTAAACCACTATAAACTATACATTATATAAAACAACAATACATTTTATGAAAAAATATATGAACATAAAAACAAGAATGAGATCATGTTTAGGGTTCCGTAGCCAAATGGCAAAAACGGAACCCTTATAGATTCGTCATGTCTGTCTGTCTGTCTGTCCGTCCGTATGTCACAGCCATTTTTCTCCGAAACCGTAAGAGCTAGACTGATGAAACTTGGCGAGTAGATGTATTCTGTGAACGGCATTAAGATTTTTACACAAAAATAGAAAAAAACTATCAATTTTGGGGGTCCCCATACTTGAAACTGTAACTCAAAAATTTTTTTTTATCGAACCCATACGTTTGGCGTATCTTTGAACAGGTCTTCAAAAATGATGTTGAGGTTTGTAATAAAGTTTTTTTCTAAACTGAATAGTTTCCGCGAGAGAAACTTCCAAAGTGGAAAAAAGTAGGTCCCACCCCCTCTAATTTCTAAAATAAGAGAATGATAAAACTAAAAAAAATATATGTTGTACATTACTATGCAAACTTTCAACGATATTTGGTTTGAACGAGATCTAGTAGTAGTTTTTTTTTTATACGTCATAAATCGTAAACCGCAATTTACCTTTCGACGAACTACAAAAACCTTTATATTGTGACGCCGTGCTGACGTAACTACGTGAAGATTTTTGTTCGACATTCAAATCTTACCAGAAAATTCTAGTAGCGGCGAGTGCCTTCTTTAAGGAATTCAAATAAAGAACCGAAAGTTCTGGACTAAAACAAGAAATTATACAGGTAGGGAAAGACGATCGGAATCCAACAGAAGAAAACGAAATGACGATCGAAATTCAATAAATGACGATCGAAATTCAATAAATGACAATCGAAATTCCGGGTATATAAGGAGCTGCAGGCGCGTCTACGGGCAGTTCAGTGGAAAGTGATCTGAAGAAAGGAACAAGAAGAAAAAGTGGAAAAGTGGAAAAAGTGAACAGTGAAAGTGAATAGTGAACAGTGAACAGTGAACAGTGAATAGTGAAGTGAAGTGCAAAGTGGTGAAGTGCTCTCAGTGGACTGTCAGTGTTCGGAGCACAGCGTTGAACCGTGTAACGCGCAGTGCGCGGGGACAGTGTCGGATAGTGCTACGCGTTTCGTGCAGTGCTACGCGTTCAGTGCAGTGTTACGTGTTCGTAGTGCGAATAAATCGCTACTTTCGGTAAAACGTTCGTTTCCTTCCAATCCCTGTACCCACTTCCGTAACATTTGGTGTCAGAAGTGGGATTGGAAGGTAAAATGCCTGTCATGCCGAGGGAAGGCGTGAGCACTCGCGCTAAGACTGGCTCGCAGCAAGCAGGTGGCTCCGGCGCCGAGGTTCCTGAGGAAGAAACCCCTGGGCGCCGAGACAACTCCGGTGGAGCAACCTCGGAAAGTTCGTCGATGAGGACCCAGGTTGGACCAGACCTTGGCGCCTTGTTTGAGCAACTGCGCGCCATGCAAGCAGACCAGGCTCGCCGGGAGGAGGAACAAGCCCGCCGGCAGGAGGAGCAAGCCCACCGGCAGGAGGAGCAGCTGCGCGCCATCCAGGAGGAGCAGGCACGCCGCCAAGAAGAGGATGCCCGCCGGCAGGAGGAGCAAGCCCACCGGCAGGAGGAGCGGCTGCGTGCCATCCAGGAGGAGCAGGCTCGCCGGCAGGAGGAGCAAGGTCACCGGCAAGAGGAACAGATGTGCGCGTTGCAGAAAAGTCTCTTGACCGCTATCACCGACAGCATGCGGAGGGTAGAAGCGGTGGAGGAAACTATACAGCAGCATGAGACTCGACTCTGTTCCATTGAGGAAGGTATCAAAACTGTACAACAACATGGAAACCGCCTCTCCTCCGTCGAGGAAGTCGTCAAGAAGCTCGAAACGAATGGAATCCCGGCCTCAGCGTCCATAGTAAGTGCGTCAACTGCGGGCGGAAATTTCAAAGTCCCGCCTTTCGATGGAACCTCCTCCTGGGCGGCCTACAAGCTTCAGTTTGAGGCTGTGATGAACCTTAATGGGTGGACCAAGAGTCAGGCTAAAACCGCACTCACTTTGGGACTACGAGACAAAGCCTTGACCGTACTGGAGGCCTTGGGGAGTGATGCTACCTACGAGCAATTGCTAGAAGCCTTGGAGTCGCGCTATGGGGACTCGCACCTGGAGCATGTTTTCCGCGCTCAACTCCGTGATCGATGCCAACGAGCAAACGAGTCATTGCAACAGTGGTCCCTGGAGGTAGAAAAGTTGGTCCGGAAGGCATACCAAACATCGCCGGCATCGGTCATTGACAGCATGCTTTTGCAGTCGTTTGTTGACGGCATTTTCGACGCGGAAGTAAGAGCTACTGTGCGCTTGGGTCACCACGGTCACATCAAGGAAGCCGTCGCACATGCGCTCGAAGTAGAAGCCGTCCGACGAGACCCGAGGAGTGGACGTCTGAGGGAAATTAATTCTACGGAAGTGGAGCGGGTAAACCAACGCAGAGCTTTCGTCCCTAGATGCTACAACTGTGGGGAACGAGGACATCTAAGAAGCGGCTGCCCGAATCGGATTGCAGAGAGACGAGGAACCGATGCTTGTGTACAAGCGTCGGAGAACCAGGAAAACTAATTCCAGCCAGGGCTGAGGGGTGGGCGCTGGCCGGTAGACATGAAGCCCCGAAAATCAAGATTCATCAGAGCACAGATGGCAACAGCTTAACTGTTAATGGATCAGCAAATGGAATTCCGTGCTCATTGACTTTGGATACTGGAGCGTCACGTACGGTAATTGGGACACAGCTGATAAGAAGAAACGGAAAGATCAACATTCGGAAGGGAGCTTACCAGCTAACAACGGCTACCGGCCAGCGCATACCAGTATCAGGTGAACAGAAAGTGGCTATCAAGATTGGTGATAAACTTTACTGGCAACAAGCGGTAATAGCTGACATTGTGGATGACTGCATTATTGGCCTGGACTTCTTGAAGGACCATCGGTGCAAGCTCGACATTCACTCCGGCGTCCTGAAGTGTGGGGAAGACGAAATACCGATGAGAGGCGGTGGCGAAGGCAAGGTGTACTGCATTAAGAACACTAAGCTATTGCCAAGATCACAGACGCTAGTTCCAGTAATTTTTCCTGGAAGTGGAAGTTTGAAACAGCGACGGTGGACAATATTAGAAAAAGTGGATGACGAGTCATCGTGGCTGCCAGCACGAACGGTCGTCAATTCGTCCGCAGAAACAGTGGTGCCTGTGTTAAATTTGAGCAATGAAGAACAGATGTTAAAGAAGGGTACCCTGATAGGACGGAGCGAAGAAGTCGTGTGGTTGCGGAATTGTCAAGAGGCCAAAAAGGTGGATGCAAGTTCAATCGACATCAACAGTATACTGGAAGAATGTAAGCATGATTTGACAACTATTGAATTGCTCAAGGCGAAGAATTTGCTACGTCGGTACTCCGATATATTTTCAAAGAATGATGGTGATATTGGAAGGACGAGCATGGTTTAGCATAAAATCAATACTGGAAATGAACAACCTATACGACAACGACCCCGCCGAATTCCTTTTGCCAGAGAAAAAGAGGTGGACGACATGATTCAAGACATGAAGGATAATGAAGTAATCGAACCATCGTCCAGTCCGTGGTGCTCACCAGTGGTTTTGGTAAAGAAGAAGGATGGGTCAACGAGGTTCTGTATTGACTATCGCCGCCTAAACGACGTGACCAAAAAGGACAGTTATCCATTACCAAGGATAGACGACACCTTGAATACTCTCAACGGCATGAAATGGTTTTCTACGCTGGACCTAAAAAGTGGCTATTGGCAGGTGGAGTTGGATCCTAAGGATAAGGAGAAGACCGCATTCTCTACAGGAAAGGGCCTCTGGCAGTTCAAAGTGATGCCGTTTGGGCTGTGCAACGCCCCGGCTACTTTCGAGAGGTTAATGGAACGTGTCCTTGCTGGGTTGCTGGGAGAAACCTGCTTGGTGTATCTCGATGACATTATAATAGTGGGGCGAGAATTTGATGACCATTTGAAGAAGCTGGAATCCGTATTCAATAAGTTGAGAAGTGCAAATCTGAAACTAAGCCAGAAGAAGTGCTCATTCTTCAAACGGCAGGTGAACTATTTGGGACACGTTATTTCGGAAAGCGGCGTCGAAACGGATCCATCGAAAATTTCGGCGGTTAAAGATTGGCCTGTGCCTGCGGACAAAACACAAGTACGGGCGTTTATGGGACTTTGCTCTTATTACCGTCGTTTTGTCAAGAGTTTTTCAGATATAGCGAAGCCATTGCATAGACTAACAGAAGAAAAACGGCCTTTCGTCTGGGACCAACAATGCCAGGCGGCTTTTGAGGAACTTAAGAGCCGGTTATGTGAAACACCAGTACTTGGATATCCAGATCAGTGTAATGAATTTGTAGTTGACACAGATGCAAGTAATACAGGGATAGGAGGAACACTCTCACAAAGAAAAGGAGATCAAGAAGTTGTGATAGCTTATTACAGTAAATCCCTGTCAAAACCAGAGCGGAATTATTGTGTCACTCGAAGGGAGCTACTAGCAGTTGTCAAAACACTTCAGCATTTTAAGAAGTATTTATTGGGTCGGAAATTTCTAGTCAGAACAGATCATGCAGCCTTGAAGTGGCTACTGCAGTTCAAGAATCCTGAAGGACAAGTTGCGCGATGGATTGAACAACTACAGGAGTACGACTTTGTAGTAGAGCATCGCAGTGGAAAGTCTCATGGGAATGCTGATGCTTTGTCAAGACGGCCGTGTTCTGAAGACTGCAAGCACTGTGTGAAACAGGAAGATAAAGAAAGATCTATGGTCCGAGTTATAAGAACTGATACAGTAAATGATGATTGGAGCAGCGATGCCATGCGTAAACTACAAGAAGAAGATGAAGACCTTAGACCAATACTCAATTGGGTGAGAGATGGATCCGCACGCCCAGGATGGAGTGAAGTTGCCGGAATGAGTGCAGTAACTAAGAGCTATTGGGCACAATGGAATAGCCTGCTCTTACACAATGGTCTTTTATGTCGAAAATGGGAGAGTGCATCAGGACAAGACAATCATCTTCAGACAGTTGTGCCAAAGTCAAAGATTTCTGATATACTGCGAGCGTATCACGACGGAACATCAGGTGGTCATCTCGGTGTGAAGAGAACTTTGGTGAAAATTCGTCAACGTTATTACTGGTTGCACTGCAAGGAAGATGTTGAAGACTGGTGCAAGAAATGTACGAGTTGTTCCTCTGTCAAAGGACCACAAACAAGAAGTCGGGGAGCGTTGAAGCTATACAACGTGGGTGCTCCTTGGGAACGAATAGCTTTGGATGTGGCCGGGCCGTTTCCAATGACGAATAGTGGAAATCGTTACATTTTGGTGATAATGGATTACTTCACAAAGTGGCCAGAAGCGTTCGCATTACCAAATCAGGAAGCTATCACTGTGGCTAACAAACTGGTGAATGAAGTTTTCTGCCGATTTGGACTACCCCTTGAAATCCATAGTGACCAAGGCAGGAATTTCGAGTCGCAAGTCTTTCAGGAAACATGCAAAATTATGGGGATACACAAAACTCGGACTACGCCGTATCATCCGCAATCTGATGGAATGGTAGAGAGGTTCAACCAAACTCTGGAGCGGCATCTGGCAAAAGTTGTTGAAAGTCATCAGAACAATTGGGATGAGTACATTTCTCTGTTTCTTCTGTCGTATAGAACGGCAGTTCATGAGAGTACCTCTACTACTCCGGCCCGAGCGAACTTTGGTAGAGAGCTTCGACTTCCAGCGGATCTTCTCGCGGGTTGTCCTCCAGATACGCCTAGCTGTATTTCGGAATACGCGGAAGATTTGAGAAAGAAAATGGAGGAAGTTCACGGGCATATGAGGGAAGAGAATCTGCGTGCTAGTGAGCGAATGAAAACGCGATACGACAGAAGCGTCAACTCCAAGTCCTTTGAAGAAGGTTCTGCTGTTTGGCTTCACAACCCCGTTAGAAGGAAAGGAAAATCTCCAAAACTACAACCGAGTTGGGAAGGCCCTTTTCAAGTAATTACGAGGATCAATGATGTCACATATAGAATTCGGAAAACGCCAAGAAGTCCAGCGAAAGTGGTTCATGTGGACAGGTTGGCACGGTACTACGGCTCTAACGATGCTCGGGACGAGCACGTCTAAGGAGGGGGTAGTGTGACGCCGTGCTGACGTAACTACGTGAAGATTTTTGTTCGACATTCAAATCTTACCAGAAAATTCTAGTAGCGGCGAGTGCCTTCTTTAAGGAATTCAAATAAAGAACCGAAAGTTCTGGACTAAAACAAGAAATTATACAGGTAGGGAAAGACGATCGGAATCCAACAGAAGAAAACGAAATGACGATCGAAATTCAATAAATGACGATCGAAATTCAATAAATGACAATCGAAATTCCGGGTATATAAGGAGCTGCAGGCGCGTCTACGGGCAGTTCAGTGGAAAGTGATCTGAAGAAAGGAACAAGAAGAAAAAGTGGAAAAGTGGAAAAAGTGAACAGTGAAAGTGAATAGTGAACAGTGAACAGTGAACAGTGAACAGTGAATAGTGAAGTGAAGTGCAAAGTGGTGAAGTGCTCTCAGTGGACTGTCAGTGTTCGGAGCACAGCGTTGAACCGTGTAACGCGCAGTGCGCGGGGACAGTGTCGGATAGTGCTACGCGTTTCGTGCAGTGCTACGCGTTCAGTGCAGTGTTACGTGTTCGTAGTGCGAATAAATCGCTACTTTCGGTAAAACGTTCGTTTCCTTCCAATCCCTGTACCCACTTCCGTAACAATATTATGTTACTTAATGCTACGGCTTAATGGGCGAGTCCGACTCGCACTTGGCTGCTTTTTTTTATTAAATAAGTAACCACAATTTACAGGTTATCCACTGATCACCACGGTGCTAAAGAGCTGGGTATGGTTTTGATAATGGTCTCATGCTCATGAAAACCTGGCTTGAATGATGTCTATGGAATTCACAGCTGCTGTGCCTTGAAGTTTTATTTTATTTTTCTGGCATCTTCGTATGTATCCGATTTTTTTTTATTTCAGTTTCTAAATGTTGGTACTCCTCTCTAAAAGCGCGGGAAGCAGCTGAGCTTCAAACTTGTCAATGTCACCTTACTTCTTTTGTCTATTGTTTTCTCTTTTATTTAATCACCCATCTCTGTCTATTTTAATTTTCATGTTGCGTACGTGGCATTCGGATCGGAGGCGCAGCGTCGCGCGTGTACTAACTGATGTTCGGCCAAATAACTAGATGGCGCTGCTTATTTTTTATTCTTAGCTGGGTTGAATTGGGTTTAAATTTATTTGTATGCTTTATTTGTGTATTTGTATTGTGTTTTCATACATCCAGCATATGACCCACTTGATCTTAAGCGGATCATCGCGCATTACCTATGAAAATTATACAAGGAACGAATTTATTACTCGGTATAAAAATTATACATAATCTTAAAATTATGGTGCTTGCGTAAACCTAACTATTATTTATAAATAAAACGCTGTAATCCTGTGTAACTTAGTTGTTCACGCCTAAACGTAATAGATGCCGCCACTTGTCGATGCTGTCGCCTTTTGTCACCTCTAAGTTCAAAGTTATTACTGAATACAGTATGGTAAAGTCATCGTAAATTAAATAAATTTAGGTACCTACTTGAGCATGCTTTTTAGTTTTTTCTACAGTGTTCTTGGAAATAAATACCAATAAGAAAGCCAGCTACAGTTATTTCAAAGCACAAATTGTACTCTAATCGCCCCTATAGAACCTCCTCTTTTTAGGGTTCCGTAGCCAAATGGCAAAAACGGAACCCTTATAGATTCGTCATGTCTGTCTGTCTGTCTGTCTGTCTGTCCGTCCGTATGTCACAGCCATTTTTCTCCGAAACTGTAAGAGCTAGACTGATGAAACTTGGTGAGTAGATGTATTCTGTGAACCGCATTAAGAATTTAACATAAAAATAAAAAAAAAACTATAAATTTCAGGGGTCCCCATACTTGAAACTGAAACTCAAAAATTTTTTTTTCATCAAACCCATACGTGTGGGGTATCTATGAATAGGTCTTCAAAAATGATGTTGAGGTTTCTAATATCGTTTTTTTCTAAACTGAATTGTTTGCGCGAGAGACACTTCCAAAGTGGAAAAAAGTTGGTCCCCCCCCCTCTAACTTCTAAAGTAAGAGAATGATAATACTAAAAAAAATATATGTTGTACATTACTATGTAAACTTTCAACGATTTTTGGTTTGAACGAGATCTAGTCAGTAGTTTTTTTTTTATACGTCATAAACCGTAAACCGCAATTTACCTTTCGACGAACTACAAGAACCTTATTATGTTACATCAAGTAACATAATATAAAGGTTCTTGTAGTTCGTCGTGCTACGGAACCCTTCATGGGCGAGTCCGACTCGCACTTGGCTGCTTTTTTTATTCGATGTCAGTCCTACCTACTTGTACTTACTTACCGTAACTTTATCTAATATCAAAACTTTATTTATTTATTTTATTTATTTATTTAAGGGTTCCGTAGCAGCAAGTAATTGAGTTGATTGAATGAAAGGTAAATTGCGGTTTACGATATAGGGCGTTTAAAAAAACTACTGAATAGATCTCATTCAAACCAATTTCTGGTGGAGTTTGCATGGTGATGCTTTGCATCATTTTTTATATTTTAAAAGTTACACACATTTTACAACTGGGAATTGTCTCTCGCGCAAACTATTCAGTTTATACACCTACCTATTTGAAACCTCAATACCATTTCAGACCTATCCATACCTACCCTACACGTGGGGGTCCCTTCTAAGTATGGGGAACCCCCAAAATTAATAGTTTTTTTTTCTATTTTTGTGTAGTAGTGTAAGTATAGTTCTTGTTGTTTCGGAAAAAAAGTGGCTGTGACATACGGACAGACAGACAGACATACCTACATGACAAATCCCTATGGGTACCGTGTTTTGCAATTTGGCTACGGAGCCCTAAAAACGACTGCCGACTGGAACATTCGGAAAAGTTTATCAATTAGGCGAAAAGAAGTTTGGTAAAGAATTCGTGGGGCCGTTCGTGAGTTATTTGCCGTTTTTAGGGTTCCGTAGCCAAATGCCAAAAACAGAACCCTTATAGATTCGTCATGTCTGTCTGTCTTCCTGTCTGTATGTCCGTCCGTATGTCACAGCCATTTTTCTCCGAAACTGTAAGAGAGACTGATGAAACTTGGCGAGTAGATGTATTCTGTAGACAAAAATAGAAAAAAACAATTAATTTTGGGGGTCCCCATACTTGAAACTGAAACTCAAAGGGAATGTCGACGCATTTCCCAGGATCACAAGAAAACTTAATAGAAAAAAGCTAACTTTAGAGACAATTTTAACTTTTGCCTCTTGAGAAATTGTTACCTAATTATACTCGAAATATTTTCGGTATGAACTCATGTGTTTACCTGTTTGGTCTGGCCTGTATGTGTACCTGGTTTGTGTGTTTACACGAGCAGCTGTTGGTATAATTTAAAGCTCTAAAGTAAAGCCTCTTCTTTAGTAGGAAAATCAAATAGAGAAGACGTAGGTACACAACACACACAGCTACGCATCAGGCTACTCTGTTTGAACTTTGGACCTTTTGGACTATTTGAGGTTGAGGCGCTGCGTCATGAGGATCATGAACGTGCGCGCCGTGTTCGCTCGTGTCCTACGATTATCTGTTATTATCATATGAATCGAAGTTATACGTATATAATGATCGGAGCTTAATTCTCGGGCAGACCGAGATTTTCAATGTCCCTTAAATACACACGAGCTGTATGACCAAGCTTCGCTCGGGGTTAAAAAAAATAGTATTATTATTCGCCAAAAGATGTCAGGAAGAGTCGTATCTTTATTGGCTTATTTTTAATTAACAACGCCATCTGCTGGAATAGCTTGCAGTTAGTTGCTCACAATCGCCAATAGATGGCAGGAACAGTCGTATATTGAGTTAATGTTTGATTATTGCAAAACACCAAGTACTCGTCATTTTCTAAAAATGAATCCTAGCTAGATCGATTTATCGCCCCCGAAAACCCCTGTATACTAAATTTCGTGAAATTGTTGGTGCAGTTTCCGAGATCCTAAATATATATATACAAGATTTTCTCGTTTAAAGGTATAAGATAAGATAAGATAAGATTGGCAATGCACAACCCCGCACTTTTTCTAAGTTTTCCGTATATCGTAGCTGTCGAGACTTCTACGATGAGGTCGTCGATGAATTACTAAAGGAAATCATCCATTCTCTCTTCGAAAACAAGCATTATAATAAAACTGAAAAATGATCCGTGATGAGCTAATTCGATGAATTAGGCCCCTGTAGCCAAGTTTAGCCAGCCTACAACAAAACAAATCTTCACATAGAAAATTATTATTCCTTCCATTATTCTACAGGGCCTTTACGGTCACTTTAGTTTTTAAGAAACCAACGTAGCTACGTGAGATGAGAGCAAAATGATAAAGTAAATAGGTATTCTATTGGAGAAATAAGCGACTTCAAAGAAAACTTTCAGCCATAAATTGTCTCGTTCTTTGTGAATTAGTTTTCTGATTTCAGACATTTAAAAACATATTTTCCGAAACTTTAGGTACTTTGTTTTATAAAGTATTTTATATGACATTATTATTTTACAATCAATGCGTTTAAAGATCGTTCGTGACACTTTGCCGAAGCACGTGCGTTTAACTCTTAGAGCTCAAACACATTAGGAGGCCCAAGCGTAGCGGCCAGGCATTGAGACTAAAGTTAAATATAAGATGTAATGTGTAAGTCCGGCCGGCCGTGTCACAGCCATTTTTCTCCGAAACCATAAAAGCTAGACTGATGAAAGTTGGTGAGTAGATGTATTCTGTGAACCGCATTAAGGTTTTTACACAAAAATAGAAAAAAAACTATAAATTTTGGGGGTCACCATACTTGAAACTGAAACTCAAAAAAATTTTTTTCATCGAACCCATACGTGTGGGGTATCTATGAATAGGTCTTAAAAAATGATGTTGAGGTTTCTAATATAGTTTTTTTCTAACCTGAATAGTTTGCGCGAGAGACACTTCCAAAGTGGAAAAAAGTTGGTCCCCCCCCCTCTAACTTCTAAAGTAAGAGAATGATAAAACTAAAAAAAATATATGATGTACATTACTATGTAAACTTTTAACGATATTTGGTTTGAACGAGATCTAGTCAGTAGTTTTTTTTTTATACGTCATAAACGGAAACTCAAAAAATTTTTTTTTCATCGAACCCATACGTGTGGGGTATCTATGAATAGGTCTTCAAAAATGATGTTGAGGTTTCTAATATCGTTTTTTTCTAAACTGAATAGTTTGCGCGAGAGACACTTCCAAAGTGGAAAAAAGTTGGTCCCCCCCCCTCTAACTTCTAAAGTAAGAGAATGATAATACTAAAAAAATATATGTTGTACATTACTATGTAAACTTTCAACGATATTTGGTTTGAACGAGATCTAGTCAGTAGTTTTTTTTTTATACGTCATAAACCGTAAACCGCAATTTACCTTTCAACGAACTACAGGAACCTTATTATGTTACATCAAGTAACATATATAAAGGTTCTTGTAGTTCGTCGTGCTACGGAACCCTTCATGGGCGAGTCCGACTCGCACTTGGCTGCTTTTTTTAGGTATAGGTACTTAAATTTACAAGGCATGCCATTCATTAACTGCGTATAAGATAAAGATGTGGATCTGTGCGTATTTAGCGAATTTATCTCAGCAAATACTCTTTTCTATAAAAAATCTAATAAATTGTATGAAAAGGTCCGAAATGTGGTCGAAACGCCATTAGAGCGAAACAAACGCGCCGTTATTGCTTTATTTTATTTAGAGATGGTTATTTATGTTATTGTTTGTTTTATCCAGGGTTTATTATTGCTGAGATCGCCAACATTCGATACGGGTGATCATTTGCAGACCACACCGAAATGTATCTACGCGCGACCGTGCAAATAGGCAATAATCGTTCCTAAGTACCTACCTAGAAGGATAAATAAAAAATACTTCATCGTTAACAAAACCTTGGGTAGTTTAGTACCTTAGTACGCAACACGATACATAAAAACTATTTGTAGAAACAATAGGTGGTCTTATCTTACCTAGTAGGCCGGTAAGGTACCACATTGGTACCTATAGTAGGTACACAACCAATATCACAATGTTTTATAAAAATAAGATGGTATAGAATTGAAGCAATTCAATCACAACAGGGGCCGTGTTCCGTCTTATAGCGATTCAACAAAGTTGATTCTACTTATTAAATTTAAAATAAAAATGTTCAGAAAAATGGTCGGTATTTAAATACGACGGCCTAAAAATGATAGCAATTAATTAGAATTTAATCGTAAAATGACTTCAGTAAACGGCCCCAGGTGCACGAGACAGTGAAGTAGTGGAAAGAAAGACGTGCCTTGTTGTAATTTATCGTTTGAGCAACCTATAGGTAATTGGACCTACTAACAACAGCTGTTTCGACGAATAAATACAGAAATACCGCGTTCAGTACCCTAGTCTTAGTCTTAACGTGTGTTATTGTTTCATATTTTCTCGATAAAAAAGAGGGAGACACATAGGCGAAACGAATTGCTTATACTGGTCGAGTAAAACTGCGACTTGCCAAAAACCAAACCAAGTGTGGTGAAAGGATTTTAAGTGCCCTTCTGTAGGATAAGGTGACGACCTACGAAATGAGCCTACCACACGTTATCAAAACCGGCTAGTTAGTACAAAACACATTGGTTTTGCCTATTCTTTTCGAAATTGGCTTGGCTAATACTTTAAAAAAAATAATCACGCTGCCTTACAATAATTTATTCTGCGCACGCCACAGTTTCAACTTTAAAATTAATGGAGTGTTGCAGGTGGCTCATCTCTCGGTTTCAGTAGTAGTACCTAGTAGTTAAATAAGTGTTATTAACAAACCCCTGACTGACACTGTCGTGTCTAGGTAGCGAGGACGCGCTCGTACAGTGGGCTTAACCTGTCTGTAGGGACAAGCGGATGTGAGTAGAGTCAGACTTGGCTTAGGTACTACCAGCTTAGAGCTTTGCCAGCAAAGGTCACCCTGAATAGCTATAAACAACACAGGGGTCTAATGCGAGCCAGCTGTTAGCAAATACCCAAACGAATAATATTTTCTCGTTCAAACCTGTCTCAACGGGCGGGCGATATTGAATAGTCACGAGCTTACAGATAAATACCTACACGGTGAAAAAAGACTACGTACCATGCTTCTCGTTTCAAACATTATCAGCATGAAGAAGTCCACCGTTAGACATAAGCTTCCTACATAACTTTCCAGGAGGAACGCTTTTGAGGCTTCTCTATTCCAGCTAGTTCCCACGATCAGAATTATCTCAACAGATTACATAATATGCGTAGATGTAAAAACTAAAATAACTAAATCATTTGATTTCTTCGCGCGAATTTGAATTGCGTTATAATCGTAGCAGTAGGTACGTATTGCTATTGATTTGCGTGTATTAGATCAGGGTAACTTAATATTAAAAAGGAAATATAGAATAGTAAGTAAATGATTTAATTACCTACATCAATGTCTTTACAATTTACACTTTATTTAACTAAATTATAGCTTTAGTCCTTTAGTCACGTTATTCAACACAAAACTACCTTACAATAAAAATATATAACTACAAAGACATAATATAGCGAACTAGGTACTTATCTTAACAATCAAGAGGTGTACTCAGAGCCGAATGACATCGACAGTACACAGAACGAAACGATAACCTTCTCCTTCGAGTCTCAAGCCCAGAATAATAATCCACCGCCTCGCCTAGCCTCAGTCAGGCGACCCACATGACCGTTGATAGACAGCGCCCCCTATCGGCAATATCGTCTTCCGTTCTGCGTAGCTTCTGACTACCATTAACAATTTATTGATATTATTATATTATATTATATTAAGCCTTAATTACAGATGTAACTTTTATAACTAAATTTGATTTCACACTACGACATCGACACTGTCACTATCTGTTTGCCCTTTTTTGGCAAAGGCCTCCTCCAAGAATTCCATTGATATAATAAATTGTTAATAATTTCGAACAAATAATAATAAAATATAACATTAATTTTCAAATCGTTTTAAAGCAACTACATTGTTCTTAAATTAAATAAACTCAATCATTTCAAAACTTATAGGGTGTTATTAATAATCCTGGCGTAGCGTTGGACTAGTTAATCCGTGTTTTGTCTCTTGCATTGACATGCAATTGTCAACTCGAGCAAATGTGACAAAACACGGATTTACTAGTCCAACGCTACGCCAGGATTATTAATAACACCCATAAAGATTATTACCTACTCATTTCTGTAAATACAATAAAATAAAATAAATCTATTGTTTTGAATCAATTTTAGCCCCTATTATCTACTAGATACGACACGTGCAAGAACCAACCTATATTCTACCTAGCATTCCTGTACTGCAGTATAGGTAGTATGTAACAACATTTCTGACTAGCCTCTCAGCTCAGTTGGCAGTAGCTCTGCCTTCTGCGCCGTAGGTCGTGGGTTCGATTCCCACCAAGAACAAATATTTATGTGGTGAACATTGATCTTTGTATTGATGTACTTATGTATTTACAAAAAAGTAAGTATTTAAGTATGATATCAGGTATAGTTCATGCATTTCACGAAGACGCATCCAGTGATATTTATCTGGTTGTAATAAGAGCCAAAATGCTCTAATTGACGCGTCTTCGTGAAATGCATGAACTATATGGTTCCCATTGTACAAACTCTGCTTAGTTTGGGGCTAGATAGTGTTGTGTGGATTGTCCGCATTATTTATTTATTTCTGACTTTAGATTTTCATCCGTCTTGAAGCTGCACCATTTTGTCTGGGTAATTTTTAACAATATGATCTCTTTCAGCTCATAAGCATCATAAGTTTTTTACACCGTTTCTACGAGTACGATTGAAATGTTGAAAAAGTAATTGTTTGAAAACTTCAGAGACGATGTGATATATGGCTAAGAATTAAACTTTTGCAAATAATAAACTTTTTAACCAAGCAAACTGAAAGCAGATTTAATTATAACCAAGTACCTAGGTAGGTAGGTATGTTTAATTTTGGGATTGTGGCTCATAGGAGGTAACTTCAATTGTTTCAAAAATTTATGAAACTATAATAGTATATTACCTCATAAACTGTTTTTTTTTATAATTTAAATTCTTTATTCAGACAATTATGGAGTCCATGGTGTTAGTAACAAAAACAGAAAAAGTGGGTTAGTAACTTATAACTAGTAATGATTTAGTCCTCTGGATGAATCTCCATACCAGAGGACAATTTTGTTTTTCAACAATCGCTTTTAGGATGCTGTTGCTACTCCCGCGCAGTCTACATAGCAGTGACGCTGTCTTTTTGCGCCAGATGGCGTCGAATGTGTCTGTGCGCATCGTGGTGAACATACCAGTGAAATGAAATGACGATGTTAGTTCCTCTTACGTTGGTGGCACTGTAAGTTAGTAGTACATTATTTAGATACTACTACACTAGATATAATTTGCAGGCTACGGTCGAATCGATAACCATCGCATTAATAGTGTCAATCACACACGATTATTTTTGTACTCTTTAAAACTTCAGCAAAATGACTTTGTTTGGAGATGTTGCAAATGGGAGTCTCGGCAGTCATAGTGTGAATTGTCCACAATATTTATTTATATATTTATTTTATTTATTTAAAAGTAGCATGAACAGTTCGACCACCTTCGAGTAATGTAGCAGCTATGCCGGACGACGCCACAGCCAGGGCAATGCCGTCAGTACTTATTACTTTCGCCAAAAGTAAATTAATGAGGAAGGTTTTACCAGTTCCACCTGGAGCGTCTAAGAAGAATATTCGACCGTCATTTTCATCTACACTTGTGATCAATTTATTGTATACTTCTTGTTGCTCGTCTTTCAAGGATGCTTCATTTTTTCTAACTGCTTCTTCTAAGGCCACTGTATCGTAACTGGTCTCCTTCGCGTACTCTCTATTTTCAAAATGTATTGATGTTATTGGCTGAGGTAATCCATACTCTTTAAGAGGTCGGCCGCCTAATGATAAAACGGCATCCTCTAATACCGACAGGCATTTGTTAAATATCAAGTCCG
Source organism: Thera obeliscata (assembly GCA_947578465.1). Taxonomy (NCBI): domain Eukaryota; kingdom Metazoa; phylum Arthropoda; class Insecta; order Lepidoptera; family Geometridae; genus Thera; species Thera obeliscata. The sequence continues at coordinate 12,070,034 of OX387918.1, read as the reverse complement.
ATGAGTGCTCTACATCCACGTCACCTTGTCTTTCCAGTTGTTTTTTAATATCTTCAGAAAGGTATTCTTTGTATTTTCCCAAAGACATAAGGGGTCGGAAACCTGGCAGAACAATAACATGATAGCAAAAAGCTCTCGAATCATATGCGGTGTTTGACAAAGTGCTGCCTCTTCAAGAGCTGAATCCAAATGCCGATCATCTTCAAGTAGACCTAGAGCATTACACGCGGATTGAAAAGTGGGATGTAAGTGACCATCTACAGTTTTCAACGCTTCAAGAAGAAGAAGCATTCGAAGGTGGTAGCATTCTGTATTGTTTGGATGAACAGTATAAACCCTGCCTAGAACGTGTTCTTTTTTGAGCCCTGACCATCCTTCAACATTCACTCCTCTCTTACTTCTCTGAAACGATCGCTTGTTCCAAACGTAATACGTAGGGACTTCCGAGTATAGCAATGTTTTTGGAAAGTCATCTACGTTACACAGATAGAAAAAGCAGAGGAGTGTAGTTGTAGGAGGACTACTCAATTTGTCATACAAGTTCTGCTCATTAAAATAAACTCTCTGTCCATTTTCTAAATGGACAGCAAGGTGCACTACAGGAGGAAAACGCTCATGTATTGGGAATTCAAGGATTCGCCAAACTGCTTCAGCTGAACTTATATATCGACCACTTGTGTAGGTTGTAACTTCATCCATCCCATCCTTCCCATTCTCTAAAGTAAAAGTAGCCTGATCTGACTCTTTATTAACATATTTGCAAACGTATTTGATTGACTTCACTGAATGGCAATACTCTACGTTCACGTGAGCGTTACATGTTCTTAATAGCACTGGATTATAAGGAACCACCAAACGATTATCTATTGTAACACCCTTGATATTGACAGAGAATCCACCGTCATCCAGAGAACGTCTCCTGTACTGCGGATAACCATCATCACCGGTTTGAGTTTCCTTAATAAGAGCCTTAGGATAACGTTTGCTGAACATATTATCTTTCATGCATGGAGAATTTCGGTTTAAATTTCCACAGGGGCCATGTATCATATTACTTTTAACAATTTCGTAAAGCTCAGGATCACGATCGGGGTTAGGTATTTCAGCACAAATAATATTGTCAATTTAATCCGGAGTGATGCGATGTTGAAGCCATAAAAGTATGTGAATATGCGGAATACCTCGCTTTTGCTATTCCGTCGAATACATATAGCATCTCACTTCACCGAATATTTTCCCTTTTATCAACAAACCCATGACCTTTTTTACCTTTAATCGAAAGACACGCGAACTCAAACTCAAACTCAAAATTTTTTTATTCAGTACGATGCAAGAATCACTTTGAAAATGACTTTTGCGAAATGATATCGTATCGATCATGAGATTTTTGTCCTGAAAGTAAGTGCTCATTTAGTATGTCACTCCAGCGTGGGTTACACGTAAAAGTAATAAAAAGGTCGGGACGATCGTAATGTCTAACATAGGTCATGGCGTCTTGCGTTTTTTCATGCATGTATCTTGGTCCACCAGTAAAAGATGATGGAAGTTCTATCATTTGTCCCAGCTGATTTGCTTCAGTATCTTATCTAGATGAGGAGTGTAGTGTAGTTGAAAAAGCAAAGGAGTGTATACTCAATTTATTATTTAAATGCCATAATTTTGTATTTAGTTTTGATGTGTTTATTGTGCTGTTACATAATATCAATATGTGTGTTACATAGTAGGTACTATGTAATTTAATTTATAATGACATACCAGTATTTATAAGTAAATTGAAATAAAAAAAATAGAAATAGAAATAATTTATTTTGCGTCAACTTAAAAATAAAAGGTACAGGTATTTAACTTAGATTACATGACGGCAAAAAAGGTAGACCACTCGGCATTTGCTACAAGGGCACGGTAACCCTTGTAGCGCATGTTTTCAGTAAATAATGAACGGCCGGATGATGACGATTTAACTATTACAATAACTAATGAAATTGTGTACTAATAGGTTAGGTGTGTTGAATAGGTATAATAGGGTAGCTATATTATACCCCTGAAAGATCTCAGGAGATCTCTCCCATGAGCAATAATGAAGTAATTCATTAATAAACGTCGACCCCGATAAGTGTGCAAACTAGTAACTGAGAAGACTTCTGAGAACAATATAAACGAGATGTACACTTACTCACTGATTTCCTAACTCATCGCGAGATCTCAGAAATTAGGGGGTATTAGGTGGATTACGATAGTTCTTCAGATATAAATATAGCAATATAGGCCCGTATTATAAACGCCTTAACCTACTGTCGAGACTGAGGATATATTTATTAGCTTCATCATCTGCATCATCATCAAGAGTGAATTAATTCAATAGAAGGGAAATAATTGAAGATTTTTTGTGTGACCTGACGCCAAATATCTCAAAACCCTTCGAAAGTTTCATACAATGAAACTGATAAAAAGTAAATTCGGGTTTCAGGCGATGAAACTGAACGTATCAATCTGCTAGTCACTGAGGCTCAGCCACATCAAGTCGATAAAAATACAGCGACGCTTGTATCGCTGTGTTATTGGCTTGATGTGGCCGGGTTTTTAGTACGCTAGAGTTACAAAGCATAAAGATTTAATAAAGCTAAGCTTGAGAGCCAAAAAAACGATGTAAAAAAGTGTTGACATAATGGTATCCGTTAGAAATTCGCACAGCAATTGAAGATCATGAGCACTGTTGATTTAAAATATTGAATAACTCTGGAACCCCACTCTTCCAGAGAGTACGTCTTCAAGATTAATGCCAAATAATTTGAAGATTTATAAAATACAAATCTTTGAATAAAATTGTATCCCAAAAAACTCAAAAATTACGGACTCAACTTTAGATTAAAGCTGAAATCGGCCCATCATAGCGCTGTAACCACAAAACACAAGAGTCTGGGTTCATTTTGTCGCTGATAGTAGAAAACCCACGTGACGTGTTTGGCAAATTTTCGGCAAATTTTTATCATCCTCACTTGATGTGCGGGCTGGTTTTTCCGCAAGTAGGCCGCTGGCGGGCCCTTTTTGCGTGACCTTTGACACGTGTTGCTCGAACTTTTTTAGGTTCTACGACACGCCGGTTTCCTCATGATGTTTTTCTTCACCGTTATGAGAGTACTGGCATAGTGTACATACATTTTTCGATAGAAAAACTCATTGGTACAAGACTGGATTTGAACCCACGACCTTCGGATGGGAAGGCGGGGCCGCTTCCACTAGACCACCAATGCTCTCTTTGTGACGTGCACCACGTGACGTGTTAATACATGGCGTTTCTAACTATAAATCATCATCATACACTGCTGGCCTCTCTTTGTATGTGCCATTGTTGACGTTCTGTGCTCTTCCAGGTCTTGCTCACGATGTCCGTTGAGACGATAAGTCTGCTCATATGGACCGACAACATTTTAAAGATACCTGGAAGTCGGTGGATAAAGAGACCTCACAATCGTTTTTACTGGAAATGGTAGTTTAGAAGTGATTTGTTCAGGCTAGTGATGATGATGATTTAAGTTTAAATAAGCTCTAGTGAATTCTGGAAACTGGTTGAAAACATTTCAAATTGTGATTTTCACAAATGTGTCTGTGTTGCTTGATTGATGTAGTTGTTAAGAAACCTCTCCCTCGTAAATAGAAGTACAAATTTTAGGTTCTTATTCATATTTCTGTAATTTTAAAGTAGCTATAGAGCCTCCGGCTGCTCCGCTCGCGTGTTGGCGTGATTGCTAACATCAATTGCAGCTTTCGTTTTTAGTATTCGTAGATTTATTGTTTTAGGTCTGCGCACATCTAGGCGATGGCGATGGCGATCAGCTGAAGCGCTGTCAAATTTGACAGTGATATTTGGTTTTAGTCAGAGTTTACAAGCCCTTTGCCGCCTACTAACAGTAGGTCAGTGCGTGTTGCCAGTGATGACTTATGGAACTGAGACGTGGTCGCTAACTATTGGCCTCGTGCACAAGCTCAAAGTCGCGCAACGAGCTATGGAGAGAGCTATGCTGGGAGTTTCACTACGTGATAGAATCAGAAATGAGGATATCCGTAGAACGACCAAGGTCACCGACATAGCTCGTAGAGTAAGTAAGTTGAAGTGGCAATGGGCAGGCCATATAGCTCGAAGAACTGACAACCGTTGGGGAATAAAGGTTCTCGAATGGCGACCACGAACCGGAAGACGAAGCGTAGGGCGCCCACCCACCAGATGGACCGACGACATTGTTAAGATCGCGGGAAGTCGATGGATGGAAAGGGCTCAGAATCGTTCTTCCTGGCAATGTGTAGGGGAGGCCTATGTCCAGCAGTGGACTTCTTCAGGCTGATGATGATGATGAAAATGATGAACAGTAGGCCTACCATGAGCTCTGTCTGACTCTGTCTCTGGTTCTGGTTTTGAGTCTGTGTGGTGTGAGTGTTGACTAAATAAATCCTACTTCAAAACATCACACACACAGTACTTATAATGCACTGGTGAACACTCACACAGACTCAAAACCAGAGCCAGACAGATCTCATGATAGGCCTACTGGTTTCCTTACGGTGTTTTCATTCACCAATCGAAAGCACTGGCATTGTTTACACCTACATTTTTCGTAGAGAAAAAAATCCACTGGTGCACCACTGGAGTCGACCCTACGCTTAGAGCGTGGTGTTACTTTCACTAGACTGCCGGGGCTGTCACTAGTTATGTTTTATTAAAAAAAAATCGGTTGTCTGTAAAGTCGGTTTACTGACGATAGTTGATCGTGACAAACACGTCATACAGCTGTCCACGCGGACGCATCGCTCACTCAAGTAGGAGAGAGACATAATGTCGAACGCTGCCGAACGCGGAGGCCGTGCGGGCCTCTTTGCCGCTCGTTCCGCGCTCTCGCTTGCACTTCAAGCCTTAAATGGACGCGTCAGAGCGAGGTAACGCCGCATGAGTCATGTTTTTTTTGTGCGTGCAGCCGGCTACATCGAATTATAGACGTTGTCACGTCAAAAAAGTATGTAAAAAATACTATTTATATGTAATGAAATGTAAACGAGCTTCTAGTTAATGTAAATACGATATACTTGCTAAGCTAATTATCGTGGGTAAAAGAGAATTTCTAGAATTTTATTCTCCTTCTTTTAGAAATTCTCCGTGGGCTTAGGCTGAGATTCATAGACCGCACTTTGCTTTACAGCAAAGCAGTCTTCGCAAAGTTAGCTTTGTTTATTGAAGTTTCCTATCAATATTTTGAATAAAGAAGAGCTTGACAGAACTATAAAATATAAATTTGGTTGAAAGTTGAACTTTCCATCAAAGTAAAGTCAAAGTTCGGTCTATGAATCTCGGCCTTAGAGTGCATATTCCGTCGGAGTGCATTTCCTGAAAACGTACTTACCTATAGCGTCGGAATTTCAATCCTTTAAATTCTAATATAAATTTCTCTTTACTTTACAAACAGCCACCCACGGATTTTTTGTAATTATAACTAAGCGAATTAATATTAACTTGTGCTGTTACAGTATAGGTACACATTTTCAATTTTGTTTTGACCTGGATGAGACTATAGTTATAAATGCACAACGATAGTCTCACCCAGGTCAAATATTTTTCTGATGGACGTGTATCATAATCTTTCGCATTTTTTATACTAAGTAAAGCCTTATTGCGCACATTTTTGCCTGTCAAACAGCTCTGTCATATTTGACAGCGTTTTGCTGAGTAGTTACTTTATTTATGCAGGGCGTCCCACGGTTATGCCACATGGAGGGAAAGTACCTTGAATATTGTAGATGGTGTTCCATCCATCTCGTGTTAAGGGTTCGATTCCCGGTCTTACCATGTAATTATTTAAACATCTATAAATGCAGTTTAAATTGTTTTTGACGTGACAACGTCTTATAATTCGATGGAGCCGGCTGCACGCATGAAAAAACATGACTCATGCGGCGTTACCTCGCTCTGAAGCGTTCCATTTAAGGCTTGAAGTGCAAGCGAGAGCGCGGAACGAGCGACAAAGAGGCGCAATCGGCCTCCGCGTTCAGCAGCGTTCGACATCTGTCTCTCTCCTACTTCAGTGAGCGATGCGTCCGCGTGGACAGCTGTATGACGTTGTCACGTTCAACTATCGTCAGTAAACGAACTTTACAGACAACCGATTATTTTTCTTCCTTCAGTAAAATGTTCCATCTACAAATTCTACAATATTCAAGGTCTATTCCCTCCATATGGCATATCCGTGGGACGCCCTTTATAATGAACCCAATTATTTAAACTAGTTGATTCTACTTGACTTTGACTATGATTAATTATGATACATTCAAACTAGTTGATTAATTATGATTGTTTATGGCGCTTGTATCTAATCTGAACAGCTGAGACAAGGAGTTATAGCAGCGAGCGCATCAACTTTTAGAGCACCGATCTATTCCTCGTAGCGAACCGATCAAGAATTAGATAGAGACTACGAGGATTGTAAAATTTGGCCTAGATTTGTAAGTTAGTAACAGTTTTAAGTGGGAAGAACACTAATTTTAATAAAAATTAAGATAGGCTTGATCTGCTGTATCGCATGCAAGACTTGTTTATTTTACTAGAGTATTTCTTCGGGTCGGGGCAACCATTTGTTACCACAGTTGTAAGTACTTGTAGATGATCTGTTACCAGAATTTGTTTGTTTCGGAGCAATCGTCACCGCGGCACTGTGGAACGAACACTTCATCAGTCGTTTCATTAAATCCGATCTCGATAGGTTTACTAGTAAAACCAATAAAATACAACAAACAGATTTTACTGTAGCGTTTTATAAATTAGTATGGATTTACGCACACTTTTTAATTTTATTTCATTGTCAAAATTCGTCGAATGGTTACACTAAACTACGTAACTAAACTAAAAGACACGTACTAATGACCGGCATCCAAATCCAGTACACTGAAAAAAACAAAGTAAAGAAATATACATATATTATATGATGTATCAATCAACCAGAAAAAAATTACACAGCCTTCAGATATTTTTTAGATTTTAGCTAAAACGGAATTAATTTTATTGGCACAATGAGAACTTTTTGGAGCAATTTTTGTAAAAATGGTCTCGGTTTTATCGAAAAAGAAACCTTACTGGTTGGCCTTCCTGGCTTGAGGTTTCTTTTACGACAAAATCGAGACCATTTTACCTACACCTACAACCTAGCATCTAAATGTTTTTTTTAATTTTCTTTGTACATGATCATTATTGCTCTAAACTGTTTTCTCTCATATTTACAATAAATTTCAATTACCTGAGAAACACACGACGCTCCGCGGCACTATACAAAATGAAAATGTATTTTACAAAATTTTATAGGTACTTAATATTTAAACTGGCAAAATAAATATTGATAGTTGCAATAAAAATATCAAAAGGAAGATAAGTGTGCTCTCCATGAAATTGAATAAAAGTTATCGAGAGCTGATCGATGAGATCATTCGTATAGAGGAAAATAATTCACGCAATTCCCCAAATGTTTGAAACAGCTTGAAATAAAATATTGGCTTTTCATGTTTTGCTAGGGAAAGTAAAACGAAACCCATATTTCAATTGTGCTTGGGTTTTTACATTAATAGCCAATATCCCGACACTTTTTTTGGTCATTATAAGAGTTTTGCGATAAATTCTTCTAAGTACTCCAAATCGGTTCCTTTGCTCCAATTTGTTGTATCAAAGATAGAAGTATACAACGTGTATCAAAATATGTGTACTATCCCGAAGGGGGGTGAATTTCCACCCCCCGGGGAACAACTTTTGTTCAACGACTTTTCGAACTTCGATTGGTATCTCTGAAAAAAACTGCAACGAAGTTTCAACATGAACAGCTGACTTTATACAAAGTGACAACCCTAAACTCAGCTACAGAGGTAGTAGGTAGTAGTAGTAGACCTACAGAGGTAGTAGGTCAAGGGGTCAAGGGGTTACAAGGATAGGGCTGTCAATTTATTTAGGCATTATGAAATTAAATATTTTTGTATGGGAAACTGAAAATAGGAATTATTAATTTTCTCCCCCCCACAACTGATCACCATTGTGGTCTGAAACCCCCCACCTTCGCATAGTACACATATTTAGATACACCTTGTATAAGTAATTTTAATTTTGATTTCCTCTGGATTTAGCAAGCTTTGGTTTTTGTCTTAAAAACTTTCTTTGGTTCAAATTATATTTTACTTCTTAACCCAGAACTGTTTAAATTCTTTTGTCTCTAATGATGACCGTACCACATGTCCAGATAAAGCTATAAGTGATCCTTGTGATTCGAATATTTTTTTCTCAATCCACTGTGTTTCAAATAAAAATTACAAAGAAACAAAGTCGCGCATAAAATGTAATTTTTGAGAGTTATTGTATATTATTGTTGTAGATTAGATTTTTTCAGAAATATTATGTTTTATGATTGTGTAGTGTATAACTCAAACAGATAAACATTTTACTACGGTTATTAAAACCATACGTGTGAACTTTACTTGAGTCGTGACTAAACTCATAATCACATTTATTATATTCGACACAAAAACATATTAAGCTTAGACTTTATTTGTTTTGTTGAAGACCAATTGCAGGCTCAAATCCTTGACCACGGTAAACAGATAAACTAAAGATATTAATCATAACCATATTATGTTCTTAGTATAATAATAGTGTTAACTTGATAGTTTTTAAGGAAACTTACCGAGGCAATGCATTTCACTCCGGTGCACTAAAATAAAAAGGATTATTTCGATTAATGATTTTCTTCTTCTTCGTCTTCCTATCTCTTTTTTTTTTTTCAACCTATACTGTCCCACTGCTGGGCAAAGGTCTCCCCCACTTTCTTCCACTCTTCGCGATCCTCGGTCAATTGTACCCAGTTGGTGTAGAAGGAGTCAAGGTCGTCACGCCAGCGTTTCCTCGGGCGGCCGCGACGTCTTCTACCCTCTGCGGGTATCCATCCTGTGACTCCATTGGCCCATCTCTCAGGGTTCATGCGGATCACGTGACCCGCCCAGTCCCACTTCAGCTTTGCAACCTTCCGACCTATCTTCCTATCTTTATCCCTCTTTATGTGAGGTCAGCGCATAATGTCTTCCTCCTCCATTCCTCTCTGTCAGCCGTCATCTCTGCATTCATTCCTCTCTTATTTATGCCATCTTTCACACAGTTCATCCATGTTTTCTTTGGTTTACTTCTACTCACATATCCATCCACATCCATACTCATCACTCTCTTAGTCACATGACTTTCAACCCTTCTCATGACGTGCCCGTACTACGCCAGCTATTGCTCATCAAGTTTTCTGTCACTGGCGCTATTTTCAAACTTCTTCTGATATACTCAATATAATATATAATTTCGGCATTGTCCCTTTCATAAGCGTCCAAGCTCGTCCCGCCATCGTCTGCGTGGCCTATGTGTATACCAATTAATAATTAAATATTTTCGATACCTATTAGAAATATTTGTTTTTTTTTATGAAGTTTAAAATATTGCTAAGTTTGGTACCTTAGCCGTGCAGTTGCTTCCAATACACTGAAAAAAAAAACAAATATGAAGGCTTTTAGTGAAAATAATATAATAAACCTGGAATCCTAGAAGAAATCGCTTTTAGTGATCATAAGTCACAGTCAAGATGTTTATTCAGTTGTATCATAAGGATCACTTTGAGACGTCTTAAAGCTTTTTTTTTTATAACTGATAGCTAAGCATTTGGCTGCCATCACACCTGATGGAAAGTGAGGATGCAGCCTAAGATGGAGCATGCTTAGCCATAATCCACCTGTTCACTCTTGTCTTGAAAATTCCCAAATTATAGCGTTCCGGAAATACTGACGCCGGTAGAGAGTTCCACTCTTTGCTTAGGTGAATCTAGGTGCCACGCGACCAAGCCTAGAAGAACAGGCAACAAACTACGGCTTGGCCACCGTTTGTGTGTTGCTTTTACAAAGATTTTTATAATGTCCCAAATGTACTTTGGTTTGTGTGTTAAAACAAAATAAAAATAATAGTAAACTTCCAGTGTGGTGCCACTTCAACTAAGAGATAAGGCCGCAGATTCTTCTTTATGAAGTAAAGTTTTGATTTATGATGGTGTGCTCGTATCGATCTAAAACCTTTGAAAAAAGAAGCAGTAAGCCCCCCAACCCAATGGACCGACGACATTTTTTTTTTTTTTTTTTTTACATATTATAGGCTTGCGTTTGACCGCAATCTCACCTGCTGTTAAGTGATGATGCGGTCGACGGTGTAGCACGCTTACCTAGAAGATACCTGTTCACTCTACTCTTAAAAACATCCAAGTTATAAGTGTCCGGAAAAACAGACGCCGGCAAGGAATTCCACTCCTTGGCTGTCCGCAACAAAAAAGTTGAAGCAAAGCGCTTGGTGCGGACAGTTGGAACATCAACCATGTATGGATGTCGCATTTCCGTACGTCTAGTCGTCCGATGGTAAAATGGGGATGGGGGAACTAAATCGTGAAGTTCCATCGCACACTCTCCGAAATGTATCCTATAAAATACCGATAGACTGGCTACTTTACGGCGATGTTCGAGACTCAGGAGCTTAGACTCGACTAGAGTGTCGCTACCAATGAGTCTTTTGGCTCGTCTCTCAATAGATTCTAATGCCTCAAGCTGGTATTTGGCAGAGCCATCCCAGAGATGAGAACAGTACTCCATACACGATCGGACTTGTGCTTGGTACAGGTTGAGAAGCTGTCCCGGTGTGAAGTACTGTCTCACCTTCGATAGAACGCCTAGCTTCTTCGCAGCTGTCTTGGCCTTGGACTCTATGAACGAGCCAAAATTCAATTTTCTGGTTAGCGTGAACCCTAGAAGCTCAAGTTGGTCCGAAATCGGAAGAGATACATCACGGACATTGTCACGGGAAGGCGGTGGATGGAGAGGGCTCGAAAGCGTTCTTGCCGGAAATGTTTCGGGAAGCTTATGTGTCCATTCAATAATTAAATTTTCCAATTTCTGGAAAGCGAAAGCAATTTGTTGTAGCTAAATAGCCCTTATGCCAGTGGCACAAGGTTTAAAATTATCTATCTAATGAACGTTTTCTCTTTCATGATTATAATGGTTGACTACAAAGCGGTATAATAACCCTTATTTCCATGTCAATAAGGTTCAAACTGAATTATGTATCGGTGTCTATCAGTGTGTTAAGTTATTCCATTTATCGTTCTCAGAACTATGCATTATTAATTAATTGCTGCTGTAAGCTTAAATTTTCTAAGAGACGGCGACCGTTTTTTACCTTTCGCTCGTTCGTGACAGGCTGCAAGCCCATCGCGCATTTCCTGTGCTACTTTTGACATGTATAATAGTGGCGGAATGAAAATGTTCGTCGATTTTCAACTTGATTTCGTCAACGTATCACGATCAAATACTACCTTTTGAAACTGAATAGACAGAATACACCGATAAGTTAACGTCACAAATTATGTCAAAATGTGTTCATGATACACTGGCACTGGTGCAAGCGAAAACCGACTCTAAGGTGACGAACATTTTCATACCGCGACTGTACACACACATAACTACTGGGTATTGAAGTTAAGAGTGGACAAAAATAATATACGGCAGTTTTACGACGGTCACCACATTTTAAGAAAGCTCAGATTATTGGTTTAACGGTAGGTATAGTTGTTGTTAGTTCTTCGGTGATACAAGATAACGAGTTACTAGAATACTCAATTATTGATGTTTAAGAGAGCGTAGATGTCAAAGTCGGTTGGACTCATCAAGAACTTACCTCCGAACTTACTTAATACGAACTTGAACTTATACTAAGTTAAGGCGAAGACAACCGTCGATGTACTTCTCGCTCGCAAGTTTTGACCCTTTGAAAGATCCCTTTGATCTTTTGACTGGCCTCTCAGCTCAGTTGGTAGTAACTCTGCCTTCTGCGCCATAGGTCGTGGGTTCGATCCCCACCGAGAACAAATATTTGTATGCATGGTAAAAACAGATGTTTCTTCTCTGTCTGTCCGGCGCCTATACCCTTCAAATGCTTCCTACAGCAATTCTCATTAAAAGCTGGTTTTACGGATGACTAATCGACCCATCAAATATTTGACATTAGCTTATTTCAAATTTTTGTTTTCAAAATTTGATATAATCGGCTCTCAAATATTTGATCGGTTGGTTAGTGATCTGTGAAATCGGTTCTCCTTTCGGGCGTAGTAGGTAGGTAGAGATCGTCAAATCTTAAACTGCACGTCCTACTACTTCAGTCAGTCAAAGTAAATTGTTCTTTATCACCTACATCACAAAGATCATTTTGAAGTACTTTGCTATGAGCCAACGTCAAGAAAACGTGGTGGAGGGGCGTGCATTATAAGACTGGTTTATGCCTACTTCTCAGGATGAACTCCTTCACAATCCTCTACTACTGAGAGCCATCATTGCCTTAGGCCAGTTTAAATGTTTACTTACCCCGGCTGAGCAGGATAAGTCGTTGCACTGTCAATATAATAATAATAAATAAATATTGTGGACATAACACCAAAACTACAGTAACCAATCCGCCTGCCAAGCGTGGTGACTATGGCAGAATCGTTCTTCCTGGAAATGTGTAGGGGAGGCCTATGTCCAGCAGTGGACTTCTTCAGGCTGATAATGATGATGATGATGTGGACAATTCACACTCACACAACACTATCTAGCCCCAAACTAAGAATAAAAGTTATTTAATATTCATATTAAATCACTCAATTTACATATTATTTTGGATATAGTTGTTTCCTATTTTTTGATGAAATTGCGATACTTCCTCCTCCATAGTCAGTCCCTCATTGTTGAAGATCGTGACCTTTGCCCATTCTGTGTAGGTACAATATCTCTCTATTTAGAGCCGTCGGTGGCCTGATGGAGCGCCTGATGCATCGGCATTTCCAGTCGCTCAAATATCTGGTCGGACCAATGCTTAGACCTAGGTCTTTTGCCTTCTACTTTTCCTGTTATTATCAGTCTCTCGATACAATCGGTATTTCTGCGAGCAACATGGCCAAAGTATTTCAGGAAGTATTTATTTTTGCGATCCAAAGGAGGTTATCATCCTTCATTTTATTTGAAGTCAGTCAAAAAGGTTATAGTAAGGTAAGGTCTTTGAAAACACCCGGACAAGAGACGCACAGCAAAGAGAAGGCTGGCAGACAATGAAGGAGGTCTATTTCCAGCATTGGGTGATACCGGCCTAAGATGATGATGATGATGATTAAATTGTGGAGAGTAAAAAGTACTTACAGTTGCAATACAATCAGTGCCATTGAGCTGAAATTAATAAATAAACACTGGACATATTACTTCGTCAATTCTATAAGTACTTGTGTCACTGGTTCTGTGGAACCAAGTGTGGTGAAAGCATTTTAGGTGCGCTTCGAAGAGTCTCCTTTCGTGCACTATTTTGTAAATACATCATACGTACAAAAGAACAGTTGGGTTTGTTTTTCTTGTTTTCTAGGTAGAGTCTGTTCAGAAAGAGAGCCGTCGTGGCCAAATTGTGAACTAACGTTTTGATTTTTATATGGCAGTTCATCCCTTTCTTTCTGCCAGCATTTTGCATCATAAAAATTAAATAAAGGAATAGTACACTAGTTGTGATAGGATCAAAACGCAACAGACGCGCTATTGTATTGCCCACTAAACAAAAAAGGTGATTAAGCACAGCAGCGCCCTCCAATCCCACGACGACGGCTCTCTTTCTGAACAGGCTCTACCATTATTTAAAATAATATTATTGTATACATAGTAGGTAGGAATAGAAGTGGTACTGAGTGAGTGAGTGATAAAGAGCATAATCTGAATACAAAATAAGTTACAAAACATTATTATACCTCAAAGCCCTGCTTCAGAGACTCAGTTTCACTTTATCCTCTTGTTACAAAAATGTTGTACCAAAAAAAGGTACCAAAGCAAGTTACATTCAAAATGAATAAAAAACTTAAAACGGAAATTTTAATAAAATGTTGCTAAACAATATAATATAATATATATAATAATAAAAATAATAATTATATATAATATAATGTTGCTAACGTTTTTAAAAACTTACTCCGCTAAAACACTCTTTTCCATGACACTGTAAATAAAAATTTACATTCATAGAATGTGCATTTTATTTGTATACAGGGTGCAAAAGTATTATTTTCTAAAACTGAAGACGCGACAAGTTTTTGCAAGCAAGACATGATAAAATAAGTATTAGTAGGGTGTTCAAATTTTTCCAGCAGTAATCGACTGAGAAAAGCTTGGAGACCATTTTTATTAAGGTTATATCCTCACATCTTTGATTTTAGGGGGTTGTTATTTTACACCCTGCATAATCAGAATTTTATACAAGTATGAATAAAGAAGTAAATTTAATAGAAAAACGAACCCGCGCGTCGCATTCCGCGCTGCCAACCTGAAACACGAAGTGAACACATAATTATATACATACACGGATCAGGAGCGAATTCAGAGAACGCAGGAGTAGTGCTTTTTGTGAAAGAGTACTTCCAGGAAAGAAGTACTTACCATATTACTGTCTATGAGGAGAGCACTGGTGGTCTAGTGGTAGCGGCCCCGCCTTCCGATCCGAAGGTCGTGGATTCAAATCTAGTCGTGTACCAATGAGTTTTTCTGTCGAAAAATGTATGTGCACTATGCCAGAAGGTACTCTTAAAACGGTGAAGGAAAACATCGTGAGGAAACCGGCGAGTTCGAGCAACACGTGTCAAGAGTCACGCAAAAAGGGCCTACCAGCGGCCTGAATTACACTCACTATCAGTTGGATTTGATCGTATGACGCGATGTCGAACTCAAGGGCTAGGTGTAATGTTATCGTTTTGACGTGACAACGTCTTATAATTCAATGGAGCCGGCTGCACGCACTAAAAAGATGACTCATGCGGCGTTACCTCGCTCTAAGGCGTTCTTTTTAAAGCTTGAAGTGCAAGCGAGAGCGCGGAACGAGCGACAAAGAGGCACAATCGGCCTCCGCATTCGGCAGCGTTCGTCATCTGTCTCTCTCCTACTTGAGTGAGCGATGCGTCCGCGTGGACGCATCGTATGACGTTGTTACGTTCAACTATCGTCAGTAAACCGTCTTTACAGACAACCGATTATTATTTTTCGTGGTACCATTGCTGTCTTCAATTTTATTACCACAAAAAAGTGACGTTTTGTAGCATATTTTCATTTCACTTTTGCCACGAGCTGTGTAATAGAGGGCGGGTTCTAACTACTGTGGCTCGGAATTAGAAGGGTCAACTTTTGGGTAAACTGGTTTAAAGTTCTTGATGGGGCTTTAATAAATTGTCGAGTTAAAAAGGGTGTAGGTAGTCAGCTTGCGGCTAACCTTGTCAAGTTAAACGTTTATTAAACTAGCTTAATTTATGACTAATGCCTATAGATTAAAAAAATCAAAAGTTATTTATTTTATGCCACATAATAAGGAATAATACAAGAAATATAATAGTAATAAAGAAATAAAAATTGACCGTCACTCAGCATAAAGTTTTAGTACTAACTGCTACTAACTGGTCTTCTGTGACTCTCGTACTCATAGACAGTTAGACCAAAATGTTGAGTAGAAATGTTAACATAAATGATACAGCAATACAATACAAAATCATCTGTAAAGCTGGTCTTCCGACACCAGTAAAGCCCCCAGCCGACACTCATCGAATTTCCTCCACGCTATGAGCCTTATTGATCAACGGTCACTAATCTGGTTGAGCGGGACACAATCGCATTACTTCCTACTCAGAGACGCAATGCAATTTGATTTTATGATGACTATGACTCAAGAATATCAACCCTTGCGTACATCTAAGCTTTCTGCGGTGGCGAGCAGTGAAACATATTTAACATCGCCTATAAAGAAAGCGTACTATTTATATATATATATACAACGTGTACCAAAATATGTGTACTATCCTGAAGGGGGGTGAATTTCCACCCCCCAGGGAACAACTTTTGTTCAACGACTTTTCGAACTTCGATTGGTATCTCTGAAAAAAACTGCAACGAAGTTTCAATATGAACAGCTGACTTTATACAAAGTGACAACCTCAGACTAAACTCAGCTACAGAGGTAGTAGGTAGTAGTAATAGACCTACAGAGGTAGTAGGTCAAGGGGTCAAGGGGTTACAAGGATAGGGTTGTCAATTTATTTAGGCTTTATGAAATTTAATATTTTTGTATGGGAAACTGAAAATAGGAATTTTTAAATATCTCCCCCCCACAACTGATCACCATTGTGGTCTGAAACCTCCCACCTTCGCATAGTACACATATTTAGATACACCTTGTATATATACACCACTACTTTTTAATTACCAGAAAAAAAAATAGGGTAATGTAGTAGGGATAGAACATTATGAATGTGCAATCAGAATTTTTAGTTTCGATAAAATGACAAAGTTATTAAATGTTAAAATTTTCAGAAATCCTGCATAAAATTATGGACATATTAGTTACGTAGTACTAGAGAGAAAAAAAATTACGCTGTTCGGTTCCGATTGGTATTTAGCGTTTATGAATGAAATGATTTTTGCTTGTTGAATCATTTCTCAATATTTGACTAAAAATTGTGGTTATTTAAAAAGATTTTTTTTGTCTCAAAAAATATTTTTTTTTTCGTGGATGTGTTCAGTATCGGCAGCCAATAACGGCATTTTTTTTTTTGGTAATTAAAAAGTAGGGGTGTATATATATATATGTATATATTTTTTTATACTTTATTATAACTTTGAAGCGTAGCGTGTGCTGTCTTTGAAACTTTTGCTTTTGTATTATTGCATTGCATACGTCTGACTAAGTGAAGTGGCACCACACTGGAACTTCACTGCTAGTATTTTTGATTTGTAAAAGGATCATATAAAAAAACGGTAGGGACCGAGCCGTAGTTTGTTGCCTGTTCTTCTAGGCTTGGTCGCGTAGAACTGGCACCTAGACTCACCTAGTCTAGGTGCAGGTGCCATGCGACCAAGCTAAGACGTTTCAAAGTGATTCTTGAAATTCAACTGAATAAAGACTATTTTGAATTTGAATATATAGAGCATTGCCTAGTAGGTCAGGAACGTGCCCTATGATGCCTTGAGTCCATCTACTTGAGGCATACAGGATGTTCAGCCACACGTGCCAGTAATTTCACTGGTGGTGTTCTTTTCGTGTAACTAGTTCTATCAATCCAGTGCGGTGAAAGGACTGGCCTTGAAGGGACTCTTTTCGTGGACTGGTGAACATTGTGCGTATGTTTTTTTTTACAATTAGTAGGCAAAAGATTTGATTTGTACGCGAAAACATTCCCCACCCCCAACACTGGGAACACGTCTCATCTCAGCTATTACCTACTACTACTAGTCACTAACTGTTAATCAATAATTTTACTAAAGTAAAATCTTTTTACAAAAGCTTACTAGAATTATATTATTACCGTAAGTTTTTGTATCGATAAACTGTTGCCAAGTCACCTAGTTTACAAGACATTCCAAAATGATCCTTGCGATACTACTCAATAAGGACAGTTTTGATTTGATTTTATTCATTCAGATGACTGAACTACAATAAAAATTCAAGACTGTAAAATAGAGCAACGGAGGTTTATTATATTGGGTCCATTCAGGGCTTAAAGGCTTTTTAAATGGTTATTGCTTTCGCCAAATAGCCAAGAAACGAAGAAAAGGTATAGTTACCTAATAACGTAGTCCTTTCTATAAAGTACTGAGGTTTATACTTCGTTTTACTTGAATGCGAATATAATACCGTTTAATTTTGTCTCAAACCAAAGTTTATATCATGAGCAATAAAACGACAAAAAATAAGAAAATGTTTTAAAATCTCAGGCACAATAGATACATATTTCTTATTTAAGAATGCAGATATTAATGCGTTCCCTGTAGGCAGCTCACAAGCTCTGTCTGGCTCTGTCTCTGGCTCTGGTTTTTAGTCTGTGTGAGTGCTGACTAAATAAATACTACGTCGAAACGTCAAGCAAATAGTACACTGCACTGGTCAAAACTCACACAGAGCTTGTGGTAGGCCAACTGATTTAGTAAAAAATTCACGTAAGTAACGATATTTACAAAATCCAATTTTGATCTTTATTTACACTTCGTAAGGTCAACAAAAGTCATTGAACTGCGATGGCCTTTGTAAGAGAGATAACAAACCAAAACTCCCGAATAAAATTCCTTCATATTTTCCTTAAAACAAATTATTATTATAATTATTATTAAAGGCATTTCAGAATTTTCCTCGAATTTCATCATCTGATTCTGATGTATAAAAGTTCAGTGAATATATTTGATTAGAAAATATTTTCTGAGTCCGTCTCTCAAGTCACAATTCAGTTTTTATTACGCCATGAGATCCTACGACACGGAGTAATGGAAAAACTGAATCAAACGGAACGTAAGCACCTACCGACAAGTCAAAGGGCCGCGTATTTACGCCCGTACCACACCTCCGCTGCGGAACCTCCGCTATTAAAGCGACACCGCTAGATTAATTCTGCTCCGATCAAGTGTAGTTATTATTATTATTATTATTATTTATTATTTATTTATTCTACCATAACATAATTAATACAGTTTAAGCTTAATATTGTACCCTATAAACCATCTTGTTTGATTAGCGGAATGGGTATCGGAACCTTGTGCTTTGTCAATTTCTACGAATACGTGCGGAAACAACGCGGCACTGCAACATTATGGCGGCCAAAGCGCGGAGGTGTGGCTGGCGTCGGAGAAAACCAACGATACCACGCGGAGAAAGAGATGGATTATAGTCAAATGTACGGGTTAGAACAGGCAGTTTCACTAGTGTTCCGCATCTCCTATACGAGACAAGACATGACGAAATTACTGCGGTACCGCTTTAACGGTTCCGCAGCGGAGGTGTGCTACGTCAAATGTGGGCAACAGGCGTCATGTAGAAAATGACGTAATGACTTAACTAAGCCTTTCTAGAAGATGCCCTCGGTACCTATCTGTTTTGTGCTCTCGGTCACTCTTACAAGCCTGCAAAGCTCTTATGAAGCTTCAATGCTTCATAAGAGACAGAGCTTTGGCTACAAAGGACCAATTAAGGAGTGTCTTTATAAGCGTCACCTATTTTTTTTTTACTCCTCTATTTTACAATGGTAACTTTACGGCGACCGTCATCTAGGAGACGGGGGTACCGTGTAAGCGACGTAGTCTGGCATTATCCACGATTCAATAACGGTATTTTCGTCGGAAAAGAAATATTCTACTTTATCGCTTTCACACTCTCGGGGCCGTAAAAAGATATGTAATGAAATTAAGACGCTAAGCTCCGTGAAATAACTTCTAGCTCGCACACAAAATTAAAATCGCGAACTATGTTTACAATCCTTTATCACACAACAGCAAACAGCACACAATTTAGCAAAAAAAATATTCTTCCTAGAAATAGGTAAGGTGTACCAGTGAAATTCTTTCTTTGCTGATGATGATGATGACTAATACTTGAGGTTTCTTTGAGATACAAACCCAATGGAAAAAATGCAGATTAAATTATAAGTCCTTTTTTTAATTAACTACATAATAATGATAATCAATGTGTTTTATCCCCACTGAGCACTAAAATGTTGTGCCCCACAAAAAGCAATCACTCAGGCCGAACCTCACATTTCGGATATAGCAAATCTTTACAGGGAATTACGTTCCCTCGTGGATATTGTAAAAACCAATATAAATCTCATATTTTCATTAATCATGTTTGCTTTTCACCAGACATGTTTTTACTTAGATTTGGCAATCTTAATACAAAAACCGTTTCACAAAACCAAAAAACGTATCAAGACAGTCTTGTGGGCTTTCGAACTGGCAAAAACGACTGTATCGGAGGATACTGTAGGCCTACCACAAGCTCTGTCTGGCTCTGGTTTTGAGTCCTTGTGAGTGCTCACCAGTGTATTATACTGTGTATGTTATGTTTCGACTTAGGATTTATTTAGTCAACACTCTCACAGACTCAAAACTAGAGCCAGAGACAGATCCAGACAGAATTTGTGGTAGGCAAAGTTATTGTAGCTTTATATTGCTCTGTCTTGGATATTTACACAATCCTACTAATATATTATAATCCGCTGTACCCCCTCAGGGACTGAATTTCAGGAATCCCTTTTCTCAGTAAACCTCTACGCTCAAAAACAAATATACCTACCCTGTAAATTACTTTCTACAA
This sequence comes from Thera obeliscata, assembly GCA_947578465.1. NCBI lineage: Eukaryota > Metazoa > Arthropoda > Insecta > Lepidoptera > Geometridae > Thera > Thera obeliscata. The sequence goes on along the minus strand of OX387918.1, from coordinate 12,049,825 downwards.
CCAGCAGTTAAGGTTCGTTGTTTCTAATTCAGAGCAATACATTTTACTGCTAAATAACAAGCTCGTTTACAAGCACATGTTTTTATAGTAGAAACTACTAGAAACGCCTTCTTCATCCACCAACTACCCACAATCTTCAGCAATGTCGAATCTGGTGGTCTAGTGGTAGTGGCCCCGCTTTCCGATCTGAAGGTCGTGGGTTCAAATCCACTCGTGTACCAATGAGTTTTTCTGTAGAAAAAAATATGTGCACTATGCCAGTACTCTCAAAACGGTGAAGGAACACATCGTGAGGAAACCGGCGTGTCTTAGAACCTAAAAAAGTTTGAGCAATACGTGTCAAGGGTTAAATCAAAAATAATACTAAGAGCAGTGAAGTTCCAGTGTGGTGCCACTTCACTTAGATAAATGAGATAAAATGGCTACGCACTGCAATTCTGAGTGATTCTATCACGTAGAGAAAACCACCTCTTTCTAGAGCTCTTTGTTTCCCAGCATTCTTTTGATATTATTTCCTAGGTTCTCGCCAGTTGCCATCCCGTGCAACCAAACACATCACGTACCAAAAGCAATAATGAGCCAATCAACACGTCTGAGCCAGCCCTAAATAACACTGTCACACTCAACTATTGACCCTATTGAGTGTTGTCGGGGGCTGAGACAGAGCAATTTCCGAGGATAACAAAGGGGATGTTATTAGCGGAGGCTGAATGGCTTGCATTTCCCTTGTGATGGGACAGGTCGTTTGTCGTGTCTTGGAGAAAGTAGACAATAGGGAATGTGACAATGGACCTGTTATCTATAAAGAGGCCCATTTTTATTTACACCTACATCCCACAGTTACGGCTCATAGTTGTGACCTCGTGCCTTCCATCACACCCACTCATCTATCTGAGTTGCTTATCATAAAAGTAAGCACTTGTGGCATTTGTGGTCAAAACCATGGTCAAACTCACTTTGAGTCATTTAATCAATCAATCATCATAATATTAAAAAAATCAAGTGTGTGTACGTATGAATCTATGTTGTGGTGTGGTGGTAGATACCCCTCAGTCTCCTGCTGTGAGTAGGGGAGTTTGGATGAAATTAATAGAAGTGGGAGGCAAAAGTTTTGAACTCTATGTCTATCCTTTTCTAACGCGTAGGGACTTTCCTATGTGTATTCTTTTCTATCAGATAAATATTTTTCTAAAATTCTCTATTTTGATAAGTATACCTCTAAAATGCTCCTAAACGTTCTAGAATGTTCTTTGACATTCTGGAATGATATAAAATAATCAAATTCCCGGGCAAAATAGGCTTCGCAGCTAGTATAATAAATGAAAAATAATAAAAAAGTTCGTTCTCCCAGTGTATTTACGTCATCTAAGTTTTCGAATAATTTAATAATTATCTCTTGATATCCAATTTTCTTTTATTGGTTGGGGTTCCAATTAAATTCAATTAAAGTATCCTAGAATAGCATCTTTGCATAGTTTGATAGCAATTACCTTGAAGTAGACGGCCAAGAAGAGTAGTTGATGTAGCCTCATGGTACCCGCGTGGCTCCAACTAGATGATCCGATACGGAAGATTAACAACGGTTTGTCGATATGCCGCATAACCGACGTAGGATAACTCAAAAAAAACAACTTTTCGTATTAAAATGTTTAAAGGTATAAGGATAAGTCTTTCCTGAGTTCTTGAGAGTGACAATATAACAATAGGCCAGTAATTTAAGCTTAAATTATTAATTGTGTCAATACACAAGTATTTACAGACTTACAGCTGGGTATCTCGAATTCCGAGGTGAACTTACTATAATGACTGGACTACAAGTGAAGTTTAAAATAGGTACTTGAGAGAGGAAACTGCTGGAAGGGGAAGACCTAGGCGCATGTATCTCGATCAGATCGCAGACGTTTTAGAGAAAGGCCAGGTTAGGAGTACCCTAAACCGACGAGCATGTATGAAGAATGTTATGAGAGTGAATGAAGCGAAAGAGGTGTGTCAGGATCGTAGCAAGTGGAAATCCGTGATCTCTGCCTACCCCCATGGGAATGAGGCGTGATTTTATGTATGTATGTATGTATGTACTTGAGAGAGGAAAGATGTATTTAAAATAAAGATAAAAAAAAATAAGAAAGAATAAATAAAAAATAGATTGTAAAAGTAATACGCTCAAATACGTTCCAAAAACGATTCATAAGTATATTCTAGGCTATCTATATATTTTATGAGAAACAACAAAAATAGTAAAACTTGGGTAACCAATACAAGGTGTATCTAAATATGTGTACTATGCGAAGGTGGGGGGTTTCAGACCAGAATGGTGATCAGTTGTGGAGGGGAGATAATTAAAAATTCCTATTTTCAGTTTCCCATACAAAAATATTTAATTTCATAATGCCTAAATAAATTGACAACCCTATCCTTGTAACCCCTTGACCCCTTGACCTACTACCTCTGTAGGTCTACTACTACTACCTACTACCTCTGTAGCTGAGTTTAGGGTTGTCACTTTGTATAAAGTCAGCTGTTAATGTTGAAACTTCGTTGCAGTTTTTTTCAGAGATACCAATCGAAGTTCGAAAAGTCGTTGAACAAAAGTTGTTCCCCGGGGGGTGGAAATTCACCCCCCTTCAGGATAGTACACATATTTTGATACACGTTGTATAACCTTAGCTCCCATTGTTCGAGTTTCAATGCCTTTGTGGTTCTAGAAAGATTGGATATAAGCTAAATCACGGATCAGGGGTAAACCGCAAGATAAAAAAACGGCGTTTCATTATTTATTCTGTATTTTAGTCTATGCGGTAAAATAGAAAACATAAAATTGAGACTTATGTTTGTTTTGTAGTTGCGGTCATAAAATGCTATCTTACCCAAAACTGATAGATATTTATAGGTAATGCCAATTTCATGCATATTGGCTAATCATCCACGCCTACGATACAATCACGAGCTAAATGTACTTTGTGCACGCAATTGAATTTTGTATGTTTTAAAAAATACCAGACAGTAAGGGCTGGTTTCACGGATTACTAATCCACTATTAAAATATTTTTATCTATTACACCTTGTGCATAGTTCCTAGAAATTTAGTTACCTAGTTTTTAATTGTTCCTAGAAATAAGGTTACCTAGTTTTCGAGAGAAATTAAATCTATTTTATTATTATTATTATTTGACAGTTGTATAACACATTTTTTTATGTATACTAATATCATAAAGAGCAAAGATTTGTATATATTTGTAATGAATAAACTCAAAAAATACTGTGTTGATTTCAAAAATTCATACACCATTGGAAAACTACATTCACCCTGAGTAACATAGACTATATTCATTTGTTTAAAAAATAAATAATGTCTACGCACTAACCTAATTAAGTTTCATTTTCGCATTCCAGAAGCGAAATTATATCTTTCTGTTTGCTCCTCAACTTCCAAGTGGAAGAACACTAGGCCTACCAAGCTACAAGCTCTGTTTGGCTCTGGTTTTGAGTCTGTGTGAGTTTTCACCAGTGTATTATACTGTGTATGTGACGATTCGATGTAAGATTTCTTTTGTCAACACTCACACACAGACATAAACTCAAAACCAGCGCCAGAGACAGAGCCAGACAGAGCTTGTGGTAGGCCTACTGGCAGTAGGTAGTTATCAAACAGTCGATACTCGAAAATTCGTCTTACAAACTATGTGACTGTTCAAAGCGACCCTAAAAGTTTACAAATCAATCGATACCCTGAACATTTGAATCGCAATCAAACCCCTGTCAATCAACACGCTTTATGAAAGATAATTATTATCAAACAATATTCTATACAACATTTAATAATCTTAAAAAATAATGTTGTACTTAACGTCAAAATGTTGAATGTCAAAATGCTTCAAGGCCTTTGCTTGTCTAGGCGGTGGCAATCGCCAGGAACCGCTGTCAAATATGACACCGAAATTTGACAGCGTTTCACTGATCGCCATCGCCATCGCCTAGATGTGCGTAGTACCAATGAGTTTTTCTGTCGAAAAATGTATGTGCACTATGCCAGTACTCTCAAAACGGTGAAGGAAACCGGCGTGTCGTAGAATCTAAAAAAGTTCGAGCAACACGTGTCAAGAGTCACGCAAAAAGAACCGCCAGCGGCCTACTTGCGGAAAAACCAGTCCGCACATCAAGTGCGGATGATAAAAACTTGCAAGGTCTCCTGGTATAGTGTAGTAAGCAGGTGTGTTCAATATGAAAGGGGTCTGTGCCCGTTTGTGTGACCTACTTTTACTATCAACGTTAGGGGTTTCCTAATGTTAGTTTAGGAGAGCTGACTGGTTCACCTTTTTATGATATTATCTTGATTGATGACATACAGGGTGCAACAAAAAAGCAATGTTTTATTTAAAGTTCGTATGGCCTTACTTACAAGCGTTATGCGTTATGCGTTAAGCGTTATGCGTTAAGCGTGATGTGACGCACTGCTTAAAGTTCGCCCTGTCACTGTTTGACATTATACCGGTTGGTAAGAGATGACAGTTGCTTAAACACTGATTATCTTTTGAAAAACGCTTGTAAGTAATGGGGCGTATGTTTTATTTAAAATTTTTGTAGTTTTTTTATCATAATATCAGATAACATGTTCATGAAACAGAAAGCCATATTAGCTTTATAATTAATCTAAATACAGTAGAGGTGAGAGAAGCTAAGCGTTAATAAGCGTTAATTATGTTTAACGGTTTCATACCGAATGTGATCGAACTTCACGTGGTAAGTTTGTTTGATCATTAATTATGCCTGCTTGGGCGTGTTAGGATTAGGATTACGTACACGTAACAAACATGGAACAACACAAATAACTCATGTTGTCACTCGGTGTTTCATGTAGATTATATCTATTATTATTTCATACCTTAAATAAATATATTTGCATTTGTGAGCAGTTTGCTAAATTGAAAAATTCAGCCCTGTATTATTTTCCGTCGGTATAAAAAAATCTGTTTCTTTGTTTTTTTTTTTAATCTTGTTTATTTGAACAATGTTTTGGAATACGATTAATATATTATTGTATAAAAATATAAAAAAAAAGAAGTTTATTTCAGAGAAAACACAAACTACATCTACACAAGGTAATATCAAAAACAGTAAGAGTAACAACTAGGAATATAAAAATATGTAGACATAATCATATAATTTTCTCAGACAAATTTAAAACCTACAGAATATCTCTTAGTTCCCTCACTAGGCTAAGCCTGTATCGAGGAGACTATTGTTTCGACATATTTAAAAATAGATTGCTCAGGTCTTTATAATACATATCTTAGTGTGAAATTGTGAAAAAATTATAACAACTAAATACAATAGTAAAAGAAATAAATATATAAAATACTAGCGGACGCCTGCGGCTTCGTTCGCCCCTTGGCCGTTACGCCCCGTTGATTTTTCTTTTAAAAGTGTTTCCTATTTTTCTCCACTTAGGGAAATCATTTTCCAATTTCCTTTCTCAGTGCACCCCTATGCTATAAAAGAAACATACCCTCCAAGTTTCATGCTTCTAGGACTTACGGTTTAGGCTGAGCGTTGATTGTCAGTCAGTCAGTCAGTAACGTAAGAGTTTTATATATTTAGATTAAAATACAGAAGTAGGTATTTCTTAAAATCTCAGAGCTTAAATTCTTAAAACTGATAATAAAAATAAATTGATTTATAAAAACATAACAATAGCATGCAAAATTAATAATGTTTTCTGTCTCATCATAGGTTAGACTTGCCAGCCATTTTATCAATAAATGCTTAGCCTCCGCAATTCTCTTGCATTTAATGTCACAACAAGAAACAACTTTATTATAAATATGGGCTCTCTTGAAGGTACCAACACGCTGAGCAAACCTGGTATTAACAGAGGGGGTGGTTAATTTGAATAATCTGCGCTTTAGCATTATATCATAATCAGGGGAGGAAATTACCGATTTGTGGACCGAAAGTGATGTATTTAGTACAAATAGTTGGCGGACACTGAGTACACCAGCGTCTTTATAGAGAGTTGTCGTCGGGTACCTGTAGGGCTTACAAAGCATTACCTTTAACACTGAGCGTTGTGCTCTTTCAGCCTGTATTATAAGAGTTTTAGCAGCACTTCCCCAGCATGTTATACAGTATCCAATGAGCGATTGACACAGTGCATAATACACTGATTTTAGTGTGTCTGTGCTTGCAATATACCTCAGGTTACGCATTATACTAATTACCTTTCTAATACGGGCCGATAGAGTATCAATATGAGCGACAAATGAAAGATTCTCGTCAATATGAACACCAAGGTACTTCAAGGACTTTGCTCGAGTCAGTAGCTCGCAATTACAGGAATCAGAAATGGAACACGTACTGTCGTGGATTTTAATAAAAGCTCCTCGGACAGGGGCTGAAGCCAAGGTCTTATGGAAACATAAGTACACTGTTTTCTTCGTGTTCAATGTGAGAAGGTTTTGCTCAAGCCATTGAGACATTTGTGCCATACCACGGCTGGCAGACAAAAATACAGCAGGCCAGGTTGGCCCATGGAAGATCACAGCAGTGTCGTCCGCATAACACATAATATCTGCATTTTCAAGAGGTATATCATGTATGTCATTTATGTATAGAAGAAACAATGTGGGCCCCAAGATGCTGCCCTGAGGTACGCCAAATTTTATTGGTAGTGAGTTACTAAAAACCTGACCAATCCTCACACACTGTCTCCGATCTGTCAGATAGCTCTTGAACCAATCTAAAGCGACTCCCCGAACTCCAAGTCTATCTAGTTTTTCAAGAAGTATTGGAACGGAGACAGTGTCGAAGGCTTTGGCCAGATCCAGAAATACGCCAACGCAGCTTTTCCCTTCATCTAGATGTGAGGACACAATAGTGGTTAGCAGCGTGACAGCATCTTCAGTGCTTTTTCCCTTGCGAAAGCCAAATTGACGAGACGATATCAAATTATGGGACTCCAAGAAATGCAAAAGGCGTTTGTTTGCGAGCCGTTCCAAGAGTTTTGAAAAAGTTCCTAAAAGCGAAATTGGTCGGTAGTTGTCAACAGAACTCTTCGATCCACTTTTGTAGATAGGGGAAACAGATGCAATTTTCCATATTAGTGGGAAAATGCCATTACAGAAGTATATGCCTAAACAGTTGTCAAAATATATATACGCACGTCGACTTGAGAACCCCCTCCGGTTTTAATTAAAAAAATAATAGTAATTCCGTTTGTTTTCATTTTTTGTCGAGGAAACAGGAAATGATATCCAGATTAATTTTTTGTACAAATAGCTGATGGAACAAGCTTATGGCCCACCTGATTTTAAGCGGTAACCATCGCCTACAACAAATCATTGCCTCGTAAGTCACGCACGTCAGGAACGTGCCCTACGATGCACTTCCCTGCGTCCATCATCTTGAGTCTTAACTATTTTTAAGTTAAAAAAAAAATGTTATATATAATCAATATTATTTCTAAATTAAACTAATGCTACTTTAGCGAATTTACACTTTGTTTCATTAAAATGAAACTTGAGTTTTGCAGAATAAATCAAAGCTGAAACTCAATTACATTAGACATTCCCAAAGGATCTTAACCATGTTCCTACATGTGTACAGTCGGTTACAAATGTAGATATAGGCAAACTGGTTTTCAAATAAAATATAGAATAGTTCCTCGATAAATAAGTTTGGTGGTTTTGTATCTTACAACAGGTCAAAGTGTCAGAAATAATACAATTCGCGATAGTCTTTATTTGGAACGACAAAATACTATTTGGGTGCATACGAAAATATTATTTGGACGTAATGAAATTACGAAATTATTGTTTATGGAGGCGTCACCAAGTATCATGAAATGTTCATTTATTTTTGTGCTACTAGGAAAACCAAGAGAGCCCAAGGCGTATCTAATTACTGTGCCAGGGGAATACAGACTTGAAATCATGACCCTTATTTTTTCAATAAAGAAATTGTGTAAAGATTGCTTCATGCGACATACATAAGTAGGTATAATGAATAATGCTTTGGTCGCAGAGGCTTTGTGCCCAGAGTTGGATTCCGTGTGGTTCTGCTTCAATCCGCCTGTCGTGTCGTAAGAGGATTACAGTCCTCCCTTAGGATGCAAACCGTCTGTCACATTTTAAGCTAACAAAGGTTGAATACAGGATGTAAAAAGACATGCTTACATCAATCCAACCGAACTAAGCTAAGACAAAATAATAAATGAACAGACAAAAGTTTGAACAAAACTAATCATTTTGTTTCAAAAAATATTTCAGTTTGGTATTGGTCTTTTCACACCCTGTATAAAAAAAGTAATAATACTATTTTGTTTTCAAGAGACTTTGTATTGGTCCTATCACACCCTGTATATAAACCGTTATGATGTGTTATGTGTTAGTGATGTGATGTCGTGGTGAGAGAGTACCTACGGCCGCAGTACCCCTACCGGGAACCAATCGTACACCAGCTGACGTGGACACGTCACCGTCTCGCAATCGCTATTTATGCTTCTTGAAGAATCCGCTAGGGGCGCTTTTGGTTTCTCCATACAAAATGGTGGCAGAGGTGGGCGATACGATCGGCGATATAGGCGTCAGGCACTGCACACCGATTTCACGACGATTGGTTCCCGGTAGGGGTACTGATGGATGGAATATGCTGCCACTTCAGGACAAATACTTCTTCTCCATTAGTGGAGTAAAAAATGAAAATACATTTAGTATTTACGCAATAATTGAAGTGTTTATTTAATTAAACAACTAACACGGATTTATCCAATAACGTAGATAAATTAAATAAGTTATTTACACAAGCATATTTAAAAATAATTATAAGTTTAAAAAACTTGAGAAACCGACTTCATTGTCAAACGGCTAAACCGATTTTAATCAAATTTGTTTGGGACAATCTGGACGTAAAAATAACCTTCCAAATAAAAAAATAATTTTCTAAATCGGTTCATAAATGACGGAGGCATGCAGTTACAAACATTAAAAAAATTATTTAAAAAAAAATGGCAAGACCGATTTTAATAAAATTAAAATGGGACCAATCTGGAAGCAGTACCTTTCAGATAAAAAAATAATTTTTCAAATCGGCTCTCAAACGACGAAGTTATGCGGTAACAATAGGTTAAATTGTCTAAGGGTAACAAACATTAAAAATAAAAAAAAAATAAAAAAAATACAACCGAATCGAGAACCTCCTCCTTTTCGATTGGAGGTTGGTTCAAAAGGAGGACGTTATCAATTCGGTTGTATTTTTTCTATGTACTGAGATGGCGAGTGATAGGAGAGAATGGAAGAATAATTTAAGTTTAAAAAACTTGAGAAACCGACTTCATTGTCAAACGGCTAAACCGATTTTAATCAAATTTGTTTGGGACAATCTGGACGTAAGAATAACCTTCCAAATAAAAAAATAATTTTCTAAATCGGTTCATAAATGACGGAGGCATGCAGTTACAAACATTAAAAAAATTATTAAAAAAAAAATGGCAACACCGATTTTAATAAAATTAAAATGGGACCAATCTGGAAGCAGTACCTTTCAGATAAAAAAATAATTTTTCAAATCGGCTCACAAATGACGAAGTTATGCGGTAACAAACATAAAAAAAAAAAAAAAAAAAAAAAAAAAACATACAACCGAATTGAGAACCTCCTCCTTTTTGATTGGAAGTCGGTTAAAAAAATAGAACTTGTAGTAAGTCAATACCCAATCATGTTAAAATTAAATCGATAAGCTATGAATTTATACATTTTAAAAGTAGTTTTTTTCAACCTCCTTCATGAACGCAAGCAAAGTTGCTTGTTAATCAATATTCTATAGGCTGCGTTTTAGGGAATGTGCTCAGGAACTTCATGATCTCATACATACCACTATCTCCTTTCCACCATAGGACTAACAGACGCACGGCCCATTACCACCCATACCAGGTGAGTATACCACCCATTCACACTGCCGCCTTCTGTTTTGCCTGGCCAATTAAATAAATGACCAATCTGGGCCTTTTTAAGGCAAGAGTGAATAGGTTTCTTCTCTAGACTGTCCTGCTACATCGTCGTTTATCATCAGGTGAAATTGTGACCAAAGGATGGTATTAAATATAAAAACAAGCATCTTAATTTTCTTAAGAAATACATAAATTATTCTGTTTCGTAGGGAATCTTAACAACTGAAGACACAAGAATACTGCTCGAAAAAGTAACGTTAAAAGGTATAAAACTAATAACGAATTCAAACATTTATCACTGTCCTAAAACGTTATTAAAAAAGGTAAAAACATCACGTACTTCTTTACTTAATCTAAATTACATTATTTATTCGTTTTTGTTTCGAGAATTTGGTTTCTCAGCGATATTATTTATTTTACAGTAAATGTTACACAATGAATACATCCTATCAATTATTGACATCAACTTATTTTTAAAACATAATTATAAGTTTAAAAAACTTGAGAAACCGACTTCATTGCCAAACGGCTAAACCGATTTTAATGAAATTTGTTTGGGACAATCTGGACGTAAGAATAACCTTCCAAATAAAAAAATAATTTTCTAAATCGGTTCATAAATGACGGAGGCATGCAGTTACAAACATTAAAAAATTATTAAAAAAAAATGGCAACACCGATTTTAATAAAATTAAAATGGGACCAATCTGGAAGCAGTACCTTTCAGATAAAAAAATAATTTTTCAATTCGGCTCACAAATGACGAAGTTATGCGGTAACAAACATTAAAAAAAAAAAAAAAAAAAAAAAAAAACATACAACCGAATTGAGAACCTCCTCCTTTTTGATTGGAAGTCGGTTAAAAAGAGGATATACGGACAGTATGTAACCCTTTATTTAACCGTTTTTACTGTAGTGGCATAAAAAACAAACTCTTTGTTATGTATTTTTAATTTTAAGTCAGACATAAAAATCAATGGCGCATTAGGCCTAGACATAGCTGTAGGTACTATGATTATATTATATCTTCGTATTTAGAGTAAAACATTAATTTACTTGGTAAGTCAACGTTGCGTCGGCTTATCTTATAATAAAAATCACATTAACTTACATTAAACCACATTTTATATCAACAATAATTTTATATTACGAAGAAGAATTATTGAAATATCAACACGGCGAAGAAAAATCAATTTATAAATACATAGTTATGTGTTTTCGATTGAGTGCTTTTGTTCTTCAAAAGGTACATTTATCAGTCCCGCAGGCCCTGGCACCAAAGTTAAAGTTGGCACTTCTTCTTGTTATCGGGCACCGGTTCGAAACAACCCTTTCATCGCACTTGGTTCTTTCGAACCATAAGTGCCATGAAAGGGTTTTCAAAGTTGGCTCATACAAACTTAGCCCCTGGAGCCTAATTCTCGGCTCATCTTGGATCATTTTGCAATTTTGTTTTATTGCTTCTTTTCGAAGTGAGAAAGGTAGATTTCCTTGAGTAATTCATCAACGACCTCATCGTAGAAGCCTCGACAGCTACGATATATGGAAAACGTAGAAACAGTGCGGGGTTGTGCAATGCCAATGTGTATTTAAGGGGCTTTGAAAATCTCGGTCGGCCCGAGAATTACGCTCCTGGTCTGCTTAATCAGGGATCGATAGAAAACCTACCATCCTCTATTTAGTGGATAAAAGTACTAAAATTTGTCAACAGGCATCAGCTCTTCAGCAAGAGACGTCATCTTCCATCCTCAGGCCGTTGTGGATGAGACTGCTGCCCTCGTTGTTGTTGACACCCTCTTTCCTGAGGAGTACGCTCATCTTCTTCGGCTCCTTGAAGTACTCCTGCTTCCATTTCTCGCTGCACACGCTGTAAACAGATTTTGGTATAGAGAAAACATAACCTTACGTCCACAGATGACGTGCCCTATGGGGTATTGCACTGCGGCCACTCTGAGACACACTGAGAAAGTGTTAAGTCTCACGTGTCTGTGATGATAGCACCGGCACCTATACTCTTCTAACCAGATGAATGTGTGATTCTGTTGCTATCTTCTTCTTCTTCTTCAGTGTCACTGATTCTTTCGAACCAAGTGTGGTGAAAGGATTTTAAGTGCGCCTCAAAGAGGCTCCTATCGTGCACTTGACACATATTTTCAAACTTTTTAGGTCCTACGATATGACGGTTTCCTCACGATGACAAGAAACAGTGATCACGTATCTTGTTAGCATCATTTTTCGACTGCTATTTGTTGCCTTATTAGTTTTACAAAGAGAAGTTCCTATTCTATAGATTGTTGCGATCGTCGGATCGTCGTATTTACCAATTGTCGAATAGCTGAACCCAAAACAAATCAAGCATAAATTGAAGGGTTACAAGTTCAATATGTATTCGTTCAATAACAGCAAGGGTTACTTTGACACCCTATGTATAAGTGAAGTAGTTCGGTTGAACTGCTGGCTTACCATGAGCTTCATATGGTTATGGTCAAAATTGTGTCAACAGTTTCAACACATTCAAACCCAAGAAGAAAATGAATGTGTGGGTCAGCCTATCTATACACAATTTGACAGCCATAGCCATAACCATATGGAGCTCGTGGTAGCCCTGCAGTTCTGTTGACCGAATCCCACGCGACCAAACATAGGAGAACAGGCAAGAAACTTATGGGGCCTAGTCACATTGGGAATAAAATATTAAATCATTTTGTATTCTGCTTTTTTGTAAAACTAGCTGGTGGAACAAGCATATGGCCCACCTGATGTAAAGTGGTAACCATCGCCAAGGCCGTCTTAAACTAGGCTGGGGCCCTTGGGCACACAAGAATTTGGGGCCCTTTTGGAAAGTAATAAAAGCTAATTATAATAACATTTTTTTACTAAGCATAACCATTTATTATAGGTCATCAAATACAGTAGGCTATAATGGCGTAGTATTGTGAAAAAAATGTAATGTGCCCGACAAAAATGTTTTGAGAATGAATGTGCAGAAATTGTCGGTCCTTCGGGGCCCCCTGAGAATGGGGGCCCTGGGCACGGGCCCCGTGTGCCCTTATGGTAAAGACGGAATAGACCATCGCCTATAAAGCATTGCCTCGTAGGTCCCGCACGTCAGGAACGTGACTTACGGTGCACTGCCCTGCGTCCATCAGCTTGAGGCACACAGATGTTCAGCCTCACGTGCCAGTCATTTCACCGGCATTAAACCGAAACACAGCAATGCTCTGTACAGTTGATATAGAATTATATCCGTGCCTTCAGTTTTAAAAGAGCGGTTTCTTTTGTGGTAGCTACTACCATTTCAAACAGCAAAAAGCTGAGTCGCGGCCTATTTGACATAATAATCTTTTTACCCATTCAGCACTTGACGGGACTGATTGGGACCCAGTTTTCTTGAGTAGGTATAGTAGGCCCATTTCTGTTTGTATTATTACCTTAGGTAGCCTTTGTCTGCCTTCAGTTGCCCGTTCTGTGTGTTTTATTGCATTTGTCTTACGTATACTTACGCCTTTATGGCAAACTAGCAGCCCGTCCCGGCTTCGCACGGGGTAGACAATATTGTTGTACATTATTTTGTTCTATCGCTAATAGTTTCGGCAGCGCATTCGACGAAAGACATTTTAAGACTCATTTTTCTACACCTTTGGTTACATTGTTCAAATTTTACCAAGGATCCCTAATTTTTTTCAAAATGAAATATAGCCTATGTCAAATTGGAAGAATGTAGCATTCTATTGGTGAAAGAATTTTTTAAATCGGCCCAGTACTTTTTGAGCCTATTCATTACAAACATACAAACATGCAAAAATAGGTGCAAATCTTTCCTCTTTATAATATTAGTGTAGATAAATTATATTTCCTTTCTTTCTTTCTTTTTACTTCCGGCGGCATAGAGCGATGTGTTTAACCTAATTACTCTTAATTTTTAGCTTATTCGAGCTAATTGCAGTGCTCCTTACCTCGTAGTCTCGGCACCGAAGCTATTTCGCCGTTTCTTATCAGTTCGCTTATGCGACTGCACGCGCACCAGGTTAGTGCCTTCCGAGGTATGGTTCACTGTGGTCTCCCTGATGCTGGAGTGGTTCTGGAGACCCTTTTGGTCACGGACCTTGCCGCAGCACAGCGTCTCGCGGAAGGCTAGCCGGTATCTGATAGAATAAAAATAATCTGTATAGTGATTTGATACTGCTAAAATACAATACGAGTAAAATATCCAATACTTAATCTTTAGGATCTCGGAAATGGCAACAACGATTTTCATGAAATTTAGTATACAGGGGTTTTCGGGGACGATAAATCGATCTAGCTAGGATTTATTTTTAGAAAATATCGGCGTTTGGAGTTAAGAACAAACAACTTTTTCATAATATCATTACTCCTAGCGCCATCTGTTGCTCAGAAGCAAAAACTAAGCTCTGTGGGAACCTGAGAACTCAAGGGTTATGTTTCACAGAGAACGCCATCTATTGATGAGTTATGGAACTAAAGGACTACGTAAACACTCTGTAGACAAGTTCCGGAAGTTTCTATCTCATTGCACTCGTGATTTTTTTTAAATAACCAGTTCTTATTTTTTATTATTATGTAGTATGTTAGGCCTACAGATTTGAGGGTTGAGTGTGCGGGATTCCAGTATTATTTAATATCCCTGAAGAACATCTTATCTTAGGATGACGTGCGATGAGTCCTCTCCACGCCTATTGTTAGCAAGCCTTGGGACACAAATATCTTATTCAAATGATTCGTTCAAGGAAGGCTTTGTTACCGAAACGTGTACAAATTATGTTATTTACACGCGTGTTGTTCAAGAAACCATTGTAGTTTACACGATATCTCTGTATCCTACCATGAGCTCTGTCTGGTTCTGCCTCTGACTATGGTTTTGAGTCTGTGTGAGTGCATTATACTGTATGTGTGACGTTTTGACGTAGGATTGATTTAGTCAACACTCACACAGACGCAAAACCAGAACCAGAGACAGAGCCAGACAGAGCTCATGGTAGGCCTACTTATATTTGCTGAGACACAGCTCGGATGTAGAAGGGTGGTGTTGATTTATAGGTATGTTTCTAAGAATTTTAGTGAAGATGACACCGTGTTTAATTAAAGGAACTCCGGTCTCTTTATGTGTTTGTCAGCTAATGGAAATCCCTCTAGATTTTTCAACAAATAATGTATGTTTAAAAACTTGAGAAACCGACTTCATGGCCAATTTTTTATTAAATTTCAATGGAACCAATCTGAAAGTATCTATACCAACCAGATAAAAAAAGAATTGATTGAATCGGTTCTTTTATGACAGAGGTATGCAACGACTAAACTAATTTTGATCTGGACCAATCTGAAAATATGACTTTTCTGGTAATTTTTTTTTCAAATCGTCTCAAACGTTCCGGAAATACTGACGCCGCGCCGGTAGAGAGTAAAAAGTATTAATCTAAGTAGTGAAAGAAACCTTGGAAGTACGAAATTCTGATTAGAACTATTGATTACTTCCATGAGTCGACAAGGCGAGAGCGCTTTTTAATTAATGTTTTCAAAGTAGTCTCAGATGTCAGGAATAAAAAGAGATAATATAAACAGTGCTAAGATCAGAAGAACCAGATTTGCAAAAAGTGCAATAAATGGAAAAAAATGTGTATATTTGAAAATGGAAAAAAAAACAATGAGTATTCAAGAGAGGAATGGGATATCTTGGGTCTGAGTGATATGCCTGAAAGAAGTAAAAGACTCATTTTACAAACTTGAAAAATAACAATGGAAAAGTTCACAAAATACAGTTATTGTAGGTACTTGGAGATCTGAACTGGCGCGCGATCGCCAACTATGGAAGCACATCAATTATGGAATATGGGGGAGGCCTTTGCTGTAAAGCAAAATAACCTTACTACTTTAGATTGTTAAGTACTTTTATTTTGTAAAACGAATTTTTAAGATTGTTAATAAAAGCTATTGAAATTGAAATTGAAAAGATCAGAAAAGTAAAACTACATTAAATTGTAATAATTTGTATTCAAAAGCTTAAGCTTGCTTACTAACTCGGTAGGTACTTCCCCGGACGAGCCCTTCTCAAAAAACTCTACTACTAGCTCTAGTAGTCTAAACTGACCTGCAAGAACTCGGAGCCAGTAACTACGCGGAAGCCTGTATGGATAGAGAAGCCTGGCGGACTCTGGTGTCGGCCAAGATCCACTTTGGGTCGTTGCGCCACAGCAGTAAGTACATAAGTAAGTAAGTAAGCCACTCACCGATGGCTCATGACGTTGTAGAGTATCGGGTTGACAGTGGCCGAGATGTAGTAGAAGACGCCAGCCACGTAAAACAGATGCTCGTTGATGGTGTGGTAGTGAGGCGAGGCCGTTCCATAGATGAAGAACAGACGCTGGAAGTGGAAGGGCGCCCAGCACAAGTAGAATGCTATTACCACCGCCGCTGTCGATTAAATACAAAATATTAATAAATATTGGGACAT
Organism: Thera obeliscata; assembly: GCA_947578465.1. Taxonomy (NCBI): domain Eukaryota; kingdom Metazoa; phylum Arthropoda; class Insecta; order Lepidoptera; family Geometridae; genus Thera; species Thera obeliscata. The sequence continues at coordinate 12,033,416 of OX387918.1, read as the reverse complement.
TTATGACGAATGTTATGAGAGTGAATGAAGCGAAAGAGGTGTGTCAGGATCGTAGCAAGTGGAAATCCGTGATCTCTGCCTACCCCCATGGGAATGAGGCGTGATTTTATGTATGTATGTATGTATTGCGGACAATTCCAACAAAACACTGTAAGCAGAGCTTGTATGATACGAACCAGATAGCTGATATAATACTTGGATATTTTTTTGTATATTCATACTGGACCATAAATACCCAGCCAGAGAACAGACATTTACGTTCAACAATCAAATATTCGTTCTCGGTAGGGGTCGAACCCACGGCCTAAGGCAGGGTTACTACGAACTGAGCCGTAACCCCTGCCGATAAAGAATACCAGGAGTTTCCAAGAGTCAACTGCTACATTATAATATACAATTTAATACATTATAGCCATATTAATATAACCACAATATGAGCTTCTTTTGTGGTACCTACAGTTGCCCCGAAAATAACAAAAACATCAAATCTTATTTTTAGACAAGAAATCCAATTTGGGATCAAAATAATACATATTTTTAGTTGTCAGTGAGATTCCTTTAAGGTCGCTCGATTCCCATACAAATTGAAATACACAACTATGGGCGTGAGAGTAAACTTGTAGACTGAAAGAACAGTGGGTGGTTTTTTTAAGGGTCTTTATAAACGTGGAAACATATTTGGTTGAAGAAAACTGTCGATTTACAGTGAAAATAACATCATAATTTAGTTAATTTTTGTCAATGTATGAGTAAACACGGATAGTGGCTGACGACCCTGACGTCATTGCAATTATGTTGGAGCGAGACGTTGCAAGCTCGCGGCATCCACGTCCGCGCTGTTGCCATACGTCCCAGTCTTTTCATAATTCACTCGGCTCAATAATTTTAAATTTTGCTAAGTTTAAACCCTGCACACATCTTAGTGATCTGCGATGGCAATCAGCTGACGCTGAGAAATATGACAGTGATATTTGGCAGCGTTTCACTGATCGCCATCGCCATCGCCTAGATGTATGCAGGCCTATATTTGTACCGCATAATGACAATCATCCAAGGACCAATAATAATATCTAAAAAATAAAATATTGACTTACAGAGTATGTACATCATTTTTACGTGAAATTATGACAAACAATAGGTATATAAGGTCTATTATTGAAAACATAAAAAATATAGGTAACCTAATTTCGAAACTCGATCAAAGCTGGATATTCTGCAGAAGGAATATTATTACAACTAGAATAAATCATTTTGCAAAATGAAAAATTTGAGCCAAAAAAGTCGTTTGGTAGACAAGAATTGAACTCGGTACCGTAGCTCTGCAGCCGAGGGGCCTAGCCACTGGTCCAATTTGAGCGATGTCAGTAAGTTGAAATTAGCTTATAGTTTGAAAACAACAAAATGCTTGTCTGTGTGCGTAATTAGTCTGCTTCAATCCCTGCGATTTTGATTTTTCCAACTATAAGTACTTTTCAGACCAAAATAAACACGAATTATAGCTAGGGACATAATAAATAATTCCCTATAAACGGACCACATACTACTACAAAATAAAATGCACGTTTTCATTTAAAAAATAAATAAAATGATGAAATTAGAACATCTACGCCATCTTTTGACACTGATGCGCCTAGCGGACCACGAGGCACCACCTTAACACTCTGACTTCAAAAACGACGGCGGGTTGAGTTTCAAAGGGCTTAAAAGAGGGATTATCCCCGAAATCCCCACTAAGCCGATGCCATTGGTGTTTTAAAATTAATGCAAAATGGATAACATGCCCGAATGTGTAATATATTTTGATTTTATATGTTTGGTATTAATTTTGTGTGTTGTAATTTGAATAGTCTAAGAGCCAATATTACCTCCGAAACTATAATGCTAATATTTATGTAATAATAATAATAATAATAATATATCTTTATTTCGAACACGAGATCCATATGCACATACAAAAGTTTAGGTCTTAAGAGCTAGAACACTAAAAAGCTAACAACACAACAAGATAAAATATCATAATAGGTAGGCATCATACCTAACCTAACGTAAAAAAAGCAGCCAAGTGCGAGTCGGACTCGCCCATGAAGGGTTCCGTAGCACGACGAACTACAAGAACCTTTATATATGTTACTTGATGTAACATAATAAGGTTCCTGTAGTTCGTTGAAAGGTAAATTGCGGTTTACGGTTTATGACGTATAAAAAAAAAACTACTGACTAGATCTCGTTCAAACCAAATATCGTTGAAAGTTTACATAGTAATGTACAACATATATTTTTTTTAGTATTATCATTCTCTTACTTTAGAAGTTAGAGGGGGGGGACCAACTTTTTTCCACTTTGGAAGTGTCTCTCGCGCAAACTATTCAGTTTAGAAAAAAACTATATTAGAAACCTCAACATCATTTTTAAAGACCTATTCATAGATACCCCACACGTATGGGTTCGATGAAAAAAAAATTTTTGAGTTTCCGTTTATAACGTATAAAAAAAAACTACTGACTAGATCTCGTTAAAACCAAATATCGTTGAAAGTTTCCATAGTAATGTACAACATATATTTTCTTTAGTATTATCATTCTCTTACTTTAGAAGTTAGAGGGGGGGGGACCAACTTTTTTCCACTTTGGAAGTGTCTCTCGCGCAAACTATTCAGTTTAGAAAAAAACTATATTATTTCTAATATAGTTTTGTCGTCCTCAACATCATTTTTGAAGACCTATTCATAGATACCCCACACGTATGGGTTCGATGAAAAAAATTTTTTTGAGTTTCAGTTTCAAGTATGGGGACCCCCAAAATTTATAGGTTTTTTTCTATTTTTGTGTAAAAACCTTAATGCGGTTCACAGATTACATCTACTCACCAACTTTCATCAGTCTAGCTTTTATGGTTTCGGAGAAAAATGGCTGTGACACGGCCGGACAGACAGACAGACAGACAGACAGACAGACATGACGAATCTATAAGGGTTCCGTTTTTGCCATTTGGCTACGGAACCCTAAAAAGATATAATTTAGGATGCTAATTGCACCCATCGTCTATAGACGCCTGTCAGCATAAGCCTATCTGACAGACTTGCAATAATTGCGTTTTTACACTTGCCGACTCTGGACATAAATTTAGCTATGCGATCCCTTTGGATGGCATTAAAGGAGTTAACTCGCGCCTCCAGGTACATTCCGGAGGCGCTGCAGTAACGTTCCAACCCCATGAGTTGCCTAAAGATGTTGTTATAGGCAACTCGGATGCCATCATGAGGCAACTCGGATGCCATCATGAGGCAACTCGGATGCCATCATGATGTAATGCTTCTTCTGAGAGCGGAAGGCAAAGGAGAGGAGGAAGAGAAGCTAAATCGCGTTATTGCTAAATCTATGTATGTATATTTATTAATGGAAGTCATGTAAGTTACACTAGGTATTTATAACTAAACAGCGGAACCGATTTGGCTAAAAATTGGTGGGAAGGTATCTTAGAACCGGGAAATGGCAATATGATGTTTTTTATCCTGAAAAAGTAACGGGAACGGAGCGAGCGAAGCCGCGGGCAGCAGCTAGTTGTGTTAAGTTAGAAAAAAACTACCTGTTAAAATATGTAATAGTGAATCCTTAAAATTCAATTAAAATTAGGTGAAACGTGATTGATAACTGATGGAACAGAAATAAAAGGTTCATCACCCAAATATGTTTGTTCTCAGCGGGAATCGAACTCATAACCGGCAGCGCTTATAGCAAAGGCTACCAAGGCAAGGGTAGCAAGGCTTATAGTTAGGCTTCTTAGATAAGGATGACGTAGTTTGTCGGACTGAGTTGTTGAAACTCGAAAAGTGCTTACTAATACGAAGTTTTTGCGGTCAATTACAACTCTAGCTGGCGGTATAAACCCCTCAAGACGACTTGCTAGCACTTTTCGCTTTTATTTAATTTCGTAGCCCAAGTAAAAAACTCACGTAGGCACTACTAAAACTATTCTACATAATTTATTACTTTCAAATTGGTGGGCGGGACCGCTCAGTGGGTAGTAGCTCGACTTTCCATGCTGCAGGTTGTGGGTTCGATCACCACCGAGGACAAACATTTAGGCTATATGCATTGGTAGTAGTTCTGCCTTCTAAGCCGTAGGTCTTGGGTTCGATCCCCACCGAGAACAAATATTTGTGTGGTGAACACAGATGTTTGTTCTCGGTCTGGGTCATATTTAATGTATTCTATGTATATATTTACAAAAATAAATAAGTATTATATCAGCTATCTGGTGCCCATAGTACAAGTTCTGCTTAGTTTGGGGCTAGATAGTGTTGTGTGGATTGTCTTTAATATTTATTATTGATATAATTTTATCAATATGACATTTTATTTTATTTTATATGCATTGTACTGTTGTCTGCATTAGCTCGTGAGTAATTTATCCTAGTTCAATTGACTTTATAGTTGCGGAATGAAAATGTTCGTCGATTTTCAACTTGATTTGTTCAACCTATCACATACTAGGTAGTTTGAAACTGAATAGACAGAATACACCGTTAACGTCACAAATTATGTCAAAATGTGTTCATGATCAAGGCACTCACTGGTGCAAGCGAAAACCGACTCTAAGGTGACGAACATTTTCATACCGCGACTGTATTTACTTTATTAAATAATACTATAATTAATTACAGGCTGTGTTTAGTTAGTTCGGGGGAGGGCATTGGTATGCCATGTCACAGGGTAATCCTAGTTTGGGTACCAATGTTATCCCGCCAGGAAAATTACATTTTAAGCTGTAACCTAACTGTATATGAATGCTACTGTGATGTTTGTGAATATTCAATAATTTCATTTCATTTATTCCATTTACTGGAGCACAGACGAAGTGCCTCCTGGGACGACCTTGGCTAACAACTCGGCAACACAGGTCGACACTCAATCAATCGTCTCCGGACTCTATCGAGTTATACTCGACTCACTAACAGACTTTAGAGTACAATAGAATTGTTATTTGAGTGTCTCTAGTTGCCTATTAGGACGTTACTTTTGCTAATGATTTGCCGAAACTTTACACAAAATAATAGTAGGTATAGCTTTAACACAATCGTAGTCGTACTAAAAGTTATACTCTTACTAAGTAAAACATTTATTTTAACATTTGTCTAGAAATTAGAGACCATCTTATTATTCGATTATCTCCATCCAAAGGTTGTCTGGAAGAGATCGCTCTTCAGCGATAAGACCGCCCATTGTACATTAGTATGTTTTAAATTATTGTTACTTGTTTTACCATTGTTTAGTTTTAAGATGGGGGCAATAAAGAATTTTCTATTCCATTCTAGAGGTATTCTAGAGATTAGATTAAACATTTTCCACAGGACAAAAACATTCAAAATGCACAATATACCATAGAGACTACCATAAAAACATATATAATACATATAGAATATGCGACTACCATAGAGACCCTAAGACAGGCCATGGTGGAACGAGTGAACCATACCCTGGTTTGAGTTTCTGACTGGGGTGTTGCTAATCTCGTTTCGTTCAACACCACTAAAACTCAGGCGTGTCTCTTCTCTGCCAAAAAGAGACCATTCCGCCATCGTTCCGGGATGTATCGGTACCGGTATCAGACCACATGGACCTCTTAGGTGTGAAGTTATCTTCCAACTTGAACTTCGGCTCTTATATAGAATCTAAGGCTAAAGTTGCAGCTAAAAAACTTGGCATCCTCTCTAAGGTTAGACGGTACTTCACGCCGGATCGGCTTCTGCTTCTGTATCAAGCTCAAGTCCGATCATGCATGGAGTACTGTTGTCACCTATGGGACGGTTCTGCCAAGTATCAGCTCGAGGCCTTGGATTCTATTGAGCGGCGCGCCAGGAGGCTCATAAGCAACGACAAGCTATTTGACTCCAAGCTGTACAGCCTGGAACACCGTCGTCGAGTGCCTTGTCTATCAGTATTCTACCGCATACATTTCGGGGAGTGCTCTCAAGAACTGCACGACCTTATACCCCCATCACCCTTTTACCTCCGGACTTCTAGACGCACGAATAAGTGCCACTCCTTTATGGTGGATATCCCACACACGCGTACAAAGCGTTTTGATTCCACTTTTATAGTAAGAACTGCCAAAGAGTGGAACTCTCTACCGGCGTCAGTATTTCCGGAACGCTATAATTTGGGAATTTTCAAGACAAGAGTGAACAGGTGGATTATGGCTAAGCATGCTCCATCTTAGGCTGCATCCTCACTTTCCATCAGGTGTGATGGCAGCCAAATGCTTAGCTATCTATTATAAAAAAAAAAAAAAAAATGGTATTTTTCTAAAAAATATATGTTTCTTGTGAATTAGTCTATATGGAGTCAATGGGGATCTAAACTTTCAACAGGCCAAAAACATTCAAACACCACGATATGGGCTCTTAGTATTATTATACAACATCCAGCTAGTATTTTTCTAAAAAAAAACTTTACCCGAAAAAATCTAAACAAAATAAAGAAAAAAACATGGAGCGAACGCATCTGATCGCATCCGTGCTTTGAAGGCTTCCGGACCCGGAAGGTTGATCGTCAAGCCTATGACAGCAGCCTGAAAACTCCCTCGTAATATGGCCACTAAAAATAAGCACACCGCTAAGAATGGGTGGCCTTGAGCTCGTGAGCTTAAATTCTTGCGCCATGTTTTTTAGGGTTCCGTAGCCAAATGGCAAAAACGGATCCCTTATAGATTCGTCATGTCTGTCTGTCTGTCCGTTCGAAACAGCCTCTTTTCTCCGAAACTGTAAGAGCGATACTGATGAAACTTGGTAAGTAGATGTATTCTTTAAATAGCATTGAAAGATTTTACACCAAAATAGAAAAAAAAACAATAAATTTTGGGGGTCCCCATACTTAGAACTATAACTCAAAATATCTTTTTTTTTAATCTTTGGATGTAGGTCTTCAAATATGATGTTGAGGATCTAATATCGTTGTTGTCTAAAAATGTGTCCCCCCCTGTAACTTCTAAAATAAGATAATGATAAAACTAAAAAAAATATGATGTAGGTACATTACTATGCAAACTTCCACCGAAATTTGGATTGAACAAGATCTAGTAAGTTGTTTTTTTACGTCATATATCGTAAACCGCAATTCACCTTTCGACGAACTACAAGAACTTTTATATTATGTTACTTGTTGCTACGGAACCCTTCATGGGCGAGTCCGACTCGCACTTAGCCGCTTTTTTTTCATTTGAAAACGTATTTCATAACGTTGGAAATGAACGTTGCTTGGATATAATTTATAACGAGATGTAGCGATACCTATGCCAAAATTACATCTCCGTTGTATTTTCTATTCGAGTAAAGATTTATTTGAAACATTGCACACCTTATCAAGAACCGATAAGTAAACAGACCTTTGCATCTATTGTAGATGATTTATATAGCGTCAGGGGCAACTGGTGATTACTCATGCCCCTTTTTTACGGGACGCTTTAATGCCTAGGACAGGATTTCGGATGGGCTTGCCCAGCACTTATACCATTCTGACAGCTTAGTCGGCCTAATCCGAAAAGACATGGTCAATACGTGCGGAGCTGATTAAGCCGCAGGTTTCCTCACGATGTTTTCCTTCACCGTTTGACAGCACTAGCTTGGTTTGCATAATTTTTTTCAAGGACCGATAGCAATGTAAATAAATAGATTGAATAGCTGTCCCATCATCCTTAAAAGAATCTTCAGGTTTTTGCACCACAGTATTAGATTATTTCTTTACTTGTATTTATTTTTAAGTCACCTAAATTAACGTTGTTTACACCAACCTCTTAAGAGTTTATTGTTTATATTATACACATAAGAAGCCACCTCAAATTGTATTCAGCTTACTGACAACTTCTATTTTATGGAAAAAACTATAGGAGCGTAACTTTTTATTGATTTTATAGGGAAAAACACAAATATTTTATAATGTCCCAAAAGTTAAGAGCCGAGCGGGATTTGAACCCGCGACCTTACCCTTGGTACGGGGCTGCACTGACCGATGCACCATCCGATCCTAATCACACTTGACGAATAACTCCTAGGGACTGTTCGGCCCTACACGCGGGTTCAAATCCCGCTCGGCTCTTAACTTTTGGGACATTATAAAATCTTATAGGAGCGTAGTTTCCGAAAGACGAGGTGCCGGATAAAATAAATGATTATGAAAAAGCGTTGAAAGAACTACATTCCTAGTATAGCAAGAGGATCAGTAGGCCTACCACAAGGTCTGTCTAATCTGTCTTGCTCTGTCTCTGGCTCTGGTTTTGAGTCTGTGTGAGTGTTGACTAAACAAATCCTACGTCGAAACGTCACACGCACAGTATAATACACTGGTGAGCACTCACACAAACTCAAAACAAGAGCCAGAGACAGAGTCAGACAGAGCTTGTGGTAGGCCTGCAGGTTGAGTTTTGAAAGGATTCGCTTCAGACTTTACAGTATTTCGATTTATAAGCCGTGCACCGGTATTTAGTAAATATTAATCTCGGAGCTCCATCGTCTCCTAGTTTATATGAAAGGGATTGTATTTCGTAGACGACAAAAAGTTCTGTAGTGATCTGTCAGGGCAACTCGAACAAAATCTAATTTCATAATCTTTTGAACGAGTTTTACTCAAGTTGTACCAAACTTTGAAATTAAATTCTACCTTAATAGTGCTTCATTATAGTATTTTGAAGCCCTAACATGTCACCGTATTGCAATTATTTGCAATTCAATTCTAAATTTAAACTAGAATCTTTTGCACTTTGACAAATTCTACACTTATAATGACTGACTTATGCGAACGGTGGTTTCTGTGGTTATAGCATAAAATTAAAAGAACATTGCTTATTAGCCAGACTGGTCTTTCAGTTCAGTTGGCAGTAGCTCTGTCTTCTGCGCCGTAGCACGTGGGATCGAACCCACGGCCTATGGCGCGGAAGACAGAGCTAAGCGCTGAGAGGCCATTTATATTGTATTCTAAGTATGTATTTATTAAAAAATTATATAAGTACTATAAGTAAGTATTATATATCAGCTATATGGTTCCCATAGTACAAGCTCTGCTTAATTTCGGGCTAGATAGTGCTGTGTGGATTTTCTACAGCATTTGTTTATTTATTTGAGCAGAAACATTGTGTATTGCGGTTTCGTTAAAACAAATCAAGTGCATGATTGCGTGTTTGAATTTCGAACACAATTTTCTAGAATTATGGTTTACAACTACAAGCTTCCGTCAGTGTCTTTACTCGAGTGGTACTCGAAGGATAAAATGAATTCAAATTCAAAACTTCTTTACTCAGTATCACAAGGATCACTCTTGGTGAGTCTAGGTGCCAGTTCCACGCGACCAAGCCTAGAGCAAATGTGTTCTATATGCTCCATATTCAGGCCACAAACTATGTACTATTACCATATAAGTAGTATCTGATTGGAGTCGGTGGATGGAAAAGGCTCAGAATCGTTTTTTCTGGAAATGTGTAGGTGGCTTGGTGGCGTGCAGGTGGCCCTACACATTTCCAGCAGTGGACTTTTTCAGGCTGATGATGATGATGATGATGAGCTGTAAGCGGGATTGAATCAATACCATCAAATATATCCAATTATCAAAACACCCCAATTTCTGATCTATCTGATACTGATACCTTATATAGGGAATAACTTATATTCCTGGGTATTTAAATTAAGAGGCATTTTTTTATCTGATACAGACTGAGAATATATGTATATAATTATATACAAAGCACTGTTTTATATAGAACATCCATCACGTAATGTATGTGATAGGCTGAGAGTTACACTCGCTTGAAGACAAAGTGATTTTTATCCCGAGCTCTCGCAGTGTTCAATGCTATTAGAGAAGCGTTCATTGTACGCTGAACCTTTAAAATTTAAAAGCAAAAATCTTTTGTAAGTACATTGTGCAGTAGGCAGTACCATGAGCTCTGTTTGGCTCTGTCTCTGGTTCTGGTTTTGAGTCAGTGTAAGTGTTGACTAAATAAATCCTACGTCAAAACATCACACACACAGTATAATGCACTATGGTGAGTACTCATACAGACTCAAAACCAGAATCAGAGACAGAGACAGGCAGAGTTCATGGTAGGCCTACAGTTTGATCATGTAATTTGTTTATATTTTAACCCTAGCTAGTAACTTTTTTTTTTTCAAGTTTTACGCATATCACACGCTAAAAATCCCCTCCAATCTGTTAGTACTGAGTAGTTATCGGCTCAAGATTAAGGCTGTCTATGGGGGTAGTCAGGAACATGTCCAGGCATGGCTTTTTGGTACATTCTGAAACTTGCGATACGATAAGATCAAAATTTTACAATTAGATCCAGAATATTTTCACTAAATCAATAAAGACGTATAAAAGTAGTACAAATATAATTACGCATCTATGTTTTTATGAAAATGTGACTTGGGGTTGAAAGCAATAGTACATTGTTACCCGAGTGTTGAAAGTCACGTTTTTTGAGTCCCGAGACGGGTTTGGCGCCAGAGCGTTAGCGAGGGCGCCAATGGAGCTTGAGGGACTTAAAAGACTTTCACCCGAGGTAAACACTGTGCTTTTCATTACGAATACAAGGAAAGTAAAAATAAAAACATGAATGAAAAATTTGTGAAAATGAAGATTGAATTGCCGCCTTCCCGGTTTTTTTTTTCTTTTTCTCTGGCGGGCCTTCGGCTACGGCTCGCCAGCATTATTCAGCCATTATTTTCATTTTCATAATTTAAAAAATGGTAAATAATTTGCTCAAATCTATGTTATTTTAAATAAATAGTTGAAGTTATATATTAATCAAGTAATTTAGAAGATATATTATTTATTTAATACTATCTTTATGTTATTTAAATTTTACATTGCGCTCTAATTAGAGTTTTTAAACTTCTTACCGTTGTAATGGGTTTCCAACCTACTTGCTGAATAAAAAGTTGGAATTTGGTTCAACCTCCTTGCAGTTTAGAAAGTTGGAACATGGTTAAATAAAATAGAACTTGTTTTTTTTTATAATTTGACAGCTGTCAGTAGAAAGCGATTCTCCCTAGGGCTGAAAGTATTACTTTCAATTAGGCCCCTCAGGCAACTTCAGACCTACTTTCAGAGTATGAGCAATGAAAAGTATATTAAAGTATTCAGGCTTATTGGAAGGGGCCCCAATACGAAGGTAAAGCCATTGAGACTGAAGGTCCATTAGGGTATTCAATCAAGTCAAGTGCGCACTATTTTTTAACCGACTTCCAATCAAAAAGGAGGAGGTTCTCAATTCGGTTGTATTTTTTTTTTTTTTTAATGTTTGTTACCGCATAACTTCGTCATTTGTGAGCCGATTTGAAAAAATATTTTTTTATCTGAAAGGTACTGCTTCCAGATTGGTTACATTTTAATTTTATTAAAATCAGTGTTGCCATTTTTTTTTTAAATAATTTTTTTAATGTTTGTAACTGCATGCCTCCGTCATTTTATGAACCGATTTAGAAAATTATTTTTTTATTTGGAAGGTTATATTATTATTTATATTATTGCACACCCAATGGTTGGGTGTGCGTGGGCCTTATTATACTTGGCCAACATAATACATTAACTAGATCATAGTTTTTATAGCATTGATTTTATAGCCGTGGCTGATAACAATATATTTTTTATGACATGGTTTTAATTTAGGTAAGTATAACATCCCATTTCGTATTATTATTATATCACTACTTTTTTGATCAACCATGCTTAGTAACAATTTTCTATATCAAGTATGTATAGTGGCGGTATGAAAATGTTCGTCGATTTTCAACTTGATTTGTTCAGCGCATCACGATCAAATACTACCTTTTGAAACTGAATAGACAGAATACACCGATAAGTTAACGTCACAAATTATGTCAAAATGTGTTCATGATCAAGGCACTGGTGCAAGCGAAAACCGACTCTAAGGTGACGAACATTTTCGAACCGGGACGTACATTACAGTGACCTAAACTAATCACTATTTCTAACCATCATGTATATAAACGTTTTGTCATGAAAATGGTTATTTATGTAACAATTAGTATTCAAATTAATATTCGTCACTATTGTGGTTTTCTGATGTATTCATAAAGATTTCTTAATCTGCAAATATTGTCAAACTTTCGTTGCTTACTGTACGAGTATCCTTTGTTTAATTCGTCCCAATGACGTCTCAATTGTCCCGAAGTGATGATAGAACCAAATCAATCGAAATATTCGTCTATTATTAAATAAAATATAATTTCCTCGCAGACCCACGCGTAAAATTGTCAATTTTCGAATTTCTTAATAAAGATCGGAATGGGGAATGGAAATTAGATCCGAATATAAATATCGCGTTTCGCCGAACCGTTAAACCACGAAGCGAATTGAATGAAAACTACGAAATATATACGATAGAGAACAAATATTATTGCAGGCGCCAACTATGATTGCAGTTATGAGAACTTATAGATATTACTTATTTATAACCTTCTACTTATTACTAGTATATCTTCTACTTATATAGTAGTAGAAATTATAAGAACATGATGTGCCGACCCCACATAAAGTGGGATAAGGGCAGGAAGAAGAAGAAAAACTATATAAATTACTACTTCAATATTTAGCCAGTGTACACACACACCTACTTTAATACCTAGGCAACAGGCAGGCAGTTTATCCTTGTGGTTCCATTGAATAAAAACCTTGTGTCATTTTTTTTAAAGATTAGTCTATGGTTACAGCGATTCACTGACGCAGTCGCGATCTGCGCTTAGAAGTGTGCAAGGCAAGCGTTCTGCGATAGCGATCAGTGAAACGCTGTCAAATGTGACAGCAATATTTGACAGCATTTCACTGATCGCCACCGCAGAACGCTTAGATGTGCGCAAGTGTTGATACCACATCTACCTATGATTATATTTCATAGATCTTCGTTCCTTTCTACAAATGGACGTCATTATCTTGGTAATTTGTGCGAGCCAAAGTAACGAGACATTTTGGGCGTTAATTATTTTACTTGTGCTCAGTTTATGCAATTACCTCCAGTAATTGTAGGTAAGATAAGAATAGGGAGGTAATCAGAGGGAGCAAAAAAATATCCCGAGGCGCACTTAATATATAATTTGGGTACGTTTGACGAAATTATTTTCTTTGTCAATTTTTTTTTAAGACTGACGATTTGGATGTTTCAAGAGAAAACTGAATTATTTTTTACGAGTAAATAAGCGTGAAATATCAAAATAATATTTCTCTATAAATTGTAAAAAGCAACTGAAGATCGAACTGAGTATCTGCACTAAAAGTAATACCAGTAGGCTACCACAAGCTCTGTCTGGCTCTGTCTCTGGCTCTGGCTTTGAATCTGTGTGAGGGCTCACCAGTGTATTATACTGTGTGTGTGACGTTTTGACGTAGGATTTATTCAGCCAACACAGGGCTCACCAGTGTATTATACTGTAGTGTTTTGACGTGGGATTTATTTAGCCAACAACTGACACAAAACCAGAGTCAGACACAGAGCCAGACAGAGCTTGTGGTATGCCTACAGTTCAAAATACCGAGCGCTGTCGTGTTTGCCAACATTCCATATTTGAGAGCAATAAGGAATTTTGAGGCAGCTGATAAAATAGTAGATTGTTACACAAGGGCAGTAAGTGGGCTATTGCAATCAAGCCTCCAGCGCAGGAAGCAGAGGTACTACCACCTGCGCTGTAAGGAGTGTCGATGCAAGAGTGCTGACCGAGCATCCGGATGATGTTCTTCTTGGAGTGCGCCTGGCGAGCCTCGCCGTGCACGCTGCCGTTGACGCCGCTCAGCGTGCCCGGCTTGCCCTTGCTGGTGTGTCGTGACCTGACAACATAACAAAAAAAAAATTCAAAAAAACTGCACAACTATATCAGGGGGCTAATTCTCGGGCCGATCTCGATCATTCTGCAATTTTATTTTATTGCTTCTTTTCGAAGAGAGAATGGATGATTTCCTTGAGAAATTCATCAACGACCTCATCGTAAAAGCCTCGACAGCTACGATATACGGAAAACGTAGAAAAAGTGCGGGGTAGTGAAAAGAAGCAATAAAATAAAATTTCAAAATGATCGAGATCGGCCCGAGAATTATCCCCCAGGAGCCTAATTTTAGGGCCGGCCGAGATTTTCATTTCCCTTAAATACACATTGGAAATGCACAACCCCGCACTTTTTCTACGTTTTCCGTATATCGTAGCTGTCGAGGCTGCTACGATGAGGTCGTCGATGAATTACTCAAGGAAATCATCCTATCTTCTTCGAAAACAAGCAATAAAATAAAATTGCAAATTGATCCGAGATGAGCCGAGAATTAGGCTCTAGAACTGTGTGGGGCACAGTTCTAGAGCCTAATTCTCGACTCACTAGTTATCATGAATGACGGGAACACGCTGAGAGCGCTAGTGGGCTAGTGGTTGCTTCAAATCCAGTCGTGTATCAATGAGTTTTCTGCCAAAAAATTATTTACAAAATGCCAGTTCTCTCAAACGGTGAAGAAAAATGTCGTGAGGAACCCGGCGTAGAACCTAAACAGTTCGAAAACATGTATCAAGCGCACGAAAAAGCCTCTTTGAGGTGCACTTAAAATCCTTTCACCACACTTGGTTTGAAAAAACCAAGTGTGTACCAAAATAGTATATTAAAAGGGTTACAGCTTTAATCTCAAGACAACACTTCGTAGGCTTACTACTCATTAAAAAAAAGTTTGAGTGCCTAAAACTCTCCAAAAGGCCTAATGATCTCGTAATGAGTGAGTGGATTTCTCCCTTAAAATTTTAGGATAAGGAAACCTTTTACCCCATATTTTCGGAGAGCTTTTAGGCCTTGGTCATTATTTAGAATTTTAGATGGAATAGACTAATTTATACAATAGGCTAAGCCACGGCACGGGAGTGACATAGTCAATACGTGCAGAGCTAAAGCTAAAGAGGGTTTCTACGTTTTCATTATATTGCTACGGCGTAGACCCTCTACGGCGTAACTAGTCGTGCCGTAGCGGTTACGTATTATTAAGCGAACCCTCTCACACATTCCTTCTACCGTTGGATTTGGAGTTGGGTTTAAAATATAATGACAAGATGTTTTTTTAATTGTTTTTATTTTTAAGGATTTAGGCACGCAGCTAAATCACATGTAATAGCGGTTTGAAATAAATTGTTTATTTTATGGATGTATATATTTTCATATTGTACGGAACTAAGTCCAAACTCGATTATTACACACAAGCTTCAAAACGACCTCTTACCGTAAGTATCGTATTGCAGAAGTCAAATAAAAAAATACTGAATTAATAATTTAGAAATCAGAATCTTAAAATGATTTAATAAGGCTTTTGAGTGCTAAACAATCAAATCAAAGTGTTTGTGGTGAAATGCGCTAAAAGGGCTGAAAGGCTCGAGTGAGGCTTTCCCATTAAATAGAAGTAAAGTTGATCCTTAGATAATTAGAATACCTACAGAGGAAGACTTTGAACCTAAACACAGGAACGCTTTCATCATCTGTGTAGTTGTTTTCAAATTGGACACGTATAAAAATAATCGAATTCAATTAATTAATTACTTGAATGCGATTATTTTTTATTTTATACGCTTCAGTACCTACCACGTGACGTTGCTTAAAAACAAGCAATAAACATTGCCGTCATCAATATAAAGTCAAGCAGAAACCTGTGTACTTACAATTTCTACGTAACACGGAAAACTAGTTATTTTTTCATCACAAAGTTTTTGCCGTCTATGTCAATCGAACTTACCACCTACAGCACAGAAGGCAGAGCTACTACAACTGAGCTGTGATAAGGCTTAAATAAGGGCCGAACCCTTATTACGTCCAATTAGTAATAAAGTTTATCCATACACTAACAACAGGATAACATTTGATTGTCAACAATCAACGAGGACTTAAACTTACAGCTAAGTAGTATTTCAATCCAGAGCATGTTCACACGAGCGCGATTTTTTTCAGCGCGACAATGTGCGCCGCTTGCTCCTCAAAAACTTTGACTTTACAGTTTGTCTTTCACATCATCATTCTGAAGAAGTCCACTGCTGGACATAGGCCTCCCCTACACATTTCCAGGAAAAACTATTCTGAGCCCTTTCCATCCACCGACTTCCTGCGATCTTAACAATGTCGTCAGTCCATCTGGTGGGTGGGCGCCCTACTTTTCGTCTTCGGGTTCGTGGTCGTCATTCGAGAAACTTTATTCCCCAACGGTTGTCAGTTCTTCGAGCTATATGACCTGCCGGGTCGCGACTCGTGGTCCCACTGGGATTGTACCACTATTACTCGTGGTCCCACTATCCCTGAAATCATGGGTTCGTGGTCCCACTGCTTAGTGAGACTACCAGTCATACTTAAAATCGTAGGTTCGTGGCCCCACTGCATCAAGTTTGTACGTAGAGTAAATACTTGAATTAACCCGGGAACGGTGTCCTATATGTCTGTGAGACCGGGTGACTTGAAAAATTCGAATCACTTTTTCCCTCGCCGGCGATTTTCATCGCGATTTCGAGTAGCTGCCTGATTTTCCCTCCCACACCGTAATTTCAACCCGCGACGTTGGAGTTGACGCAAGTTTTTGAGTTTTAGTGCAAACCCGGTGCGTGGGACCGGGGTCACCGAAAATGTAAGTCAAATTGACGTCACCGTTGGCGGGTTAAAGTGAGTTCTTCAGGTACTGGCCACTTGAGATACTGGCCTTTAGAAAAAAAAACGGCCAAGTGCGAGTCGGACTCGCCCATGAAGGGTCGAAAGGTAAATTGCGGTTTGCGATTTATGACGTATAAAAAAAAAACTACTCACTAGATCTTGTTCAAACTAAATATCGTTGGAAGTTTGCATAGTAATGTACAATATGTATTTTTTTTAGTTTTATCATTCTCTTATTTTAGAAGTTAGAGGGGGGGGACCAACATTTTACCACTTTGGAAGTGTCTCTCGCAAAAACTATTAAGTTTAGAAAAAAACGATATAAGAAACCTTAACATCATTTTTAAAGACCTATTCATAGATACACTTGTGGTTTTGATGAAAAAAAAAAATTGAGTTTCATTTTCAAGTATCGGGACCCCCAAAATTTATTGTTTTTTTTCAACTTTTGCGTAAAAATCTTAATGCGGTTTACAGAATACATCTACTTACCAAGTTTCATCAGTGTAGCTTTTATAGTTTTGGAGAAAAGTGGCTGTGACATACGGACGGACAGACAGACAGACATGACGAATCTATAAGGGTTCCGTTTTAGCCATTTGGCTACGGAACCCTAAAAACTAAAAAAAAAAAAAAACTAAAATATATTTATGTTATAGCCCTTATGACCAAATCAGTGGGACCACGAGCGACTGCATTACGTTGACTGATGGTCCCACCAAACAGTGGGACCACGAGCCCATTAAATCGACACACTGTCCCACCAGTGGGTCAAATTAGTGGGACCACGAGTCGCGACCCGACCTGCCCATTGCCATTTCAGCTTACTAATTTTAAGAGCTATGTTGGTGACCTTGGTTCTTCTACGGATATCCTCATTTCTGATTCTATCACGTATACTGAAGTGAAACTCCCAGCATAGCTCTCTCCATAGCAAGTCACATATAGTACATATTTTATATATATTTATGTACGAGCGCAGCAGCGTGTAATTCGTGTGCGAAGCGGTTTCTATTCGGGCGCTGATGCGACTAGGGCTGGTTTTTAATCAGAAGGCCCATGGGCTTTGATGCAAGCATTGCTTTGATGATTTGATTTGATTTTACTGGCCTCTCAGCTCAGCTGGTAGTAGCTCTGACTTCTACGCCGTAAGCCGTAGGTTTGATTCCCACCGCGAACAATTGCTTGTGTGGTTAACGCAGATATTTGGTATCTGTCTGGGGTTAATTTATTGTATGCATGTATTCACCACAAAATATGTACATACCTATACAACGTGTATCAAAATATGTGTACTATCCCGAAGGGGGGTGAATTTCCACCCCCCGGGGAACAACTTTTGTTCAACGACTTTTCGAACTTCGATTGGTATCTCTGAAAAAAACTGCAACGAAGTTTCAACATGAACAGCTGACTTTATACAAAGTGACAACCCTAAACTCAGCTACGGAGGTAGTAGGTAGTAGTAGTAGACCTACAGAGGTAGTAGGTCAAGGGGTCAAGGGGTTACAAGGATAGGGTTGTCAATTTATTTAGGCATTATGAAATTAAATATTTTTGTATGGGAAACTGAAAATAGGAATTTTTAATTTTCTCCCCCCCACAACTGATCACCATTGTGGTCTGAAACCCCCCACCTTCGCATAGTACACATATTTAGGTACACCTTGTATAAGTATTATATCAGCTATAATCAGAAATATTTGTGTGGTGAACGCAGATGTGTGTCAGTCTGGGTGTTGTATTTTAATCTAAGTATTTATTTATATATAAAAAAAATATATCAGCTATCTGGTTCCCATTGTACAAGCTCTGCCTAATTTGGGGCTAGATAGTGTTGCGTGGATTGTCCACAATATATATTTATTTATAGCCTCGTGGACCACGCATGTAATGAACGTGTCCTATGATGTTCTGATTGCTCCGTCGCGCGTCGCCGTAAAAAGTCGCCCGGTGGGAAATCACCTTTAGCATTAACTGAACTGTCAATATTGAGTTAGAGCTCTGAGACGAGACAGGGTCAGGATCCTACCCTACTTAATGGTGCCCTTATTAGCGAATACTGTCAATCGTTGCCATCAACGTATTGGCTTAAACACTTTTGGAGTAAGGTTGATTATTATCATGGCTTAATGTGTTTTAACGAGGATCGAAAGCTCTAGTCTACGTCCCTTTTGTAGCTTTGAAAGATATATTAGAGGTCACCCATCAAAGTCACAGCGCGCTATAGGTGGATATTAATTTGTTCTACATTATTGACCACCTCAAATCATGCCAATTATGTTCATACACCAGCCTACAACTGGACACTGGAGTGGTTTGGCCTCTCAGCTCAGTTGGTAGTAGCTCTGCCTTCTGCACCGTAGGCCGTGGGATCTTAAAAAAAATATATAAGTATTATATCAGCTATCTGGTTCCCATAGTACAAGCTCTGCTTAGTTTGGGGCTAAATAGTGTCGTGTGGATTGTCCAAAATATGTATAATACCAGTGGCCGCCCGCGGCTTCGCTCGCCCGTTCCCGTAACACCCCGTTCCCGTTGCTTTTTCGGGATAAAAAGTATCCTATGTCCTTCTCCCGGTTCTAAGCTACCTCCCCACAAATTTTCTGCCAAATCGGTTCCGCCGTTCTTGAGTTATAAATAGTGTAACTAACACGACTTTCTTATATAAATATAAGATTTATATTTATAACAGTATATCAATAGGGATTTCGTCTGCGTCTGTTTTATAAGCAAATTTCTAATTTATGTCCTTTCCAGCTTATTACATATTGCTTCACTGTGTATATTCCAACCCCTCTGTATTTGCATTGAGTATTATCGAGAGCCGCGATGTTGAACAACGTAATCATATTAGCAAAAGACCGCAGCGAATATAACCCAACTCCTATATAGATTGCCACTCCACCGCGGCACGGGTACTATATTCCGAGGACTATGTAGCTAAAGCAGCTCACCCTTTCACCACACTGGTTTTGAAAGAGCTAGTGACATGATAAGAAGAAGAAGCTGACACACTTTTGGACACAATTCAAAGTCATAATGTCTGTTAAACAAACTTGAAAGTCGAAGTTTATAAAAATCGTTAGAAAAAACTAGAAGTAAATTTCAAGTTTCTTTCGTTTAGAAGACAGTTAAAAACTATAAGGATCGATTTAAACAACCAACCCCATTTGATTTTTGTGCCTTCAACCATTTTTTTAAATACTCATATTCATCCATTATTCATATTTTTATTTAGCCTTGTAGCAGTCATTTAGTTTTGCAGACTGATAAACTTATGCCATCTCTTCTTCTTCATAATAAGATGGCATCCATTCAGACAATTCTGCCAATGTCAAGTGAGAACCTAGCTAGGTCCGTCAGACAATACCACAAGTTCTGTCTGCCTCTGGTTTCGAGTCTGTGTGAGTGTTGACTAAATCAATCCTACGACGAAACGTCACACACTCTGTATAATACAATGGTGAGCACTCATGCAGACTCAAAACCAGAACCAAACAGAGCCAGACAGAGCTTGCGGTTGGCCTACTGGATGGTCACGTAAAACAAAACTATGAGACCTAAATAAACTTTACAGTATACAATCGTTTAAAACATTCATAAAAGTACAGAATAATGACAAAGTAAAAATAAATGGCAAGAATAAAAACTAAGCACTAAACAACACTTCTAAAATAATTAAAATAATGACCAGATTGTACACAAAAATAATGAAATGTACCTATTCAAAATTTCAAGCAAAATTCTTAAATATCTGAGCACGATGTGCAAACAAATATATTTTATTTGACTTCTAAAATAATTAAAATAACGACCAAATTGTACACAAAAATAATTAAATTTATTCAAAATTTCAAGCAAAATACTCAAATATCTGAGCGTTTGCACGATGTGCAAACAAAGAAATTTTATTTGCGTTCAAATCATTTTGATTACGCAATAGAGTATAAAATAAAGATATAATAAAATGAAATTCCAGCACAAGATAGAGGCACGTCTTTCATCTCTTATACAAATTGAACATTTTAGTTTGAGGCAGTTAAGACGATAAATTACATTAACGTCCAAACTCGTAGCCACGTAGATTTAATTGCCGTGTAACGTCTCACCGATTTAAATGTAAATCTACTCTGTGAAACGATTTACGAAGTCTTGCATTGATATCTTCTTCAGGCTGATGATAAATCGCAGGTTTTGTACGAAGCCGTAAATTCAATGGATTTTGTTGTTAAACCCTTTCAAAGTCAAGGTAATTAATATTTATTACTCAAAGAAAGATAACAGAGCACTGAAGCTTAACATAAAATTATCAAACGTTTTGTCTTAATTAGTAACTCATTTACGGATCATTATTTAATACCTATGATGATTCTGCTACAATCATTCAAATAATATTTTACTAAGTATTAATCACTAGGGGTGTTATTAATAATCCTGGCGTAGCGTTGGACTAGTTAATCCGTGTTTTGTCACATTTGCTCGAGTTGACAATTGCATGTCAATGCAAGAGACAAAACACGGATCAACTAGTCCAACGCTACGCCAGGATTATTAATAACACCCTAGATTATTAGCATGTCGTAATTATAAAATAAGCAAGTTAGTGGCAATGGGCAGGTCATATAGCTCGAAGAACCGACAGCCGTTGGGGAATAAAGGTTCTCGAATGGCGACCACGAACCGGAAGACGAAACGTAGGGTGCCCACCCACCAGATGGATCGACGACATTGTTAAGATCGCGGGAAGACGATGGATGGAAAGTGAATTCTGAGCCCTTTCCATTCATCGTCTTTCCGCGTTCTTCCTGGAAATGTGTAGGGGAGCCCTATGTCCAGCAGTGGACTTCTTTAGGCTCATGATGATGATGAATAAATAAAATAAAGAAATACAAACATTCCATAAAACACTACCTAAACCTAAACCTAGCTTGTCTTAGGAACTAGATAGAAAGCTGATACATAAATAACATGCTATATAGTATCTACCCATGCAGCAAACCAATTGGAAATCTGATGACATTACTAGATCTGGATGAAATTTCCGGTTAGGTTCGTTTTATTTCAATTATTGTCTTATTAGATTTGGTCATAAAGTTTATGTGCCAAGTCCTCGTATTTATTTATGAAATGGACATCCAACAAAGGAAACAATAGAAATACAAAAAAGTTACAAATTTCAAGGGGAAGATCGTGGGTTCCATTCCAATCCCACCCGGCTCACAACTTTTAGGACAATACAACATTTTAGTTCAAAAAGGAATCTGCAAAAAATTCAAAGTAAATAAAAAAAACACAATTTTTTATATTGCCTTACGCTGGTAAGGCAATATAAAAAAGGCAATATAAAAAAGGCAGAGCTTATGGTTGGCCTGACTCTGACTGCAGAGTCAGGCCAACCATAAGCTCTGCCTGACTCTGTCTCTGGCTCTGGTTTTGAGTCTGTGTGAGTGTTGACTAAATAAATCCTACGTCGAAAAGTCACACACACAGTATAATACGAGTACACTGGTGAGCACTCACACAAACACAAAACCAGAGCCACAGACAGAGCCAGACAGGTCTACTGTACTACGTACCTGGTGGAAAACATTTTTATTGATACAGCGGTTCTCAATGTGGTTTTACTGCTGAGTTTTTTTATTGTTTATTAATTTTCTCATTAAGTCGCTAAACTCCGTGAAACAACTTCTCGCCCTTGTGTTGTAGTTATTGTAGAAATCTTATACCTTTAAATGAGAAAATCTTGTATATATATTTATATATACTATATTATTTAGGATCTCGGAAACTGAGCCAAAGATTTTCATGAAATTAAGTATACAGAGGGTTTCGGGGGCGATAAATCGATCTAGCTAGGATTAATTTTCAGAAAAGACGTAGGAGAGAAGTTATATAAATAATTAAAAATTTTAGCGCCATCTATTGCTGAGTAGTCAAAATCACGAGTTAGCTCTCGTAGAGAGTATTAAATTCTTTGCGAGTTAGTGTCACGGAGAACGCCATCTATTGAGCTTCTATGTAAACACTCGAGACAAAAGTTCCGGAGATTTTCATGAAAATTAGTAAATAAAAATACCGAAAAAAATACCGAGCAAAGCTCGGTCATACCGGCTCGTGTGAAAAGAGGAACGCCCACCGAACCTTAGTTAATACTACTATTACCATTCGCTCGAATCATTCCATTGTTGGGCAAAGGCCTCCCCCCACCCCAAAACAGGCACCAGTTGCCAGTCCACCTCAAAGGCGTCCAGCTCGTCCTGCCATGACCTGCGTGATCTACTGCAACGCCGTGCTTCCTCTAACTTAGAGAACTTTATTTAGATTGATTTTATTTAAAGCAGCAATTTCACCATCAATGCCATGTATCCACAATTTTTTGTTGGTGTTTCACAGGGTTAGGGTCTGGTCACTCAGGGTGGTGGGCAGCAATGGGTTAGACTAGCTTAAGATCGAGCTAGATGGTACAAACTCAGGGAGCCCTATACCCAGCTGTGGGTGAAGTCGGGCTGTGGATAATGATGATGATGATGGTCTTCAGGGATACACACAGGGTACACATACACACAGGCTTTGACGTGGTTTAAAAACTCCTAGTTGGAAGTTAATTAAGTGTTGGCATATGTTCCCTTCTGCAGCTGACAGGGTAAAAGAGTTAATACAACGAGCTCGTTTCTTTAAATTGATTTATTTTCCTGTTCAATAGAGGTTCAAACGAACCTAACAGGAGTATTACGAACAAAATTACATCAATGAAGTTCAAAATCGGTTTGGCAAATTGCTAGCGCCTCTAGTAATTATCGAATATTTTGTTTTATATGAACTACATCAGCGGAAGTATAAAAGTAGCGCCAATGACGGAGAAAATGAGAAGTAATCGACTAACGTGGCATGGTCACGTCATGAGGAGAGAAGAATGTCATGTGACGAAAAGAGTGTTAGGCATGAATGTGTATGGATATAAAGGTAGAGGTTGGCCTAAGAAAAGATGGATGGATTGTGTGAGAGATGATATGTCCAAGAAAGGAGTGAGTACTGAGATGGCGAGTGATAGGGGAGAATGGAAGAAAAATACACGTTGTGCCGACCCCACTTAGTGGGATAAGGGCAGGAAAAAGAAGAAGAAGAAGATTTGACCAACATTAATTTAAAGAAAAAAAACTATGAATAGTTACAAGTAAAGTTACAAGTAAAAACTATAAATAGTCATCTTCATCAGATTGAAGAAATCTATTGCTGAGTATAAATAAATCAATAATACACATATTTGCCAAGATCTTCCCATTGTGGTGTCGAAGTAAAGGCAAACGAGCCCATGAAAAAATCTAAGGCTTTACCTGTAGGCCTACCACAAGCTCTGTCTGGCTCTGTCTCTGGCTCTGGTTTTGAGTCTGTGTGAGTGTTGACTAAATAAATCCTACGTCGGAACGTCACACACACAGTATAATACACTGGTGACTCACACAGACTCAAAACCAGAGCCAGAGACAGAGCCAGACAGAGCTTGTGGTTGGCCTACTGGATCAAGGAGATGATACCCATAACTTTTGGGATGGTTCTGTAATTTTGTGGCAAACCACAGAATGTAGCCGATGTAGTGTTTGTCAGAATGTTGTTGTCATAAAAATAATAAAAAGCCAGCCAGTGACATTTGACAGCAGTGATTACGATTTTTTTGACTTGTGAGGTGATAGCGTATCTTTGGTTGCAATCAAAACCTAGTCGTCTATCAGTTTTGACATTATTTTGAGCTTTGATTGCAAGGGAAAATTAATTGAAACAAAACTTATCTTTGACTTTATACTACAACAAAGCTGAATATTGACGTAATAAACATGAAATAACGAATAGAAACTTCGCTTTGTAAAACTAGCATGGCAACAGATAGACCGCGGCCAAAAATGATGGCAACGTGATCGCTGTATTATTTTTTCGTTAGTATCAAACATTTGATTGCAACAGAATTACACAATATCCCAGCTGTCGCGAGTAACTTAATGCAGAGACAGGAGGGATGAACAAGCTCATAAAAGACTGGTGCTGTTTTATGTCAAGAAGGTCGTGGGCTCAAATCCGGGCTTTACTTTATGGGATGGTATAAAAACCTTTGCACAAAATTACAAAGGTTATGAACAAAGCAGACGAATACTTGTCAAAAGTTATTTCGTATTGCCAGCTGTAGTCCTATGAGCGATTGTGATTGTGTTATATTTCAGACCTGCCCGCCAGTTGCGGATCTTAAGGGTGACAAATCAACATCGAGCTATGCTGCGCTGTACTGCGCTGTGCTGTTAAGCTACGTTTTTTTAACAATCAACATCAAGCTGTGCTGCACTTTGCTTAGCTCAGTATAAAAGTAATCAGTAATAATCAATTTATTGGTAAAGTGCATGATTACAGGTCAGTTAATAATTTGTAAATAATGTAAATTAGTTAAAAATTATAATAAAATTAATGCAACACAATATTAATATTTTTTCTTTTCTTTTTAATTAGGTATTTCATGTTGTTTAGTAATAGTTTTTGTAAATAATGTATATTCTGTTGTAAATAAAATATATTACTTTTCTATATTAAATAAAAATGTTATGCAACACTAATTGTTATATTTTAAGATATCTTCTATGTTGTAGAACGCCTTCTCAATAAGCCACAATTTGAGTTTAGCTTTAAAACTTGCATGGCTGGGCGCGTTGACGACAAGCTCCGGCAAGCGGTAGTAGTAAGGATTGATTCATTCTGGCTCACTCAAAAAAGTGTGTGGCGAACGACGGACCTACCATGGCGCCGACTAAAAAAAAAAAAAAAAAAAAAAAAAGTTTGGAGTCTTTTTGTATGTTTTGGCACACGCCCAATCGATTGACCTAACCCATTTTAACGCATCTCTTTCCATTCAAAAGTTACAAAGCCACTTGTATACTCAATAAATGAACAATAGCCTTATAATGAGGGTTGAGCCATTGTGTCCGGCTTGCGCCGCAGGTAGTAGAGATAGGCGCAGTCCCTAATGCATGTTCACTTCATTTAGGTATTTAATTGAGAACTTATGATAATATGATAATCAATATTTATTATTAGCAATACACCAATATATTTTTATTTTATATGTATATTATTTAATATTGTACGGCCCCCCACGATGCATATAATATGAAATTGTTATTTAATAAGTATGAGTTATTTAACTATTATCAATTATTTTTATTATTTAAATAAACTAACCTAACACCTTAACTGTGATGCACTGTTCGACGCCTGATTAACCAGCAGTGGGCATTAATTATAAGCTGTGGATGATGTAATTGCAAATAAAATTTTCGTGAAGTTCATCGTTCAGCGTCATGTTATATTGCGAATCGCTATACATTGAATGCAAATATAAAAAAAAATCGACAGGTAGTGACCACCCAAAAAGGCATTTTGCTTGTCGAGACATGACGCCAGTTTATTGCTACCTACGCTAAAAGCATGTCAGATTACATCTTAGATAAATCAATGTGAGTTATGTGACGCTGCATACCTGTTGAAACATGTCATCAGTTTTTTGCAATACTTCTCTGCTATAAATGTCCAAAACCCCGAGTTACTGTCACAGTCTTACGCCATTCGTGCATTCGTATTGTTATAACGTGTAATAACATCTGCGTGTATTCTAAAATTATTCGTTACTCAGCACACAGTCTTTGCCACAATAAATAGTGTTTCCGTGTTCTACCGTATAAAATGGTAAGTTCTGATTTCACCTTTGTACTTAAACGCTATCAATACCTATAAGCTAAACCGAGTTCAAGATACCCTTGATGACAAATTGTTGTAGCGCCACTTAAACTTTATTTGAGCTCGATGTGATCTATGATTTTGCATTTATGTTGTATGTCTACTTGTATCTATGTATTTTATAAAAGTAACATGTCGTTACAGGACACGCCAAGTTACTCCCCCGTGGAGCAGGTTGATGAAGACAACACTTTCAAGCAATTCTATTATAATACTATATCTGATGATGAGGACGCCACCAATTGCGTACCATACTACCTTGCAAAGAAATCTATGTGTAAGCGCCCCCGCAGTAGTCTCAGCAACATAGATGAGTTCTTTCCGGAAGTGCCGCCAAAAAAGAAGAAAGCAAAAAACTCATCAAACGTTGGACGAATGAACAAAGAGGGTGGTACATCATACATATCAACAAACACAGACGACAGTGTTAATGCAGCACATCTTATAAAAATTGATGTGTTTGATGTGAAAAAGCTGAGCAAAATTCCTCCTCCCCAACATTGGAAACACGCTGACGTTCGTGTCAAATATTATTGCAAGGAATTGAATAACAAAAATTATGAAAATTTGAAAAAAATTGTTTATCAAATCACCAAGGAGATATCGGAATCCGAAGACAGCAAAATATTTTCTTTCAAAAATCAATAGCTAACTAACTAGGTGAATAACTTGGAGCACTGGTGGTCTAGTGGTAGTGGCCCCGCCTTCCGATCCGAAGGTCGCGGGTTCAAATCCACCCGTGTACCAATGAGTTTTTCTGTCGAAAAATTTATGTGCACTATGCCAGTACTCTCAAAACGGTGAAGGAAAACATCGTGAGGAAACCGGCGTGTTGTAGAACCTATAAAAGTTCGAGCAACACGCGTCAAGGGTCACGCAAAAAGGGCCCACCAGCGGCCTACTTGCGGAAAAACCTGCCTGCACATCAAGTGCGCATGATAAAACTTAGGTGAATAACTAAATATGTAATAATTATTTTTAGAATAGGTCATTGTCAATATTTTCTTGTGTATCCAGGTATTTTTATTTTTATACTTAAATAAAAAACTTTTTAATTTCATTAAACTTTGTTTTATTTGTATAATGATTCACTTTTAACCACATTTATCGATTAGTTAACTTAGTTAATTTAGTTAACTTTAACTATTGGTATCTGGTCCTTTTTTATTTTTCAAGCATTCATTAAACAACTTGTGTAAAAATAGATCGTTATTGAGGGTATTGTTACTAAATAATTCAGTAAAATCTGTCATAGTATTACCATAAAACTTGAAATACAGATATGTCAAACAATATTCTCCACACACTGTTGTTAGGTCGTGCTGCAGTCTATATCTATTAAAATCCCACTGTCTTGAGTTCCTGCGCAAGAAGTTTTTGTGGTAGTCTTTAGGTGCATGTCCATATGAATCAAAATACTGACCAACACCATTTTTATCTATGTGCATGGCCACCCAATGTGAGCCTGGCTTGTTGTCCGGATCCAAATTACTTATTAGATACATCGGTTTTTTTACATGCAGCGGTAACCTGTTTGCAGCATACACATTTTTGTGTAAAGCTGGGTGAATGTAGTGTAAATATTTTTGAATATCAATTGTATCCATTATTCTTAATAAGGTAAGCTGTATCAAGTTCAATCTTCAAACCAAGAATGAGACAAGGAAATTTATAAATTACTTTTTATAGCGAAAAAGTAAAAAAAGAGGTTTCAGGAAATAAAACTATTTGTAGGTATGCATACATCAATGTTTTATTTATTTATTATATACTTAACTAAATACAATTTTATCCAATTTTGACAATTGATAGTCTAGGGTCACATTTCAATAACATTATCGAACTTTGCATAAATAATACAATTTATAGTCTGAAAAGATTCAAAACAATACAATTTAATAGTCCGTGAATTGGAATACAATTTTATTACATCCTAACTACTATAATCTACAGTTACATTACGATTCTTATCAATTTCAATAACATTATCGAACTCTGCATAAATAATACAATTTATCGTCTGAGTCAGAGTAGATTCAAAACGAACCTCCAGTCTAACGCTACCATGTTTTATAAGATTCCAATGAGTGTTTGAATTAGAGCTGAGGTCAGCTGTTAGATCAAACGCCAACATGCAATATCCTTTTGCATATTGCTCCCTAGATATACCATTACCTTCATTCAAAAAATGTATACCTGTCCCTGAAAATAGTGTGTGATAGGCTGCTGTGTAAATATTATTATCGAATGATGGTTGCAAAGCTTTTGAAGGTATTTGTTGACCATCAATGTATAAACAAAATGTATTTATATTGTAGTTTTCAAAATTGAATGGATTTTTTGTTAGACCCCCATTAAAAGCTGCATTGTTCACAAATCCGATTATACACCTTTTGGGAACTTGTCCCAAAAAAATATTATCTAGAGTCTTACCCTGAATCCCCGAAGGAATAGTTAAAACTTTGACTTCAGCTCGAGTGATAGGATATTTGGCTGTAGTAGAGGCTAAAACTTTTTGATGTGCAAGTAATACAGTAGGATTGATTCGTGCTCTACGTATAATAAGTGTTGCATCTGTAATGCATACTTTAAATTTCAAGTCGGATGTTGAAGCCATTAGGTTAAATGTTTCTCTCGAACGAACTAATTTGACACTCATTTCAACACCATTTATTAAAAACTTTTCTTGATTAAATATATCGCCATGGAGATGACCAATCATTTCTATCTCCTTACTTTCACATGCTAATTCTCGTCGTTTATGAAATCCCTCATTTTTTTCATCAGTTGAATCCATTTTCCCAGCCGTATCTTGATACCAAAGACCGCAAGTCAGATGAGATTCCTTAGCTGCAGGAGCATAATTTAATAAAGTTTCCATGTAAGCTCTATAGGCATATGTATTGTTTGGTGGTGATACTAGCTTTTGATTCAAATAAATATCCAGTTGGGTGAAAAGAGAATGGAGCCAATTGTTTACTGGAGCTACAACAGTTGAGTCGGTTAATTTCGTACCATCCTGGTTTTGTATCTTGGCTTTTATGTGCAGCAATGTATGGGATAAATCCATGTAGTCATCACCTGTTCCAGGTACTTGAAATTCTATGGGTCCATCATCAGCTAGAGATGAAATGGGTTTGTAGTGTATCCATAACCCGTTTTCTATACTAGTTTGCGTGGATGGTAGAGCAAATAAATCTAACTCTGATTTTATACATTCACAGGAATGGCTATGCAAGAATGACATTTTAAAAATTATTTATGAGAATATATCTTTTTGATTATTAACTCGTAATTTTTTTTGAGCTTTCACTTTGACAGCCGACGGTGGAATGACTGAACTAAGACGCTTCCTTTTGGTTATATATCCAGAACCAGACATATTCAATCCGTCAATTTTATCATGAGCTTTTCTTTTCAAGTTTGAAGTAGCTACTTTTAATCGGCTTTTAATTGATTCTTCCATGGGGCGGGCAGTAGCCATATCTGATAGAAGACCGACACCAGCATTTAGAACCTCCTTGCCTATTACGCGAGCGCCACTAGAAAGTAAGGGTAAAACTGATCTAAACAACCCTCCTAAAAAGCTACCGATCCCATGGCCACGTTGGTAGGGTGCCCCTTTGTAAATCACTCCAATACCAGAACCAGCTTGATGAGAATAATAATGTTCATATGGACAAGTTATGCTGTTACGGGGATACATTATAATTTTTTGAAATGAAGTTTAACACACACTGTTCCAAACTGGAATGGTATTTTTTGACCTGTGCTGGATCTTATATCTATTTCAATGGTATCAAATTCTCTACGCATTACTGGTAAATAGTGAGGAGGTGAGAAAACATGCATTTTATTTGCACCATATATATACTTCGCTGGATCTAAAGGAATGATTCTCAGGAGAGGAGACATAACATCTCCTACTATCTGAGGATCGATTATGTCACAATAGATAAATAATTGTGATGGCAACCCTAAATGCAAATTTGCGGGGCATTTTCCAAGACCATTATCTACAAGATTTCTATTGGGTTCAAAACCGAGTTGAACACCCAATTTGGGTTTTAGCATCACCGATTTTACTGAATCATCCATCACTGAAACTGACACAAACTTTGATATTTCATCATAGCGAAATTTTACTTTTTCATACATATTATTCAACGCTGTTAAAATATGATTAATGTTATCATAATTTGTAGCTGGAATGTGTTTTTTATAATAAACCAATGAAGGTGTTTTCATATTAGGCATTATCATCGTTTGAGTTATGTAAATAATATTTTCATGTTCTTGAACAGTAAACATGGTACATGGATATTGAAATTCGACAACTCCGACGGTCCATTGTCCTTCCAATTTTATGGCTTTTGGTAATTTAGTTGAAAATCTTGTAGTAACATTGTCTGGAAAATATTCCATAGAACTGTTACTAGGTAATGTTAAATAAAAACTTTCCTTATTCATATTTGTTTTAAATCGGAAACTAGAACCCAACTATTAAATTTATCTGGATAACCTTTCCACTTCACTAACACTTGCTTTCTGTTACCAGAATAGCGGGAACTAATTATTTTATCTAGTTTATAATTTAGAGAGGGGTCATACCCCACTTTTTGCAATTCCTTTTCATAAAAGGTTCCAACAATGTTTTCTTGCTGTAAATCTCTTAGTGTGTACACAATCCATGGAGTCCGATCTATCACTGAAGATATTACAAATATTTCATCACTCCAATTAGATTCATATCCTTTTTGAAATATATGTTTATATTTTGTTATTCTTACATAGTCTCCAATATGAAATTTGGGCAGTGTTGGAGATGTTTTGGTATTATTTTGAACATGTTTGCGTGTATACAAATTGTTCCACACTGTCATTATATTTTTTGAGTTTACATCACAAGGACACATCTTAATGCTGGAATGGTAGCTGTGGTTATATGAATATATTAAGTCCTGTAAAATATCAATGTATTTATATGTATTTTTGTGAGTAAAGTAACGCCACATCCTCATTTTGAGTGTCCTTTGAAATCTTTCAACTACACTAGCCTTAATATCGGGGTTGTTTGTAGTATAGTAATTGACATTCTTCGTTTTAAAGTATTTTTGAACATCTTTCGAAACAAATTCGGTTCCTTTGTCGGATTGTATATGGGTTGGTGTTATATCGGCTTCACGAAATATACTTTCAAAACATGTTTTAATCGATTCAGAATTTTTATTTTTCATTGATCGAGCATAGGCAACTTTGGTAAAAACATCAATAACACAAAGTATGTAATTAAAACCATCATTATATTTTGAATGAGTTCTCATGTCGCTTAAGTCAGCCTGCCAAAGTTCATTAAGATTAGATAAGACATATTTGTTTCGTGGAAATTTTTTGTGAACCGGTTTATGCAGCGTGTATGTTTCTTGTGATTGTAGCCATCTTTTAACATCTTCTCTGTTCATTTTACCTTTCATAGCACTAGCCAGTTTATCAACACTGGCATATCCCGCTGGGTGTGAAGGGTTATAGTAAATATTGTTTATTTCTAATAAGGACTCCATTTTTCCCAATCTATCTTCTGTCTGTTTTTGCTAGTAACTGGTGTTGAAAATTCTTCCTCCTCTTTCCGCGATGTGTATTCTTTATATGGTGTAATCGGAAGCTGCTGTATATAGTCGACTCTTTGTGGATTTCCAATATAAATCATTGGTATTTTAATATCTTTCAGTGCTTTTGCAAATTTCTCCCATCCTATTGGAGCACTTCTTTTTAGCGGCCTCAATGAATCATTTACTAAGTCAACAATATTACTCCCAGGGATTTTTTCTTTGTCTACAGTAATTATACCATCAGCATCCCAATCAAATTTATTTTTGTTCGATGCCAACAAAAACAATAATCTCTCACCCTTCCTTATATATGTTTTAGGCACCAAGCTGAGTATGTGTTTTGGGGTGTAAGCAGTTGGTTTTTCATGAGAAACAGTAATATTTACCTGTTCCTCACCTTCGTTTGGAGACTGAACAGTAACTGAATCTTTAACACTGATTTCATTGTTTTTATTATCAACTGTGTCATATCCACTATTATTCCTATCAGATACTTCATTATTTGATACGATGGCTAATTGAATTGGTCGACGTCCTTCTTCAGCAAAATGTAAATATCGCTGCAAAACTTGCATATATAGAGTACACTTTTTTCTTTCATCCATATCACTTTTTAAAATGTATTGCATTTCCATATCTAATCGTGATAGGGGGTTATCAGCCGTATTATGCTGATTAAGTTTTTCTATTACACTTGGATCAACAAGCAACATTTTCTTGGCATGTTCCATTTTTCAAACAAGAGAGGCAACTAATGCACTTAAAATTGAACCCAATATCATTGGTAAAAAGGCACCTCCCTTTTGAATGATTATGTTTTTGCGAATTTTGTTTGTACTTTTACTTACTAGTTTGCGAAGTATGTCTTTATATTTTTTCAATTTTTTTCTAGCTTTTTCTTCTAAGGGCACTTTTCCTTTTAAAACGTTATGAATGCATTCACAAATACAATTAATTTCTTCTTCATTACACGATTTTAAAAGAGCTTTTATGTATTTTGGTTTAAGTGTATGCAGGGCTCTAAGTTAATCCGTATGCGTCTTTAGTCTTCGATGCATTATTTATGACTGATATGAATTTGTTGATTTTTAGCATATTTAAACACTTTTGTTGGGATGTACACGGTACAATATCCGTCTGAAGGGAATATTTTTGTCTTAAAACGACACATGTCATTAGTATCTTGTTTTAAATCAATCATTAGGTACCCATGAGCTTCATTAGTCGCATCTTTGTAAGAATCTTCCATAAACTTCATATTTTCTGGTGAAACTTGTCGTGCTAGGTATCGAATTTGAGTCTTATCACGAGGATTTTTGAAATAGATGATATAACTAGAGTTCAGTGATATGTCTCTTTGGCCTTTACCTTGATGAAATAAGTTTTGTGTTATGTAGAAAACACTCAAATTTCTGTGATGACTACCTTTTGTAAAAATATCAACAATGCGTCCATCGGATTCCCTCATGAGATCATCAATAATTATTAATTGCGGATCCTTTCCATCGAACATACTAAGATCTGGTATTCCTTGAAAATAATTTACGTTTCTCAAATTATACAACGGTTGCATTTCATCAAAACACCATGTAGTTTGAACAAAATTCACACTGCAAACTTCTTTTACATATTTTATAAAGTTTGTAACAAAATTAGATTTTCCACACCCACTTGGACCAGCCACTATTGCAGTAAATGGATGATTGAAATGAAACATTTTTTACTACCAACACGTGTTTCTGGTATGAGGTAAATGAAAATAATGAAACAATGTATCGAAAATTTAAAATATATATATTTATGTAAACTTAAATTTAAAATAGAATTAAAATTTATATTGTCTTAAAATAAAGGAACTGTATAACTATATTATTACATTAACAACTAGGTACTTTACAAAGGTGCGGTGAGGTAGGTACCTAACTAGATACTTAAATTCTAATATTACTTAAACTTAGTTTCTTAAACTATAATGCCCCCATGCTAAAGTATTTACAGAATTCGATAAAATAAGACGTTTAGTATCATTATGTGAAAGACATGTTTTGTTAATTTTTTGAGTGAAAATGACATGCTTTATTGACTTAAATCTATACATGTGTGAAAATTGAATATTTTTATCAAAGAGACACGTCTTATAGTTATCCATTGTAAGTTTTTTAGTTACACATTTATTGACTCCTTTAGCCTTTGTTATGATTCTATTCTCAACCAGCATTGCATACATTTTCGATCGTAAGCCCACAAACTCTGTAAAGATTTTACCGTTATTTTCATCTTTAAATAACCCTACTCTTTTTTTGTTGACAAGTGAAAAATTAAATACATTGTCTGGTGGATAATCAGATGTATCGAAGTATGTTTGAATATCGTCTTTAATATCTCTGTAAAAATCGTTTGTAAATATTTGGTAAACCAAACTGTCTGTATCTGTGTATAATAGATTGATATTGGTTTGAAATTTATTTTTCATGTAATTATAATGGAAATCATACATCAAAGTTTTGGAAATATCTAAAACACACAATCCTAAATAGATGGGTTTGTTGTAAACCAATTTTGTTTTACGAAGTTGTATTGCAACTAATTCTTCTGAAAATATGGAAAGACTATGAAATTCAGGTCTTGCTATCAAACTTTGAGCCCCTTGAATCTTCCCTCGATTTTCCCAGTGAGTGAGCAATTTAACATTTACCCGTTTCTCAATGTTTTCCATTGTTTTTCCAAAGATTGCATTGTTCATAAGCTTATAGAAATCCTTTTCGAAATCGGATTTGGCTTTGGTTCTTTGATTTGTATTTAATTCTATATACTTACTTAACCATGGACTTTGATCAAATTTTAAAATTCTATGAATTTTTTTAAGTTTTAACCCCATATTTAAGCATTGTATTAAATTTCTGTAGTGTATTACGTAGTTACTTTTATTATTTAGATTTGGAACCAGTTTAAAGTCTTTTGTATTTCCTATACAAACATTTTCTGGACAGAGTGGAAAATCAGAATGTAAATCATGTAAGTTATCAGGATATTCTAAATCTACTTCTAAAATATAGCCGATTTCAGAATCGATTGCAACTTTGAAATTAGTCTCAATATCAACCCACTGGAAACCTCCAACGGGGAGATACTGCGACATAGCCCAACCATATAAATTATTAGCATCAAGATATATTAAAAATGATGTTGCCCGATTTTCATCGTAATTATTCATATAGTGGTTGTTTGCTTTGGCATATCGATGACTGCACTGTGATACTCCACCTCGAATACCAGATTTAATAAAGGCAATTTTATCAAAATCTGTGAGCAACTCTAATTCTATTTTTGTGTATTTTAACATCGCATCCCAACTTAAACCTGGTGCTGTATAGTAATGCGCAGGATCCAAACCATATGTACTCATACAAACAGTTCTAAAGTTTTCAAAAATGTCACTTAGCAATAAAACATCTGTCTTTAAGTACAAATCAGAATAATCACTCATAGAACGACATTTAAAATGCTGCCAAACATCTTTAGCATGTTCATAGTCTTCATTTGAAACGTTTGTATCCGTTATTGAGCTAAAGAATTGGTTTTGTGTAGGAAGAGATTTTTGTTTAAGACTTTCTAGTCCGGTCATAAATTCATAAGGATATACACCTTTTCTTTTTAATCGGTTAAAATCCTGTTCAATCGGAAAATGTTTCCTCAATTCATCGAATTGATTGATGTTTAGATTATTTGCTAGTGTCTCCAAACTACATGACAAAAATTTCAGAGAATCTATAAACCGTAAACTTACTCGATGGTTATTAACTTTTAATAATTTTGAAAAAGATATATAACGCTCTTTGTTTTGGGGAATTATTTCCACTGCGCACCTTCAGCAAAATTTAAGGCATGGACAATAAAATGAGCATCATAATTACTTAGATTATGCAGGATAACCGGAACGAAACATTGACTTCTAAATTTACTGCTACATATTTCATGAGCAACACCTCGAAAAACGCCTGTATACCAATCGTGGTCTATTATTTGTTGGGATTTTAAATCTCTCCCACAAATGTAGCATGTAGTAGCTACAGCTATTTTATCTTTGTCCATATCTGTTAAAGGTAATGGACATTTTTGAAAATTATTTATTTTGGTAATTATTTCAATGTCTTTCTGTAAGCTTTCCATAAACTTTTTTGCACAGTCATCACCCACATAAGTTCTGTATTTGGAAAGACTGTCGTCATAAGCACATTTAATGTAATACCCGAAACTATATACATCATGTCTTTGAACATTTTCCGTATGAGGTAAATCTGGATCATTTGAACAGGATGTGATTGGTCTCAGAAATGATTCAAAATCTGCATATATAACGAACGGAACCTTGAGTTGTTTTTGATATTTATCAAATGAAACCTTATTATTGGAAACATTTTCACCGAACCAATTCTTTAAGCATGGTTTTTCGGAAGGTAAGTCAGTACGAATTTGATTACAATCTCGCTCTTGATGTTGCAATAACTGCTCGTGATTTGGAAAATACAATAAACAGCCATCACATAAATGTATTGCGGCGTGTCGCGAGGTGAGTTGACTTCTTATTAAACGTGACATATTTTTGATATAGCAATAATGACCATTAGAACCATTTGTTATGTATAATAAGTTAATGTGACAACTTTTTCGACACTTTGTGAAATATAAGGGGCCAACAACAGAATTTTGTTTTTTAACATCATCATATTCTAATCCGAAAACATTCACACTAATGTTGTTTAATTTTTCAACTTTTGAGATGTCACATAGTTTAACGGGGAAAGAAACCCCATCAAGTATTAATTTATTTTCATTTCTTACATATGATGTAACTCTATCAGCATTTTTTGCAACTGGATACAATGCCGACAGTAATGCCCATTGGAAACATTTAACGTCTGCGTTTTTAACATTTACTACTGCTTTTTTTGTTTGTATATCATGTGGTAATTCAATGTATGATGTACCACGTAGCGGGTTAAATTTATTGATATTCATATCAATGCTCACAATTTTGGATAAACTCCAACCACTATCCTTTTTTTCAAATTCGCTTATTTTGTTAGACAAAGTGTCCTTTAATGATTTTAAAAATATATCTAAATCATCACCTTGCATGATTATAAAGTTACTAGTTTGAAAGTCAAATGAGTTTTTTATTTCTTTTGTTTGTTGTACAAAATCAGCGTACAATATAAAGTTAACTTTAAAAATTATTAGTTCTTTAATAGCTTCATTGATTAAAACTGAAATTGTTTCATTGATTGATTCTACAAATAACTCAGGAGTTTCAAAATCTATTTTCGTTTTATCTATTTTAGATGTTATTTTGTATGTATAAACACGGTTTCCAAAAGCTGATTGTATAAGATCAACATTCGATAAAGAATGTTGAATTTTAACAGAGTTATATTTATGTTGTTTACTATTGAAATGGCTATTTAAATACCTCTTTTTTATTGGTAAATTGCAGGTAGTGCAATCTA
The DNA here is from genome assembly GCA_947578465.1 of Thera obeliscata. Classification (NCBI taxonomy): domain Eukaryota; kingdom Metazoa; phylum Arthropoda; class Insecta; order Lepidoptera; family Geometridae; genus Thera; species Thera obeliscata. Next base: position 11,995,869 of record OX387918.1, on the reverse strand, counting down.
CAGTTCCAGTTTCAGCTTCCATACAAAGATTGAGTAATTCATTATCGAAAATTGGGTCAAATGCTTCCTGCGATGTTGATGGTATTTCCAAATGGTTTTGTTCCTCTGGCCGTCTTCTCTTCATTTTATATATATGCCCTCTTCATCAGATATAGTATTATAATAGAATTGCTTGAAAGTGTTGTCTTCATCAACCTGCTCCACGGGGGAGTAACTTGGCGTGTCCTGTAACGACATGTTACTTTTATAAAATACATAGATACAAGTAGACATACAACATAAATGCAAAATCATAGATCACATCGAGCTCAAATAAAGTTTAAGTGGCGCTACAACAATTTGTCATCAAGGGTATCTTGAACTCGGTTTAGCTTATAGGTATTGATAGCGTTTAAGTACAAAGGTGAAATCAGAACTTACCATTTTATACGGTAGAACACGGAAACACTATTTATTGTGGCAAAGACTGTGTGCTGAGTAACGAATAATTTTAGAATACACGCAGATGTTATTACACGTTATAACAATACGAATGCACGAATGGCGTAAGACTGTGACAGTAACTCGGGGTTTTGGACATTTATAGCAGAGAAGTATTGCAAAAAACTGATGACATGTTTCAACAGGTATGCAGCGTCACATAACTCACATTGATTTATCTAAGATGTAATCTGACATGCTTTTAGCGTAGGTAGCAATAAACTGGCGTCATGTCTCGACAAGCAAAATGCCTTTTTGGGTGGTCACTACCTGTCGATTTTTTTTTATATTTGCATTCAATGTATAGCGATTCGCAATATAACATGACGCTGAACGATGAACTTCACGAAAATTTTATTTGCAATTACATCATCCACAGCTTATAATTAATGCCCACTGCTGGTTAATCAGGCGTCGAACAGTGCATCACAGTTAAGGTGTTAGGTTAGTTTATTTAAATAATAAAAATAATTGATAATAGTTAAATAATTCATACTTATTAAATAACAATTTCATATTATATGCATCGTGGGGGGCCGTACAATATTAAATAATATACATATAAAATAAAAATATATTGGTGTATTGCTAATAATAAATATTGATTATCATATTATCATAAGTTCTCAATTAAATACCTAAATGAAGTGAACATGCATTAGGGACTGCGCCTATCTCTACTACCTGCGGCGCAAGCCGGACACAATGGCTCAACCCTCATTATAAGGCTATTGTTCATTTATTGAGTATACAAGTGGCTTTGTAACTTTTGAATGGAAAGAGATGCGTTAAAATGGGTTAGGTCAATCGATTGGGCGTGTGCCAAAACATACAAAAAGACTCCAAACTTTTTTTTTTTTTTTTTTTTTTTAGTCGGCGCCATGGTAGGTCCGTCGTTCGCCACACCCTTTTTTGAGTGAGCCAGAATGAATCAATCCTTACTACTAGCGGTTGTACACAGTAGGCCCCAGGACGTGTGCAGTGCAAGCCTATATAGACTTGGTGAGCCGGTGTGTTACTCTCACGAGTTTACGTGCACCCCGAGTGTTGTAAACCCGCGCATGCCCGTCCAGTTAATCAGCAGCTAGTGTAGTCGTTTAACTCCACAAAAAACATAGCTTGGTTCGGCACAGCGCGCCTCGCTCGAGACTGCTGCGTTTTTAAACGTAGCCTCACACAGCGCAGCACAGCATGCTTTGTTTGTATCCTCATTAAAATATTAGACGAGCGAGTTGACTAAACATAGCACAGCGCAGTACAGCGCAGTATAGCTCGATTTTGATTTGTCACCCTAACGCCCGCACCTAGCTTGGCCACCTGCGCCTCCAAGCGTAGAATTTATATTAAAATGCCCCTAACTTTTCGAGGTATAGACGGACGAATACTTTATTTTTATTGCTAATAAAAGTATTTTATTCAATCAAATTTCAAGGATCACGGAGTATGGTAATGTGAGCATCGGAAGTTGACGACTATTTTTAAATTAATTAACATTGGTATATATTTATTATGTATAAGTATGACAACTAGTTTTGTATGACAATTGAGTTTTTCTCAAGCTAAATTTAATTTATAATTTAGAAAAAAAAAACCGACTAGCCCTTTCAATTCAATTAAATTAAATATAGTTTTATTTCCAAAAATAAACGTACAGAAAATACACAGTCCATAGTTAGAGAAGGCAGGCACATATAAAACTAAAGATACAAAATAACATTTAAATATAAACTAAAAACCAACAAACACACTAACAAACGCTTTGTCTCTTTGACTGTACCTACGCGTACAGTCTACGGGTTAAAAAGGGAACCTTTTTAACCCTCTGTCGAATACCATTTAAGGTATACTTTGCCATTTTTAGGAAAAGTGGTAACCATGGCAGTTCCATAATGTTTAGCACACAATCTGATACAGATTGAGAAGGTGTATTTATGTACCCTGTAAAAGGTACATGATGCAGGGTTATTCCCACTGGCCCCCAGTGGACATAAGCGGGAAAACAAACACAAAAACCTTCGTGCTCGTCTACTGGGGCCGATGGAAAGTTTTTACATGCATAGATACTAGGTCATTAGGTATTCTATGCTATAGCCGAAACTTTCCTTCTACCCAAACATTTCAACTAATTCCCAAATAGAACATAATGCCACATAATATCATCATCATCATCTACAGCCTGACTTAACCCACCGGACATAGACCTCTCTGCTCTTGTCATTCTATGTCTATGTCTATAGCTGATATAATACTTATTCATTTTTTTTGTAAATACATACTTACTACTCTACTGTTTTTACTTCGGCCCGCTTCCACTCCAAATATTGCTAGGCCCTGTACATTAGGACCTATTATGTATTCACCATTTTTTACTTTAATACCTCACCATGTGTTACGACCTAGACGTGACGCTGATATTGTTTTTCCTTCGACAGACCAGCACAGGCTAACAGACGGTTAAGGTTGGATGTATTTCAGAGGAATGGGTATAGGTACTCACGATTCGGCGTCTTTCTGATTGTTCACTGTAGTGCACTACTTGTTTTAACTGATTTTGAGGATATTTCACATTTAGATTGGTTTTTGATAAGGTTTTGGAAAGCTTTCACATTTATTTGATTTTTGATACGCGGCACCACAGAGCACCAAACACGCTTTTGGCGCGGCACACACACGCTTCACAAGGATGGGGCAGGCATCTTTTTTTTTCACATGACAGTTCTTCTGTTTCTTTTAGATTTGAGGTGGCCGTGGCGCGAAATTTGAATCGCTGTGAGCTTGTGATAGGTAGGTATTACAGGGTATTGGATTGGAGGGATAAAGATGTATGCTGAAGCCTGAACACCATGTAACATAATAATTGCAATAAATAATATGAGTATGAGTATAAATTTTCTGGATATTCCACACAGCAATGTAGCCCCAAACTAAGCAGAGCTTGTGCTATGAGAAATGTGCAAACGAAGCATACCTTTAATTAAATTCACCAATACTATTCTGCTTTCGGAATATTTCAGTACTTGTGGAGTTAGAAGTACTGTTAGTTGTTGTTAGTTGTGATGTTCGCAATTGTTTTCGTGCACGAGTTGTTCAAATTTAATTTAAACGTTTGTTTAAAATTTCGAGAGCTTTTAATTGAAACTTTCTGTAAAGTTCGATGAAGTATTGATTACTTACATTGAGTTAAACAATCGTTATCGAGCTTTATACATTACTATCTATCGCCCTCGTCTTTACTCGATTAGTGTTTAAGTTTAAAGCCTATGTTAAGAATAATTTAATAAAGAAAGCGTACTATACTCTAGATAGCTATATGAATGATAAAACTGCGTGGCCCGATGTCCCGGTCACTCTACCCATAGGAAGCTAACATGTCAATTTGCAATGTCTGTGCCTGTTCTTCTAGGCTTGGTCGCGTGGAACTGGCACCTATAGACTAACTTAGCTTTAAGACGTTTCAAAGTGATTCTTACATCGTATGGAATAACATTTTATTGAGTTGAGTTGAGCTGAGTGGTTTTTGACAAGCACTTTATTCCAAGATGTATTGAACCGTTAGGTTGTGATTGAAGCTTAAACATCGAAACCCACGATGCGATAGAGTGTGCGTTCCAACTGCACCATGGTCGCTTCGAACTCCAACCGAGTATTTGACTTGACCGGCATCGGGCATTCGATATATCATATTTGTTCAATAACAAACAAGTTTACACGAAAACTGTATTTCTGAAGGTATCCACACACAGCAGAGAGAGAATATCGAGTTTTCGGACAGCTAGTTCCAGGAACTGGAAGAACACAGGAACCACAATATCAATCACAGGAACCAATAGTGCTTCCTGTAGGCTGAGACCACTTTCCACAAACAAATACAACATGCCTATAACTGAGAATCAATTGCATTACATCGAGTTACTATGTACTGCGTACTAGAGAAGCTATTCAGAACAAAAGTCTTTTCCATTTTTAACAAGTTATAACTTAGGTTTGCTACAGCGCTTGTGGTTAGATCGTCTAACCAAGCCAAATAAATGCAGCACTAAATTGCTCCAAAGGAAAATAACTGGTGCGTGATATCGAGCACCAGCCCGCACCAGCACGCACGACACACCATGGGAACGGTTTCGTGCGCCGAGGTGCGCGGTAGCACAGGAGCATTTTCTGTGTGCGTTGCCGTGCGTCGTCGCGCGCGGTGCGGGCTGGTGCGTGATATCACGCATCGTAGGAAGGCGGCATAATGTGCTTTCGTTTTATTCAAGTTCGCTGGTAGCGCAATAAGTGCTTTCACTAATTGTATCGTCTAATCAAACGATCCCAACACGCAGCGCTTCATTGCTTGAAGGTTATATTCTTCGTGTAGCTTCGTGTGAGTATGCTGGCCGGCTTACCCGCTGTGTTAGTATGCCAGTTAGAGATGTGCCGTCTATATATGTATAGCACAACAATATTCATAATAGTCATAATACCTTATAGTTCGAGGGTGCAATTGGTGCTTACACCCGAGCTAACTATTCTGCTTTACATCTCGATTGTGAGGTAAGTAGAAAAAAACCGGCATTACAATAAAACATTGTTTTTCAAGAACGAAATTGAGCTTCGCCGTTCGATATTTAAAATTGATGACTTTTATACTCGCATGTCTTCATGCTTCGAGGCTGAATAGCAAAGCGACCTCTTTGGACTGAATGCATGATGTCTATCGCCACTCGCCAGTATGATGGTTAGATGTAGGTACGCGAACTTTTTGAAAGAAAGAATTGCTTTTTTTTAATTACTTACCGCCCTAGGGCTTTTTTAATTAATGTGCTAATTAGTCACCTTCAAGCCCCATTTGGAGGTAATTAGAAACTATTTACCGATTGTTATAATAAAAGATACGTACCCCATGACGTACCGGATCCGCAGACCCATCCGCACGTAGAGCGCGAGGATCATGAGGCCGGGCAGGATGAAGAACACGAGGCTGCTCAGCTCACAGAGGTACCACGAGGGCAGTTCCAGCATCGCGCAGAACGCGCTCTGTGAGGACGCGTTGCCGGACCCTGCATGGGGAAAACATGAGCTATAGAGGTTCACTCGTTGGCTGAGCTTGCGTCTAGGTTTCTATTATTGAGCTAGATTTTTTTTTATGAATCTATTATTATTTCTTGTTTTGTAAAAGGATCATACATCAAAACTTGGGCACCAAGTCGTAGTTTGTTGCCAGTTCTTCCAGACTTGATATTTTGATCGCGTGGAACTGGCACCTAGACTTACACGTTTCAAAGCGGTCCTTAATTGTGATACCATTGAATTAATACATTTTATGACTTTTAATTTTAAATTGAAATTGAATGACTTTTAATTTGACTTTGTTGATGATTTACGGACGCTGTTTCTTCTGGATTGCCGAGGACAGGATTTATAGCAAAACTCAACACTCAATATACTCGATACATGGAAGGGTATAATTATATAAAATACTACACTAATTAGGTATATACCTATGTATTTTATTGTTGTTTTTGTTTGTATTGTACCAAAATGTGATCTTGTAAAAATGTGATTTACTTTTTTATAAATTGTAAATTTCTTACTTGCAAATAAATGATTTATATTGATAGCTCAGTTGGTTTGGTTGGTCAGCCTTATAGATCGTGGGATCGATTACATAAAAGGTCTAAACATTTTATTGTAATCTGGTGTTGAAGGTTCGAAATGATAAAGTTAAATATCAGGGAAGGAAGCGCGAAACAGGCGCGAACAGAAATAAAACACCTGACCTTATACGAAAAAGTATTTTGTTTTATGTCTATCGTAATTTATGTGATGTGAGTAAAGGTTACTAGGTTTACGAATCGTAAAGTTACCGTAGTACCTACCTCTTGAACTCACATTTTAAGTAGTTCCTTGAAAATACATCAAGCTCGCTTAAATTTTGTAGAAAGTCAGCATTCTCATCAACCTAAAGAAGTGCACTACTGGATTTTCAAGCTTATTTCGCAGATCGCGTATCTAGGCGCTTTCTTTGCGCATGTCGTATCTAGTAGATAATGGGGGCTAAAATTTATTCAAAATAATAGATTTATTTTATTCTATAGGTATATTTTTAGAAATAAGTAATAATCTTTATAAGTTTTGAAATGATTGATAAGAAATTAGTTTTTATAAATAGTTTAATTTGATATTTAAATGCTTTTAGAAATCTGTATTAAAATAATAATGATTATTGAAGTAAGAAAGAAGGATAGTCTTTAATGTTTAAAATAAAAAGCTATTTTAATTTATTTAATTTAAGAACAATGTAGTTGCTTTAAAACGATTTGATAAATAATATTATATTTTATTATTAATTGTTCGAAATTAATAACAATTTATTATATCAATAAATTGTTATTGGTAGTCAGAAGCTACGCAGAACGGATGACGATAATGCCGATAGGGGGCGCTGTCTATCAACTGTCATGTGGGTCGCCTGACTGAGGCTAGGCGAGGCGGTGGATTATTCTGGGCTTGGGACTCGAAGGAGAAGGTTATCGTTTCGTTCTGGGTACTGTCGATGTAATTCGGCTCTGAGTACACCCCTTGATTGTTAAGATAAGTACCTACCTAGTTCGCTATATCTCTTTGTAGTTGAGATATTTTTACTGTAAGGTAGTTTTGTGTTGAATAACGTGACTAAAGCTATAATTTAGTTAAATAAAGTGTAAATTGTAAAGACATTGATGTAATTAAATCATTTACTTACTATTCTATATTTTCTTTCTAAAATAAAGTTACCCTGATCTAATACGCACATCTGTTCTGTGCGCAAAGCTTTAACAACAGTAATCTCTTCTCCAAACATCCACGTATATTAAATGAGTTTCCAAACAAAAGTATTTTAAGGACTTTTTGTTCCGAACTCGGTTTTACAAATAAATAGCCAAGTTTATTTGTTCAACTGATTTCAGAAAGACTTAAATATACAACGAAATGTCCGTGATTTCGTTCAACTGGCGTTATAAACCTCCCACTGTGTCTTCTAGTGCATATTATTCCTGACTTTATAAAGAGCGAGGGCGCTAAGCAAAATAAATAATTCGCTACTCGTAATTTCAAAGAAAACTTACAAGAAACTGATTTTATATTATCAGTAGATTTATTTCTCACAAAACATCTCAAAAGCTAGGTTTCTCTAGACATTCCAGAAACAATATTTTCATTATTTCAGTATATTTATTGCCTTATGTATGTAAAAACAGTGTCAGATCTTAGAACTAGTTTTGAATCAATATTATATTATTATATATGTTGGTGATGGGCGTTAGTATGGTGATAGGCAGTAGGTTTAAGAAAGTCAAAACACAAAGTAAACTTGAAATACTTTTATTCGCGGGAAGTTAGGGCAAAAAAACCAAAGGTGCGTGTGACGTACGCGGGCCCGTATTCGCGACGACTGACCATCTTGTAAATTTTAAAATCTATGCTAACGAGCCTTCCCCGCGCCCCTTACGTACCCCGCACGCGCCCTGGGTTGAACTCATAGAATGCATTAGTACATTTTTGTAATAGAAAAACATTATATTTTTAAGTAGGTATGCACTGATTTGATTGCGTCGCTTACACGCCCCACCCCAGTGCTGCTAGCAGCACTCATCAACCAACGGGATTCGAGCGACGCGTGCAGCTGATCGGGTGAGTACTCCATTCATGGTCTTTACTCTTATCATTCTGACACGTTTATCTTTTCCAGGGCATACTTCTTGTATCAAACCTTTCGGCCACTTATTCCTGGGCCCATTTGGGTCAACTAAATATACCAGATCACCCACTTGCAGGGGTCTTTGTTCCTGGTTCCACTTTTTTCGAGGTATCAGATCAGGTAGCACTTCCTTCACCCATCTATTCCAGAACATGTCAGCCAGTCGATGAGAAATTCGCCATTGTCTTCTTAGGTACAAGTCAGAATCATCGAATTTACCTATCTGCGGTGAATCTAAAGATGTTCCCAGTAAAAAATGTTTCGGTGTGAGTGTTTCAGCGCTTCCAGGTTCTACAGACACATGGGTGAGCGGTCGGCTGTTCACTATGTTCTCTATCTCAGCTAGCAGCGTGATCAGAACCTCATCGCGTGGAGATCTCTCTTTGAGTACAACTCGTAGTGATGTCTTGACGCTGCGGATGAGGCGCTCCCAAGCCCCACCCCAGTGTGGGCTTGCAGGCGGTATAAATGTCCATTTAGTGCCATGATTCAAAGCCTCGTTCGTCAGATCGTTCTCGTTCAATTCTTGTATTGACTTTTTCAGCTCGGCGTGCGCACCTCGCAGATTGGTGCCGTTATCGGAGAACAGCTGTTGCGGCCAGCCTCGCCGTGCGGCCATGCGGCGCAGCGCCATGATGAAGGAATCGGTAGTTAGTGTGGCTACTACCTCTATATGAATGGCCCTCACAGTGAGACACGTGAAAAGTACTCCATATCTTTGTTCATGTCGTCTCCCAACAGTGACCCCCAACGGGCCGAACAGATCAACTCCACAAAAAGTGAATGGACGTTGATGATGAGCCATTCTAGCATGAGGTAAGTCACCAATTCTTGGTATTTCCGGTTTACATTTTCTCAATCTGCATAACATACATTTTGTTACCACATTTTTTACAGTTGGTCGTAATCTGATTATCCAATATTTTTGTTTTATTTCGTTTACCACCATTTCTTGGTTTCCATGGGCAGCGTTGACATGATAATGTCTCACTATCAGACGAGTAATATAATTTTTTCCATCGTCGGCGGCAGCATCGATCCGGCCACCAGCGCGCAGGACTCCGTGACCATCAAGGTAAGGTGACAAGGTAAGTAGTTTACTCGTAGTAGGTATGTCCATAGAATTTCTTAGTAGCGTAATTTCTTCTCCAAATGATTGAGCTTGCGAGTATTGTAGCAGTAGACGCTCGGCCTTGTCCATGACGTCATCGTTCAAATTGTAAGTAAGTTGCCTCGGTCCAAACTTACGATGTATGGCCTCAAGTCCCTTATCAACAAAGGTAAGTACTCGCGACGTTGCTCGAAGTAAACGTAGCCACGAAGAAAATTTGGTAGGTTCAGGTACAGGTAAGTCATCATTTTGCATGTTTATAATATTTACCACTTCTAATTGCGATTCTTTGTTCACAGGTTCGAGCACATCGAGCGGCCATTTATCACAGTCTTTTTGTAGAAAATTTGGGCCATTTAACCATTCGTTTTGTAAAACTGAGCAGTCATAACTTTCTCTCGTTGCAATGTCGGCGACGTTTTCTTTAGTTGGCACATATCGCCATTCATTTATTTTTGTTAAGTCGTCTATTTCACCCAAACGGTTCGCAACATAAGTTTTGTAACTGCGAGAATCATTTCGTATCCATTGTAGTACAGTCGTTGAGTCGCTCCAAAATATTCGTTGTTCTGCGACCATTGTGTGCTCCTTAGCTATCGTGTCTGCCAGTCTAGCGGCTAACACATCATCATCATCATCATCATCATCATCAACCTATTGCAGTCCACTGCTGGACATAGGTCTCTCCCATGGCGCGCCACTGAGCCCGGTCTTTGGCTCTTCCCATCCAGTTGCTGCCCGCCACCCTGCGCAAGTCGTCGCTCCATCTAGTCTGAGGGCGTCCTACACTACGTTTGCCTAAACGCGGTCTCCACTCCAGAACTCGTTTATCCCAGCGGTTATCGGTTCTTCGGCAAACATGACCGGCCCACTGCCACTTCAGCTTGCTTGTTCTTTGGGCTATGTCGACAACTTTGGTCCTCTGTCGAATGACCTCGTTCCGGATCCTGTCTCTAAGAGAGACTCCGAGCATAGCCCTCTCCATAGCTCGCTGAGCGACTTTTAACCTATGGACCCGTCCTGCCATGAGTGTCCACGTTTCGGCTCCGTATGTCATAACTGGTAGGACGCACTGATTAAAGACTTTGGTTTTCAAGCACTGTGGGATGGGCGACGAGAAGACCTGACGAAGTTTCCCAAATGCTGCCCAACCAAGCTGAATTCTCCTACTTAGCTCCTTTTCAAAGTTGTTTCTGCCTAGCTGGAGGATCTGTCCGAGATAGACGTATTCCTCAACAACTTCGAGGGTAGAGTTAGCGACCGTGATCGGTACTGGGGTAATATGCTCATTGACCATGATTTTGGTCTTATCCAAGTTCATGCCCAGTCCGACCAGTCGAGAGGCATCAGCTAAGCTGTTCAGCATTTGCTGTAGCTCCTGCAACGATTCTGCCATGATGACGATATCGTCCGCAAATCGCAGATGTGAGATATACTCGCCATTTATGTTAATGCCCCGTCCATTCCAGTTCAGTGTCTTAAACAGATCTTCCAACGCGTTTGTGAACAATTTCGGGGATATAACATCCCCTTGTCTCACTCCGCGGCGCAGTTGGATAGGTTTAGACTGCTGGTTTTGTACTTGGACGGTCATTGTAGCGGAGTCATAAAGGCATCTCAGCACCTCGATGTATCGCCAGTCAACTTGGCATCGCTGCAGGGACTCCAGAACAGCCCAGGTCTCGATGGAGTCAAACGCCTTCTCATAGTCCACAAACGCTAGGCACAGAGGCTGATTATACTCCTCTGACTTCTGTATAATCTGGCGCACTGTGTGTATGTGGTCTATGGTACCGTATCCTCCTCGAAACCCAGCCTGCTCTGGTGGCTGAAACTCATCAAATCTTCGGGCTAGACGATTCGTGATTACCCTAGAAAACAATTTATAGATGTGGCTTAAAAGTGAAATAGGCCTGTAGTTCTTCAGTAAGGTTTTGTTCCCTTTTTTGAAGAACAACACAACTAGGCTCTTATTCCATGCCACTGGAGTTCTCCCATTGGTGATGACAGAGTTAAATATACGCTGAAGCTCCTGAAGGATTGGTGTGCCACCTGCCTTCAGGAGCTCTGACGTTACTCCGTCTTCTCCCGGGGCCTTTCCATTCTTTAATTGTTTCAGGGCCAGTTCGATTTCGTCTAGGCTAATTTCAGGCAGGTCTTCGGTGTAGTGGCGGGTTAATGTGGCTCTTGCGTCCTCGTTACTAGGTTGGGGTTGTAATGCGTGCGAGCTGTACAACTGACTATAGAATTTCTCAACTTCGGTGAGAATCTCTGGCTTGGAGACGACGGTTGTGCCTGTGTCAGTTTGCAATGCAGTCAGGTTGCTTCTCCCGAGGCGCTGAACAAAACAACAGCGGCTAACACAGCGGCCTGTAATTCCAAACGCGGCACTGTGATTGGTTTGGTACCCGCTACACGGCATTTGCTCGCAATAAACGCTACGCGCGGAAACTGGTTATCTATCCACCGCCAGTAAGCGACAGCGCAGAATGCTTTTGTAGATGCATCGCAAAATATATGCATTTGTAGGTTCTTATAACCAGTTCTAGTAGTGAGCGGTTGCTTGTTAGGTATAGAAGGCAGTGGCAGCGGCGTAGCACGCGTAGAACTCGTAGCACCGTCAGGGTCCGCTACGAGCGTAGCACTATCTATAGGCGAGTGCATCAAGTGCGGCTGCGACGGCAGGTATGTTCCTTTCTCCGTCTCACTCACAGGTATAGTAGCTGCCGGATAGTACCTAGGCAATCGTATTTCATTTATTGTTTTTAGTAAACAAATCCATTTAAGCCACTTCGTATAAATTTCATTGTTAACGGGCTCATCCCAGCTGATATCAAGGCGCCATGTCTCTTGTAAAATAATTTTTCCATTGATGGTGAATGGCGATAAAAATCCATAAACGTCGAAAATCGACATGACTACTCGTAGCATCTCTCTTTTCGAAGGTATCTTCTGTCCATTAATTATCTTTTCGGGAACCTTTTTAAATGATACATCGAACCTCAAAGTATCGTCATTAGTATGCCATAAAAGACCGAGTGTTCGTTCTCCATCGTATTGCTGTCCCATTTTGAACCTTACAGCTGACGCACCGAGAGTCTCTTTAGGTACGCTGTCCAGCACCGCTTCGCTATTACTTATCCAATTGCGTATTTGAAAACCTCCTTGTGAATGAATATGAGTTATTTCTTTTATCAATTGGATTGCGGTCTGCTCGTCCGGTAAACTATTTATGTAGTCATCCATATAGTGCTGTGTATATATAGCCGCAGCAGCTGTAGGCATAGTAGACTCGAAGCGTTGAGCGTTCTTGTTTTTTACAAATTGCGCGATAAACGGGGAACAATTGGCGCCAAATATTAGTGTCGTCATCACGTAGGTTTTTATCGGTTCTTGTAACATTTCAGGGCTGTAATTTGTCATAGGGTCGCCTCTGTAGAGGAATCGTAAGGCGTTTTGATCTTGAGGACAAATTTTGACAATTAAAAACATATCTTTTATGTCTCCCATGACCGCTATTTTATTCTCTCTGAAGCGTAACATTATTCCGAATAGCGACATAAGTAGGTCCGGCCCTTTGAGTAGGTAGTCATTTAGTGATAACCCTGAAGCTGACGCCGCAGCGTCGAATACCAATCGTAGCTTCTTTTTATTTGGATTATCGACCCCGAAGTGCGGTAAGTACCATGTTTTTGGTGTAGATTCAGTATTTACTAATTCTTTTGCATAACCATTTTGTAGTAAATGTTGTACACGCTCGTGGTACCTATTTGCGTATTCTGGGCTTTTTCTCATTTTATGTTCTACTCCTCTGAGACGGGTCATAGCCATAGGTAGTGAGTCAGGCATTACGCAATTGTTGTCCTTCCAGGGTAAGCCCACTTGCCACCGGCTGTCTGTGAGCGTGGCGGTTTGTTCCAGGTACTGCCGGGCACGCTCGTCTTATGAGTTCTGTCTAGGTTTAGAGGCAGAAACTCCCATAGATTCCATAGAAAAATAACGTCGTACATCATCATGAAGATCACGGAGGCTACAGACATCATCATCATTAACATAGTTGGATGGACTGACCTTGTCGTTGCTCAAGAGGAGGGAAGAATGGTTCTCTTGTACCATGGTACCTGGGTGCGGCACCTTGCCGTGCAGGCACCAGCCCAGCGGCGTGCGGGTGGCACAAGGCTCGCTTGGCCCGCCCACTATCACTTCCAAAGGTATGAGTAACTGATAATTGTCCTGTCCGATTAGCACTTCCGGTTTGGTGAGACCGGCACTCAGTTCACCACTAAGTTTGTGTAAATATTTATAGTTTTCACATTTCACTGAAGTCAAGTCTTGTTTAGGCAAACTTAGTTCGTTAACACTACGTACACTGATGCTATATTTATCACCTTGTTTATTTGATAAGTTCAAGTCCAACAGTTCCGTGTCACACAACATTTCCGTATTGTCCCAAGCACCGCGCACTCGCATCGACAACTTGCGGCCGCGCAAACCCGCGCGCGTCGCTAGTTTCGCACTAATCATTGACACAGTGGAGCCGTCGTCTAGTAACGCACAGCTGTTGAATGTTCCGTTAGGTCCGTCAATCACTATTGGTACCACTTTCAATAACACTGAACAGTTCCGGGTGATGTTTACATGATTAATGTTTTCCACTGTGTTTTCAGGTTCTGTAGTTGCAGATGGTGGCTGCACTGCAGCAGGTGCACTGCTGTTTTGTCGCACGCGCGACGGGTAATGCAGGAGGCGGTGGTGAGGTTCACCGCACCCGTCGACGTCACAGGCAGCAGCTGGGCACGTCTCTCGATCGTGCTGCGATTGTAGACACTTGAAGCATATACCTACGCGCTTCACAAAGGACCAGCGGTCCTTACGCAATGACCTTTTAAACTTTTTACAGCCAGTTAGTTTATGTGAAGATGTATCGCGACAAAAACGGCACTTTTGATCGCTTTGTTTACATTGTTCAGCTTGCACTAAAACAGTTTGATTTTGAGAAAAGTTATTTTCACTATATTTACGTTTATTGTCCCATCGTACTTGTATTAGGCTAGCGCTGCATGTAGATATCTTTATAGCTTCTTCGCTTAAAAAATCCGATAGGATATCTAGTCTAGCCTTCTTCCGTTCCATTATGTGCGGGTAACTATAGTCCGCCCATTTAGACAATAGCACTGTAGGTAATGAGACGGCCCCCCCCTATACTCCACGCTAGATCCTCCTCCTGCTACATGCTGATGATGATGAATGATGATTGATTTGGCAAACGAATGATAACTCATACTTACGACTCAACAGTATCCTGTGTCTAAAGACCTAGGCTGCTCTTTAGTAATAATGTCCTAGTCTATCAGAGTGATACTAAATGTAAAAGATTATAGATTTTGTATGTTTCCTGCCTAGTTGGGTGAGCTTGGGAATTATTAAGAATAATGAATGAAATTCGTTATTTGACTCAGTAATGGTTTGTTTAATGAACAAAACAAATGCACATGAAATTCTTTATACAAACTATAAATCAAGCACATGAAATCAATATAGATTATAAGTAATTGTTTATAGCAAAGTATGACACACAATGATAACAAGTTTATTATTGAATAAAACTAGATATTTACTCTAAAGGTTTGACAAAATATATTTTGTCGGTATTGGACCGCCGCTTTCGACTGAGCAGGGAAGATATTTACAGGTCACCGAAGTTCACGGCAAATAACTTACTTGTCATAGGTCTTCCCTCATCACAACCAATATAATTGTTGTTCCTCGGGAGGGTGAGAGGTCAGAAGGAACACTCTTACCCTCCCTACACCCAATACCAGATAAAACAACGATTTACTGTGATAACACTGATCACAAGCCAAGAAAATCGGCTTATCATAGTTTAATGGGACTCGGCTCTAGGAGAGCGGGTTGATATTATAATTATATATAATAATCACAGATAATTTATACAGTGGTTATTGCGTCCAATTGGTTTGAGGAGAATCTTTATATGTTAAATGAGTCCGTATTTAGGACAATTTATGTATGCGATATGATTATTTGTATCATCTCAAACCAATAGTCAGAATTTTGTTATCGACTTAGCTCTTTTACAAACTCGAAGCAGGTCGTCAGACACTATTGTCACTGATTCTATAAATTAACTTTACATATAAATTAACTCTACTATTCTTTCAAAATTAGCAATAAAACACTGCTTCTATCAAAACTGTATCATAGTAGACACGTGGTATTAAACCCCAACCCTTCTTTATCTCAAGACTCAAGGCTTGCGCCCGACTCCGACCCCGCCATCTCCTCAACTATTCCCGCCGTCCGTCTCTGCGTCCTATTTACGCGTTTCGCACGCGCAACTCGCGGTCCCGTTATGCCTTCTAACAGATAGAGATAGCATGTGGGTATGCATCTATTTCTGTCTCTGTCTCTAATCTGAAATTAGGAGAATTATTTAAGTACTTGCTCATCCTTTGTTTACGTGTGTCAAACGCCATAGATAATGACTTTGTACTCTATATTAGCTGGAACTCACTGGAACACCTATAAAGTCGCTGTATAGATAAAACAGTGTATATTAAATAGTAAGATTAATAATGTTGATAATATTACACCTTACAATAACATGCTCTCAAGGGCCCTTAATCTAAACATTCGTATTAAGCATTTATATTCAGCCTTTAATAATTATAACATTTCATAGCATTGTATTTTAAAACATCGTTCTATATGGCGCTAGAAGCCACCATCGTGTTTCAGGTATCATAAGCTGTTCTAAGATCCCTTTTTTATGTCCGTTTTCTCGGAATCCGTGTCCTTGTACAGATTGCATTCCTTTAGCAATAAATTACTGCATCTTTTTCGATGTTTTTATTTGAGTTTTGAACGTCTGTGAGAAATCGAAATTCAACCTAAGTATTGTAGATAAAAAAAAATATTTCTTTAAGATAAACCTATGCTTAAATAGCTTTCAAGTAGGTAGGTAGGTATCTCAAATACCGTACCATCACATTCCACCCTATGAAAATTTTATCATGAAGAAGAATCAAAGTTTCAAATGTTAAACTTTTCAAACACTAAACTAAACCTATACTAGACTTAACTTGACTACATCGTTGCATTACAATTGATTCTCCACTCGATAGTCATATTTTCAGCCTAAACTTTCAACTGAGCTGGCCACTTGGCCACCCTCGGACCTTACTTATTTTTAAGTAAGCAACCGTATGACTATTGACTATTAAAGTCTTTCCTAGAACGTAAAGCATTGCAATCTTTACGACTCCATTTATTTCACGAGATATCCGCAAATGTTTTTTTTTATAATTCCACTAGCACAAACACGATGTGTCTACTAAAATTTCCTTGATCGACATGAATGTTTATAATGAATTCATTTTGCATTATTTTTGGGTTCTACAATTATTGTCTTACTTTTGGAGCTTATAAAAACAATACTGTTATTTTGATAGCGCCCACCCTCTGATGATTGGTATATTCATAATCGGCGATTATAAAACAAACTGTGTTTAACATTGGATTCGAAGCATAAATCTGCCTATCAACGATACGTTAATAGCGGTATAAGGTTAACCTTGTCACTGTATAAATCATCTTTATTATGAATGCAAAGGCCAGTTAACCTTCCTTTTTTATTTTTATGTCTGTATCAACAAAAGGTATAAGTATTCCCTCTCTGATTGCCATAGTACAAGCTACGCTTAATTTGTGCCTTGATTTGTCTTAATAGTGTTAAGTGGATCATTCCAATAATCAATAACAATCGTCCTCAATTTTTAATTTAATTTAATAAATTCAGTTTCAAACTCATATCTTGTTTGCCAGTCTTGTTAGAGAATTTTTTCTCATAAGAATGCAAATTCTAGTAAGGATTTAGTCGATCCAAAATGACTATGCAGCTCATTAAAAAAGATTAAAATTTATAATTTTATCACTAAAAGTTCTGGAGAGGATTTCGATAACCTTAATTGTTATCCGGCCGCGAGGGGTCGGTTTCTTCAGCTAAGCGAATCCTGGTTCTCCATCCCTTACCAAGTTCATAAAGACTGTAATCATTGAAGCAATATTGAAACGGTAAAGAGCAGCGATATCACAGTTTTCATCTGCCCATCCGGAGGCAGTCTGTATATTGATAATCGGTGCCAATCTATTGCTTCCAACTTAGGTCAGACCCAGACAGACAAGACGACTATATTTGGAGCGGCCGCCCTCTTTGCGCGACCAATCAAGGTGCGTTTTAGTATAGTGTGTGCTTAAGACCCGCAGGTCACACAGTCACATGTGTCAAGTCATTGTTCAGTCTTAATAGCTTGACAAAGCTGGGAAGAAATAGCTCCCTATAACATCATGGATTAGTCTGTTTAGCAACAGTGCCTTGCAAATAAATTTGTTGTTATTGCACAATAACTACAATATAAATGAACTCGAATCTAGATAGTAGCAAGTACTACAGTGTGAGCCATAAAATAACTTGAGCTAATAGTCATTAAGGTTCAATTTTTTCCATAGTATTCTGAAAGAGTTATTTTGTTGAACTACTTTCTAACAATTTATACATTTCTAATAATATCAAAATATGCATAGCTAAACTCGATAAATTTAACATCGTGAGATGGTTGCAAAATTCAGGTGTTAAAAATGGTCACCTGGCATTATTGATTCAACTCAATTCTTTATACGTGGGAGACACGTTACATAAAGATTTTACATTCTTGTAATCAAGGTAATAACGTACTATGTGTTTGTTTTGTCTGAAATTTTCTGGAAGAGATTTAAATACCTTATTGATTTGTAAAAGAACTTTGTTGATTACTCCATGAGTAATGAGTAAAATTGTAATAGTACGAGTTGATTATTCAACTTTATTCCTGAATATGGTAAGGCATTGCCACACATTCTTTGGTTAAATTGCGTGCTGGCTTGTATTGCATAATAATTTAGCGTTATTTTTTCTGAAAACAAAAACGTTCGCCAGTGGCCGCTTGGTAACACATCTGTTTACAATACCAGTGATTTGAGAACGGAAAACGAAACGAGACAATGGCGTTTTTTTGTCTGTCCCTTTTGTTTTTATGTGTCTGACTTTACAAGCCTGCTAAGATTTTTGGCATAACAGAAAGTCTTATTTTTATGATAGACAAAGGTTTGGAAATATTCTCAGATTACAAAGGCCTTCTCAGACATGTTTATGATACTTGTAAGGGATACAAAAACTAAATTGCTTTAAAGTGTTTTGAAAACGCTACGTTTCTGGAACATGTGCGATTATCGCAATGGACGATAGGTTTATGGCTTTTCAAGAAAAAACTAGTTGGGTCTCTATCTTCAATCACGTGCTTGAAAACGGTTCTTGTTAAATACCGGGCAAGCATTGAAAAATAAAAATATTTGTTAAATAATTTTTTAAGGTTTACCACATTTGGTTTACCTATTTGTATTTTCTCTGGTATTCTAATCATAGGTTTAAAATAAATGAGATGACTCACACTCTATTACAAATTACTCTCACATTATTATGAGATTTATTATCCCACAAGATTCTCGTTTTTAAATGGAACCTTATAATGTTACCTTATAAAAGTATTAAATTCGGCATTTCAATTTATGCACATACTTATTTGTTAGCTGCTAATAAAAATACCACGGCTTTGTTTGTTTTTAATTTATTTAAAGCCGTATTAAAAACATTTTAAATAATTTTGTCCATTCTCAGTAATGGCTAAAATTTCACCATTATTTTTCTATGGCCTTATAGTTTACTTTGCCAGCTGTGTCGGCCGCTATGTTCCTTTTTTGAAACAATTGCGCCTTTGTTCCCAGTATCGGTTCTCATGAAGTGAGCCTGTTTTTATTTTTAGTTCTTATGCCGGAATGTTCTAAAGTCTTTATCACGCCTGCAGATAATTAATTTCTGCTTTCATTTCTAATACATAGATTATGTCTTAATATCATTTAATGGTATCGTGGTAACATTTCAACACTACCACAGATGTGCCAATCGGAATTGTTCTTAGATTGTTTGAGATTAGATTAAACTTATCAGCCAGCTTCAAAAATGACATTAATTTATTATGTAACTCCCCTTGTAACCTTTATGATTTGTTCTTTAAGGTCAAAAGTTTTAATTGGTGTTACATAATTAGGGCTTGATTAATATTTAGATTTTATTTTATTTCAAATAAGTACTTATTATTTGGTTACTAGTACTATTTATAAATGCAAATGTTTGTATACCGGCAGCTAGGAATAAAAAGAATTAACTAAATGTAATTGAACGTCGTGTTTACCACTTGTTTTCACGAACATTAAAATATTTTATTCATAATGATATTTTATTATATAAAATATTCAATGGTCTCACAATTAGATTTTTATTTTTAATCTTTAACCTGAATAGTAAGTTATCTCTTTGTAATTATTGCCATGATAATTTATCAGATTTTAGTTTACCTTGGGTTCCACACGATGGCGACTTCGACATGCACATCCACCAAGCATTATAGTTAATTAAACATAACATGCACAATGAAACAACTATTACTGAGTTTGTTTTGATTGACAAAAGAAGAATTCAGTTCTTTCAAATCTGAATAGATTTGTTAAAGTACACCCAACAGGAGATAAAACGAATAACATGATAGTAAAGTTGTGGTCTTTGTACAGAAAAGTGATTAAGTTGAAAAAGGTTGAGTCTTTTGAAAATTAATTCGTTTGTTTGTGTGATCGTCTATGACTGGAATTAAATAATTATTTAATTGAAGTTAAGGTTCCTACGTTGTGTTTAGTAATTCAGATAATTTTATCTAGTGGTAATGTCTAATGACAATACTTTGAACTAGATCCTCGGCCACGGCAACAAATGAGACGGCCCCCCCCCTATACTCCACGCTAGATCCTCCTCCTGCTACATGCTGATGATGATGAATGATGATTGATTTGGCAAACGAATGATAACTCATACTTACGACTCAACAGTATCCTGTGTCTAAAGACCTAGGCTGCTCTTTAGTAATAATGTCCTAGTCTATCAGAGTGATACTAAATGTAAAAGATTATAGATTTTGTATGTTTCCTGCCTAGTTGGGTGAGCTTGGGAATTATTAAGAATAATGAATGAAATTCGTTATTTGACTCAGTAATGGTTTGTTTAATGAACAAAACAAATGCACATGAAATTCTTTATACAAACTATAAATCAAGCACATGAAATCAATATAGATTATAAGTAATTGTTTATAGCAAAGTATGACACACAATGATAACAAGTTTATTATTGAATAAAACTAGATATTTACTCTAAAGGTTTGACAAAATATATTTTGTCGGTATTGGACCGCCGCTTTCGACTGAGCAGGGAAGATATTTACAGGTCACCGAAGTTCACGGCAAATAACTTACTTGTCATAGGTCTTCCCTCATCACAACCAATATAATTGTTGTTCCTCGGGAGGGTGAGAGGTCAGAAGGAACACTCTTACCCTCCCTACACCCAATACCAGATAAAACAACGATTTACTGTGATAACACTGATCACAAGCCAAGAAAATCGGCTTATCAAAGTTTAATGGGACTCGGCTCTAGGAGAGCGGGTTGATATTATAATTATATATAATAATCACAGATAATTTATACAGTGGTTATTGCGTCCAATTGGTTTGAGGAGAATCTTTATATGTTAAATGAGTCCGTATTTAGGACAATTTATGTATGCGATATGATTATTTGTATCATCTCAAACCAATAGTCAGAATTTTGTTATCGACTTAGCTCTTTTACAAACTCGAAGCAGGTCGTCAGACACTATTGTCACTGATTCTATAAATTAACTTTACATATAAATTAACTCTACTATTCTTTCAAAATTAGCAATAAAACACTGCTTCTATCAAAACTGTATCATAGTAGACACGTGGTATTAAACCCCAACCCTTCTTTATCTCAAGACTCAAGGCTTGCGCCCGACTCCGACCCCGCCATCTCCTCAACTATTCCCGCCGTCCGTCTCTGCGTCCTATTTACGCGTTTCGCACGCGCAACTCGCGGTCCCGTTATGCCTTCTAACAGATAGAGATAGCATGTGGGTATGCATCTATTTCTGTCTCTGTCTCTAATCTGAAATTAGGAGAATTATTTAAGTACTTGCTCATCCTTTGTTTACGTGTGTCAAACGCCATAGATAATGACTTTGTACTCTATATTAGCTGGAACTCACTGGAACACCTATAAAGTCGCTGTATAGATAAAACAGTGTATATTAAATAGTAAGATTAATAATGTTGATAATATTACACCTTACAATAACATGCTCTCAAGGGCCCTTAATCTAAACATTCGTATTAAGCATTTATATTCAGCCTTTAATAATTATAACATTTCATAGCATTGTATTTTAAAACATCGTTCTATATGGCGCTAGAAGCCACCATCGTGTTTCAGGTATCATAAGCTGTTCTAAGATCCCTTTTTTATGTCCGTTTTCTCGGAATCCGTGTCCTTGTACAGATTGCATTCCTTTAGCAATAAATTACTGCATCTTTTTCGATGTTTTTATTTGAGTTTTGAACGTCTGTGAGAAATCGAAATTCAACCTAAGTATTGTAGATAAAAAAAAATATTTCTTTAAGATAAACCTATGCTTAAATAGCTTTCAAGTAGGTAGGTAGGTATCTCAAATACCGTACCATCACAGTAACTTAGCGAGCACTATGTCCACGACACCTACACCGTGTAGGTACTCTTCACGTTTTAGTTCACGTACCGATGCCACATAGTTTTTAATTTTCACTGAAAATGTCACTATGTCCTTATGATATTCCAGTGGCAAAGGATTAAGTTTTTTAACATCATTTAAAATTCTTGATATTATAACATCCGGGTTTCCATACTGTAGCTCCAGAGTAGACATCACGATGTCTGGCGATGTAGTGCTTATCAGCAGCGCTGACACTGCCTCCTTAGCGGAGCCTCGTAGGCACTTACGTAGCCTCCATAAATTTTCATTTCCACTAAAGTTGCATATTTTAGTGGATTCCTCATATGCGTTCTTAAATGACAGCCATTCCATAGGGTCACCAAAAAATAAAGGAAGTTCTTTTGGTGTGCTGATGCGGCTAAGTAGGTTGGCGTTGTGGCTGGTGGATGCAGTTGATGCAACCAGGTCCCTCAGTGCGCTGGCCAATTGCTGAACTGGACCATTAGTGCCGTCGACATCCGGCAGCGGAAACAGGGGGCCTTTAAATGTACCATGATCGTTGGTCTTCTGTTTCTCCAGTTCGTGCTGGCTGCGCTCATGCCACTGCTCAATATCCTTGCCATCATCTTGTTGACTGTCGCACTCCGATGTGTGTGGACTGTATTGGTCGTCGACAGCTGCCAAATCGGCTGCCAATTTTTTATCGATTAATTCCATTTGAATACGAGCTTTTTCTTTTGCAGCTTCCAATTCAAGCTTTTTCTTCTGTGCCCGTATCGCAGATGATGAAGAAGAATTTTTAGTTTTAATTGATTTCGATATTTGGGACGGCGGCACGGTAGGTATTCCTTTATCTACTTTTAAACTTCCAGCACTCGTTCCAGGTTTTCCGATATCGATCACTTTTAAATTCACTTCACTAGACTCCATTTTGTTCTGCGCTTGCACTTTGTCCTTTACTTGACTTTCATTGCGCGCCGTACTGCGGGTGTTCACCATTTTACTACGCGGAGGCGTTTGGAACATTGAAGATCCGGCTCGAAGGACCAATGTTGGTGATGGGCGTTAGTATGGTGATAGGCAGTAGGTTTAAGAAAGTCAAAACACAAAGTAAACTTGAAATACTTTTATTCGCGGGAAGTTAGGGCAAAAAAACCAAAGGTGCGTGTGACGTACGCGGGCCCGTATTCGCGACGACTGACCATCTTGTAAATTTTAAAATCTATGCTAACGAGCCTTCCCCGCGCCCCTTACGTACCCCGCACGCGCCCTGGGTTGCACTCATAGAATGCATTAGTACATTTTTGTAATAGAAAAACATTATATTTTTAAGTAGGTATGCACTGATTTGATTGCGTCGCTTACAATATATATATTATTAAATACTAATATAAACCCCACCAAAATAATGTACATGCAAAACGTGTAAACAGAAAAAGAATAGTACATTGTTACCTGAGTGTTGAAAGTCACGTTTTTTGAGTCCCGAGACGGGTTTGGCGCCAGAGCGTTAGCGAGGGCGCCAATGGAGCTTGAGGGACTTAAAAGACTTTCACCCGAGGTAAACACTGTTCTTTTCATTACGAATACAAGGAAAGTAAAAATAAAAACATGAAAGAAAAATTTGTGAAAATGAAGATTGAATTGCCGCCTTCCCGGTTTTTTTTTTTCTTTTTCTCTGGCGGGCCTTCGGCTTCGTCTCGCCAGCATTATTCAGCCATTATTTTCATTCTCATAATTTAAAAAATGGTAAATATCAAATCTATGTTATTTTAAATAAATAGTTGAAGCTATATATTAATCAAGTAATTAAGAAGATATATTATTCATTTAATACTATCTTTATGTTATTTAAATTTAAATTTTACATTGCGCGATCTTATTAGACTTTTTAAACTTCTTACCGTTGTAATGGGTTTCCAACCTACTTGCTGAATAAAAAGTTGGAATTTGGTTCAACGACTTCCTTGCAGTTAGAAAGACTTTAGAAAGTTGGAACATGGTTGAATAAAATAGAACTTGTTTTTTTTATAATTTGACAGCTGTCAGTAGAAAGCGATTCTCCCTAGGGCTGAAAGTTTTACTTTCAATTAGGCCCCTCAGGCAACTTCAGACCTACTTTCAGAGTATGAGTAATGAAAAATACATTTATTTTTGACACACATAAAAACAGCACAGAAAGAGGTAACGAAAACAGTAAAATAATAAGAATTACATAACAAGAATAAAAATATAAACAGTAAGAGGACCCGTAGCCTACCACAAGCTCTGTCTGGTACGTGTCGTTTTAGGTAAGAAATGAATGCGAGGTAATTAGCTGGCTGTATAAATAACACCCACGTAATTGGGTAAGATACAACAGTCGTTAAATAAACCAAAAACATTCAAAAGTTTTGCACAAAAGTCTAAAGAACCAGATGTCGCTCGCTTTTTTCTTACCTTATACAACTTTTGATATAACTTAAAAAGCTCGGTTTTCTTGAAAGTTATCCACGAAAATATCAAGTTCTCTAAATCATTTTATATTACTAACCCAACTCTGGATCTTTACAGTAAAGCCTTGCGCACATCTAAGCGTTCTGCGGTGGCGATTAGTGAAACGCTGTCAATTATACCCAGCGTAGCCGGTGCAAACTATCAATATTTTAGTATTCTTTGTCTCGTTCTGTTCTATGAAAAAAGATAGGGATGGCGTATTTACGTTTGACTAAAACGATGGCATCAATGTTATTGAAAGATCATCCAATTTCGCAGATGCCGATAGACTAGCCTCTCAGCTCAAAAATCAATGATTGCTCTAATTATGCTTTAAATGTTGGCGTTTTCAGAATTCACAATTTCCATATGAGGAAGCTGGAGACATGCACATCAGTAATTGGTAGTAGCTCTGCCTTCTGCGCTGTAGGTCGTGGGTTTCAGTATTCAGTATATTTATTGCCTTATTATGTATGTAAATATAACAGTGTCAGATCTTAGAACTAGTTTTTGAATCAATACATAATTTACCCTGTAAGGGTGTTGCAATTTGCAAGGTTCGACCCCCACTGAGAACAAATATTTGTGTGGTGAACGCAGATGTTTGTTCTCTGTCTGGGTGCTATATTGTATTCTATGTATGTATTTACAAAAAAAAATATTCAAGTATTATATCAGCTATCTGGTTCCCATAGTACAAGCTCTGCTTAGTTTGGGGCTAGATAGTGTTGTGTGGATTGTCCGCATTATTTATTTATTTATTTATATTGGTTTACCTGGTGGATAGTCGTGGTAGCTAACAGTGGTGTACCAGGCGAAGGGCGAGGCAGAGACCAGCGAGAACAGCCACAGTCCGGTGACGATCTTCAACGCTCGCCGGAGACCAGCCATCGCGTACAGGTGGAGAGGGTGGCAGATGGCCAGGTACCGCTCCAGGGAGAATGCCACGATGGTCATCACTGACACGTAGGACGCCCTGGGGAATAAATACACCATCATCATCATCATTCTCTTGTCCTTGTCCCGCTTTATGTAGGGTCGGCACAACAGGTTTTCGTTCTCCACTCTCCTCTATTAGCCGTCATTTCAACAGTCACTCCTTTCTTACACATGTCATCCTTCACACAATCCATCCATCTTTTCTTTGGCCTACCTCTACTTCTACACCACCATTTTCTAATTACCAAAAAAAAAAAGCAGCCAAGTGCGAGTCGGACTCGCCCATGAAGGGTTCCGTAGCACGACGAACTACAAGAACCTTTATATATGTTACTTGATGTAACATAATAAGGTTCTTGTAGTTCGTCGAAAGGTAAATTGCGGTTTACGGTTTAAACGTATAAAAAAAAAACTACTGACTAGATCTCGTTCAAACCAAATATCGTTGGAAGTTTACATAGTAATGTACAACATATATTTTTTTTAGTATTATCAATCTCTTACTTTAGAAGTTAGAGGGGGGGGGACCAACTTTTTTCCACTTTGGAAGTGTCTCTCGCGCAAACTATTCAGTTTAGAAAAAAACTATATTAGAAACCTCAACATCATTTTTGAAGACCTATTCATAGATACGTATATATTCATACCCACACGTATGGGTTCGATGAAAAAAAAATTTTTGAGTTTCAGTTTCAAGTATTTACCCCCGAAATTTATAGTTTTTTTTTATTTTTATATAAAAATCTTAATGCGGTTCACAGAATACATCTACTCGCCAAGTTTCATCAGTCTAGCTCTTACGGTTTCGGAGAAAAATGGCTGTGACATACGGACGGACAGACAGACAGACAGACAGACAGACAGACATGACGAATCTATAAGGGTTCCGTTTTTGCCATTTGGCTACGGAACCCTAAAAATGCCGATATTGGCTGCTGATACTGAACACATCCACGAAAAATATGTTTTTTGAGACAAAAAAAAATATTTTAAATCCAAAATTTTTAGTCAAATATTGAGAAATGATTCAACAAGCAAAAATCATTTCATTCTTAAACGCTAAATACCAAGCGGAACCGAACAGCGTAATTTTTTTTCTCTCTAGTACTACGTAACTAATGTGTCCATAATTTTATGCAGGATTTCTGAAAATTTTAACATTTAATAACTTTGTCGTTTTATCGAAACTAAAAATTCTGATTGCACATTCATAATGTTCTACCCCTACTACATTACCCTATTTTTTTTTGGTAGTTACAAAATAGTGGTGTATAACCATCCACATTCATATTTAGCACTCTTCTCGTTACATGACATTCTTCTCTTCGCATGACATGCCCGTACCATGCTAACCTATTATTGCTCCTCGTCTTTTAAACATCAAACTATGAAATATGTAGGTAATCGAAGATAAATAGCTTGGGACTAACAGCATACATAACGAGTAGCAATAATAATCACTGGTGAAATAACTGTCACGTGTCGCTGAACACCTGTATTCCTCAAGTTGATGGACGCAGGGAAATGCATTGTAGGGCACGTTCCTGACGTGAGTGACCTACGAGGCAATGCTTTATTGGTGATGGTTACCACTTAAAATCAGGGGGCCATATGCTTGTTCCATCAGCTAGTATTATAAAAAAAACAACTGCTCTGTTATCAATCATATGTAACGAAGCTATTTTTCACCGGAACGTCTGTGACTTACTATTTTTTATTATTAAAACGAACTCATTATTAAAAATCACACGCAAGCTAAATAGCAGAAATTTTGTAATGACACTTTGTGTGCAAAAGAGATGAATTATCGTAACACAACTTTAGGAGTAAAATTACATTTTATTGTCATCGATATTCTACTTTGATTTGCCTGAAGTTTTTACTTGGATAAATCACGCAGTGGAATAATAAATCAGCGGTATTTGACAGCGTTTCACTGATCGCCACTGCAGAAGGCTGAGATGTGGGCAAGGTTTGAGAGAGTTTGAGGTTAACTAAATTAACGACTTAAGATAGGAATGTGAGCAGTTAACGAAACCAAGTTAATTAGGAAACTAGATTCTGAACCCGCCTAATTAAAACTTTGTCTCCGCAAATATTTCTACGAGACGAATGAATTATGCTTAGTAAGGCACGAACACATTATTGAAAAGATAGAAAATATGCACATTCATCATTAACATCTTGAAGAAGTCCACTGCTGGGCATAGGTCTCCGCTATAAATTTCCGGGAAGAACGATTCTGAGCTTTTTCTATCCACTGACTCCAAAGACGTGGCCAGACCAATCCCATTTCAATTTTCCCGCGTGCTTGCCGACATCCGCGATTTGCGTCTGGGAGCGTAGTGCACTGTTGCGGTCTATAAGTTCGACTCCCAGAATACTGCACTCCATAGCTCTCTGACAAACCCCGAGCTTAGACTTCTATTATTAAATACTAGCGGCCGCCCGCTGCTTCGCTCGCACCGTTCCCGTTACTTTTATATATTTTTATAAATTATAGCCTTGTGTTATTTTGATGTACAAGCTATATGATTGTAAAGTTGCATTAAAATCCAATCGTCAGTTTTTACGTGAAAGAGAAGCAAACATCCCATCCATGCTTACAAACTTTCGCGTTTATAATATTAGTAGGAAGCAGGATATTATTGCAATAATATTTAGCTTCGATTAAAGCCTATGAACTTAAAGCATATGCAAAAAGCTGTGAATTAATTTCAAATTATCAGACTAGGTGATGTTCTTTGCACAGTAAACACTCTGTACTATGCACCCAGTGCACAGTGTGCACCCTCACACATACATACATATGTGTGAGTTACACGGGCGCGTCCAAGCTGCAGTACAAGTAATTTGTCCGTGTGAGTCGGGTAGTAGTGGGTGCTTACAACTAGAACGAAATCAAACTTAACTGAGCCAATGTATGTACCAACCTAGTGAGCTAGTAGATACTGTCAAATGCCAGTTTTTGATGCAGAGACAAATTGCGAATAGTTATTATTAATTGCGATAAAGCAAATGTGTATGTTTTACCGTATGCCAAGTGAGCTGTGGGCAAAGATACCACCGATTGGCATCCTGATCCAGCGAGAAGGTGACGCGGCAAACCAAAACGGAGATGGCGAGACGAGCTAGATGGTTCCTGACGGACTGACTTTGCTGGAGGCCTTTGCCCAGCAGTGGGACCCGGAGAGCACATAATTAATCATTCGAAAGGTGTTCATTTCTGTGCCAATACAGGTAGGTATTTGGAATATCTATGATGTTTATGCTATGTTAATATTATACGTGCGTGATCTACGAGGCATTGCTTTGTTATAGGCGATGGTTACCACTTAACATCAGGTGGGCCATATGCTTGTTCCATCAGCTAGTAACATAAAAAAAAAAAAGATCACTAGTTAGATTGCTCACTCGCTACTGAACTAAAATACTATAGCAGTCCCAACCCAACCTGCCGCAACAGACAAACCCTCCGGTGCTTCCGAACTTCAAGCTCAGTGTAAAACAGAGAGCTTTTAGTGGAGGAAATAGTTTTGAACACCGTTAGTAAAGTTTGGCGCTGCGCAATCATACAAAGCAAACGAGTCAAGTTTTAACTGACTTCAAATTCAAAAGGAAGAGGTTCTCAATTTAGTTTTTTGACCAACCTGGAATTATTACCTATTACTTCTAGATTAAGTATTTATACAGACGATGTGGTTAACATCGCAGGCAAGACCTGGATGAGATTGGCACAAGACTGGCAACAGTGGCACATATAGAGAGGGGTCTATACCCAGCAGTGGGTGAAGTCGGGCTGTGGATGATGATGATGACTTCTAGATTGGTCCAAATTTTATGAAAATCGGTTCAGCAGTTTGACCATTATGTTGGTCTCGCTAGTTTTTGCAATAAGGGCTGATAAAAAAAGTAGCCAAGTGCGAGTCGGACTCGCCCATGAAGGGTTCCGTAGCAACAAGTAACATATAATATGTGCCATTATGTTTCTTGTTAATTAAGCTGTTTGTTTTCAAGGAAAAAAATATGTATATGTATATAAAAGTAGAGTAAGAATCGTAGAAAAAGGGAATGTCGTAGTTTGTTAACGCCAAACCCAGCTGGCAAATGTCACTCACAAATCATGTCGTACTGTAGGGCTCTCGAATGAGGTGGAGCTGTTACCGCAGAATAGGATACTTAATGATCCCGTTCCTTTTAGATAAATGACTACGACATCTGACCCATGGGTCGTATTGATAACTTGCGTATTGTTTTTTCAACCAACTTCTAATAAAAATGGAGGAGGTTCTCAATTCGGTTGTATTTTTGTTAATATGTGATATCGGATAAATTCGCCATTAATTAACCGATTTGAAAAAAAAACTTTTTTAATCTCAAAGGTTTGATTTCAGATTAGTCCCATAGAAATTTCATCAAAATCAGTTTAGGAATTTGGGCATGAAGTCTCAAGTTTTTCAAGTCTCAAGTTTTTTAAACTTATATTTAGTGTCCGTCTAGTCACTCTTATTGATGTAGTTATTCGAGTTATTGTGGGCGAAGATAGCACGAAGCAAAAATTCAAAACTGTATTTTTGAATTTTGTCCTACGCACTCCCACATTTTTAAAGTAGATATTTTTATTACCCCGTATACTTCGGAATCGTTCCTTGTATGCAGTCGACTATGATTATTTATATTTCACATTGGTTCAGAAAAGCAGCGACTCGTGGCGTCTCGCATTCTCGCATCTATTTCACACTTCAATGAACTACAAACGATATAAACGATTCTACGCTTAGATGCTCTAAATAGCTCTGCATCCCGTTGCCTTGCTCTGACAGTACTTTAAAAAGAACATTTATTTATTTAAAATAACATAGGTACACAGAACAACATTCACAAAATTAAATGTACCTTAATACTTAGATGGCTTTGATGAAAACAAAGTTTTTTGAATTACAGTTCTAAGTATGGGGACCCCCAAATTTATTGTTTTTTTCTATGTTTGTAAAAAAATCATAATGCGGTTCACAGAATACATCTACTAACCAAGTTTCATCAGTCTAGCTCTTATAGTTTCGGAGAAAAGTGGCTGTGACATACGGACGGACAGAAAGACAGACAGACATAGTTTTATAGTTTTTATAGTTTTTATTTAGGACAACAAACAATTGCACTCACATATTACAAAACAATTATAAAGTATACTAAGTAGTTCTTAGAGTGTAATCAGCCCCGTTATCCGCAAATGAGACATGAAATATCGGGCGGTATAACATGACGAATCTATAAGGATTCCGTTTTGCCATTTGGCTACGGAACCCTAAAAATCAAATAATATAAAAAATCAGATTGCTACATACTTATAAATAAAAACAAAACAACCATTAGCCGCACTTCTAGCCTTTTCATTGATATCGCTACCGCTCTGTTGACCTTGTTGCAAATTAATCAAGAGTGACTATTTTTCAGCGAAATTCAAATTGAATTTAAAAAGAGCATTCGGAAGTTTCGAGCTGGATGGAAATTGCTTCAATATTATCAAAAGCTCGGGTCGCGTCATGTTTGAGTAGATAAGTGGATTTAACGTGAAAGCAGTTTACAAATTACTTACAACATACATGGGTTCATATTTTTGAAGTGATAACTTGTATGCAAGCTTGAGCATTTATAAGGTGGGAAGAAAACAATTAACTCATCAGCGTCACGCGTCACATGAAACCTTTTCGGCAAAGACCAAAGAACTTCGCTAAACGTGCCATGATTTTATTACATGTGAAGTAAATTTGATCCATATTAAGTGGGTTATTCATTAAGAGGGCATCACACAGGCGACTCTCCATACAAACGTAGTCCCCTATTTCCTCCCTGGATAATGCCTCTAGAGTAACCATTTTTTCTCATAAAATCCAGATCTGCTATATACGTGTTCGTATGTTTTTCTTTTTTTCAGAAACTTATTGATAAAGAAAATATGACCCTAATATGATTTATATGAAATATTAATTGGAGGTGATATTTTCTTTATCAATAAGTTTCTGAAAAAAAGGAAAACATACGAACACGTATATAGCAGATCTGGATTTAATGAGAAAAAATGGTTACTCTAGAGTCTAGAGGCATTATCCAGAGAGGAAATAGGGGACTACGTTTGTATGGAGAGTCGCCTGTGTGATGCCCTCTTAAAGGTGGGTGATTCTAAAGGTATAAACTGCCAATGGAGCACAAAATGTAATGAAAACCCGTAGGAAGTGTTTGTCACTCATCTGCACCAAGCCAGCCCTGTCGCCCGCCAATGTTTTGACTGTACAAAAACATCTACAAAAAACTGTGCACAAAAATATTTTGTAAGCACGCCGTCTACTGCACTCGGGTTTGTTCTCCAAACAAAGTTGTGACAGCCTGTGTTTCGGGGAAAACACAGCAACTGCTTAAAAAATAACACATACATCATCAGCTGAAGCCATTTGTTGCTGGACATGCATTTTGATGAAGGAAATATTTGAATAAGGCCGACGAGAGGTTCTTCTCGCAAATTCATGATCTTTATAATGTAGGCGGTCAATCGAGTGGACAGGGGAGAAACTGCCTACTAGTTTCGGATTACTATAACATATTTTTAATGATTTCTTGCTTTTCATTTTATTGTTTATAATTATGTTTTTTTTTGTCTGTCTTTCATTGAATTGTCTGTTCACACGCTTTTTATGAAATGTATGGTAGAAACTTCAGATGTATTAATTGTAAATCAAATGTACATTTACTCGTACTACCTGTAGTTATTGTAAGTACCCACGTTTTCTTTGTTTCCTAAATAAATAAAAAATATGGCCATAGTGGCTCAGATCAGGCTAGTCCACTGGTGGACGTAGCTCGCTGCTGTCTAGCACAAGTTACTCACGCTTCGGAAATGAGCGCTCGAAGCTTGCAGAACACGATGCCGAGGCTGTAGGGGTACTGGTGCCAGGACACCGACAAGTCGTTTGGAACACCTGAAACAAAGATAATTTCAAATTAAAGAAAAAGAAAGAAAGAAAGAAAAAATATTTATTTGCAAAGCATAGCAAAACTCACACTAACGATATAAACTTAACAACTTATCACTCACATCACACAACACTCACTACAGAGGTGAGCTTTGTGCGTCGCAACACGGACTCTGGCTCAGCATATTATGTTGGTTGATGGCTAACAACCAACGCTGCGGTCTTCCGACAGAGCCGGTTCGGCGATGTCACGGACTCTGCCACTAGGTACAACAACTAGACAAAGAGGCATACAAACTAAGATGTACTTTCTAAAAAAATTAAAATTTCGACACAAGAGGATGACATTACATCTGCAGAGCCACCTCTTCATAAGGGTTACCTCTGAAATTCAAAAAGGTTTGCTCGATTTTCACTTCGAATAGGTACGTTTATTCTACAGCCCTTTAGTATGACTTGATCTTTTACTCGTGTTTTTCAACTTCCAGTTAGCTTTGTGTAAATTGAAAGCTAATTTAGAAACTTGTAGGTTTATAATTAAGATCTGCGACTGGCCTCTCGGCTTAGTTGGTAGTAGCTCTGCCTTCTACGCCGTAGGTCGTGGGTTCGATCCCCACCGAGAACAAATATTTGTGTGGTAAATGCAGATGGTTGTTCTCTGTCTGGGGGTTATATTGTATTCTAAGTATTTACAAAAAAAAACACGTTTATAAGTATTAAGTATATATCAGCTATTTGGTTTCCATAGTACAAGCTCTGCTTAGTTTGGGGCTAGACAGTGTTGTGTGAATTGTCAACAATATTCATTTATTTATTATTTATCTCTTACACTTTTTAAAACCTTGACCACGAATAAATAAAATAGTAAAAGTAAAGTAAAGTAAAAAAAAGTAAATAGTAAAGTACAGTTCAATTTAAGTATATCAGGTTACTAGGTTACCAATGGTAATATAACACTCAATAACTCAATATTTGCAGATCAAGAGATAGTGAATCCGTAAAGTCCTCAATATTCCATATTCCAATATAACGATTTCACTCTCTGTAAAACTCTTTGAAAAGGACTATGATTGAAGTGTCAGAAGCATCTTTTTATCGACCATAATCACTGAAACTTCCGGGAATGGGGAATAAAAAGGGTTTTTTTAATCGTCTAAACCATGATGGTCAGTGACGCTTAATCGTCGCCATAAAACCAGCATTTACACATTTATAATTACTAAAACCCTCATTATAAAATACATAAAAACCTTCATAAAACCCAAAAAAACTGTTTAAATTATGAGGCCATTACTTAAAACTGGTTGACCTAAATAGAATAAATTAAGTAATAGAAAAACTTGCAGGTTGTCGTAAAAAGAACTTTATATAATCCATCCTTTTTCAACACATTCGGTATTTATAGGGTTTGTTCAGGTGCAAGCTAAATTACGACAAAATATTTACGAATTCTTAGAATTATGGAAACAAATGTTTTCTAACCAACATTCTTATGTTTTATGTGTTTTGCAAAAACTAGTACAGCTTCTCAGCGCGTCGCGCGTACTAACTTTGAAAAGAAACAAAAAATGTGAAACAACCTCCCTCTCGCACATTTTGGCCTTTTGAAAGATATGAAATCACTGCACTTTTTAAAAATGACTGCATACGGCTTAATAAATTTTGTTTTGTTCTATAGCGTTTTCTACTAAAAGTTTCCATTTTTATGAAAACCAGAACAGCAAACTGTGATTTTAATCCTTCAGAATGTTGAAAGTATATGTATGAATGATAAGGTCGTCAACGGTGGTCTTTGCCGGTAACGGTATTTTGTTATGAAGGTAACCTATGTATTAAGTGTAATGTACGGTATATAGAATATAGATGCTAATTTGACGTCTATTAGTATAGTTATCTGCAGGGCTACCAAATGCTCCTTATGGTTATGGCTATGGCTGTCAAATTGTGTATAGACAGGCTGACCCACACATTCATTTTCTTCTTGGGTTTGAATGTGTTGACACTGTTGACACACATTTGACAGCCATAACCATAACAATATGAAGCTCATGGTAGGCCAGCTGGTAACACTGTTAGAAAGGCACGAAGGCGCTAGTTGCCCGGGTGAAAACCAAAAGCCTGTGCGCCCTCAAAGGGTTGATTTATTAAAGTTTGTTATTGCAATACACGAGCTCACGAAATTTGCCTATCAACCTTTTACAAAGGCTTAAATAACTTAAGCTACTGTATAATTACACGTTACTGCATACATATGATAATATTTAAATTTGGCTTGATGGGATAATAAAAAATAAATGTTAATTACATGTTATCTTTGCAGCCCTAAGTGCCTAAAGCCCTTAGTCGAGCCAAATAAAAGCGTTTAGGGTATTATAAAATTTCCATTTGCTAATTGATATAAATTAGGTGTGTAAAATTATTGCCGTCTGACTGTCTATGTACTAAATTCTATTCTAGTTTTATAATTAGATCTGTTTCAAATAAAATAATTTCTGAAATAATTTTATATTTTCGAAAAACATACATTAGCTGTGTGGGTTCAACGTAGTGCTGTAGAGAAATTAAATAAATATAGTCCACCATCCATACAACAGTAAGGCAGGCCGCACACCAGGCATACACTTGTATCTCGATAATTGTGGCGTCACATTTGAAACGCAACACATTTAACGCCCCCATAATATCTGTACGTGAGCACGCACACTGAGGAAACATTAGTAGCGGGCGCACTTTGTGGCGAGACGTTTCCGCGCTACACGTTCGTTATTTGTGGCGCCACATCAAGAAATCGTCGTCGTCAGACAATGGTGTCGACATTCTTATAGCGGTGCCACGCTACAACTGTGCTTTCGATGTGCGCATATACAATACATTTGTAGCATGCTGAATTGTAGCGCATTGATTGTGGCGACGTAAATGTTCGATGCATGTAGCATGTGGCGCTGGTGTGCGGCCTGGCTAACTAGCCCCAAATTAAGCAGGGCTTGTACTATGGGAACCGGATAACTGATATAGTACTTATACACTTTTTTAAATACTTAGAATACATTAAAAATGATGGTATAGGCCCAGGATTATGAAATTTGAGGATGTCTCAGGAGCACGATCATAAAAAAACTTTAATTGCAGCACTTTGTGCTCCAAACACGATGACTATTCGTAACATAATGTTCTTCAGAGGGCTCTAATGGTTTTAAATAAAAAAAATGTGTTTTTTTGATTTTATTTTTGAAATAGTCAAATGAAAACCCTTTTTGGTTAACTATTACCACACTGATAGGTTTAAAGTATGCTGGCCTGCTATTTAAGTAGAGTAGGTATGCTCAAAGTATAAAATGTATATGTGTTTAGTTGTGTAGGTACTTCGTTCTCAATTAATGAAGTAATCTGATTACAAAACCGTTGATCGGTGTAATTAATTCCACCGAAAATCCGCGATGAGAATAATTTGAAAGCAATCAGCCACAGAGCATTTATCCGTCCCTTTCATCCATAGATACGATTACAATAATACAAAATTCAGTAGATTTTAAGAGTAAAATAAATTTTACAATAAGTATTGGCCTTACTTATAAAACTATGCCAAAAGATAAGGTGTGCTTAAACTATTGCCATCTCTTACCACTGGGTAATGACAAACAGTGACAGGCATAATTTTAAGCAATGATTAAATTTAAATTGCGTTTATAGGTATGGCTGTATATGTATAATTATTATTCCAAGAAATCAATGTTTTATAATATTACTGGTGGAACACGCCCACCTGATGTTAAATGGTAACCATCGCCAATAACAAAGAATTGCCTCATAGGTCACGCACGTGCCCTACGATGCACTGCCATGCGTCCATCAACTTGAGGCATATAGAAGTTTATTTTTTTATAACTAGAGAACGGCTGAGTTGATCGGAAAATTGGCGGGGAGGTAGCTTAGAACCAGGAGACGGGTATAGAATAAATAAGTTTTTATACGAAAAAGGTAACGAGAACGGGGCGGGCGAAGCCACGGTCGGCTGCTAGTATTTAAAAATCGATTTATATCCTAAATTATTTACCAAGTTTTTGTTATGAAAAAGCCACTACTTTTGTATTCTATAGGTAATTATACCTTTAAATTTCAGCTATAGGAAATTATTTAAACTAGACTTTAGTTACTATGTGTGAACAACCATTTGCTTCCCAGGCTCTGTGGAGACGTCGGTCGTAGTTCACAACCGCTCTACCTATTAATTTATGTATGAGTTAATCTGCAGTGAATAAACATTAATCCAAAATACACCAAATCTCGCATAATAATGATTATAATAACTGGTTATTTCAAATTCGATATGTTTGAGTTATTTTGAAAATCGATTACTTATTCAATCATTGATATTTAAACAAACACTACGTTATGGAAAATCGACAAACCTGTTTTTCGAGGCGGAGCATATATTTAGCGGCTAGAACGCACTTCTTCGCACTTCTTAAAAAAACTTTTAAGAAGTCTATTACGTGCTATCATATACTCCACTCCTGAAATAACTCTAGAATAAACTGATTACTTAGGCAGTTGATTTTTAAAATCGTCTTATTTTCATACCCATTTTTTACTTGAAGAAACCGTATTTTATGAGGAACATCTTACCATTGGCGTGCGACCGACCCTAGTTAGTATGCAGGCTTCGTGCGTTCCTTATCGCTACTTTTAAGATGACGCAGACGGTTACATTTTTTGAGTAAAGTCGCTTATAAAAGGTCTAAGCTCATATACCATCTATAAAGGCCTAAGCATACCAAGCGCTGGCGATAGCGATCAATGAAAGCTGTCAAATTTGACAACGTTTCTTTCACTGATCGTCATTGAAAGCGACCTAAGTGTGCCTTAGTCCAAAGTCAAAGTGTATTTATTTGCCCAATCACATGTACAAGGGTTGTTAGAGTAATAATTTTACATCCATTGTGATTCCGCCCTTTGAGGGCATGCAAAATTAGGTGCGGAGAGAATCAAAATTTGCTATATTCTCTCATGTCGGACTTTAAAACGATTGCGAATGAACTAGAATTCACGATATTAATTTGTAATATCCCGATGGTTATTGATTGAAAACTAATTAGCAATCTTTGCACAGGCAGTCTAGTATTTTTGTATTTTATACCGTCCGACCCCAGGTTAGTTATTCAAGGCAGAAATTCAGATTCAAACCGTCCATATTGTCGTTGACCAGTAGACCTACCACAAGCTCGGCCTGGCTCTGTTTCTGGCTCTAGTTTTGAGTCTGTGTGTTGTCTTAATAAATCCTACGTCGAAACGTCACACGCACAGTTTATTACACTGGTGAGCACTCATACAGACTCAAAACCAGAGCCAGAGACAGAGCCAGGCCGAGCTTGTGGTAGGTCTACTGGTATCAACTAGGTATTTGTTACTCGAGTTCGTAGTTCCTCGAGTTATTTGTGAGGCCGAGCCAAGTCCAAACCTATTGTAGAGAGAATATCGTGGATTTGAATTGAAGCGACTGCCGTTCAATACAGAGCTAGCATTTCAATACAGAACTAGCATATATTATTTGAAGTTGGAAAGGCATTCCATAGCTTGCTAAAGACCGTCGCTGAATAAAGAAACATGCAAAATCGCTCGACAAACAAACACCAAACAAAGTCGAATACTATAAACGTTATCTCAGGCATATTGGACAGTGGAACCAAATTATTCTTCTTAATGAATGGCATCTGTCCGTTTCGAATCAATTTTGCCAGTGTCGAGTAGTTTAGAGTTTAATGATGATAAATTACATAGATAAAATACTTTTTCGTCAAGTCATCATTCGTCAGTCACAAGTCTTTCTTTGGAAACAAAAGATGGCCGTTTTTTCCGAAACCATCTGAAACATTTTCGATCAAATCAGAATATCACACATAATACACTTTAATTCCAACTGCTAACACTTTGAGCTAAGACCTCAAGTAATGTTGGTTAAAATACCACCAAAATTACACAACAGAACTAAAAATAACACCAGAAAAACAATTAAAATTTAAAAGCTATGTGACTTACCAAAATGACAGAAAACTAATCCTGGAACCAAATTAGAGACTCACGTTCTTTATACAAACGTCAGTAGTTTTATTGAATGACTTATTTGACATAGTAAAGCTAGACAGAGGTCTAGCCCTGTCACCACAAATGGAGTGGAGGGCGACCGGTGACCCTCCGTCATTGGGCTTGGAACTTGTTGGTTGATCGATGAGGCAATGGGCGTGACATAGATAGAATGCCGGGTTACTAAAAGTTATCCAACCACCACCTGACTAAATAGACCTTTTTATTTGAATCTATGAAGAAAATTTCACTCTGCAAGGCAATGAAAACTCTGGAATATTCTATGTATTGTATGAGGCAAATAGATTCATGTTTTTTTTAGGTACCTGTATTTTTTTTTATGTAAAAGTTAGACAAACGAGTTTAGGCTGCGCGATGATTGTCAGTCAGTCAGTAACGTAAGAGTTTTATATATATTTAGAAAATCAGCGGCAGTAATGTCGCCCAGGAGTGCTGCCACAATCAGAATCACACCTTAAGGAACGATTATTAACAGGTGGCCCACCTGAACCTCTCCTAATATGATAATAATAATCGAATTCCCACTTCTCTCACGTCCAGAGAAGGCGTAGGAATGGGACGTGTTCTACAAGTAAGTGACAGCACTCTGGTTGCGAATTCCAAAATAAAAACAATTTCAATTCTACTACCGCTAGTGCTTCTAATTCCGTTCCTCTAAGTTTTAATAAAAATTCTATGTAAGTACAGCATTTACTGAAGGCTGTTTGGATTTCGACAAAGTTTTAAAAATCGAGAACCAAGAAATTCTCAAAATCTCGTATTCGCTGAAACATGGTTCTCAACTTGAAGTCGGCTAATAATTTTATGTTTCCTAGACTTCCAGCAAGTTAAAAATTAAATTGGATCGGTGTTCTAAGAAATCTACCCGCGCAAAGGCAAAAGATGTCGAGTGATTTGTAGTTAAGTGATTTTTTTTAAGTCTTGCGCACATCTTGGCGATCAGCGATGGCTATGGCTATGGGCGTGATTGACACCCAAACATGGAAACTTTTGCATCTATACATAATATATTTTTTTGAGTTTAACTAGGTCTTGAACTAACTAATCAATCATCATCATCCACAGCCATATAGGCCTCCCTTAGTTTTTGCCATCTACCTCGATCCTGTGCCAGTATAAACCATTGCCATGTCTCAGTCTCTTTATCCTGTGATCATTCTCCACGCAACTATAGACTTAAAATATAGAATTTACTTCCAATCCTATCTTCTTATCGTGTCACTGATTCTTTCCAACCAAGTGTGGTGAAAGGATTTTAAGTGCGCCTCAAAGAGGCTCCTTTCGTGCACTTGAACAAATTTTCGAATTTTTTAGGTTCTATTTATATTATATTATGCCGGTTTCCTCACGATGTTTTCCTTCACCGTTTGAGAGCACTGGCATAGTGTACATACATTTTTGGGCAGAAAAACTCATTGGTACACGACTGGATTTGAACCCACGACCTTAGAATTGGAAGACGGGGCCGCTACCACTAGGCCACCAGCGCTCCAATCCTATGAAAAGTTCTCATCTTCCACCCCCCATTACCCATCACTTTGCACCCCGACCGCCGACTGTTCAATAAATAAGCTTATCGTCGCCCCCGCCCAGTGATGTGAGTTTTATGGGCCGTACATTGTGGAAAATGAAATTATGTCGAAGGCTAGTTTGTAATGTTTATTTTCACAGCAAATTGCTATTTTACTACGCTCAAAGCTGTGTTGAGAGGCTTAGAGATTACTCACTAAGCCTTTTATCAAGCGGTTTATAGATGTATAACTACGCACTAAACCTAACTTTGACTACTTTTAAGACCTAACATGAAGACCACCTTGACATTATCGTTTAATCTATTCTACAAAGCTTATTAATTTGAAATAAAATAACCAACTATCCATATTATAATGCCTGGAAATTCTCAATCTATAATATTAAGTACGTACCTTTTAACGTTACGTCTTTAAACCTCGGCCTACCTCCATGTTGCTTTACCCTATGCACAGGGTTCATGTGATACTGACTTACACCTAACAACTATGTATGTACTTTAACTAAACCATGTGTATGGAATAAATATATTGAGTATTGAGTAAATATATCAATTAATTACCATCCCTTACCACATCTCTTAAGAAGGCAATTTGTTAGAGTTTACTGTGAGCAATGCCTCAAACCTAACAAACGTCAAGGCACTCGCTGACAGTAAGCCTACCACAAGCTCTGTCTGGTTCTGTCTCTGGCTTAATACACGACGGCATAATAGACACAGTCAAATTAAATAGCAATAAGACAATATTATTATTCTTCTTATCGTGTCCCTGGTTCTTTCGAACCAAGTGTGGTGAAAGGATTTTAAGTGCGCCTCAAACAGGCTCCTTTCGTGTACTATTTAATCATATTATTGTTAAAGGTACGGTTTAAGGTTATAATTTGGATCTTCGGCCACTGACTTAAGGGGCCGGCGCGGCGGAGGGCGAATTTTCATACAAACGTAATACCAAAATGATTACTAATTTAAGCAGATTTTCACTATATTATTGTAATTATTGGATTTGTATAGTATTTATCTAGGTTCCTGAACAATTTTTATTTTAAATGACTTACCTCAAATGAAATTAACACCAATCACATTTTGCAATGAAAAAAATGTGTAAAATGCGATTGGTGTTTATTTCATTTGAGGTAAGTCATTCAAAATAAAAACTGTTCAGGAACCTAGATAAATACTATACAAATACAGTTATTACAATAATATAGTGAAAATCTGCCTAAAATAATAATAATTTAGGTATTACGTTTGTATGTTAAGAATAATTTAATAAAGAAAGAGTACTATACTCTAGATAGCTATATGAATGATAAAACTGCGTGGCCCGATGTCCCGGTCACTCTACCCATAGGAAGCTAACATGTCAATTTGCAATGTCTGTACCTACTATTTCGTATCTTATTTTTATATAAGCTGTGTAGATACTATAGTATAACATTGAAGCGTAGCGTGTGCTGTCTTTGAAACCTTTGCTTTTGTATTATTGCATTGCATACGTCTGACTAAGTGAAGTGGCACCACACTGGAACTTCACTGCTATTATTTTAGACTATTTTTGATTTGTAAAAGGATCATATAAAAAAACGGTAGGAACCGAGACGTAGTTTGTTGCCTGTTCTTCTACGCTTGGTCGCGTGGAACTGACACCTAGACTCACCTAGCTTTAAGACGTTTCAAAGTGATTCTTGCATCGTACTGAATAAAACATTATTGACTTTGACTTTTGACTTTATGAAAATTCACCCTCCACCGGCCTCTTAAGGCCTGCGCACACCTAGGCCGCTGGCGAACGCGATCAGTGAAACGCTGTCAAGTTTGACAGTGATATTTAACAGCGTTTCATTGATCGCGGTCACCAGCGGCCTAGGTGTGCGCAGGCCTTTATGGATTTATTAACACAAAGTGTTAATTAATTATTTACAAACTTCGCACCAGGCTTAAAAGAACAAGGGCTTGCACGTTTTAATTAACTCATAATTAACTTAGCCTTTATTTAAGTAAGAGTGGACTTACGGAGAGTTTCAATGCAAAGCCGAATAATAGATTATTTTAGAATTGAAATTCTCCTTTATTTAACCTACTTTTAATCCAAAGGGTATTTAACGTCTTTATTTAACTTATTGAATGTACGTTTGAGTTCTGGAAATCTTCAGTAACTTTGTTCGATCGGAAATCCTCTCAGGACTTGTAAACCACAAACTCTGCCTGGCTCTGTCTCTGGTTCTGGTTTTGAGTCTATGTGCGTGCTCACCTCACCAGTGTATTATACTGTGTGTGTGTGTGACGTTTCGACGTAGGATTTATTTAGACAGACTCAAAATCAGAGCCAGAGACAGAGCCAGACAGAGCTTATGGTATGCCTACTGGTCCTACCTATTCAATGAAGACAAGAAACTAATAAACATGATTTGATTGAAAGCTCGCTCAGCCCCCAGATTGAACCGCGGCTCGGTATTATATGCAGTTAGTAATCGCGCTTTTAACTCGATATCTCAATAGAAACCCTGAAGGCCTGCGCACGTCTAAGCGATAGCGATGGCGATCACCTGAAAGGCTGTCAAATATGACAGCTGTCAGCTGATCTCTATCGCCATCGCTTAGATGTGCACAGGACTTTAGCTAGGAAAGTGGTATGATCAGTCGTAGGCAGGCAGAGTAGGGTAGTCTAGTAAGGCTAGGCAATCGCAGGATTACATACCAACCTCATGCGCTACCACCTAGGCCATTCATTGTAGGCCTTTCGATACTTGCCACAATAGGCCTGCCTAAGTTGATACCAATCTTTAGATAGTTTTAGTTGGTTACAATTTCTGGTATTCATTTGTGTAGTTTCTCTAAATACAGTAAACAGAAAAGCAGGTTGAAGTGACAATGAGCAAACGTACCTACCATTCTAATATTTCACCTGAAATGGGACCATAATGGTACTTCAAGCGTCCTCTAAATGGTGCGAACTTCATAAACTTAAAAGGGTTCAGTTTTAATTACAGAGAAAATTCTTAAAACAGAAAGGTCTCAAGCTAACAAGGGACAAATTCCTAGAACTCTAGACTCGACATAGCTAGCAACCACAAAGGAGATGCTGTCTTAAATTTCTAACCAAAAAAATCTGGTGTCTAAAGTAAAGTCGGTTTACTGACGATAGTTGAACGTGACAGCGTCATACAGCTGTCCACGCGGACGCATCGCTCACTCAAGTAGGAGAGAGACAGATGTCGAACGCTGCCGAACGTGGAGGCCGTGCGTGCCTCTTTGTCGCTCGTTCCGCGCTCTCGCTTGCACTTCAAGCCTTCAATGGGACGCCTCAGAGCGAGGTAACGCCGCATGACGTCATGTTTTTTCGTGCGTGCAGCTGGCTCCATCGAATTATAAGACGTTGTCACGTCAAAAGTATAGCTTGAAAACCTAGTTCTTCTAGACTTGGTCACGTGGAACTGGCACCTAGACTCACCTAGCTCTAAGACGTTTCAAAGTGATCTTTGCGACTC
The DNA here is from genome assembly GCA_947578465.1 of Thera obeliscata. Classification (NCBI taxonomy): domain Eukaryota; kingdom Metazoa; phylum Arthropoda; class Insecta; order Lepidoptera; family Geometridae; genus Thera; species Thera obeliscata. The sequence goes on along the minus strand of OX387918.1, from coordinate 11,952,343 downwards.
TACTAAATAAATAATTTTGATTATGATTTTGAGTGACGAGTTAGCGATAATTTACTATGCCGAGACTACAGCCTCTGGGCTCACATCTTAAAATAAACTAACCATAATGAAAAAAACGCAAAACCACTACATTCTTATTACAAAACGTAAATCGTCTGATACTTTAAATGAGCTACTAAAGCCTCGGTCATGGCTTTGTCTTAGAATTCACTTTATGCAGGTAAATGTTTATACTATCTAAAGTAATGTATGTATACCAAAAATAATAATTTTACCTACTGGAATAGATTCGATACACATTCAAACCAACAAACAAAAGGTCGACTCAAGGTTGCCTGGTAGAGATCGCTGTTAGCGACAAGGCTGCCCATTGTATTACTGTGACTGTTTATTTTTGAGCTAAAACTGTATCCCACTTACCTTGTGTGTCATTACACACAAGGTACACATTACTACCATTTTACTTTTAGCTTTCTTTTAGCCTCAAAGGTTTGCTGGAAGAAAAATCTTTTTAGAGACATTTATTCGAGAAATAAAGAATTATGAAGGCATATAAGAAATGTGTCATTGTAACCAATAAAGAGTTATCTATCTAAACACAAAAAAAACATGCGACGTTCAACAAAAAATAAATTAAAAAATATGTTATTCATAAATCATAAATTCAAGTTTTATTTCATTTGCAGTGAAGGTATTACCGTTTTTCTAAAAGTAGCTGCTTGCAAGTAAGCTGTTTATACCGACAGGCCAATTACTACGTTCCCTATCTTGCATTTACATTATACAACTAGCGATCCGCCCCAGCTTTGCACGGGTCGATTACTTCAAAGGCAGTCAAAATGTTCTCCTTCTCTTTCTAATCTTTAACAAAAAAATTTTTTTTTTTATATAGCTATGGAGTTTTATAATCAGCAGTAGGTCTGCCACAAGCTTTGTATGGCTCTGTCTCTGGCTCTGGTTTTGAGTCTGTGTGAGTGATTACCAGTGTATCTGTGTGTGTGACATTTCGACGTAGGATTTATTTAGACAGCACTCACACAGACTCAATACCAGAGCCAGAGACAGAGCCAGACAGAGCTTGTGGTAGCTAGAAGTAGCTTCTTAACTTCCGTAAGCAAGTACAATTCCTTTGATATAATCCATAGCATTTTATCTATCCCCCGGGGTCTTCAAGATATCTTCGTCCTTTTGTTTGAGCGCCGCTACAAAAGCCTTTGAGACGAGCGGCACTGGGTATTAGGAGTTCTGAGTGAGCCCTTAGGAATATAGGCACAAATCCTACACTATTTCTGTCATCATTTTATTAAATGTATTTGTGGCTCTTTTTAGTTTACACGTTCTGTAGGCCTACCATGAGCTCTGTCTGGCTCTGTCACTGGTCCTGGTTTTGAGTCTGTTGAGTGCTCACCAGTGCATTATACTGTGCGTGTTTTGACGTAGGATTTATTTAGTCAACACTCACGCAGACTCAAAACCAGAATCAGAGACAGAGCCAGACAGCTCATGGTAGGCCTACAGTATAGGTACACACAATTATAAAATTAGTAAAAAATATAAATAATTTTAATCACTCGATTCATCCGTCTAATATTTCTAATAGTTTTTTATTTATTTTGTGTTTAGTTCATAGTTATTTTATTAAATAACGGACAATAGTTACATAATAAGTACATTTGGTAGAAAATGCTATTAGCATTAAGTCCTCCTAGCACTTAAGGGGGGTACGATTTCCATACAAACTTAATTTACACAACTATGGGCGAATAAAGTATTAATGTACACTGAAATAGCTGTAATAGGCTTTTACAGTGGTCCTTATTACCAGCCAGTTATATAAAGTTGGAGTGTCAGCCGTTGGTCGTGGCAGTCGGGGCTTCAGAAAAAGAACTAACAGACTTTTACGAATATTTTGAGACATAAATGTTTTAAGCTCATTCACGTATTCAATGCCGAGTACCCGTTACAAAGAATGACGAAAAAATTACTTTTTAGGTTTTTAGGGTTCCGTAGCCAAATGGCAAAAACGGAACCCTTATAGATTCGTCATGTCTGTCTGTCTGTCGGTCTGTCTGTCTGTCCGGCCGTGTCACAGCCATTTTTCTCCGAAACCATAAGAGCTAGACTGATGAAACTTGGTGAGTAGATGTATTCTGTGTACCGCATTAAGGTTTTTACATAAAAATAGAAAAAAAACTATAAATTCTGGGGGTCCCCATACTTGAAACTGAAACTCAAAAATTTTTTTTTCAACGAACCCATACGTGTGGGGTATCTATGGATAGGTTTTCAAAAATGATGTTGAGGTTTTTAATATTGTTTTTTTCTAAACTTAATAGTTTGCGCGAGAGACACTTCCAAAGTGGAAAATAGTTGGCCCCCCCCCTCTAACTTCTAAAATAAGAGAATGATAAAACTAAAAAAAATATATGTTGTACATTACTATGCAAACTTCCAACGATATTTGGTTTGAACGAGATCTAGTCAGTAGTTTTTTTTTTATACGTCATAAATCGTAAACCGCAATTTACCTTTCGACGAACTACAAAAACCTTTATATTATGTTAATTGATGCTATGGAACCCTTCATGGGCGAGTCCGATTCGCACTTGGCTGCTTTATTATTAATATTTCTGTTATCCTACAGTTTTCTCCAACTTTAAATAACTGGCCGGCAATAAAGACCACTGAAAAGTTCTATTACAGCTATTTTAGTGTACATTTATACTTTGTTTGCCCATAGTTGTGTAAATTCAGTTTGTATCGGAATCGAACAACCTTAAGCAACAATATTCTAAAATAAATATAGCTGAATAAGTGACATTATAATAGGTGCCAATTAAATACCTAGGTATGTAATTGAAGGTTCTATAACCATGACCATTTCTAGTAATTCGTGGATACCGTAATGACGTGGAGTGGGGTGTAAATTTACTCACACAACCCCTAGTTATGTACTTTTGTAATTATTTACCTACATAATATTTATTACAGTGTATCAACAACTTTGTTCCCAATAAAGTTAAGTAAAATAAAAGAAAAAATAATTGAAACAAAGAATAAATTATACCAGCTAAGCAGTAGTAAAAGGTGTAACGAACTACTGAAGATGAACTTACCAAACAACAGCAGCAGAAGATCACTCAGCGCCAGACTGAAGAGATAGTAGTTAGTGGCGGTGTGCATTGCCGGATGGCGCACGATGACGGCACACACCGCCACGTTGCCCACCACGCCGGTGAGGAATATCACCACCAGCATCACCGATATGGGCACGATCTTCTGCAGCGGCAGCCTCCGCGGGCCCATCATCAGCCACAGCATCTCCTCCTCGCTGCAGTCGAAGGTGCTGAGGTTCATGCAGCGCTGATGGAAGTCTGCAGCAGTCTCGTTAATGCGGAAGAATTCTGGGTGCTCCTCCATTTTTTTGCAATACTTTCAAGAGCGTGCCAACTTTTTTTAATGCCAGAAGATGTTTTTATTCCGTGAAGTATATAATATCTCTGTTACGATTAGATAGATTATTTCACATTTATGCACTTTGACGATGTTCTTCGTAAAATGAAAGAATGCACTTTAATTCGCAGCCAGACCAAACTTTTCAAATGTTTAATTTTTAAAAACTTCTACTCGTATATTTATATCATCTTAAATGTTTATAATTATGCTACATTATCATACAACTCAATATAAACTTGTTTGCATCGTAAAATCTTTACTTTTTAACTAAATACCTTCGCAATTTGGTAGTTTCGATTATATTATTTTAAATATCAATAAACTTTATTGTTTTTCATACTTCAATAACTCACAAATTGTTTCATTCAATCATACAATGGAGCACAACAAGAACGATATCGATACAAACTCAGTTTCAAAGTTCGTAGAGCTCGTAGCGCTACGCTGCTACGGGGTGCTACGTCCGTAGCGCGCCAACCCGGGTCGGCGACTGATGTTGGACTGAGACGTAAGTTTCGATGGCGACTTGAGGCGAAGCAGTAAGTTTGATATAAGCCAATTCTACTCGAGAATTGGCTTTCAAATATACGATTTAAAGTGATGATACTGAACTTATGAGTATGAGATCGTCCACCACTGAGAGTCCCAGACGAAGTAGATTATTATTTTAGATGTTTTCGCACTTACCTAGTAACACTTGCAAATCCTTAGCAAATTTTAGGTAGTATAGCCCATTGCCACTAAATTGTTTTTTTCACTGTTTGATAAAAAATCTGGGTTATTTTTACATCACGGTTGCATGTTTAGTTATTGCTATATCAAAATCAAAACTTCATTTATTAATTAGTATCAAAAGGTGAACAAAATTGAGCCTCCCAAATTGAGCCAATTAATCAAAATAATAATATTAAGAACATCTTCTATTGAAAACGCTTAAATTGATCTCTAAATATATCTTGTACACCTAGTTATTGTAAACCTCTAGACGCATAATAAATACCTATTACTTTTAAGAATTATATTACCCTAAACTCATTTATTGAACATCATATTACAGTACCTACTTAATAAGTATGATTTATTACGCTCTTGCTTACTCGTACGTAGTTATTTTTTTTTTGTACGCACATAAATGTTTACGGTATCATCAAGCTCAAAGCTGTACAAGTAAGTGATTTTTCTTTCTTTCTGTAACTTGTTCGGAGTGGAAGAACAGATAATATGTTAGTTTTTAGTTCTTTTGTGATTGTAATTTGCTTTGTGCTTTAAAAAAAATTAAAACAAAAGGAATTGTAAAATAACGAATTAAAATTTTCATGAATGCCTGCGATCTGAATAATAAATTGTAGGTTCCGAGTGCGCGGGAGGTTATTACTAAATTAGGGGTAAAAACAGCATTCCTTCAAACCTCTAAATAATTAAAAAACAGTACTGCTTATTTCAGCTGAAGGTCAAAGTAAAAAGCGTATTGGATTTAATATTTTTCAGGAATATGATACTATCGGTAAATTGTTAGACAATAAACGTTGCTACTGAAACGTGTAACAATATACAGTAGGCCTACCACAAGCTCGGTCTGGCTCTGTCTCTGGCTGTCATTTTGAGTCTGTGTGGGTGTTGACTATATAAATCCTACGTCGAAACGTCACACACACAGTAAAATACACTGGTGAGCACTCACATAGACTCAAAACCGGAGCCAGAGACCGAGCCAGACAGAGCTAGTGCCTACATATTTTTTCTTACTTTAAGTCCACCATGCTTTGCGCAAATAAAAATATTTCTTACACTTCACTTTATTTCATTCATTCATTTTAGGTATTCATTGATAAATATGAAACGTATTTCTAAGTGCAATCTTTCGTTTGCTGGAAAACTCTGAAAGCGTTTGCTTAGGATCGGGATAATGTGCGCTAGAAATAATAAAATAACGTGTAGGTTTGTGCACCATCATCCGAATCCAACTTTTTGTTTAACTAAAGGCCCGGCCACATCAAGGCGATAATACAGTGATCTGCGATAACATGACAGCGATATTATTAGTGCGGTAGTATCAATGTGGCTTTGAGTCATAAAGTAAACAAACCCTTTGCAACGCCTTTGCAACTGTTGGCGATGATTAAAGTAGCGCCTGTAGCCACTTGACACTCCTCGTGTTTTGTTAAACCGAGTACAGTTTTATGTTGTGCCTGAGTCATAGATAAGTCAATTTTAAACTTAATTCCAGATAACTAAGACTATAACTACGACATAGCTCTTAGAATTAGTAAGTTGAAATGGCAATGGGCACTTCTCTCGCTCGAAGAACTGACAACCGTTGGGCAATAAAGGTTCTCGAATGGCGACCACGAACCGGAAAACGAAAAGTAGGGCGCCCACCTACCAGATGGACTGACGACATTGTTAAGATCGCAGGAAGCCGGTGGATGGAAAGGGCTCAGAATCGTTTGACCTAGGTCCAGCAGTGGACTTCTTCAGGCTGATGATGATGATGACTATAAAATACATTTTTGGTTCCATTTTTTTCACATTCAACTACAAGGACGGGTTATGAGAATATACTTTACTAGAACTACCTACGTAGCGTGGCGGCGGTCGGTGGCTAGCTGGTGCCCACGAATACGTGTATGTACTTGTGTATGCGACACCTTTCGTACACTAATAAAATACCACACTGAAACGTCCCGCTACAGAGTAATTATAACTATCATGATGTCTTCAAAAAATGACAGAATACGAATTTTATTGACTGACTAATAATTAATGTTCTATTATACCTATTATTAATTAATAAACTTACAATTAAACAAATATTTACAAATTGTACAAAATACAAAAGAAACAGTTGAGCTATCTGCAGATCGTTACAAACGATCTAGAGATAGCTCAACTGATCCAAATCAGTGCCAGACTGAAGCGTCCCCAAGACGCTGGCGGCATTGCCGCGCTGAATAGCAATGCTTATACGCTGCGCCAGATACCCTTGCTCACTAGCTCTTGGGTCACGCGTCTCTTCGATCAGTCGCCCTAGACAAAATTTTGAAGACCCGCGAGGCCTCGGTTCCCCACGGAATGATGTTGTTTTGTAAAACGTATCTATATAACCATAAAAAAGAATACAGGCCTTTGCATCTCAAGCTGTAACCTAACTGTATATGAATGCTACTGTGATGTTTGTGAATATTCAATAAATTTCATTTCATTTCATTTCATCTATTGTAGATTATTTATATAGCGTCAGGGGCAACTGGTGATTACTCATGCCCTACTTACGGGGCGCTATAATGCCTGGAACAGGATTTTAGATGGAATATTCTTGCCCAGCACCTTTTTTTTTTTTTTGGTATCGGGGGGAAATCTGCACACAGACACCTTAACGCACCGAGGGATGCGCTAAGGTAGTGTGAGGATGACGACCTCGCTTCGTCGACTCACTAAAACCACCCCGTGGCCGGCCTCGATGCATATCAAGGGGTTCCGGGATCTCCAACGGAACGCACCGGTACCCCTCTCGCATTTTGCCTTGAGCACATCCCGGGAATGACAACCACAGCCACCCCCGAAGCTCACGGTGATACTTGCCAAGAGTGTCGCCGCCTTCCCAGGACCGCATGACCGCCAGCCAGGGCCCTCGCCCCGACCAGCTGCTGATCCCAAAAAGGCCCCTGTTTGGCAGGGGCTACCACTCGCCCCCTCTCGGGGCAGGCGGCGCAAAGCTACAGGAAATCCCGCAACCTCTTGCCGCCCCCATCCCTAGCGACCAGTCCCACTGGTATCGCTCAGTGGCCTCCAAACACGTAAGTGGCCAAGCTTGTCAATCATGTATGGGTCCATGATTGGCTAACCAGGCCACCCAGCCCTTGATGGATGGATGGAGAGTTGGATGCTCTCCATCAGACCACTCGCCCCCATCTGGGGCCGGTGGCTCCAGATTACAGGTAAACCCGCAATCTTTTACCACCTCCGTCCCGAGCGACCAGTCCCACTGGTCTCGCTCTACTGCCCGTGAAGAATGCTGAAGTGGAACCACCCCAGCACTCTCCCGTGTCAGCCCCAGGGTTGCGGAGGGGTAGTTAAGTAGTCCCACCACAAAACGACCCCCCAGCAACCCTCGGTCTCCACGACGGCGGGTAATTTTTTAGAGAGGTTTTCTTCCTCGCAGCCCGGGCGGCTAAGCCAAGACCCTCAGTTCCACATTAAGTCACGAATGACCATGTGGAGTTCCGAGCTCTGGACGCTGGCAAAAGAGGACCCTCCTCCAATGCCTACTCGGTGGCAGTGTAAGTGCACGCCGAGCACGTCCCGCCTCACACACTGCGCCCTTAGCTAATCAAAGGGACGCGCGGGGAGGCCCTATCCCGACAGGCTATTAGTTATCCGAGATTGATTATAAGACTGAAGGAGGGATGTCCGTGTGGCCGGACCAACAGTCAAAGTAATTAATCTCGGACCTAACAGGGTACACCGTCCCGTTACGCTACCGTTCTCACCGGAGCACAGTTGCCCGAAGGCACTAGATCTGAGACCGCCCGTGCTATATCCAGCTGAGACAAGCAGCATAACAGGCGCTCGAGAAGGTTGCCTGCCATCGTACCCCTCTTGCCCAGCACCTATACCATCCTGACAGCTTAGTTAGCCTAATCAACAGGAAAGACATGGTCAATACATGCGGAGCTGGCTAAGCCGCGGGTTGCCTCATGATGATTTTCTTCGCCGTTTGAGTGAGCTCTATAGGTGATTATTTTTATGAAACAACGGGATATTTACCATGATTAAGTTTTTGAGTTGACTTCCGATATTTCATAAAAATAATAGTGTTAAAAACCATGATATTTTCAAAAGGTGAATTTATATTACCTTAGACGAGTTTATCGAAGAAACAAACCAATCTACAAGTAGTATGTTCGTCGATGTGTTTTACTACTTACGTAAAAAGCTGGCAGCAGGTGCCGGCAATACTTTACCCTGGGGTCTAGTTTTATGTTTTGTATTCTGTACCCGAAGTCCGAGTTTTGCTGCCATTTCGTTACCAAATGTTGTTTTCGTTTCGCTTACGTGTCCCTGTCTTTTGTATGGAGAAAAGATGAGACAGCAAAAATACCTTACGTAGTTAGAGTTGCTGTCTCATCATTTTTCCATGCAAAAGACAGAGACACGTAGGTGAAACGAAAACAACATTTGGTAACGAAATATTGTAAATGCACTGGGACTTCGGGCTCTGCTCTAGGATTTGTGTTTTATTTTTCGGGTACGGTGTTTGATAGCTGTTAGGCTCTTTGGAGACAGTCGAAAGATGTTTTACATAAGTAAAAATAGTTTTGTTTGCCTAAAACATATACTATGTATTAGGTATTTGCGAGCTTATATAGTTTTCATAAGATATTCATGTCTCGCCAGACATTTTTGACGTGACAACGTCTTATAATTCGATGGAGCCGGCTGCACGCACGAAAAAACATGCCTCATGCGGCGTTACCTCGCTCTGATGCGTTCCATTACAGGCTTGAAGTGCAAGCGAGAGCGCGGAACAAGCGACAAAGAGGCACACACGGCCTCCGCGTTCGGCAGCGTTCGACATCTGTCTCTCTCCTACTTGAGTGAGCGATGCGTTCGCGTGGACAGCTGTATGACGTTGGCACGTTCAACTATCGTCAGTAAACCGACTTTACAGACAACCGATTTTTTGGCAAGCTCATTAGGATTCATAAACATTCTGACAGAAGATGAATGAGGCCTGTAGCCAGCAGTACAGACTTGAGATGATGAAAATGATGAATTCGTGTTGGGCATTTTAAGTACCGGCTCATAAATATGATAAATACCTTGAATACTCCGCAGTCTAAATCTTTTCTTTGATCTAAATCTTTTATAAATTGGAATAAAAATACCAAAATAAATAAAAAGGCCGGCATTCATTAGTTATTACTTATCATTTCAAAATGTTCAACAGAAATACCCTTGCTTCTTTGTGAGTTGGTAATTGGGAGGAAGTGATTTCTCAAATTTTAATGGCCTGGAAAATGATGTAAAGATAAGTAGATTTATCGTTATCACAAATCAAAAATTAAAGTTGTCATTTTAAATTTCAAGTAAACATTTATTCAGCGTTTTGTACCGTTTGAGGTCCATAATTCGATTTAAAAAAATACGAGCTTTTATTAATATTCAGGTCACGAAAAGGTAACAAAACGGACAGATAAACTTTCGCAACGTCGTAATTATACAATATTTATTTACTTTATACTTGCCAATGGAACCAGTGGCTAACCCACCGCGGCAGTAAGTTAGAAATTCATTGTTTTCAAAGTTATTTTTTTACTTTTTGTCCAATTATGTACGAAGACTTGCTGTCGCAATAACAACGTTTAAGGTCGATTTATATCTACAGACATTGAGTGCGGCAGACACGTGCCGTGACAGACACCGACAGACACTATTTATTTATATGTAACGTATAGAAACGTGCCGTGACAGACACCCCGGCTGCCGACAGACACCGTCATCGGCGTCCACTCTCACTGGCAGTTACTGCATAGCTTTAGAAGAAAAAGCATGTTATTGAAAATGTTCAAACACGCAGTTCCGATACTCTATTTACACTGCCCGGCAAGGAGCCACAGACACGTACAGACATGAACCGCGCAGACAAAATATTCTTTCCGAGAATACTGGCCGGGCACGACACGTGTCTGTAAGTGTCTGTACGGCCGTGTTACGATAGATATAAATACGTTAATAGTTACTGTATGGAAGAATATCATTTTGTCTGCCACGGCACGTCTCTGCCACGCTCAATGTCTGTAGATATAAATCAACCTTTAAATGTTTTTTGACGTGATAACGTCTTATAATTCGATGGAGCTGTCTGCACGCACGATAAAACATGACTCATGCGGCGTTAGCTCGCTCTGAGGCGTTCCGTTTAAGGCTTGAAGTGCAAGCGAGAGCACGGAACGAGCGACAAAGAGGCACAATCGGCCTCCACGTTCGGCAGCGTTCGACATCTGTCTCTCTCCTACTTGAGTGAGCGATGCGTCCGCGTGCATATTTTAATAGCTTAACTCCTTCCATTAATTAATAAATTTAACCTAGAGCTTTACGCGCATCTAAGCTTTCTGCGGTGGAGATCAGTGTAACAGCTGTCAGACATTACATCAATATTTGACAGCGTTTCACTGATCGCCATCGCAGATCGTCTAGATGTGGTCGTACTCTACAACCTGGGGCAGACCACGGCAAAGATGGAGAGACGAAATAGATGCCTACCTATAAACCATTAAATAAATAAATAAATAAATAATGCGGACAATCCACACAACACTATCTAGCCCCAAACTAAGCAGAGCTTGTACTATGGGAACCAGATAGCTGATATATAATACTTAAATACTTTTTTTTTGTAAATACATACATAGAATACAATATAACACCCAGACAGAGAACAAACATCTATCTTCATCACACAAATATTTGTTCTCGGTGGGGATCGAACCCACGCCCTCCAGCGCAGAAGGCAGAGCTACTACCAACTGAGCTGTGAAGGCAGTCATTGCCATTGTACTTTAACTGGTTCTATGATGTAATTCTTGCATGTGAAAATAATAAGTATATAAAATATATATAAATAGTATTACAGTTATATATTCATCTATAAAGTTATTGATAGATCTATATACTTCTTTATTGGTATAGATAGATATACCAATAACTATTTCGATAGGCAGTTTAGTTTAAATTATTCAGGCACAATATGCTAATGAGTACAAGTAAGTGCTCTGATAATGTGCTCGTACGTGCTCCGGCAGTTCGTCATGTAGTTTTAGCCTCTGCCGCCCGCCCTACACGGCCTGGGCGGGCAGAACGAAGGCCCATTTATATTCCACTAAAACTAGCTGTTGCTCGTACCTAAGTATAACAAGTGCGTTAGGTACGGCACGTATCTCTAATAAAACTGTAACTATCTAATAAAACTCCGCGGAACAAGGTAATAAGGGGCAAAACTAAGGGAATATGCATTGTTTTTTTTTTAAGTACTGTGGTTATGGATAAGGTTGTCAAAATTGTGTCAACAGTGTCAACACATTCAAACCCAAGAAGAAAATGAATGTGTGGGTCAGCCTATCTATGTATACACAATTTGACAGCCATAGCCATAACCCTATGGAGCTCGTGGTAGCCCTGCTGTTAATGGTCAGTGAAGCTATAACGAACTAAATATGAAAATAATTTCATAAAAAAGTTTAAATCTCATTGAAATATATCAATTTAAACCGTTTCCTGTAAAGTTGGTGTTTTGCAAGAGTAGCCTTGTTCGTTGGATACAACGATATACTCGTACGTGAGCATTGTTCTGTATTGTTGTTAGTTTAGGCATGTTTAGGTAGCAAATCACAGATGCTCACAACTAAATTGTGATTTTCATACTATTTACTTGGCACAGGCGTGTTCCGTAGATAGAAGGATCTTGACTAAAGATGCGGCCACATCTAAGCACTATGCCGGTGGTAAACTGCGATACCTGTATCGCTGTCAAATATCGCAGCTTATCGGCTGGCCCTACCTTAAGCACCCTGTCTTTGGAAATGAGTGAGAAGTTCCTGCCTTTTTTATTTCCTAGAAGAGAAGACAAACTTTTTATTTTCAACTATCATACTTAATTAAGCATTCTCCATTATCTTTTTCATAGAATTGAGGTAGAAGCTGGCATTCTTCCCCAGAGCCACCACTTCCTCTGTATGCTTTCGTGCGTCGTCCGTCTTTGATTTGTCTTCCTTTTCTTTAATCAAGCTATCTTCTTCGCGCCAAGCTGACTGAAGTTTCACTTGCTTACCTCCTTGGCTGTGTTGTTTAACTTCTTGGTTATTCTTAGTCTCGTTCTGGTGTATCGGTGCATTGTCTTTCAGATGTAATGACTCTCCAACATGATGGTCCTCTCGTCTGTTTTCAATCAAGTTGTTTTTTCCATCACTGTTACCACGACTGACCTCTTTACTCGGTACTTTATGATCCATTTCTTGTGTCATTGTGGCCTGCTGATCTTCTGATGTCTCTTTCACGTTTTCGGAGCCCAGGTTACGACGGTACGGAAAATTGGGTCTGGAATCACTTTGACTACGTCTATGGTGATGATGGTGGCCGTCATGTGGTGCCTGGTCTGTCGGGCTACGTCTCTCGATGTGGTTGTTTTGAATGGTTCCTAATAAATCTGAGAGTAAGGTATTGGAGCGTGAGGAGCGGTGCTTGTAACCTGGTAAAAAAGAGCTCCTTGTATGTTTATGGTATATACGTTGTTGGTTTTAAGGTTTTAAGCAAAACGTGGCCAAACTTGTTGAGCTAAATGCTAAAAACCTAACTTACGTGGTCAAATCTTTGTTGAAAGAAGATTGAAAGGATAGGACCCAATTTCAGGATTCATCAACTCAGCCCATAAAACTACTTAGCTCCATTTTGGTATGAAACAAGTTGACGAGTAGGTACCTACAATATAACACTTACTACTACTTTGACTCGACGAAGAAGATTACGAGAGGAACGTTCCCCTTCAACTGTCTTACCATGGTCTTTTTTGGAGTGGAGCTGCTGGTTGAAGATGTTAGAGGCTCTGCGCAGGATGAAATTGAGCTGGCCTGCGACTGGGGAGTGGGCGATCTGCTTTGCGATAGAATGCACGTCGTCCAAGTTAGCCGTGAGCAGGATGTAGGAGTGGCTCCCTTTTAGTAGCAGCAACACTTTGAATTGAATAGAGAAAAATAGGAATTGAAGGAAGAACATCTTTTAAAACTCTATTTTAAATATCAAATTAAACATCAGTTGTATGAGAAGGATCACTTTGAAATGTCATAGGGCTAGGTGAGTCTAGGTGCCCATTCAATACACATCGATGACTTAGGTACTAGGTATAGTTTAGTATAAGTAGGACAATTCTAGAATTATAGCCCCGAAGCTAGAACCACCACTAGGTACTGACGTTATAGTAAAGATCGCGGAAAGAAGATAGAGAAGGCTTGAAGTTGATCGTTCTAGAGATAATATGTGGGAAGAGTGTATGCCCAGCGGTGGACTAGGCTAAGTATGGTTGATGGTGAGGTAGGTAAGGCAGTATGGTAGCTGTATAATTTTGTAGGGTGCTATAGTTACCCGTTATCCATGGTATGAGGGCCATTCAATTGGTAAGTCCTAACACAGGTAAATGAGTTACTTAACTACTTTAATTTTCTATTTTATGTAGCTGTTTTTTAGATAAATAGGTAAGTATTTGTAGGCATTAAGATAAGAATATGGTAACCTACCTGCATAATTTACATCGTCAAATTTTAATTAAATACTTAGCTATTAAGTATTTTTATAGCGTACTAGCAGCCGCCCGTGGCTTCGCTCACCCCGTTACCGTTCCCGTTGAAAAAAAATATATTTATTCACCTTTTAAAACTTCACTGGACCTCCACAAATCATTCAAAACCAAAATCGGTCCAGCCGTTCTCGAGTTTTAGCGAGACTAACGAACAGCAATTCATTTTTATAGGTATATTAAGAAGATAAGAAGAAGAAGATAAGATATTACAGAGTAGCTACTTATTTACTTAGTAAGGTACTTACTATGCTAGTACCTTTAATACAGGGCATGGCAGCAAACAAACCTTTACCTAGATCATTTATTAAAGGGTCTTAGTATTGCATGCTAGTGGGTTGTGAGATATGGTGCTGGTAAGCAGTAGTGGTGGTAGGCAAAACCAGGAATAAGTACATTTACTGTAGGACGGTAAGACTTGAATATTATTGTTCCACGAGCTATGAACACATCAGGGTCATGGAACAAAAATATCCTAGCAGTACATTCTTTTGGGTACCTACATACGTGTGTACATAGTAGAAATGTAATTAATTGGGATGTCGTCACAGGGGTCCGGTTAATGTACGGCCAGTTAATGTTCACCTCGTTAAAAAAGCGTTAAAACGAAGTAGTAGTGGCTAGTAGTGTAGTAGTACTAGAACTCTTAGTGAAGGGCTCGTCCGGGGAAGCACTACCGCCATGCCTATTTCTGCCGTGAAGCAGCATTGCTGTGTTTTAGTTTGAAGGGTGTCGGTGAAATTACTGACATGTGAGGCTGAACATCTCTGTATGCCCTAACGCAGGGCAGTGCATCGTAGGGTATGCTCCTGACGTGCGTGACCTACGAAACAATGTTTTGTTAGAGGTGATGGTTAGCACTTAGCATCAGGGGGGGACACATGCATGTTCCATCAGCAAGTTAATTGAATAAAAAAAGGAATCTGAAAAATAACATTTACATCATACATGCTCAGTAAATAGGATTTACTTTAGCACAAAGAGACTGAAAGTAGGCGTGTGCACTTGTGCAGCCCAGTGCATTGTAAATGCGTTCCATTTTCAAATCACTTTTACCGTCACACTATGCTTGATACGCTTAGACAATTTTAAGTTGATACGTAATGGTTCATTAAAGTTCAAGAGCTATGCAAACTAGGAGTGGGTTGGAACAGGTAAAATAAGAAACCTGTTCCGCCTGTTCCAGTTCCAGTAAAACAACAGTTCCAAAAACCTGTTCCAAAATAACAGCTGGTTGTGTTGCATGCAACATAGTATTTTCCGAACGCAACACCTGTTCTCTGCTTGTAACAGGCTATCTCGTTCTAACAAAGGTAAGATGCGTAAGCTAGAATAGAGAAGAGCATGTTCCGTGCGTGGCGTCTCCTTCTAACTAAAGTAATCTCCATAAGCTAGAATAAAGAGACGCATGTTTCGGCAGATTCGGGCTGTTGTGAAATGGAACTGGAACTGGAACAGGCAGGGAACAGGCTCTCATTGGTTGGTTTAGACAACAGTTCCAAGCTGTTATTTTAAAACACCTGTTTGTTTGTTATCTGTTCCGATATATATGCCTCACATGTTCCGTGCGTGGCGTCTCCTTCTAACAAAAGTAATCTCCCTATGCTAGAATAAAGAGACGCATGTTTCGGCAGATTCGGGCTGTTGTGGAATGGAACTGGAACAGGTTTTCATTGGTTTAGACAACAGTTCCAAGCTGTTGTTTTAAAATACCTGTTATTTTTACCTGTTCCGATATATATGCCTCACTCCTAATGCAAACCTCCTTGGTGATGGTTCATTACAGTTCAAGAGCTATGCAAACCTCCTTGGTGAAACAATCTCTTTTCTTACAAAATTATATGAAAACTTTTTACTGAAAAGATATAGTAGCTCACAGATGTGTGCATAAGTGTGCGTCTACGACTGTTTTAGCAGATACCTACCGGTACAAATATTTTACTATTAATTTTAATAAAATTAATAGTATAATTATAATAATACTTATATTATTATTGTAATTTTATTTTTCTCAAATTAAAATTACATTTCGTCATACCCGTATAAATGTTGTGTTATTGTTGTATTGTAAGCCTATTTCTACCGAAAAGCAGCATTGCTGTGTTTCGAGTTGAAGGGTATGGGTGCCAGTGAAATCACTGACACGTGAGGCTGAACATCCGTATACCTCAAGTTGATGGTCGTAAGGCAGTGCATTGTAGGGCACGTTCCTGACGTGCTTGACCTACGAGGCAATGCTTTGCTATAGGCAATGGTTACCACTTAACATCAGGTGGGCCATATGTTTGTTCCATCAGCTAGTTAAAAATTTACCTCGCATGAATGATGTAAAGTAGAATGCTTACCTCGGTCATAAGTAGCTATTGCACCCTCGAACTATATTTGCCCTCGCTCGCTTTGCTCGCTCGGGCATCTCGGGTACACTCGATCCATTAGCGCCCTTTGCGAGCTGCGCTCGCACGGGCGCCAAAAAGGATCTTGTTCTGCAAAAGCTCACTTACTGCCCTTGTATAACAATCTACTATTTTATTCCTTTTTCCAGCATGATAGTAGTCTTTCTGTTTTAAAATTGCCGCTTTTTGATGCACTGCAGACTGCGCGCGAAAGAGTGGGAAGACAACTATAGAGAATTTTATAGAATGAGACGTAGACAGATGATCTAATCTGTCTACGGAATGAGATGAGAAGATCGAATGAATATGTTCTCATATCCGCCATAATTTTGTAAATGTCAATGTCAACAGTGACATAAGTGAGAGCTGACATTGACAGCTTTTGCACTGTTGCCGTTTTAGCATTTTTAGTGCTAAATTTAGCATATTTCATGACTCTTTAGCATGTAAATTTTGCATTTAGCATATTGCATATTTTGCATCACAAGCCCAAACCGACGAACGTGACGATGATTTAGGAATATTGTTAGATTCTGATTAAAATGATTAAAACGACCAAAATGTTCTTTAATATTAACCTGTCCTTTTTCCTGTCTTTCTTATCATAGTAACATCAGAAATGTGGCAAATTGTGTAGATACATAAAGTATTTTCGTTCACTGAATGCCGAATCGGATGAATGATGGATTTTGCTAACATTTGGTGCGTAACGATACTTTAGAGCCTAAAATAACACGTTAGGCTACTGTTCTACCAAAAAATTGTACACAGAAAGGCTAATTTTTTAAAAATTAGGATTTTAGCATGTTTTTTAGCATTTTTAAATACAAAAATAGCATTTTTTAGCATTATTTGGAGCAAGTTCTAGCATTTTCTCAAATTAGAAAACGGCAACACTGAGCTTTTGGGCTCAGACAGAACAGAACTGTTTTTCTTTTCTGTTGCTCTTCTTTTCTTTCTTTCTTTCATCAACAAGACGATTGATACAACGAATTTTCGCATAATCATTTGGGATTTTATTATATTGTGAATCATCAAAATGGAGACAAATCTCCAGCATGAAGATTTGCTGATAAAACTGCGGGCCAAGTTGAATGAGGAGAAAATAAAGCTATGGGAGGCTCCGTATGTTTCAACTGACGGCTCCATCAACCAGAGTTTCAAGGTGAGTTGTTTACATTGTTCCCGGCGATATTGTAGCCTGCCAGTACGTGTTCACACTGATTTAATTAGATAAATATGTGGTCCACGCAAAGTTCTCACCCCTAAATTTAACAGAAATCAGAATTGTACCCCAAAAGTTTTTTAAAGATCACAAAATTCACAAAAACCGAGATTCATCTCGTATTTAAGATTTCAAATGTTCCTCGGAGTCTGTATTTATTGCCTTGGTACAATGTAATGTGCTGTATACACTTAAAAATGTGTCGGTGAACTCATTCTGAGAAAATTTGGTTGCTATTTTTAGAACACAACATAAACAATAAATTTCTAAAGGCATGATGAAAAGAAAGTTAAACATACATAACTGTCTTTTTGTGCAGGATCTTGCAGCCAAATACTCTGCAGCCCTCAGTTCAGACTGTGACACAATTGTGAACGCTCTCTGCGAGCTCCAAGTGCATTCTCTGGAGCGCTCCAAGGCCAATGCGGAGTTCAAGGAGACCGGCTGTGCTACCTTCAGGGTCAAAGCCACTGTGCCCGGAGAGAAACCCAAGGTCATCAAGATTCAGAAGAAGCTGGATACCATGGGCAGTGACATGATCAAGGCAATTGCTGCGGAGATTAGTGTTGCAGAATCTAGGTAAATATACCATGCAAAATGTCTGGAATCCCTGTCAAAATTTGATGATATCAGTCAAGTATTCCACTGGTTTTGTTTCACTTGTTCTATTTCTGGGTGTTATTTTAAAGCCACTAAGTGTAAATTGAAAAAATGTCTGAACAAAAGAATTAGTAATGGCAATGTGCTCTTTAACCTACTTTGTCCAAACAATCTATTTTTACTTTGAAATGAATGTTATTGTATGAATCATCATTGTAATAAAATACTGGGAAGTCGATGACTCATTAAAACTTCCCAAAACCTCTTTCTTTATAAGATCAGTATCCGAAGTCCGAGTTTTGCTACCACATTTCGTTACCAAATGTTGTTTTCGTTTCACCTACGTGTCTCTGACTTTTGTATGGAGAAAAGAAGAGACAGCAAAAGTACGTTACGTAGTTAAAGAGTGGTTGTCTCATCATTTTTCCATGCAAAAGAGAGAGACATTTGGTAACGAAATGTTGTAAATGCACTGGGACTTGGGGTACAGCAGAGAAATATAAGCAAATGCATTTGTGTTTCAGAGTAAAACTGATCTTCAACGGCAAGGTGGTGAAGCCAACTCCAAGTTTGGAAGAGCAGGGGCTCAAGAATGGTGCTCTGATCATGGCCCTTATCATGAATGGTGTGTTGTTTTCCCACATTTTACTATTACAAATATTTACTTTTTATTGATTTTATGAGGAGGGATGAAAGATGAAAGTCATGTGACTAGGAGAGTAATGAATATGGATGTGGATGGATATGTGAACAGAGGTAGACCAAGGAAAACATGGATGAACTGTGTGAAAAATGACATGGATTGGAGAGGAGTTAATGCAGAGATGACGGCTGACAGAGAGAAATGGAGGAAGAAGACATGTTGTGCCGACCACACATAAAGTGGGATAAGGGCAGAAAGAAGACGAAGATTGATTTTATAGTGTTTACTACACTAAGGAAATCACAAAAGGATCCGATGTCGCAGCAGTCAGTGCAGCCCTTTACCAAGGGGAAGGTTGCGGGTTCAAATCCATGGCGCTTTAATTTTGGGACATTATAAAATCTTTGTGAATGCAAATATTTATTTGGAACTTATGGCATATTCTATTAATTAAATTATTTTAGAGAGTCCGGAAGAAGCAATGCAGGAAGACAACATGTACATGGAAATGAAGCAGACGAGAGATGATGCAACACTTCTCTCCGAGTGCATCGGTGGGTTGGCTGGTGATGAAGACTATATGAAGGTTAACATCCTGCCCATTTATTTTCACGATTTTAGACATAAATAGTAGTAGTAGGCTCTTTGTGAAGGGCTCATCTGGGGAAGTACTACCACCATGCCTATTTCTGCCGTGAAGCAGCATTGCTGTGTTTCGGTTCGAAGTAATGAGTGCCGGTGTAATTACTGGCATGTGAGGCTGAATATCTGTATGCCTCCAGTTGATGGACGCAGGGCAGTGCATCGTAGGGCACGTTCCTGACGTGCGTGACCTACGAGGCATTGCTTTGTTATAGGCGATGGTTACCAGTTAACATCAGGTGGGCCATGTGCTTGTTGTAAAAAATGTGAAGCAGCACTAACAATTATGGCATGTCTTATCCTCCCTCTATCACCTAACATGGAATTTGTAAAAGACTAAAAGACTATCTATCTATATAAGGGTTTCAACTGAGCACTGAATAGAGTAGAGAACTACAGAACTTCTGCCACCAAACGACCTGCCAAATATGACTATGACAAACCTTCCTAAAAATGAGGGAAAGTAATTGCCAGTGGACTGATCCAGGCTCAAAACTGGCAAATTCATCATTCGCACTTGGTGTGCGGACTGGATTCCGCAATGAGGCCGCTGGCGGGCCTTTTTGCGTGCTTGACACGTGTTGCTCGAACTTTTTTAGGTTCTACGACACGCCGGTTTCCTCACGATGTTTTCCTTCGTTTTGAGATTACTGGCACTGTGCACATAAATTATTCGACAGAAAAACTCATTAGTACTGGATTTGAACCCACGACATTAGGATCGGAAGGCGGGACCGGTACCACTAGACTACCAGTGTTTTCTCTGACTGATCTAGTCTAACAATTGTAGACCTATCTACCATATCAGGGCTTGGTGGAAAATGAGGAACAGCAAAACGTTGTAGCACAATTTATTACTCTCACAGTTTACTTTCTTATAGTTACTTCTTCAACAGCCGATAACCGAATGCTCGAATAAAAATGGCAGTCGATAAAATCACATTTTCAAGAACTCCGTGATTGGTTAAAAGCGCATTCTGAGTGCTGACCAATCACAGCCAAAGTTCGCCAACAATCATCCAGTTGACAGGCAGACTCCGCTCTGTGATTGGCCAACGCCACCGATGACAACATTCAACCAATCGTGGGGCTACAAACCTCCTACAAAACCATAAACAACTGAGACTACGTTTTATTTTAAAATCATTGCCAACATAAAATAATTATTTACCAAGTAAACTTACAAACTTGATTTAAAATACTTGCCACATAGAATAAATCTTACAGAAATAAATCGAAACTACTTTTTAACTTGAAATCATTGCCAAAATACAATTAAAATCTTTCAAAATAAACGAGTAATATTGAGAAACTAAATGAATCTGCCTTCAAATAAACAAACCCTAACAATCGACCGTCCTGACAACGTGAGCGTCCCCGCACACGGTACCAGGTGGAAACCCTAACAATCGGAGTATTAAGTAATTAACATTAATATAAAGAGAAAAAAAAAATTGTGGATACATTACAATGAATTGATAAGCCAACAAAACAAAAGTTCGTAACTATTAATAACTTAAATTACTGCAATATATCTTCTACCAGTCTGTTCAAATTACTCAAGAAATTTATTAATATAATAAATTAAGTAAGTATACATTATTAATATTAGCATAGCATTTTGGTGCTAAATAAATAACAATATGAACAATTTTACCTATACATGCGTGTGAAATAATTGTAAGGTTACAGTAAATTTACAATAATTATGATCAATAAAAACAAATAAGAGCTTACGAGATTCTCGTTGCGTTGGTCACAACTCTGACAGAACTAACTACAATGTACAAAATATACTAAACAATTCAATTCAATTATCTATAAAATTGCACAAACAGTGACAATTGGGAATGATAAATTCAGTTTACATTGCTCAGAGGAATAACAAATTATAACAATATCGATAAGTACTTTTCACAGACACAAACAGGACGATCGATTACCTGTATCGACTTAAACGAACTATTAAACCCTGTCTTATCTGATTTGATCGATTCAAAACAGAAAGACCATCGAACTAAGATAAAGACGATCGATTCGTCTAGCTGACACCCACAGGACGATCGATTACCTGTGACGTGTCGTTGGGAGATCAGACACTGACCGATCGATTAAGTCAAGTGTCTTGATCATCGAATTATCGAGTAGAGAGACGATCGATTCGTCTGGCTGAAGCTCACAAGACGATCGATTACTTGTGCTTACAGCCGGTCTCAGAACACGAACGATCGATTCGAACGCGTCTGATCCGTGGCATAAACCCTGTCTTATCTGATTTGATCGATTCAAAACAGTAAGACCATCGAACTAAGATAAAGACGATCGATTCGTCTAGCTGACACCCACAGGACGATCGATTACCTGTGACGTGTCGTTGGGAGATCAGACACTGACCGATCGATTAAGTCAAGTGTCTTGATCATCGAATTATCGAGTAGAGAGACGATCGATTCGTCTGGCTGAAGCTCACAAGACGATCGATTACTTGTGCTTACAGCGGCTCTCAGAACACGAACGATCGATTCGATCGCGTCCTGAAACAACGAAATGGGTGGTTTGTAGTTAAACATGAATAAAATTAAAGCAAATAAAAGCTCAATAAAACATTAATAGATAGTCGCTGATATCGCTATTGGCAGTGCTCGCAACAGACTCGTTCTCATTTACTTCTAGAGAAGCAATGTGTATCCAAGGCCTCATACGATCAGCTGTGACGACGGTTGCGTGCTTATTTTGTGCGCAACCCTGGAGCAAAAGCCACTTCATAGAGATCCTTTTCTAAAACTTTGCTTACCCGCTAGGTTGTACATAAGTTTCTTACTCTGCCCGTAATTATTGAGACAAGTATTGGTTATTTTTACTTATGTTCCCTGTTCATGTTCACGTCTTCCTACCAACATAATCTTATCTTAAATCATATCTTTATCGTATCATACATTTATCATATATCTTATCATATATCTATCATTATATCTATCATATAATAGGTATCTATCATATATTTCTATCATATATATCTATCATATATCTATCATATATCTATCATATATCCATCATAATATCTATCATACATCCATCGATTTGATGAAAACTCTGATAAGCGACCTCTCACATGTGTGCGAGTGCTTGACACATGTATTCTGCCAACGTTAACTTATGGATGTCAAACCTGGAACTACACCACAGTAATAAAATCAAAGTTAACCACATGCCAGAGAGCAATGGAAAGGAGTGTCTTGAAAATAAAACAAAAATCACAAAATCAGAAGCGACCTTATAAGAGAAAAAACATAAGTATCTGACACTCTTAACCACGCACTAAAATTGAAATGGAAATGTGCCGGACACATAGCCGGATACAAGGATGATCATACAGGCAACACGATGGACAGGACCAAGTGGCAAGAGACTAGCAGGTTGGGCTAGAAAACGCTGGACAAGACGAACTAATCGAAACAGCAGGAAAGCAATGGATGTCTTAGGCCATGGACAGAGATAAATGGCATAAACTGGACGAGGCCTTTACCCGTAGAAGGGTTTCTAACGTAACGAATAAGAACGAAGCAAAAGTATAAATATAAGTATAGTGATATCATTACTAAAATATTTTTATTAGTCATTGTAAATTAGTTGTTAAGGAAAATAAATGGTATTTTTATTATTATTATTATTTATTTATCCATCGATCTATTTTCCTATCATATCATTCTATCTGCTTTGCCTGCTTTCTTTCACTTCGTTGTGTATGACGGTACCATCACTACATTCGCGAGTTTTCCTCATCGATTTCGTTCAGAATGGGACCCTACGTTTATAACGGCATCAAATTATACTTCAGAGGAAGTTACTCCGGTGGTCATCTGAATAGTGTTATTTATTTTAATCGCCACTGGACCTTAACCAAGTGACTACCCCATTCTTTCTCCCTGCCTAGACAACGAAACAGCTTATGATCCTTCAGTACATAGTATAAGACAAACTCGCCTGCTCTGTCTCTATGTGTGCTTCAAATCTTTAAAACTACGCAACGGATTTTAATGCGGTTTTTAGAGTATAATAGATCTAAAACCTAAATAAAGCTTACATAAATTCAGGAGGAAGGATTACATGTATAAATAATGCATAAGTTAGAGAAACACTGATAATTCTAGAGATGTCTAATGTAGTGTCTTAAGTAAACATATTTTCATCCTTAGCAAGCGCTGGTTGTGAACCCTACGAGATAGATCAAAATAATGTACTACATGTGTATTTCTAAGGAAAAACCTGCAATAACTATTTTTTTATCTTTTGCTTTTACGAAAAATAATAACTTATTGAGGATACGATTTTCAGCAATACAGCATGAATTCTTATCCAAATTAGTACATACTTTCATTTTGCATTTAATATAGATCAAATTTGGTTCTTTACAGCATGTAATCTAAGTGAATATATTCGAAGATATTTATTACGGACTTAAAATGCAAGGATACAGCGATTGCAGCGGTACCAACCTATGTCGCTCTTTCAAAAAACAGACCTCTAAAGAAACCATTTTCGTATTTAGGACTCTGCCTAAATCGCTGCTCAAGATATTTTGATCCTATACAATCCTGAATCACCCAAGTTGTAGGGTGTGCAACCAATCATCTTCAGACCTTATTGCAGGAAACTGCTGCACGAGAACATCTTCTGCAACAATGGGGTTCTTTTGCAAAGCATCGACGTGACTCATTTTGGAACCAGCTCTGTACTCAATGGAACAAGCGAGACTCGCCTACCTTTAATATTTTTCAAAGTGATCCTTGTGATACTACTGAATAAATTATTATTTTTTTCTTGGCTTTGAGCTCCTGCAAAGTCAACCACTAAAATTGGCCTATCTATAAATAAATAAATTAATATTATAGACAATCCATACAACACTATCTAGCCCCAATCTACGCAGAGCTAGGACTATGGGAACCAGATAGCAACTACATACATACTTATACAATATAACACCCAGACAGAGATCAAATACGTGTTCACCACACAAATATTTGTTCTCGGTGGGGATCGAAACCACGACTTACGGCTCAGAAGGCAGAGCTACTACCAACTGAGTTGAGAGGCCAGTCAATCTGGATCTATCAACCTGAATTTCAACGTATTTTATTTAAATTTAACTCATGCCATAACTTATAAATCTTTTTGGTAAAATAAGTTCTATTAGTTTTTAATGTATGTCCTTCTGTGTTATCCTTGTGATTATTTACGTATTTTATACTTATTTATAATTGTTTTCTTTTTTCATTCATTCGTGTCTTATACGGTGCATGCTAAGAAACAAATAAATGATTGTATAAGTCCATATCTATGATTCAATATCTCTGAAGAAATGTTCACTACATACGCTACATAATGATAGTCAACACACATCCGCATCGATCCATCCTTTCTTGAACAAGTAAACTTGGACTAGCGTATGCCGACAAAGATTTCTTTACTACTCTGGTATCTAACATCTTCCCTACCATATCTCACGAAATTATATGTGCATCTCAGTTTTATTGGTGCACCCCAAGTCTAAGTTGAGGGTAGAGGCAAAACAATGATTATATTTTTTCAACAAGTCTTTAAGTCGCCGCTAATCATGCTCCGACACTTCCGTCACCTATTCGAACCAAGATCTTATATAAAAAAAAGAATAATCGTACCCGTTGTATTGAGCTGCATCTCTTAAACTACTCCACTGACAAAATTTACTTTATCTGCCTGGTAAAATACAATTGTTTTTTTTAATCTGACAGCAAATAGAGTACGGCGTTACTACTACTTACATGAACACGACTTTTTTCTAGATGATAAAACCCTCAGACCACCATTTGATTATTGTTTGGTTCTCCCACGATGCTATTTAATCAGCATACTGCTTTTGAGCGAATGTTCAATTTGAGCTTTTACAGTGGCCTAACCAATAAACCGAAGAACACCCCTAACCTAACCCAACTTCGAAGGAGAATATATCTTCGCTATAGAGATCAGGTTGTGGCAATTCTCTGTAAATGACTGATCTATAAACACCGTGCTATCCAACAATTCGTCGTTCATAACTTTGCAAATAACAATGGCACTAACATTGTTGACACCTAGATGAAGCGAACTGCACCGTAAAATAAATAGGTATACCGTTTCCAAAACCTATCATTACAGACGACTATACTGTGGGCCAAACCAAAACTGCGTGCCACTGATTTTTTTTTAGTTATGCCACTCCCAATATCGATAAAAGCTTTAAAATCTACGCCATCCACACAAACATCTTTCATACATTATGAATTTGGACTTGGGTCTATTTCGCTTCTACTTTCTTTAACCAAACATCAACGTGCTGAGTCTTCGAAGATGGATTAAAGCTTGGAAGAATATGTTTTTAATCTATCTTCTGTAACGGTGGAGCGTCTTTAGATGGCTGAGAGGAGAAACTGTCTCCAATATTTAAATATATCTACTAATTTTTATTAGATAAAAGAGGACTACGTGACCTTTGTTCTCTAGTGTCGACACGTGGCTCTGGGCAGCTGTCCCCACGCCAAGTCACAGCAGTTACGGCTCCTTTCTCGCTAACTTGACTCGATGGTGTGCGCAGACATCCTTCAGGCACGAGAAGTCGATCGCGTGCCCGCTGCAGCTCCCTCTCCAGCAACTCGACTCGTTCACGTCCCCTTTCTCGCTCTCGGTCGCAATCCAGACGCCGGGCATATGCCCGGTTAGTGCTCTGAAAGATTGCGTTGCGTTGCAATCGGAAAAATAAAAATATTTAGTAAAAATACAAAACCTTCCTGCAATCATATTTAGAGGGTAATTAAAAATAAAATATTTTCAATCCAGGAATTATCTTTCAGTCAAATAAAGCTCATATTTCAAACTTGTTCTTCGATACCTAGCTAAAATATTGAAGCTTCTTGTTTTATTTGTCTTACTAGCTTTTTGGTACCAAAATTCATATCAAAAATAATTTAAGGGTAGTTGTGTAAGTCAAAAGAAATCCAATGGAACCCAAATTATTTTGCGTAATGTGTTATATAATAAATTATTAAGGTCTGCCAGTAGAAAGGTGTATCCTATTTCTCATTACAGTTTTTGTTAAAATGTTTTAAAATCTAAAGTCATTCGAAGGTAGTTTTGTAAAAGACAAAGAAAACGAATTATCTGCTTTCAAGATTCAAGATTCAAGATTCAATAAGCGTTTATTCAATACGATACAAGAATCACTTTGAAACGTCTTAAAGCTAGGTGAGTCTAGGTGCCAGTTCCACGCGACCAAGCGTAGAAGAACAGGCAACAAACTACGTCTCGGTTCCTACCGTTTTTTTATATGATCCTTTTACAAATCAAAAATAGTCTAAAATAATAGCAGTGAAGTTCCAGTGTGGTGCCACTTCACTTAGTCAGACGTATGCAATGTAATTATACAAAAGCAAAAGTTTCAAAGACAGCACACGCTACGCTTCAAAGTTATAATAAAGTATCTACACAGATATAAAAATAAGATATTAAATAGTAGGTACAGACATTGCAAATTGACATGCTAGCTTCCTATGGGTAGAGTGACCGGGACATCGGGCCACGCAGTTTTATCATTCATATAGCTATCTAGAGTATAGTACGCTTTCTTTATCAAATTACTCTTAATATAGGCTTTAAACTTCCGAATTGGAAGCTGAGTTGCATTTTCCGGAATTTTATTGTAGAAGCGTACAGTGTTCCCCATAAAAGACCCATTTACCTTCTGTAAACGAAATTTGGGAATATAAAGTTTATTTTTATTTCTAGTGTTAATATTATGTGAATCACAATTTTTCTGAAAGCTACAGATGTGTTTGTGAGTGTACAGTAAGTTTTCATATATATATTGTGAAATTACTGTGAGGATATTAATTTCCTTAAATCGCTCCCTCAATGAGTCTCGTGATTTCATTTTATAGATGGCACGTATGGCCCTTTTTTGTAAAACGAATATAGTTTGAATATCAGTTGCTTTCCCCCAGAGAAGGATACCGTAAGACATAACACTATGGAAGTAGCTGAAGTAAACTAGCCTAGCTGTAGCTTCATCAGTGAGCCATCTTATAGTCCGAACTGCATATGCAGCCGAACTTAGTCTGGCAGCAAGTGCTTTGATTTGCGGTCCCCACTGCAATTTTTTGTCAAGATTAAGTCCTAAGAAGATAGTAGAATCTACAAGGTTAAGTGACTCTCCATTAAGTATAATATTAGTTGGCCGGAGAGTTACATTTGGTAAGGTAAACTTAATACACTTGGTTTTCTTAGCATTAAGTAAAAGATTATTAACGTTAAACCAGTTAAGTATTTGCGACAGAGATGCGTTAACGTCATCGTAATTAGCCTTCAATCTATCAACTTTAAAAATTAATGAGGTATCGTCAGCAAATAGTACTATTTCACATAGTTTTTTAACAAAAAAAGGGAGGTCATTTACGTACACTAGAAACAAGAAAGGACCTAATATCGAACCTTGTGGCACCCCCATGTCAATAACTGACCCAGAAGATCTCTCACCGCTCACATCAACTTTAAGGACTCTATCAGTCAAGTACGATTGTATTAGGTCAATGGAGCGATTTAGAATGCCGTAATGTTTAAGTTTAGATATTAATGTAGCATGATTTACACAGTCAAAAGCTTTGGAAAGATCGCAGAATACCCCAATCGCGTCTTGTGAGTTTTCCCAGGCATCATATATGTACTTTAAGAGTAGAATACCAGCATCAGTCGTTGATCGACCTTTCGTAAATCCAAACTGGTGGCTATGAAGTATCCCATTTAGGTTAAAATGTGATAACAACTGAGTAAGAATAACTTTCTCAAATATTTTACTTAGCGTAGGCAATACTGAGATAGGTCTATAGTTAGCAGGGTCATTTGCATTTCCAGATTTGAACAGGGGAATGAGTTTACTAGGTTTCATTAAATCAGGAAAAACACCCTCATCAACACATCTATTAAAAATATACGCTAGACACGGTGCAATATCAGTTATAATAGTACTGAGTAGTTTTGTAGACATTCCCCATAAATCTTCAGTATTTTTAATGTTTAACGATTTAAATGTCTTCACGATTTTGTCAGCATTAATGTATTTAAAACTAAAGATATTATTACATTTTTTAACACTAGACTCTAACAATGCCATCGCACCAGAGGCCGAGGAATTTAAAGACGATGTCACTACTTTAGGGATACTGGAAAAGAAACTATCAAACGCGTTGGCTACTTCAATGTTTGTTGTCAAAAGATTATTGTTTACTTTCAAATGAATTTTTTTATTACGGAGTTTTGATTTGCCAGTCTCATTATTGACTATTTTCCAGGTAGCTTTAATTTTATTTGTGGATTTTTCAATTTTTCTTTTGATATGCAATGATTTTGCTGCGTGACAAGCTCTTTTAAATGCTTTAGAGTAGTTTTTAATATGTAGAATAAATGCTGGGTCATTGAGCATTGATTCCCTAGCAGCATACAGCTCATATAATGTATTCCTACTTTTGTAAATACCTGGGGTGGCCCAGTCAGCGAACGCGACACTAACACTAGCTTTACATGTTTTAAGTTTAAACGTATCCTTATGTTCATCATTAATTAAATTTGATAAGTTGGAGAAAAGATCATTCGGGTCAGTCAGACAAGGCATGAGGGACACTTTCAGTTCAATATTGGTTTGAAACTTTTTAATACGGCTCTCTGTGATAGGCCGGTGGGTGAAAATCTCGTGTTTATCTAAAATTTTATAAGCAAATTTAGCGCTATGACCGTAGTGATCTGAACTAAAATGCCTAACTACTGATTTACTTACTGGCTCATGACTGCTAAAAATATTGTCAAGACAGGTGGCTGTTGTTAGTGTCACCCTTGTTGGATCTTGAAACAAGCAGTGTAGGTCAAAACATTTAAACAAATTTAGCAGCCTCTCAGAAAGAGGGTGAACTGGGATATCTACATTAAAATCTCCACAGATTATTACGGTTTTATTACAGTTAAAGATTTTACGCAGTACATCTTCCATAGTGGATTCATACAAGGTGAAATCCGCGTCCGGGGGACGGTAAACGCTCACAACTATGTGCCGCTCCAGCTCCACACACGACAGCTCAACAGTCCTCTCGATACTGAGATTTGCAATGTCTTTACGCTCTTTGCATTTCAATTGATTGCTTACAATAATTAAAGAACCACCTCGCATAGCGTTCTTTCGTTTAAAAGAGCTTACAATACTATATTTTTCATAAAAAGGGAGTAACTCTAGTTCTACTATCCAGTGTTCTGTAATACACATGATGTCTACACTGAAACAATTCATAAATAGTTCTAATTCTAAAACTTTCACCAGGCCAGTCAGTAAAAAGGTTTAAAACTCTTTCTTCATTATTCCTACCCACTGTAATTTCTTAAAATATTCTACATAAGATGTGAAACTCAATAAAGCCATTTTTGTTCTTAAACAATCTATCCTCTGTGCCCCATGTGATGTGGAAATAATCATTATAACTTAGTCCACTAATATTAACATGAGCTACCAGCTAGGTATTCTTCAAAAACTACATCGAGAAGTATTAACAATGGGCGTGTACTTACTGTAAAGTCGGTCTCGATCCAGCACTTCTGATATGTAGACCTATCTACCATATCAGGGCTTGGTGGAAAATGAGGAACAGCAAAACGTTGTAGCACAATTTATTACTCTCACAGTTTACTTTCTTATAGTTACTTCTTCAACAGCCGATAACCGAATGCTCGAATAAAAATGGCAGTCGATAAAATCACATTTTCAAGAACTCCGTGATTGGTTAAAAGCGCATTCTGAGTGCTGACCAATCACAGCCAAAGTTCGCCAACAATCATCCAGTTGACAGGCAGACTCCGCTCTGTGATTGGCCAACGCCACCGATGACAACATTCAACCAATCGTGGGGCTACAAACCTCCTACAAAACCATAAACAACTGAGACTACGTTTTATTTTAAAATCATTGCCAACATAAAATAATTATTTACCAAGTAAACTTACAAACTTGATTTAAAATACTTGCCACATAGAATAAATCTTACAGAAATAAATCGAAACTACTTTTTAACTTGAAATCATTGCCAAAATACAATTAAAATCTTTCAAAATAAACGAGTAATATTGAGAAACTAAATGAATCTGCCTTCAAATAAACAAACCCTAACACAATGATAAACTTAAAAATTATAAAAAGCTGTAGTTTATATTTCCAGCATTTGGTTTCAGCTTGAAGACCAGTCAGGCAAGACAGTAGAACTTCCCCCCGCTGAGAAGCGGTCTCTCCTGGTGGGGCTGGCTCTGCATGAGAAGGGACGCGCTGAAGCCAAGCAGAAACAGTACCCGTTGGCACTGGTGTTGCTGCTAGAGGCCGATAGGCAGCTAAGGTAGGTTTTACTAGCTGTTGTGGCTTTGCTTGCGTGGTAGTAATGATTGTTAAATCACTATTTTAGTATGTTTAGGTGTGTAGAATTTTAAAGAGTGTTAAAGGCTTCGTCATGACGGAACCGACCGCTTAAAACAACCCCAGAAGCTAAAATATTACTTAGAGCAGAAAATTACTTCTATATTTTAGGAAGCAGGCAGCAGCATTATTTATTTTCTCTTTGCATCACTGTGGCCATATTTCTTTTCACCCACTATCAATACGAAAACATAGATGGCGCTACATGAAACGCGTTCACCAAATTCGCGTTCATAACATACTAATACATATTATATTCTAACACTGCAAACTGCAAACTTAATAAAAGTGCTTGAAATTAGACTTTTTAAGGTGGCCTTAATAATTTAAAAGAAGAACTTAATAAAACATCAGTCTACCCTCAGTGAATGCCGCTCTTCAATCCTGAAGACGGTGGACAACTGGGCAGTTCTGCAGCTGGACATCTCCTGGTGCTACCTCTGCCTGCAGAGCCTGCAGGGCGCGGCAGACGCGGCCGCACGCCTCGCGAAGGCAGAGCAGGCGTTCCAGGCATCCTATGGACGGGGCGGAGAGAGGCTGCTGGCTCTCAAGGGAACTGCTGGTTGGTGGTAGAACTTGAAAACCTTTAAGAGCATAATTGTACTACTTTAAGGGCTTAAATAAATAAATAGATTTTGTTAAATAAATTAAAAAAAAAAAAAATGGTGGCTTTTTTGTTGTTATAAACGGCTAAACCTAATTTGCTTGATATACTAACTATAGTCAAGAAAAAGTTAAGTATAGTATAGTAAAGTAGTTGTAAAAAGGGCTCAGAATCGTTCTTCCTGGAAATGTGTAGGGGAGGCCTATATCCAGTGGACTTCTTCAGGCTGATGATGATGACTATTATAGTATATAATATAAGAGTTCGTGATATTTATGCTAAAGTTCAAATTAGCATACCACCTCTGACATTCTTAAAACAAGAATATTTATGCCAAAACTCAAATAACCCAGCAGCAATTTACGTAACGACCGAATCCGCGTTCATATAGAGTTAAAATACCCATGATTTAATAAAAAAAACATGATTTATGATAAAAATCTAAGCTTTATAAAATTTACAGTTTTAAGGCTATGTTAACCTAATTTGGATTTACGTTTTATGCGAATAAAATTTTAAATTTGGAACAGAATTTTAGAAATAAAGGCTTGCACATGCTGGACGCTGGCGTCGTTAAACTTGACAGCGTTTCACTGAACGCCGACGCCAGCGAAAAGTATTTTATATTATCATCATTAAACTACTCGACACTGGCAAAATTAATCCGAAAAGAACAGATACCATTCATTAAGAAGAAGAAGAAGACCTAGGTGTGCGGTAGGCCTTATCAGAATAGCCACCATTATCAACAGAAAACTATTTAAAACTAAGTTAAGTTGCGTTTTGCAGCGAACGAGCGCGTGCTATTCATGCGTCTGTATCTCCTGCAAGGCATCGTGGCATACCATCAGAACAACCGCGAGGAGGCTCGCAGGCTGCTCGACAAGGCTGAGGTGGAAATCAATGCTCTCAGGGTAAACTACTTCAATACTTCTTTACTATTTAGATAGATAGATTGTTCTCGCTATCAGGCTGTGAGATTTTTCAACTCGCTGCCCACTGACATGAAAGTCATGGACAGTCCCCGTAAATTTAAATCGAAACTTGTTTCATTTTTGTTGAAATGGTGTTGAATTTTGTTGAATTCGATGATGAGTTTTGACATATAACTCACATTAGTTTTTAGTATTTGACATGCCATTATTTAATATTGTTAGAGTCTGTTCAGAAAGAGAACCGTCGTGGCCAAATTGAGAACTAACGTTTCGATTTTTACATGTCAGCTCATCCCTTTCTTTCTGTCAGAATTTTGCATCATGTAAATTAAATAAAGGAATAGTACACTAGTTGTGATAGGATCCAAACGCAACAGACGCGCTATTGTATTGCACACTGAACAAAAAGGGTGATTATGCACAGAAGCGCCCTCCAATCCCACGACGGTTCTCTTTCTGAACAGACTCTACTCCTATTTTATTTTTCTTGTGACATTTTATTTAATATTTATTTTCTGTGTTAGTTTAAGTTTGTATATTTCAAATACGATTAATTAATTGTGACTGATGAATGAAAGATAAATGGACGCCAGGCTATCAATCGTCATAGGGAGTCAAGGGGTCATTGCCTTGCATGCACGATAGGAACATATTCCTATCGTGTGTGCATCTGTACCCGAAGTCCCAGTGCATTTACAACATTTCCTTACCAAATATTGTTTTCGTTTCGCCTATTAGTCTCTGTCTATTGTATGGAGAAAAGACGAGACAACAACTCTAACTACGTAACGTATTTTTGCCGTCTCATATTTTCTCCATGCAATAGAGAGAGACAACAAGGCGAAACGAAAACAACATTTGGTAACGAAATGTGGTAGCAAAACTCCGACTTCGGGTTCTGTTGTATAGTAGTGTGTTGTGTAAGGTGGACGAGGCGGCAGTGACGCAGCTGATGGAGCTGGGGTGGGGGGCGGGGGGCGCGCGCGCGGGGCTGCGGGCCGCGGGGGGGGAGGTGCCGCGCGCGCATCACTACCTGGAGGAGCAGCAGCGCGCGCGCCAGCAGCAGCGCCGCCAGGACACCAGGGCCAGGTACCGCACTACTGGACTACACCACTCATAATTATATGTTTAAAAAACTTGAGAAACCGACTTCATTGTCAAACGGCTAAACCGATTTTAATCAAATTTGTTTGGGGCAATCTGGACGTAAGAATAACCTTCCAAATAAATAAATAATTTTCTAAATCGGTTCATAAATGACGGAGGCATGCAGTTACAAACATTAAAAAAATTATTTAAAAAAAAATGGCAACACCGATTTTAATAAAATTAAAATGGGACCAATCTGGAAGCAGTACCTTTCAGATAAAAAAATATTTTTTCAAATCGGCTCACAAATGACAAAGTTATGCGGTAACAAACATTAAAAAAAAAATACAACCGAATTGAGAACCTTTTTAATTGCAAGTCGGTTAAAAATAGAAAATGATTATTTTACGTCACAAAACATGGTACACACAAAAAATATACAACAAGCAATAGGTGACGAAAAAAAGGCTTCCACTCAGCATTTGCCATAAAAGCGAAATGGCTTATACGGCGCTGGTTTTCAGTGGTGCCGAGAGCCATTTTGTACAAAATTGTTAGTTACTAAATATAGTGAGCCTTATCTGAAGAAAATACATTATTGAAAACACGAAAATGTACTAAAACAATTTTTTTTACAAATAACTCTACTTAGAAGTAAAACAAACAAGCCTTATAAATTTTAATTTCAAAACAAACACAAAAAATAAAATTCTAATTAAAATTACACATTCGATGATTAAATGACTATCTAAACAGATGGGTACAGAACGCAATCTGCGCTCGAACGCACACGGACGAATAGGCCTGACGACTAATTTTCAAAATCTCTTCTATCATATTCAGAAGTATATCATATTTCTGTAGAAAATTAAGGTTTTTGTGCAATAAAAGTACATTTAAATTGAAATTTTCAAATTCACGCCAAAACGCTCGCTGGTGTCATGGCGTCTGTTATTACGTCACGTTTCTGTATATCAACAGTAAACATTGGTGCTTTTGTACTAAATCAGAATGACGTTTACGTAAACGTGACGTAATTCGCTCTGACCGGAGTTTTAGCTATCATGGCGGATTGTTGTATTATGTAGATTTATATTATCAAATAAATTATCAATCTCGACATTATTATGAGTATAAATACATTTTTCAAAATCTTTGAATCCTTTTTCATTAGATCAGATAAATATTTTGGCGATACTTGATTACTGTCTTCATGCCTATATTGGGAGCAGTGCGAGCGCGAGTGTGCCAACTTGTCGAGGCTCGCTGGAGGCAGATCGTTGATAGCCTAGTGGTCACTTTTGAGTTTCTTTAGTATTGGTCTTCTTTTTCTTCTTATCGTGTCACTGATTCTTTCGAACCAAGGTGGTAAAAGGATTTTAAGTGCGCCTCAAAGGATCCTTTCGTGCACTTGACATTTTTAGAACTTTTTTTTAGGTTCTACGATATGCCGGTTTCCTCACGATGTTTTCCTTCACCGTTTCAGAGCACTAACATAGTGTACATACATTTTTGGGCAGAAAAACTTATTGGTACACGACTGGATTCGAACCCACGACCTCAGGATCGGAAGGCGGGGCCGCTACCACTAGACCACCAGCACCCAATGTAATAAGAGTATTGATATGTTGCGTGTGGTGTGAAGACAGGCGCGGCTGGACGGCATATGCGCGGACGGCACTCCCGTGAAGCAGCAGCTGGTGACAGCCCTGGTGGAGATGGGCCACGCGCGCCGCAAGGCAGCCCTCGCGCTCAGGCTCTCTAATAACCACTGCGCCGCTGCCGTCAGGTTGCTGCAAGAACAACCGGAACTTGTGAGACACGCACTCGAATCACTCTTTGAAGCCATCAATCATATGAAGAAGCAGTAGTTAGGCCTCCTGATCAAATGGTCTAAGTAGCAAAACGTCCAACAGAGCAAAAGGTCTAATGAGCAGTAATTAGCAAAATGTCCACGTAGCAAAGCGTCCAATTATCAGATGGACTGTATAGCAGAACATCTTTTTAGCAAAACGTCATTTTTTAAATGTGTACACCAAAAAACAACAACATTATATTTGGTGTACACATTTAAAAAATGACGTTTTACTAAAAAGATGTTACAACAACATTATCTGATATAACGTATGTTCAAAAGGATTTTTACAAGCCTTACACGAACTAAAGCTTCCCTGTCACTGTTTGTCTTTACCTAGTGGTAAGAGATGGCAGTTGGCTTATATCCTGATTATCATTTAAGAATCGCTTGGGGGCCATTCAAGTATTACGTAGCAAGTATTACGTAGGCCGATTTTTTAACAATTTTGTACCCCCTCCTTGTCAAAACAAAAGTAAGTAAACCTCTCCCCCCTCCCTTTTCTAATTGCATTTTCCTTTTAATGTAAGTATTCTGTTTTTTATTGATTCGTGAGCAGCAATTAGTTTATCCCCAACATGTGTGTTTTGTTTTCAAGCATAGACAATTTGTGGGTTGCCATTTGTGTAAGAAAGTAAATAATAACTGCTGACGTAATCACGATATCGCTCCCGAACCACCATGTCATCAAACCTAAGCAAAGCAAAGATTCCCACCGGCCCCCCCCCCCCCCACCGCTTACGTAATAGTTGGACGGCCGCGCCCCCTTGTTAGTAAGGGTGTTAACGAGGACAGTGAGTTGAAGCCTAACCCTTGTCCCCAGCTGGTGCAGAGTGACGACGAGTCTGATGAGGAGTCGGAGACGCCGAGCTCGGCCGGCTCGCTGCCGGAACCCGATGAGAAGCTCGTCGCTGAGGTAACGACTCAAATTGGCCAAATTTATCATCTGCACTTGATGTGCGGGCTGGTTTTTCCGCAAGTAGGCCGCTGGTGGGCCCTTTTTGCGCGACCTTTGTCACGCGTTGCTCGAACTTTTTTAGGTTCTACGGCACGCCACTTTCCTCACGATGTTTTCCTTCACCGTTTTGAGAGTACTGGCATAGTGCACGTTCTTCGACGGAAAAACGGCGGTAGCGCTACTAGTAACTGAACTGAGAAGCTGGTCCCGATTAAGTGATTAAAGGATTATTTATTTATTTATATTTATTTCAAAACGGAGGTTTACAAACTTACAATTAATTATACAATGCATAAAACTTAAATAATTGGAAGTACAGGAAAATAAATACCCACTAATCTTAATTGATAGTTACACATAATCCTAAGCTTAGACTTAGACTTGTGACGAGTGGTGTTTGTCTGTCAGCTGGTGGGCATGGGGTATGCGGAAGAGGACGCGCGACTGGCGCTGAGTCACGCGAGGAACCACGTCAGCGGCGCCGTCGACATCCTGGTGGCGGCCAGCCACAACCTCACACAGGCTAACGAACACACCGGTATAAGATGAACTTTTAATTTTTGAAACTATCATGGTTTTTAACACAATTTTTTGAAACAACGGGGTATGTATCATGATTATCCGTGGTATGCTATGCTACTTTTCATCGTAAATATTTGTTTATAAACATGCTTATGCATTATTTTTATGAAACAACGGGATATTTACCATGATATTTTTTTTAGTTTTGACTTCCGATATTTCGGCACAGTTGCATGCATTATCATCACGGTTGAACTGAAGTCCTCAAGTAAAAGAAATTTTATTGGCAGACAAATCGATCTACCCTCTTTCGCACTTTTTTAGGGTTCCGTAGCCAAATGGCAAAAACGGAACCCTTATAGATTCGTCATGTCTGTCTATCTGTCTGTCTGTCTGTCTGTCTGTCTGTCCGTCTGTCCGGCCGTGTCACAGCCATTTTTCTCCGAAACCATAAGAGCTAGACTGATGAAACTTGGTGAGTAGATGTATTCTGTGAACCGCATTAAGGTTTTTACACAAAAATAGAAAAAAAAACTATAAATTTTTGGAGTCCCCATACTTGAAACTGAAACTCAAAAATTTTTTTTTCATCGAACCCATACGTGTGGGGTATCTATTGATAGATCCACTAACAGAGAAGACCGAGGATGTAGAATTCAAACCACTTTATAGCCTTTTCTTCAGTTTTATTAACAACTTGAGTACTTTATGGATCTAGATACATTAAGCTAAACTTGTACATGGCTATCGCCGAGACGAACTAAGTGGACTTGTCTTGTCGACGGTTCAAAACCGAATGCCTGCTTGAATAACCACTCGCTTGCTTGCAAACCCCAATCTTCCCCACTCTTGTTTTTACAGCTTGAAGCTTGAGGTTTGAAGGTTGGAGTTCAAGCAACTGATGGAAATCCAACTACAGTATTGATTTATTGATCTCTGAATAATTGTGTATTTTCTTAACGGTAACAAAACAAATAATATTTTTATGAACCTAATCATCTTAATATTAATTAATAATACCTTCTATTAACAATTTAGTAACAAAGTCCTCACTTCCTGTCAATTAAGGTACCAAAAGGTTTCAAATAACATCTAAAACTCATGGAATAATAACAGAAGCTTACACTATGAATAGGTCTTCAAAAATGATGTTGAGGTTTCTAAATTCGTTTTTTTCTAAACTGAATAGTTTGCGCGAGAGACACTTCCAAAGTGGAAAAAAGTTGGTCCCCCCCCTCTAACTTCTAAAATAAGAGAATGATAAAACTAAAAAAAATATATGTTGTACATTACTATGCAAACTTTCAACGATATTTGGTTTGAACGAGATCTAGTCAGTATTTTTTTTTTTATACGTCATAAATCGTAAACCGCAATTTACCTGTCGACGAGCTACAAAAACCTTTATATTATGTTATTTGATGCTACGGAACCCTTCATGGGCGAGTCCGACTCGCACTTGGCTGCTTTTTATGGGTTTCGACACTACTATTGGTTCCATCCTCACTTTTTTCTCGATTTCGACACACGACACTGACGGTATCAGGACGCGTACTAGATGACACACTTATTTATTTAGACAAATGCACTGACTTTTTGGTTGTTTGTGCAAAAAATGATGCGGGCAACCCTTGTGTGGCTATTGCCTTGGCATGTATGTTTGTGTAGTAGGTAGGTAATAGATGGAAAGGCCTTTTTACTCTATGTTATTCTAAGTGCCCTTCTTCTTCTTCTTATAGTGTCACTGATTCTTTCGAACCAAGTGCCTCAGAGGCTCCTTTCTTGCACTTGACACATATTTTCGAACTTTTTAGGCTCTACGATATGCCGGTTTCCTCACGATGTTTTCCTTCACTGTTTGAGAGCACTGGCATAGTGTGTATACATTTTTGGTCAGAAAACTAATTGTTACACGACTGGATTTGAACCCACGACCTTAGAATTGGAAGGTGGGGCCGCTACCACTAGGCTACCAGCGCTCTCAGGTGGCCTAAAATTCGGGCAGGACACCATTTTTGTTTTTAGTAAGTACCATGATATTGTTATATTCCAGACATGGACGTGTGTAGTTCGTCCCCGGGCGCTGCTGCGGCTCCGTCCACGAGCGCCGGCGTGCCGCGCGCCGCCAACAAGAGATTTAAGAAGAAGCACAATGAAAAGTAACTCATTCTTCTTTTGTATCATATGGTCACTTACATCTAGCATACGGAACTATCTATGATCTCATTATATATGTAATGCTATAGTAATGCCCCACGGTGAAGCAAAAGACTGCCCCACCTAGATTTCAGGCAGTGCCCATTGCCCTGACTGATGATGGTATTAATACTATAGGTAGAGAACTAAGACTATAATTTATTTGCTTCTTAACACACAACATATAATAATACAAAAATAAGTAAGCATAAATATGTAAGTAAACACAATAATAAAAAAACAGAAGGAAACAAAATTAAATCAAAACTAACAGAACTTATTGATTTTTAAGAGCGCATCGTGCGAAAATTTGAGATTTTTTTTTTAAAATTCATAACAAATAACTAAGTGACATTTTAAAAATCGCAAAAGGACTAATTGTAGACTATACATTTGAGATTGATTGATGATCTCAAATGTATAGTCTACAATTAGTCCTTTTGCGATTTTTTAAATGTCACTTAGTTATTTAGTTGTGATTTTTTTTTTTTAAATCTCAAATTTTCACACGATGCGCTCTTAAGTTATGACAATACAATATGCCGTATCTCATAGACTTATAGATGCAAATGGGCCTTTAGCTTCATATATTGCCCTCTCTTCAGTAGAAGCTGTTATTCTCAAGACATTTAGCTGCCACTAGACCACACAAACAGTATTTTAAAGATCACGGGAAGTTTGTTTTTTCTGAAAATGTAGAAGAGACCCATGTCTAGCCGTAGGCTGATGATATGAATATTTGACATAACTAAAGACTAAACAATTAAA
This sequence comes from Thera obeliscata, assembly GCA_947578465.1. Classification (NCBI taxonomy): domain Eukaryota; kingdom Metazoa; phylum Arthropoda; class Insecta; order Lepidoptera; family Geometridae; genus Thera; species Thera obeliscata. Next base: position 11,912,597 of record OX387918.1, on the reverse strand, counting down.
ATAAAATAAAAATGTAGGTATAACCACACACAAAACCTAACTTTGACTACTTTTAAGACGACCTTGACATTATCGTTTAATCTGTTCTACCAAGCTTAATAGTTGAAAATGAAGTAACAAACTATCTATGTTATAATGCCTGGAAATACTCAATCTATAATATATACGTACCTACTACTGTCTATAAACCTCGGCCTACCTCCATGTTGCTTTACCCTATACACAGGGCCCATGTGATACTGACTTACAACTAACAACTATGTATGTACCTAAACTAAACCATGTTTATGCAATTGATGTCGATAATAATATGTGTTTCAGACGCAAGCAGCGAGAGGAAGCATTGAATCGTCTGTCATCGGCCATCAAGTCTGGCGCGGAGGACTATCTCGACACGTCTCTCTCGGAGGAAGAAGAGTTCCTTGTCCAGTACAAAAGTCTGCTCTGAAAGTATTGTCATAATACTACCAAAACGATGTTCCTCCATACTAAAACTAGCGGCACATAACTCTAACGCTGAGCGATACGCGGAGGGGATAGCTGCGCATGCGTCGTAGTGTGCCATGTCGCGCACACTGGATGTGTGGATGTGTGCAGAGTGTCCTATTGGTACAGAGAGCGGAGTGCGACTGGAGAGCCAATCAGCGCTACGCACGCCCGCACTTCATCCCGCGAGCCCCCCTCTGGTACCATATTTTTGACTTCTGCGCAATAACAGTCAGCGCTAGAGTTATGTGCCGCTACCTATACTACTACTAAAATTTAACGATATAATAGATACATGTATGTACTTCCTCATTTTAGGAAGAGGAATCTCTCATGCAGGAGACAATGATGTCTAGATAGACACCCATAGGGCACGTTACCAGCGTGACCTGCGAGCCAAAGCTGTGTTATAGTTATAACCATCAATTAAAAAAGAATCGAATGGGCAATTTACACACAGGTATTAAAAAAGGTGTAAGTCGCAATTTGTCCGAAAGAAGAATACTGCCATATAACGTAAACTCGAATATTAGTACGAACGTAGCCAGTAGCCACGTAGTACAAAACGTAGAACGTAGTTTTACTAGTCAGCCAATGTTTTGCGTATTTTACAATTCTTCTTCTTATCGTTTCACTGATTCTTTCGAACCAAGTGTGGTGAAAGGATTTTATTTAGCAATATTATATACAGGGTGTCCCAGAAAGTATGGTCAAGCGCAAGTCCAGAGATAGAACACCCCTTGGGGTACCCGAATCACCCCCATGTATGTTCCGCGATTTCTAATAGTTTTCGAGTTATGATTTTTTTTCCGAATTTTAGAAATTTTCCGACTTGAACAACTTAAAAAATTCTTAAAAGTGATGATCACTTCGATGGGTGACCATTATCACTGGTGCTCGTTCTCATTTTCTGATTTAGTTTTTCGTACCTCAGTAGACCTAGGGTAGATTTTTAGATGCACAGGGTCGGTTTAGAAGAAACCGTCCACGATAGGACGAGGTTCGATTCTAGTTTCGGACAAAATAATTATTTGATGAATTTATTCGATAAGTTTATTAATTTAAGTATTTTTGTTATTTTTCACTTTTGTTTATAATGTAAGCAAACCTGCCTATATAGTCACCTCTCTCTAGCCTCAAAGGTTTGCTGTAAGAAAACTCTACTCAGGGTTAAGCTCGCCTTTGTACATGTCCTCTATTTCTGTTATTTTCCTATGTTTTGTATTGTGTGCAATAAAGAATTAAGATTCTTGATATTAGTAGTGACTCTAGTGAACTGTAGTCTGTATACTTTGAAATACATTTATTGTGGATATAATTAATACTTAATTGTGCCATTAAAGAGGTGCATAATTGTGATTTGTAAATTATTATTGATATAAATTTAAGATTTACTCTAAGGTAATTCATAAAATGGATAATTACCATGAATTATCAGATACAGTTCAGAATATAAATAAAAATATATATACGGTGTTTTAAAAATATTGTTTTATTTATTGTTCTTACATGTAAATTACCCTTAGCTATTTTAATTAAATTTATAAGTTTATATAATAATATATTTTATGAATCGGTAGGCTCAATAATTATTACATTACAAAATAAAGTGTTGTATGTGTATCTGACTATTGTTGCATGTGTTGTGTCGAGTCTAAGTAGCGCTCACGGCTAACGGTAAGCGCCCCCTAGCGGGCGTGTTGGGAACTTGGGTGACTACAAAACCTAGTCTAAAAACGTACTGGCAAAAAACAACAATTAATTTAGCAAAAAAATTTAAAACTCCTTTTTCATGTGATCTAGATTCTCAAAATATAGAAACGATATGAATTTCTACCAAACATGGCATTGACCTCTTAACCCTGTGGCCAGGAAAGTTGGAGCCTGGCTGGTATGTCATTATTAATCATGAATTAGTGACGCAGATTAGTATAGGTTCCAGAATTTGTGACGATGTGGTTTTTGAGTTTTTGGCCAAAATATCTGGGCCACCGTTCATTAATCAGGACTGTGGCCAACAAAAAAAGCCGTAGGTATTCAAATCTGATCATTAGTCACGGAGCTACACGGCCACAAACAAAGAACCAGATACAAACACCGTGCAGCTTCAAACTTATAACAGCCCCCCTTCGTTTGAGGGTTAAAAAAAACAGTGACCTCAACTATTTCGGCACTCAATTTGTTCATGATCATCATCATCCACAGCCGTATAGCAGTAACCCTTAGTTTGCTCGATCCTGTGCCAGTCTGAACCAAGGCCGCCCCGCGACCCTGACTCAACTTGAAACTTGCTCATCATAGCGGCTAAACTTAAGAGCGGGTCATGCGAAAATTTGAGATGCGTTTTCAAAAATTCATAACTAAATAACTAAGTGACATTTAAAAAATCGCAAAAGGACTAATTGTAGACTATACATTTGAGATTAATTCGAATTTAAGTCCTTTTGCGATTTTAAAAATGTCACTTATTTATTTAAATATAATTTTTTTAAAAACGCATCTCAAATTTTCGCACGACCCGCTCTTAAACTTAGTTGACTGGCCTCTCAGCTCAGTTGGCAGTAGCTTTGCCTTCTGCGCCGTAGGTCGTGGGTTCGATCCCCACTGAGAACAAATATTTGTGTGGTGAACACAGATGTTTGTTCTCTGTCTGGGTGTTATATTGTAAGTATGTATTTACAAAAAAAAAGTATTTCAGTATTATAATATCAGCTATCTACAACCACAACCCTTTACAAGCCTAGTTTGGGGCTAGATAGTGTTGTGTGGATTGTCCACATTATTTATTTCTTTAGTTGCTTTTACTGATTGACTATAAACTCAAAGAAGATGGTATCGTCCTTAACATAGTCGAACTTGTCCAGGCTAGTGTGAGGTATGAAGATGTACTGTCTTTTCATCTGCAAGACCGACTTGTCCAATGTTTCTGTGGACTTGGTCTTCTCTTCGGAGTTATCGTCGAAGTCGTGGCGTTTTGAAGAGGACTTGCGCCGGAGTTGCAACGATTTCACTATGTCCATTGCCTGGGAATTACAAAAGTAGGTAAGGGGTTACCGTAGCTTAGGGACGCTTGCAACACCAGAGGCATCACTCGCGCGTTGCTGACCCTTTAAATATTTTAAATCTCCCTTTTTGAAGAACCCCATACTGTAGTTACTAGGGAAAACCTCAGCAGGAAGAGTATTCCACAACCTTAAAGACTTATTTCGATCCTATTGTGTTCCTCATAGAGTGTACCTAGATTTTGTTTCGAGATAAAAAAAACGGTTGTCTGTAAAGTCTGTTTACTGGCGATAGTTGAACGTGACAACGTCATAAGAAAATACTGGTGGAATGGTTGCATTTTTCAAAAGAAAATTTTAACTTTATTTGTTTGATAGGTATTTTGTATGGATTTAAAGAAGGAGGTCAATGGAAATCACAATTGAATTGATCAAGTTACAAGTTAGTTGTCGATTGTGCCTCTTTGTCGCTCGTTCCGCGCTATCGCCTTGCACTTCAAGCCTTAAATGGGACGCCTCAGAGCGAGGTAACGCCGCATGAGTCATGTTTTTTCGTGCGTGCAGCCGGCTCCATCGAATTATACGTCAAAAATGCCTATTCTGTATTCCCATTTGTAATAGATGAAATTATAATTACCTGTCTTCTATTAGCTGCTTGGTCCTTGAGCACGATGTTAAGGGCGAGGTCACACGGCCACTCCAGCAGCGAGTCGTAAGCCCCGCCCACTAGTCTGACTGTGCTGGTGATGTGCCGCCCTTTCCACTTGCCTATGCCGTTCAGGTTCACTTCCGCCTGACAAAAGTTTAAACGCCGTATCATCTTACCATCAGGTGAGATTGCCTTCAAGCCTATTATAAATTGTAAGAGACTCGCTTCGCTTTTTAAAATCATGGTTTATAAAGGTTGCCTGGAAGAGATCGCTCTTAGCGATAAGGCCGCCCATTGTACCTTTATTTGTAATGGTTATTTTCTTCTTCTTAATCTATCTATATTTTTCTCAAATGCGGAATTTGTAAATATAATAGGTACAGAATTTAAGAAACCAATCGACCAATGTACAGTCGCGGTATGAAAATGTTCGTCACCCTAGAGTCGGTTTTCGCTTGCACCAGTGCCTTGATCATGAACACATTTTGACATAATTTGTGGCGTTAACTTAACGGTGTATTCTGTCTATTCAGTTTCAAAGGGTAATAATGTGCTCGTGATACGTTGAACGAATTAAGTTGAAAAATGACGAACATTTTCATACCGCCAATGTACAGTGTGGTGAAAGGACACTTTGCATAACTTTTCGTAGTTTTCTGACGCAGCATATTTATTAATTGATAATTGATTGGGATATAATAGTGGCTCTCTTCGCTCGTATCAAACGAAGTTAGCCGCTAGAACACAAGTTTACCCATTGGTTGGTGGATCTGGATAAATTGGTTTACCTTGAGCGTGTACCCATACTTGCTGGTCCTGAAGAGAGGGCTGGTGATGACGGCGTCGGTTTCCTTAGCCTCTTTCATCCTGGCTGAGAACTGGTCGATCCTCCATATCATGTGACCTGCGATAATACAATACCTATTGTTCTTGCAGTTTATTTGTACTAAATAAGACGTGACCTGATGTGGTCATGGGTGAGGTACTGGTGAGGCTGCTTTTAGTTCTCACGAAATACCAGCTTTGTAGGATTTATTTATTTCTGTCTAAAAGGTGGCATTACTGTCGCATTACAGGACCATCTTCTTCTTCTTCTTATTTTTATTTTTTATACAACAAAGTTAGCAAACAAGCCTATGGCCCACCTCCGCCTTCCGATCCGAAGGTCGTGGGTTCAAATCCACTCGTGTACCAATGAGTTTTTCTGTCGAAAAAGTATGTGCACTATGCCAGTACTCTCAAAACAGTGAAGGAAAACATCGTGAGGAAACCGACGTGTTGTAGAACCTAAAAAAAGTTCGAGCAACACATGTCAAGGGTCACGCAAAAAGTGCCCACCAGCGGCCTACTTGCGGAAAAACCTGCCCGCACATCAAGTGCGGATGATAAACTTGCCGAACTTGGATGTTCGCAAGGCGTTATCCGTGGTTACCTTAGTGGTTACCGTACCGTTATCGCTGCCCGCCTCATGCGCGAAGCTAGTCCTCGTTTGTAAGTCGGCGAGCTCGTGCCGCAGCTTGTGGTAGGAGCGCAGCAGCGCGCGCAGGTCCCGCGCAAGTACGTCCGCACGTGCGCCCTGCTGCATGCTCTCGGCGCGCGCGTCCGCCACCGACACCTCGAGCACGCCCAGACGGTCTATATCCTGAAATTCGTCCCCATTCGTTCCTGAGGTTCGTTCCAAAGGAAAAAACCACAGCGAAAATCACACAAAAGAAAACGGAACAGGGGTGTTATTAATAATCCTGGCGTAGCGTTGGACTAGTTAATCCGAGTTTTGTCTCTTGCATTGACATGCAATTGTCAACTCGAGCAAATGTGACAAAACACGATTTAACTACTCCAGAGTTGCGCCAGGACAGGATTATTAATAACACCCATAATGTTTCGAAAGTTATGATCCAAGTGTTGAACACACGATTTTCTCCTTGATACGTGATTTTTTTATTTCTTTATAATTTTCACTCAGTGGAGGTAAATTAAAGAGTAGTTAAAGTGGGTGATCCATGCATTGGCGAGCTTAAGGTACGAGTTTATGCGGCCAATGAAGCACGTACAAAACCGCGGTGTTAGCTCGCCAAAGAATCAGCCATTGCGTTTCACTGTGTTGATGATATTTTTGACCAAAATAATAGGGTGATCATGGTGCATGCAACTGTGCCGAAATATCGGATCAACTCATCAAAATTTAATCATGGTAAATATCCCGTTGTTTCATAAAAATAGTGCAAAATAACCTATTATTTTGCACTATTTTTATGAAACAACGGGAATTTTTGTAATCAGGGTTCTGAAAAGACCCTTTCGAAATAATCAGACCATTTTCAACGTCTTGTTTTTTTCCCCCTCTTGTTTTCCTATGCCTGTTGTGTACGTTGTACGTACAGTTCGCTCCGGCTGGTTCTGTGCGTGCGCTTGCAGCATGGCCACCTGCGCGAGCTGGTCCGAGGAGTGGCGCGCCGCCGCCAGCTCCTGCTGCAGCAGCCCGCGGCTATCGGCGTTCCTCTCCCGCTCCTCTTCCACTAGCTGCCTCATGTAGCCCATCTCCTCCTCTGGACAATATTAAATTGACCTTATTTATTTATGGCAGTTTGGTTTGGAAGTGCTCTTTGTAAGGGCTCAAAACAAAGAGCTTAGTTTAGGGATAGATAGAAAATATTAATTTTATTTGACCGACTTCAAATAAAAAAGGAGGTTCTCAATTCAGTTCTGTTTTATTATGTTTATTATCGCATAATTTCGTCATCTATGTAAAGAGCCGATTTGAAAAATTATTTTTTTATCTGAAAGAAATACTTCCAGATTGATCCCATAGAGATTCCATCAAAATAGATTCAATAGTTGGGCCATGAAGTCAGTTTCTAAAGTTTTTCAAACATAAATTATTTATTGAAATGTCTTCAGTGTTACGGAAGTGATTCCGGTTCAAATAACGCTAATTCATTATATTGTGTCAGGTGTTAGTTACCGAGTTTGTGCACCGCTCGTATCCTGTTGTCGTGCTGCGTCAGAGCTTGCTCCAACAGTTCGCGCTCGTGCTGCTCGTGCAGCAGGCTGCTGACCGCGCTCTCCAGCCGCAGCGCCGTCGACAGCTGCTGGCTTTGCAGCTCCTGCACAGTTCAGTTCCATGTGTATCGCACCTTTCAATGTACCCTCATATTCATATTCCCTGTTGTTTTATAACGGCTTCATTCAATATTAAAGACCTGCGCACATCTAGCGATGGCGATGGTGATGACGATCAGTTGAAACGCTGTTAAATATCGCTGTCATATTTGACAGCGTTTCACGTGGTCGCCATCGCCATCGCATAGATGTGCGCAGGCGTTAATGTAACTAAGAGCGGTCATATGTATACAGCGATGGCGATCAGTGAAACGCTGTCATATTGGACGTTTCACTGACCACAATCGCAGAACGCTTAGATATGCACAAGGCTTAGAGGGTTAGTTTAAAAGCGCTTTTCAACAAGCTATGTAAGTTGATTCTTGCAAGGTTATTTTAAACCATTCGGAGACGTTAACGAATTGGGAGCGTCAGTTTTATAAGTATTTTGTTCTTAGACAAACAAAGCAAGACAAGAGAGACAAAATAATAATAATAATTACCGAATCTATTAAGAGTTAAATAAATAAACTTAAATCAGACGTTCCCAGCGTAGCGTTCCACCATGCAACCACGGACGCAAGAACAAGTTATTGCAATAGACTGGAAAATGAAACTGCAATACATGCCAGTGAGAATAATATGAGCATGGTCCTCTGGAGTCCTAGTCTTCTGGTGGTCTAGTGGTAACGGCCCCGCCTTCCGATCCGAAGCTCGTGGGTTCAAATCCACTCGTGTACCAATGAGTTTTTCTGTCGAAAAATGTATGTGCACTATGCCAGTACTCTCAAAACAGTGAAGGAAACCGGCGTGTTGTAGAACAGCGTGTCAAGGGTCACGCAAAAAGGGCCCACCAGCGACCTACTTGCGGAAAAACCTGCCCGCACATCAAGTGCGCATGATAAATTTGCCGAAATTTGTCTCTGGAGTCCCTACCTGCAAAGCCATCTGCACATTAGCAAGGTCGTGCTTGAACTGCGCCGCCCAGTCCGCCGCCCGGGCCGCCTCGTCGTCAGCCGCCGCCCGCGCAGACACCACCCGCGACAGCAGGTGCTGAGTGCGCTCCTCCACGAGGACTAGCTGCGAGCGCAGGGTCTGCAGCTCGGTGCCTTGGATCTCACGGTGGCTGGCCTCTTCTGTGAGGACTAGTCTGTGGGGATTTGTGTTTTGTAACAAGGGGTTTGTGTGGATAGAGATCGTGGTATTTTAATATACACAGATGAACACACGAACACCGATACAGTAAAAACGGACGGAAATATTTTTACAAATAGCGTTATTCTGAGTACACGTTTCAAGTTTTATGATATGGGTGTTGACTAAATAAATCCTACGTCAAAACGTCACACACACAGTATAATGCACTGGTGATGAGCACTTACACGGACTTAAAACCAGAGCCATAGACAGAGCCAGACAGAGCTCATGGTAGGCCTACAGCTACAGTCTAGTCTTCATACAAGTAGAAAATGTACACTATACACATGAAATAGTTGAGTAACCTGTAGACCATTACAAACATTCCAGAGACAGCTCAGTTAACCCAAATCAGTGCCTATCAAAAGAGTTTTTTTTGTGATATTGAGCTGTTTTGTTAATTGTTACTTCGAGTGTACAAAAAGTATCAAACGAGATGGAATATTTATTAAACTGAATTGTCCTGGGCCCTGTTTAATAAAGCTGACAATTTGAAATTGTGGAATTGTCGCGCTTAGGCGGCTATTAAAAAAAGTGACAAATATGTCACAAAAGCGCGACAATTCCACAATTTTGACACTTTTTGACATATAGTATGTCGAATTATCAGCTTTATAAAATAGGGGCCTGAAGTTAATGGCTTGCCAATATTTCTAATAATATTACTTGATAGTGGAGAGTTCCTTCTCAATGAACGAGACGCAGTCGTCCAGTTGTACTTGCGCGTTGTTCGTCGCCGGAGACCAGGTGTGGGTCTTGGCCGGTGGGCTGGGAGCGGGGATGCTGGCGTGGCTTGGCTGACTCGAGTTTCTGCTCTGAAGATAAACAGTCGGTCGTCAGTTCATTTGTATCACAAGGATCACTTTGTAACGTCTTATAGCTTGGTGAATCTAAGTGCCAGTTCCAAGCTACCACTTGATTCCTATTTGTATGAAGAAGGAGCCATAGTTGCCTTAGTACGTTTTTACCAGTTCCCTATGAGTTGTTTTATTTTACCCTTTGAGTTATTCATCGAGGGTGATTAGAATCTGATGGCCCAGTTGGTTAGCGGATCCCCGTTTCAGGGGAACGTGGGTTCAAATCCCACTCGGCTCATTACTTTTGGGACAGTATAAATTATTTGTAACCTCGCCTCGATGGACAGTAACCTCGCCTCGATGGACAGTTATTGCTGGTTCGCAATAGCTGTCCATGGAGCCAGTCCCAAGCCTGGATAAAGAGCGAGGGCACAAGGGGGATGTGGAGTTTAGTGAGCAAATGTCTACTCGCATGGGCTTGCTAAGACCCACATCCCTCGGGCGGGGGGGAAGGTGACCCAGCACCTTGGGGGCGGGGGGAGGAGGTGAGGGACTCCTGAGTAACTCACCATTCCTTTTCCCAAACCTTAAAGATGGGGGGAGGCCGCTCGGGCAACGGCTTTCACTAGGCTTTAGCTTCCGCCCCGCTAACCTCTTCTGTTCACAGAAACCAACCAACACCAAAATGACTGACACGAAATACGATAGTGAGATGCCATGCGACCCGGCTAGCACCCGGCGCTCTCCGGTACCCGGGCCGGAGAGTGAGAAATTGGTCACCGAAGGCGGTGGCGGGGTGGGTCCCCAGGCCCCGCCTCCCGCAACTGCTACTGGGATCAAAAGTGAGGGTGACGCGAACCCCTCCACGGCTTCCTCAGCGGAACACGCCCCCTCTGGACCAGTGCAGAAGAGGAGGCCAAACAGGAAGAAGAGGAGGAGGAGCGCGGCGAAGAAGGCGGCAGCAGCGGCGAGCACCAGCGGCGCTATGTCGGAAATAGATAGGGAGCGCGGTGCCCCGGCACCTTCTGTGCCGAGAGGTACAGCGACGGGTAAGGTCCCCCTAAGTGACGCAGGGCGCAGGAACGCCCAGCGGCTGGAGCGTCGGAGACTCGATGCCGCTCTGGTCAATGAGCTTCGGCGGAACCAATTGGAGGGCGCCTTATACCCACCCAACGTGTCGGCCATCGCGCCTTCCGTTGGGGTGGTTATGGGGCGTCCACCACATCCCGACACGGGGGTTCGACTTCCTATGACGGTACAAAGGCCTGGTTCCGTGAACCCGACCCATGTTATGGGACGCAACATGGGACCGGTCGGAGTGCCGCCGCGGTCTGAGGGCACTCCCGCGTCGACCCCCAAAAAGGCTGCCAAGCAGCCAAACCCCCCAAGACAAGGGGCGCACGCAGAAGGGGAAGGGAAGATGCATATTGTCCCAAACCCACAGACCTTTTCTGAACCCAAACCTGTGAAAGGCAAGGGCGTAGGAAAGGGCCGTAGTGGTGGAGGACCTGGCATCGAACCTCCCTCCAACCCGACCGCCCCTTGCGCAGAGGCGAGTGGCAGCAGCCGGAGCACCAAGCGGCAGAGGAGCTCGGACCTGGTGTCACCTTCGTCGGCAGTAGCTGACAAGAGGGTGCGCCTGGAACGCGGCACCTCCGCAGCGGAGGCTGCAACGGCTGGGGCCCAGCCAGAAAGGAGCAGTGGTCGAGAGGGCGACATGTCGTACGCAGAGGCCACAGTATCCCACCTAAGGGCGGTGATACTGGACAAATCTGGAGTGCACATGAACGACCTCCAGACCGCCATGCTCCGAGGAAGGCTAGAGCAGCAAACGATGGCGTATTACACCGAGCACCGCCAGAGATGGACGTGTGCATGGCCAAGCTTCTTCACGATGCCCAGGCCAGCACACGGGGGACTGCGGGTCGAGCCCAAGGACGACTTTTCGTTCTCCTGGCTAGTTTCGACCGCGCAGGAACTACCCGGTCTCTGGCCGGGCTCGGGGGGATACAAAGTCGTTTCGGAGAGGGATCTGCCCCGATATTATAAAGGGGTGGTGATGGTCCCTGATTTTGAGGGCGAAGGAGAACTTATACGGGACTTCTTGGCCTTCTTCAACAGGGATCTCAACATCCGCACCTGGCCGATCTTCGCCCACCGGATCCGGAAAGACGAAGCCATTACGAACAACGTAATGGTGTTTGGCGTTCCGGTGGACGAGGTCGAGATACTGGAAAAAGCCAGGTGTCGCCTCAATTACAAAATGGCCTCAGTATACGTGCTGCTGAGAAAGCCAAAGGCAGGGGACGTCAAAACCCCGATCGTGGCGCCGGCCCCAGACGCACCCTGCTCAAGCAGTGGTGAGTCGGGGGGGGCACCACGACGGTCGATCCCGATCAAGAGTTAGAGTTGGGAGAGGGGGAGCTCTCGCAGGAGGAGATAGACTTGCTGCTGAGCGACGGAGGAGGGGAGATTGCGGGGGGCATTTTAGGCCTCAGCATCCTCTCTCCTGCGACGCCCATGGACGCAGTGGAGTCTGCCTCGTCTGGTGAGAACTCCCTCTCCGGCCATCCACAATAGGATAGTCAGAAATGACTACCCTACATCCCCCAAATCCCCCCCCCCCCATTTCTAGCAGTAACAGAGCTCTCTGATACGGTAACCAGGGCAGGACAACAAACCTCTAAACCCCCAACCCCATTAGGGAATTGCGGGGAACAAATCGTTAGGTCAAACATAAAAGCAGTCAACCAGCTTAAGATAGTTCAGGCCAACATCCAACATAGCGTCACTGGGTTCGCTGCACTAAGAAGAACCCTGGAAGAGCAACCAAACACAATAGCACTGGTCCAGGAACCCTACATGGTCCGAGGCAAGGTAAGCTTTAATGCCCTCCGCGGCAATGTTTTTACTCCACCACTGCAGAATAAAACACGTACACTTGTCTACGTTCCGAGTACGGTCAAAGCATCTTTGCTATCACACCTGTGCACGGACGACCTTACTGTTGTGAAAATAGAAACTGGCTTAGGAGGTAATCTAGACTCTTTGATTCTAGCATCTGTATACATGGATGGCGGGGCGCAAGCACCACCACCAGAACTCGAAAACCTACTGATCTACTGCAGACGACTAAAATCGGAATGTATTATAGGCTGTGACGCCAACGCACACAGCACAGTATGGGGATGCCAGGACACGAACGAAAGGGGGAGGGACCTCCTGGACTTCATTCTAAGGCATAACCTAAACATTCTGAACAGAGGGTCGGAACCAACTTTTGTGACGTCATGGGCCAGGACGATAGTAGACGTCACACTAGCCACAGATACTATTGCAGAACTAATAAATGACTGGCATGTCGCCACGCATGAGGCATCGTGTGCGGATCATAGGAGAATCAGGTTCAGCCTGAAGATAGGCGAGATGGTTCCGCGCAGATACCGAAACCCGAAGAAAACGGACCCAGGTCTCTATGTGGAGTCAATGGACGCAGCCCTGGGGGGGTTGCGGAAAACTGAACCCGTGGAGACACTAACCCCAGCAGAAATAGAGACAAGGCTCGAATCACTGGTTAACAGCATGACAACCAGCTATGAAAAGGCTTGCCCTCTAATCACGGAAAGCAACAAGATAATTCACCGCAAAGACAGATGGTGGAACAAAACCCTCGGCAAACTGAGAAAGAAGGTTCGTCACCACTTTAACAGGGCCATGAATACAAATAGTGAAGAAGACTGGGCAGACTACAGAGTAGTAAGACAGGAACTTAAGCATGAGATAAAACTAAGCCGCAATAACTCTTGGAGGAAATACAGCAGCTCAATTGCATCCCAGAGTGAAACGGCCCGTCTGAGTAAAATACTTTCGAGTGACACCAAGATAAAACTGGGCACTCTCAAGAAGCCAGACGGTTCGTACACGACAACAGACAAAGAACAGTTTGAGCTTCTGCTACAAACGCACTTCCCAGACTGCAATCTAGACGGGAATGCAAGCTGGGAAGCAGATCATGAGGGCCACAACCCGAATAAGGAAGACTGGGAACTAGCCGACGCCATTGTCACAGAAGAGGCACTGTCGTGGGCCATTAGAACCTTTGAACCGTTTAAAGCAGCCGGCACGGATGGAATCTTCCCGGCGCTTCTACAATGGAATCTCACTAGAATCGAGGCGACACTCGCCGCTATTTTTAGAGGATGCATTGCCTGGAAATATATCCCTCACACTTGGAGGGAAGTCAGAGTAGTCTTTCTGCCGAAGCCAGGCAAGTCGGACTACACCCAGCCCAAATCGTTCCGGCCTATAAGTCTAAGCTCTTTTCTACTGAAGACCTTGGAAAGGCTCTGCGACAGACACATACGTAGCGGACCACTGCTCAAGAATCCCATAAATAATAATCAACATGCCTATCAGTCGGGCAAATCGACGGAAACAGCCCTTCACAATGTAGTGCACAAAATCGAGAGCGCGCTAGACTGCAAGCAATCGTGTCTGATAGCATTCATTGACATCGAAGTTGCCTTTGACAAAACAACATTCCCGAGCATCGAGAAGGGCTTGAGGAATCAAGGTGTGGAAGAAAACCTAAATGAGTGGATTAACAAAATGCTATCAAACAGAGCAGCCCTCATAGAACACTCGGAAGTCACAAGATGCCTTGTAACTAAAGGCTGCCCGCAAGGAGGAGTACTGTCTCCTCTGCTGTGGGTACTTGTAGCCAATGAGTTACTTGACTCCCTCAATAAGGACGGGCTGCAAACCATAGGCTATGCCGATGATCTGGCAATCATGATTTCGGGATTGTTTGAATCGACCCTATGCGAGAAAATGCAGAAAGCACTCCGTATCGTGGAGGCTTGGTGCCACACGCACAGCCTAACAGTAAACCCCAGCAAGACAGAACTGGTGCTATTCACTCGCAAGCTGAAGCTACCAAATCTAAATTTACCTTCTCTTTTTGGAACCAAACTGGCTCTCAGCAAAGAGGTAAAATATCTCGGAATATGGCTAGACAGCAAGCTCCTATGGGGCAAACAACTAGAACATGTAACGACAAAAGCCACAAACGTACTATGGCAGTGCAGACGCGCCGTTGGCAAGGATTGGGGGCTAAAACCCAAGCTTTGTCTCTGGATGTACACGGTCATGGTACGGCCAGTGCTAACCTACGGTGCAGTGGTATGGTGGCCCAGAACAAACCTAGTCACCACAATCAGCAAGTTGCAGCAGGTACAAAGGCTCGCCTGCGCCCTGATTAGCGGTTGCGCAAAATCCACACCGTCTGCGGGACTGGATATGATACTAGGGCTAACGCCCCTCCATCTCCACATACAACAGGAGGCGATGGCAGCAGCGTTAAGGATAAGATCCACGAACCAGTGGAAAAGCAGTGGTAAACCAACAAACCACTCAAGAATTCTGGACAAGGCCATACAAGCCATCCCGGAGGCCGTAAAGGGAACCGACAGAATAGCCACGACATACCTAACGGACAAAAAGTACCAAATAGAAAGCCAAAGAGGAACGGTAGATCCTATCTCGACCTCCAACATCTATCACGTTTATACCGATGGCTCCAAACAGAAAGCAGGAGCGGGCTGCGGCTTCTACTGCCCCGAAATGGGGCTATCACGCGCGCAACCCCTCAACAACACAACAACTGCTTTCCAGGCAGAAACTCTCGGGCTTCTCCTGGCAGCAGCAGAGATGCTTACAATTTTAGAGTCTAAGACGAGCGCGGATATAGCAATCGAACGGACAATATTAATCTTTACAACAGACAGCGCAGCACTCATCAACGCACTGGGCAGATCTGATACAAGATCAGAATCAGTCGCACAATGCCACACTGCGCTACAAGAACTAGCTAAAATGCATACTGTCAAAATAAAATGGACAAAAAGTCATGGCTCGTGTTCAGGGAACAATGAAGCCGACTCCCTAGCAAAAGAGGGTGCGAAGCAGACACCTACCGCAGACGACCTAGGCCTCTGCAAGCCCCCATCGGCAGAAATAAGGAATAGACTGAAGATGTACTCCCACAAGGAACATCAAAAGCAATGGGAGCGCAGATCAGACTGCAAACACACAAAAACGATGCTGCCAGCGATGGATAAGCACATCACAACAAACCTACTCAAAATGAAAAGAGAGGACTTAAAACTAATGGTAGGAATCATCACGGGCCATTGCGACCTAAACTACCACCTCATGAAAACTGGAGCTACAGACAGCGACCTGTGTCGGGGCTGCCTACAGGACAAGGAAACTGTGGAGCATGTGGTACTGCACTGCTCCGCAACAGAAGAGGCGAGGTCCAAGACAGGGCTCAGGGAACTCATTGAGTCGCGTCCCTCCACATCCACATCCGTGTCACCATCAGGTTTACTGGAGCACTGCTGCCACCAACCCAAAGTCCTTCTCCGTTATTTTAAGGAGTTGGGCTGGCTGGGGTGAGGTTTGGCAGGGGGATAATGCACAATACACCCCATCGCGGGACGTCAGTGCAGATCGTATTCCCCCAAATCAATTAGAATTAGAATTAGAATTAGAATTATTTGTAAATATTCGGTTTGTTTGAATAAGTATTTGGGTTTTTTCTGCAAATTGGTAGGTAAACGATATTTGGTGTAATTATTTTGATGTACACTACGCGGCAGGAGTGGTAACAACTCCTCACGTTGAACCAACTGTTACCGTGCTTAATACTACGCAGTGTAACTCAAAATCCCAATACGAAACTTCAAATTACATTTTGCGTCCTTCATAAGCATTCAAGAGGTTATTTCTAATCGAATACCTTTGTGAAGAATACCTTTTCCATGAGTGGACACTCCTTGACATGGGTCTCCTTGTGCTTCCTCTGGATCCAGGCACCACATCGCAATGGACACTGTTCCAGGATACTTCCGCATTGTTTCAAGTGGTTCTGCAAAGATATAAAGACTGTTAAATGCGAAAGAATTCTGCAATCCCTAGGCTGATGTTTTGGCGTTTGGATATTGTTATATTTACTTGGCTATATCGTATTTATAACATGCATTTTTAATGTTGCTAAATTCAAAATTGTGATTGTGATTTCCCAACACTAATAATTTTGCTTTTAAGCTTTTAAGTGTTTTAGTTTAGTCTATAAATATATTTATTATTTATATTTATAGACTAAACTTTTTATTGAAAAATAACATAGTACATTGTTCAAAGTAAACAAGTTGACGGGGTGGATTATCATTGCACTTCAGTAATCTTGTTAGATTAGATTTACTCGTAGAACATTCCATTCCACTATCATCTGAGAATGATTTTATATTCTGGCTGATCTTTTAGCTTAGTTGGTAGTAGCTCTGCCTTCTGCGCCGTAGTTCGTGGGTTCGATCCCCACTGAGAATACATATTTGTGTGGTGAACACAGATGTGTGTACTCTGTCGGGGTGTTATATTATTTATTAGTTAAATTTCGCTGTTTGTGTATACTTAAATATAGTTATATTTAGGTTCATGCTAAAGAAAGAAAGAAAGAAAATACATTTATTTGACATAGGTTTTAAGTACATAGGTGTAGACATACAGTGTTCACAACATTTAGCAATAATAAACTATGCCAAATAGGCCCCGACTCAGCTTTTTGCTGCCTGACAAGGTATCATCTACCATGCCAAGCAGCGCTGGTTTGCTAGTAGTACTCTCAAACGGTGAAGGAAAACATCGTGGGAAAAACCAGCATGTCATAGAACCTAAACAATTCAAAAACTTTTGACAAGTGCACAAAAGGATCCTTTTTACCGGTGACACGATAAGAAGAAGAAGTAGAACTAAATACCTTTGGTTGACTAAATTTAGAAATACCAATGACGTCGTTGTGGTCGTTTCTTAGTATGACAATAAATAAAACGACTAACCTAACCTTTGGTATTTAATTTATGCAGGTTGTTTTTATAATGTCAATTCTTCGAATCAGCTTTTTCTATTTTTTTATTTAATTGCGTATGTACTTACTTACAATAAACCCTTTTTCGCCCACTTATTGGTTGTTTAATGATATACCTACTCCGTTTGGGTTTTTATTTTGTAAATTTCCCGGAATCTACTGTATTTTTATCATTAATTTTGTGAAATGAAAAATGAAATGAAATGTATTTATTCGCTTGAAGTATGGTAAATTTTGAAAAACGTCTTATTAATAATAATCTCTCTAATACTAATCTTATTAATAATAATTCTTAATAATGTAGTACCTACCACATACTTCGTCGGAGACCGACATGCAAAGTTTAATGTTTAATTGTGGTGTATAATTCTCACTCATCATGGTCATCATCTATTCAATGGATATTAATATCCTTAAAAATGGGCTTAAAGATCTGTACCCAAAGTCCCAGTGCATTTACAACATTTCGTTACCAAATGTTGTTTTTCGTTTCGCCTACGTGTCTCTCTCTTTTGCATGGAAAAATGATGAGACAGCAACTCTTACCACGTAACCTATTTTTGCTGTCTCATCTTGTATATTAGAGCAAAACTCGGACTTCGGGTACTCATCTCATAATTTATTGTATACCGTGCCTAGGACAGTTGTCAGCCTGAGCCTCCTGCTTGGCTTTTGCTTTATTTTTCATCCAATCAAATCAATCATAAAAAATGTAGAGATCACTGTTAGTGATAAGGACGCCCATTGTTTTACTGTTTATTATTATTTTTAAGCTAAAAACCGTATCCTACTTACCGGTGTGTACTGTGGTGACAGATTGGTAAAGTAGGATTTATACAGGGTGGTTTTTTGAGAACGGTGGTGATGGCCAAGTCCGAAACCAGGCGAGTTAGGGAAAAGTCGTGAAAGGAGTCATGCCCTCGATTTGTAAGAAAAGACGAACTGCATTTTTATTTTTTTCAAAAATAAATACTCTTTACTGTTATCAATAAAGGGGGACGCTTCCGTCTCGTACTGATTTGGATCAGTTGAGTTATCTCTAGATCGTTTGTTACGGTCTGCAGATAGCTCAACTGTTTTTTTGCGTATTTTGTAAATAAATGCACCTGAAGCTGTACTTCTGCAGGACATAAATGTACCTGAATGCGTCCCGTTTCGAAAAGTTCCGTGCAGAAGTAGCAAGGGCTCTCCTTAGCCCCGCGCGGTCCGTTCTCCTCCACCTTCAGCGAACTCATTTTGAACAGTTTCCTGATGCACTGACTCACACTACAATTACACATCTAACTCATAATTCCACGTTTTCTTCTACTAAAACTTTATTAACAGATTGCTAAAAATCACAAGAAATGACTATATAAAGAATACTTTTCAACGCTTTCCCAGTCGCTCAGGTTTAACACAAATTTAGTAATCTTTATCGATTCCAAAAAGGTTTCAGAAGCATTGTTCTGTCTTTTTATCACTTCTTTGTTTTTAGTTAATAACACAGCCGAAATAACTGAAATGTTAATAACAGTTATTAGAGTCAGAATATTTAACTTTAACTGTTTTGACTGATAATTCGTCGATAATTCACTTTGTTTTACACTTTCCCGACTTTTAAATGATCGCAGTGAGGTACAACACGTTAACACGCCAGTTCTTAGTACGAGTGAATCATTCTTATCAGTTATCTGGTTGATATGTGATACGGGGCGTTGTATTGATAATAGCGTGGGTACTAATTGCAAATCCTTCTAATCTGTGGTTTCTAGGTCAAGGCAAAGGGCCCCAAATAAAATTATCCACCAAAATCTTCAGGGGCCCTAGGCCCTGAATCGACAAGCGGATCTCTATATGGCATCAATTTTTTCATTCCATCTCGAAAAGTGTATTTTTGATCGTCGATATATGATTGCAAAAGCTGTTTTTATCTACTAGAAGACAAACTGATAAAGTAAAATTGAATTTAGAACATCGTGTGCACTGTGCACTGAGTTTGTGAATTCAAAACATCATCTATTTACTTCTACCTCCAAGGTGCCGAATTTATCATACAACCTTATTTGACTTGTTAAAAACTCATACTTAGAACCTTTTTAGTGTATTACTTGTTTTTTATTTTCTTTACGCGTCCATTTTCTTTTTTGCATTTAGTCATTTCCTCGCTGAGTTGGGATGAAAAGTTACGTATTGTACTCTAGTGCAAAGATTTTTTACCTCGTGCTCTAAGCTCTTGTATAACAAATAACTACTAATATTTTGTAAAAAAAGACCATACACAAAAACGTTAGCCAAACCGTATGTTTCTTGCCTATGCTTATAAGATTGAATGTTTGATAAAATGATTTCAGATGGAAATATGTTTTTTGTTCATTATAATAATTTTATCACGTGCTTATGCATAAATAATGACTATGTAATAAATAATCTTATCTATATTTTTATCTGACGGAAAAGCGTTACTCAGATATATTAAAAACCCGCCCTTAAACTCGCTAGCCCGGGGGGTCGCAAGATTCGCAAGATTATTTCTGGCGTTAAATTACTGACACGTGAGGCTGAACATATGTATGCCTCCTGATGAGCGCAGGACAGTGCATCATAGGGTACGATCCTGACGTGCGTGACCTACGAGGCAATGCATTGTTATAGGCGTTATTTACCACTGCCTTATGCTTATCCTATCAGCTAGTAGAAAAAGGAACCTGCCATCAAATACGTTATTAAGTACTAATAGTTTAAGTAACTTATTATTAAGATTTTTATAATGTCCCAAAAGTTAAGAGCCGAGCGGGATTTGAACCCGCAACCTTCCCTCGGTACGGGGCTGCGCTGACCACTGCGCCATCGGATCCTAATCACACTCGACGAATAACTCTTAGGGACTGTTCGGCACTAACGCTGTAACGTCAAACCTGTAGATGGAGCCACGGTCGCCGTAGGATCCGATGTCGCAGTGGTCAGCGCAGCCCCGTACCGAGGGGAAGGTTGTGGGTTCAAATCCCGCTCGGCTCTTAACTTTTGGGACATTATAAAAATCTTTGTGATTGTGTAGTAAACACTATAAAATCAATAAAAAATTAACTTATTATTATTACCTATGTGTTCAGAGTACTAAATCTGGCATTTAGCGCAAACCAAACCAGTCAAGATCAAACTGCACGTTAATTGCACTTCGATACCCGATCCATGTAGTACATGAATTGCGGAGTAATCTAAAATATGTTCGCAAAACATATCATTAGATTTGACTCTTCTTTTTTTCTGGTCGTATTAAGCCAACTGATGCATATTTTATTATGACGTTGGTAGGTATAACTCCTAATTTTAGAACGTAGAAACGAGTTAGAAAAATTTAATAAGAATGTAACATTTAAGCAAGCTGATTACGTCCACACCGCTTTTGAGGTACCTATATTACAACAATATCAAAATTAAAAGTGTATTTATTCATATTAAAACTATTACACGGGTATTTAAGAGATCTTAAAGAAGTTGGTATGGAGCCCCGGTCAGGGTCAGAAACTGATAGGAGCATGGAGATGGTGGCGCCCGATGGTGCGCCTCCTCGATTTTGGAGGAAAAGACCGGTTCAGTCTGGTCCAGGAGAGTCCGAGTCGGACTCGGACGTCACGGTGACGGGAGGCATCCCGTCTCCTAAGGTGACGAGACGCGTAACCAACACTGGGAAGAGCGGCTGGCGGTCAAAAGCAAAGGACGCTGCTAATAGGCGTGAGGAGTTTTTGCTTGACGCGGCCGAAGAAGTAACGGAAGCTATTGACAAGACGCGGCGCACGAGAGTGACGCGCCCAACGTGCATGGCTGGACTTCTGGCGGGTGAGGTTGATGACCAGCTAGCGTCGTCTCTCAACAAGCAAGTGCTCGATTGCGTGGATGTCATCAAAACTGTGTCACGTAAATCCAGCCACCTGAGCGGCCCGTTTCAGAGGTCCCTCAACGAAGCGACACAATATATAGTGGAGGCCGTGGACGTGCTCCGCAAGCGGTCTGTCAGCGAGGAGACGGCCAAACTGCAGGCGGACAATGTGCGCCTGCAGACAGAGTTGTCTGTTCTCCGCAAGGAGTTTGCTGATTTAAAAGCCGAGCTGCGGCAGTCCCAACCGGTGACTGAGCCACAGGATAGACCGCAACTGCAACCGCTCGATATACAAGAGCTGTCACGCACCATAATGGTCCAGGTCGGGACTATGATGAGTGCTCGCTTGGGAGCAATTGAGGAAAGGCTACTTCCAGAAGTCCGTCTGCGGCCTCCACTGGCTGCGGACAAAAACCGCGAACAGAGAAATATGGCAGCACCTACGGGTGACCCGGTTCCGGAAGCGTCTACATCATCTGAGAGCCGCATACCCAAACCCCGCAAGAGTAGACAAGGAAAGGGAAGCTTGGCAGCTAAAGAGGCAGGCTTGGCGCGGGAAGCACCTTCAATGTCATCTGCAACCCCTGAAAAAGGTGAGGCATGGACTACAGTGGGCGGAAAAGGCTCTAAGCAAACAACAAAGCGGGCGACCAAACCGGCAAACAGCGTTCCTGCACCCAGTGTCCCTGTGCAGAAGAAAGCGACGCAGCGTTCCGTTAAAATTCGCTCCCCTCACTCGGCGGCTATCACTGTCACCCTGCAGGCTGGTGCGGTAGAAGGAGGCGCTTCATATGCCGCCCTACTCAAAGAGGCTAGAAATCGAATCGACATTAAAAGCCTGGGGATCGATGATCTACGCATTAGAACGACGGTTACTGGTGCTCGTCTGCTCGAGGTCTCCGGTGAAACAGGTGCTGAAAAGGCTGACTCTTTGGCAGCAAAACTTAAAGAGGTCTGGAGCCCTGACGCAGTACGAGTCCAGCGGCCTATAAAGCGCGTCGATATAAGAATCACGCAGATTGATGACTCCGTCACTGCGGATGAGGTGACGGCTGCTGTGGCTCAGCTGGGTGGCTGCGCCATTGAGGCCATTAAAGCTGGTGGGATTTCCGCCCGTGGCTCGATTTTGTTGAGCTGCCCTGTGGAGGTTGCGAATAGTGTGGTTAAAGCTGGCCGGCTCCGAGTGGGCTGGGTTTCAGCGAGGGTGTCGTTGCTTGACACTAAGCCGTTGAGATGCTTCCGATGCCTGGAGACTGGCCACGTTGGAAACAAATGCACGTCTGAGAGTTGCCGAGAAGGCCTTTGTTTCCGATGCGGCAAACCTGGTCACAAAGCTAAAGGATGTGATGCTGAACCACATTGTGCTGTATGTGCGGCGGCTGGCAAGCCTGCATCACATCAGGTTGGTGGAAGAGGATGTCCCGATGCAAAGGGATCTAAAAAGAGCCGTAGAGGCCGTGGAAAGAGGGGGATGGCTAAGGAGGGCCCCAAAGCTTCACAGCCGTCCCAGCGCACAACTGCGGAAGAGGATACGATGGACACCCAAATTTAGATGGCTATTCCGTTTATGCAAGCGAACATCATGCACTGTGCCAGGGCTCAGGACCTGTTGGTCCAGAGCATGGCACAGTGCATGATTAAAGTAGCAGTAGTCGCCGAGCCATACGTGATTCCTGCCCGGGATGACTGGGTGGGTGACCATGACGACTTGGTGGCAATCATAGCCCCGTCTGCAGCTGGCTCCCCTCCCTTTGATAAGGTAGCAAAAGGTAGAGGATGCGTGCTGGCCGTCGTGGGTGGAATTGCGGTTATAGGTGTTTACTTCTCACCTAATCGGAGTCTCCCTGAATTCGAGCAAATGCTCGTGGATGTTGGGGGTCTAGTAAGGCAGGCGTCTTCCTACCCTGTACTAGTTGCTGGAGATTTCAACGCCAAATCAACGGCGTGGGGATCCCCAGCAACAGACGGGCGGGGAGAAGCTCTTGTAGAGTGGGCGTCGTCCTTGGGTCTAGTGATACTAAATCAGGGATCCGAACAAACGTGTGTGCGTTGGCAGGGGGAGTCAATCGTTGACATCACACTTTCATCCCCGCGCTTAGCCAATCGGGTCCAAGACTGGCGAGTAGAGGTGAACGTGGAGACTCTGTCGGACCATAGATACATCCGCTTCAGTGTCTCGGCACCTAATGTCTCTGGAAGAGAACCCCGTTCACCTATTGAGGGTGGCCCACGATGGGTACTAGGACGGTTTGAGCGGGAGATCGCCAAGGAGGCGGCCATAGTAGAGGCCTGGGTATCTGGCTCTAACTTGGTTGATGACGTAGACGAGAAGGCAGAATGGCTTAAAACTGCCTTAACTCGCGTGTGCGATGCGTCAATGCCAAGAGCCAAGTCGTTCCCGCCACGACGTCAGGTGTATTGGTGGCACTCAGAGCTCCGTGACCTACGCAGAAACTGCGTTATCACGCGCCGTCATTATGCTCGACACAGAAGGAGAAGAGTTCGCGACCAGAGCGTAGAGGACAGCCTATACGAGACATATAGATCTGCCTGCACAGCTTTACAGGTGGCCATAGCACAGGCCAAAGAAAAAGCTTGGGAAGAGTGGTTGGAGACGCTGAACAGAGATCCATGGGGAAGGCCGTATCGCACCGTACGGCAAAAGCTTCGACCCTGGGCCCCCCCTTTAACGAGTAGTCTTCAGCCACAGCTACTAGAGCGAGTTGTGGATACGCTCTTTCCCCAACGGGGTGAGTGGGCACCACCAACAATGGTTCCATCTGGCGGAGTGAGAGAGAATGAGGAGGAGGTGGTCCCCCCGGTGACTGAGGTGGAATTTGGAGTAGCTCTGCTTAAACTTCGGTCGAAAAACACGGCTCCTGGACCAGACGGTCTTCCAGGACGTGCTTTGACAGTCGCGATGGGGGAAATGGGAGAGTGTGTGAAGGCCCTATTCACAGCGTGCCTGGAGCGAGGCCAGTTTCCAAATGAGTGGAAGACTGGAAAACTCGTCCTTCTTCGAAAAGACGGACGCCCAGCCGATATGCCGTCGGCCTACCGCCCGATTGTGCTGCTCGGCGAGGTGAGCAAGCTTTTTGAGCGAGTGCTCGCTGCTCGTCTCGTTGAGTGCATGGAGCCGGGGCTACATGAGGCGCAATTTGGCTTTCGACGGGGTCGGTCGACCCTTGGTGCCATTGCTCGTGTAAGAGACCTTGCCGAAGAAGCGGTGTCCCGGGGCGGAGTAATGTGGGCAGTGTCTTTGGACATTTCTAACGCTTTCAATAGTCTGCCCTGGGAATCTGTGAAGGCAGCACTAAAGTACCATGGGGTGCCACGTTACTTACAGGCAGTCGTGGCTGACTATTTCAGTGGTAGAGCAGTCACATATCCAACCAGGGATGGTTGGGGGAGGAAAACCATGTCGTGCGGTGTTCCACAGGGGTCCGTTCTTGGACCACTCCTGTGGAACATCGGGTACGACTGGGTGTTGCGTGGTTCCACTCTGCCAGGGATAGATGTGACGTGCTACGCCGATGACACACTTGTGTCGGCATGCGGAAACAGTCATAGAGAGGCAGCTCAACTTGCTACAGCGGGTGTTGCTCAAATGGTTGGAAGGATTAGGGCACTGGGGTTGGAAGTGGCTCTGAATAAGTCTGAGGCCCTTGTATTTCATGGGCCTAGGAATAAGCCAACACCCGGAGCATCGATAATGGTGGGCGGAACTTCCATCACTGTCGGGTTGACGATGAAGTATCTTGGAATCGTTCTCGACGGTAGATGGAATTTTAATGAGCACTTCAAGCGACTAGCTCCAAAGCTTGTGGCTGCCGCTGGAGCACTAGCGAGGATCCTTCCAAATCTGGGAGGCCCAGGAGCAGCGTGTCGACGTCTGTATACTGGTGTGGTGCGTTCGATAGCGCTATATGGAGCGCCAATATGGGTAGACGCTTTGAGCGCCCGAAACGTGCCCCTGCTGCGGGCCCCGCAGCGAGTAATGGCACTCAGGGCTGCTCGAGCCTACCGCACGGTGTCCCACTCGGGGGCATGTCTACTTGCGGGCAGCCCACCATGGGACCTAGATGCGGAAGTTCTTGCGGAACGCTACTGGCAAGGTGTAGCAGCGCTTGAAGACGGCCTGCATCCTCACCCACGTGAAGTTGCTCAGTGGAGAGACGAGGCGCGTAATAAACTTTTTCGGAGGTGGAAAGAGCGTCTAGAGATCCCCGGAGCTAGCCGGGACCTGGTGGAGGCAGTTCGGCCTATTCTCAGGGAATGGGTCGAACGCAAACATGGCGTACTTTCGTACCACCTGACACAGGTGTTGACTGGGCATGGGTGCTTTGGTGAGTACCTGTGTCGGGTGGTTGGACGAGAGCCAACTACAGAGTGTCATCACTGCAGAGGAGGAATCGCAGACACGGCACAGCACACGCGCGAGGAGTGTCCTTCGTGGGCGGAGCCTCGCGCTGCCTTGTCTGCGGTTATTGGGCAGGACCTGTCTTTGCCAGCCTTGGTGAATGCCATGGTCGTAAGCGAAGACAGTTGGAGTGCAGTGGAGACTTTCTGCACAACGATCATGCTGCTAAAAGAAGCAGCAGAGCGGGAGCGTGAGCAGGATCCAAGCTCACTCCCGATCCGCCGCAAGAGGCCCGGCCAGCGGCGTCGTGCCTATCTGGCACGGATACCGCCATAGAGGGACCCGCAGGTAACAGATTGGGGGATCTGTTACCTGCACTGTGAGGGTCTAGAGAGGGAAGGTACCCTAGTGTTCAGGGTGCCTTCACATGACGAGGAAAGGGCCTCAGTCCTTCCTTAAGATGGGTCCGCAAGGATAAGTGCTGACGGGGTTGTGGAACGAACCGATGCCATGATCTCGTCCACCCAGCGCAAATGTAGAGGAACACCCCAGGGGTTTTAGTCAGTAGCAAGAGTCTGACATAACCCACTAGTTCCCCCGGCTAGTGGGTATCCATAAAGGATTTCCCCTGGGCAAAAAAAAAAAAAAAAAAAAAAAAAAAAAAAAAAAAAAAAAAAAAAAAAAAAAAAAAGGTGCCAGTTCTACGCGACCAAGCCTAGAAAAGGCAAAAAACTACGGCTCGGTTCCTACCGTTTTTTTGTATGATCCTTTTATTTTGTATGAGGCAACAACATCGAACGAGCGGATGCAGCCACTGATGTAGGCACACTAGGCTTACCACAAGCTCTGTCTGGCTCTGTCTCTGGCTTTGGTTTTGAGTCCGTGTGAGTGTTGACTAAATAAATCCTAAGTCGAAACTTCACACACACAGTATAATACACTGGTGAGCACTCACACAGACTCAAAGCCAGAGCCAGACAGAGCTTGTGGTAGGCCCAGATGGAGTTGATGGATTACTTGCCTTGGTCTTTCAAAAACTCTTATATAATCAGTACGATGGTAATATGCCCGGCGTGGCAAAAGTATTCGTTGATCTGTCATGCATTGATGTGTTAATAGAAGAGGCCTTGTCGTCTTGCATTGTAGGAGCAACTCGTCCCGCCTTCAGCAAAGGTCGAGGTTCAACGCTCAGATCGTGTTGTAGTCAATTTGTGTAATAAACACAACTTGAGCACCGTGGCCTAGAGTTGCCTCCTGATCTTGTTGTGGGTTCAAATTGGGTCAAAAAGTGGTGAGTCAATCTTTTTCAAAAACGATTTTCAAAACAACGCTATCCATATCAATTAAAAATATACGTATTCCATAATTTTGTTTTTGACATGTCTAAACTTTTCAGCTTCCAGCTTTGACATGGTCATACCTTTTTTTTTTTTTTTTTTTTAAGAGGGGAAAATGCCTTCGCATTTCTCTTCCGCCGCGGGGGAGAGACGAAAGAGGGTATGTGGGGCATGAACCCACTAAAAACCCCTCTGTGAGCCGTCCGCTGCCGAAAGTGGGACGAGAAAGGGTCATGTGTATATTCACAATTCAATTCAATTCAATAAACGTTTATTCAATACGATACAAGAATCACTTTGAAACGTCTTAAAGCTAGGTGAGTCTAGGTGCTCAGTTGGTGGTCATAGAGTCAGCTCTATGTGGTGGTCATAGAGTCTCAGTCTAAGTGTTATATTGTATCCTATAAGAATGTTTATAAAAAAAATATATTTATAAGCATTATCTGCTATATCTGATGGTTCCCTGGTTCATCTGATGGTACAAGCTCTTATTAATTTGGGGCTAGATGGATGGTATGGATTGATAACAATATGTTGAATGACAGAATGGTGGCCAAGGGACAATTGACGTCTTCGACAGACCAACAGCATGGTCGGTGGATGGATGACATCTTTGCTGTACAGGGAAAGTCCAGGATAAAAAAGGCCCAAGACCGACAAGAGAAGCGTCCGAGGAAGAAGGCTTATGCCCAGCAGTGGGTTAGTAGAGCTGCCTAAGATGATGATGATGATGCCTAAATAAAGATAAGCTCTAAGTACACACCGTGCCGATAGAGGCACGAGTGAAAAATAGCCCCTGACTAGATTTAATTTGAATTGGCCTTCAATTTGGACAAGTGGACAAAAATAATGTGCAAACGAACTCCAAATAATAAATCAGGTTTCAAAAGGACCATCAATAATATTTGACAAAAGACACCATAAAATTAGTTATATAAATTTATATATTGGTAATATTTTAGCACTTTTTTGTGATATTGGTTTTCAACCGATGTTATCTTCCTTGTAAGTGTAAAAAACAAGCCGTGGTAATAAATTAGGTATATAACTGGGTATATAAAAACCTGGTTTAACTCGCTTGTTCTCGAATGTTATGTTTAACTGCCTAGTATATAACACAAAAAAATAGCTTAGGGCTAGTTTTAATACCGCAAAGTACGCAAGTAAGATCAAAATGTTTGTCTCTAAGAAGTCTTTTAAAATGGAGGCAAAATATTATAACTTAAGGGGCCGGCGGAGGGCGAGTTTTCATACAAACGTAATACCAAAATGATTACTAATTTAAGCAGATTTTCACTATATTATTGTAATAATTGTATTTGTATTGTATTTATCTAGGTTCCTGAACAGTTTTTATTTTAAATTACTTACCTCAAATGAAATTAACGCCAATCACATTTTGCAATGAATAAAAATGTGTAAAATGCGATTTGTGTTTATTTCATTTGAGGTAAGTCATTTAAAATCAAAATTATTCAGGAACCTTGATAAATACTATACGAATGCAGTTATTACAATAATATAATGAAAATCTGCCTAAACTAGTAATAATTTTGGTATTACGTTTGTATGAAAGTTCACCCTCCGCCGGCCCCTTAAGGTGGGTCGATTCTCATACAAATTGATTTACACAACTATGGGCGATGAGAGTAGGTACTTTTGTAGACTGAAAACTGAAAACTGACTGACTGACTGCGGAACACCAGATTCGACCTTAATGAAGAGCGTTCCTCTGCGATGGTAAAACCCACCCTTTTATGGCCGAGCGAGAGAAGCGTTTTTGCATCAACAACTGGCAAAATTTGCTTTCATCTATCTATTTACATGATACTGGCGTACAGCTTGTATTTTTAGTATTTTACAATTACATATTTTTTGTCATCTAAGAATTTTTGATTGTTGTAGTTTTTTTACTCTAAAATATTCCCTAGTTTATGGTTTTAAAAATTATCACTGAGCCTACGCTATTTGATCATGTGGCCGTAAGCTGCGCGTCGGCTGTTTAAGTAGGTATAGGTACATTTTTGGTTTAACTTTCAAACACAGACAAACTTTTGCATAATTATTCTAAATTAGTGTGGTTTGGATACCACCATGTTTATTAGTTATACCTATATTTTTTGTGTCATCCATTAACTCTGTGGGGTGTCACTGTCAGCCTTTTCAATACAGCCTGCGCTCGCGCAATCAGTCGGTTTACTTACCAAACAGCCTTCAGTAACAATCTGACGCTGGCGAAGAGCGCACGTCTCACGAATGCAAGTCATACGAAACACGCGTAATTATTGTGCTTGATTGTGAACTTGTGCTTTGTGAAACAGGAGACATTCTATCAAAGAGGATTGATTGTGTGAGTACAACACTATTTTTGAAAGCAGTTTGTCAAAGAAAATCATTAAGTTTAAATAAGTTTCCTCACGTTTAGGTTTTGGGAGATGATATTTGCCTTGAGTTGCAAGATATTTCTCCCTTAATTATAAGTTTAAAAACTTGAGAAACCAACTTCATGGCCCAACTATTATACCGATTTTGATAAAATTTACATGGGAACAATCTGTAATATTACTTTCAGATAAAAAAAAATATAACTGGATTGAGAACCTCTTATTTTATTTGAAGTCGGTTAAAAAATGCCAAACCATCGAGCATCCGCGAAACTATTGCCAATTTATCAGTTGATCGTGCGGATTATAGAGACACTCAAATATTTATGTCTGTAGTTACAAAACCAGACAGTATTCAACCAGTTGCAAAACTTAAACCTTGACCGAACGAATAAGAACTTTATCACACAAACTTTACGGTAAGAATGTTTGAGATGAATTTAATTTAAAATGGTATTTCTTATTAAATCTTGCATACCTAGAGGAGGCCTATGTCATCAGTGGACTTTTCAGGCTGATAATTATGGTATTTCTGATGGAAAAGAAACAGTACTTACGTAAACAATAATTAGTGACACTATTTAATTTAAACTGTGACAAAAAAACTTAGGCAAGTACGTCAACAGTCAACAACAAAAATTAATTAACAGTTAAGTTATTTAAATTTATTTTTCGGGTTTGGTCGTTTGTTCTATAGGTTTTATTTGTTTATTTTATATTATTTATTGAGATCAAATATCCCAAATTATACATACTTATATCAAACACAAAATATAACAGTGATGAGGTAGGTACACTGAGCTTTAGAGAGCTAACACATTGAGCATAGTTATATAGGCAAGTAGGAAGGCACAACATTTAGTATTACGATTTGTTGCTTTGATATTTATTTACACAAAGAAACTTACAATAAAACAAATATTTACAAAATGTACAAAATACACAAGAAACAGTAGAGCTATCAGTTACAAACGATCTAGAGATAGCTCAACTGATCCAAATCAGTGCCAGACGGAAGCGTCCCCAAGACGCTGGCGGCATTGCCACGCTGAATAGCAATGCTTATACGCTGCGCCAGATACCCACCAGCCCTTGGGTCAAATTTAGTTGATATAGGTTATAAACTTCTGACATTGCGGTTAATTAAGGCACCCGGTAGGTTTGCATAAACTAAAGCAAATCTTCAAAATATAAGCAAACTACTTTGATCAGTGTACCATGAGCTCGGTCTGGTTCTGTCTCTGGCTCTGGTTTTGAGTTATTTTGTTTTGCGTGCTCACCAGTGCATATAACTGTGTGTGTGACAGAGCCATGAGCTTTACCATGAGCTCTGTCTGCTCATGGTAAAATGGTGCGAAAAATATTGAATAAATCTTGTACCTGTAGGCCACAGGTACAAGATTTATTCAATATTTTTCCTTAAAATAATTTTAATCTTCAAACACTTAAAACTCATAAAAACTAAAAAAAAAAAACTTAAGTTCGTTTCATTTTTATTTGTTAAGTATATCTTTACTATACATACTTCAAGCGGTTTTTAACATTGAGTAAGGTTTATTCAAAGGAGCTCATTTTTACGTTTAAATGAGCTTGCAATAAATCAATAAAATAAACCTACAAAAAAGATGCCAAACCAACTTGATTTCGCATTCGTTTTCGCTTAGACAAAAAAACAGAACCATATAAATTAAGTATATTTATTAAATTAGAAGGCTTATAAAATTATCCTGACAAGTAAATTATAACCTTTTTTATGATCATCATTATTTATAAGTATTGCCCTTGGTTTATAAGAAGCAATTTTTATGTGAGACTGAGAACAGTATGACTTCTAATACATCAAGGTATTTTTTTATTAGACGCGTTAAAGTCACAAGTCATGATGATTAATAAAAAAATTGCAAGCTTCTGATTTTTCTGCGGTTTTCAAGCAAGAACCTTGTAAGACGGTTAAGCTAAGCAACGTTAGCATAATATATGCCAAAAGTAATTTTGGGCCTGTGACTACTAGAACATTCATGTACCTACCGCATACGATCAAAAAAATTAAAAGAAGAATCAGGAAATGACGAACCGAACAATCTGCGAGGTTTTGTATACAAAATGTATGTAAAGGCCCGTAACGCCCGAAAACGAAAAACTGGGAAAAACTCAGAATAATGGTACAGATAAGTGTCACCCCTTATTGGTTGAGGTCACTCAACATCGCACAAAGCGCTTCGCAAACACCATAACAACAACAACCATTACAACCTTGGAATTTTCAAGTCAAGAGTGGACAAGTGGATAATAAGCGTGCTCCACCTTAGGCTG
This sequence comes from Thera obeliscata, assembly GCA_947578465.1. Taxonomy (NCBI): domain Eukaryota; kingdom Metazoa; phylum Arthropoda; class Insecta; order Lepidoptera; family Geometridae; genus Thera; species Thera obeliscata. The sequence goes on along the minus strand of OX387918.1, from coordinate 11,881,181 downwards.
CATTTTCTCTTTCCATCACGGTTATCTGACAGAGTCAGAAACTCCACACTGCGAGTACAGACCAAAGTTTATGACGTTAGCAAGAAATCTTCACAGCTCAAACGGGATTGGGTTGGCCACGTCTGCCGTATGTCTGACGATCTTTGGGCTAAAACTACAACTGATTGGGTGCCCAATGCAAGACGTCCAAGCGAGAGACCACCACGGAGATGGCGCGACGAGCTATATGTACATCTACCAGACTGGTCCATCCTAGCAATGTACCGAGAAAGCTGGAAAAAAGGTAGGGAGGCCTATGACTTGCATTAGGACAAGATATAGACTGAAAATAAAATATCAGGTGTGATGGCAGCACAAAGTTTAGCTATCAACAATAAAAAAAATAAAAATAAACAGATACCAATAATATGCACTGGGCCTAAGAAGAATAATGATGGTATCTATATGTTGTATTATAATAGGACGCACTATGCAGAGATACAGCACTGGCATTGCTGCGCCGCGGTTTCTTAGAACGTGCGGACGTGATATTGTACCGCATTCCTTTTGTTTGTACATAATTATTATAAACATTTGGCTTCAATGAATATCAACATATCTTTGAGTGCTTGCTGAAAATATAAAAAAATCAAATTAATCAATTTCCGCAGCAGTAATATGAAATGGTCTTCGTATTTTTTGTATATTTAAACGTTTTCAGCCACAGAGAGTTAAATTAAATATACCTAGAGATATGTCATTTTAAGCCTCATTTATATAATGAGAAAATTATAAGTAGGTCGCTTAAATAATATAAGTTTATTTTTGTAAAAAATGCCCATGGAAGTATTATATTGAAAGGCTTATATTTAGGTATCTCAAAGTAAACAGGTTTCATAAGAGGTGTTTTATAAATACTGGGGCTAATGAACTTATGAGTACTCAGTGGAGTTTGTAAGTAAGGATTTGTATTGAAATTTGAAATGTAACAGAAGCTTGCTTATCGATAGCGGCTTAGGAGTCGTTACGTCTTGACGAGAGCGCTAGTGGGCTCCTAAGGTCGTGGGTTCAAATCCATTCGTGTACCTATGAGTTTTTCTGGCAAACATTTATGTACACAATGCTAGTGCTCTCAAACGGTGAGGAAACCAGCATGTCGTAGAACCTAAAAAGTTCGTAAATATGTGTCAAGTGCATGAAAGAAGCCTCTTTGAGGCGCACTTAATTTTTTTTCACCACACTTGGTTCGCAAAAAAACCAGTGACACGATAAGAAGAAGACGGGAGACCATAAGTGGTCTAAGAACTTCGTTACTAAGTCACTACAGATAACCAGTCGTGATTCTTTTCAAACAACCGTGCTAAACATAATTAAGAGTTAATCAAGATTTTTTGCACCTAATTACTGCAACAATGGTGGGAATGTAGTTGAAAAACGAATTGTTTCACCAGGTCCTGCGCTGGGAAAATATCAAAGATCGTGTTACCTATCAGGTTTCACAATACTCTTGTATTGTAGAACGGTGCGGTCGTGGGTTTGGTAAACAACACGTGCTCTACGAGTTTTGCAATAGGTGTATCATGGCAAGTGAGAGCAGCATAGTGACAAGAGAATATTCAAATTAGACCCATATATGTTTAATAAAATCCCAGATAAAATTAAAAACGAAGCTGAAAATATCACTTTTAAAAGAAAATTTAAAAAACTGCTCATCAATAAATCATACCACAGCATTAAAGAATTTATGGAAGACGAGATTTAAAAACTACACCTTACCTACCTCTAAATATTACCAAGCCGTCCAAGTCAAATAGTCATACATAGATTTAAGATTTTATTGTTAAGCTAGATTCTCTACTTCTTTGAAGTTTCTTCTTGATTCTTTGAAGTTTGTTACCTAAATTTACATAATTTAATTTAATTTTGCCGTAAGGCCATTGTAATGCCCCAGCGGGGCTCATGTTCTGGACGTTATTACCCCCTAAGACCTATAATACACATGAAACAATTAATAAATGAATATGAATATGAATATAATTCATTGACTAATACTATAATAGCGCACTATATTTTGGTGTTCAAATAAAATGCTCTATCATCTCTACAATGGGGAGTGCTCTGAGGAACTGCTCTGGTGCCCGCGGCTGATTTTTATCATCGCACCACACGCCGAACCAGATTCCATCCTCACCACCTGGATGGCTGGTTTTTTATTTATTTATTTATATTTATTGGAGAACCAACAGCTTTATAACAAAAGAATACACAACAAATTAGATTTAGAGAGCCAATTAGAGGTTCTCACGGGTAGGCTATGTTACATACACAGTGAGTAAGTATATGTAACTATGATACAAACTAGATAGTGTAAACTAAAGGAATCTTCTTTTTATACCTAATTTTATTTGGTGGAAAAACGCATGAAGAACAAGGATGACAATTAAAAATAAAAAAGGGGTCATAAGGGGGTAAGGGGTTTTACACAACTGCTCGTTTTTCGCGGTCCTTTTTACCGCGGTCGAGTAAGTTGTCGACTGAGCTGCTTCTGCGGTTTTCCCTCGTAGCTTCGACATGGGATCCTTGAAAAGGCGGGTGTATCACTTCTTAAAAGGCCGGCAGCGCATCAGCACCACCTCTGGTGTTGCAGGTGTCTATGGGCGACGGTGATACTTTCCATCAGGTGGCCCGTCTGCTCGTCTGCCTGCTAAAAAAAACAACACAATAATTTCCCATATATGTTTTTAAAACATTCCATGAAAATGCAAAAAAAAATTATTCATTTTATTTTTAGCTGGATAATTATTATATATCTTCAAGTTCCATCAAACAACAAACCGATTGTATGGGCCATGGGCCGACAAACAAATAACATCTCTTCTTATTTAGTGGTTCTCTCTTTTGTTTTGTCAAGTTGGCAACACACGGGCCTCACAACTCTGTTGGTAGAGCAGTGCTTTCGATGCTGTATGTTGTAGGTTCGATCCCAACCAAAAACAAACCTTTGTGTGATGAACTTACCTCAGTGCAACTTGGAAGCGCATATAAACTTGTTTTGAGGTGAGCGGAGCGTTTTAGCCTTTTTCGTATTTACCTCGAACTTTCAAGGATAGATAGAAGATATTCTTAATGGTGGCAGTATTTATTCGTTTAGTTAGTAGAACATTTTGCAAATCTTAGAATGTTTTATAAGAATAAATGGCTATTATTAGACATTGAATCCCATCAAAACTAATAATTAACACTAAAAAAAAAGATTGGATAGAATATTTTTAACACCCAGACACAACTCTATATCTTCTTTATACGAAACTAACGGTCACCCGCGGCTTGGCTCGCCCCGTTCCCGCTCCCTCCCCACCAATTTTCAGCCAAATCGGTTCAGTATAAATACTAACACGACTTTCTTTTATAAATGTAGATAATGTTTCTTTTAGGCGAGGGATATCCAACCCATTACAACCTATAAAGCTAAAGATAAGAAAAAAGAGCTACAAACACCTTAGCCAATAGACTAGCCTACTTAAAAAAACAGGAGGCCATAACTGGACTTCCGTCTTAAGATTATTAGTCTAGCTAACTAAGGTGTATATTTTATGACACACTTAATTAGTCGTAAGTACCTAGTAAAGTAAACAACAAGATAAAATAAGTGTTATTTTGTGTTCAGCCGGTGTAGAGTATATGTCCGGCCGAAGTTAAAAGAGGTTTATTCATAAAATTTCAAGGATCACTTCTATGCAAGATTAGTCCCCGTCATCACCCAAGTTATTTAGTTTTATTTATTTATTTATTAAAAATAGCATTTGTAAAGTGAGTCACGTTCGTGTTTGTTGCTGTAGGCCTACCACAAGCTCTGTCTGGCTCTGTCTCTGGCTCTGGTTTTGAGTCTGTGTGAGTGCTCACCAGGGCATTATACTGTCTGTGTGACGTTTTGACCTAGGGTTTAATTATTCAACATTCACAGAGACTCAAAACTAGAGCCAGAGACAGAGCCAGATAGAGCTTGTGGATTTCTGGCTCTACGCACTGTGTTTAATATACCTACGCATGGACGGAGGTTATGAGTACCCGAAGTCGGAGTTTTGCTACCACCTTTCGTCTACCAAATGTTGTTTTCGTGTGAGCACGTGCCTCTCTCTTTTGTATGGAAAATTGATGAGACAACAACTCGTAAATAGGCGAAACGAAAACAACATTTCGTTGACTAAATGTGGTGGCGAAACTCCAACGGGGTACTGATTATATTAAGAACTCTGTCTTGACCATTAGTTTGAACTTCGAATCGGTTTTTTATGCACACGATAAGAAGAATACAATATAGTTTTTGCCTTGAAAGTTAGGACAGGCAACGTTTACGTTCATGTAATTTCATGTATCTTAGAAAAACCTGGAAGCCTAGCGTGTGAAAATAAATTAAAACAAAAATAACATATTCCATCTTAGCATTGTTTGCACTTCCTCGTTGTGATCTTTTCAGCTTGTTTTTTTTTAATTAATGGTCATTATACATCATCAGTATAATGCATGATGCATAACATATAGATAAAACAAAAGCACTTAACTTTAGACTTCCTTTCAACACACTGTCAAATATGACAGCGATATTTGACAGGGGTTCAGCTGATCGCCATCGCCATCGCCTAGATGTGCGCAAACCTTTAATCAAATAAGTCAAGTCAATGTTACTTAGGTATTGGTTCGCCCTGATTTGAAATCTTATGTTGTCCGCAAGCCTTTCAAGTCTAGTCTACCCGTTTTCAATGTGGTAGTATGATTTCTTTAAAATGTGAAATTAATAAAATTCTAATAGCACATTACAGCTTACTAATCTTATTGAAGTATGTCGACAGTTGGGTTCTGTCGAATAAGCTTATTTCGTGTTTTATCCGGCTCAAAAAGGGGAACCTACTTTTAAACCTTCGCCTTGGCCGATTTAAATATCTTACCAGCAAATCTTGGATACCGTCGAACCAAACTCCATGCAGAAAGGTGGGTCAATTATCTAAGAACAGCAACGGTAATATCATGCATGGATACCTCTAAAGTGATAGCCTTTACAGCTCAGTTTATAGTAGCTTTGCTTTCTGTTGAAATTATCAATACGTTCAAATTTTTCTATAAATTAAAATAGATATCAAAATATGTTCAAAACATCTAGAACGATTCCAAACCCAGCATAGCCTCGATAAGTTCATTTATAATCTGTGTTAAGTTGATTCAACAATTAAAATGTCATTACAACAAGAAGCAGAGGTAGCAGCAGTGACGTAAGTGATTGCCCAACGCCACTTTCAACGCGGCGCATGCGCATGCGATGGAGATTGCGATGTGATACGAACATTCACTAAGTGTATATTTTATGCACTTTTTTACTGACGTAAGTCAGGGTATCTACAATTTATATACCACTTCTTTTTTAAGTCAAAACTTCGTTGGGTGGGCATGAGCCTTTTTGAGGTGGGATAAAACCACTGAACTCCACACTTATCACGCGTTAATTTCCTTTTCTGGAGTGCCACGATTTTGAATATAATTATAATAATTTTTAATTATACATATACCTAGGTAAAATACTTATAAATCATTTTTTTTTTCCTACCTGATTTTTTGGTACTACGGTTTTGTTTATCGAATAAACAAAACCTTAAAACTTACTTCAAAATCAGGGAAAAATGTGGATTTTACTGGGTTTGCATTTATATGATTCATTAGATTAGCACCTTTTTCAAAGTGATCCTTGTGATACAACTAAATACAGATTTTATTTCTTTATTTTTAATTTTCCTGCCTAGTTCGACCTGTGTGTGTGTCCTACACACACCGGTACAAATAATACAGGCGGACGGGCTCCTTTACGTTTTAGTGATGGACGCAGAGCAATGTCCTAAGTACAGAACCGTTCAACCAAATTAAATGCTATTAAGAAGGATGACGTCAATTCTCGTGGAAAGAACAGGTAGGTGAGTTTTCAGAATAATATATCATTATTCTGCGAGTAAATTCCACATACAGTTAATTATTTTTGAAGTTGTTGAGGTCATCTTGTATAGGTGTCATTTCAAACGTCGATTTGGTTCTCTGTATTTCTTCATATACCTACATTGATTTTGATTTGACTCGTATATTTCTTACTATACTTACGCATTTCATTAGAATTATATAAATAAACGTAGAATTTACAAAATTGGTCGTAAAACTCCACATGCCAGTTATGTGTTATAAAAAAACTCTAAAGCCTTGCGCACATGAGCGTTCTGAAATGGCGATCAGTAAAGTCAAATTTGACAGCTTTAATTGACAAAGTTTCACTAATGCAAGGGTTAGGCAAGGCTTAATCCAAATAACGAATTAAACCAAAACTAAATAACAAGCAATATGTTAATTAGGAACGTTCTGACCACTCCAATAAAAAGGCCCGTATTTTTTACTGACCGCTAATTTAAAAACCACTTTACTAGTAGGTACCTTTGTAGATTATCGTGTGACGTCAAATGCTAAATCATGCAATAATCGCATTGCTTGATCTTAAAGGAAAATTGTTTGAGCAGCCAGCGAACAGCACACTTCCTTTCTTAAATCTAGTATCTGGATATCAAAACAAACATATTTATTTACACAAAGAAACTTACAATTAAACAAAATAATTACTAAATGTACAAAATACACCAGAAACAGTTGAGCTATCTGCAGATCGTTACAAACGATCTAGAGATAGCTCAACTGATCCAAATCAGTGCCAGACGGAAGCGTCCCCAAGACGCTGGCGCCATTGCCACGCTGAATAGCAATGCTTATACGCTCCGCCAGATACCCACCAGCTCTTGGGTCACGCGTCACTTCGATCAGTCACCTAAACAAAATTTTGAAGACCCGCCAGGCCTCGGTTCTAGTGTCTTGGTAGAGTTTATATGTCACTAAGGAATTTTCCAACCACAACAACTACAAAAAAAAAGTATTCTTTTTGTTGTACACTAAAAAAAAATCGCTCCTATGAAACGTTTATAAGCTAAGCGGATTTACACGACCAGCCTAAAGAGCTCCAACGTACCTTACTACATACTTGGTTTACTAAAATACTACGTATATAGAAAATGAGAGTTAAATATGTTATTTCTTTGTTGTTATGCTAAAAACCATGTGCATCATCTATGTATGCTGCACAGAATTAGTTAAGTGCTGTGCCTACTCCTATTGCCAAACTGTCAAATTTATATAATGTGTTTTCTTTTTATGTGTCGTGTCTTTATTTGGCAATATTTTTTTTTGTATTTGTATTGACTTGCCCAAGCGAAAGGTATGTCAGGATCGTAGCAAGTGGATATCCGTAATCTCTATCTTTGTGGGCGAGAGATGTAGTTTTTTTATGTTTGTATATGTATTTAGAAAATATAAGGTATGTTTTTAAAGTACATCATAAAGTAACAGACATTAAATTCCATGTTCACTCATTTGCGATCATAGAATAAGACATCGTCAACAACCACATTATATCGTTAATCGTTAAGGCATATTTAACCTGCAGGCCTACCATGAACTCTGTCTGGAAATGAAAAATGAAATGAAATGTATTTATTCGCTTAAAGTATGGTCAGTTTTGAAAATGTAGTACCACATACTTCGTTTGACATGCAAAGTTTAATGTTAAATTGCTAACATAAAGCAAAACTAAAGAAAAATTTATAAACAATAAACTACAAAGACAATTAAAAAAATACTAGAACTTTAAAGTCAATTTAGGTATACAGTACAAAAACATAGAGCATGCTTAGAACAAAAATAAATAAAGTGAGTGTTGACTAATTTATTTAGTCAACACTCACTTTAAATCCTACGTCAAAATGTCACACACACAGTATAAATCACTGGTGAGCACTCACACAGACTCAAAACCAGAGACAGAGCCAGACAGAGCTCATGGTAGGCAGGCTGTGGTTATAATGTTGCGGTCGGTAATACTTTAATAACGTGTATGTAATATTGTAATGTGTATGCTTCCCTTGTACTGGTGAATACCGAAACACCTATAATAGGGTATTTATATGAACTGCACGTCAGACATTTTAGATATGTTGAAGCTAGGCGCGTTGGGCACACGTAATTCCACACCTACCAATTCTTGTTATGGTCCAGTCTTCTTCTTCTCATGTCACTGCTTCTTTTAAACCAGTGTGATGAAAGGAAGGATTGCGCCTCGAAGCGGCTTGACTCAAGTTTTCAAATTTTTTGGTTCTACGGTTTCCTTTCAATGTTTGCCTTCACCTAATTGACTAAATAAGTCAGTTAGGTATCGTCACATTAATACGATCTTACTTAGTAGACATTTGTTTCATTATTAATAAATACTGTATTTATTTCTGCATTATAATCATGATTGCCATGAGCATGAACTCGTACAGTGAATGAATAAACAGCGACGTCAGCTCGATTATCCATTTAATTTCAAGTGTAAATATAATTAGATGGACCGACGACATTGTTAAGATCGCGGAATGTTGAAGGGTGTGGGTGCCAATGTAATTATAGGCACGTGAGGCGAAACATCTATAAGCCTCAAGTTGATGGACGCAGGGCAGCGCATCGTAGGGCACGTTCCTGACGTGCGTGACCTACGAGGCAATGCTTTGTTATAGGCGATGGTTACCGCTTAACAGCAGGTGGGCCATATGCTTGTTCCATCGGCAAGTAGTATAAAAAAAAAGTCGATGGATGGAAAGGGCTCAGAATCGATCTTCCTGGAAATGTGGAGGTCTATGTCCAGTCGTGAACTTCATCAGGCTGATGATGATGAAGCTCGCGCAGATGGGGCAATGTGTTACAGCATCTTGCTCGTCTCACACTGACCACCGCTAAACACTACCGATACAACCTTTGATTTGTTTATCTACTATGGTCAAACCACTGGCCTTGATTCTCAAAACCATTTGATTTTATCATTTGAGATTTGTTTTGGTGGTGGCTAGTGCTTATGCAAATTTTGCTGCCATACGTGGTTAAATACATGTTGACCTAGTACGGTTTTGGAACATTCGATTATAGTATCGTTGAGTAGACACCAGGTTATATGTATACCTACGTCTACATACATTATTCTGCGAGCATACATTCCTTAGAGCTTATTCCTTCAGGTACAATAGAGTACCGAAAACAGAAGCATGAGAAAACACCAGTTGCCCCCGTCACTATATAAATCATCAATACAATATGCAAAGGCCTGTTTACTTATACATTTCTTATCAAGTTTATCATGTATGTTGCCAAATTAAACATGAATTTAAATAGCATTCGACCCAGAAAGTCAAACACCTCTTAATAATGTCTTTGACTCCAAGCATCCATTAAATTGTTTGATTGAACAGGTTTCAAACACCAGTTTTCTGAAAATTGTTTATGCATAAATAAAAGAGTTATTACTGACGAAATTAGGCCAATACATCGCCGTGACCCCATATTTATGAATATATAATTCACCTTGATTTATATTTTATAGGCTAGCAATCGAAATGCAAAATTTTAGCATGATCTATGTTTGTTACGCAAATGCGGGCCGTCTCGCAGACCGGTCGAGAACTGGTTCTGAGTGGAGCTGAGCCCTTAGTTAACTTGTATACTTGTATATAAATCTGTAGGTACAGTCAAGTGTAAGTCTGGAGTAAACGTCTAGAATAGGTAGGTACATATCGAATTTTATAGGATGCAAGTTTATATTTAAGTTAATTTTAACTTTATAAACATTTGGAAAAAATAATATATTTTTAATTGACAGGAACTGTTTTATATTAAATAAATATAAGTCGTAGAAAACAAACTCATAAAGACTGGATTACCCCTGGGCTTATAAAATCTATGAGACACCGAGATGCACTCCATCTAGAGGCTCGAAAACACCCGGACAATAAGGAGCTTCAACTTAAGTATGTTAGGTATCGTAATGCTTTTAGACTATTAACGAGGAGCTTAAGAAAAGGGTATAACAGAGAGCAGTTTGCTAGAGACAAAGACAATCCATCTAAATTGTGGAAGAGCATTAAGAGTGTATGCGAGTTAAACGTTAAGAAAGACTGTACTTCCGAACTCTTAAGCATAAATAAATCACCCATCGACTCCTAAAACTCATGTAATGACTATTTCGTTAGTGTTGGCAAAAACCTAGCTGGTGCCATTTTAGGAAAACTCGGCAAAAATCAGGAAGATCTAGCTGGTGAGGTCAATCTTAACTGTTGTTCTCTAAATTCATTTTTTATGACTCCTACTGACTGCTATGAAACATTTAGCCTTATTAAATCCCTCAAAAGTAATAGTGCCCCTGGTAAAGATGGTTTAACGAACACGTTGATAAAAAAATATTGTCATTTATTCATAGAACCACTAACTCATGTTATGAATCTAAGTTTATCCTCTGGTATTTTCCCAGACTGTTGGAAGATAGCGTCAGTTACCCCAATACATAAAGACGGCAGTAAATTAGTTGTGTCTAATTATCGCCCAATTTCTCTACTTCCAGCTTTTTCAAAAATCCTAGAAAAATTGGTAAATAAGAGATTGAACCACTATTTGGAGCACAACAAAATATTATCACCTTACCAGTTTGGTTTCAGGCAGGGTAGGTCAACCGAAGATGCTGTACACATGTTACTTGATAATGTAGTTTCGACCCTGGACAGCGGGAAAAAATGCATTGGGGTCTTTCTAGACCTTGCGAAAGCTTTCGACACGGTCTCCCCTATCATCTTATTAAAAAAGCTGGAGTGCCTAGGAATTAGAGGTGTCGCCCTGGATTGGTTCCGTAGCTACTTATCTAATCGTGGTCAGTTTGTCTCAATAGCTGGTCACTCCAGCGCTACTGGTGACGTTTCTTTCGGGGTTCCCCAAGGTAGCATCTTGGGACCTACTCTATTTACGCTCTACATCAACGATGTAATTTCCTTATTTGATAAAAGCCCAGATAACTCGCAAATTTTATGCTATGCTGATGACACAGCTATCATTTTTAAGGGCGACTCGTGGGATGAGGCAGCGCGAAACGCTGAGACTGGCCTGGCTCGTGTAGCTTCGTGGCTTGATGTTAATCTGCTCACTCTTAATGCTCAGAAAACAAAATACGTGTGTTTTCACAAAACAAAAGTGTCCGGCCCTTCTTGCTCTCTAGCGCTGCGAATTCACAAATGTGATCAATTGCCCCTTAACTGCTCTTGTCCTATCATAGAGCGCACAGGTTGTTTTAGGTACTTGGGTGTCTTGCTTGACCAAAACTTATCTTTCAAAGATCATGTTAATGCTCTTGCTGGTCGAGTTAGAAAGCTTATCCACGTCATGAAGCTCCTCCGTGATGGCTCGGATGAGGACTCTCTTATGCTGGTTTACACGGCTCTTTGCCAGTCAATTTTATGCTACTGCATCTCTGTTTGGGGTGGGACAGCGAAAACCCACATGATCACCCTTGAAAGAGCACAAAGATCTGTGCTTAAAGTCATGTTCCGGAAACCCTTTCGTTATCCCACCGCATCCCTTCACGCAGATACTCATACGCTTAGTGTTCGGCAGCTCTATCTGCTGCGGGTTGCACAGATGTACCATAGATTGTTCCGTTCGGTTTCCAGCAATCTCTCCGCAGAAAATCGGCGGATTAAGATAAAAGTGCCTGCAGTGAAAACCTCTTTTGCTAGGCGTTTCAAATACTTTTCTTTCCCATACATATACCGACGTGTTTGTAAGCATTGCGACCTGAATTGTTCTCTTTTCGGCGCAAAAGAAAGAATAAGAAAGTGGCTTCTCACGTTGGACTACGACGCTACGGAAAGCATCTTAAAAATCCTGGTCTGATTCTCTCGTCGTGGTTTCTACGGTTTTCCCTTCCCCTCATTACACTATCCCCTACACACCCCACACACACTTTCAAAACTGGTGTTTATCATGTCGTGTTCTTTAGTTTGCTTACCTACTTATTATTAATTTGTTTCTTAGTTGTATTAGTTTTCTTTCTCTCGTGTCTTGCCTTGTTTCTGTGTTGTCTGCTTTTGTTTCACATTTTAGAAATCTTATTCTAGTACTTTGGCCTCCCGCGATACAGGCTTGTCCTAGTGCGGGGACCACCAGTAAATAAGACTGTAATATTATGTTCTTTGGTAAATAAATGATTTTGTATTTTGTATTTTGTATTTTTTATTATGAACTAGGTACTTAAACACCAACGTATTTATTTCGGATCTGTTTCTGATGACGACTGTACAATTTACGTCACATGGTTTGCGGTCCCATTCGCCGGAAGAAAAATAATAAAATGAAATTCGGCGAATGGGACCGCGGTCCCAATACCTAGCGGTTCCTATCGACGGAAGCCTCTACATACCTACACGTACTTGCCGCCTTTTACTGTCTATTTTATTTCGTTACTTTTGAACTGCGCTGGTGATTTAGGTATTTAGGCATTTAGGTATTTAGGTATTATTTATTATTAGGTATTATTATTATTATTTATTTATTAGGTATTATTTAGGTATTATTTATTTATTTTTATTTAGGTATTTAGGCTTGCATACACTGCCGCTTTGTAGTAAGGAGAACGTCTTTACAACTGACTTCCAAAGCAAATAATTACTGGCTTACAGTTTTGAACCACAGCAAAATACAGTCATACTTTTTGTGGTTTTATCTTTAACTGTTAGTAAAAACTTAAAAATGTTTTAAAGCAAAAGCAAATGAATACTTACCAGTTTGTGATAGAATTATATTGATGCATTCTCCCTCGCAGGTTATTATTGTACCGTCCACTCGATAGTTTGGAGGTCAGTAATATCATTATCTGGTAATCCTGCGGCAAAAACTTGTTTTTCTAGTTCTAGAAACCGTTTGTATTGTCTATCGGTAATTATATGCTATCGCTAATCAGATACAATGCAAAATAAATGTAGTTTGACTGGTTTGAGCTCGATACAAACTTACTACTTACTAATTGTGACTTGGAGGGCCTCAGGTAGATCTCGACGCGTGCAATTTCAAATGACGCAAATTGTCGTATAAAGTTGAAGCCAACACGCGCTCTACTGCCGGCGCTTACGACCGAGGCGGCATCCAAATGAATAAAACTATGTTTTGTGTTGATGTATCGAAGTTAAACGAGTTAGTTTTCAAATTCAGAGTGAGCCAAATAAAAATATGGTATGGTTAAAGTAACTCGGCGCGAGCTGGGGTGCAATTCTAGCAACACAAATCACTCAAGCGATCGCTGAATTCAAAGTGAGTTGCCTATTTTTATTTGAACAATATAAAAATGGAATGTGAATTCTGCGAGCCGGATTAGCAGGGCTGAAGCTGCAGCAGCAAAAGATGCAGAGGGGACTCTGCCTCTCCGCGTTTTCTCCATTCCCCGGCCGGCATGCTCAGTCTCAGTGTGATTTCTGGTGTAGTGTATTGTATTCACATAAATAATATAAATTTTTATTTAAATATTCATTTAAATAAAAATTTAGTATTTAAATTAGGTATACGTATTCCTATACACAACTACACAAAAATACCATATCTACGACGGATAGATAACTAGGAAGGGATTACGTGGAATTGGCGGTTATTTTTAACGCCTTTTTATAATACAAATTCTTCTACCAAGTTGAAATACAAATCAGAGGCTGAGCAATATCTTAAATAAGCATTTCCGAGTGAAAACAGGGGAAAAATTACTTACTCAAAGCATTAAACAATGCATATTCGTATCTTAGTAACATTCTAACCAACAAACACTGTTTTTAATTCACAGTGGAAAAACACATCTTTTGATTGTCTAATGATTACTTCTGAACTCAAGTCACATTATCTACACGTATATCTTGGGTTGCAGCACCTGGTTATTAGGTACTTTTTGTGCCATATCGTGATTGAAAGGCGTAAATACATTATACGTTTATATAAAGATCTGTTTGTTCGTGATGTTCCTGCCAAAAATAATATCAAAAGAATTATTTTTTTTAGGAACTTTATGACTGTATGCATTTAAACTCCATTTTTGAAACACGTTTTTATGTAAATTGTTCATGAATAAAATAAATTAAATGTTTTTTTTTCCATTTCCTTGTCGACTCTACTTAATACTTCTTCCTTCCAGTTGATCCTTTCCATTCTTCTCCATATCATCCTTGTGTAATACTGCTCTTGTTGTGTAATACCACCAAGTTTAGTGAAGTGCACCAAGCTTAGATTCCAACAAATCGATTACAAGTTAAAAAAAAACTGATTTGTTAAAATCAGGAGCCTAATTCTCGGGCCAACCGAGATTTTCAATGTCCCTTAAATACACATTGGCATTGCACAACCCCGCATTTTTTCTATGTTTTCCGTATATCGTTGCTGTCGAGGCTTCTACGATGAGGTCGTTGATGAATTACTAAAGGAAATCATCCATCCTCTCTTCGAAAAGAAGCAATAAAATAAAATTGCAAAATGATCTCGGTCGGCCCGAGGCTCCAGGAGCTTGATTCACCGAACCACGATGATGACAACTTCACCAAACTTGACGGAAAGGCTGCTGGTCTGGTAGAAGTTGCTCGCCTCGCTCCATTAATCTTGAACTTTACCAAAACATGGTGTTTTTTAATTAGGCCTATAGCTTCCGTAGCTTGTTGTGTACCTGGAACCTATTTTGTTTTAATTTATTGAAATGGAAACAAATCTTGAATTAAAATTAGTTATGTTGACGATGTGGAGTTACTTGTGACATAAATAATTAGCCCGGATATATAAACAACTAATTTTTTAATTGAAAAGACAATATCTGAAACCATTTAATTTTATTTACTTGAATCAAAAGGATCACTTCGAACCGTCTTGGCTAGGCTCACCTCATAAGACATTTCAAGGGAATAGTTAAAGCACTGTTTATCTTTTGACATTATTTATAAGTAAGTAGGGCCATTAGTTTTACACACAAAATTATTTTGCAAACTGATGACCCTCGGGAATGTTGAAGACAGAACCTCCTTAAACATAATGTTACTTTAGGAATGGCACTAGATGGCGCTGTTCTTTGATAGGAAGGCAGTTTCAACTTTTTGATGCCAGATGTACTAGAAACTCAGAACTTCACTGAAGGTGAAAAAAATAAATGAAAAGTATACTTTTCCGTGAAATATGTTGTAGGCGTGTCCTGCTGCTAGCCCCTCCTTTATGACGTAGCGGGGTTATAGGGAGAGTCCCCACTGGGATGTGGATTAAACGAGACCTCTTTAAGGCTCTAAGCTCCTGGTACCAGCACGTGTTAATAAGCTGATTCATGTTTGATCCGTTTTTGAACGGCTACAGACAAGGCGCCAATTCAATTCAAAAAACAAAAATTCATAGAAAAACTATAGACAACTGAAAACAAAAATAGTTTGCTGATTTTTGACAAAGTTTGTCAATTGAACTACCTAATTTTTTTCCATTCATCACACTCACAGAACAGCAAATACACTTTTGCTTAAGCAAGATCACACTACATAGTTAGATTCCAAAATGAAATAATTATGAAAAGTAAGTTGGTATAGTAGGTTTACTTACTTGTTATCTGCTAAGCTACAAATTTTGCTCACATAATGTAGAATCAACAGATGTACTCTGTACAATATTGTAACTGTAATTCTAAGAATACAGAAATAAACATTTACACCGTTAAATAATTTTATAATCGATCTAAAGTTATCGACCTGAAGTTTTATAATGGTTTTAAATAATCGAGCATGAACCCGCAATTTTTGTAATTATCTCTATCAAATAAGTTCGTATATTTATTGAACGTTTCAATATAATAATGAAATTTCATAATTATCTAATGTTACAAAACCCGAACTTGTTTTTTTCACATGAAAAAACAAACACACATAAAAACCAGTTAGTACCATGTTACAAAAACATTTTGACAGCAAAAAAACGCGAAAAACAAAACGGAGCGCGACTAGCGCTAGCGCTGCAAAAACATTTAACCGGTTCCTGCTGGCCTACCATGAGCTTCATATGGTTATGGTTATGGCTGTCAAAATTGTATCAACAGTGTCAACATATTCAAACCCAAGAAGAAAAAGAATGTGTGAGTCAGGCAATCTGTACACATTTTGACAGCCATACATAGCCATAACATATGGAGCTCATGGTAGCCCTGCTCTGGCAGGAAGTAACCTAGATGTTGATTCTGCCAAAACCAGGCCACCAGACCCAGCTGAAAATGACTGAAATGTGTCTGAAGGACCGTCGCTAGCGCGCACACAGCCGAAGCCTTGTGATAGATTCCGAAACAAACAAAGTATTGTTCCGTAATGACGATTCCAAATGGGATTTTGTTAGCCTAATCTGCCAAGCCAATTTCGAGCTAATTCTATAGGACGTGTAAATTGTTTGTTATTTATTTAGACCTTCAATTTGTTTGGCTGAATGATGATTCTACAATAATTTAGCAGGAAACATTTTGTATAACCTACACATTTACAAATACATACCTACCTGCATAGTATTGTATTGTACGCATAGGCGCTCGCGCTGGTCTATCATTAGGGCGGTTCTTTCTTACTGATGACAGGATGCAAGTAAAAATGAGGAGGAAATATTGTAAATCAAAGATTTTATAAATACCTGATGAAATCAATGAAGTCACGTTTTGTTATTATCGGTCCGTAAGAGTTCATGAACTCATTAGGAGGAAGACGCCATGAGATTGTAAAATATTGAATAAAAATAAAACAATCGAATCCGGTTTTTATAAGTGGGTAATTTTAGTGACGGCAAGAAAAAAATATAGAAAAAAAATGAATATGTAAATTAACAAAAAAAAAATTCCTTTTGAAAAGTTCTCTTCACGGCCGACGAGCATAATTTGAGTATGGCTCCATGATTGCTCGAAATGGCAACCGCCATTGCATGATTTAATAATTGTCGGCGAAACACTAATTTGTGATTTACTCGTTCTGCTGGCTCGGTGCATGGATCGGTAGGCACGGTAGTTACAGCCGTGGGACAGGATGGACTCTATCGGGTAATGGATAGACAAATTGCTAGAAATTTTCTCACAGCGCAACGCCAAAAGCAAAGCTTGCGCTAAGGGAAATAGAACAGACGAATATTCTAAATTCTTAACATTACCACAGATAAGATAATACTATACTAGACATTACAAAGAAAAATGAATTACAATTATAATGAAAAATTATTTTATCCTTAGATTATCGGCGAACAATCTCGGAATAGTTATAAATATTATTTATTAGTCTAAATTTAGTAATTTAAACTTAGCACCAAACTGAAGAGATGATAAACGACGCAAAAATAATATTTTTTCTCCATTAAAACCCTATAGCAACGTCACAGAGATATCTGATTATTTTTAAACATGAAACGATATCATGATATGTTTTAACCATCAATGGTTTTAGAGTTAGGTACCTACTCTTCACTGTGCAAAACCAATAAGTAATACTGAGAACACAGATTTTTATCCATACCTAAGTATTATGAATTAATAGTATAATGTACGTCGTGCAGTAATAGGCACATGATCACGTTTTTGCGTTATAGCGATAAAACGGGGTAAAACTAACACGTTCTATTCACGTAGGCATTTATGTGTACACATAATTTATTGTATGCGCCGTTAACTGAGTTATTATGACTCACTGATTCAAGGGTTTTACCAAAAAGTTACAAACCACAAGTTGGTATTTAATAGTAGATTATGCACCAAGGGGATAAAGTAGTGTCTTATGTAGCGGGCGCCGTATTGAATCCTGAGCGAAACGAAGGATTCTAGCGTTAACTCCCGAGCAGAGCGAGGGAGTTTAGAGTTAGCTCCCAAGCAAAGCGAGGGAGTTAAGACAGAATCCTGAGTGCAGCGAGGGATTCAAGGTCGCCCAAGACGAAGGCACCTTTATCCCCGAGGTGAATACTCTACTTTTCACACCATCTACGAGACAACAAAATGCAATAGTACTAGTATCAAAGAATTTATTAAAATTACATTAACAGTTATTCAAAACCATTAAAAGTTAAAGATAATGTTTGATACATTAGACCAGTTGTGGAAAGACAAAGTTAAGTATGTTTTTATTCGGTACATTTATTGAATTTATTTGAGTATTACTGTTGTGTAAAGCAACAAATTTGAATGTTTTTCAATATCTTGGATTTTAATGTTTATGAGTTCATTTCCATGACAAGCACCGTTCACTCCAAAAACCAGTACTACCTGTAACAAGGAGTCAAATCACTATCGTCACTTGACATTTTTGTGAGAATTTGTAGTTTATTAGGAAAGTTATTTATAAAAAACAAAAAAAAAATAGTATTCGATGCGCGCCTTTTTTTAAATTTGTGTTTTTTTTTTATTTATATTTTACTCTCGTAGTGGCTAGTTTGATTTTCGAACAATTAATTTGTTACTTAGAGCACAGATAAGATAATACTAGTCTAGTACCTATAGTAAAAGTTCGTATATTCCAAATTCAAATCACATTATTGACTAGTGCGTATATGAACATAATGACATAATGAAATTCAGTACAATATTAAAGCCCTGCTAGACCTCAAGTCTCTAATGACTCACTTTAGGTTAGTTTTGCATGACATTTAATTTGACATTGTCGAGCAGGTGGTGTGAAAATTGTTTTTTTTTATTTTATATTCTACGAGTAGCCGCCTCCGAGCATCAATCTTTGGTGACATGGTAGTATACTCTAGTGAGGTATATTATGTAGACTAATTTAGGATTTAGTTCGCTCGATCGCTTTCAGTCAGCGTTTTAGCCTTTTTTGTTGGATTTGGCTTCAGCAGCTCTAAAACCTGTTGGTAAGATTGTTTTGCTAATCTGATCTTGTAGGTTGTTTTTTGTTTATTATCGTATCCTTATAGTGTTTTGGTAAAACTCATTATGTACCTAAGTATGATAAAAACGTGCGTTTTTATTTTGATTCTCATTATTACCTTATATCTTCACATCCTACTCTTCTTTGTTCTTCCTCCCTTTTTCTTGTTGTTTTCCCACTTCTCAAAAATACTTTTCTAAATATCTCGCTTTGATAATTAATTAATTAACCCTCTCATCACAAATTGACAGGTGTCAGTCAGTCACGCGACCCCAGCACAGCGGAAATGACGAAACAGAACGGACGGACAGACGATTATTACGTTGTGGCTATGATTATAGTTTTTGCAAGGCCGGTGGCTATGGACAATAAGATTTTGCTTCCATTTTTAAGATGTTATATTTTGTGCAAAATATCGTTTTTATAGGCCGAGATGACCTAGTAGAACCTTTTTTTTTTTTTTTTTTTTTTTGTAAAGAGGGGAAAATGCCTTCGCATTTCTCTTTCGCCGCGGGGGAGAGACGAAAGAGGGTATGTGGGGCATGAACCCACTAAAAACCCCCCTGTGAGCCGTCCGCCGCCAAGAGTGGGACGAGAAAGGGTCATGGTGTATATTCACTTTCTCGCCCCGGCGGTGGGCCCAGATTCCCCTAACCGGACCCTTGCGTCTGTATAGGAGCCACCTTGCTCACCAAGGTCACTCCTTAGTCAAGTGGGGCCGTGCAAGCCGGTGGAACATCCCCCGACATTCCACCGCGTGATCCCACTACAAAGGATCGAGGAGGCGGCCAAACCGCCTCCTTCTCTGTCCTCGCCGTCTTCGTTGGAGCTGGTCAGCATGTACGTCGTCTTCTCTGACTCTCTCCGCAGCCTCCTTCTGTGTAATCACTTCTTCACAGAAGGAGACTACCGCTTGCCACGACCTCTTATTGCTCAGCATGGATTTCACCACGCTGAGCAAGGAGAGGTCCCGCCCTATCACGCCTTCGAGGATGTGCCGCTGCGGGCCCCAGGCAGCACATACTTCCAGCGTGTGAAGTGCTGTATCCTCCGGCGCTCCGCATCCATGGCATTCTGGGGTTGCCTCTCTTCTTGCGATCTTGTGGAGGTACCTTCCGAAACACCCATGTCCGGAAAGCACCTGCACCAGTCGGAAAGTCAGTGACCCAAACGGTCGACTGACCCACTCCTTGAGGACTGGGCGAATGGCTTCTACCGTCCACTGCCCAGGAACCGGTGGCTCCAGGTCCTCCGTCCATCGCTGCATAAGGGCAGTTCTCGCCTGCAGACGCATGCTTGCCACTTCATCCCACGCTGGAGGGTCTCCTTGGGATCTCCTCGCTTTAATGAATTGAGGTGTATCAATGCAAGGATTTCCGCTTGGAGCTCCCAAGGGGGATCACTTGCCAGTACACAGCCTGCCGTCCAGGACACCGTCCGGTATCCGCGTATCGCCCTCGTCGTGATGACTCGCTGCGGACGACGCAGCAGAGACTTATTGGCCCTGTTGAGGGTGTCCACCCAGACCGGCGCACCGTACAAAGCCATGCTCCGGATCACTCAAGAGTATAGCCGGCGGCAGTTGGCACTCGGGCCTCCCACATTAGGCAGCAACCTACCTAAAGCAGCTGCAGCTCCCACTATCCTTGGGGCAAGCTTTTTAAAGTGGGCCTCAAAAGCCCACC
Organism: Thera obeliscata; assembly: GCA_947578465.1. Classification (NCBI taxonomy): domain Eukaryota; kingdom Metazoa; phylum Arthropoda; class Insecta; order Lepidoptera; family Geometridae; genus Thera; species Thera obeliscata. The sequence continues at coordinate 11,860,702 of OX387918.1, read as the reverse complement.
TCCCATCCAAGATTAGACCCAGATATTTCATCTGGGTCCCAACTGAAACCTGAACCCCATGAAGCTCTACTCGAGCTCCTGGAGGGGGTCGTCCCCGAGGTCCATGAAATAACAGAGCCTCAGTCTTAGACAGGGCGACTTTAAGCCCCAGGGCACGTATGCGGTCAAGAACGAGGGTTGTCCCCACCGTGGCCAACCACACCGTTTCCCGAAAATCACACCCTTTTGCCACGACAAGGGTGTCGTCTGCATAGCAGGAAACCCGTATGCTTGCTGGGAACGTGCCACGGAGCACCCAATCGTATCCTATGTTCCACAGGAGTGGCCCCAAAACCGACCCCTGTGGAACCCCAGATGAAACGCGGCGGCGTCTCAATCCATCTCGCCCCTGAACCATAACCTCACGGTCCTGAAGATAGTCGACCAACAATCTCCGCAGATACAAGGGCACGCCATGGTACCGGAGCGCCTCCTGTATTGTGTTGTGCGGGAGACTGTTGAAGGCGTTGGCTATATCGAGCGAGACTGCTAACGCCTTTTGCCTCTCTCTGACTGCTTCCTGCGTCCACTCTTTCAGCCACAGCAGGGCGTCAATTGTTGACCTCTTGGCTCTGAATCCATACTGGGCCTCCGAGAGTCCAGGCCCAGTACCCTCCAAGTGCCAGATGACACGAGAGGCCACTATGCTTTCAAGCAGCTTGCCTGTATCATCCAACAGGACTATGGGCCTATATCCGGAAGGTGAGTCGATGGCTCGGCCCTCCTTCCGTAACAGGCATAATCGACCATCCTTCCACAACTTGGGGAACCGTCCTGACGTGAGGCACGCATCAAACAAGAGCCGAAGCTGATTGCCCATCTTTTTTAAACATATCCTGAGGACACGCCCCGGGATTCCGTCTGGACCTGGTGCAGTCTTTTTGCCTCGCAGACGATCGACCACTACCTCCATTTCCACCTCTGAAACAGGTGGGATTGAGGCCGGATCCAACTCCTCGGTAGAGAACGGCGCCATTGTTGGAGGGGTAAAGTGGTTACTGTCAGGAAACAGCCCCTCTAATACCCTATCCAAAAATTCTGGCTCCAGAGACTCTGCGACCGGGGCCGTTTGTCCCCGAAACTTTTTCCGGGCAGCCTTATACGGGCGCCCCCAAGGATCTCTGTTGAGGCTTTCCAGAGCCTCACCCCATGCTTGAGATTTGGCCTTACTGATGGCCAGATGCAGCTCCCGCTTTGCTTCGCGGTACTCGCAGTGCAACTGGCCCTCAGTGGCCAGCTCGTCGGCTGACAGTTCATCATCAGTCCGGCCGTGACGCCGCCTCCTGCAGCGAGTGTAGCACCGTCTCTTTACCGAGCAGGTGTTTCGGAGGTCCGCTATCTCCGAACACCACCAATAGACTGCACGGCGATCAGGCTGATTTCGAGCCCTCGGCATGGCCGTGTCGCAAACAGCCGTCACTGCCTCGCGGAAGCGACCAGCTGCAATGTCTAAATAATTATGTCTTCAGCTGAGAGGGCAACTATTCAGTTACGTCTTAATAGTACTCTTTCGTAGCTATAGCATTCCTCTATACAATTTTTGTATTTTCCTCTTCTATTTTCTGTTGTTTTAGATTGCTCCTGGGGCCTTTTATGAGTATGTTTTCAGCTGAAAGAAAAACTTTTCAGTTTTGTCCTTCTCGTAGCTACATCATTCCTTCATACAATTTTTGTATTTTCCCTTTTTATAACGCTTTTATTAGCTTCACCTGTATGTACCTAGTCAGGTCATAAATTCTGTCACATGTTTTATATAAAATAATTGAAACAAGTTTATTCATTATATAACCATCTATATACCAAAATGAACTTAACAAAACATAGATTCTTATGACACTAAAGTTTATTCAAAATGACCTCCGTGATTTTGAATACAGGCCTTCAATCTGCGCGGCCAGTCGTCTATCGCAGCACGAACGAGGTCCATGTCAATATCGGCGGCTGCCTTAATCAAGGATGTCTTGAGTGACTCCAAATTGGGATGAGGCTTTGAGCACGCCTTTTCCTCCAAGTGTTGCCATATCTTGTAATCTAGCGGATTCAAATCTGGACTGGAGGAGGGCCATTCTTCGTGCCGGATGAAGTCGATTTCACGCGCCGCCAGCCAGTCTTGTGTGCTCTTCGCTCTATGAGCTGGCGCCGAATCTTGTTGGAATACCCAGTGCCTGTTATTAAACATGGTATGAGAAACAGGTTCCACAAGGTTCGTCAGGACTGTATTTTGATATACAACTGCATTCGTTTTTACACCTGTCAGCGGCGTGACAAGTCTAATAGGTAGGTTTGACTGACTGAAACATGTAATATCGCTGTGCAGAGTATATTATTAGAATACTAACAAGATTCAGTATTTAAGGTATAAAATTATGGAAGGTGCGTGAGCGCGCCTTCGACAGTGTCTCAGAGGCTAATGAGTCGGAGGTCGCCCCTCGCCCCGCGCCCCGCGCCTCGCGTCCCGCAAGGCTCCTGACGTTGCTGTTAGCGCGCGGCGTGTACATCTTCGGCGGCCTTGAAAGATCCTTTTCAAGATTCAATGGGGAGGAGGCAGACTTTGTTTAGTGCGCGCCGTTCTACGCCTCTGAACGTTAAGAAGTCTGCCACTCTGCATACATTGTCGGACCCCGGGTACAGGCGTTCGGCTTTGCCAATTCTCCATTTGAGCGGCGGGAGTCCATCTTCTTTGAAAACGACGAGATCTCCAACTTGAATATCTTTGTTGTGGATGCGCCCTTTGTAACGCTGTTGTAGTTCAGATAGGTACTCGTTTCTCCATCGGGCCCAAAACTGAAGGCGCAGTCCCTCGATCATCCGGTACCGGCAGCGGCTCCGTGTGCTCACGTCTGGCGCCGGAGGTGATGGCAGCGACGTCAGTGGCCGCCCAATCAGGAAGTGCCCTGGGGTGAGAGAGGAAAGGTCGCTTGGGTCAGATGTCAAAGGAGTAAGGGGCCGGGAGTTGAGGATCGCTTCGATCTGCGTAAAAAGCGTACTCAACTCCTCGAAAGTTAAAGTAGCATTTCCCGCTATGCGTTTTAAGTGATGCTTAGCGCTTTTAATGCCTGCTTCCCAGAGACCTCCTAGTGAGGGTGAATAGGGGGGGTTGAAGGTGAATTTAATGCCCTCGTCTGCAGAATAGTCTTTAATATTGCGAAGATTGGCCCGCAGTACCCTACCTAATTCATTATTTGCCCCGACAAAGTTTTTACCGTTGTCACAGCAAATGTTATCAGGCTTTCCTCTTCTAGCAATAAAACGTTTCAGACTTGCAATGAAAGCTTGTGTGCTGAGGTCACTGACCGTTTCCAAATGAACTGCCTTTGTAGAAAAACAAATAAATAAACACAAGTAACATTTTGATATTTTGTTACCACGGCCAGTCTTACTAGAAATCATGAACGGGCCAGCGAAGTCAACACCACATGTTTGAAAGGGATAAGATTGAGAAACCCTATTTGAAGGCAGGTTTCCCATGAAAGGCTCCATAGTCTTAGCGTTAAATCTACTACAAATTATACATTTACGAACAATGCTTCGCGCCAAGTTTCTTCCACCCACTGGCCAATACTGATCTCTAAATGAGCTGAGTAGCAATTGAGGGCCAGCGTGGAAAAGGCGAAGGTGCTCGCTTCTCATTAGTATTTTAGTAAAGTGATGTTTACCATCTAATAACGCTGGATGTTTTTGTTCAAAATGAAGAGTGGAATTATTAAGGCGACCACCTACTCGCAATATTCCGCTTTTAGTATCAATAAAAGGAGCCAACTGTAAAATAGTACATTTAGATTTGAGCGTGTTTCCTTTGAGTAAGGTATTTATTTCTGATGAATATGATTCTAACTGACATTTTTTTATCAAAAATTCTCGTGAATTGTCAATTTCGTTATTTAATAATGGATTAGTATTTTTGTTTTTATTTTTACAATTATTTATGAACCTGAATACGTAGGCATAAACTCTTATTATTCTGTTGGAATTAGAATACCTACAAAAGTCTACGAAGTTAGGTAAGTCGGTCAAATTATGAACTTTGAGAACACTTTTTACTTCCGGTAAATCGATTTTGGTGTTTGGTGCTTGTGGCCATTCTTTTTCCTGACTCAAGAGGAAGGAAGGTCCGCGCCACCACAAATCTGAATTTGACAACATGGTAGGTTCAATACCTCGCGATGCCATGTCCGCAGGATTGGTGTTCGTAGGTACGTACCTCCACGAAGACAAGGAGTGAGCAGTTAGCTCACGAATTTCATTGACACGATTACAGACAAATGATTTTAGAAGTTGTGGTTGGGTTTTAATCCACGCTAAAGTGATGGTGGAATCGGACCAATAATATATAAGATTGAGCTTGCAACGAAGTGCATCTGACGCCTTGACTGCGAGACGAGCGCCTAGGAGGGCCGCGCATAGTTCAAGACGCGGTATCGTAAGCGGCTTAATGGGTGCGACTCGAGTCTTCGCGCAAAGTAGATTGATTGTTATGCTGTTATAGGTATCTATGGTTCGTAAGTATATACAGGCAGCGTAAGCATTTTGGGACGCATCTACAAAACAATGAAGCTCTGTCGTAACGGGTGAAGCACAGAGTGTGCACCTAGGTATAGCAACTGTAAGCAAGATATCTAGGTTACCTATCATTTTCTGCCACATTTTTTTTATGTCTGTAGGTACGTCATCGTCCCATTCAAGTTTTACTAGCCATAACCTTTGAAGCAATATTTTTAATGCGATAGTGCAGGGACTTAGCAAACCAAGAGGATCAAAAATTTTACTAGTATTTGATAAAATTTCTCTTTTACTAACCTTTTGTTGATTATGTTCGATGTTAATGGCGAATCGTAAAGTATCAGTGTCTGGTGCCCACATGACTCCCAGGACACTAGACTCTTTATCTAGATTAAGACATTGAGTCTCGGTTGCTTGTTCGAATATTTGAGGACAATTAGTACGGAATTTATGAATTGGTAAGCATGCCGAGCTAAGTACCTCCGTGACCTTGACATAAATATGATGCAATTCTTGCTCGGTTGATGCTCCCGTTAACATGTCGTCTATATAAAAATCATTTTGAATCACTTGTGATATAAAAGAATCATTGCATTCTAAGGCAAGCTGTTTGAGACACCTAGTGCTTAAGAATGGGGCAGAGGCTGTCCCATACGTCACCGTTTGTAATTCGAGGGTATCAAGAGAATCAAACTTTTTGTCTCGCCAAAGGATAAGCTGCAGATGCCTTTGAGAAGGACATATGGCAATCTGACGATAGAAATTTTGAATGTCACCCGTTAGAACGAATTTATGCTGACGAAATCGAATCAATATGTTAAAGAGGTCATCCTGCACGACAGGGCCAATTAACTGAATATCATTTAATGATTTTTTTGATGATGTTTTAGCGGAGCCATCGAAAACAACGCGTAGCTTTGTTGTTTCGCTTTTTGTTCTGATGACAGAGTGATGTGGCATAAAATATCCAAACTGTGGCCTATCCACTTTAGATAAATGACCCAGTTGTTCATACTCTTTTATGAAGTGAGTGTAGCTTTCTTTATGATCAGGATATTTTTCAAGTTTTTTTTCAAGATTGAAGAAACGCTTTTCGGCCATCATGTATGAACTACCAAGCGCTTGCTCTGGTGGTTCCCGAAAAGGCATTTTAACACAAAACCTGCCATTATCTAAGCGTTTAGTGTTTTCAATAAAGTGTTGTTCGCAAAATTCATCCTCAGGTGACATAGTGAGTTTTGACAATGGAACTTCCTCAAGACTCCAGAACTTCGTTAATTTATCACTAATTTCTTTGGTAAAATTACATTGAACTACGCTATGTTTTTTATGGTTGATATTATGAATAGGACCTGCCACTAGCCAGCCTAACTTGGACTCTTGAAGAATGGGCTTAGTACGTCCTAGTCTAATCTGTCTTGAAGAGATCACGTCGAAGAAGACTTCCGCACCAAGGAGCATGTCAACTTCGGAGGGAAGGTGAAAGGTTGGATCCGCCAACTGAAGATTTACTGGTAAGTTAAGGTCAGTAATGTTGATCGGAGCATTAGGTAAGTAGCCAGTTATTTGAGGCACTACATACATTCTAAGACAGGCTTCAAAAGGTTGCTTGAGCGACTGTAAAGTGAGCTTGCAGCTGTCTGTTATGGAAACGCGTGAATTATTTATACCAGATACTGATAAAGAATTTGTTTTTTGACTGATTATACCCATTTTATGTTTCAGGGCTTCAGTTATGAAGGAAGACTGACTTCCCGAGTCGAGGAGTGCGCGAGCAAGGAAAGTAGTGTTACTGTTTGGGTCAATGACCCTGACCAAGGCAGTGCACAATAGAACCTGACCAGTCGTTTGTGCGGAAAGCGACACTGAACTCGATGGAACCGACGAGGATTCTGCGGTAGTATCACCAACTGCAGGTGAGTGTAAAAGCGTGTTATGTTTTTGTCCACACTCCCTACAGGTACCTAGCATACGACAGTCTTCTACAGCGTGACCTCTCCGTAGACAATTCGAGCAAAGATTTAACTTTATGACTTCGCGGGATCGAACTTCAGGAGGTAAGTCTTTAAAGGCGTTGCATTCTACTATTCTGTGCTCATGCTTGCACATTGGACAGGTTAAGGTATGTCTTGATTTAGAACCAGTTGCGGTTACGAAGCTTTTTGAAGGTTTTGGTTGAAATAAAGTTTTTTGAGCATTATATTCTGGTTTCTTTTGATCCCTATCCCTTACTACTCTATTTTCAGGTTTAGGTACATCATTACGATTGATAGACATGGTTTCAAGAATGTCGGCGCGATTGCGTAAGAATTGAGTTAAATCTGCTAATGATGGCAAGTCGGTTAAAGTATTTTTAAACTCCTCCCATTTTCTAGAAGTAACTGAATCCAATTTTGAACTAATGATAAAGTTAATGAGAACATCCCATTTTTCGATTGGTTGGCCTAAGTTCTCAAGAGCCCTTAAATTCTTAAGAAAATGATCGATTAGGTACCGAATTGCCTTATGAGATTCACGTACTAACGGATCCATGTTGAATAGCGCCTTTAAGTGATTATTTATGAGAATCTTCTTATTATCGTAGCGTTCACACAAAAGATTCCAAGCTGTGCTATAATTTTTTGAAGTGAATTCAATAGATTTTATGACAATGGTTGCACTTCCTTCTAATGACGATCGCAAATAATGGAATTTATTTATGTCTAAGATAGATTCATTTTGGTTAATTAGAGACTCAAACGTATCTCTAAATTCAAGCCACTTTAGGTAGTTACCGTCAAAAGTAGGTAACTTGATCGTAGGTAACTTAATCGCACTATTATGATCGCAACTATTGCAACCTGACCTATGCGAATGCTCACTACCATCCTTGATCTGAAGCTGCGACTGGGAAAAAGACTCGATTATTTCCTGAGCCATAGATATCCCGAGAAAGAACCTATCCTCTAATTCCTCAAGTTCAAGTTGATCATCGTGAACAGTTTCTAATTTATTTTCTATCTCATCAAATTCTGAAAACATGGACTGTACCTTACTCAAACGAAAAGACAACTCTTTGATCTGTACACTCGTCACATCTTTTAAATGTAATGTTTGTAAAGAAGATACATAATTTTCAAATCTCGTTAGGCGTCCCTTCATGGACCTTAGCATGTTTATTAATTTTTTTTCTTTACTAAGATTGCCAGAACCTTCGCCTTCCAACTTGTCAAGTTGATCGGAAGTCGACATTCCAGGAAGTTAGGTAGGTAATTTGACCTACGAAATGCTTACAAAATTTTAAGATTATGAATTTAAATTACGGCAACCAAGCTACTAAATAACGAAACAGAATTACAAGTGCCGCGTAATGACAACAAAATGGCGCGTCAGCGTTAGCACAAAACACAATTTAGCACAAAGGATTGCTACTATACTCGCAAAGAACAAGCTCGCTTCGGTACAGATCGAAGGAGGGAGTATTTTGTTAAAGGATAGATATAGGAAAGCACGACTTAACTGGACGGCGATCTTGACACGTAGTTTTGCCGGCTGCGTTTCTTGGATCTTCTCCTCGCCCGGTCTCGTGCCCCACGTTGGGAACTTTGTCAGCGGCGTGACAAGTCTAATAGGTAGGTTTGACTGACTGAAACATGTAATATCGCTGTGCAGAGTATATTATTAGAATACTAACAAGATTCAGTATTTAAGGTATAAAATTATGGAAGGTGCGTGAGCGCGCCTTCGACAGTGTCTCAGAGGCTAATGAGTCGGAGGTCGCCCCTCGCCCCGCGCCCCGCGCCTCGCGTCCCGCAAGGCTCCTGACGTTGCTGTTAGCGCGCGGCGTGTACAACACCTTTCTCACAAAAATGTACCTCTGTTAAGCCCCAATAAGACACTCCCAACCATACCATGAGCGAGGAAGGAAAATGACCTCGTTGGACACGTGGAATACGGTTGCTCGCTTCTTCACTACTGTGTGCGTACACCTTATCATTTTGTTTGTTGTAGCTCTCTTCTACGGTAAAAATTTTTTCGTCCGAAAAAAGAATTTCCCGATATTTTTTTCCCGCGTACCGCTTCAACAAAGCGCGGCATCTCTTCAGTCTCAGGTCCATTAGACGAGCATTCAAATGATGTCCTGTTTTTCTTCGATATGCCCGAAGCCCTAAGTCTTCATTTAACACCCTTTTCACCGTGGTTCTGCTTAATCCCATCTGAAGGGCCAACAGTTTCTGCTTACGTTTGGGATTTCTTTGAATTCGCGCCTTCACAGCTTTTATTACTGCTGGAGTCCTAACAGACCGAGGGCGACCACTTCTTGACCTGTCATCTACACTAGAGTCTTCATTGTATCGTTTGATGGTACGATAAACGAATCTCTTGGTTATATTCAAATTTTTCAGTATGTCAAAAATTTGAATTGGCGCGTAACCGCAACGATGCATCGCAATAACTGCAACACGGTCTTCTTTAAGCGTCCACTCCATATTTAAAAATGAGTAAAATTCTAAAAAGTATACATTTTTATTTTCATGAACAATTCGAAATTCGTATTCAATAAACTTTTTTGTGGCCAGCATTCTAAAAGAAAAGTTTTGACTGTGTGACAATACTTATGACCTGACTAAGTATGTATGTAACCGACCCCTTTGAGCTCGATTTTGTCCTACTTTGAACGATCAGATTTGATTCAAACTTTGCACACCTGTCAAAGGTCGATGACAATGCAATAATATGAAAAAAAAAAAAAAAAAAAATGAAAAGAAATAAAAAAAATATAAAAAAAAACCTACTTTGAACGATCAGATTTGATTCAAACTTCGCACACTTGTCAAAGGTCGATGACAATGAAATAATATTAAAAAAAAATAAAAAAAAAATGAAAAGAAATAAAAAAACCTACTTTGAACGATCAGATTTGATTCAAACTTTGCATACCTGTCAAAGGTCGATGACAATGCAAAAATATGAAAAAAAAATTATGAAAAAAAAAAACTAAAAAGTAAAAAATAAATTATAGTTTAAAAAACTAAAAAAAACGCTTTTATAACTAATTGAACTAAAAAGTTAAAAATAAAACTGTAATAATCAATTGAAAATTTATATTATTGTACAAAAAGCGTGGGGGGCTTGATTTTGATTGTTGTAAATATTTTATCAATAGTTTATTATATCTGAAGTTATTATAAAAAGCACCCCACGCTTTTTGTCCAATAATATAAATTTTCAATTGATTATTACAGTTTTATTTTTAACTTTTTAGTTCAATTAGTCATAAAAGCGTTTTTTTTAGTTTTTTAAACTATAATTTATTATATTATTTTCTTTTGTTTATGATTGCTCCTGTGGCCTTTTATGAGAATTAAATTTTAATTTGAGGCTCCTGAGCTTGCTATGTTAGGTATGTATGACTAGCCTTATCCATCCATATAAATCACATGGTTCACTGTACTTCTAGTAGAGCCTATTCAAATGAAAGGCCAACTCGCTCGATTCATTGTACAATGCGATAATTTGTATTGTTGAAACTCGCTCAGTTTACAGAAGCGGTCAAAATATCCGTATTGTCCATTCAATCGGCATAACACTCGGATCGAATTCGGTTGTCTACACACTACATAAACATAAAACAATGTACAATAAATATCTAAATGTAATATACTCGTACATGTCAATTGGATGAAAGATACTCTAGTTGTCTAAGTTTTGTGAGCTATAGAGCCTATCCTTGATATAGGTTTAATACGTTTTAGGACGTTTTAAATTCATCCTATTGGGATTTTCTTCATCGCGTTTAGAGCTTCTTCTTCTTAAAGTGTCACTGGTTCTTTCAAACCAAGTGTGGTGAAAGTATTTTAAATGTGTCTGAAAGTGACTCCTCAAATGCACGGAGCTTTTTGACACATCAGTTTCGAACTTTTTAGGTTCTACAACATGCTGCACACGATGTTTTCCTCCACTGTTTGAGAGTACATTCATGTTTGGACAGCAAAACTCATTGTTACACGGCTGGGTCTGAACCCACGACCAGTGTGTCGCTATTCATCGAATAAAAATATGCCAGTCAACATTTTTGGGCTCTGTTGTATAATTGGTACATATTTACAAATAAATATAATATCAATGTGTGATCTTATAGGGCGACTGTACTTTTTTCACAATAGAATACTGAATCTGAGAGCAAAGGTTCGTATAATATCGTGACAAACGATGGTATTTGCGGTCAAAGTTATTGTTACCTGTGTTTGACACCACTATATTTTATTACCAACAATAATAGTGCGGCTGTCTTCTCTCCATTACAACATTTACAACACCGCTCTTCCTTATTTGTTTTCCGATTGCATTGTACACGGTTAACACAGATTTAGTCAATATAGGTACTTACTTTATATAAGCAAGTGCGTGGTTTTCTCTTTTCTTTCTCATCCCACTCGCACCTTTTGAAAAATAAAAAATCACAAAATTTAAGGAATTATATTCATCATTTTTATTTATCAAATACTTGCGGCCGCCCGCGGCTTCCCTCGCCCCGTCCCCGTCACTTTTATTCATGGAATAAAAAGTATTCTATGTCCTTCTCCTGATCCACCACTTTTCAGCTAAAACGGTCTAGCCGTTCTTGAGTTATAAATGTGTAACACGAATTTCTTCTACTCACATAATATGTATATATATTGTATATTACTAAGCTTATTCATCGCGATTTTCAATAAATAGGTTTTGTGATTTTAGCTCTTTCAAAAGGTCAAATTTTGCGAGTGATAAGGTCATCGACGGCTGTGCCGGCATAGTTGTTCTATACCTATATACTCTTTTGTTGGGTTATCAATTATAATTATAGATGTGTATTGTTTCAGTAATGTGAGCGTGCGCGTGCGGCGCCGGATCCAACATGGCGGGGCGGGGGCAGCTCCGTCTGCTGCTCTGGAGGGACTACCTCATACGGAAGCGGAAGTTTGTGAGTGCTTCGGTGATATTTGATCCTATCTTACCACTACACAATGTGCTTTATTTATGTTGTAGCCACAGGGGCTCAATTCTAGACCAGTTACTTTTATGTCACGCTAGATATATATTACAAGAACTGTCAAATTTACTAAAGAAAATTTGACAGCTGTCGCCAGTTTAATATTTCACAATTTTATTAAAATACCTATTCTAAAGGATTCTAAGAAATAGAAAGGAAGGGGGATGTAAAGAAAGTATTCTTTTGTTTTCCCTTGTTGCTTGAGTTCTTGTTCGGAAAGTAACTATTGCGCAACAAGGCATGTTTTTATTTTAAACTCTCGAAAAAACAGCTGAATAGGTCGATGTAGGTGTAGGTATAAACTAGAAGAAATAAATAATATCAAAGTCAATAAATCATAAATAACAAAAAATAAGTTGATCATAAATATTTCCGTAATTTATGATATAATCAACTATTAAATTAAATACATGTTTGGTATGCTACTTTTTGTTTGGCTTACCAGTTTGGATGAATTCATCCGTAGTGGTAACTAATTAATCAAATAAAAAATTAACTTTGCCATAGTTAGTGGCTTGAACCTAAAGCTTTGGTTAAAAAGTGGTTCACCTTGAAGCTTGCGCTTTTTTTGCCAATTAATTAATAATTAGATATTATGGTCTGTCGTGTGTTTTTGTTTCAGATTACGTTAGCGGGCATGCTATGGGCAACTGGAATAATGCTCGGCATCTACTCTGTAAGGGTTAATATATATAACCAGGATTTTCCGTCATGTAAGTACACTATAGAGAGGAACATGGTGGAGGAAGCCAGTTGTATGATGTGGTGAACATGGCTACAAATTCCTATTTGTAGCCATGTTCACGCGCTGGAGGCAGGCCGTCCACTCTGTACAACAAGGACATCCTAGTGATCATGATCTTCGGTCATAAAGTGCCGATCACAGAGAGAAGAACATTATTAAATTTAACTTCATTTTCGTGGATTCACAGTTAAATAATAAAAACAATATGAAGCTGTCATCAACACACAGGTCTTGATTGCTGGCAATCCTTAGGATAGTAGAAACAGAAATGCTCAAGCTAATAAAGATAAGGAAGGTAGAAGTTCAAATGAATCTGATGAGAAATCTGGAGGTGGAAAGCCTAGGAACAGGCTCGTTTCTGAAGAGGAGAAAACTTAAATTAGATCTGGTGATAAACGAAGTTATCTGATAGAGAACCAAAGTAGTTGATATAGGGCAAAGGATAAGCTAGCTGAAATTGCAGTGGTCTGGTCCTGTTTGTGTCAGAAATTCAGAATAGACAATTGTTGTAGCAAACGAATACTAGAGTGGAGACCGTGTCGTTTGGCGAAATGATGCTGGCAAGCACTGGATAAAGGAAGAGACTGGGCTGAGTGGCGTGTCTTGGGAGAGAATTACGCCCAGCAGTGGACTAATATTGGTCGATGATGTAGGAACGGTAGAAACCAAGCCGTAGTTTGTTGCTGTTCTTCTAGGCTTGGTCGCGTGGAACTGGCGCCTAGGCTCACCTAGCTTTCAAAGTGATCCTTGTGTTACCTGAATCATCTCATCATGAAGACATCTTTGACTTTGACTTTGATGATGATGATAAATTCGCAGGAAGAAGGTGTAGTGGTACCTAACAGTCGTGCATTTATATTGATTGTCCAGGTCAGTTCCCGGCTCGTGCGCTTCCAAGCGCTGGAGTGCTTCCGTTCGTGCAGTCCTTCATCTGCAGCGTCAGCAACGAGTGCGAGACCTTGGACCGCTTCGAGGAGATACCTTCCTATCAGAATGCCAAGTCAGTATCATCACTTGTTCGTTTATTTTTATTAGTAGCTGGTTTGTCTAGGTTTCATCATCATCATCATCATCAGCCTGAAGAAGTCCACTGCTGGACATAGGCCTCCCCTACATATTTCCAGGAAGAACGATTCTGAGCCCTTTCCATCCACCGACTTCCTGCGATCTTAACAATGTCGTCAGTCCATCTGGTGGGTGGGCGCCCTACTTTTCGTCTTCCGGTTCGTGGTCGCATTCGAGAACCTTTATTCCCCAACGGTCTACGTTTAAGCGTTTTTATTCACAGCTTAGTTAGCTCTGCCTTCTGCGCTATGGATTTTTGTGAGTACTATTCTAGCCAGAACAAATATTTGTGTAATGAACGTAGATACATATTTGTTCACTGTCTAGGTTGAATTCTTGTTCTGATACATACTGGCGTATACTAATAAATCAAAATTTATTTTCTCTTTTTATTTATTTCTGTCTGAAGATTTGCATGCTTCCAGATTGACCCGGATGAAAGGTAAATTAGCGCCACTCTTCAATGAGACGGTCCTGGAGGTAGCCGGCACCATGCCTGATGCTGTCAAACTGCTCGCAACTCTCGCCAATGTGGCCGATGACCCTACCTTCATTGATTTTGCCAGTAAGTCAATTTAGCATATGTGATAAACTTACCCTGACGTCACGTTTATATTTGTCTGGTAATAAAGATAGGTACATCGTCTGTTCCGAAGAGTATAATAAATTAAATGAGACGGTAATTATTTGACGGAAGATAACACTTGCTTCTATGAAATGGTCAAGCATGTGTTGACCACACACTTGCAACGGTTTGCAGATAGCTCAACTGTTTCGTGTATATTTTGTTAATACTTGCATTAATAAAATTGAATTATTCTTAGCAATTAAATTTCTCATAAATACCACCATAACTTTGCTTTTATTTTAAATTAATCTTTCAGAAAATGGTCTAAAGGTGAAGGACCTGTTCACCAACCCGTCAAGGGTGAAGCGGTACGTGACGTCACACTTGCAACTCGATGATGACGTCGCTCAGAGCCTAATGACGTCAGACATCAGCTTTGAAGGGGTTAGTTACGCTGATAGGAATACAAAAGAAATCTGCTTCGAGTTTTTAGACCAGAAGAATTCCGTAAAATTACGGCCGGAGTTTCAGATATAATTTAGCGTAAAGATTTTAGTTGTTCAAAGAAAGAATGCTCTTTGTCATGTTTCTACCTTGACGTATCAAATAAACACTGCTGATCGTAGCATAATCAAGAACGAATAATATTGTTTCAGATAGTAAAAGGTAACCTAAACCGATGCAAGCCTGAGTCGATAGCACAAATTCTAGTCATGCAGAACACAAAACATTTGGAAGAGATCACAACAAAGTTGTGTGCTCTAACGACAAAGGATATGCAAGCTATGTTCTTGGACCTTATGTACGAGATTAATTTCAGCAAATACATCAAAATGGTAAGTTATATTAATGTAGGGCGTGTGTGTGTGTAATCACCAGTTGCTCCTGACGCTATATAAATCATCTACAATAGATGCAAAGGCCTGTTTACTTTTACTTTTACTTTATTTTGAACTTCTATAAATTAATCTAAGCTCCATTCAAGATAAAGCCAATTCGTCTCAATATTGGTTTCATGGAAGATTAACGTTACTACTTCTGTTTTAGATTGTATTCTTTTTTAAAACTTTGACTCTGATTTGTATTGGAGCCATCCAATAGCTTTAATGGCTGCTAAATCTGGTGCCATCTCTTTTTGTTGTCATGAAAGTGACAGCGACAAAAGTGTTTTTACTGCACTTGAGAATAATATAGTAAATGTATTTACAGCTAGGAAACATGTACACTAAGATCTCAGGAGACGACAGCATCTCGAAACTGGGAGACTTTATGACCGCTCTACTCCGCATGACAAAACTACAGAACTTCTTACCTCCTGAAGCGCTGGGCATCTTCTATGGCAAGAAGTCGGACTTTAGCTATCTCAACTTGGACTTGTAAGTTTCTTATTATTCTTCTTTTCAGAGAGCGTTACGATAAGTAAGTCTTCAGTCGTTTAGAAGCTTTTTATCCGTATGAACTAACTACGAAATCTGAGCATAGGGACAGATTTTAGGGTCCAGTTTTAAGGTGTGCCATTAAATTCATTAGCAATTAAATTTCTGAAGGTTCGACACCTTCAGACATTTTGTTTCTGATTGCTGGTTATGCTACGTTACATTAGGTGATGGTAATTATGGAATATCTGTCATTGAAACGCTTAGCAAGCTTAGCGTATGGGTAGTCTTAAAGCTTCACCAAAACCTACCAGTTGACACCTTATTATCACTTTACAGAATACATAAATTTATGGATCTATTCAAGCCGACTTTCGGAGACACTAAGGAATACAAAACAATACGAGAACTAGCCGACATGGCTGTCGTTACTATCCAATACCTTGACAAGGTATTTGGTAATATCTCCAACGATACTGAAGATACAGAATTAATTGAAGCTAATTCTAAAGCGAATAATGATCCGCTAAATAAAATTAACAAGGTTTTAGACAGTGCTATGGCAGCGGCTGGAGTAAAGGGTGAACCTATTGATCCTTTCAACTTGTAAGTGTTTTTGAGTCATTTATTTAAACAAAAATAATTTGCCACATCTAATTCACAAAAGACTAAAGTAGGTGATATTTTTTTGATGTGATTGCGGGTAATTTTGAAATATTTTTACTTGTATTTCAGACTAACCAAACTGCTGAATTTAATCTATAAATTCCTACCTAAATACAAGCATGACATTCTATTTTACTCAACTCTCCTCGCGAAGCTAATAGAAAGCGCCCATAGAGTGATTGATATTAACATGCATATACAGGAGATCACCTATAATGTTACCCTAAGGAACCCCGGTGCCATCAAAGTTATGAAAAGCATCTCACCAGAGATGGTGGGAAAAACTTTTGAGGCATTAGTCAGTGCTGAAAGAACGCAGGTAATCATTTTACAGGATCCAATATTCTCTAACTTAAACTAGGTATCGCTACTTGAAAAATCGATTGTGAGTCTGACAATATTAAACTTACATGCACTATAAAATAAGGCAATAAACATGCTGAATACTGAGATTATTTTTTCTGCAACTACACAATTAGATTTAGAATAGCTTATGTTAAACCGTAGATGGCGTTTAACATGATCCATAATAATCCGTATTAAAGAATAGTTATAATAGAAAATTGCTTACGAAACCTTGTAATTACAAATTTGCTTGGCATTCATTTAAGATGATGTATGAAAATAAATTTAGCCTATTTTTTACTTCAAAAGCTATTTCTTTTAGATCCTGACATCAAATCTCAACGTCCCCGGCCAGATGTTTTGTGACATCACCAAGCTACAGGCCTTCCTACTGATCTCCCAAACAGAGGTAGAAGGTGTCAAGAGACAACTCTGTACCGATGTGTGGAAGAATTACGTGGCAGACTTGGTGGAATCTTTTGGCGTTTTCAATGTTAAGAATAGTGTAAGCATCACAGCGTGTGAACTCTATCTCTAGAATAAACTTGTAGTACATAGCTAACCCTTGTTTTAAACATTATATTGGTCTATGGTCAAGCACTACTTTTGAACTTATGACAGCCTATATAAGCTTGCATCCAGAAAATGCATGCGAATTGATTTCATTAGAAAACATTTTTCAGATAAACGGTATGGCATCTCTACTGATCCAAGAGACGATGGGCAGAGACACCTCCTCCCAGCTATACTCCATAGAGAAGGACTTCCAGATCCTCAGGAACTTCACTAGCGCTTTGGTGACCATGGACAGTGAGGAACAGCCAGAGTTTGACTGGAAGACACTCTTAAGTGTAACAGATGATGATATGCTGATGAAGGTTGTCAATGATAAGGCGCATTTGGGAAAATTAATGTTGTAAGTATCTATTCTCCAGCCAAATTCGATTTAGAATTTTCCCTGTTGATGCTTACAATGCTTAATGCTGAAAACTATTTCTTGAATTTAATAGGTACCTTAAAATCATTTACTTGTTGAAATCCATGTAAACACTGTTTAGTTTTGGCTTCAAGTGATCGTAGGAGCCCTTGAAATGAAATGAAATAAAATAATTTATTTGCTTGAAGTATGGTACATTGCTTGGCTTTGGCTTGGAAAGGTTTCAAAATACCATCGTCAAGCTACTACTTAATCACAGAATCTTTTTCCAGAATATCAGTCCATGGAGCATTTGCCAAGGAGATAGTGAAACAAAACGCGATCCTCCAGTTCAAGATCACCCCCATCCTACTCGACATCAACACTCTCGTAGTAGCAATGAACGAACAGCTGGAAATCACTCCTGCGCACGTTAGCGAAGGACTCAAACAAATGTATGCTGATGTGGTGAAGAC
The DNA here is from genome assembly GCA_947578465.1 of Thera obeliscata. Taxonomy (NCBI): domain Eukaryota; kingdom Metazoa; phylum Arthropoda; class Insecta; order Lepidoptera; family Geometridae; genus Thera; species Thera obeliscata. Next base: position 11,842,994 of record OX387918.1, on the reverse strand, counting down.
TGTTATGATGACTGCTAATGACGAAGAAAAAGTAAGCCTTTCCAAGAAAAAATGAAGAGAAACGTTCGTCATTTTTTAAATAAATTATTTCAACCATTCAATGTTGGTTATAGATTGCATTCATCGTTTTATGATTCTAAAAAAAGTAAGTTGTAAAAATAGTTTGTAGAGCTGCAAAGATGTCAGTACTTACGATGATATCACCTAATGATTCCAGACCCACAAAGCTTTATCCACGTTCAGTGAAGACATCTTCTGCAATGGTGTAGACCACGCAGCTGCTTTCCTGAAAATGCCGGATCAAGTTGACGCAGTCATATTGACAGGAGTACTGTGTAATGCTTCGAGAGCCATCGAAGTTGGATTGAAGAACGATTCTGCAGTTTCCATAGCTGTAAGTATAATAAATAAGAAAAAAATTAGAGCTGTGAGTAACGGATTTTTGAAGAATGTATTTGTGCGAGTCCCAAAGTATGTATTCTAGTCAACCCCATTTTATCAGCCTCAGAATACTAATAACAAGTATTTGAATCGGTAACAATTTTTAGATCGCCAAAATCAGCAACACGGTACACACAATCGTAGAAGAAGTCGATTGGACGAAACTCGTTGACAACATTCAGCAGCTCTACGTCAAATTGGATAAAGGCTATCCGTACCTTTTCGAGTTTTCCACTTATGCCATGGACGAGGTCACGCAGGCAAATGTTCGGAAAATGTACGAAAATGCCAAGGATTATTGGTTTGGGATAAAAAATCTGCAAAGGGGACTGCACTTGAGGTAATTATGTATTATTTTTCTTAATGAAGTTGTTAGAAATAAGAGGATGGTGTATTGAGTTCCTCATGGACCTATTTTTGGGCCCTTTTTTATTTTTTGTTTAGTATTTCATTGACATTCTGTTGTTACTTTCAGCGTGAACCTAGGCTTCCGATTGCTAGATCTTGTGGATCACGGAATGTTTAATATGACGAATGAAAACTGGTTAAAAATGAAGTTTGTCATCACCAATGCTATCGGCCCGCTGGCTGTCATTGATGATACGGTTCAACTTGTCACTGGTAAGAATTAATAGCATTACTTCATAAAATCGTAACTAGTTATCGTAAAACATATTTCAAATTTCCAATGTAGCATTTAGTGCAATAACGGCATATTTAATCCTTCGCTTACTTAATATCTGAAGTAAATTAATCATAATTTCTTAAGACAGCACATTCTACGGTAACGTTTAAACTACTAGGATTTCAGAAGAGCCGATTATAATTAAAAGGATTAAAATAATAATGCCTATATTTTATTTCAGCTTTACTAACGAATTCAACTCATACATCAAAATTACCACCAACAACAGTAGAGGCCATGAAGCTCATTGTCCCGAATCTACCTCAGCTGATCGTCGATTCTGTCAATATCATTATTCATGATGATACTGATGTAAGTACTAAATGTTATACATCACCCAACAATCATTGTTCCTCCGAGGTTCCTCATGTTGTTAACAACAGTACCACAAAAATGGTAACTGCGAGTCAACCAAATCCTTCTAAAACTATAAATGCAAAATTGGATGCATACATATCTATCGTGAATGTTCAGATATTTGTGTATCATACAAATCTAAGGCTTGTACTGTATTTGGATCTAAACGATACCTTCATAGTTTGAGATGTGGATCAACATGTATAACTTTCAATAACAGGAACATGATAAAAAGCAGAAACAAGCCAAAGGAAAATAACTTAAATTTGTTTACAGATAGAACCAGTAAAAGCCCTCATGAATGCTTCACCTCCCTGGCCTTGTTCCACCAGCCTCTCGGAACTACTGATGATGACATCATCATCGAAGGAAGCGGTGCAGGCTATAGAAACTCTGCTCTGTATGGACAGAGGACTGCAAGACGAATGGATGGACTATCTGAAAATGAAGAAGGTTCAGCTGGATGTAAGTTTCCTCATATTTGGTAGTGCCTAATTTTACCTCCTTATACGTTTTCAAATTATCTGGAGTAACTACAAGAAAATTATTTAATACGTCCACCGCCGCATAGATACTAGCTTATTTGATTTTGTTGCAGTTTCATTTAATAAACAGGTTACAGGTGCGTTCGAAATCTTCATCCAAAACTTGATACACTACACACACTTGCACTATAATATTTTTTTAATGTTCTAAATAAGAAATGCAGTAATCACATGATATTGCAGAAATCCCTAGCATGGAACACCACCAAATACGACCCCCACGTATTCCTCAACATGTCTGCCGCATTCAACGGCATGATCGGAGATGCAGTGCTAGTAAAGGAAGCTTTTGAATACATTATCCGTGATGAGGCTTCCGAAGAGCATCTGGGGCTGATAAAGGCGTGGAATTATGCTATTGATGCTGTCAGTAGTGCAGCCGGGAATGAGATGATAGGGTACGTTTTAAATACTATGCGCAAGGTATCCAAACTTAACAGTGTAAATGCTTTTCTTTAAAGGTGTTTGAGTATCAATAATAATCTCGCTATCGTTTTATCATCGCAGTGTTTGAGTATCACTAACATTCGCTGTTCCTCAAAAATAAATTCATTTTCAGAAAATTCCTGTCAAAGTTTGACACAGTCCTCAACTCGATCGACACATCAGGCAATGCCAACATTTCCCTCAGCTCTCTCTGGGAAGGCTATATTCAGTGCCTCGGTGGCTCGTACACTGACGTCTGCCGCCCTCAAGGTCGCGCGCTGTGGCAGAAAGCGTTGCAGGTCATGTCGGTTACCTTCGAGGCCATTGCTGTGGATATGACCAGCTACTTCACTGAGGTTAATGGTGAGTGCTTCACTTTCCCTAAATATACCTAGACAGTTGTTCTAAGAAGAAGTCTTACGGCTACTAAAGCTACTACTAATAACAAAATCACTATATTGCTGCCGTCCACTGCTGGATACGTCCAGCAGTCCAGACGTAGTCCAAAGTGTAGACATCGAATGTTGTCGCCTCAGAAGCTAAACTGCTGAACTGAAAGTTTCACTTCGGTGCATCACTTGGTGAGGATATGCGGAAAATAAGTTATGTAGATATAGAGATATGTAGTGTCCTTCTTATTTCCAGCCCCCGAGCATAACCTTCTGCAAGTGCTGGGTTTCACGCGTAACACGTCACTTTACATGCTGTACGACAAGCTGCCTGAGTTCATGGGGGTGCTCATTAACTCCTACTTTGACTACGGCTTCATCAGCCAGGTAAGTGCTCCCCATATTTTAAGCCATGGTGTAATTTAAATCGAGAACTGCACTTTTAGAATATCAACCCACTAGTATGTATGACACATTATATTTTCATGAGGTATCTATAGAGTGTAATCCTTGCGAAGTGTATTGAATCGATTCACCGATAGCTCTTCTATTTTTAATCCTATATAATACCTCCATTCTTATAAACCTTACCTCAATTTGATCTCACGCAGCCGACTAATTATAAGGGCTTAGTCTTCGTAAACGTTATTTGAATGACACTAAGTGATGAATGAAGAACATGGATTTCTATTCAATAATACATTTCTTCAGGTCCGACGAGCCTCATTAACCCAGTTCTGGGACTGCGATGCGTTGGTGTCATCCCTCACGCCCGCCCCTGACAGCCCCATCCAGCTGACTGATATCACACGTGTCAAGCCATACATCTGTCCTTCTTTGATATACTGGCTCTCTCTGCCTAGGGATGAGAATGTGCTCTTCAATATGGTGGCAAAGCCAGTAAGTATTTTAGGGCATTGGTCTCTGAAATGTATGGCTACTTAATCAACTTATTAATAAAAACATATGTTTTTAGCAATACTACTTCTACTCCTTCCCAGTTGAAAATGCCACGAGTAGCTTCGAAAGCGCATTTACCAAAGGTATGGCTTTAGCCAACTTCTTAACCAACGTCGCCAAAGAAAACAAAACCTCAATCAAAGACGAGCTTGAAATGGATGCCATGAAGAACAAACTAGCTACCTTCATAGATAACATGCTCAGTTATAGACTGAATGAGACGGATGATTCGTATAAAGTGTTCAGTAATGTCAATATGAAGCAGTTTATGTCTAATGTTTACTTGACTAGAGTTGTGGCTATTGTCAACAAATTAGCTACTGCGATAACCAATCTGAAAATAGATGAAAGCTTCGTAGCCATAGAAAATATCGACCAAGGAAATATAGCTAAAATAAATGCCGACCTTACAATCATAAAGAACATTTTCAAACGGAAAGCAGTTGACGCCGTCGCTATACATTACGATTTGCTCACAGATGTGTTATGGAAAAACGATGATAATTACACACTTATCGATGCTATGAACGATATGTGCAGCAATTTGAAAGCGAACATTTCCAAAGTCATTTTAGCAGATGAAGGGAGGACTAAGCTTCAAATATGTGCGAAAAACTATACAGTTTTGTATGGAGCTGTGATGGATGAGGTGATCGGTGATTACGAGGATGCGAGACAAAGTTTGATTAAATGGGTTAATATGTTGCAGAGTGGTAATGAGGATAATGTTACTGATGTCTTCGAGTTTCTGAATAGCAGGTAAGTTACGTTAATTTAGATTCTCATTATAAAATGTAACAAGTAGGCTCAAGACTGTAAATTTAAAATAGGTATTATGTCCGTGTATAATAAAAAAAAATCACAGGGATCTGTTTGAATATTCTCAACTAGTATTTCTATGCTATTTTCAGAACTCAACTAGTAAACTCCCTAAAACACTCAATCAAGTTCTCATATGATCTCGGGTTACCAATCTACCTCAAGTACCTCCAGTCCAACATACAAGGGTACCGAGTGCTCCTCAAATTCCTCTCCGGAGAAGACTGGTGGAAGGAACTGAGGACTTTGTACGATGGGCCGGAGGTGAACCGATTCTTCGGATTTGTGGAGCAGGGATTCGAAATTGCAGGCAACTTTTTGAACAATCTGGATGGTATTTATGTAAGTATGATATTACAAATATGAACCACTAAGGCTTTACGGATTAATAATTGACGAATTAAATGCTGACAACTGTTTAAATCAAAAGCTTTCTTTGGAATAAACACAAAACGATGCGATGGACACATCGCATCGTTATGTAATGGATTAGACCGATCCGAGGAAAATTATCGTAGTCAAACATAAGATTGCAATTTGTTCATCATTTGATAATTCTCAAAACAGCTAGTGAAGCTCATTCGTGAACTAAGGATGGATGACTTCGACTCTTGCCGCGTAAATCTGACTCTGTCTGACTACGTGCCTGATTCTACCGGCGCTCTGACGGATTTGAAAGAACAAGTCTGTGCCGCGGATAAGGTAAAGCTGTATGGAGAAATACCACCATTGCTGTTTGCTGTTCAGGTAAGATTAAAATAAACTTAAAACATACAGCATATTATTTTGTCTAACAAAGTTGGCTCGGCCACCAAAGTCTTTCTCTTTAACGCAAATTCTTTCTCTTTAGTCCTTGATATCTTCATACGAATAAATAAGGACCTTCACTTTTATTTGGTTCTACGGCTCCATGTTAAATTATGTGCTCTTGCTTTACTCTCTTTACTCCTTTTTAAATCCAATATAATTTAGTTTTATTGATTTCCAGACCTACGAATATTCTCTCAAACTGTCGACGGAGGTAGACTACAAAACTCTCAACTCTGATATTACATACATCGAATCCAACCTTGGCCTTATTGCTGAAGGTCCCAAGGAACCTCTAAGACCCGCCTGGATCACTGAAGATAAACTACAACAGCTGAGGACAAATGTGGTAAATCTGCTATCAAAGGAAACTTTGACGAAAATCACTTTTGGAGTTTTGCATAACGGTGTTGATGCAGGAACACTCTTCTTAGATAACAGGTATGTCATAACTTTGTACGGTGCTAACATTATGAATAACTGACGAGTTTTTGGCAAGATATTATTAAACACTATGTCTAAACGTTACAGACGTTTGAAAATAATGATGTATGTTTGTTTGTTTGTAAATTTGACAGTGAATGCACGTTGTGTTCTCAAATGACGACATGGTTCAAGCAACTGAACCTACAAGTGTTCAAGAAGCAGGATTACGACAACTTGCTATGTCATCTGCACACCATGGAATTGGAAGACGTATACTACACATTAAAGAACGATTTCCACTGGGATATGTTTATCAGAGAGGTGAGTTTTGCTAAAGAATCTTATAAGGAATCTTAAGATCTGACAAAATTTAGTTTAAATTGCGTTCGAGACTAACCGTCCGTTGGTCAAATGACAGTGTTTTGAGTGCTGGGAATCAATGGATGAGACTAGAAGGCTCGTAAAGAGTGACATAATAAAGTCGAAGACTATACTCAACAGTGTAACCGGGCTGAAATTTGTTACTGACGGAACTTCCTGCGCGTTTATTTTGCTTATTTTATTTCAGTTGATATCAAGCCGAAATTACACCAATTTCGAGCTGAACAAATCAATGAACGAGTTCCTCGGTCTGGTGGAGGTTCATCTGCTGGATGACATTCGAGCGCCCACCGCCAAGCTGACAGACTGTCTGACGCACAATGTATCTAGGAATGAATTCGGAAATGCTACATTGTAAGTCTTACTTCCGTTTCATAACGAATCATCAATTTTATTATGACTTTCTAACCCCTTCAATATTTCCAAAATCTTATACAGCAGCTCTTACATATGAGGGAAATACTATGTCCCACGATTATAAATAAAACTGGATGCCAAAGTGATGTGTCGAACAGTTTATTTTCCCAATTACAGTGGTTTACAAATGCCAAAACAATATAATAACACCAGATTATTCAGTTGGTTATTTCGAGAAAATACAATCTGTCATCTCAGTCGGCGGGTCTAGAGATGTGCCCGTCGCCCGACTAGAGATGGGAAAAACAAAATGGTGGACGAAGCAATCGCCACACCACCCCCCTACGGAGAAAAATAAACGGCCTAAAAGAAAAAATATAACAATGCAATCTACTATCACCTACTGTAGGTAATACCCCTTATGTCTATAAAGAAATCAATCATAATTCTTAAATCTAACACCTTAACACGTCTGCTAGAGCGTGTGGTATAGGGCTGTTTTACAGGTAAACTATTCTGTGCTGGTTTTTGTGCACATGAACGAAATATTTGTATCTGTCAAACGAAAAAGATTCAGCTTGGGAATTAGTCATCTATTTTGTGATAACATCAGACTGTCACGACGCAGATTAAGCCTTGACAGATGCTTTCGGGCTGCAGCGTAAATCCTTGTCACCAGAGTTGACCACTATAGCACTTCACACAAAGAATCAACAAATAATATGTGAGAAGTGATAGCTATGCACCTGCGGCGCTTTAAGCATCTTTTTTTTTATAATTCTACCAGATTCCTCCAAGTCCTGGCGCACACAGCCAAGCTACTTCGCGCTGAGACCCCCCACTTGCACCAAGTGGAGGGAGTGAAAGAGCTACCCTTCTTTAAGAATCTGTACACGGACCTGGCTGCTAAACTGGACGTGTACCGACCTTTAAAAGAATACCTCAAGGAAGGGACGATGTTGGGCGGTTTGATTACTGATGCTGAAGTGGCTTTGGAGGTGATGAAGGCTGATGTCAATTTACGCGAGGTAAGGGAACTAACTGACTTGATAATAGATAAAAATATGCATCGTAGGGCACGTTTTCGAATTACGTACGTTTGTCGTGCGAGGTACTGTGTTTTTATAAGCGATATTTACCATTTACCATCAGAGGAAGGGTCTAGCAGATATTCCTTCGATAATTGACGATAAAAATATAACTAAATATACCTAACAGGCTAACAGTGGTGACGGAGACATAGAAGAACTTCTCAGACTGAAGACCAATAAATGGGAACACATTTGCGAAGACCACGATTGTGGCGACATCTTCAACGCTGTTATGGACAACTTGGACAAAACCAAAATTGAAACTGATGTAAGTATATTTTTAAAAGGTCCTACCTAGTGTAGAATCAAAAATGCGTATAATTGTGTTACATGACTTATCAGTTTTGCATGCTTAATTTATATTATTCCAGCTCCCAGCTCTCCAAACGTCAGAATTCTGGCAGTTTTCCTTCATCAGCTCGATCCTCAGCCACGTGGAAGGCATCTTATCGCACACCGCGCGTTTGGTGGGCGTGGCCAGCACTATGGACGTCACGGGGGTGATGGAAGGCAGACTCGCCGCTTTGCTGGACGTGCTGGCCAGGGTGATGATGGACGACGCTGTCGATAGCATCCTGTTCAGGTGGGCCACATCAAAGAACTCCAACACTGAAGCTGGAGTCAGACTGGCAAGTTAAGTCTGAGTAGAGACTTCGACCAGGATTATGATACCACCCTTTCTAGATTCAGTCTGTTAGCAGTGATGTTCACATTATTTTGTTTCAAGAATGATGGAAACATGGAGTAACCGCAATACCCTGATGGGATTTGTTTTACAAGTGTAACCATCGTACCTGGGGATCAAAGCCACCTACCCTTACCACCAAGTCTTATCTTGAAACTTGTTTCTAGCTTGGAAGGCCTAATATCGGAGTTACACCCACTACTGAAGAGGACTGCTCTGGATGCTGACCTGCAGGCGCTGGCCCCGGGGCTGCGGACCCTGCACCAGCTCAAGACGTATCTGCTTGAGGAGACGGATCTCAGATGTAAGTGGAATTCATTTGTTTCTCAGATATTTGGAGGAACTACCATTAATACCATATTATTGGTGAAACCTTTTCTCTATAATCTCTCATTGAAATGCATAATACATAATTTTAGATGGACTGCTAGGTAACACACCTATAATACTTACCATTAGTTTAAAAAAATTGAGAAACTGACTTCATGGCTATGGCTGTAAGGCTATTGAATGAACTGATTATGACCGATTTCAAATTGGCCCATAAATGACGAAGTAATGCTACTTATAACAAACAATACAACTGAATTGAGAACCTCCTCTTTTTTATTTGAAGTCGTTTATTAATAAATGGGTTTCCATCTCTTTTCGATAAATGATGCTAACTTAGAACTTTTTACTGAATTCTATGAAAACACTTTCTGTGGGTGTCACACTGGGTGGGACGGAACAAAGTGGGGGAGGAACATAGAGCGTTGCTCTCCCTCAAAGCGTTAACCCTTACCTTTACCATATCTATGAACTCCTGGTACCGCGCCGAGCCAAACTGAATCGGTATGCCAAAGCGTTTCTGACAACGTTGAGCGTCGTTAACGACTCAAAGCTCAGGAGCGCAACCTACTTCTCCAACTAAACTCATTTCAGAACATACATGTATAGACTGCCTCCCATAGCGGCCACCAACTAGAAGATTAGAAGATTAGACAAGAACGCTAAAAGGCTGCATAATAAAAATAATAATGAAATCCACACTACGGTAAATACTTTAGGTAAACTGGCAACATAATAGCTAGCTAGAGTAGAGCTCGTAAAGAACGCTTTTTTTTACGCTTTAAATAAAAGCGAAGATCGCCAGCATGTCGTAAAAGAAGGTCATAGGAAGTTGCCTTCAAAAGAAATACCTGGAGAAAAATGGATAAGTACTTTACGTTGACAAGAGCATTGCTCAAAAATAATAAGAGAATATCTACTAGTTTATTTTGTGCACTAGAAACATGCTCACTTCAAATTGGTAAAGAAAACGATATCGCTAGTAGACCCCTATCTTCGCGGGTAATGCCAAGTTTTACATAGTATTCACTAGGAGATCAGAACTCCATAAGAGGTGAAACATAGCGTCATTGAAGCAACAGCTAAGTTTCAAGGCTTTGGGAAACTTTTCTAATCGCTACGTCTCTTTTCCGCTTAAGACAGAAAGTTGTGAGCGTGGCTGAAAAAACCCATTATTATTAATTACCACTCGATTAAATTATCTGTACATTTCTACCAGGGCGCATGCGTGTATAACACGAAACTTGAATCAAGACCCAAGAACTATTACTTATTTCTAGATGGTTCAGCAGTTTTCTGTTTTCTGTAACCATCATTCAAGTTCAAAAATCAGTTAGCTGTTACCTTCGCGTCAGCTTGAAACATTAGCCGCACTGGAGGTAGAATTATTCGTTTAGGGATAAGGAACGTGTATCGTATACCAGATCTACATCTCCACTAGTAACGTCTTGATAGCCAGATTTCTACTGGTTCTAAGATCTGACACTGTTAAATTTAAATGCATTATGAGGCAATAAATATACTGCCACTGTCTTCGTGTTGTCTTTGTCGTCTTGGGAAAGACCTACGTCCAGCAGTGGACTGATATAGGTTGATGATGATGATGAAATATACTGAATACTGAATACATAAACATAGATCCAAGTTAGCGAAGCTTTCGTATCTCCTACAAATATCTGAGCTCCGTACTCTGTCGAGCCAATCTGTATTTCATTACTGAAACAGTCCTGAATATAAATCGGATAGCGTTGCATTTGACTCACAAGTCAAACTAGTTTGCCAAATTCAGGAGCAAAGGAATGAGCTTCTAAAAAGCGTTGGAAATACCTTCTTTCAATTTCAATGTAAAATAGACCATCAAACTTCGATGTTTTTCAAAACCAGAGACCCATAAACAAGTTCAAACGCCTGCTGGTATCTCCTCCATAGCTCTGAATGCCTGGTACTTTGCCAAGCCAAACTGAATTTCAGGAATCGATTCAAGCACTCAAAAGGCGACTGTGGCGTTATCCCGGTAAACCTTCTGTCATCATTACCGATTATGTCACGTATACATACCTACCTCAGTTGTTACTAGGAGTTCAGAAGGGTCCGGTTAATGTACGTCCAGTTATTGTACAGCATGTTATTGTACACCATGTTAAAACGAAACCTTTTTTCGTTTTTTGGATTCGTTTTAACCTGCCGTACAATAACTGGCTGTGAATTAACTGGGTGCACAAAATTGTCACGTGATTTTATTGTACAGCATGTTAATTGGATGCCATTAGGGCCATTAGTGCACACTGGAGGCAATTCAATTATTTTTTATTTTTTGTAGGCAATTGATACTATAATATATATACTAATATATATAATTGGTTATTTCTTTCCATGCAAAGGTTGCCTGGAAGAGATCGCTCTCAGCGATAAGGTCGCCCATTGTTTTACCTAATTGTTAATTTTTTATGTCCTGTACTGTATCTTTTGTGTGGTGAACAATAAAGAGTTATCTATCTATCTATCTAACCTATTCAAGTCAGATCCGCCCTATAAAGTCTCAAGGACAAGTACAAGTATCGGCTGCCAGAACAAAACAGCAAAAATCAATATTGAATTGCTACAGTGTGCACGAAGCTTAACTGGCATCGTAATAACGAGGCGTACAATAACAACACGTGACGACATTGTACAGCATGTTATTTCACGACCTTTTATTGTACGCCCCATTAATCCAAACCCTGGCATCGTAATAACGGTGTGTAAATTAACCTGCTGTACATTATCCTGCTGTGCAATAACGGGTCGTACATTATTGTCTCCCGTTCAGAACTGTTGGGAAGGTGTAGATAACATTCAATAAATGAGTCAGCGCATGCGTGGTCACCTTCCCCAACACCCTACCCCTGAAATTCTGAAAAAATACGCAGAAGTTTCAGCAAGTTATCTTCAGTGCTTGCTTTTTGACGATTTAGTCAAGAATTTTGCATAGAAATTACGCTTGAGAATACGTGCATACAAATTAATGAGCACTCAGGTGTGCAACATTGCAAATAATCTAACAGAAGCTGTGACACAGTGACACTCCGGGAGTGCTGACAGGAGTGAAGACCTCAAAGACTTTAGCAGTACCTACAGTAACGTGTCCCCGACCCAGGGTTGCCAAACGTACGAGGTCCCTCGTACAAATACGAGATTTGTTTTTTTTTTATTTTCCTTACGGCAATGTCAGCTTTTTATTTTTCTGAGCATATCTCATCACTTGTTAAAATTCATGATCTTCCTTATAATTCTGACTCTGTGTCATTTCGCAAAAAAAATCCTTATGATGATTATTTTTCTGGTGTAACGGGTTCGATTCTCATGTTTTTGTTTAAATACTTGAGTGCAGTTTAATTAGTTTTTAGGGTTCCGTAGCCAAATGGCAAAAACGGAACCCTTATAGATTCGTCATGTCTGTCTGTCTGTCTGTCTGTCTGTCTGTCTGTCTGTCTGTCCGTCCGTCCGTATGTCACAGCCATTTTTCTCCGAAACCGTAAAAGCTAGACTGATGAAACTTGGCGAGTAGATGTATTCTGTGAACCGCATTAAGATTTTAACATAAAAATAAAAAAAAAACTATAAATTTCGGGGGCCGCCATACTTGAAACTGAAACTCAAAAAATTTTTTTTCATCGAACTCATACGTGTGGGGTATCTATGAATAGGTCTTCAAAAATGATGTTGAGGTTTCTAATATCGTTTTTTTCTAAACTGAATAGTTTGCGCGAGAGACACTTCCAAAGTGGAAAAAAGTTGGTCCCCCCCCCTCTAACTTCTAAAGTAAGAGAATGATAATACTAAAAAAAATATATGTTGTGCATTACTATTTAAACTTCCAACGATTTTTGGTTTGAACGAGATCTAGTCAGTAGTTTTTTTTTTATACGTCATAAACCGTAAACCGTAATTTACCTTTCGACGAACAACAAGAACCTTATTATGTTACATCAAGTAACATAATATAAAGGTTCTTGTAGTTCGTCGTGCTACGGAACCCTTCATGGGCGAGTCCGACTCGCACTTGGCTGCTGTTTTTTAAATTCAAATAATGTCTGCTTTCAGTAAAATGATCCATCTTTTTATTTTTATGTTTTTATCTAAATGTTAAATACCTAATTGTTAATGAGAAACAACATTCAGGTCTATGAGGTGGGCGTTGATAGAGTCTGGCCAACGAAAGCTGTCCAAGAAATTTAAAAAAATCAAGAGCTGTTAACCCTGGCTATACACTGCTTAAACGGAATTGATACTATTTATTATTCAGGTAGTAAATTTTTTTGAGGAATAATAAATAAACGAGTACATACTTTGAATTCTGCCTAGATATTATTTTCAAATAATCCATATTTTAACTACAACCGAGGATTTTATTTGATGAGCACTAGCCAATATTCGTAATTTAGCCGTACAAAACATAGGGGCTATGCGTCATAGTTTAAATTGGATTTGGATTCCAAAAACTCAACACCTTTTAATATTTGATCAGCTTCATTGGTTTATTCGCTGCTACTACTGTCCCCAAGATGTATTATGAATGGTATTTTGTACTGATTTTACACATTTAGTAAGTACATTATCCGTGTACTTCTTCCAGTCATCAACAGTTATGGATAGAAAACATTACTTGTATTTATTTAATTTTGCATATCAGACCCGGGTATTCCTATATGTTTGCATTCTTATAGTTTCTCTTCGCTTGACTCCATGCAAGCTCAATAGAATTCATTTCCAATCGTGATTGCGGATATAATGACAATGGTATTTTAGAAGTAGGTACTTCGGCTTTGTAAACCACTGCAGGATTATTTATCTTATACCAAACACATTAATTCAGCTTTGGTGTGATCATGTGTCATATTTTCCTGTAAGTAAAACCCGTTCATGTTTTGAAACTCAAGCACCAAAATTATCCACGACGTCAATTTGTCAATTTGGACAGACTTAAATAATTGCCATATCAAAACTTCTGAAAATAATGCGTGGACAGCTTTCGTTGGCTAGACTCTAGCTGCGTCACAGTTTTTTTAACTATTGTGGTTATCATCGTAGCCTTCTGTTTATACTCCCCTGTGTTACTTGTTTCCCCAATAAATTTTTTTTTTTTTTTTGATCTACAATATTAATAGTACATTATTGCAAAGGCAGCGAAATAGGCAATTGCAGGTCGAGTATGAGTTTGAAGGCTGAGCCGCAGGCGAGTACTTCAATGATACGAGACTGGCAATTGCCATTTCGGCCGAGGCATATATGTACATAATAGTGCTTTTCTTAAAAAAATGCAAGGAAATAAAAAAGGGTCTTGTAGATAATAAATTTAATTTTTATTAACCAAATAACAACGAACTCCGCTTTACCACCAATATTTTTTTAATTTTACAGTTTGTGCCGAAAGGTAAACGCATCTGTGGCTATACAGCCACGAGAACGCAATGTGTACGATAGATGAAAGAGTTCTAAATTCAAACAGCACACTGTTTCATACAACATTGCCGGAGCAGTGGAGCAGATCGCGCCGGGAAGTGATTTTGGTTTTTCAGTCTACGTAAATATGATACTTCGCGTGTTCTATATTCAAAAGTAATGACAATATTTCCGCGCATGTTTAAGAAAAGGTACTTTCCCTCCATGTGGCATACTCGTGGGACGCCTTGTACATTTTATTTGGTTAAAAAAACGCGGGAGCTTCTTACTGGTTTTTTTTTCATTGGAAAGCATTAATGTATGTATGAGTATGTATGCATACCAAGAACTAAAGAACAGTAGCAAGCAGAAGCAAGCATGACTTTGACCTCTTGACATTTGACAGTTTGAGATGTCAGTTTTGACAGTTGAAATTTATGATAACATACTACCCATACCATAGAAATCCGGCGCTCTTAAATTTACGCAATATTCATCACGGCATGTTTATCAAAACTTTTTTTAATTTTTGATTGTACTTTCTGGGTTAAAGTTTTCTGTAATATTCCACTATCTTTCTTCATCTTCTTTCTTTATTCTTTCTTTGTAAGCTTAATTACGTTTAATCTCACTGCATTTATCTATCATCGAATTTTAATTAAAGCTTTCATCATTTTATAATAATAAGTTGATGATACACACTAGCAAACATTAGCAAACATTTTTTTTACGGAAGTCAAATCTTCTCCTACCTTGCTTAGACAATTTAGATCAGGACCTGCCTTGCATGGATCTTCCCCTCTGCCAAAAGGTACAAGACTAATGAATCTGACATATCTAGCACGTTTATAAAAACCACTTCGTAATCGATCTTTATCAGTGTCAGTATCGGTATCGCGGTGAAAGGACCTCTTCTAAAAATGCCAACATGTGCAGTTGCAGTGTGTAATATGAAGTCCAACACATCAAGCTTGTAAAAGGATGGTGTAACATTTCATATGTAATTATTTTTTTGCATAATTAATGTTTTTTTCTATTAAAATAATGTGAAATTGTTGTGCGGCGTTTAGCTCTAGAACATCGATTCAGTATACGATTATACGAAAAAGATCGAATCGCCTCGAGTTTCCTGCCGTCAATTATCCGCATTTAATTTTCAACCTTATCACAAAATGAAATAGACTATAATTGCGAAATAATCTCTAATTGCCAAGCAATTTTAGTCACTAGCAAAAATTTAAAATTGTAACGAGACTACCTATGACGTACCTATGAACTCCCTACGAGACTAGTTGGCATTTCAAAAATGAATTTTTGACCTTACAGATTTAGATATTAAGTCGATTTGGCTTTGAATTTTTCCAGACCTGACAGGCCCGAGACATCAAAACCCCGCCCTCCGGTAGCGAGACTAGTGATAGAGGTGGATAAATGTTTACACACAGTTTTTTATCGATATCGATAAAAGCACGGGTGTTCTAGCGAGTAGATTTGTCTTAGCTTTCTGATTGGTTGTGGGTTCAAATCCAGTCGTGCACCAACGGATTGTGTTGAAGTTGTAACGTGTTATTTTATACATAACATTACGTAGCCTACATGTTTAATTTAACAATGTAGCTGTTGAACAATTTAGGAACTTAAAAAACTTTTAACTTTATACCTTGTGGAAAAACCAGCCCGCACATTGGAGTGCGGAAACCGCACACCAAGTACGGATGATAAAATTTGCCAATTTGCGTATTCGGACATCCAAAAGCATAGCATTTGACACAAATTTAGTTCCAAACATTTATTCATCCCACCTTTTATAAGATGGATAGTTTTTGTGATCTTTTACCTTGAAAAACTAACGTAGTCATCATAGAATTTCATGCTATTTTTTAAAGAACTTTTAGAACACCTTTATCGACGGTGTATACGAGTTTCCAGCTTATTCGCTCTTATTCTGAGGTTGACCCCATATTGGTCCTAAAATGATAAGTTTATTTAGGCCAAATAAAAACATCGATATCTTTGATTTTAAGCTCAGAAAATTTATCAATCTCTATGAAAGTGTCAGTTTTGAGTAGTAATGCTGCCAACTTAATCAAGATGTAGTTTGTTGAGATTTGGGGTAAAAATAGGTTCTTAGTGCAAGTAATGAGTAACATACAATAAAGGATTTGTCCCTCATGGCATCCTAGAGAGCTGGCTGTAGTTAGTGTTGTCCAGTCCAGATCAATTGAACGAAATGAACTAGTCTGCCTGTGATATTCATTCATTAACAATTATACATTTGTGTCTGAAAAATAGTACATAATAAGCATAAATAATATGAGTCATATCTTAAATTAAATAATTATCAAAGAAATTGTTATCAAATAATACCAGCAATGTCACTTCATATTTATAAAATCATCAGTAGAATAAAAACACCCTTTCAACAAAAGCTGCTTTAGTCTAGTTTTGAATAAATGTAGACTGTCTATTATTTTAATGTCAATACGTAAATTATAATATAATTAAAAGGCCTGATATCTATAAGATCATTAAGGAACATGCCAAAAAATATTGGTAACTGCCCCGGATTCTGTAACAACTTCTTGTTTACCAAAAATGCTTTTTATCTCTACGAATTGTTTTATATTCGTAAGGTATATACATAAACAGATTAAGTACGTCACCTCTGATACCGTAGTGTTCTAGCTTAGCAATCAGTAATTTATGATTTTATAGTATCGAAAGCAGAAAAAAGATCACACACAACAACACTTTCATTTTATTAGTAAGATTTGTAACAACATCGTTCACCAAATAGTCTATAGCATCTACCGTACCTACATTCACCTGGTAGCCAAACTGTCGTTCATATAGAGTTAATTTTTAAATGTGATACTAACCTATCTCTGATAAGTTTTCCAAAAACTTTAGAAACAATAGGTAGCAACGAGATAGGCCTATAATTTTTATATTGTTTGTCTTGAACATAAATAATACCCGACGACCATTAGTGCCATGAAATCTAAAATAATATTCAGAATGAATATTTAATAAATAAATCTTACTGACTTCGGAAGCCTTACATTCTTTCATACTTAACATAGGGTAAAATAAAATGATGATACGGCATCACTGTTGTGGTTCTCTGTATTTTGAATGTGTGTCACCTGTTTAAACAGTAAACTTGAACTAGTGTTAAAGATTTGTATTTGTGTGCGTTCATAACAACACAAATAATTGTTGTGTGTGTTACGATCGTTTGAATGTGTGTCGCTTTCGTTTCAGTGTGTGCTTTCCTCGTCCCCCTCAAAATATGGCAGAAAAATTTGTTAGGCTGAATAGATGCAAGGCAAGTCCTTAGGTTAAATTGTCTAAGCCTACCTTGGCTTCTACCGGATGCAATTAGGTAAAAAAATAAAAAATGGGTGGTTCTTACGACAGGGATAGGGTGATGATGATGTTAGATTTCGTGACTCTAAAGGCTCGAACACACCTAGTTCGCTGGCGGTAGCGATCAGTGAAACGCTGTCAAATATCGCTGTCAGATTTGAGATTTGACAGCGATATTTGACAGCGTTTCACTGTTCGCTACCGCCAGCGAACTAGGTGTGCGCAGGCCATAAGATATTTTCGAATTACAGATACGCTAGTAGTTACTATGATGACACGGTAACGTCACAGAATAGATAATAGTTGGTATCAAGCATCTTACGGCGTTTTTCGTGACTGTACTATACATACCTATTATAGATTTTATGAACTAGCGGCCGCCCGCGGCAGGCTTTGCCCGCTTAGTAGTGGTCATTGCTAACATCCATCCTGTGGAATGTTTGTTTTATTTACCTACATGATTTTGTAGATCTACTGCATTTAGTTAGGTATTATGAATAAGGTAGGCAAGGCACTGAGGGCTGGTTTCCGCAAGGCTTCTAGTGGGCTCTTTTTGCGTGGCGCTTGACACCAACGTGTTGCTAGAACTTTCACGCCGGTTTCCTCACGATGTTTTACTGGCATAGTGCACACACATTTTTCTACAGAAAAACTACTTGGTAGACGACTGGATTTGAACCCACGACCTTAGGCGGATCGGACGGCGGGTCCGCTTCGTCTAGACCACCAGTGCTCTCTGCCAACGAGCTTACCTGATGGTGGATTCAGAGGAGCTGGTAATCATTATAATCATATAATGTAGGTAGGCATTCTGTGTGAAAATGGGACTTCTCAGCAAATAGGTAGGTATGTACTTATAGGTACTTAGGTAGGTAACTTATCATCATCATTATTATTATTATTAAAAGCCTGTTGTGTCCCACTGCAGGGCAAAGGCCTCTTTTACTTCTCTCCATTCATCTCTTGTTTGGGCTACTGTGGATCATCATCATTATTATAAATTGTACAGATTTGTTTTTTTGTAATGAATAAACTCAAAAACTACTGGACTGATAAATTTATTCTGCCAGTATAATGCTGAATTATCCCCGAATAACATTATACCTAGTTCAATCAAATTAAACCTACAGGAAATGAGTCTCTTTCACCAATAACTCTGCATCTGTAGTTTAGTAACTACTGAGTAGTTCAACAGGTGGTACAAATGAAATGAAATGAAATATATTTATTTGCAAGAAGTATGGTACAATTATTAGATCCCAGCTTCCTCATCCCCTTTTTGAAGGCGAAGTAGCATTTAAGCTGAGTGAGGACCATTTTGGCTCATAAACAAATACTTATAAGTATACCTAATTGGATACTGTCGGCACCCTTTTCAGCAATAGAACTAGGATTATGTGTGTAGGTACCTATTTCTTTGTATGTGTTTCTGTACCTATGTGTTCTATGTTTTATTTTCTCTTATGATTTCTTGTGTAGCGGTACCTTTACTCAATGTTCTTCTCTTTCTGTGGTTTTATTTTCTTTAGTTGTTTTTTTTGAGCCAAATAAAAAAGTTAATAACAATAATTAATTCAGAATAATAATTCTTAAAGAAAATGGAATATTAGCAGTTTGGTTTCACGAAAGGGAGGTCTACTCTGGATGCGGGGTTGGAATTGACCTCGTATATATTGAAGACTTGGGAGGACTCACGGGATGCAATAGGAGTTTTTTGTGATCTTTCGAAAGCGTTCGATTGTGTCGATCACCAAACGCTTATTATGAAGCTTAAATACTACGGAGTAACTGACAATGCTTTGGGTCTACTTGTATCATATTTGACTGACAGGGAACAACGAGTAGCAATAGGTAATATTAAGTCTGCGGGGGCAACTGTTAAATTAGGAGTGCCACAAGGCTCTATACTGGGTCCGTTTCTATTTCTTGTGTATATAAATGACCTACCATATATGGTACATAAACAAACCAAAAATGAAATCGTGCTCTTTGCAGATGATACATCTCTTCTATTTAGATCAAATAGAAGGGGCACTGACGCAAATGTAATTAATGACGCACTAAGAATTGTAAGTAAATGGTTTTGTGCAAACAATCTAGTATTAAATCCACTTAAGACAAACTGTGTTAATTTTTCATTAGTAAACAGAAAGCAAGATAATAATAATATACTTAATAATAATGAACAAAAATCTAAATTTAGTTAGTACCACCAAGTTCTTAGGTATAACATTGGATAAAAAGTTGCAATGGGGACCACATATTACTAAACTAGGAGATAAACTCAGCTCGGCCGTATATGCAGTTAGAGAGGTAAGAAAACTGACTGATATAGCAACGGCTAGGCTGGTTTATTTTGCGTATTTCCATAGTATTATGAGTTATGGCATATTACTTTGGGGATCAGGGGCAGATGTAAACACTATTTTTATTTTACAAAAAAGAGCTATTAGAGCTATATATAATTTGAGCTCACGAGCTTCTCTACGAGATGTGTTTAATAAAATTAAAATATTAACAGTCTCATCATTATATATTTATGAAAATATTATGCATGTACGTAAAAATATAAATAACTTTAGGAAGCGTTCTGATGTTCATAGTATGAATACGCGAAACAAAGAAAAATTGATTAATTCAAAGTATAGACTACAAAAAACGAATAAAAGCTTTATGGGAAACTCCGTAAGATTTTACAACAAAATTCCTACAGAAATTCTAGATTTAAGTGAAAATAAATTTAAAAAATGCATTAAATATAATTTAACCCAGAAAGCATACTACAGTATTAATAATTATTTGGACGATAAAAATGCATGGTGTCTACCGATAGGTGTAGACAAAACTATTGTAACAGATAGCTCAAGTATTGACAAAGCCCCTGAACAGCTGCAACAACTTGACATGTTATTTTAGAATCCTAGTGTAGTAATTATTGTTGACAAGGCCTCCTTACAGCCGCATCATTATTTAAAATGTGTATTTTGAGGATCTTTTTTATTTTAATCTTAATGTTTTTTTTTTATTTGACAAAGCCCCTATACAGCTGCAACCCAAATTATGTTCAGATATTTTATTGTTTTTATTATGTTTTGATTATGTTATACCTATGACGTAACTAAGTGTTCTATATGTCCCTATGGTTTTAATAAATGTATTGATTGATTGATTGATTGAATATAATTTATATGAAATCTTTAACGCTTTAAAAACATTGATACAACATTGTAGATATCTTTAGTAGGTAGTTACTTCATCACACACATTTATCTAGTTACTTCATTCACAATCTGACTTCACACACTTTTGGCAGGGTTTTAAACACACATCACAGACCCACTAAAGTCTGGTCTACCACTTTCTAGCGCTAAGTTTGACACATATCTTCAGCCCACTGAAGATGAAAGACCACGAGGTGGCTGGCATGCGGCAGAAGTGTCCAGCCCTGAAGAATTAAAAGTTCTTCTCATTAGTCATGACTGCCCAGTTCTAACTATGCGTAGGAGTTGCATAGGAGCGGTTGGTTCCCACCGCTGCTGGAGACGTTGGAGTCGTCTGTGTTGTAGGAAATGGTACTCTTCAAATGATAATAATAAGACAGATCATTAATTACTGATGCTGTTGCAGCCATCGCATTTCTTTCATAATTATTATTCCGGTGGATTTTATTTCGTAAATTATTAGATCGTATCTCGAAATAGCATAGGTAGCAAGAATTATAGAACAGTAGCAAGCAGAAGCAAGCATGACATTGACCTCTTGACATTTGACAGTTGAGATGTCAGTTTTGACAGTTGAAATATAAGATTTACGCACACAAATGTAGATATGCATACGTATACGCACACATAAACCATAGAAGTCTGCTTCTTCTTTTTTCGTGAAAATAAGATCGGCCATAGAAATATGCTTCTTCTTTTTTCGTAAAATAAGATCGGCCAAAAAAAATCGGCGCTCTTATATTTACGCAATATTCATCACGGCATGTTTATCAAAACTTTTTTTTAATTTTTGATTGTACTTTCTGGGTTAAAGTTTTCTGTAATATTCCACTATCTTTCTTCATCTTCTTTCTTTATTCTTTCTTTGTAAGCTTAATTACGTTTAATCTCACTGCATTTATCTATCATCGAATTTTAATTAAAGCTTTCATCATTTTATAATAATAAGTTGATGATACACACTAGCAAACATTTAGCAAACATTTTTTTTTACGGAAGTCAAATCTTCTCCTACGTTGGCTTCTACCGGATTCAATTAGGTAAAAAAATAAAAAATGGGCGGTTCTTACGACAGGGATAGGGTGATGATGATGTTAGATTTCGTGACTCTAAGATATTTTCGAATTACAGATACGCTAGTAGTTACTATGATGACACGGTAACGTCACAGAATAGATAATAGTTAGTATCAAGCATCTTACGGCATTTTTCGTGACTGTACTATACATACCTATTATAGATTTTATGAACTAGCGGCCGCCCGCGGCAGGCTTTGCCCGCTTAGTAGTGGTCATTGCTAACATCCATCCTGTGGAATGTTTGTTTTATTTACTTACATGATTTTGTAGATCTACTGCATTTAGTTAGGTATTATGAATAAGGTAGGCAAGGCACTGAGGGCTGGTTTCCGCAAGGCTTCTAGTGGGCCCTTTTTGCGTGGCGCTTGACACCAAACGTGTTGCTCGAACTTTCACGCCGTTTTCCTCACGATGTTTTACTGGCATAGTGCACACACATTTTTCTACAGAAAAACTACTTGGCACACGACTGGATTTGAACCCACGACCTTAGGCGGATCGGACGGCGGGTCCGCTACGTCTAGACCACCAGTGCTCTCTGCCAACGAGCTTACCTGATGGTGGATTCAGAGGAGCTGGTAATCATTATAATCATATAATGTAGGTAGGCATTCTGTGTGAAAATGGGACTTCTCAGCAAATAGGTAGGTATGTACTTATAGGTACTTAGGTAGGTAACTTATCATCATCATTATTATTATTATTAAAAGCCTGTTGTGTCCCACTGCAGGGCAAAGACCTCTTTTCCTTCTCTCCATTCATCTCTTGTTTGGGCTACTGTGGATCATCATCATTATTATAAAATGTACAGATTTGTAATGAATAAACTCAAAAACTACTGGACTGATAAATTTATTCTGCCACTATAATGCTGAATTATCCCTGAATAACATTATACCTAGTTCAATCAAATTAAACCTACAGGATATGAGTCTCTTTCACCAATAACTCTGCATCTGTACTGTAGTTTAGTAACTACTGAGTAGTTCAACAGGTGGTACAAATGAAATGAAATGAAATATATTTATTTGCAAGAAGTATGGTACAATTATTAGATCCCAGCTTCCTCATCCCCTTTTTGAAGGCGAAGTAGCATTTAAGCTGAGTGAGGACCATTTTGGCTCATAAACAAATACTTATAAGTATACCTAATTGGATACAGTCGGCACCCTTTTTAGCAATAGAACTAGGATTATGTGTGTACCTATTTCTTTCTATGTGTTTCTGTACCTATGTGTTCTATGTTTTATTTTCTCTTATGATTTCTTGTGTAGCGGTACCTTTACTCAATGTTCTTCTCTTTCTGTGGTTTTATTTTCTTTAGTTGTTTTTCGAGCCAAATAAAAAAATTAATAACAATAATCAATTCAGAATAATAATTCTTAAAGAAAATGGAATATAGGTAATTTATATGAAATCTTTAACGCTATAAAAACATTGATACAACATTGTAGATATCTTTAGTGGGTAGTTACTTCATCACACACATTTATCTAGTTACTTCATTCACAATCTGACTTCACACACTTTTGGCAGGGTTTTAAACACACATCACAGACCCACTAAAGTCTGGTCTACCACTTTCTTGCGCTAAGTTTGACTCATATCTTCAGCCCACTGAAGATGAAAGCCCACGAGGTGGCTGGCAGAGGTGTCCAGCCCTGAAGAATTAAAAGTTCTTCTCATTAGTGATGACTGCCCAGTTCTAACTATGCGTAGGAGTTGCATAGGAGCGGTTGGTTCCCACCGCTGCTGGAGGCGTTGGAGTCGTCTGTGTTGTAGGAAATGGTAAATACTCTTCAAATGATAATAATAAGACAGATCATTAATTACTGATGCTGTTGCAGCCATCGCATTTCTGTCCTATTTAATATTCCGGATGATTTTAGTAGCTCGTATCTCGAAATAGCCTAGCAAGAATTATAGAACAGTAGCAAGCAGAAGCAAGCATGACATTGACCTCTTGACATTTGACAGTTGAGATGTCAGTTTTGACAGTTGAAATATAAGATTTACGCACACAAATGTAGATATACATACGTATACGCACACATAAACCATAGAAATCTGCTTCTTCTTTTTTCGTGAAAATAAGATCAGCCAAAAAAAATACTTCGCCCAACAGCATTTATTAAAAATTAAATAAAAGATGAGTTCTAGCAGTGAAAATGAAACAATAAACGTACAAACTCACAATTTACTACCGGATAGATCGAGAGAATTGTATCTAAAAGCATATGAACATTTTATTACATGGAAAAATGAAACAGAAGCAAAGCCATTTTCAGAAACTGTTTTTTTAGCTTATTTTAAACATTTAGCAAAAACCAAAAAACCTTCTACTCTATGGAGTACATATTCGATGTTAAAATCCACAGTTAATAGCAAAAACAACATTCAGATTGAGACATATTCCAAATTACTTGCCTATCTAAAGACAGTCAATGAAGGGTACAAATCAAAGAAATCAAAAGTGTTGACCTGCCAAAATATAGAGACTTTCTTGAATGAGGCGCCTGATAAAGAGTTTCTCGCTGTAAAAGTAAGTATTTATTAGATAGATGGCTCTAAACTCTGTGGTAACTGAAGTTGAGTGCCTGTTTAAAATGTGAGTTACCAATCAATGCTGATTAGGTACATAGTAACCACTTTACTTATTCATATTCTTTATTGTTATAGGTGGCCTTGATTTTTGGAATCCATGGAGCATGTCGTGGAGGCGAGCTTTTAAATTTGACTGTTGAAAATGTAGAAAAGCACTCAGATCAGCTTCTGTTTGTTAAAATGACAGATAGCAAAACAAAAACTGACCGCTCGTTCCCCATTCGTGGAGAATATAAAAATATTGTGGAGAACTACCAAAAGTTGCGCCCTTCTGACATTGACACGAATAGATTTTTCATCCGCTATCAAAATGGAAAATGTCACAAGCAACATATTGGGAGAAATAAAATTTCCAAGATGCCAGAAGTAATAGCTAATTATTTGAGGCTGCCAGATGCTCATCTCTATACAGGACACTGTTTTCGCCGGACTTCTGCGACTCTTTTAGCAGATTCAACTACTCCGAAGCGCCAAGACGGTAGTTGAAACTATTCAATAACAGTATTCCTCATTTGATCTACCGTGCCCATCTACTTGATCGGTGTGAAATGTCACCACTGACTCAATCATCAACCAGAGTCTGAAGTTATTACCAAATTATTGTTCCCAACAAAACAGTTACAAATTAACTTCTAAAGTTTCAGAAACATATCTTATCCTACTAATATTATAAACGCGAAAGTTTGTAAGTATGGATGGATGTTTGTTACTCAATAACTCTAGAACGACTGAACGGATTTTGATGAAATTTGGCACAGATATAGATTATGGTCTGAATTAGAACATAGGCTATGGCTTTGGATTTGTTTTTAATATGTATAAGAGAAAGTCGTGTTTATATTATGACTCAAGAACCACTGAGCAGATTTGGCTGAAAATTGGTGGAGAGGTAGCTTTAATCCAGGAGATGGACATTGGATACTTATTATCCAAAAAAATAACGGAAACGGGGCGAGCAAAGCTGCGGGCAGCCACTTGTTTTAATATAAATTTGTTATTACTAAAAGCATTTTATTTAATTTTCTCGTAAAGGGGGATAAAAGACAGAGTGTGCCACACAGTACCAAAACTATTTAACCTCGAGCACCATACTTCCAATCCCTCGCTACGCTCAGGATTCTACTTTAGATTCCTTCATTTAGCTCTGTTTTGAAAAAATCCCTGTACATTATTTTGGTACCGTGTGGGCACAATATGCTATAATAATATGCAATATAATAAGCAATTCCATCTTTTATTTATTTATATATTTTATTCATTTATCTTTTTTTATCTAAAAGGTATTTTTTTCTAAAAGATAATTTTATAAATAAATAAACACATACATAATTATATACATAAATATGCTTCAAAGTATAGGATGTCTATGTATTGATTACCTAGAGGTCGAATTCGGTACCTAATGAAAAACTGAACCAAGCAAACTAGGCATTTCCTTCACAGCTCTGAACTCCTAGTACTACGCCGTGTTAAACTGAATTTAACTTCCGCAAAGGAACTTACGTTGGCTATCCAGTGCCATCTATCAGTGCCAGCCAGTGCTATCTTTTAGTAAACATTCTCAAACTTGTGTCTTAAAGACATAATTAGCCTAAACATTCGAGCTAATCTACTGTACTGGGGCCTAATTCTCGGGCCGCTCTCGATCATTTTGCAATTTTATTTTATTGCTTCTTTTCGAAGAGAGAATGGCAGAATTCCTTGAGTAATTCATCAACGACTTCATCGTTGAAGCCTCGACAGCTACGATACGAGTATCCGGAAAACGTAGAAAAAGTGCGGGGTTGTGAAAAGAAGCAATAAAATAAAATTGCAAAATGATCGAGATCGGCCCGAGAATAAGGCCCCTTTATGGTAGGTACTAATATCACACTGCTAAATGGTACTTAGAAATCATTCGGAACCTAGTAGTCTTTCTGCCATCTATTTTAATGCTTTTTGGGTAACATTGAAAAACGAATGGCAAAATATGCCAAAAGATAAACAGAAGGGCAAGTCCCAGCATTTACTACATTTCGTGAAGGAACTGGGTAATGAAAAACGGCCACAGGCGCGTTTATAAGTAGGTATGGCTAATTAATTGTTAGAGGCGCTATTATGTAGGCCTCGACAGAGCATAAGGGCTGATGGAACAAGGATATGGCCCACCTGATGTTAAGTGGCAACCATCGCCTGTAAAAAAGCATCACACATAGATCGGTACATAGCTCTATTGTTTCTTATGTATTTTGTAAATACTTGTAAGTATTAATTATAAGTTTCTTTGTTTAAATAAAGAGTAAAAATTGTATAATTACCATAATGTTGTGCATAACTATTACCTACCGATGTGATCACAATAAAACTTTGATTTTCAACATCTAGAAGTATTTCAAGTAACTGAAACCTAATAAAATTTTGTCAAAAATAGGGCAATAGAAAAGAAGAACCTGTAGCCTAATTCTCGGGCCGACCGTGATTTTCAATGTCCCATTATAAACATACACATTGGCATTGCTCAACCCCACCTTTTTCTACGTTTTCCGTATATCGTAGCTGACGAGGCTTCTACGATGAGGTCGTTGATGAATTACTCAAGGAAATCGTCCATTCTCCCTTCGAAAAGAAGCAATAAAATCAAATTGCAAAATGATCCGAGATGAGGATGAGCCGAGAATAAGGCTCCTGATAAGCCATACCCCACAAAGCTGAATGAAATAAATTGTAATTTCAATAAGGTTATGGAGATAGTGATACCTTTACTGATGTACCTACAAGGAAATATAGATCATATTTAAATTTATTTAGGTATGCAATTTTATCACAAGGATGACTTTAAAACGTCTTAAAGTTAGGCGAGTCTATGTGCGAGTTTCACGTGACCAAACTGACGCAAAAACATGTCTGCATCTCGAGTTTTTTTTTTTCAGTAAATGTGTCAACGTTCTTCCCTCACCAAGACGCCGTGGAGTCAGAGCTCAGCGCGCTGGGAATCAACAACACCAACTTCTGGTCGCTGGCCGCGCCCAGGATACATGCCGGGTATCTGCAGTTGAAACCGGTTAGCGAACGCGATGTTTAACAATAGTGTTATTCTGATCTAGATTTAGGCTTTTTTTGCCTGAAAAAGATTTTGAGTAATGAATCACCAAAATAATTATTTTTTTGTCGTTCTTGTGAATTTTTATAATGTCCCAAAAGTTAAGAGCCGAGCGGGATTTGAACCCGCGACCTTCCTCTTGTTAAGAGGCTGCGCTGGCAGACTTAGTGCCGAACAGTCCCTAGTTAGGTATTCGTCGAGTGTGATTAGGATCCGATGGGGCAGCGGTCAGCGCAGCCCCATACCAAGGGGAAGGTCGCGGATTCAAATCCCGCTCGGCTCTTAACTTTTGGGACATTATAAAAATCTTTGTGATTTCCCTAATACACCTATAAAATCAATAAAAAGTTCTTGTAAAGTGTCCACAAACTTTCTTTGTTCAGTTGTACCTGTCACAAGGATCACTTTGAAACGTCTTAAAGCTAGGTGAGTCAGGCGGCATTTCCACGCGACTGATGCCATGTGAATGAGCCATGACTTGTCTCCCACAGGTTCTGTCGTCCAAAGACCGCGACTTCCACATCAAACAGTTTGTGTGCGACATGGATACCATGTCCCAAGTCCTGTCTCCCGGAGACATCGACGTGGTCTCGGCTGAGGAGGTGTCCGCAGCCACCGTGGACCAGTTCTGTGATCTGAGCGATGACATCGCCAAGGAAGTGGTGATGGTGCTATTGGGGAATGCTAACTTCACGTTTGTTATTGATAAGGTTTGTATCTTAGTTTTGATTGGCCTTCTGCGCTGTAGGCCGTGGGTTCGATCCCCATCGAGAACAAACATGTTGTGCTATACACGAATATACATGTGTGTTCTGTGTCTAGATGTTATGGTTTGATGTTAGATGCAAAAACTGATAGGTAAATGAAACGTCATCAACGTTTCATTTACCTATCAGTTTTTGATAAGAGAGAGAGAGATAGGTAAGTGTCGTTTTTCTGGCGGGGACGAAGACAAAACGTGTGCCTTACTTAAGGCAGTACAAAACGATTGACTGATCTACCTGTTGCCATATGGTCCAGACAGCTTCTGATAAAGCAAAACATCAACTTTTCTCTTATTTATGCTTCTGATAGCTATAGCACAGACTGTGGACCGTGTCATCTGTACCCAAAGTCCCATGGAAAAATGATGAGACAACAACTCTAACTACGTAACGTATTTTTGCTGTCTCATCTTTTCTCCCTACAAAAGACAGAGACACGTAGGCGAAACGAAAACAACATTTGGTAACGAAATGTGGTAGCAAAACTCAGACTTCGGGTACTGAAGTGCCTATTAAACCGCCTGAATGCTCTCCACAGGTGAAAGACCACCTCCTGAGCAAGCTGTACTCCGCATCAGAGCTGACACCGGCCCAAGGCGCCCAGGTCTTGGAGAGGTTCCCTCGCATGGCTGCCATGCTGCCCACGCTACAGGGGAGCCTCGGAGACCTGATGGAAGACCTGGTCAATGAACCGCTCTTTGAGAGCTTGAAGGATTTAAGCTCTGTTGGGAGTCTGATGTCGTGTAAGTGGAATTTACGTACTTCAATCGTTTTTATTACAAAGTAACAACCTCAATTTGAAGATCTTTCATGCTGTTATCCTTGGAAGAGATCGCTCTTAGTGATAAGACCGCCCATTCCACTTTGATGTTTTTCTGTATTCCCTTGTTAATTTTACGTGGTGTGCAATAAAGTATTTTCTATCTATCTATCCTTAAAATCCAAGATTAGTTGTTTCCTTCTATCTATATTCATCTATTTTAATGCATGAAGATCTAAGCGCGGCGATTAGCCGGTTCATTCAGTTCGTCTCGTGTCACTGTCAACCTCTTACTCAACTTCTATTTCAACTTTCATTCAAATCTGTGTAGCTGTTACAGCGCTTTGCGTTATATCTCCCATTCCATTTTTTAACATGAATATCTAAGATGGCGTCTTTGCCGCTTGTTATGTTTCCAGCGCTAACCGTTATCCTATCTTTGTCCAGCATCTGAGTTCCTGGTCAACGCGGGCAACATGTTGTGCGGCGCGCCCTTCCACAACAGTGTGCCGCGCGTCATCGGTAACGTCATCAAGGCTCGCGAGCGCGGAGGACCTGGCATCAGCCAGCCGCAACTAGACGCGCTACCAAGTATGTATACACAGGGGCCATGTGATACTGACTTACACCTTACGCCTAAGAACTATGTATGTACAGGCGCGGTATGAAAATGTTCGTCACCTTAGAGTCGGTTTTCGCTTGCACCAGTGCCTTGATCATGAACACATTTTGACATAATTTGTGACGTTAACTTAGCGGTGTAT
Source organism: Thera obeliscata (assembly GCA_947578465.1). NCBI lineage: Eukaryota > Metazoa > Arthropoda > Insecta > Lepidoptera > Geometridae > Thera > Thera obeliscata. The sequence goes on along the minus strand of OX387918.1, from coordinate 11,813,234 downwards.
TATGTCTATTCAGTTTCAAAAGGTAGTATGTGATCGTGATACGTTGAACAAATCAAGTTGAAAATCGAAGAACATTTTCATTCCGCCACTATACCTAAACTTAACCATGCGTATGCAATAACTATACTACTGAACTTGTTGTGCCGCGCGTCATCGGCAAACATGCTTATTGCCCTGGGTGACCTCAAAGAATTTAATTGGTATTTTTATCCCACCATCTCGGAAGAGAAGAAAGTGTCTTTTTACTCTTCGATATGTGAGTGCAAAAGCCGTTTTTATTCCGAGGGGGGGGGGGGGGGGGGTGAAACCAATGTTGTTTGTGTAACAATGTGATGTTGTTGCAGCGGAGTTTTGCCGCTCCATGTACGTGGACATAGTGTCGATGGAGGGCGGCAAGATAGTGTGGAGCTTCCTGAAGCCGCTGCTGGTCGGCAAGATCCTGTACACGCCGCCCACTGCACACGTCACTAACATTATACAGAAGGTACGTCCATGTTGCTTCCTGAAGCCGCTGCTGGTCGGCAAGATCCTGTACACGCCGCCCACTGCACACGTCACTAACAATATACAGAAGGTACGTCCATGTTGCTTCCTGAAGCCGCTGCTGGTCGGCAAGATCCTGTACACGCCGCCCACTGCACACGTCACTAACATTATACAGAAGGTACGTCCATGTTGCTTTTTCTCAAACATGCTCGGAAATTCGAGCATTATTTTGGCAACATTCTTGGAAATAAATCGAAATTGCTTCATTGGCAAAATATGAAAATAGAGAGAGGTGGTCAAGCGGTAGCGGCACCGCCTTCCGATCCTAAGGTCGTGGGTTAAAATCCAATCGTGTACTTACCAAATTTTTTTGTCGGAAAATGCCAGGCCCGCCAGCGGCCTTCTTGTGGAAAACCAGTACGCAAATCAAGTGCGGATGATGAATTTGCTGAATTTGCCGACTGGCAAAATACATCGTTTTACATCGTTTGCTTATTATTTTTTAAGTTTATTATTACTATTTTTATTATTTTTGTACTATTTGCAAATATTGTTATTTTTCTTTTATATAATCAAGCTTGTAATTCCCAGGCAAACGCATCCTTCGCCAGCATGATCCAGATGACATCGTTAGTGCATTCGTTCTCGTCCGCCCTCCCCTCCTTAAAGGGCGTGGCCTCGCACCGAGGGGGCGTGGCCGCACTGCAGGACCTGGTCTCCAACCCTGGGCTTGAGGGGCTGAGGAGCATGCTGCTGGGGGATGTGGATCTGGAAGGAGGGGATGTGGATATTGATGCCTTGTTCGATAAAGTTGGAGATTTGGATGTAAGTGTATTTTGAGTTGGAACTAGCTGATGGTCCACCTGATGTTGAGCGGGGGTGTGGCCGCGCTGCAGCAACACTGGATTTCAGAGCTTGAGGAGCATGCTGTTGAGAGATGTGGACGTAATTGATATCGATGTCATATCATGCCCCACTCAAACATACCTACTTAAAAACTTCAAGTAAAATGTTGCTAAATTTTTTTTTAGGTACCTATAATGTGTTGTTTAATAATGTTGGTATTTAAAGTTACACCTCAAAGATAAACTCTGATAAAGAGGAATCTCCTAACACGGGTATTTAATTATACTTAAAAGGAGATCTCAATCGCATGTAATGTCACAAAAGATTAAGTTACTGAATAAACATTTGATTTGATTTCATGTCTTCTTTGATAAATTTGAGGATTCCCCAAGCTCAGGGGCCCCCTCGTACTTCCAAACTGTAAATTGAACAAGTGAAAATTTCTTCCACTTTTGGAATATAAATAAACCAGATTCCAGTTATACGACTTAATAATGTCAACATATTAAAAAAAAATACAGGGGAATTCCCAACTATAGTTCGGCCGTTCAGAGAATGCGTTTGACAGTTTGATCAGTTAGTCACATAGTTAGCACAGCACTACAAATATAGAGCGCTGACATAACCTTGTAATAGCGCAGTATAGATTTAGAAAAATATTGTATAACAAGTTATTTGACACTCATTTTGGCACAAAATTATAAAATTCATTGATTATTGATATAATAATGTTGTTTAATGCTCATCAATTGTTAAAACGGTAAACAACCAGCAAAAATATTTTTATCGTAACTGCAACGCCATTACAAAGTTACGTCGTCAGTTCAATCGCGACGTGTCAGGAACGCATTCTCTGAACGGCCGAATTATAGTCTCGAACATTTTCATGGGTCTGGACTTGGAGTAACGTTGGACCAAACAATTTTAAGTAGTTTTGGAGTCCTAGTTTGTATTGTCCCCAGGGCCTAGCTATGCCACTGTCTGTAATGTATTAATACCGCAGGGTATCGGCCAGCTGTTGTCTCGTGCGTCGTCCCTGGTGCGATGCTTTAACCTGGACCGGTTCACAGCGGCGCCGGACGAACCCGCACTCATGCACGAAGCCGCGCGACTCTCTACGCTCAACGAGTTCACTGCCGGTACTAGTATAGTATTATCTTATCTGTGCTGCCGGTAACACTAGGGACTAACAACAACACACGCACAGTACCCGAAGTCGGGGTTTTGCTACCACATTTCGTTAACAAATGTTGTTTTCGTTTAGATTTTTTGTCTCTCTCTATTGCATGGAGAAAATATGAGATGGCAAACATACGTTACGTAGTTAGAGTTGTTGTCTCATCTTTTCTCCATACAATAGACAGAGACAAATAGGCGAAACGAAAACAACATTTGGTAACGAAATGTTGTAAATGCACTGGGACTTCGGGTACTGGCCTCTCAGCTCAGTTGGTAGTAGCTCTGCCTTCTGAGCCGTAGGTCGTGAGTTCGATCCCCACCGAAAACAAATATTTTTGTGGTAAACACAGGTGTTTGTTCTCTGTCTGGGTGTTATATTGTATTCTAAGTATATTTACAAAAAAAAATGTACATTATAATAAGTATATCAGCTATCTGGTTCCCATAGTACAAGCTCTGCTTAGGGGCTAGATAGTGTTGTGTGGATTGTCTATAATATTTATTAAATTTATTTATTTTAACACAACACACAGGATAAGAGAAAACATGAATGAAATGTGTTAAAAGTGACATGGATAAGAGAGGAATGCAGAGATGACGGCTGACAGAGGAGAAATACATGTTATGGCGCCCCTTCATAAAGTGGGATAAGGGCATAGGAAGAAGAAGAAGAATACTACGTCTAGTACCGCTAGTCACCTCTGGAGGTATGCGAGCGGTGAAAGGGAGACTAGCTGGTTAATCGTGCCGATTGTTCGCTCTCTCCGCTCGCATACCCCAGAAGGTGACTAGCAATTGAGCGTACGCTATAAGAGCGGTTTCATGCTGGGGTTTTAAAAACAAATGGACGTAGACATGCTTATTCTCTAAAAAACGCGGTGTTGTGAAATGCTAAAAAGAAAATATTTGTGGCTTGTTTCAATAAAATTGTCTGAAATTTCGAGTGTAAAAAAACGTTGAAAAGGTGTATACAGTCATATATAAAAAGACACTGTGTTTCCAGGTATCGTGTTCCTAAACGAAGACAAACTGGACGGCGAGTACAGCAATGTGGAGTATAAAATAAGGATGGATATTGAAAACGCACCGACCACCGCACGAATGACTAATTTGTAAGTACATAATTAACATTTTTCTAAATTATTAACAGGTAAGTATCAACTTTATTTCAAAGCAATAGGACTCTAAAAGAAAGATACAAATAATACATCGATACTGGAGAAGTGCGTCGTGTTTCTGTGTGCTACAGCAGCAAAAGGGCCTTGACTCAGCATAATGCCGAGCTACTGTGAGGAAACTATGCGCTGGTATTCTGTCAAGAAAGGTTTAAGATCTTTATTATTAATTCTCTTAAGTTTAAAAATCGCTTACGAGAACTAAAACAATGTTATACAAATGGGTGTTCGATTCGGGCTAAACAAAACAGATGTGTAGATTTGAAAAAATATTGTGGACGAAATAATGTTTAAATGGGGCCGGTTCACACTAGGTGATTTTGTTACTCTAATTTCGACAAAAAAGTATCACTCATCGGTACAGTCTTTTAAAATGTGGCGTTTAAGTAGTAATTTAAAGTGGGGTAATGTTTTTGATTCCTTAATGATTTTAGGTAAAGCGTTATACAAGAACGTAAGCCACATTCGTGAGACACATTAAATAAATACAACATTTAAATTTAAATACTTCCATACTTCTTAAGAATAATATTAGCTTGCTATGTATAAGTTGTTCTCTTTACTCGTATAAGTTATAACTTTTCTGTACGCGCATGTGTTACGTTATAATCAAGGTCAAAAATGTAATATTTTAGTTTTTAGTTATTTTGTGGTTGTAATGTGTTTTGTGCGTTAATAAAAAAATAAAATAAAAAAAATAAAATAAAATAAATAAAAAATCTTCAGGCTGATGATGATGATGATGAGGACTAGAGTTAATTATTTAAATAAATTAAAATCACATAGTTATCATACCTCATTCTTTTTTTGACCTCCCCAGCCTTTGGACCCCGGGACCAGAAGCCAGCTTCATAGAGAACATGCGTTACTTCCGCGGCTTCGTACAGATCCAGGACATGGTGGACAAGGCTATCATCCAGCTGTCCGCAGCCACTGCACCTGGAGGCATGGCCACCAGGAGCAAGAGAGAGGGGGATGGAGATATGATGGACGGCACTGGGAAGAGGGGGATGGATGAAGTGGACTGGGCGGTGTATACCCAGCAGGAGCCTTACCCTTGTTATAGGAAGGACTTGTGAGTTTTTTTTTTGCATTTTTTGTTTATATGAATTGGAAAAAAAAGGGAGCACTGGTGGTCTAGTGGTAGCGGCCCCGCCTTCCGATCCGAAGGTCGTGGGTTCAAATCCACTCGTGTACCAATGAGTTTTTCTGTCGAAAAATGTATGTACAATATGCCAGTACTCTCAAAACGGTGAAGGAAAACATCGTGAGGAAACCGGCGTGTTGTAGAACCTAAAAAAGTTCGAGCAACACGTGTCAAGGGTCACGCAAAAAGGGCCCGACAGCGGCCTACTTGCGGAAAAACCAGCCCGCACACCAAGTGCGCATGATAAATTTGCTGAAAAATTGTATTAATTGGAAAGTTTTTTTCAATTATTCAGAAAACTAAGTACCAAGTGAACCCGCCCCGTTCTAGATTAGTAAAACTGCTAGCTGATGGAACAAGCATATGGCACACCTGATGTTAAGTGGTAACCATCACATAACAAAGCATTGTCTCGCAGGTCACGCACGTCAGAAACGTGCCCCAGCGTCCATCAAAATCTATGACAAAATCCCAAAATATCAGGAAATAATGTCCTGCAATAACAAAACTGTACATTTTAAGCTTGCATTAAATTGAAAAGCAACTTTAACAAACTACAAGTAAATTTCGTGTTCTAATTTTGACTGGCCTCTCAGCATAGTTGGTAGTAGCTCTGCCTTCTGCGCCGTAGGTCGTGGGTTCCATTCCCACCGAGAACAAACATTTGTGTGGTGAACACAGAGGTTTGCTCGATATCTGGGTGTTATATTGTATTTTACGTATTTACAAAAAAAATGAATATAAGTATCAAATCAGCTGTTTGGTTCCGATAGTACAAGCTCTGCTTAATTTGGGCTAGGTAGGGATGTTTGGATTGTCTACAATATTATTATTATTATTACTTTAGCATTTGGCTGCCATCACACCTGATGGAAAGTGAGGATATTTATTAGAAATTAATAAAAATAAAATTTTGATACAAAAACTTAAATCAGCTTAGGAATAATTTGATTCGGCCAAACCAATTTTCACGTTCACTGTCAGTTTGTGTAGCTAATTATGAATAACCTTGTATAATGATATTTGTTTCAGTTTCCAAACGTCCCTGTACGAGTCACAGGCGCTGCTGGTCGGCTTTGTGTTCGCGTTGCTGTTCAACGTGTCATCGGCTGTCAGATACATCGTGCATGATAAGGAGTCAGGAAACACTATGGTACACTACCTATTTATACAGGGTTATTCATTATTAACTGCAAATACTCAGGAATTAGGTTCAACAAATAGAATAAAAAGTATTTATGAAATTATTTTTTTTAAATTTGATCAAAAATTTTTTCAAGTTTTTGTATGAAAATTTTATTTTTATTAATTTCTTTACGGCTATTGCATAATGATTGCCATGGAGAACAGGACGATGACCCACCCAGGCGGTGACTGAACGCAGAGTGTCACTCACGGCGCGCGGGCGCGGATCAAAGGTCAAAATAGGTCAGCGCATATTAGCCGCTTAGATACCGATTGGCATACCGTTGCCTCCCATAGTACGCCACGGCATTCCGCCGCTGGAGCCCGTGGCGCGTCGTTCTAAAATCCATACCATCTCCAAATCTTATACCTTTAAACGAGAAAATCTTGTATATTGTAGAGGTATATTTAGGATCTCGGAAACTGCGCCAACGATTTTCGCGAAAAATTCATATTTCATATAAATCATAATTGAGGGTCATATTTTCTTTATCAATAAGTTTCTGAAAAAAAGGAAAACATACGAGCACGTATATAACAGATCTGGATTTTATGAGACAAAATGGTTACTCTAGAGAGAGGCATTATCCAGAGAGAAATTGGGGACTACGTTTGTATGGAGAGTCGCCTGTGTGAAAATAAAAAACAATAAAAAATACCCCGAGCGAAGCTCGGTCACCAACTGCTAGTCATATTAATTACTAGCAGATCTTAATAAAATTTTAGGCTAGGTTTTCATTACATAATGTCGAGCTGGTGGTGTGTAAATAATGTTGTTTTGTTTCCAGTTGATGTCAGTGATGGGAGTGAGCCTGAAGCATCACACGCTGTCGTGGTTCCTCACCAGCCTCGTGGAGATGGCTCTCACGCTGGCGTGTGTGACGGCGGTGCTGCTGGGAGGAGGCATCCTGCCGCGGACCGATCCCACGCTACTCTACGCCATGCTGCTGCTCTTCGGAGCTTCCGTGCTCTGCTTCTGGTGAGTCATTCGGCTCGAAGGACCATTGGTGTACGGGACATCATGAATAAACATTGTAGTAGTTTGTGTACAAAACAGAGTAATCTACGCCATGCTTCTACTCTTCGGAGCTTCCGTGCTCTGCTTCTGGTGAGTCATCCGGCTCGAAGGACCAATGAATAAAGTTGTTGTTAGTTTTTGTACAAGACAGATTAAAGATTTTTTTTGTTGTATAAAATGTGAGTTTATGTACTATATAATATTATGTCGATTGATCACGGACAGCCATGATGACAATGATCTTTCATAATGTGTGATGTAAACTATAGAAAACATACAAGTATTGTTCGGATACAAATTCAAACCTTTTGTTGGTGTTTAGGAGGTTTTTAATTTGGTTGTATTTTTATTTGTTTAAAGTTTGATATCGCATAACTTTGTCATTTATGAGCCGATTTGAAACATTATTTTTTTACTTTAAATTGGTACATACTTTAAATTGGTTCTATAGAAATTTCATCAAAATCAATTCGGCAGTTTAGCCATGAAGTCGGTATCTCAAATTTTTTATACTTCACTTGTCTGGTTCACGACAACTTCACAACCATTTTCACGCAATTTCTCTAGCAAACCTCCTTTCCAAGTTTCATCCAACTCGGTCCAACCAAATAGCCTTTGTTGACTCACAAACTGATCTGAAGTTTAAAGTGAACACATTGAAGACGATAAGGTGTATTTCCGCTTGCAGTTACCTGATGTCTCGGCTGTTCTCGTCAGCGAGTTCCGCCGCCGTGTGCGCGGGAATCGCGTACCTAATCACATTCATGCCGTTCGTCCTCATCCTGTCGCTAGAGGCGGTCATGGGCACTATGCTTAAACTTCTTGTGGTAAGTTATAAGCCTGGAGAAGTCCACTACACGTTCACACAAATTCAAAATTCAAAATAGTCTTTTGAATTTCAAGAATCACTTTGAAACGTCTTAAGAGGGAATCACACAGGTGACTCTCCATACAAACGTGGTCCCCTATTTCCTCCCTGGATGTAACTCCCTCTAGAGTAACCATTTTGTCTCATAAAATCCAGATCTGCTAGATCCGTGCTCGTATGTTTTCCTTTTTTTCAGAAACTTATTGATAAAGAAAATATGACCCTTATATTACAAACATACTGTGAAGCTAATATCTTAATTTTTTTCTTTGTGTAAAAACAATAAAATTTTTGAATATAATTTATGTTGCAGCTGGGGCTTTGTCAAAAAAAATTAAGCTAAATTAGAAAATTGTTACCGCAGTGTCTATCGATGTCGTCATCGTTCTGCTACGCCCTTCTCTTCGTGGCGCGGTACGAGGCTATGGGACGCAGTGTCTCCTGGACGGATGTCTGGGGGACGCCTACTGACGACAGCCTCAGTCTAGCCGCCGCCATGGCTATGGTGGTCTTCGATTCGTTGCTCTACTTGCTCATAGGATACCTGATCGATAGATATTGGGGTAAGCGAGGGATACCACAACTAAGGGATAAGCACGGGGAAGGATATTTTTTTGGAAGGTGATTACTAATAGTAGATTGTTATACAAGGTCAGTAAGTGAGCTTTTGCAGAACAAGATCCTTTTTGGCGCCCGTGCGAGCGCAGCTCGCAAAGGGCGCTAATGGATCGAGTGTACCCGAGATATTTAGATGCCTGAGCGAGCAAAGCGAGCGAGGGCAAATATAGTTCGAGGGTGCAATAGCTACTTATGACCGAGGTAAGCATTCTACTTTACATCATTCATGCGAGGTAAATTTTTAACTAGCTGATGGAACAAACATATGGCCCACCTGATGTTAAGTGGTAACTATTGCCTATAGCAAAGCATTGCCTCGTAGGTCAAGCACGTCAGGAACGTGCCCTACAATGCACTGCCCTACGACCATCAACTTGAGGCATACGGATGTTCAGCCTCACGAAACACAGCAATGCTGCTTTTCGGCAGAAATAGGCTTACAATACAACACTAACACAACATTTATACGGGTATGACGAAATGTAATTTTAATTTGAGAAAAATAAAATTACAATAATGATATAAGTATTATTATAATTATACTATTAATTTTATTAAAATTAATAGTAAAATATTTGTACCGGTAGATATCTGCTAAAACAGTCGTAGACGCACACTTATGCACACATCTGTGAGCTACTATATCTTTTCAGTAAAAAGTTTTCATATCATTTTGTAAGAAAAGAGATTGTTTCACCAAGGAGGTTTGCATAGCTCTTGAACTGTAATGAACCATCACCAAGGAGGTTTGCATAGCTCTTGAACTTTAATGAACCATTACGTATCAAGCATAGTGTGACGGTAAAAGTGATTTGAAAATGGAACGCATTTACAATGCACTGGGCTGCACACGCCTACTTTCACAGCCTCTTTGTGCTAAAGTAAATCCTATTTACTGAGCATGTATGATGTAAACATCATTTACACCAAATTGGGCCCTTTTTATTGTTATTATTGAGATACATATCTACATTTTCTGACGTCCACTGAAGTAATTAAGCGCCATTCCAACTTCAACCTTACGCCTCCAGGAATAAAGTGCATCAGCAGCTGCATCACTCGTTCTACCAGCGAGACGCAAAAGGCCGGGGTGAGCATAGTGAAGGTATGCAAGACATACGCGCCGGGCTCGCGGCGAGCCAAGGTGGCGCTGCACGATGTATCTATGGACCTGCGTAAGGGGGAGATTACCACCTTGTTGGGACACAATGGCGCTGGGAAGACTACGCTGACGTAAGTTTATTGTGGTGATGTACTACTAACTATATTGGTATCTATGTAAGATGCAAGTTAACTCGCTACTGTACTTGTTGATGTGTAAATCGGGCTTTAGGCCTCTGCCTCGAATTTTGCGGGCAGCGGGGCGGCAGTGGTGGCGGTGCGGCAGCGGGGCGGAGCGGGGGGTCCTTTTGATTTCTAAGATCCTGCCGCTCCCGCGCCGCCGCCGCCGCCGCCCCGCTGCCCGCAAAATTCGAGGTAGAGGCCTGAGATTCGCATCAGTGCCCCGAGTCGAAGTTTTGCTTGCACATTTCGCTTACCAAATGATGTGTTCGTGTGAGCACGTGTTTCTCTCTCAGGGCTTACTTATATTCTTGTCTTTGTTTGCAGTAACATCCTGACGGGCATGGTGCGTCCGAGCTCGGGTCACGTGTTGGTCCGCGGGGCCGGGGCCGGGGGGGTGGGGGTGTGTCCGCAGCACGACGTGCTGGTGGAGTGTCTGACGGCGCGGGAACACATCGCGCTCTATGCACTCCTCAGCGGCATGGACCAGGCGGAGGCAGATCTGGAGGTGGAGCGGTGAGTGCGGGGGGCATGAGGGTCTGTTGGTGGAGTGTCTGACGGCGCGGGAACACATCGCGCTCTATGCACTCCTCAGCGGCATGGACCAGGCGGAGGCAGATCTGGAGGTGGAGCGGTGAGTGCGGGGGGTTTATGAGCTGAAGTGGTGAGGGTTGGGAGTTCATGAAGTGTGTGGGGGAGTAGTGAGGCTTATGAGCTGAAGTGGTGAGGATTGAGAGTTCATGAAGTGTGAGGGGAAGTAATGAGAGCCGGGAGTTTTTGAGGTGATGTAGTGAAACAGAGTTAATGAGAATTATCGAGGAGTTAAATCAGAATGTAATATATTCAGGTTGAGATTCGAATCTATTTAATATGACTGCTGCAATAATCGTCGGTTATCGAGCGATTCCTATGCGTTTTGAGAACGTAAGACGAATCAAATGTTGTTTTATTGTCATTTTGAAACAGCGAATTTAACATTACTACACGGGTATTTCACCTTATTTTATTTATTTTCCCGACGTTTCGACTATGTTGCAACGACCGTGGTCGCGGGCAGGCTGCGGCGAACTGACTTACCTGACTTGTTGCAATTAGAATGCAACAGCTAACTTTACAATAGGCATGAAGACAGTAATCAAGTATCGCCAAAATATTTATCTGATCTAATGAAAAAGGATTCAAAGATTTTGATATATGTATTTATTCTCTTATTAATGTCGAGATTAATAAGTTATTTGTTAAAATAAATCTACAAAATACAACAATCCGCCATGATGGCTCAAACACCGGTCAGAGCGAATTACGTCACGTTCTCGTAAACGTCATTCCGATTTAGTACAAAAGCACCAATGTTTACTGTTGATATACTATACGTGACGTAATAACAGACGCCATGACACCAGCGAGCGTTTTGGCGTGAATTTGAAAATTTAAATTTAAATGTACTTTTATTGCACAAAAACCTTAATTTTATACAGAAATATGATATATTTTAGACATAATAGATACTTCTGAATATGATAGAAGAGATTTTGAAAATTAGTCGTCAGGCCTATTGTTGTTATGTTTGTAGATTGCTGTCAGTGCTATCGCTGGGTGGCGTGGGGTCGCGGCTTGTGGCGCGGCTGTCGGGCGGCACGCGGCGGCGCGTGTGCGTGGCGCTGGCGTTCTGCGCGCGGCCCGCGCTCGTGTCGCTGGACGAGCCCACTGCGGGGGTCGACCCACAGGCCAGGAGGTCAGTCATCCTACTATCAGTGCTATCGCTGGGTGGCGTGGACACGCGGCTTGTGGCGCGGCGTTCTGCGCGCGGCCCGCGCTCGTGTCGCTGGACGAGCCCACTGCGGGGGTCGACCCACAGGCCAGGAGGTCAGTCATCCTACTATCAGTGCTATCGCTGGGTGGCGTGGACACGCGGCTTGTGGCGCGGCGTTCTGCGCGCGGCCCGCGCTCGTGTCGCTGGACGAGCCCACTGCGGGGGTCGACCCACAGGCCAGGAGGTCAGTCATCCTACTATCAGTGCTATCGCTGGGTGGCGTGGACACGCGGCTTGTGGCGCGGCGTTCTGCGCGCGGCCCGCGCTCGTGTCGCTGGACGAGCCCACTGCGGGGGTCGACCCACAGGCCAGGAGGTCAGTCATCCTACTATCAGTGCTATCGCTGGGTGGCGTGGACACGCGGCTTGTGGCGCGGCGTTCTGCGCGCGGCCCGCGCTCGTGTCGCTGGACGAGCCCACTGCGGGGGTCGACCCACAGGCCAGGAGGTCAGTCATCCTACTATCAGTGCTATCGCTGGGTGGCGTGGACACGCGGCTTGTGGCGCGGCGTTCTGCGCGCGGCCCGCGCTCGTGTCGCTGGACGAGCCCACTGCGGGGGTCGACCCACAGGCCAGGAGGTCAGTCATCCTACTATCAGTGCTATCGCTGGGTGGCGTGGACACGCGGCTTGTGGCGCGGCGTTCTGCGCGCGGCCCGCGCTCGTGTCGCTGGACGAGCCCACTGCGGGGGTCGACCCACAGGCCAGGAGGTCAGTCATCCTACTATCAGTGCTATCGCTGGGTGGCGTGGACACGCGGCTTGTGGCGCGGCGTTCTGCGCGCGGCCCGCGCTCGTGTCGCTGGACGAGCCCACTGCGGGGGTCGACCCACAGGCCAGGAGGTCAGTCATCCTACTATCAGTGCTATCGCTGGGTGGCGTGGACACGCGGCTTGTGGCGCGGCGTTCTGCGCGCGGCCCGCGCTCGTGTCGCTGGACGAGCCCACTGCGGGGGTCGACCCACAGGCCAGGAGGTCAGTCATCCTACTATCAGTGCTATCGCTGGGTGGCGTGGACACGCGGCTTGTGGCGCGGCGTTCTGCGCGCGGCCCGCGCTCGTGTCGCTGGACGAGCCCACTGCGGGGGTCGACCCACAGGCCAGGAGGTCAGTCATCCTACTATCAGTGCTATCGCTGGGTGGCGTGGACACGCGGCTTGTGGCGCGGCGTTCTGCGCGCGGCCCGCGCTCGTGTCGCTGGACGAGCCCACTGCGGGGGTCGACCCACAGGCCAGGAGGTCAGTCATCCTACTATCAGTGCTATCGCTGGGTGGCGTGGACACGCGGCTTGTGGCGCGGCGTTCTGCGCGCGGCCCGCGCTCGTGTCGCTGGACGAGCCCACTGCGGGGGTCGACCCACAGGCCAGGAGGTCAGTCATCCTACTATCAGTGCTATCGCTGGGTGGCGTGGACACGCGGCTTGTGGCGCGGCGTTCTGCGCGCGGCCCGCGCTCGTGTCGCTGGACGAGCCCACTGCGGGGGTCGACCCACAGGCCAGGAGGTCAGTCATCCTACTATCAGTGCTATCGCTGGGTGGCGTGGACACGCGGCTTGTGGCGCGGTGTTCTGCGCGCGGCCCGCGCTCGTGTCGCTGGACGAGCCCACTGCGGGGGTCGACCCACAGGCCAGGAGGTCAGTCATCCTACTATCAGTACTATCGCTGGGTGGCGTGGACACGCGGCTTGTGGCGCGGCGTTCTGCGCGCGGCCCGCGCTCGTGTCGCTGGACGAGCCCACTGCGGGGGTCGACCCACAGGCCAGGAGGTCAGTCATCCTACTATCAGTACTATCGCTGGGTGGCGTGGACACGCGGCTTGTGGCGCGGCGTTCTGCGCGCGGCCCGCGCTCGTGTCGCTGGACGAGCCCACTGCGGGGGTCGACCCACAGGCCAGGAGGTCAGTCATCCTACTATCAGTGCTATCGCTGGGTGGCGTGGACACGCGGCTTGTGGCGCGGCGTTCTGCGCGCGGCCCGCGCTCGTGTCGCTGGACGAGCCCACTGCGGGGGTCGACCCACAGGCCAGGAGGTCAGTCATCCTACTATCAGTGCTATCGCTGGGTGGCGTGGACACGCGGCTTGTGGCGCGGCGTTCTGCGCGCGGCCCGCGCTCGTGTCGCTGGACGAGCCCACTGCGGGGGTCGACCCACAGGCCAGGAGGTCAGTCATCCTACTATCAGTGCTATCGCTGGGTGGCGTGGACACGCGGCTTGTGGCGCGGCGTTCTGCGCGCGGCCCGCGCTCGTGTCGCTGGACGAGCCCACTGCGGGGGTCGACCCACAGGCCAGGAGGTCAGTCATCCTACTATCAGTGCTATCGCTGGGTGGCGTGGACACGCGGCTTGTGGCGCGGCGTTCTGCGCGCGGCCCGCGCTCGTGTCGCTGGACGAGCCCACTGCGGGGGTCGACCCACAGGCCAGGAGGTCAGTCATCCTACTATCAGTGCTATCGCTGGGTGGCGTGGACACGCGGCTTGTGGCGCGGCGTTCTGCGCGCGGCCCGCGCTCGTGTCGCTGGACGAGCCCACTGCGGGGGTCGACCCACAGGCCAAGAGGTCAGTCATCCTACTATCAGTGCTATCGCTGGGTGGCGTGGGCTCGGAATGGACTGAATGCTGGTAATCGTCTAACGATTCATGGCGCTACCGGACAATCTTGCGCGCAGAGAACGCTCAACCGTAATAGTTAGGTTGGGACAAACAACTCAAGGGCACCGCTATGGACCTCGGCTTGTGTTGTTACCAGGAGAAGCTTAAATCTATCAGGTTTCACCGACCCCGCCGGCGGGGTCGGTGAATCTGTGCATCGGGATCACTGAGAATATGCCTTGGTTTGCGGAAATAGAATACATCCTAGTAGTAGACAGAGTGTATTGGGTACCCCAACTATAATTCGGCCGTTCAGAGAATGCGTTCCTGACACGTCGCGATTGATCTGACGACGTAACTTTGTAATGGCGTTGCAGTTACGATAAAAATATTTTTGCTGGTTGTTTACCGTTTTAACAATTGATGAGCATTAAAACAACATTATTATATCAATAATCAATGAATTTTATAATTTTGTGCCAAACTGAGTGTCAAATAACTTGTTATACAATATTTTTCTAAATCTATACTGCGCTGTTACAAGGTTATGTCAGCGCTTTATATTTGTAGTGCTGTACTAACTATGTGACTAACTGTGAATAACTGATCAAACTGTCAAACGCATTCTCTGAACGGCCGAACTATAGTAAACTGAGTGTGTAGGGTACCCTCCTACTAGTAGAACGAATGCTTAGTATACTTTTAATAATGAACTGAGTCTGTTGGTGAACCAAAAGTGCAGGCTACTACTCTTCTTCTTCTTCCTGCCCTTAACCCACTAGGTGGGGTCGGCACAACATGTCTTTTTCTTCCATTCTCCCCCATCAATTGCCTTCTCAGTACTCACTCGTTTCACAATCCATCCATCTTTTGTCAGGCCTGCCTCTGCTTTTATATCCATCTACACTAATGTTCTGAAAAAACCTGGCCGCTTGTATTAAAATGTACACACAGTCAGTAAATTGGTTTAATTTGTGTACTTCAGGGACATTTGGGATATGATAGTGAAGCTGAAGGAGGACCGCACTATACTACTGACGACGCATCATCTGGACGAGGCGGAGATCCTCAGCGACCAGATCATCATATTACACAAGGTCAGTCAAGCCTATTAGAGACGCACTTAAAAATCCTTTCAAAACACTAGTTCAAAAGAGTTAACGACACCACAAGAATTTTGAAACCAAAGAATTTAGCAACCACAACAATTTTGCTGTGTCCGCATCTAGAAGGACAGCCAATTAAGTTTAGATATTAGAATACAATGAAATCCTGTTGTATTGGCTGGTTTGGGCACCTATCAATAAAAAAAATAAAATTATGTAGTTTGGAATTTTGTCACTTCGCAATCAAATGGAATAATTCGTTTTGCGTACGTGTCTCACTCTTTTGTATGGAAAAAATATGAGATAACCAAAATACTTTACGTAGAAACGATAGAAACGAGTTGTTGTCTCACCATTTTTCCATACAGAAGAGTGAGACACGTAGGCCAAAAGAATTGTTCAAACTGATCAAGTAAAACTCAGACTAGGGGTACTGGAGGCAATGCCTACGTGACTGGAAATCATAGTTTCTAGCGTTTTCCAATTTCAATATAAAAAAAATTAAAAAATTAAATTGGTTGAATTTTAATTATTTCACATAACACTTCATCCCCAGGGTAAAGTCCACACATCAGGCTCCCCCATAGACATAAAGCGTTCCCTCGGCAACGGCTACAAGCTCACCATCAGTCTACCGGAGCGACGGGACGAGTGGTCTACTGGCGAGAAGACCAAGGGCATGGTGGCGGCCGTACGAGAGGTCGTCAAGAACGCCTATGTGACGGACCTTAGCGCGGGACTAGAGATGGTGCTACCCTTCTACGATGCTGAGGGAGCCAGTAACAAGTGAGTTGAAGAAAAATTGAATATTAGTGTGATTGAAAACGCCATCTATTGAACTATTACGTAAACACTCTAGTCACAAGTTCCAGATTAATAAGATTTTCATGAAATTTAGTATACAGGAGGTTTCGGGGGCGATAAATCGATCTTACTAGGATTGATTTTTAGAAAATCTCGTTTTATTGTTTTCAATAATCAACTTTATCGATAATCAACTTAAACGTATACTTATTTTAGCTATTCCATCAGATGTGCTGGGCGTCGATTCCAGCAACACGGCTCGATTGAGTGATTCATCGATCCATTTTAAAATTTTTCAAGCAAAAATTGACAACTCGCATCGATTTACGTGATCGCTTGAGTGATTTGTGTTGCTGGAATCGACGCCCAGTAGTCTTACCGCCAAGTTTAGTGAAGTTCACTGAGCATAGACTACTCCTGATACCACCCAATTG
Source organism: Thera obeliscata (assembly GCA_947578465.1). Classification (NCBI taxonomy): domain Eukaryota; kingdom Metazoa; phylum Arthropoda; class Insecta; order Lepidoptera; family Geometridae; genus Thera; species Thera obeliscata. The sequence goes on along the minus strand of OX387918.1, from coordinate 11,796,699 downwards.
GATGTAACCTTGAGAGAAGAATTAATCTGATTGGGTGCAGTTGAATCGTACTTTCTTCTTTTTAACCGACTTCCAATCAAAAAGGAGGAGGTTCTCAGTTCGGTTGTATTTTTTTTTTATGTTTGTTACCGCATAATTTCGTCATTTGTGAGCCGATTTGAAAAAATATTTTTTTATTTGAAAGATTGGTCCCATTTTAATTTTATTAAAATCGGTGTTGCCATTTTTTTTAAAATAATTTTCAATGTTTGTAACTGCATGCCTCCGTCATTTATGAACCGATTTAGAAAATTATTTTTTTACTTGGAAGGTTATTCTTACGTCCAGATTGTCCCAAACAAATTTCATTAAAACCGGTTCAGCCGTTTGGCAATGAAGTCGGTTTCTCTAGTTTTTTAAACTTATAATTATTTTTATTTGAAGTCAGTTAAAAATATCTACCACGATCTCAGGGCGTGTTAACTTGTAGGTGTACCAATATGTGTGTTCCTCCAGCTTCCTCCAGCTGTGCAGTGCCCTGGAGCAGCAGCAGAGTACGCTGGGCTTCAGCTCGTTCGCGCTCGACTGCAGCAGCCTGGAGCAAGTGTTCCATGACATCTGCACGAAGGCAGACACTCCGGCTAGCCACCAGTACACCAGTTAGTATAACAGAGCTTAGAAGAGCTAGGTCAATTTATTCAGACTTTGTTAGAAGGAGAAGCATTTTATTGACCGAAATAATAATTACCTTCTCAATAATTCGACTGGCCTCTCAGCTCAGTTGGTAGTAGCTCTGCCTTCCGCAGCGTAGGTCGTGGGTTTGCTCCCCACTGAGAACAAATAAATATTTGTGTGGTTAACATAGATGTTTGTTCTCTGTCTGAGTGTTATATTTAATTCTAAGATAATTATGTATTTACAAAAAAAAATTATAATAGCCCCAAATTAAGCAGAGCTTGTACCATGGCAACCAGATAGCTGATATAGATAGATAGATAGAAAATTCTTACTTGCACTAAAACAAAAATTGTATTGTACATAGGCGAACTTAATGCTAGAGAGCATTCTCTTCCAGAATAATACTTTAATAATTTTTTTTTGTAAATACATAACATAACATTCAGACAGAGAACAAACAAGTAGTATTTAAGTAATATATCCGGTATCTGGTTCCAGATAATCAAGCATATTACAAGCTATGCTTAGTTTGGGGCTAGATAATGTGGTGTTAATTGTCTAAAAAAAGAACTAAAAAAAATTTAATCGTTCCTCAGTGGAGCCGTCCGGCAAGCAGTCGATGCTGGACCTGCCATCGAAGAGTGTCTCCTCGTCGTCACTGGGCTCGGGCGCGGGGGCGGCGCAGGGGGCGGGGCAGGGGGAGGGGGCGGTGTGCCGGCGCGGCGCGCGGGGGACGCAGCTGCTCGCCTTGCTGCGCGCGCGTCTGCTGCATCTCATACGGGACAGGTGACCTCACAGCTTCCTCTCACAGATCAGCTGGTAGTAGTTCTGCCTTCTGCGCTGGAGGGCGGGAGTTTGATTTCCCACAGAATATTTGCATGGTACTACACATAGCCCTATTAGTAAAAATATGCCAAAAGATAAGCTGTGCTTAAACTATCAAATTAAATTAAATTAAAAATTTGTTTATTCAGATGTCAAAAGATCCATTCTTAAAACTAACACAACACATACAATAGCAAATCAAAAAATTATAAAATAAACAGAGAACATTACAGTAGGAGTTCACACGAATGGTTCTATTGCCATCTCTTTCCACTAATGACAAAAAGTGACAGAGCTAACTTTAAACGATGACTAAATTTATATTGCGTTTATTAATATGACTGACAGTGTACAGTAGTAGTAGGTGGGTTACACAGAGAGCTAACTACAATCTGGGCCTCTTCAAGGCAAGTCGCGTGGAACTGGCACCTAGACTCACCTAGCTTTAAAACGTTTCAAAGTGATTCTTGCATCGTACTGAATAAAAAATTATTGACTTTGACTTTGACAAGAGTGAATAGGTGTCTTCTAGACCATCCTGCTTCAGCGTCACTTACCAGTAGCTGAGATTGTAGCCAAAGGATGGTCTATATAATGTAAAAAAAAAGTGCAATGGAGCGTACCATCCTCGGCATCAAGCTTTTAAACCGAGTTCTTAATATCGAGATCCAAGGGCGTATCAAAATCCTAGACGTCGGAATACGAATGATAGAGCTCTAATGGAGTAGTGCAGGACACCTGGCAAGGCGTGGTAACGACAGGTGCTGCTAAAGATTGACGGAGTGGTGGCCGAGGACTGGGAAGAGAGGCGTTGGACGTCCATTAGCACGATGGGTTGACGACATTGTCAGCGTCGTGGGCCGCAGATGGTTGAGGGTAGCCCAAGGTCGTGGTGAGTAGCAAGAGCAAAGAAAGACCTATGCCCAGCAGTGGGCTAAGTCAAGCTGCGGATGATGATGATAATTAACGCACATAGATTGCAAATAAAAATTGTTTCGGTTGGATCACATAAATGTTGTGTAGGAAGCAATTCGGCAATTGAAAAGCAGCTACTTCTAAGCTTTTAAAGAGCAAAAAGGCTGTATAAATCTGCGCCCAATTTTCTAGAAGTATAATAAAAACCTTTCAAGTAAAAAAAATACCTTTAAAATGGGCTCATAAATGACGAAAGTATGCAATAACAAACATTAAAAAAAATACAACTGAATTTATTTTTTATTTAACGTTGGTTAGTGTATTTAACAGCAATTACACCATGATGTCTATCTTGGTCTGGGCAGGATAAGAGATTAACGAGTTTTTTTGAAAATTTTAGTGACTTTAAAAAACCCTTCAAGCCAATGATGATATACAAACTTCACTCTTAAAACGATTCGCATTTCACCTAAAACAGTTGTTTTTAGAACTCCTTGCTCTTTGCTTTTTAATAATCTTCTGTCTATTTTTATGAAACAACGGGATATTTACCATGATAAAATTTTTCTGAGTTTACTTCCGATATTCATAAAAATAGTGTTAAAAACCATGACAGTTTCAAAAGTTAATCTTCTGTCTCTTTCAGATTTCTGCTGTTCATGCTGATAATCCTCCCCACTCTGTTCGTGACGGTCGCCATGGGGTTCTCCATGCTACGGCCGCCGGCCGACAACGAAATCAACCTCCGTCTCAATGAACACCTCTACCCTGACACTACACAGTATCTGGTGTAAGTATTACCCAGCTTAAGTATCATCCACACTTGGTGTGCTGACTGGTTTCCGCAAGTAGGCCGCTGGTGGGCCCTTTTTGCGTGACGCTTGACACGTGTTGCTCGAACTTTTTTAGGTTCTGCAACACGCCGGTTACCGCACGATGTTTCACCGTTTGAGAGTACTGGCATAGTGCACATACATTTTCTACAGAAAAATTCATTGGTACACGGCTGGATTTGTACCCTCGACCTTAGGATGGGAAGGTGGGTCCGCTACCACTACACCAGTGATCTCACTCTATTACCCACCTTTCTATTCTAAGATCTTCTACTGACAAACTCTGTATTTTTTGTCCTATAATATCTATCAAATCCTATAAGTAATCAATTCCTGTTTGTGAGAATATGATTTTTAGTTTCACCTTTTTTTTAAGACTTATCAAAGTTGTAATAACAAATATCGTTTTATTTTGATTGAATACAAATAAATAAAATACTAGTGAAATACAAAGTCGGTCAAAGCTTAAGTATTTATTGCCTGAAATACGTGTTGTAAAGATGTAAAATTTAATATCCAATGTCTTCTACTTAAATCTAGGCGTGCAATATTAAGATTTACTTTACGGTTACTCTTTGCAGATCTACCCCATCACTCGACTCGGACATTGACCCCGGTTTTGCACAGCAAGTGATGGCTCTTCTACAAAACAACAAAAACTCTAAAATCTGGAATGAACTGGTAAAATTATGGACATAGTAAAATCAGTGCCAGAATCTCGAAATAACTTAAATATCGAATACTATGGTTGCATTTAAAGAATTAAAATTGAATTTAGAACCTAGTTTTACAGTATTTACAAAAACTATTATAAGAAAACATTTCTTTTTAACCTATTTTGTCCCACTGCTGGGCAAAGGTCTCCCCCAAAGACTGCCACTTATCTCTCTCGAGCCTCCTCCCACAAAATACAAAACATTAAATTAATAAAATAAAAAAACTACATTTAAAAGAACAATGGCCTAGAAAATCTAATAATGAACTCTGTTTTCCATTTGTAGGTATTTAATTGGTTAAAAACACAGTTTTTACAGATGAGAATAAATGCTTCGTCTTGTCATGAACCTAATTAAATAATTTATTGCTAAATTAATGTTGTTATTGTAGGACACGCCTAGTTGTAAGTGCTTGAAGACGCGACAAGAGTGTGCAGTAGATGCTAACATGACTCAACCGGAAATGATGTTGCTTCCCGATGCGGGCACAATGAATAACTGGATCGTGAACTCACAGGACTTTTATATGCTCAAGAGGTACGTTAATATAATTTTGTATTTATTATTCTTTTTTTTTTAACTCCGTCGCCAGTCTTCTTCTTCTTATTGTGTCTGTTCTTTCGAGCCAGGTGTGGTGAAAGGATTTTAAATGCGCAAAGAGGCTCCTTTTATGCACTTGACACATTTATTTTCGAACTTTTTAGGTTCTACGACATGCCGGTTTCCTCACGGTGTTTTCCTTCACCGTTTGAGAGCACTGGCATAGTGCACATACATTTTTGGGCAGAAAAACACGACTGGATTTGAACCCAGGACCGAATCGGAAGGCGGGGCCACTACCACTAGGCCACCAGCTCTTTAAAGTCGCTAGTTTTAGCCAGTGACAGTTTTTGACAGATAGATACCTACTTTTACACAAAGATACAGCTCAAGTTGCTTATAGACAAAGAAAAATGACGCTTACCACAACGACATAAGGGCTAGCAGTGTATAGTCTGATGCGTATCCTTTAAAATTTATATTAATACTATATTTTGTATTTTTTTTCTGGCAGATACGGCGGCTTCTCATCAACACTAAAAAACAACAAGTCAAATCTAATAGCGTGGTACAACAACAAAGGCCATCACGCCATGCCAGCCTTCCTCAATGAACTAAACAACGCCATCTTGCGGACGCTCGCGGGAACTCACAAGAACATCACTACCTACTCGCATCCACTGAAGATATCCAAGGAACAGCTTAGCAAGGACACCGTGTAAGTACTTTAAGGCGAATGGTGGCCGTGTTGGAGAAAACGCTATTTAAACTAACACTATTTCAACTATATATATTGAAAAAAAATACAATTCATTTACATAAATTATGAACAGAAAAAAACCTAATATCGAGCCTTGCGGCACTCCCATATCACATACTGACCCAGAAGACTGCTCATCGCCTATATTTACTTCTAGGACTCTGTCTTATTTAAGTGCGAATGTTTAACCAATAATGTAACTGTTTAGAATATCGTCATGTTTAACTTTAGATATGACTCACACAGTCAAAAGCTTTGGACAAATCAGAATACTCTGACCGCTTCTTGTGCCTTTTAGTACCCCGAGTCCCAGTTTTTTGCTACCACATCTCGTATACCAAATGTTGTTTTCGTGTGAGCACGGTCTCTCTCTTTTGTATGGAAAATTGATGAGACAAAAACTTACTTCGATCGTTTCTACGTTACGTATTTTGCTGATTCATCTTTTCTCCATACAATAGAAAGAGACAAATAGGCGAAACGAAAACAACATTTCGTCCACTGGTAGCGTAATTTCCGACTTCGGGTGTTATACTTTTGACTTTGTTCGTAGTATGTTTTGGCTATTCTTCTAAGTTGTCTTGGTCGCGTGGAACTGGCACCTAGACTCTCAAGACGTTTCAAAGACTTTTCGTTCTTTGTTTCTTTCTTCTTCTCTTAAATTTAAGAGCTTAGCTCTTGTCGGGGTTTTGATGCAGTTTTCTCCAATTAAGTCTCTCAAATACGGCCTCCTTGTCTTCCTTATACGACATGACAGCGACTTTTTCTTTTATCTGGCTCATGTAACTAATTCTTGGCCTTCCTCTTCCCCGTTTCCCTTCAACCTTTCCTTCAATGATGTTCTTTATGTAGCTGTCATGTCGTAGAAGATGTCCAAACATTTTTCCTCTTCGATTTTGTATCGTCTCAAGTATAACTCTCTTCTCCTTTACTCGCTCTACCTCGACCTCTTTGATCGTAACTTTTTCTGTCCAACTATAAATCTCCATCCTCCTGTACCCGAAGTCGGAGTTTTGCTACCACATTTCGTTTCCAAATGTTGTTTTCGTTTCGCCTATTTGTCTCTCTCTAATGTATGAAGAAAATTTGAGTCAGCAAAAATACGGTACGTAGTTAGAGTTGTTGTTTCATCTTTTCTAAATACAATAGACAGAGACAAATAGAAGAAACGAAAACAACATTTGGTAACGAAATGTTGTAAATGCACTGGGACTTGGGGTACTGTTTGTTTCTAATAGCGATAGGTATGATTGTGTGTTGTGCTGTAGGTACCAGCACGTGGCGGACGCTGGCGTGGTGGCGCTGGTGCTGGTGGCGTACAGCGCGGCGGCGGCGGGCGGCGCGGGCCTGCTGGTGGCGGCGCGCCGCTCGGGCCAGCGCCGCCTGCAGCTGCTGGCCGCCGTCTCACCCGCCGCCTACTGGGCGTGCGCGCTGCTGGCCGACATGGCGGTATGACCACGCACACTGCCCGAGCCTATCTATCTACTCAGCCCGTTCAACGGCATAGACGTTAGCTGAACCACTTCACACAGACACACACACAACAATATCTAGCCCCTAAATCATAGCAGACGAGCTAGCGTGCTGCGAGTTTGACGCAGTCTAGCTCACACAGTCCCTAATTTCATTCCCAGCTGCTAAGTAGCTCCTTTGATCCCATAAGCCTCATCATCATCATCATCATCATCAGCCTGAAGAAGTCCACTGCTGGACATAGGCCTCCCCTACACATTTCCAGGAAGAACGATTCTGAGCCCTTTCCATCCATCGACTTCCCGCGATCTTAACAATGTGGTCGGTCCATCTGGTGGGTGGGCGCCCTACGCTTCGTCTTCCGGTTCGTGGTCGCCATTCCAGAATCTTTATTCCCCAACGGTTGTCGGTTCTTCGAGCTATATGGCCTGCCCATTGCCACTTCAACTTACTAACTCTACGAGCTATGTCGGTGACCTTGGTTCTTCTACGGATCCTCATTCCTGATTCTATCACGTAGTGAAACTCCCAGCATAACTCTCTACATAGCCCGATGCGCGACTTTGAGCTTGTGCACGAGGCCAATTTACACCCATAAGCCTAGCATAGCTTTAATCCAATAATCCAAGATTGACGTCCTCCGTGAGATTTTCTCGGTGGAACCGACCATAAGGCCCCTCGTCGTATACAGCATATACAGGGTGGTTTTTTGAGAAGGGTGATGATGGCCAAGTCTGAAACCACACACCACAAAACAATAACAGCATATTAGTGATTTTCAAAAAATAATTGCCCTTTCCAAAAAAACACCCTGTACATTGCTGACGTCGAATGTAGGAAACATAATGGTATCTGTACCCGAAGTCCGAGTTTTGCTACCACATTTCGTTACCAAATGTTGTTTTCGTTTCGCCTACGTGTCTCTGTCTTTTGTATGGAGAAAAGATGAGACAGCAAAAATACGTTACGTAGTTAGAGTTGTTGTCTCATCATTTTTCCATGCAAAAGAGAGAGACACGTAGGTGAAACGAAAACAACAATTGGTAACGTAATGTTGTAAATGCACTGGGACTTCGGGTACTGGAGGACATAGTAGGTGAAAGATGTGGGGGGACATCGATTGTGCGGGGATTAGGCAGTACGTGTGGAATGTGTCTCTTTGTGGTGTTAGAACGAGACAGTAGATGCAGTAGTGTGCGTCATATTACTCGAAATTGATGGTTGTGTTTGTGTTCCAGATAATCTGTATAAACATGGTGTTGACGGCGATCATGATGCGAGCTTTCGGCTTCCCTGTGTTCGTGGAGCGAACCAACCTGCCCGCCATATGCATTCTCATCGTGCTGTTCGGGTGAGCTGACACTATACTAATGAAATAAGGCTTTATTTCACCGACCTTCTTCTTCTTCTTATCGTGTCACTGATTCTTTCGAACCAAGTGCGGTGAAAGGATTTTATGTACGCCTCAACGAGGCTCCTTTCATGCACTACAGTAAAAACACCACACATCACCGACCTTAAAAAACACTGTTGCTAAACTTATGCTAAATTATCATCATCAGTCTTAAGAAGTCCACTGCTGGACATAGGCCTCTCCTACACATTTCCAGGAAGAACGGTTCTGAGCCCTTTTCATCCACCGACTTCCTACGATCTGAACAATGTCGTCGGTCCATCTGGTGGGTACGATGATCCATTCGAGAACCATTATTCCCCAACGGTTGTCGGTTCTTCGAGCTATATGACCTGCCCATCGCCATTTCAACTTATTAGTTCTACGAGCTATGTCAGTGACCTTGGTTCTTCTACGGATATCCTCATTTCTGATTCTATAACGTAGTGAAACCTATTTATTACCGTATTAGGTAAATAAATGGAAACAATGCCAGATCAGATAACTTGAGTTATTTTATTTTATTTGTATTTATTGGAGAAACAACAGCTTTATAACTAAAGAATACACAACAAATTAGATTTAGAGAGCTAATTAGAGGTTCTCATGGGTAGGATATGTTACATACACAGTGAGTATTATGTAGCTATGATACAAACTAACATGTACTGTGTGATGTGTGTGTGTACTATGATATATGATGTGTTGTTGTCCAGTTACGCGTGCAGCTGCCTGATCCACGTGCTGGAGAAGGCGTTCGAGTCGGCCAGCCTGGCCAGCATGCTGCTGTTCTGCGGGAACGCATTCCTCGGCCTCTTCACCCTCACCGTGCTGCTCATCCTCGACATCATCTCCGACTCCGACGTGAGTTACCATACGTGTGCCGTATCTATGGATAGCTAGGCATTCCTCGGCCTCTTCACCCTCACCGTGCTGCTCATCCTCGACATCATCTCCGACTCCGACGTGAGTTACCATACGTGTGCCGTATCTATGGATAGCTAGGCATTCCTCGGCCTCTTCACCCTCACCGTGCTGCTCATCCTCGACATCATCTCCGACTCCGACGTGAGTTACCATACGTGTGCCGTATCTATGGATAGCTAGGCATTCCTCGGCCTCTTCACCCTCACCGTGCTGCTCATCCTCGACATCATCTCCGACTCCGACGTGAGTTACCATACGTGTGCCGTATCTATGGATAGCTAGGCATTCCTCGGCCTCTTCACCCTCACCGTGCTGCTCATCCTCGACATCATCTCCGACTCCGACGTGAGTTACCATACGTGTGCCGTATCTATGGATAGCTAGGCATTCCTCGGCCTCTTCACCCTCACCGTGCTGCTCATCCTCGACATCATCTCCGACTCCGACGTGAGTTACCATACGTGTGCCGTATCTATGGATAGCTAGGCATTCCTCGGCCTCTTCACCCTCACCGTGCTGCTCATCCTCGACATCATCTCCGACTCCGACGTGAGTTACCATACGTGTGCCGTATCTATGGATAGCTAGGCATTCCTCGGCCTCTTCACCCTCACCGTGCTGCTCATCCTCGACATCATCTCCGACTCCGACGTGAGTTACCATACGTGTGCCGTATCTATGGATAGCTAGGCATTCCTCGGCCTCTTCACCCTCACCGTGCTGCTCATCCTCGACATCATCTCCGACTCCGACGTGAGTTACCATACGTGTGCCGTCGCTATGGATAGCTAGGCATTCCTCGGCCTCTTCACCCTCACCGTGCTGCTCATCCTCGACATCATCTCCGACTCCGACGTGAGTTACCATACGTGTGCCGTATCTATGGATAGCTAGGCATTCCTCGGCCTCTTCACCCTCACCGTGCTGCTCATCCTCGACATCATCTCCGACTCCGACGTGAGTTACCATACGTGTGCCGTATCTATGGATAGCTAGGCATTCCTCGGCCTCTTCACCCTCACCGTGCTGCTCATCCTCGACATCATCTCCGACTCCGACGTGAGTTACCATACGTGTGCCGTATCTATGGATAGCTAGGCATTCCTCGGCCTCTTCACCCTCACCGTGCTGCTCATCCTCGACATCATCTCCGACTCCGACGTGAGTTACCAAACGTGTGCCGTATCTATGGATAGCTAGGCATTCCTCGGCCTCTTCACCCTCACCGTGCTGCTCATCCTCGACATCATCTCCGACTCCGACGTGAGTTACCATACGTGTGCCGTATCTATGGATAGCTAGGCATTCCTCGGCCTCTTCACCCTCACCGTGCTGCTCATCCTCGACATCATCTCCGACTCCGACGTGAGTTACCATACGTGTGCCGTATCTATGGATAGCTAGGCATTCCTCGGCCTCTTCACCCTCACCGTGCTGCTCATCCTCGACATCATCTCCGACTCCGACGTGAGTTACCATACGTGTGCCGTATCTATGGATAGCTAGGCATTCCTCGGCCTCTTCACCCTCACCGTGCTGCTCATCCTCGACATCATCTCCGACTCCGACGTGAGTTACCATACGTGTGCCGTATCTATGGATAGCTAGGCATTCCTCGGCCTCTTCACCCTCACCGTGCTGCTCATCCTCGACATCATCTCCGACTCCGACGTGAGTTACCATACGTGTGCCGTATCTATGGATAGCTAGGCATTCCTCGGCCTCTTCACCCTCACCGTGCTGCTCATCCTCGACATCATCTCCGACTCCGACGTGAGTTACCATACGTGTGCCGTATCTATGCATAGCTAGGCATTCCTCGGCCTCTTCACCCTCACCGTGCTGCTCATCCTCGACATCATCTCCGACTCCGACGTGAGTTACCAAACGTGTGCCGTATCTATGGATAGCTAGGCATTCCTCGGCCTCTTCACCCTCACCGTGCTGCTCATCCTCGACATCATCTCCGACTCCGACGTGAGTTACCATACGTGTGCCGTATCTATGGATAGCTAGGCATTCCTCGGCCTCTTCACCCTCACCGTGCTGCTCATCCTCGACATCATCTCCGACTCCGACGTGAGTTACCATACGTGTGCCGTATCTATGGATAGCTAGGCATTCCTCGGCCTCTTCACCCTCACCGTGCTGCTCATCCTCGACATCATCTCCGACTCCGACGTGAGTTACCATACGTGTGCCGTATCTATGGATAGCTAGGCATTCCTCGGCCTCTTCACCCTCACCGTGCTGCTCATCCTCGACATCATCTCCGACTCCGACGTGAGTTACCATACGTGTGCCGTATCTATGGATAGCTAGGCATTCCTCGGCCTCTTCACCCTCACCGTGCTGCTCATCCTCGACATCATCTCCGACTCCGACGTGAGTTACCATACGTGTGCCGTATCTATGGATAGCTAGGCATTCCTCGGCCTCTTCACCCTCACCGTGCTGCTCATCCTCGACATCATCTCCGACTCCGACGTGAGTTACCATACGTGTGCCGTATCTATGGATAGCTAGGCATTCCTCGGCCTCTTCACCCTCACCGTGCTGCTCATCCTCGACATCATCTCCGACTCCGACGTGAGTTACCATACGTGTGCCGTATCTATGGATAGCTAGGCATTCCTCGGCCTCTTCACCCTCACCGTGCTGCTCATCCTCGACATCATCTCCGACTCCGACGTGAGTTACCATACGTGTGCCGTATCTATGGATAGCTAGGCATTCCTCGGCCTCTTCACCCTCACCGTGCTGCTCATCCTCGACATCATCTCCGACTCCGACGTGAGTTACCATACGTGTGCCGTATCTATGGATAGCTAGGCATTCCTCGGCCTCTTCACCCTCACCGTGCTGCTCATCCTCGACATCATCTCCGACTCCGACGTGAGTTACCATACGTGTGCCGTATCTATGGATAGCTAGGCATTCCTCGGCCTCTTCACCCTCACCGTGCTGCTCATCCTCGACATCATCTCCGACTCCGACGTGAGTCTATGGATCTAGGTCTTCAAAAATGATATTGAGCTTTCTAATATCATTTTTTCTAAACACTTCCAAATTGGTAAAATGATGTTCCTCCCCTTGAACTTCTAAACTAAAAGAATGATGAATCTAAAATAGAATTAAATACTACGCACAGAAGACTTGCTAGAATCGCAAAATGGCTCCAAGGAAATGTTTCGAATTACTTAAGCGACAAGTCCCTGCTGTATTAAAATTCTTTGAATAGGCCGTAAAGTTTTTGCATGATTTACTCCTATCGTCGGTCAGTCTGGTCATAAAAGCTGCATCCTACCATATTACTTGGATTAACCAAGTTATACAACGTGTATCAAAATATGTGTACTATCCTGAAGGGGGGTGAATTTCCACCCCCCGGGGAACAACTTTTGTTCAACGACTTTTCGAACTTCGATTGGTATCTCTGAAAAAAACTGCAACGAAGTTTCAACATGAACAGCTGACTTTATATAAAGTGACAACCCTAAACTCAGCTACAGAGGTAGTAGGTAGTAGTAGTAGACCTACAGAGGTCAAGGGGTCAAGGGTTTACAAGGATAGGGTTGTCAATTTATTCAGGCATTATGAAATTAAATATTTTTGTATGGGAAACTGAAAATAGGAATTTTTAATTATCTCCCCCCCACAACTGATCACCATTGTGGTCTGAAACCCCCCACCTTCGCATAGTACACATATTTAGATACACCTTGTACCTATAGCTAATAAAGTGTATGAATGTATTGTTTCAGGCGACTGACAACGCTCGCTGGATCCTGCACAAGATATTCCTGTTGTTCCCTCAGTTCACGCTCGCGGATGGAATGCTGGAGATCGCCAAGAACACTATCCAAGCTCAGGTATGCAGGCTTATAATGTTATAAACACAACACAGAAACGCTTTTCAGTCACTGGTGCCACTTTCAAGCTATTAGAGGCAGTTTGGAAGTGGCGCCAGTGACTGAAAAGATTAGGTTAGCATGGTACGGGCATATCATGCGAAGGGAAGAATCAAAACTCAGCACATCTTTTTCATCCATATATTTTCAATCGATTTTTTTATTAAAACCACAAATATTATTCCCTAGCCTACATCGTCCTACTACTAAGCAAAGGTCTCCCCCAAAGCTTTCCAGTTCTGTCTATTCTAAGCTTCCTCCCACCATCTTCTTGGGAAAGCGTCATCGTTTGTATGTGATTGCAGGTACTATATCGTTTCGGCATGGACACCTACATGGACCCGCTGAGCTCCGACCTCGTGTCCTTGCACTACTGCTACCTGGTGGCGGTGGGCACCGCCTTGCTACTCCTCAACCTGGCCATCGAGTATGGCTGCTTCCACGCACTGCGTACCAGGTAACTTGACTCATATAAATCTGTGCGTACCAGGTAACTTGACTCTGACCTGTAGGTACATATAAATCTGAGCACTTGTGATTTGTATGCTACCTATATTTTTATTTATGTAAATACTCACAGGCTATCGGTTCAAAATCGATATTGTGAAACCTATTTATTATGATAAACTTTTTAACAATAAACCTGTCTGATTTCAACTGACCATCATATGATAAACCACCACGCCATTAATTTGGCGTTGCGAGTACGCACATATCTATTCTATTTCTTATGAATCACGAAGAATGACAGACGCATTATATTCAACAGAGAGCTTTTGAAAAGCTGTATTAGATGGCTCTGTACTCAAATCTGTATAAAGAAATCAAGCGGTGATTCTAGTTGACGGGTTAAAGTCTTCTTATTGTGTCACTGATTCTTTCAAACCAAGTGTGGTGAAAGGATTTAATGTGCGCCTCAAAGAGGCTCCTTTCGTGCACTTAAAACATATTTTCGAACTTTTTAGGTTCTACGACATGTGCCGACATGACGGGTTCAAGTTGAAACTGAGATGATGATCTGATATCGAGTGTTGTATGTAGGTTGTGTGGGCGGACCGCGGAGGCTCCCCCGCCCCCGCCCGCTTGCGAGCCAGCGGACGTGCTGGCGGAGCGACGGCGCGTGCTAAGCGCGCTGGCGGAGCGCCACGAGCCGCCGCTGTCGCTCTCCACCATCGGGAACATCAACAGAGGTTACTCAAAAGCTTTATCATTCCCTAAGCTTATTTTATTCACTGAAAAGATTGTCGTGAAACTCGCGTCGCTCAGGATTCAAATACTTAAATCACTCGCTATGCTCCTGATTCCAGAATTCCCTCGCTTGTTTGAGATTCAAACAAGTACTGATTTTACTCTCTTGCTACAATGTATTATTTTCACTACAGCTGCCTTTCGCTGACTCGTATCGACTATCTCAGACATTTTGTATGGAGTAGATATTTAGATATATTTTTCTCATTATTTCACTAGTTTTTTCGAATCAATTTATCTATGAGAAAAGGATTAAAAAACACAATTTCCTATAGTTTACTTGACACTTTGACACCATGTTTTCAAACTTTTTGTCCCGCAATAAGTTAACTGTCTCAGACATTTTGTATCGGGCAAACGGAGACATGGGAGCAAAATGTATGGTACTGACGTCACCACACACGGGTCTATAGATGAAACTCTGTCTTAATAGTCCCGTAAGCTTAGGACATAGCAATATTTGAAGTTTAAACGACCATGTTCAAGTATTTCAATTATTTTAATATTAGGGTTCGTGCACACGGAGGGATCTAAGAACTCGCTCCGTCGCAGCGTGGTGACGGCGCGGGACGTGGTGCAGTGCGTGCGTGTCCACAAGCGGTACGCGGCGCGCACGGCGGTCGATGACCTCACGCTCGGCATCGCGCCCGGACAGGTACACCTCCTCACATCTTAACTGCCACCTCCTTATTTTGTGAATGACGAAGAACTTAAAAGATTGTGTATGTGTGGGTGCATGTGGGTGTGTGCGAGTGGTTGAGTGTGTAGTGTTGTGCGTTTAGTGAGTAGGCATTTGCTTTGTTATTTTATGGTTTGAATGTTCTTAGTGCATGGCACTACTCGGCGTGAACGGCGCCGGCAAGTCCACGACGTTCGGCATGTTGACGGGAGAGGCGCGGCCCACGCGCGGCCACATCTACCTCGACGGCACGCGACGCGACGCGCGCGGCCTGTGTCGGGGACTCATCAGTGAGTCTTCATTATCACGCCTCATTCCCATGGGGGTCAGAAATATGACCATAATGCACTATCGGCATATTTATCGGCATATATAAGCATATCAAATTTGTCTTTATTCAGTTCAATTACAAGAATCACTTTGAAACGTCTTAAAGCTAGGTGAGTCTAGGTGCCAGTTCCACGCGACCAAGCCTAGAAGAACAGGCAACAAACTACGGCTCGGTTTCTACCGTTTTTTTATATGATCCTTTTACAAATCAAAAATAATCTAAAATAATAGCAGTGAAGTTCCAGTGTGGTGCCACTTCACTTAGTACCAGTAATTTCACTGTCACCCACACCTTTCAAACCGAAACACAGCAAAAATAACCAAAGTCAAGAACCCACACATTTCTATCTAGCCCCAAACTAAGCAGAGCTTGTACTATGTGAACCAGATACCTAATAAAATACTTGTATATTTTTTTTGTAAATACATACGTGTAAAGGAAAGGAATAAAGAAAAAAGGCTGTGAAAACATTTAAATATTTACTTGAATTACTTTGAAATGTCTCAAAGCTGCCAGTTCTACGCGACCGAGCCTAAAAAAACGTAAAGCAAAGAAATTGTATGTTCGGCCCTGACGGAAGAACAGAGTTAGTTGCTAGCCAACTAACTTCACGCTGAGTCAGGGACCGGAACGTGATGTGTTTATCGTTGTTTGCAGGTTATTGTCCACAAGGCGACGCTATAGATCCCTTGCTGACCGTGGAGGAAATATTACAGCTCTTCTGTCGACTGAGGGGGATCGATCAAGAAGAACATGTTAGTACTCCAGTATATCTCATTATCAGAACTTATCTATTGGGCCTACGATGGAATATCAATAACCTCAAGAGCAAATCATTTTCATGTCAACAGACTTAGCGACCTGATAACCTAAATGATTGACCACTATTATGAGCGTAAGACTTTAATGTCAATATAATTATAATAATGGCTAAATCTTATCTTATCTTGTACCTTTAAACGAGAAAATCTTGTATATATTTAGGATCTCGGAAACTGCGCCAACGATTTTCATGAAATTATGTATACAGAGGGTTTCGGGGGCGATAAATCGATCTAGCTAGGATTCATTTTCAGAAAATTAGTCTATTCGTTAAAAAAAACTAAAAACATAAACTGAATATGTGACTGCTCCTGCCATTGTGAGCAACTAACTGCAAGCATGTCCAGCAGATGGCGTTGCTTAGTAAGAATAAACCAGTAAAGATAATAATATGACTCTTATGATTTCTTAAAAATACAAATTAACGAAAAAAATTCCGAGCAAAGCTTGGTTACCAACTAGTTATGTATAAAGTCTAAAGCCAATACATAATTTAGCCATTATCATGCAAATTTTATCCCAACACATTTTTTTTCAAATATATATTTTTTTCTAGATTGTTTGTATCCGTGAAAACCTATAAGTTATTATAAGCTGTTGGTATTAGGTTATTATAAGCTGTTAGCTTTCCCATAAATAACATGTTATTGAACCCAATCTCTTATTATTTGCAGGTGATCCATCAAACAATAGAAATGTTTGATCTAATAAAATACGTGTCGGTGCGTAGCGGCGCGTTGAGCGGCGGAAACAAACGCAAGCTCTGCACCGCGCTCGCCTTCATGGCACGCACGCCGCTCGTCCTACTCGACGAACCCACTAGGTATTACACACACTATACTTCTTCTTCTTTTACATACTTCTTCTTCTTCTTGTACATCAAAGTAGGTAAACAGCGTGCGCATGTCGCGCACGCTGGATGTGTGGATGTGTGGATGTGCAGATTGTCTTATTGGTTCAGAGAGCGGAGTGCGACTGGAGAGCCAATCAGCGCTATGCACGCCCGCCCTTCATACCGCTAGCTCCCCTCAGTTACCTTATTTTTGGCTGTTGCGCAATAACGGTCAGCGCTAAAGTTATGTGCCGCTACCTATAACATACCTTACCTAGCTATACATACTTGTGTATTATCGTATAAATAATGCAGTTTTGGAAAAGGCGCGGGAGACGCAAATGTGCGGGAAGATGGGCGTGAGCCTAGTGGATAGCTTTACAAGACAAATGTTTAGTTTAGTTTATTGCAAAAATCTGAAGTGTTATCGCACGGACGTGTCTGTGTCTACCTTTTCTCTAACCCTTTGCCTATCCCTTATGGAAAACAGTTGCGCTCTCATTGTGCTGTGCAAATCCCTTACAATCTCCATGGGTCCATAATGTCTTTCGATAATTTACCTAACTTATAAAGCTTCCTATACCTCAAAGTAAGGCGGGATCAATTTTCAATTGGTTTTAGCGAATTTCTCATTTTGCTAATAGATTTTAGGGAGCTTCTAATCGTATTTAGACAGATAATAAGCACCAAAGACTAAGCTGCTAAACATGGTTAGTAAAAATGAAATGTCAAAATTAAAGGTCAGAAAATAACTTTTAGCTAAACTAATTGTGATTAGCATTTTTTTGAGTTCAGTGGTACTTTGTTTCAATAATGTAATGGATTTGTGGTACAATGAAAGGATCATTGAGTATTGAGTCAGCCTAGATAAGCTGGCCAAAAGCTTATAGGCAACTTTCTTTAAGAAGTTTGGGGCTTGAGACGATTTCGTGGTTTTGTATATTGTTAGCAATGTTCAAATAATTAAATTTATCAGAGTGTTGTTCAGAGTGTTAAAAGTATTTCACGCACTTTATTGCCAATGACATAAATCATGTGCAAACGATAAACGTGATTAGCTTTCTATATTCAATCGACTCGGGTTTGCTAATCACGATTAGTGATCGTCGTGCAAGTGGCTGTGTGTGACGAGTGTGCGTGTGTGTGTTGTAGCGGCATGGACCTGGTGTCGCGCGGGTGTGTGTGGCGCGGCGTGCAGATGGCGGTGACGTCACACCGCGCCGTGCTGCTCTCCACGCACGTGCTAGAGGACGCGCGGCGCGCCGCCGACGCCGTGGCGCTGCTGCGCGAGGGACGCCTCATGGCGGTGGCGCCGCTACACCACTGTCTCGACAGGTACCGCACTAGTACTGTACTGTACTGTAGGCACGGTGACGTCACACCGCGCCGTGCTGCTCTCCACGCGCGTGCTAGAGGACGCGCGGCGCGCCGCCGACGCCGTGGCGCTGCTGCGCGAGGGACGCTTCATGGCGGTGGCGCCGCTACACCACTGTCTCGACAGGTACCGCACTAGTACTGTACTGTACTGTAGGCACGGTGACGTCACACCGCGCCGTGCTGCTCTCCACGCACGTGCTAGAGGACGCGCGGCGCGCCGCCGACGCCGTGGCGCTGCTGCGCGAGGGACGCCTCATGGCGGTGGCGCCGCTACACCACTGTCTCGACAGGTACCGCACTAGTACTGTACTGTACTGTAGGCACGGTGACGTCACACCGCGCCGTGCTGCTCTCCACGCACGTGCTAGAGGACGCGCGGCGCGCCGCCGACGCCGTGGCGCTGCTGCGCGAGGGACGCCTCATGGCGGTGGCGCCGCTACACCACTGTCTCGACAGGTACCGCACTAGTACTGTACTGTACTGTAGGCACGGTGACGTCACACCGCGCCGTGCTGCTCTCCACGCACGTGCTAGAGGACGCGCGGCGCACCGCCGACGCCGTGGCGCTGCTGCGCGAGGGACGCCTCATGGCGGTGGCGCCGCTACACCACTGTCTCGACAGGTACCGCACTAGTACTGTACTGTACTGTAGGCACGGTGACGTCACACCGCGCCGTGCTGCTCTCCACGCACGTGCTAGAGGACGCGCGGCGCACCGCCGACGCCGTGGCGCTGCTGCGCGAGGGACGCCTCATGGCGGTGGCGCCGCTACACCACTGTCTCGACAGGTACCGCACTAGTACTGTACTGTACTGTAGGCACGGTGACGTCACACCGCGCCGTGCTGCTCTCCACGCACGTGCTAGAGGACGCGCGGCGCACCGCCGACGCCGTGGCGCTGCTGCGCGAGGGACGCCTCATGGCGGTGGCGCCGCTACACCACTGTCTCGACAGGTACCGCACTAGTACTGTACTGTACTGTAGGCACGGTGACGTCACACCGCGCCGTGCTGCTCTCCACGCACGTGCTAGAGGACGCGCGGCGCACCGCCGACGCCGTGGCGCTGCTGCGCGAGGGACGCCTCATGGCGGTGGCGCCGCTACACCACTGTCTCGACAGGTACCGCACTAGTACTGTACTGTACTGTAGGCACGGTGACGTCACACCGCGCCGTGCTGCTCTCCACGCACGTGCTAGAGGACGCGCGGCGTGGCTAACGCTCAAACGTTATTGCTAAATTTGATTAGTAAGTACCTAGTTACTAGAGTTACAGCAAACACTTAGTTCCAGTGCGTAGCTTAGTGAAGATACTGTTGAAGGATGCAATGCTAACGTGTATGTCTGTGGTCCCTCAGGTTCGGGGGCGGGTACCACGTGCAGTGCACGTGCCCTGACGCGCGCGCGGCGTGGCGCGGCGTGGCGGCGCGCATGCCGCACGCGCGGCCGCGCCTGCTGCACTCGCACGCGCTGCACTTCCATCTGCCGGCACACACACTATGTATGCATCATTTTTTATGACATTTCCATTAACTAACTACTCCACACTCACTACTACTACATTATACTATGCGAGACTGTATGAGCTATACTCAAAAGACGTACAATACTTGCGGTTCCAATATAACAAAGTATTAGGGTGTTGTCGCGGCCTCCGCGCTACTGCATCACGTCCAGTATGTTCACTCCTGCGCAGTCTAAATAGACTGCGCTGAAGTAGCAACAACATCCAAAAGGCGATTGCTGAAAAACAAAACTGCTTTCTGGTATGGAAACACATCCAGAGGACCATTCGTTGCTAGTTATAAATTACTAACCTACTTTTTCGGTTTTTGTACCTCATAGTTTCCGAATAAAGAATTGACTATTTAATTACTATTGAAAATATGAAACAGCAATAGTTCAGGATGAGCATGATTATGTTGATTTCCAGTGGAGGGCAAGGATGTGGAGACGCGGCTGAGCGACGTGTTCCGGCTGCTGTCGGCGCTGCAGGCGGCGGGCGCCGTCGACGACTACACCATCAACCAGAGCTCGCTCGAACAAGTCAGCATATACTACACTCATATTTATATAACCCTTAGATACCTCCATCTAAGGCTCGCTTTCACGGCTGACTAATCAACCAACCAAATATTTGATGGTGGCTCTTATGTTAGCTTGCAAAAATCTAAACCTCATATTGACCTGGTCGATTTGTTATCCGTGAAACTGGGTATTGTTATCTAACGCGGTGTTGTCACAAATAAATCCACTATATTGTAAAACAAGTGTTTTACAATGTTTTACAATACAGTGGATTTATTTGTGGGTAAAACAAGTGTTTTACAATACAGTGGATTTATTTGTGGGAAATAGTTATCACTTATGAACACAACATGCACACTACATGATCACAGCCTTCAATAAAAATGGTGCTAATTACGATTAGTTTGCTAATAACGATTAGTGATCATTGTACAAACTGCTTTATATCAAGTTTCACATGAAAGAGGTTTTTTTTAATAAAACTAGGCAAAAAAAACAAACAAACCAATAGATATAGATTTTAATGGCAGTTTAGCATATTATGTGATATACTTTGTGATACTAACAGACGTAATAATCCCTGCTAAACCTTCGTTTATTTTTCTTTCACTTTTTCTTATTATGTGTGTTTTTAAGAGCGGTTCGTGCGAAAATTTGAGATGCGTTTTTAAAAAATTCATAACTAAATAACTAAGTGACATTTTAAAAATCGCAAAAGGACTAATAGTAAATATACTAGTAGAAAAATATACTATTTAACGTGACATTCTATTTAACGCTGACATACGATTTTCATTAGCGTTAAATAGAATGTCATGTTAAATAGTATATTTTTTTAACACACTTAAATTCGAATTAATCTCAAATGTATGGTCTACAATTAGTCCTTTTGCGATTTTTAAGATGTCACTTAGTTATTTAGTTATGAATTTTTAAAAACGCATCTCAAATTTTCGCACGACCCGCTCTTAAGCAAGTAAAGATAATGTTCATGTCGACTGATGATGGTTTCCATTCCCCAGATGTTCCTCAGTTTCTCCGACGAGTCTAAACTAGAAGCCTCCGTGGCTATGGAGCCACTACCTTCACCCGCCAGCATCGGCCGCCATGCAGAGACACTGGATAGCGTCACTTCACTCTAATACCTGGTGCTACTGTAGCACTTTTTATACTACTAGATGTTGGAACAACCATATGGCCCACCTGATGTTAAGTGGTGACCGTGGCTTATAACAAAGCATTGCCTCGCAGATCATGCACGTTAAGAACGTGCTCTACGACCATCATCTTGAGGCATACAGTTAAGCCTCACGTGCCAGGAGTTTCACTGGCACCCTTCAAACTATAACACAGCGACGCTGGTTCATGGCAGAAATAAGCTTGGTGGTAGTACTTCCACGGACGAGCCCTACACTACTATAAAAAAGCACTGACTTAGTCCTAAAACCTGCAACCGGTTGAACTTTGGTGGCGATGGCGTACTTACATTATATTATTGAAATAACTACGGAATATATTGTACGGAACGATTCTGAGATCGTATCGAGTTGCGCTCATTGATGTTGGTGCCATGCGGGCCCGTTTTTGTTTTTTTGACGTGACAACGTCTTATAATTCAATGGAGCCGGCTGCAAGCACGAAAAAACATGACTCATGCGGCGTTATCTCGCTCAGAGGCGTTCCATTTAAGGCTTGAAGTGCAAGCGAGAGCGCGGAACGAGCGACAAAGAGGCACGCACGGCCTCTGCGTTCGACATCTATCTCTCTCCTACTTGAGTGAGCGATGCGTCCGCGTGGACAGCTGTATCTGTATGACGTTGTCACGTTCAACTATCGTCAGTAAACCGACTTTACAGGCAACCGATTTTTTTGTATGGAAACGCGCTTTTAGGGGACTTGTTGTAAAGTTTCGTGACACTACGAAAACGGGCTCAAAAATGGGGTAAAACGGCACGTGCGTCACTGAGTGAAACTCAGAATACACACTCGGCTCAGGGTCTTTTTACACCCTGTATATCGCAGGTATCTTAGATTAAGCAACTTGTAAAGATTTGCTCAACTTTTAAGCTAAGTTTTAAAATAGGGTATAGTATATTTATTCATCTTTTTACTATTTTGGAATAGACTTGTAAGAGCGGCCATCTTGTCGCGAAAATCGAATGGAAAAAACTTAGTTTTTATTTTGCCATAAGTATAACAGTAGGTACCTACTACTTCCTACCATAGGCTTTACTATTTAGTAAATGCCAGAAAAAAAATAAGGCTGTTTCATAAGAGGAATGATGATTATAGCCCGGTTAGATTTTTTTTAGATTTAAGCCAAAAATGGGACCAACTTTATGGACACATAACTTTTTGAACTCATAGGTTGTTCATAAAAATAGTGCGTACACGCACAGTATTATAAACTATTTCACAAGCCATTAGTCAACCTAGTACGCAGGGAGTGTGAGGTTTACCTATGTAGTATTTTGGGTTCAATTTTTATAAAACGAGTTTGGTAGATAGAGGCTAGAGGTTATAAAGTTCTGACTGCTAATAACATTAGATCCTAGGTCATTTTGGTGTCGCGATAAGTCTACTAGGTCAGATGATTTAGTTCTTGTTACCGAGTTGAATGTGATTATTTAGCCTATTGATTGATTTATCTGTTGTTTAACCCTATGCGGTTAGCGGTAACGATCGAACCGATTTGGTGTTTTTCAGATACTTTATTTAGAACATTTATTTTATTTAGTAATTTTGCTAGTTGTTAATCGCTTTAGAAATATGTATATAAACCAGAAAAGGACACAGGTTCACAGAAAGGTCAATGAACTCAATGAATCTCTTTTAAGATACAAAATATTAACTAAGTTTATAGTTTTTCCAAGATATATATACTTAATATAAACTGGGTCTGACAGACCCTTTGGGTAGAGTAAAATGTATGTAGCTTTTTTGTACTTATGTAGGTATGTATGTTTAAAACGTATTGATTAATGTCTGCCTATGAGAACACTGGTGGTCTAGTGGTAGCGTAGTTAAGGTTGTGGGTTCAAATCCAATGAAATTTTATGACCGAAAATGTATGTGCTCTCAAACTGTAAAGGAAAACATCGTGAGGAAACCGAACCTTGTGTCATATAAAAGGGCCCACCAGTCCGCACACCAAGTGCAGATCAAAGAATTTGCCAACGCCTTAAAAACATTGTTTATAGCAGAAATAAAGTATGTAGATTTCATACTTAAATTTATAGATTTTGATATGAATCTCATTATTTTTATAGCAAGTTAGATACCTAATGCAATGCGTGCTCTGTGATATTTATATTTTATTTTAATATAAATTGGTGTAATAAATGGTATATGGAAAGAAACTTTGTTTTTATTTCAAAATTTAACTACCACTTAGAGCCTAATAGCCCCAGTAAATATCCCACTAATATGTTTAAACAAAGAGGTCAGCCGACGAATCCAACTCGGATGGGCAGCATTCGGGAAATTGCGCCACATCTTCTCGTCGCAGATACCGCAGAGCCTCAAGACAATCAGTGCGTGTTGCCAGTGATGACATACGGAACTGAGACGTGGTCGCTAACTATTGGCCTCGTGCACAAGCTCAAAGTCGCGCAACGAGCTATGGAGAGAGCTAAGCTGGGAGTTTCACTACGTGATAGAATCAGAAATACCTAAGGATATCCGTAGAAGAACCAAGGTCACCGACATAGCTCTTAGAATTATTAAGTTGAAGTGGCAATGGGCAGGTCATATAGCTCGAAGAACCGACAACCGTTGGGGAATAAAGGTTCTCGAATGGCGACCACGAACCGGAAGACGAAAAGTAGGGCACCCACCCACCAGATGGACCGACGACATTGTTAAGATCGCGGGAAACCGGTGGATGGAAAGAGCTCAGAATTCCTGGAAATGTGTAGGGGAGGCCTATGTCCAGCAGTGGACTTCTTCAGGCTGATGATGATATATTTAATAAAAGATTCCTTGTGTGTTTTATTGCAATTTAGTAAACGCCATGTTAAAGAAGTATTCTGCTAGAGAAATGTTTGTTTTTAATAGATTTAAAATGAATCGACAAACGGTAACCGGATTAAGACTTGTCAATATCAAATAGCTATCTCATAGGCGCAACTAAAAACAAACTAAACGAAACTAAACCATGAGAGTACAGAATACAGATGAAAGAATTCCTAGCGCTAGAAAATAAAGTTTAGGGTTGCGAGATCGGGGTACAATAAAAATTATAATTTACTTAAAACATATTTTATTTATCGATACAACATGGTCTTACAATAATATGACCATAAAATATTATATAATTATCATAACATAATAACTTTGACAAAATATGACTAGGTTGGATAAGACAAACATTTTGCTTAAACTATAGCATCAGACAAGTTCTAGTGCATCTTCCTCTATGTTTTTATAACTTAAAGCTAGTATTTGGAAAGGAATGTTTAATAACACGACACAAACTTACTAATAATGCGTCAAAGTAGACTTTTCGAGGCTCTGCATTTAAACAAAATATAGTTATTTGTAATACAAGAGTGCAAAGCTGCTTTTTAACCGCGTGCTCAATTTTTATGACTGAGCAAGCGCAGGATTCTAAAGTTTAACCAATTTAAAAAGGTTGTATGATAAATTCAGCACCATGCAGGTAGAAGTAAATAGGTTTAAAGGTGTTTTGAATTCACAAATACACCAAGAAGGTTACGAGTGCGAGTTTTTAACAAAATAAAAAAGGTTGTATGATAAGTTCGGCACCATGGAGGTAGAAGTAAATAGGTTGTGTATTCACAAACTTATTGAACACGATATTCTAAATTCAAATTTACTTTATCCTCTAGCGGATAAAAACGGTTTTTCCAGTCACAAATTAAACAGCAAAAACACACTTTCAGAGCTGGTGGGATGAAAAATACATTTATGTCAATTAAAAGTATCTTCTTTTTTACCCGACTACCAATAAAATGGAAAGAGTGTTGAAAAGAGTGTTTTTCGAGTGTGTGTATATGTGTCGGTGCAGCCGAATCGACTGGATGGATTCTGGCAAGTGAGGTATTGCTGAATTCCCCTGGATCACGACATTGTTAAAGGCAATAAAAAAACTAAAAGTCAACACTACCACGCACACGACAAAACAGAATAGATTACCGTAAACAGAGCTTGATTTAGCTTCATAACAAATTAGAGCACGCTTTCGCTGTATAGCGCAAAACAGAGATTCCGTTTTTATAAAGGTTTTAATTTCATTTTGAAAAAAAATAAAATAGACGGAGACGGGATCGGAGGCACCGGCTGGCTAGAGGGCGCCGCCTGGCTATGGAGCGCAGGCTGGCTACGGAGCGCCGGCTGGCTACGGAGCACCGGCTAGCTAGAGGGCGCCGCCTGGCTACGGAGCACCGGCTGGCTAGAGAGCGCCGCCCTGCTAGAAGGCGCCGGCTGGCTATGGAGCGCAGACTGGCCACGGGGCGCCGGCTGGCTACGGAGCGCCAGCTGGCTAGGGCGCGCCGGCGCCGGCAGCTCGCTTCAGGTGCAGCGCCAGCAGATCCAGCGTGCGCAGCGCCAGGTCGCGGGTGAGCGCGGGGCAGCTGACACTGGCTACTGCTCCTCGGACCGACGACGATATCGTCTGCTCGCCGAATAACGACAATAATACTGAAAAAGAAATCACTAATTATAAGCGTCACGCAACCATTTCCACGCTGGGGATCGAGCCCACCATTAACGCAGACGGCAGAAATACCACCCATTATGCTGTGAGTGAGGCTCTAATAAGTAGGTGGGGGACCCTAAATAGTTCTATTTCTGAGCCCGTCTACTGTTGCGAGGCAACAGAGTGTAATTTTGTGTGGTGCATTAATACTAAAACTGCACGATAAGCAACACTCGGTCACTACAGTTAATTATGTCAAAACTACAGTATCAGTAATCAGAAGCGCTAAGTCCCACGAAATGTTGTTTTCGTTACGCCTATTTTTTTCGTTATGTCTCTCTTCATTGTATGTAGAAAAGATTAGACAGCAAAAATTAATTACGTGGAACGGTCGAAACGAGTTTTTGTCTCATCAATTCTCCATACAAAGGAGAGAGACACGTGCTCTCACGAAAACAACATTTTGGTACGAAATGTGGTAGTAAAACTCGGGTAGAATTTTAAGTAAACAGGCCTTTGCATCTATTGCAGATGATTTATATAGCGTCAGGGGCAACTGGTGATTACTCATGCCCCTACTTACGGGACGCTATAGTGCCTGGGACAGGATTTACGGGTAGAGTACTAACATGGCATCTTTTCCATGATGACAGCGCATGTGTGGTCCTGGTTGAGCGGTCGGGCGGTCCCCCCCTCCCCCGCCCCCTCCCTCGCGGCTCCCCCCCCTCCCTCCATCCGCTCGAAGGTGAGGAACACCTGCGCGCGCAGCCACGCCGCCAGCTCGTCCAGCCAGCATGTGATTATACACTCTGCTACGTCTGGAATAAAGATTATTTTTACGTAAGAAATCAAAGTGCCTTTTTGGACCTTTGGGGGACTGGTGGGCTAACATTTTCTCAGTACAAAAAATCTAAGTGGGTGCAGTACTCGTGGTTTTTGTATGGAGAAATACGAGCCAGCCATACTTTGATATTAAAACTCTTTGCAATCGGATTCGGTTTTTCGGAATTCGCTAGCGATTTTCAATAACTAATAAATCAGCAATAAAAAAAAATGAAGCGAATTTATATCTGTTACAAGGTCAAAGTGTGCCAGCGCTATTTTTTTAACAGTTTTTCTTTGAAACAATCTTTTCAAACAAAGCACTACTTGTTCGGAAATCGTGAAATACTTTAAAACGTCGGCATTTATGAAAATTAGTCGTCACTCCAATGTTTTACATTAATGATAGGAACAGTTGAACTCAAGAAAAAGGAAACCACGGCCACAGCTTAAACTAAGCAATATTTTTCGCCAGTATCACCTAAGCCAGTCCTGGGTCTCAAAAGTGTATTACCTTTCTGAAGAATCAGCTTAGTATGTATGTATCTAATGTTGATATGCATGTGTCGTATCTAGTAGATAATAGGGGCTAAAATTTATTCAAAACAATAGATTTATTTTATTTTATTGTGTTTACAGATCTTTATAAGTTTTGAAATGATTGAGTTTAATTTAAGAACAATGTAGTTGCTTTAAAACGATTTGATAAATAATGTTATATTTTATTATTATTTGTTCGAAATTACTAACAATTTATTATATCAATAAATTGTTAATGGTAGTCAGAAGCTACGCAGAACGGATGACGATATTGCCGATAGGGGGCGCTGTCTATCAACCGTCATGTGGGTCGCCTGACTGAGGCTAGGCGAGGCGGTGGATTATTCTGGGCTTGGGACTCGAACAAGGAGGTTATCGTTTCGTTCTGTGTACTGTCGATGTGATTCGGCTCTGAGTACACCCCTTAATTGTTAAGATAAGTACCTAGTTCGCTATATCTCTTTATGTAGTTGGTATATTTTTACTAAGTAGTTTTGTGTAATAACGTGACTAAAGCCATCATTTAGTTAAATAAAGTGCAAATTGTAAATTAAATCATTTACTTACTATTCTATATTTTCTTTTTAATATAAAGTTACCCTGATCTAATACATGCATGAGCAGCATAGTATGTGTGTTACCTGCGCATAGCACCGCGGCGAGGCGATGCGCCACGTGCGAGCGCAGGGCACGCGGGAGCACGCTGCACGCGCTCCATGAACGCGCATGCAGGGCGAGCCACTCCTCTGAAACGATTAAATAAAAATAAAATAAAAATAGCTTTATTTACTTACACAAAGAAAAACTTAACCTAGGTACTGTTAATTATACAATAAAAAATAACTATATGTGAATGCCGCCTGTGGCGGTGAAAGCCTCCTCCAAGAGCTTCCACTCTGTTCGTTTCTGAAACGATTACTAAGTAGCAAGTGAACTTTAAAAAACTTGAATCCGACTACTTGGCCAAACTTTAAAAAACTCAAATCGGTTCACAAATGACGAAGTTACGCGATAACAAACATAAAAAAACAAACGAATTGAGAACCTCCTCCTATTTTACTTGAAGTCGGTTACAAATAGTTCATACTGTTTTCTCAAAAGGATCACTTTAAAACGTCTTATAGCTCTCACTTTAAGTTCTTCAGTGTTTTTAGGTTCCTTTTTAAATAGCGATTAAAAAGGAACCTTAAAACACTGAAGAAAAATAATTGCAATAAATAATATGAGTATAAAGTTGGGTGACTCTAGGTGCCAGTTCCACGCGACGCGGTAGCACTAGTTTTTATTATACTATAAACACACACACTTACAACCGTTCCCAATATCTTTTGCCTTAATGAATATAGAAAAGTCTGTCAATATTGCATTTTAAACATACATAATAGGTGATTTTAGAAGTTAGTAATTAAATATTTTATTTAGTGTCACGCAAGGTAGCTTCCTCAGACCTATCTTATTTTTTATTTACACAACCAACGTCTCATTTAAATACATATTTCAAATTGTTGAATTGTGACCATTGTCTTCTTGGGTAATTACATGAAGTAGCATCCAAGGCAGGTTGCTCATGCAATGCAAGGAGCAACCGGCACCTTGCTTCACCTATAAGCGTTTCAAAATAACTCTTTACGTCAAAGGGAGGGTTGTAATCCCACTCGCTGCATAGCTATTGGGTTATTTAGAATCAATAAAGAAAAAAGGCAGTTTTCATGGGGAGGAAAACTGCCGTTTGCTCATTTCAGATAGCAGCACCATCGCTTGATGCATATCAAGCAACTGACAGGTAGCTAAAGCAGTTTCAAAACTCCTTCGCACTTTCCAGGCTCCTGGAACGCACATGTCAGTAACGTGCTCCTGGCTGCCATCTACACAAAGCTTTCCTTGATCCACCCCATTTGGATATGTGTTCTCATAAGGTGAGGAGTACATACCCAGGTCCTCCGGCTGCGCTTGCGGCGGCGGCGCGGCGTGCAGGTGCAGCGAGTCAACCGCCGCGTCCACGCCCCGCGCGCGCCGCGCCCACGCCAGCCGCGCGCCCGCCACGCACACCTGCACACACCCACACACAACACATGACACGCACAACACAACACAACTCACACTTACACAACACATACACAAAGCCGCATTAAAAATTCGCATATTTTCGATAACCGACGCGACGATTAAAGCACTAGCCTGATTGAATTTGTATTACGATAATCGCTCAAAGACTAAAATTGTCGGGTATCAAAGATTTGTGTAACGTTGTGTATACAACACACATTTACACAACACAATCTAACACAAGATGCCCCTCCCCCCTCTTTAAATTTATTATTTGCTTTCGCTGAGTTATCTGAACCACAGTGTCAAAATTTACTTTTATTAGGTCGACAAATACAGGCCACAATGGAACATCTTAGCACAGGACCGCACAGAGTGGAGGGGATTGGGGGAGGCCTTTGCCCAGCAGTGGAACATTGAAGGCTCATAATAATAATAATAAATAATAATTAGGTCCGTAACATAATTTAGGCTATTGGGTGCACTGAATAGTTTATTTTTATCAGAATCTATGATGGTTACGCCGCTGAACTAAGACTTGAGCCTGAACATTTTGAACAAGAAGAGTGTGATCTCTGTGGGGATGTGGACTCACACTGAGCTCGTTGTTAGTGTGCACGTATGCCCACTGCTGGGCGTGGGCGGCGGGCGCCAACTCATCGGCGCCCACGGCTGTCTTCAGAGAGTTGAATACTCCCGTCACTGTGCGGTGGAACAATCTGAAATAGCACCGCAATAGTTTTTAACCTCAAGAAACGCAATCATGATATTTAACGAATCAGAAAAATAAAATTTGTTTATGGATTCCACAAGTTAAATAACTTGAGAAGAAGTTTTTATCTAAGTTGACCAATCATAGTTTTTACCTAATTGACCTAATATGTTTATTTTATTGGTTTTTGTGGTCAATACATATTTTATTTATTTCTTTCTTTCATAGAACCACTACTTACCGAGAAAATTATAGCTTGGCTAGTAAAATATTCTATAGGCCGTATGCAGAGACAATGCTTGAGTCTGAGTCAGCTTCAAGCATAGATTTATTGTAATTTTTCAATGAAAGCGCAGTGGAAGCGTGCTGGGCCCATAACCTGATGGGTTTTGGCAATAAAAGAGTTGTAATTAAAATAAACTCGTAACATATTTGGAATCGACGCACCGTACAGTAGAGGTTAGAGCAGAGAAAGGGACGGGATATAGCCAGAGAGCGAGACAGCCTACCGCCAGTGCTTGTCACAATGACAGTGACACACACACAATACATAATGAGTGTTTACTAAAGATCCAACGGAATAAATGTCCGAACATCTCAAGTATTGTTTCTGCACGGGCCTACGAGTATTAGTTCAGCTATTCTAGCTAGATGGCGCTATTATAAAAGTGCATTCATACTTGTCTAGTCTCTGCATGTTGTTGTTTGAGGTCTGGTTCGGAGAGTTGCGCTCTATAGACATGTCGTATTCATCTGTGAACATTAAAACGATATTAAAAGCTGCTTAACTTCACTTATTCCAAGAAAACACATTTACAACTAGCTCTTACAACCTTTCCTACTGACTTTCTAACTTAATCTTTGACTAGCGGCCTGTCTCGGCTTCGCACGGGTGGACTTTTATTTTTAAACACATTAATATAGCCTATGTTACTCAGAGTGTATGTAGCTTTCCAATGTAAATAGAATTTTTAAAATCGGCTCAGTAGTTTTGACCCGTATGCAGAAGCAATGCTTGAGTCGAGGCTCAAGCATAGATTTTCGAACAGTAGGTAGGCCTACCATGAGCTTTGTCTGGCTCTGTCACTGTAACGTTATACGTTAAAGATTTATTAAGAATGACGCTCACGTATCTCAAATATTTTTTATTAGGATTCTTACTTATTAAAACACTTATTTCATCAAACCTAGGTTCATTATTCTCATACTAAAATTTAAATTACTGGCGCGTCAATATCTGTGTGTTGCGCGCGACCTTGAATAGAACCGGCTAGGAGCGAGGCTCGCCCGCTGCATGCGTTCGCTCAGTGCGCTGCGACAGCCATTCGCTCTGCCGCGACGCTTGCGCAAAGACTAGTGTACTTAACCATTGTTCCAGTTCAACGGATTTGTAAAATACCGATACTGGTTTAGTATCTTTCTTTAAAAAACTATTAAAGTTGTTCAATTAGTGTTTCGTCCCATACTGGGTAAGTTATGCACAGTTTTAAGAACAAATACGTACCTTTTGCACTCGTCACTAACGAACTTTTGAATGTCACCTTGCTACGACCTTTTCTTTGTTTCTTTTCCTCGCATCTAGATTTAGTTTGGCTACTTGTAGATTGAACCCTTGTTACTATAATATTACTTAAATGCATTCCTTGTTATTTTTTAATCATGTTTTAGACTTTTGTAAAAATATTTTACTTATAAAATATTTTCGTATCCATTTGTAAATTCACTTGCCAGCCTACCTAAGCTTAATCAAAACTCATCTTATAACGCATTCAATAGCCTTACTCATTTTATAAATATTTATTTTAATCTTAAAATTAAGTTGCAAAATTTATCCTAAGTTCTTAGTTACTCAATTTAAATCTGAACCTAATCAATACCCATTTTATATTGCATTCGAACGCTTTACTCATTTTCTAAATATTATTTTTAATCTAAAAATTATTTTGTCACGTTAGAGGAGTGGCAAATAAAAGATTTAGATAAGTAAGTAAAAAGTTATAATATTCAAATTAACAGTTAAACAAGTAGTAGGTCTAAATAAGAGGTCGTGAGGTAAGTACCTAAGCCTAGTCTTGGTCTGACGAAGAAATAGTCCTAATAGTTTTAGGTAAATCACTCCCCTTGCGTTGCGTTAAGTGAGCCCGGGCAGATAAGGCTGAGGTAGTCCGCAGGTACTAGTGTAGCCCAGAGATAGCTGGTGCGTAGATAACCCGCAGGTAGCTGGGGCGTAGACAACCCGTAGGTAGCTGGGGTGTAGATAGCCCGTAGGTAGCTGAGGCGTAGGTAGCTGGTGCTTGAGTAGCCCGCAGGTAGCTGGTGCTTGAGTAGCCCGGCGTCTGTAGCCCGGAGGTAGCTGTTGAGTAGCCCGGAGGTAGCTCCTGGAATGGGCCAAGATTGCCCGTCTTAGTAATGGTAGGTAGGTCAGCTGACCCGGACTGCATCTCATGATAAGGCAAGGGAGTGATGAGAGAATTTACAAATTGGCAAGCTGATGATGATGATGATGCAGTCCAGGTACAATGTAGCAGGGTAGCGAAGAGTTGCATCTCGTGAGCGATACTAATTGCAAAGAAAGTAAAATAATAAAAAATAATTATTTAGAAAAATAATTATTTGGAAGCAAAACCGGGAGCATAGCGTAGTATTAGCCGTCGTCACAAGATGCAAGCTTCTCACAATAAAAGTAAGCATTCGAAAAAGTGATACAAATGAAGAATGAAAAATTACGTGCAGAACAACCAGGCATGAATATTCACTGTAGCAATAATGCTAATATGCAGGGTGACAAACCAAGATCCAGCAAGGGGACTG
Organism: Thera obeliscata; assembly: GCA_947578465.1. NCBI lineage: Eukaryota > Metazoa > Arthropoda > Insecta > Lepidoptera > Geometridae > Thera > Thera obeliscata. The sequence continues at coordinate 11,763,844 of OX387918.1, read as the reverse complement.
GCGATACTGTTCATATCTTTCAAATAATTTTAGGAATATTCAGGCCAGGCTATAGATAGCAGTATTGTGGAAATAGAGTAAATGATAAAAATTGAGTAACTACGAACTTAGGACAAATTTTGAAACTTAATTTTTAGATTAAAAATAAATATTTAAAAAATGAGTAAGGCGTTCGAATGCAATATAAAATGGGTATTGATTAGGTTCAGACTTAAATTGAGTAACTAAGAACTTAGGATAAATTTTGCAACTTAATTTTAAGATTAAAATAAATATTTATAAAATGAGTAAGGCTATTGAATGCGTTATAAGATGAGTTTTGATTAAGCTTAGGTAGGCTGGCAAGTGAATTTACAAATGGATAAGAAAATATTTTATAAGTAAAATATTTTTGCAAAAGTCTAAAACATGATTAAAAAATAACAAGGAATGCATTTAAGTAATATTATAGTAACAAGGGTTCAATCTACAAGTAGCCAAACTAAATCTAGATGTGAGGAAAAGAAACAAAGAAAAGGTCGTAGCAAGGTGACATTCAAAAGTTCGTTAGTGACGAGTGCAAAAGGTACGTACTTGTTCGTAAAAACTGTGCATAACTTACCCAGTATGGGACGAAACACTAATTGAACAACTTTAATAGTTTTTTAAAGAAAGATACTAAACCAGTATCGGTATTTTACAAATCCGTTGAACTGGAACAATGGTTAAGTACACTAGTCTTTGCGCAAGCGTCGCGGCAGAGCGAATGGCGGTGGCAGTGCACTGAGCAAACGCATACAGCGAGCGAGCCTCGCTCCTAGCCGGTTCTATTCAAGGTCGCGCGCAACACACAGATATTGACGCGCCAGTAATTTAAATTTTAGTATGAGAATAGTTGAACCTAGGTTTGATGAAATAAGTGTTTTATTAAGTAAGATCCTAATAAAAAAATATTTGAGATACATGAGCGTCATTCATAATAAATCTTTAACGTATAACGTTACATCTGGTTCTGGTTTTGGGTCTGTTTTGACTAAATAAATCCTACGTCAAAACGTCACACACACAGTATAATGCACTGGTGAGCACTCACAGAAATTGGTTTTCTGTGAGAGATAGCCAGACAGAGCTCATGGTAGGCCTACAGTTCTTCATTGCTCAAAAGTGTAAAAACTCTATGCTCGACTTAGATTCAAGCGCTGTCTCTGCATCCGGTCCTTAGGAGAGCAAAGTAATGCGCTTGCTTGCTTGCTTGTAATGTACCGGCGAGCGCGGCGACGTCGACGGGGCGCGAGCTGGCGCTGGCACCGGCACTGGCACTGGCACTGGCGCTGGCGTGGTGCTGCGTGCGGCCGCGCGTTTCCTCCGCGCCCTCCCACCATACATCGCCGTCTCTGTGCAATAACCATACTTATTTGCTATACAAGAGTGCAATAGTATGTATATTACTTCCCGTGGCGAGTATACGATTTTTTTGCTCTGTAAGAAGAATGTCATGTGACGAAAAGAGTGTTAGGCATGAATGTGTATGGATATAAAGGTAGAGGTAGGCCTAAGAAAATATGGATGGATTGTGTGAAAGATGATATGTCCAAGAAAAGAGTGAGTACTCAGACGACGAATGATAAGGGAGAATGGAAGAAAAAGACATGTCTGCCCAGTGGCGTCACCTAGGCTCTGCCTGAAAACCAGTGCTGCTTGGCGTGGTAGGTTCTTACCTATGCCGCTAAGCAGCAAAAGCTGAGTCAGGGCCTATTTGGCATAACATGTACCTAGCATGGGACGTACAGCGCGGGTAGTGGAGTGGGTATGTAACTAACAATAGCATATTATGCAACTAGTGAATAAAAGACGGATTTAAATCGAGGACCAAAGATGAATCACGAGCAAGTGCAGGAATCTAACGACTGAATCACGACCGTAGGGAGTGATTGATGATGTTAGAATCCTAAACGACGCGAGTGATTCATGGCCCTCGATATAAATCCGTTTTATTCAAGAGTTGCATACTATACTTTATACCATGGCTTCGAGAAAAAGAAAGATTTAAGCGAAAAAGGATTAAAAACTATGAACTTTGTTTATACTATTTTTATATGACATAAAACAAATAATTTTAGATTTTGATTTGATTTGTAAATAAAGAAGGATAAATTAATACAAGTTTTCTACTATACCTACTTCTCTTTCATGAACTCAACAACTCAATTGAACAACAAACAACTCAGCACATCTTTTTCATTCCTAGAATGCATTTTCAATCGATTTAATATTATCGAACTTTTTGCTGCATAACTTACTAAGAACAGTATTCAAAATAGCACCAATTTACTTATGTATGACAATGACAACAAAGAACACAAAACAGTTTTAAATCCAATGCTAAACTCCTTGTCAAAAATTTCGACCAATCAAATCGAGAGTATTTATGACGCAAGGAGGTTGTAATGTAAGGTATTGAGATAGACGTTGACCTTATTCGTGTGTTCCAAATTCAAACACCAAAACAGTGATTAAAAGAGCTTTTTATCCACTGTTTTCAGTGAATAAAATAAGCTTTTTAGAGGGGGTATGGTATAAACCTACTTTACTATTTGTGTTTTAATTTTAATTTTTCAGTTGGAAAACGGGGTATTATATAATCTTAAAAAAGGCCAATAACAGATTTTCCTAAGTATTAATTAATTACAAAAAGTGCTTTACTGCCCTCTAGCTGTTGGATTTTATTTTATTTTTTTGTGCCTATTCATTATTATGTTTTATTATATTATGTTTTAGTATTATGTTTGTCAGTGTTCCGTTCTGTGTATGTTATGTTATGTTAAATAAATAAATTTTCTTTCTTTCTTTCTTCTTTCTGTTGTGCCGACCCCACCTAGTGGGATAGAACAGGAAGAAGAAGAGTGTGTAGATACCTGTTGTTGTGCGGCGCTGCCTCCGCGCGCTGGCGCAGCAGACGGCGCAGCTTGGCAATGCTGGTGGACAGGTCGGCCGCCTCCTCGTACTGAGGCTCCGGGGACTCGGCGGGGGCGGCGGGGGGGCTAGAGGGGACGACACACGGGGGGGGAGGCACGCTGTCCTGTGACGACACGCGGTGTTGCTTCACCAGCTGAGGCAGCCCGTTGCCGATGTCCTCTGACAAAGAAATATTAACTTGCTCATTTGCTGACACCTTAAAAGGCCTGCGTACACCTAGGTCGCTGGCGTCGGCGATCAATGAAACGCTGTCAAATTGCGCAGGCCTTTAGCGGTTAGCTAAATGTCTCTTGTCACTGTCACTTTCATGTCAATAAATATAGATCGCAACAACTGCCAAGTAGGGCCGACTTGTCTATGACTGACTTGACTTGACGAAAAAGTATTAAATTTATGTAATACTAGCAGCCCGTCCCGGCTTCGCACGGGGTAGACAATATTGTTGTACATTATTTTGTTCTATCGCTAATAGTTTCGGCAGCGCATTCGACGAAAGACATTTTAAGACTAATTTTACTACACCTTCGGTTACATTGTTCAAATTTTACTAGGATCCCTAATTTTTTTCAAAATGAAATGTAGCTTATGTCAAATTGGAAGAATGTAGCATTCTATTGGTGAAAAATTTTTTTAAATCGGCCCAGTACTTTTTGAGCCTATTCATTACAAACACACAAAAATAGGTACAAATCTTTCCTCTTTATATTATTAGTATAGAGTATAGATACCCTCACTCGACACTGGCGGAATTGAACCGAAATGGACAGATAAATATAAATATAAATATTGTGGACAATTCACACAACACTACCCAGCCCCAAACTAAGCAGAGCTTGTAATATGGGAACCGGATAGCTGATATAATACTTGAATACATTTTTTTTTTTTTTTGTAAATACATACTTAGAATACAATATAACACCCAGACAGAGAACAAACATTTATGTTCACCACACAAATATTTGTTCTCGGTGGGGATCGAACCCACGACCTGCGGCGCAGAAGGCAGAGCTACTACCAACTGAGCTAGAGGCCGACTGAGGTGAGGTAGAGTAGATGCCATTAAATAAAGAAGAAGAAATGTCTATTGTCAGTCACTTTCATGTCAACAAATATAGATCGCAACAACTGACAAAATTGGGACAGTTAGCCGCAATTTTGTCCATCATTGTCGTTATATGAAGAAGTGAGGTGACTTAACGGCCTGCTAAGTTAAATGACTAATACAGAACCCATGATGTCTTATTCATAAAAGACTACGCAGTATTTATCATACCTTTCATCATGAGCGATGCGAAGCCCTGGTCAGAGATATCAGGCCGTCTCCACTCCAGCGGAGGAGACTTATCACTCCTGTCTTTAGGGGCGTGGGACGGAGACTTATCCTAAAACACCATAAAATTAAAAATGTTAATTAAAAACCATCTTTATTCAATAATCGCAGGTTGAAATGTCTTACAAATATATATAAGCAAGTCGTGTTAGTTCATCATCATCAGCCTGAAGAAGTCCACTGCTGGACATAGGCCTCCCCTACACATTTCCAGGAAGAACGATTTTGAGCCCGTTCCATCCATCGACTTCCCGCGATCTTAACAATGTTGTCGGTCCATCTGGTGGGTGGGCGCCCTACGCTTCGTCTTCCGGTTCGGGGTCGCCATTCGAGAACCTTTATTCCAACCGTCGAACCTACGACCTACAGCGCAGAAGACAGAGCTACTACTACCAACTGAGCTGAGACGCCAGTCTTTGAAACTTCAAGAATATTTCGCAATAATACCTGCGAGTCATCACTGAGCCCGGTGAAGCGCAGTCCTTTCCTGAGTCCCGCTATCCCGAAGTCCAGGAGTCCCTCCATCATGCCAGCTGCCTCATCCTGCAACCAGCCGCTGACAGTCAGACAACTCACCACTATGCCGTGTCAGACGCCCCCATTCATCTCCTTTTGAAGTCACTAGTTAATTCGAATTCGAACCAGTACCCGAAGTCAGAGCTTTGCTACCACATTTTGTTACCAAATGTTGTTTTCGTTTCGCCTATTTGTCTCTCTCTATTGTATAGCGAAAATATGAGACGGCAAAAATACGTTACCTTCGTAGTTAGAGTTGTTGTCTCATCTTTTCTCCATACAATAGACAGAGACAAATAGGCAAAACGAAAACAACATTTGGTAACGAAATGTTGTAAATGCACTGGGACTTCGGGCTCAGGTGTGGTGGAAAGGCATTTTAGTGAATGAATTACTTGACACGTGTTTTCAAACTTTTTTTTAGGTTCTCCGACTTTCTTCCCGAAAATCCTGATCTTTGAGTTTATTTTAGCTGTTTAGTAACTGACTTTAATACTATATCGTATCGTGATCAATTTACTATACAGGGTATAGAAAGACAAATTCCACAAATACTTATTTTACTTCCACAATCACTTACCTGCATAGCCTAATAGATATATATAGCTTTCAGTCAGAAAGCGCAACAATACAAGATTTGACTTTCCATACCCTGATCTGTACAGAAAACACAATTGAATAAGTAATGCCATTCATAATCGAAAAGTAGCTAAACAACAAGAAACAAAGTTTCAAACATAGATTTGCACATTGCAAGGTAAGCAAAAGCACTTAATTATTGACCGGCAGTAAAGTTGAACTCTGTACCCGAAGTTGCAATTTTGCGACCACATTTCGTCTACCAAATGTTGTTTTCGTGTGAGCACATGTCTCTCTCTTTTGTATGGAAAATTGATGAGACAAAAACTCGTTTCGATCGTTTCTACGTAACGTATTTTTGCTGTCTCATATTTTCTCCATACAATAGAGAGAGAGAGACAAACAGGCGAAACGAAAACACCAAATTTCGTAGACGAAATGTTGTTTGAAGTTGGATTTGCCTTGCTTCTGAAGAGTCTATGTATAATAAACACACATCAACACCCAGACACAGAAACAAATCTACATTCATCACACACCGGTGGGAATCGAACCCACAACCTACAGCGCAGAAGGCAGAGCTACTACCAACTGAGCTTTGAGGTCAGTTTAACTTTTTTTTTTATTCAACTAGCTGATAGAACAAGCACCTTATGTTTAAGTGGTAACCATCGCCTATAACAAAGCATTGCCTCGTAGGTCACGCACGTCGGGAACGTGCCCTACGATGCGCTGCCCTGCGTCCATCAACTTGAGGCACACAGATGTTCAACCTCACGTGCCAGTAATTTCACCGGCACCCACTTTATTGCCGGCTCTAAGCATGTCGGTCATGCATTGCTCAATAAAACGGTCACGCAACGCCACACATTTAGCACACACATGCGCAACTGAAACTACCTATAGCAGTGCACGGGAAGAAACCAGTGTGTTGTACAACCAGTGGTTTTTAAAGTCACGTGAAACGCAGATGAAACACTGGATGCTGAGCGGTCTCTGCGGAGCACATCCTACACGTGATTTATGTGCATTACCCCGCGTTCAATTCTTTGTATGCCCAGACTTTATAGTTGCGCGAGTTCGTCATTATCATCTGAGGTCCGACTTCAATACACTGCAGTGAATAACAGTTTCAACTTGATACTCCTTTAGTTTGTGTGAACCATCTCGACTACAGAAACTCTAAGTGTAAGGACACTTAGAGTTTCGCGAGTTTTGTAGTTTCAAAGATTTCTTGATTTTAGTAATGGACTTCGAGGTCAAATACAGATTTAATTATTGTGGGTGAATGTCTCAAAAACTCATTTATAAGTATACGCCCAAATAAGCTTGCAAGATTAGAATTAGTTTAAGTGTTTGAAGCGATAAAAGTGAAAATGTTTTTTACAGACTTCAAAAAGACAAAGTTTGACTGCATTTTTTATGCATGTTTTATAATTTAAATAAGTGTTTTTTCGAGATGTTTACCAAGCTATAATTTATAGTTGGTTTTTAAGTTTTTATATAGTTATAAAAGTCAATGTCGCAAGAGAAAATAAATCACAGAAGCGGATAGATCATGCAGAACATACACTTGCATCGTTCGAGACATCTAGTTCCTTGACCTGAAGGTCGCCTATCTTGTGCTTGGCGTGACTGACGGTCGACTGGACGTGACTGACGGTCGACTGAAGGTCCTTCAGCAGCGCGTCGGCAGCCTTGGGGCTGTGCAGCCGGGAGTTAGGGCTCGGCGGCTCAGCCTCCAGGGCGTCTTCTTCTCCTGGAAGTTACAAGAATACTCTACTATTAGGCTACATACGCCATACGGTTACTCGCAATGCGGCTAGCCGTCCGGCTGACCGCAAGCACAATTATGTACGTAATATTACCCGCAGACCGCTCCGGTCGCTCGGGCTGCGGCTGCGGCCCGAGTGACGGCCACCCGGATGATTGCTATACGCACTGTGCGGCTCAGTCTGCGGCTGCCGCATTGCGGGTAACCGCATAGTGCGTATGTACCCCTCACTTGAAGAAATTTGTTAGTATTGTGCTCGTATAGGGGTCAACGGATTGTTAGATAACTTGCGCCCTGTTAGGGGCTCCTTTCGTGCAAGATGAAAAGCGATTTAGAACAGATCGTCCTTCACAGCTGCTTTACTGTGTAGACAAGGACTTCCTAGTAAGAGCACTGGTGGTCTAGTGGTAGTGGCCTTCCGATCTTAAGGTCGTGGGTTCATATCCAGTCGTGTACCAATGAGTTTTTCTGTCGAAAAATGATGTGCACTATGCCAGTACGCTCAAACGGTGAAGGAAAACATCGTGAGGAAACCGGCATATCGTAGAATCTAAAAAGTTCGAAAATATGTGGCAAGTGCACGAAGGAGCCTCTTTGCGTACTTAAAATCCTTTCACCACACTTGGTTCAAAACCAGTGACACGATAAGAAGAAGAAGACTTGAAGCAATTTTATTTAAATAAAATGTTACCAACAACTTGTTTAGTGCCCACCTGCCCAGATATGAAGAGGCTTGCGAGCAGCCTCAGGACTCCCCTCTGTGTCCTCGTGTCCCCACAGTCGGCTGAGAGTAATCTCCCCGTCCAGGCTGGCCAACAGATCTTGGCCGAGGCTGATGCATTGCAAGTCCATGTCAGTCTCCCAGGTCTTCACGCTGCCTGGACACAGATATAATCGTTTTTACAAACACGGAAGTACACCTTCACAGAACATAGTAGAACAGCCATGTTCCCGGAAAAATTGTCGCCAAAATACATGAGTATGTGGTTCATTCAATCTCCATTCAAACTCGGTAGTCGTAAAATGAAAAATGTGCAGCAAGGCATTTTTCAGTTTAGTTGTTGCTTTCCGAACAAGAAGATAAGCGACAATATAAAAAAAAAAAAATTTTTTTTTTTTTTTGTTCTATTTTTATCTGCGATCAGTCTTCCGACTGTGAGCAGGTTTGTTGCAGGTAGGTTGTAGACTTTCAAGATCCGCACTCCAGTGAGCGCTTTTCTTTATTCTTCGGCATTATATCTGCCCATCCAGATCGATGATGTGCTGTCTGCGCAGCCTCCTAGGGTAGCTGATGGTGGTAAGCTTTGCAGCCAGCTGGTTTGGATGTGAGTTTAGGCGTTTCTTGTATTTGGATGAGTTTAATTTTATTTCGTCGTTGACTGTGTTGACTTTAAGTTCGCTGTGCAGCTCGGTGTTCATAAGGAACCATGGGGCATTCGAGAGATTTCTTAGGATGCTGTTCTGTGCTCTTTGTAGTATGTTTTTGTTTGAGTTGCAGGCTGATCCCCATAGCTGTATGCCGTATGACCAGATGGGTTTCAGGATAACCTTGTATATTAAAAGTTTGTTCTCGGTGCTCAGGGCTGAGTTCTTACCCAGAAGCCAATGTAGGTTACGGTATCTTAGGTTGAGTTGATCTCTCTTTTTCGTTATGTGTGTTTTCCAGGTCAGTCTACGATCAAGGTGCATACCCAAGTATTTTATAGAGTCTTTGTGTGGCAGTATGTTTGATTCGAGGGTAACTGGGGGACAGTCTCCCTTGCGGAGCGTAAATGTTGCATGGGTGGACTTTGACACACTGGCTTTAATCCTCCACTTGGTTAACCACTGTCCTATTTTATCAAGCTCGTTTTGGAGGTGTTTGGATGCTTCTGTAGGGTCCTTGCTACTAGCTAAAATGGCGGTATCATCAGCAAAAGTAGCAGTTACAACACCTGGTGTTACTGGAAGGTCTGATGTGAAGATAGTATATAGGACAGGGCCCAGTACTGAACCTTGAGGCACTCCTGCTTGGATGTCGTAAAATTTTGAGGTGTATTCGCCGTCCTTTACTTGGAATATTCTCTTCGAGAGGTAAGAGTTTAATATTCCATAGAAAGGGTGTGGCAGCAAGTTTTTGATTTTAGAGAGGAGTCCCCTGTGTCAAACTTTGTCGAAGGCCTGTTGTATGTCCAGGAAAGCCGCGGAGCAGAACTCTTTTTGCTCTGGGGATTTTCTTATTTGGTCAACGACCCTGTTGACCTGCTCAACTGTGCCATGTTCTTGCCTAAATCCGAATTGGTGATCTGGGATTATTGATTTTTCGGCAAGGGTTTGTAGTATACGAGACAGCAGAACTTTTTCAAATACTTTGGAGATTACTGGTAACAGGCTAATTGGTCTATGCGAAGCAACTTCGTTAGGTGGTTTTCCTTCCTTGTGAATCATTATTATTTGAGAGATCTTCCAGACACTTGGGTAATGACCAACTCTAAAGATTGCATTGAAGAGTGTTGTGAGAAATACAATTCCTTTCCTTGGTAGTTCGATTAAGATTTCTTTTGTTATTTGGTCGGAGCCTGGTGCTTTTTTGTCGTCTAATTTTGTTAGGTGTCTTATTATTTCTCTTGGGTTGGTTGGTTTTAGCGGTTTGTCTAGTTGAAAGTCTTGGTCGAGGATTGCGTCAATGTCGTTGTCATCGTTGTTGGTGTGGTCGTTGGGTTTGAATACGTCAGCTAGGTGGCTTGCAAAAGCGTCAACTCGTTGTTGAGCTGTTCTGGCCCATTTAGAGCCAGCAAGTTTAAGAGGTGGTCGAGTATTCTTTGGTTGGTTGAGGTTGGACGTGGCTTTCCATAGTGAGTAGTTAGTTGCCTTTGTCGCTGTTAGTGAATCCAGGTACTGTGTCAGCGTGGCATTCTTAGCGTTGCTTATGAGGTCTTTGAGCTCTGCCATTGCTTTGTTAAGGGCTGTCTTGTCCTCGATATGTCGACTGCAGTGCCACACCCTGCGAAGTCTTCTCTTCTCTCGGATTTTAGCTCTTATTTCCGAGGGTACACAATTGTGTCTTAGAGGTTTGGCTGGGGTGTCCGGAGTGGTAGACCAGCAAGCTACTTGGATGAGGTTGGTAAAATTGGTGGCAGCTACCTCTATTTCGTCAGGGGTTTTCAGGGCAATCTGTAGCTCGAGTCTTCTTTCAATTATTTCTCTAAACGAGTCCCAGTCTGTGTGCTTATTGTAAAGTTTAGGTGGGGTCTCGTACTCCAGAAGCGTTGTGCCGATTGTCAGTAGCACAGGGGTGTGAGCTGAAGAGCCATCTAAGCATGAATGTATCATAGCAGAGTAATGTGACATTCCTTTACTAATGTAAAAGTCAATGATGTCTGGCAGTCTATTTTTATCTGTGGGCCAGTGTGTTGGCTCCTGAGTTGATAGAGTTGACAGGTTGTTTCTATCGACTGAGAGCTTGAGCTGTCTTCCTCTTGTAGTTGCCAGCCTTGAACCCCAGTGTTGATGTTTTGAGTTCCAGTCTCCTCCGGCGAGAAATCTTGGGCCTAGTGTGTTAAAGTAGTGCGTCCATTGCTCTTCCTTGATAGCATACTTTGGTGGGCAGTATACTGCAGAAACGTTGAAGTCGCCTGTTCTCCCCTCAACTGCTATAGTGGTCGCCTGTAAGTGATCAGTCTTGTACGAAGGCAATTCATGGTGTTTTATTGAGGACCTGATTATTAATGCAGTTCCTGCATGTGCAGTTCCGTCAGGGTGTGGTGTGCTATAGGTCGTAAAGTTTTTGATGTTTACTTGGCTCCTGTCAGTGAAATGTGATTCCGATATTAATAGTATGTCGAGTTTATGTACGTTGATCAACATTTCAGCTTCATTAACATTTGGGGCTAAGCCGTTGATGTTCCATGCAGCTATGTTTAGGGATATTAATGTGGCATCTTTTGGACGAGGGTCACAATGAGCCCCATTAGTGTGCTTATTTGGTTGAGAAGGACATCCATTTTTTCCATTTGTTTTATTAATAAGTCTTGAATGACTTGGGTTGGCACGAGGTGATCCTCTTGGGTTAAAAGCAAAGAATTCTTTTGTGTTGTCTGTTGTCGTTGTAGAAAACCCTGTTGTGATGGTTGGTTTGTTTCTTTGATGTTGTTTTGCTATCTGATGTTTGGTTCTGCTGTTTTATTTAGGTCTTTTGTTTTGTTATCAATAGGTCTGTTGTTACACGCTGCCTCTGAATATGTTAGTTGCCTTTTGTTCGGGTTATTTGCAACTGATTGCTGTGTATTGGGTTCAAAATATTTTTGTATGTTGTGGGTTTTTCCTGATTTTCGTTTCATGTTGTCTTGTTTTTTAGTTGTCTCTTTTGGTCTTGGTCTTGTCTGGGTATCGTCGAGTTTCGGGAAGTTGTGCTCTGTTTCGTTCGGTAGGCCTGTGGGTGTCATTGGTCTACTCTGGTCTTCTTCGATCATCACAGTGACTTTGGGACGCCTCGACATTTTGTATGTACTATTATTCTTTTTTCGATTCAATATTTCCTGGTAAACTTTGCATCCTTTGTAGTTTGCAGGGTGCTCACCAAGGCACAATGCACATTTGGCCGGGGTGTTGCGGTCTTTCTTTTCGCAGTCGCTTGTCTTGTGTTGTCCTGCACATTTAACACATCTGTCGGGCCTCATGCAATTATTTTTAGAGTGGCCGTACTGTTGACATTTATTACATTGGACTATCGTGTTTCTTTTCCTAGGGTCTTCGAAGGTTACTGCCATGTTGTAGATATGCCTAATGCATTTCACTGCCTTGTTGTTTGGGTTACGTTCAATATTGACGAAAAATGTTGAGGTTGGCTTTTTGTCAGGTCCAGCTCTTGCGTTTATGATTTCTCCACGCACCTTGTTGCCGGTTTTTTTCTATTTCCTCAATAATGGCTTCATGGGGTGTAGAATGATGAAGATTTTTGATGACTACCCTGTAGCATTTTTCTTCCTTTCTAGTGAAGGTGTGGCCGATAAGCCCCAATTCTCTCACTACGCTCATTACTTTTTTGTATGCTTCTGCTGAGGTGAAGTTGACTCGCAGCTGGTTCTGGGTTATTAGTTTTAAAAAGTATTCATCTTTTTCCACTACAGTGTGTATTGCTTCTGTTAGTGTATTAACGTCCTCTATGCCATAAAGGATGAGTGGTGGTGGCTTATTTGGTTTGGTGACCTTAACACTGTCTTCTGTATCGTCAGTGGGTAAGATATCGAATCTATTGCTGGTTTCGGTTGTCGGCACTTGCGGAGGTGAGTCAGATACTCTTTTACGCTTGTTCAACCTCATGGTAGGCACCTTCTGCCATTCAGGGTTCGTGTGTGAGGGACCGGCCAGTGGTGAGGCTGGCGAGATAAGTTCCTGTGTTGGGATAGGGCTACATTCCATGTTGCTTTGTTCTATGGAGTCAGTGGTGGTTTCTTCAGTTCTTGGATTCATTACTCTTGCGTCGCTAAGGGATGCTGAGCGGGGTCGATTAAACAGCCCTGGGTGAAAGAGCTGTTGGGTTAACACTTTCATCTTTCTTGCTTCCTTTTCCTTATGTTGCAATCCTTTGCCCCCCCCAGAATACGTGGGGCAGCCTGAGCTAAGCTCAGGGAGGGACTCTCCGACGGATTCCCCGCCGGTACCCTCCTGGGGTAATGTTTCTTTAAGTCTTGCGGCCATAGTTGGGTGTAATTTTTAACCGACTTCCAATCAAAAAGGAGGAGGTTCTCAATTCGGTTGTATGTTTTTTTTTTTTATTTTTTTTTTTATTTTTTTTTTTATTTTTTTTTTTAATGTTTGTTACCGCATAACTTCGTCATTTGTGAGCCGATTTGAAAAATTATTTTTTTATCTGAAAGGTACTGCTTCCAGATTGGTCCCATTTTAATTTTATTAAAATCGGTGTTGCCATTTTTTTTTTAATAATTTTTTTAATGTTTGTAACTGCATGCCTCCGTCATTTATGAACCGATTTAGAAAATTATTTTTTTATTTGGAAGGTTATTCTTACGTCCAGATTGTCCCAAACAAATTTGATTAAAATCGGTTTAGCCGTTTGACAATGAAGTCGGTTTCTCAAGTTTTTTAAACTTAAATTATTTTTCTAGGGTTGTCTTCCCTTTGTCACTCGTTTAGCACCACCCGGGGGATACGTGTAGGGTGGGCCTAGGAGAAGGTGGTAAGTCCTACGGACGCGAGTGACATCATCCCCATTTTTTTACTTTTTAGTTTTTTTTTTTTTCATATTATTGCATTGTCATCGACCTTTGACAGATGTGCAAAGTTTGAATCAAATCTGATCGTTCAAAGTAGGACAAAATCGAGCTCAAAGGGGTCGGTTACATACAAACTTACAAACTTACATACAGGTGAAGCTAATAAAAGCGTTATAAAAAATGACTTGCTGCTTTCCGAACAAGAAGATAAGCGACAATATAAAACAAAAAAACACAAGCTTACGAAAACAAAACACCAACATGTTTTGTTTTCGTAAGCTTTGATGCCTATCCTTCTAAAGTTCATAAATGTCAAAATCTAATGAATGTAACATAAACACACTATTAAACGTAAGCAAAAGCGTGTTTGGTGCTCTGTGATTAAAAATATATATGTGCATATTATGCACATAATTTTATCATATTAATATTATCATATTTACTACATTCGTACTTGCTGTGACTTGTTATTGCTGCGTACCTCTTTAAGAGAGAAACGCTACCCATGTACCTGCATTAGCGAGAAACTCGGGTTAGTGAGAAACCTCTAAGAGCGAGAATGAGATTGTGCTTCCTTGAACTCTCGCTTATCCAGGTTTGACTGTAATTTTAAGTTTTAGTGCAATAAAGAGTAACATAAACATCATCATCATCATCCGCAGCCCGACTTGACCCACTGCTGGACATAGGCCTCTCTTTGCTCCTGCCACTTACCACGTTCTTGGGCTACCCTCATCCAACTGCGGCTCACGACGCTGGTAATGTCGTAAACCCATCGTGCTATCGGACGTCCAACGCCTCTCTTCCCAGTCCTCGGCCACCACTCCATCAAACATAAACATAATATGTACAAATAAATACCTTCAATGATCCGATCATAGATTTTGACTTCATTCCGCCCCTGCCTGCCTCTTCTCTGTCTCAGTACTGGTGATGAATTTACATCTGTAACCTCACATATTGGAAGACTCTCTTCTTCAGCCACATTTTCAAGTTTACTCGGACATTCTTCTTCAACTTCTTTTACAACTTCATCATTCACTTGTGCCACAGTTTCTAGAACTACTTCTGCATCTGTTTCTATAGGGTTTTCAACAGTTTCTTTAGCATCATCCTTTTTAAATTCAATGTATTCTTCTCCAGTTAAGTAGGTCATCAGTTTGTCATTCAACCAAGCTGGGTTAGCTAAGGTACTGTCGATATAACTGTCGAGTTTCAGAGACAATATTCTGACAAGTAGTTCGGAATGCGGAGTGTCTCTTAATTCCCAAGGTAACAATTCCTTTATCAGGATCCGTAGGATGTTGGTGCAATGATCAACAGAAGTACATTTTCCTTCTGATACGGGGTGAGATTTCTTATAAAGAGATTCTATCGTGCTTGTGGGTGATTTTTCAAGGCGTTTCACAGCTTTTTCATATTCTTTCAAATGCAAGTTAAGGATGGTGCAGATGTCTACAAAAACGTCTTTGGTCTCTATGTTGCTGCAAATCTGAGAAAGTAGTTAAGTAGTGAATGAAATGAGATGGAAAAGGAAGAGCTCTAGATAAATAGAATAGAATAGAATAGAATATAACTTTATTGTACACCAAAAAAATTACAGAAACATGGCATAAAAGAAAACTTAAAAACTAGAGGTACAATGGGCGGTCTTATCGCTAATAGCGATTTCTATAAATGTTAGGAGTCCTAGATTATGAAAATCAATTCTGAACCTAATGATATCTTATACTTACCAATAATTATGATATTAAAAATGCAAAAATAACTGAATGAAACTTTTAATATATTCTGTTTGTGACCTGAGATAAGTGCTACTAAAGTAAACCACAGGCGACAGGAGGCAGGTATTTTATTATAGGTACGAAACGAATAGACTCACTTGAAAAGCCTTGCCTATCATTTGGTCCAGCATCTGCTTGCAAGCGAACGGGAACCCAATATCCTGAGATATATAAGGCACGTACCAGGAGGACACAAGCTTCCTCTCCAGCACAGTGGATATGACGCTCAGCTCATTAGTATCATACTCTTTCCATTCATGCTTCGCTCGCTTCGGTAACTCCGGTAAAATACGTCTCAACGGTGCCAAATAGGGATACTTTTCGATTAAACCATCAAGATCGTAGCTAATAGGTTTATTAAGATGCAAAAACCACTGGATAACTCGAAAACTAAAGAACACAGACGCAATAAATACAGCAGAAACGTAGAGGATAAACCATCCTCCAGAAAGAAGGGAAATATCAGTGAGATACTGGAGTAAAATGCAAATTATTGTTACACTGTTTGAAATTATTGTTATATTCTCGAGTAGATTTCTTTTAAGCAGCATTTTTCCTTTTGTTTGAGTTTATTTTGATTATTTAAAAAATCTACTGATCAATGCAATGCAATCTATCTTGTTTTGTTTAGTTTTTCTTGCTTCTTCTTTATTTTGCTTTGCTTTTTTTTGTTTTTTTTCTGACGGTGTGTGCTTGAATTTTCGCCAAGTCCATAGTTCTTTTAATTATGACCTAAGACTTGCCTCGCCAGTTCCAGTTTTCGGCAAAACGACGACGACGGACGGCAAAAGTGTCCGTCAAAATGACAACAATGAGCAATGACAGTGAAAGTGTAATAATGTGTATTGTCGATTGTCGTGCACGCACGGTGGGTGAGCGAGCGTAGACAGGACTTTTCTTTTTTTCTAAATAGTTTTTGTGGTTTATTAAGTTTTTGTTTGGAGAAATCATTTTGGTTTTTATTTTCGATTTCGAATATGTTCGATTTTCTATAATCCTTCGTTCAAGCTTCGTTCATATTATGTATACCGACCAAGGATGTTTTATTTACTAGGGATGGATAAATAAATTTCAAAGCGTGTCCGTTTTTTGTTAGTGTTCAGTTGTAGATATGTATTAGTGTGCGTGACTAGAGAAGTAACGACATATTAACTAACCTATTGATGAATTACGACGATTTGACGACCTCTGTGGTACAGTGGGCGAATGTCCACCTGCGACGCAAGAGGTTGCGGGTTCGATTCCCGCCTTAGAACAAATATTTGTACGATCTGCAGTTATTTATTCCGGGTGTTCTGGTCTTTTCTATATAAAAATAAAAATATCTATACATGTAATGTATTGTATTATGTAGGTATATCAGTTATCTAGCACCCATAACACAAGTTCTGCTTATTCTAGGGCTAGATAATGTTGTGTGAATTGTCCAGCATTATTTATTGAATACCGAAATCAATGAAAAAGGCGTCATAATTGGATATAAACTCTTTGATTTGTTCAACTAAATTACAATAATATAATTCAATACACACGGTATGAAAATTTATGAAACGGTTTAAACTTTTAAAATTCTTACTGCTCGCTTGGGTGTTGTAGAAAGGTCTTGTGTTTCCACACCACTTTCTTGCATCTTTTTCCGTTCTGGGGCATTTTGGGAATCTAAAAAAAATTATAAATGAGATAAATAAACGAGGCTGTTAATTACTGTTTCAGCCGAGCATTGTATACTTAGTATTATTCTCTAATTTGCGAGGAAACAAAAAACAAATTAATTCTAGAATCAGAAGTTTACTTCTTCAGCTATGTCTCTCAATCGAGTTTTAAATCTTATTCAGCACCCAACGACTAAGTACCTACTTAGTATTTATCAAACAAAATAAAATTGTGATAAACCTAAGAGAACATAACATCCACAGCGCAGAGTAGGTAGGCAGGTATCAGATTTTCATTCCCGCCAATTTGACTGTGCGCGGTTTTTTTAGCATTTAAAAAAAAATATTGTGTACAAAAAAAACGAAACGAAAGATGTTTCACATTATTATGATTCCACAACATTACAACAGTCACTTCATAATCCTAATATCAAGATATCAAGTTAACTTACCTTAAAACCTCGGCCTGCCTCCATGTTTTCTATACCCATGCAGAGTCCATGTGATACCTAATTACACCTAAAAACGATGTATGCAGAAACTAAACCATGTGTAAAGCAATAAATGTATTGAGTATTGAGTACTTAGTAGTCATGATCCCCCAGTAGGATTACACTAGGATACCCGTATCGTGGGTATCAGGAACTACGAGTGACCCGCTACAAATATTTGCAGATCTTACAAACATTTATTCCGCAGTAAACTCATTCAAAGCCAATGCTTTGAATGAGTTTACTGCGGAATAAACTACTAATAAACTACCGTTTTTTATGCATATAACTCAATAGTTATATGCATAAAAAACGGAAACTAAAATATTATCGATATAGCCAAATTGGCTGGTGTAGAACATCACTAGCACAGATGCCTAAATCAATACATTTTATTTTACAATAATTAATGGTTTTACACTTAGTTTTCATCAATAACACTTATGAATATATGCAGAGGCGTCTCTAGCCCATGTAGCGCCCGTGTGCAAACATTACCCAAGCGCCCCTTAGTAAGTGCGCGTTCAAAATGGAATGGATACAAAGTACAAGTAACAGCACATCAAGTTACAACAAACTGACAAATTTCCCCAATGGGTAATTAACTCTATTGCTTGGAGATTTTTAAGAAGAAATTCAGTTTGGTTACCACAATGTCCTGTTGACTATATTTAGAATTATTATGCAAGGTGTTCTGGTGTTCACTCTAACAAGCCAAAACTTATCCATGATTATGATGTTGACATGACTATCTTCTGCTTCTTTTTTCTTCTTCTTCTCTAAATATATAAAACTCTTACGTTACTGACTGACTGACTGACAATCAACGGATAGCCTAAACCGTTAGTCCTAGAAGCATGAAACTTGGAGGGTGTGTTTCTTTTATAACGTAGAGGTGCACTAAGAAAGAAAATTGGAAAATTCTCTCCCTATGATGAGAAAAAGGGGGAAAATAGTTAAAAAAAAATCAACGCATAGCCTAAACCGTAAGTTCTAGAAGCATGAAACTTGGAGGGTGTGTTTCTTTTATAGCTTAGAAATGCATTTAGAAAGAAAATTTGAAAATTCTTTCTTTATGAGGAGAAAAAAGCAGGGGGGGGGGGGAGGGCACCGAGTGCCAGCGGCGCTCGTCAGCCCCTATGATGTTATTCATCAAATATTAGAAGAGCTCAAGATGCTATACAAAATCAATGCAGAGTGGAGCTTTTTTTACGTTGGTAATTGAAAGTGCGGCGCCCGGCCAACACGCCCGCCAAGTTGAGCTCCGTAGTGGTCCTAAGGGGCGCCGAACGCAGAGCGGAGCGCTATTTACGTTGGTCATTGAAAGTGCGGCACCCGTCCAACGCGCCCGCCAAGTTGAGCTCCGTAGCGGTCCTAGGGGGCGCCGAACGCAGAGCGGAGTGCTTTTTACGTTGGTCATTGAAAGAACGGCGCCCGTCCAACGCGCCTGCCAAGTTGAGCTCCGTAGCGGTCCTAGGAGGCGCCGAACGCAGAGCGGAGCGCTTTTTACGTTGGTCATTGAAAGAGCGGCGCCCGTCCAACGCGCCCGCCAAGTTGAGCTCCGTAGCGGTCCTAGGGGCGCCGAACGCAGAGCGGAACGCTTTTTACGTTGGTCATTGAAAGTGCGGCGTCCGGCCAACGCGCCTGCTGAGTGGCCGAGCGCCCCGCCGCGGCGCTCGGCGCCCCCTAGGAACGCTGCGCCCGTGTGCACCGCACACCCTGCACAATAGGTAAAGACGCCGCTGAATATATGACTAAAATGAAATAAAATTTAATTATTACTGTTTTTCTGGTAAAAAATCTCGCTCTTTTAGCATGTAAAAAGATGAAATATATTGACTAAGACTTACGTAAATGACTATTCCGGGTCTTTTACACCTCCTTTTGTTGTTCTGGAAGAACAATACACAGCAGAACAACACATTTTTTCACTAGGTGAATTGATTTTGTAGAAACGCTTTATTTTTAACACAATTTATTGAGTTTTCTCAGCACTGCACCGCAATGTTTTGTCCAACATGTCGGAAATCAACAGACACGATTTACACAGGAGTAAGGTGTTGCCAAACTTACATCTACTTTCTCTTCTACTCGTAGCTACGTTCCGTGGGATAGACAAAGATAAGATCACTGGTGTAATACACAGCTAAGTAAGAGCGGCAACGCCTTATCGCGGCTTCCATTGTGATTCCTCTTCCCTGATACCGACCATGTTCGTAGTACTCTACTCCATCCTAGGTGTAAGACACTAGCATGAAACGGACACTGGCAGAATTGTGGCATCTAGTCGCGTAGCCAAAAAAGAAGAAGTGAAGTGACTTGACAGCAAAGTGTTTGTGTCTTTCTGTTCTGTCTGCCTGTCCTGCAGTGTTGTTATTGATACGGCAATTGCCGTAATATACGGTAATCCACGTATTTTTTTCAGAAAATACGGTATACGGCAGGCCTTTCAATGCCGTATCAAAAAATACGGCAATTGGCTGTAAGTGAAACGAAATGTTTTTTAACTAGCGCAGCGAAACGTACCACTCATAGCCGTGGAAATCCCGACACGGACTAATTATAGAGTTCATATCACCGTATCGTGCCATCTCTATCTCCTTAGTTTAAAAATGAATGAGACAACGTACTGAACTATTATTTAGGATTATCTAAAGCGCCCTGTAAACGATCAAATTTGTTTGACAAATATACGTGTTTGTCAAATTATTTGATCGTTTGCAGCTTTGTTTGAAGCGTTTGTCAAACAATCTACGTGTTTGTCGCGTTTGCAGAAAATCTGGATTGATGTCGTGTTTGACAAACAAGTTTGAACGTGAACGGCGCACGGTGGGCTGGAAATCGGCTTTCTTAAACTTAGGGATTTCAATTTGCAAGTGCCTGATTTTTTGCCGGATATCGCTTCTATTAGTCATTACTATGTACAAAAATGACACCCGAGTTAATTCTGCCCAAAAACGAAGGAAATATAATTTTTTACCGCCGCGGTGGTGTTTGTCAAACATGATCTGACAACTTATTCAAAATCAAGGTAACTGTACAAAGTTTAAGGTGTCTGACAAAATGAGAAGCAAGATTTTGACATGTGTGACAAAATGAGAAGCAAGGACAAGTACACACAAGTAGATAAACATGAATCGGAAATTATAGAAACGTTAAGAAACCTATATGGAGAAGAAACAAATGAGGAATAATCATTTTAAAATTATATACGGCATTTTAGTTTGTTTTCCCTTAAAATACGGCAAATCAGAGTGTGACATACGGCAACCCAGATTTTTACGATAACAACGCTGCTGTCCTGCCTGTCACCTGTGTCCCTGTCCTCCATCTGTGAAGTGTGTTGTTCTTTCCAGCGTTGCCAATTTAGCGACTTTGTCACTAGATTCAGCGACATTTTCGCATGAAAAGCGACATTTTGATGGCTTTTAGCGACAAAAATAATTTAACGACTTTCTTAGCGACTTTTTAATAGTGGTATTTATCAAATAATTACTGACCTAATAAACGAATATCCATCGTTTTCTTCGGTACATACTAATATGTAGTACTCTATTCCATTGAAATAAGATCCGGTTTTGTTTATTTAGCTTAATTTGTTGCCAACTCAAGAATGACTAAAAGGCATAAGTATAGTACCTACCGTCAATCATCGTGCTAGTAGGGGAATCCCCTTCTCATGTTTGGTTTTGTTATTATTCATCCGTCATTCACTCCTTCTATGAAATCTGATATGGTCAACAGACCATATCAGATTTCATAGAAGGAGTGGAAGTGGAATGGAATTACCGGTAAAGAAGAAAGTTTATAGCCAAAAGTATAAAAAGGAATGGGAAGATTCTTTTTTAATTGATAAAAAATCTAGCGAGTTCTAGCGACTTTTTCAATTTTACTCATTTAGCGATATCTAGCGACTTTTCACCAGCGTGAGAGCGACATTTACTGTTGTTGAGTTGGCAACGCTGGTTCTTTCTTCTGAATTCATCAAGAATTTCACGTCATCAATAGGTTTCAGCAAGAGTAACAAATAGTAACTTTTTGCTTATTACTTATTATATTGTACGTGTTCGTATGTATGTACACGATTGGAAGGAAAAGTTTTCATAGAACTTAATCAAAAACATAGTCTCCAATAATTAACGTTCAATAAAGACATCGATTTGTTTGAAAATGTAAGTCTGTTTCCATTGCACTAATCCATTATTTTAGAGCCAATCCACTTCGTTTCACTGAAAGACATTTATTTTCAGGTCGAAAGTTACATTCAAGATCACTCTTACTTCAGACCCCAAATTGCCATTCAAAGTGTAAGTAATTTACTTAGAATTTAGAAATACAATGCCATGTAACTTCAACGTAGATCGAAGTTCCAATAAAAGTATAGCCGAAGGCTGTAAAACTTAGTTTGTATTGTTGCCAGATGCTGAGTTGGAGCATGTGCCTACGTTGAAGTTACATCATTTGGAATGGACACGGCAGTAGTGAGGCAGTTCCTCAACTTCTTTAGTGACTTCATCAATCTTTGTCAATGGAAAAACTGGCCAAATAATGAAACTACTGAGGTTGAAATAAAGAATGCTTTCACTGTATCACAACACATTGAAAAGTGCATGGAAAGATTTCAAAAAAAGAATCTTCTCAATGATTTTCTTTCATCACTCAGCAGCACTCAAGATTTTAACTTCAAAAGCTGTCTCCATGACCCTCCTAAATACATTTTGAAGAAAATCATCAATTCTGATACCACTCTCTCCCAAATGGATGTAGCTTTCAAAGTGTTCCTTGAAAAGTTTTCTGATGATAAACTGGAAACTTACTTGACTGATATTATGTTGGAGACAGCTTCTAAAAGCACTCTATTAAAGCACATGACTGTAGAACTATCAAGAGAAAGAATCCTCAAACTCAAGAGCCAGATACTGTTATGTAAATTGAACAAGGAGTCCAAAGACTGTGTTAGAGATCTACTGGACAACTGTAACAAAGACACAATAGAGTTATTGGTTGTAAGTTTATGCAACACAGATCCCAAATACCAATCAGCTGTAAATATAGTTTCAGAATGTTTTTTAGAAGTTTTGTTGAGCAAGGACAACCGGTATAAGAAATTCTGGAAGCTTCTTTTCAATGTTGACGAGAAATACTTAATAAATATGTGTGTTGAGAACAGTGATTTGTACACTTTTATGTGTGAGGCATTGATGAACTGTGGCAAACTTCTTAAAGAAAACATGTCTGCCGAGTATTTTTACATTGAATTTACATACTCTGAATTAGTAACCATTGTGAATAAGTTAATCAAAAACGAGTTTTTAAAATCTCAATTTGTGGATATTGTTCAAAATCATGACATTGATGTAGTTTTCTGGACTAATATTATCAGTTAAATTATGTTTCTCTAAAAGTAAATTTTTTATACACTAATTATTTAATTTTCTCCTAAATCCTAAACTTTGTCCCTTCCTATCCTGATGCTCACTAACTTAGCTGGGACCTAAACACTGAACACAAAGCACTATATTATCAGCAAATCTACTATCCCTATCTACTCTTTGTTGAAGTCTCAAATAGCACATACGAAGATTTGCAGTCAAAGGGAATTTATTCAATTTCTCTTAAAACAGAGACTCTTTACAAATCACAGCCAAAGTTTGTATGTTGCAAATTCGTACAATGAAAGGTTAGCTCATGTTCACCAATTTTTAGATCAATAGTACGGACTCGATCATTTTTCTCTTAACCCTCTGATTGTCGACTGAATATCATTAAATTTGTATATTTCAAATAATAATGTTCAATTAAAATATGACGTGCTTACCTATATAAGTAAGTAGTGTATAGTATTCATAACTAGCAAACCCGGCGAACTCCGTTTCGCCACCTGATGTTGGTTTGTCCTGAATTTTCTTTGCTATAAACCTCATGGATCCCGAGACCTTTCCAACGTATGCAAAACCGTGGAAATCGGTTCCTGCGTTCTGGAGTTATAGCGTCAGGGAGGAAAACCCGACTTAGTTTTATATAATAGATGACGTGTAAAATAAGCTTTTTACAAATAAATCTTGTATCTTGATTCCAGACTGAGCGTCCCTGATGCGACCCCTTTCACAGCAGTGCTCAAGTTCGCGGCTGAGGAGTTCCGCGTGGAACCGGCTACCAGCGCCATCATCACTGACGACGGCATCGGTATCAACCCTCAGCAGACAGCTGGCAAGTCACATAGTCCTCGGCAAATCGGCCAATTTTATCATCCACACTTGATGGGCTGGTTTTTCCGCAAGTAGGCCGCTGGTGGGCCCTTTTTGCGTGACCCTTGACACGTGTTGCTCGAACTGGTTCCACGACACGTCGGTTTCCTCACGATGTTTTCCTTCACCGTTTGAGAGTACTGGCATGGTGTACATACACTTTTCGACAGAAAAACTCATTGGTACACGACTGGATTTGAACCCACGACCTTCGGATCGGAAGGCGGGGCCACTACCACTAGACCACCAGTGCTCTTGATAGACTGGGTACCTGGTACCATCATGTGAGCAAAACCGCAGACTAACGCTGGTTTCTGGTATCATAATATTTGTTTTGTTGCAGGCAATGTGTTCCTAAAGCATGGTTCAGAGCTGAGACTGATCCCCAGGGATCGCGTCGGTCACTCCACGTAGGAGAACTCATTCCATTATCTTTAAGCATTATTTTTGTATGTATTTTATATTTTACGTTATAATTTAATTATTATTCTTTTTAATAAAACGAGTTAAAACTTTGGTAAAGCTTTTATTCAGTTTTCTAACGTGATTAAGTTTCATTTTGATTCTTAAAACTAGTGGAACAATCCTATTCTATCGCCATCACAGCCTCGGCAGCTCTTAGGAATGACTTTTCGAACTCTTTCTCGGAGAAGCGGTCCACAGACGCCCTGCAAAATAAATTAATAACTTTAATATACATATTCACAAGATATTTTAAGGGCTGTTTTTTTCCATCAATAGAGTAACGCTATCACACAAACCTTAGGGTAATGGCTTAATGAGTAGGCAGGTATAATAATAGTAGGCAACAAAAATATTGCATATCAGCTGTCAAAAAAGATTTCAGCTTCATACAGCGTAGTGTGCGTCAGAAAGAGATAGCGCTCTACGAAAGCAGAAAAGCCGATGTGCTAACCGAACCGTACATTAGTTTAGACAAAGAAGTATAATATTATGACTGAGAGTTTTTCAATTGAGGGATTTGACAGATCTTAGATATCCGGAACTTTTGTCTCGAGTGTTTACGTAGGAGTTCAACAGATGGCGTTCTCCGTGACACTAAGGGATCCCACACAAAACTGCGAATTCGCATCGCATCGCAGAAATCTGCGACACCCGCCTATCTATTTATATGAATGACGTCATAGATTTCTGCGATGCGATGCGAATTCGCAGTTTTTTGTGGGAGCCCTAGCTCGTGAGTTCGACTACTCAGCAACAGATGGCGCTAAAATGTTTATTTTTAAAAAAAGCTCTCCTGGTCTTTTCTGAAAATGAATCCTTGTAAAATATAGTACCTGGCAGCGTCCACGATGTCCTGCCGCTCTTGGGGCGCGAGGGCGATGACCTCGAGTATCGCCCTGGCGTACTCCTCGGCCTCGCTGGCCAGGAAGCCTGTGCGGCGCGCGCCTGCCTCCGCGATGATGTCGGCGCGCGGCCCGCCCGACCGGTGCGCTATCGTCACCAGCCCCGCCGCCATGCATTCCACCACACCTGGATCAAACAATCATAATAACATTTTCATCCCACCATCTCGGAGTGTATTTTTAGTCTTCAAAATCTGAGTGCAAAAACCGTTTTTATTCACTAGAAATTTAGAATATCGTGTGCACTAAGTTTATGAATTCAAAACATCATTGAACCTATTTACTTCTACCTCCATGGTGCCGAACTTCTCATACAACCTTTTTAAATTTGTTAAAAACTCAGACTCGGAACCTTTTTGTTGTGTTACTTTTTAGTTTAATTTGCCTTAAGCTGGGAACATATTGGGCGGACGCGGCTGACAGCCGCGACTGAAGATATCTAGCTAATGAATGTACACTGAAGTGTGCAAACTATCGGATGTAAGCCGCGGACGTCGGACGCGTCCGATAGTTTGCACACTTCAGTGTACATTCATTAGCTAGATATCTATCAGTCGCGGCTGTCAGCCGCGTCCGCCAAATATGTTCCCAGCTTTACGCGCACCATTTTCTTTTGTCATTTCCTCGCTGAGGTGGGATGAAAAGTTACGTGTTGCACTCGAGTGCAAGATTTTTCACCTCGTGCTCTTTTGATTCACTCATTTACCGGATTTGAAGCCGGCAGTGCGAAACAATTTTTGCTTAGTGTATACGTACTAATGCCGAAGTGTTCGTTCCACATAGCATGCAGCGCTATGGTGCTGGTCTGGTAGAGATGCAGCAGGCTGGCGTAGGGCACGTTTACGTGGAACTGCACGCTGTCCTCCAGCGAGAGATGCTTCGCTAGGTCACGCAGGTTCTGCACTCGCTCTGAATCCTCCGAATTTCGGCAGGAACCCACCAAAACTAACTTTATCTACAACAAAGTCACACACTGTTTATTCAAGGATCATTTTAAAACTTCTTAAACTTAAAGGTGATAGTTCGATACGACCAAGCTTAGATCGAGAGATTAGATCGCCCATTACAAGTATAATATAATAATAATGAGGTCTAAAGTCAGTACACTCCTTGTGAGCTTACAGGAGCGAGGGGCTGACGTGTATTCATATTTTCGCTAAAAAGATAGGGTTTTTAAATTTTAAAGTTGCGCGTGATTTTGATTCTGCTCTATTTATGTTTGACAGACATAAATGCTATTCCCGAATTGAATAAGATTGTATAGAAGTAGGCAACAAATATTGCACATCGGCTAATTTCGGCTTCATAGGGTGTAGTGTGCGTCAGAAAGAGATGGCGCTCTACAAAGCCGAAAAGCCGTTGTGCAATATTTATTACCTACAACCGTACTTGCATTTTAAAGAATCGGATAATGTCAAAATCAAAAAAATATTCTTGATTTGATCTAATAACTTCTGAATAGCTTATTCGATATCTAGCTAGACTTTCTGTTATCTTCTTCTTCTTATCGTGTCACTGACTCTTTCGAACTAAGTGTGGTGAAAGGATTTTAAGTGCGCCTCAGAGAGGCTCCTTTCGTGCACTTGACACATATTTTCGAACTTTTTAGGTTCTACGATATGCCGGTTTCCTCACGATGTTTTCCTTCACCGTTTGAGAGCACTGACATAGTGTACGTAAATTTTTAGGCAGAAAAACTCATTGGTACACGACTGGAGTTGAACCCACGACCTTAGGATCGGAAGGCGGGGCTACTGTTGCAATAAGATGTATAATATCTGGCGGTCAGGCATCCATACCTTGGTCCACAGCACCTCGTTCTTGACGAGCAGGTTCCGCAGCTCGTAGATGGCTTGCAGCATCAGAGGATGGTCCTTCTCGGGCCGGAACTGCGCCACCGACAGGATCCGGATGGGATCCTCCTCGCGGACCAGAGAACGAAGCTCTTTTAGTTCACTCACCTGGAACATGTTTTTTACTAAGTAGGTTCCAACTTTTGTAACAAAAATATAAAAATTATCTTTTTGATAAATCCGTAAACTACTAAACAAAAAAGTGATTTTAGGTAGGGATATTATATTGAATCAATTGTTATATATTACATATTTTATTGATACATATTTAAATTTAATTGTTAAACATGTGAATTCAAATACATTCCGCGTCGAATGTGGCCAGAGCATAGCTAAGGAGTTATTAGGCTTTGACTTAATTTTAAACCAATATTATGTGGGTCACCAATCCGACTTCGGGTATCGTACCCAAAGTCACAGTGCATTTACAACATTTTGTTACCAAATATTGTTTTCGTTTCGCCTACGCGTCTCTCTCTTTTGCATGGAAAAAATATGAGACAACAACTCTAATTACGTTACGTATTTTTGCCGTCTCATCTTTTCTCCATACAAAAGACAGAGACACGTAAGCAAAACGAAAACGACATTTGGTAACGAAATGTGGTAGCAAAACTCCGACTTCGGGTACTTGTCTCACCTGAGAGCACTGGTGGTCTAGTGGTAGTGGCCCCGCCTTCCGATCCGAAGGTCGTGGGTTCACATCCACTCGTGTACCAATGAGTTTTTCTGTCGAAAAATTTATGTGCACTATGCCAGTACTCTCAAAACGGTGAAGGAAAACATCGTGAGGAAACCGGCGTGTTGTAGAACCTAAAAAAGTTCGAGCAACACGCGTCAAGGGTCACGCAAAAAGGGCCCACCAGCGGCCTACTTGCGGAAAAACCTGCCCGCACATCAAGTGCGCATGATAAAACTTGCCGAACTGGTCTCACCTCGCACGGCGGGTACACGCGGAAGGTACTCAGAGGCATGTCCCACAGCTCGTTGATGTGCTCCTCCGTCCAGGAACCGTTCACCATCACCACGTGCGCGCATCGCCCCACTACGCCGTACAACTGGAACCCACAACACACACATAAAAAAAAACGTAAACAGGCCTTTGCATCTATTGTAGATGATTTATATAGCGTCAGGGGCAACTGGTGATCACTCATGCCCCTACTTACGGGACGCTTTAGTGCCTGGGACAGCATTTTAGATGGAATAGGATTGCCCAGCACCTATACCATCCTGACAGCTTAGTCGGCCTAATCCACAGGAAAGACATGGTCAATACGTGCAGAGCTGACTAAGCCGCGGGTTTCCTCACGATGTTTTCCTTTGCCGTTTGAGAGCACTAGCATTGCGTACATACATTTTTCGACAGAAAACCTCATAGGTACACGACTGAATTTGAACCCACGAACTTAGGATCGGAAGGCGGTGCCACTACCACTTGACCACCAGTGCTCCAATTACAAACACACACATAATTATCATACTAATATTAGTTTTTATTGATTTTATAGTGTTTACTACACTTAAAAGGTCGCGGGTTTAAATCCCGCTCGGCTCTTAACTTTTGGGACACTATAAAAATGTTAGTTTTTATGTTTCTATATTTAAGTTTCTATGTAACTTACTTGCCTAGTACCTAATGTCAGTTTAGTTTAGTTCAGTTGATATTTTTGTGCATGCTGTGGCATCCTACTACTAACTGGAGGGACAAATAGTTTTAAGATGTTTTGTTAATATTATTTGTTATTCTCGTGTTTCCTTTTTTTGACGGCCTAATAATAAATAAAGAGGTCAGATTTATATATTCGTGTGTTTGTAATGAACCATTTTACCATTGTTAGTTTTAAGGTGTGGCAATATACAATTTTCTATTGTATTCTATTCTCACCCATCCGAATATCCTGTAGTACAGCAACTTGAGCCACGTGAAGACGGGATTCCGTGCGATGGAGCTGGCGTTGTTGTAGGCCACCACGCGGTGCTTGACGCGACGCATCATGGCGCGCGTGATGGTGGGGTAGTGCGTGTAGCACGCCACGGGACAGCTGGCCACCCATCGGAATATGGGGTACGTGAAGGCACATCCCGTCGTGTCTATGTACACATCTGAAAATAACAATAATCTCTTATTATTATGAGCCTTCTATGTCCCACTGCTGGGCAAAGACCTCCCCTAATCCCCTCCACTCTGTGCGGTCCTGTGCTGAGATGTTCCACTGGTGGTCTAGTGGTAGTGGCCCCGCCTTCCGATCCGAAGGTCGTGGGTTCAAATCCACTTGTGTACCAATGAGTTTTTCTGACGAAAAATTTATGTGCACTATGCCAGTACTCTGTACGGTGAAGGATAACATCATGAGGAAACCGACGTGTTGTAGAACCTAAAAAAGTTCGAGCAACACGTGCCAAGGGTCACGCAAAAAGGGCCCACCAGCGGCCTACTTGCGGAAAAACCTGCCCGCACATCAAGTGCGGGTGATAAACTTGCCAACTTGGTCTGTGCTTATCGAGCTCGTCTCGCCATCTTGTTCTTTGTCCGCCTTGGCTTTTGTGGGCACCACTCTGTTGTAATTTTGGGCCAGAGCTCGTTATGCATGCGGCAGACATGGCCAGCCCACTCCCACTTGGGCTTGGCAGCTTTGGTCGCCACATCCACGATTTGCGTTTGTGACAAAGTACCGTGTTGCGAACTCGGTCGATTCGACGGACGCCTAGAATGCTACGTTCCATCGCACGTTGGCAATCTCTTAATAACTTTAATTAAATCAATAAATATATTCTCCACAAAGACATTCCACACAACAACTAAGCAGAGCTTGCAATAGGGGATCTCTATGTGTTGGACAGTCCATTTATCAAGGAAGGCTATGGCTAGATCTCATCCTAAAAAATAAGGAGGAAATTAACAACCACGCAGGCGAAGCCGGGGGCGGTCGCTAATTAATTACATTAAGGACCATTACATTTATTATTTGTTAGAAATTTTTTATTTATTAATTGAATATTACTACTGACAATCATCTAACAACAGGTCTAGTGCTTTTAATGAATGCAAATAAAGCTAGCCAACTGAGTTTGTACTGTGTACTGTGCCTGGATAATGACTATTTAGGTCTAGCAGACATACCTGGATTTAGTTTCAAAAATGCTTCTAATCCAAGCACCATAGAGCCTAGACTCTGGCCCAGCAGTGTGAAGTAAGGGTATGTCTTGGCTTCAATCAGCTTGCTCGAGGACAACTGGATTAGTTTAATCTTCTCCGGCTCAACCTTCACATTGAATGTGTTCTGAGCCTTGTCGAGAATTGTCTTCAATTCCGCTCGCTCAACTGTGTAAATATAGACTGTTATGTCTGGGTATCTGTAATGGTTTATTCATTTTAAAATGCTACTATATCTATAGCGCAATACACACTGAGCCCGCCGGGTCGCCGACAAAGCCCGGCGACACAACCCGGCGGCCTGTTTGAAAAGAATAGACAAGAAGACAAAAAGTTGCAGACATTTATGTCGGCGACCCGGCGGGCTCAGTGTGTATTGCGCTTATGGGTTACACCTGAGAGCACTGGTGGTCTAGTGTTAGTAGCCCCGCCTTCCGATCCGAAAAGTGGTTCAAATCCACTCGTGTACCAATGAGTTTTTCTGTCGAAAAATGTATGTGCACTATGCCAGTACTCTCAAAACGGTGAAGGAAAACATCGTGAGGAACCTAAAAAAGTTCGAGCAACACGTGTCAAGGGTCACGCAAAAAGGGCCCACCAGCGGCTTACTTGCGGAAAAACCTGCCCGCACATTAAGTGCGCATGATAAACTTGCCGTGGGTTACACTTATTCATAATGTGCGCTATTTATAGTCTCACTAACTACCCTGTCACTGTCCCTTTCATGTTAACAAATAGAGATGGTAACATATTTAGCGGCCCGCTAAGCGAAACTCTATGACCATTATGAATATGGGTCTTTCATTTAAAACAAATTAAGTTAAGAAGTGTAGCCAGCCCGAAATGGACAAGAAAGGCAAAGGATAGAGAAAGATGGAGGACTTTAGGGGAGGCCTTTGTCGAAGGACAAGCTGTTTCCTTTAACAATCGTCAGTGGAATAGTTAATAGTTAACATTATTGTAAACAGTAATAAAGGCTTATTTTATATATTTTAAGTTAAGAGACACATTGACAGCACACCTGATATTGAGTGGTTACCTGCTACAGGTCAGTATCAATGACATCACTTAATAGTCTCTTTAGCCTAGTGTCTGTACCTGGTCAGAAGAGCCCGTATAGCCACCCACAGTACCCTCTCCCCGCCACCACCGGCATTACAGTATGGATGGAAGAATGCCACATTGGCTCCGTCACGCTTCCGTCTCTGCAGCTTCCTTTCCCTGATCCTCATATACCAGGAGGCGAATATCAGGGCGAAGGGTACCGTGATGCAAGCAAATAGTAGGAGCATACTTATAAAAGCTACTGGCATGATGAACAGGACCCTGAAATACATCATTACCTATTACACCACGATTCAGCTAATGTCAGAATTTAGGGTTATACTACCTATATAATAGTTAAAGGGGACCTGCGTACAGGGGGGGAGGCAGTGAAAAGGGTTTTTTCCAACCCTTTCTTCCCCTCGTCTACCATTTCATACTTAACATAATAACAACTTTTAAAACTAGGCTGAGTCTATTAATACAGGTACTGTACAAACAATTTATAATTATTAATACGGTTACCGTACGAACAATTTATAATTACTAGCAGGTACTGCCCGAGCTTCGCTCGGTATTTTTTTTTGTTGGTAAACTGTTGTTGTGAATTATATTTAATACGAATTACTTACATACTGATTAAATATTAATATTTTTCAATCTTACCGACATAATAATAAACTCCATTACTCGTCAATAGATGGCGTTCTCTGTCCCACTAACTCATGACTTAATCAACAGATGGCGCTAGGAGTTATGATTTTATGATAAAGTTGATTATTTACTTTACGATTAGGGGGACATTTTCTAAAAATGAATCCTAGCTAGATCGTTTTATCGTCCCCGAAAACCCCTGTATACTTAATTTCATGAAAATCGTTGGCTCAGTTTCCGAGATCTTAAATATATATATATATATATATACAAGATTTTCTCGTTTAAAGGTATAAGATTAATACGGGTACTACGGGGGGAGGGGGGGCACCATTCTTGAAATGAAGTAGGTATAAAAAAAAAAACCTAACAACCTACTGTTACTTTAGTGACTTTTAACGGAGTGCCGCGAGTTTGAATCTGGATTTTTAAAAAGTCAAAGTCAATAATTTTTTATTCATTACGATGCAAGAATCACTTTGAAACGTCTTAAAGCTAGGTGAGTCTAGGTGCAAAACACTTTACAGTCGCTTAAAAGGCGTAGTAAATTTAAAATTTGGGTTGCCTTTAGTATTGTTAGGGAGGAGGAGGGACGGGGGAAGGGTCCTCTCTGCACTGACATGCACCATTCTTGAAATTAAGTAGGTATAAAAAAAAAAACCTAACAACCTACTGTTACTTTTGTGACTTAAGTCGGGGTGCCCTGAGTTTGAATAATATCCGTACGAATAAATATAATTTATTCATCCAGCACCCGTACAAATAGTCACTTCCTAAAAACTAGAATATTGTACGCAAACAGACTTCAGGAGGAGGCTACTGATATGAACTCCTTCATTAATGATAAGAACTCTTTCATTCGTAAGAACTACGAAGTTTCTGTTTCTGACAAGAGTTGTCATATTTTAAATCATATCTTTTCTTTAAAATGTCTACGTTAATTCTTTAGTTGAATAAAGCATAATATTTCTCCATTATAAGTATCTTTGTATGTATCAATTTATTCAACTAAAGAATTCTATACGCGTACGTACAAATCGCATCAACATGCCCGACACAGAGGCGAAGTCTCCTCCGTCGAACTTGGCACGTTATCTCCGACCAGACCGGTTCGACACAGAACCATCATCAACGAGTGCAGACTTAAAGTGGGAGCACTGGCGTAAGTCTTTCGGAAGCTTCTTACAAATAGAAGCGGCTTCTGCTACAGACGAGGCAAAATTACTTTTGCTTATAAATCACGTAGCACCCACTATATACAATATCATCCGTGACTGTACTCAATACTCTGACGCTATAAGCCTTCTTAACACCACCTTCGAAAAGAGGAGAAATGTAATCCTAGCACGTCATCTCCTAGTGACCCGCAAACAACAACCTGGTGAGACTATAGCCGAATACTCAAGAGCTCTTTCCACTCTCGCTCACGACTGCGATTACAAACAAGTAACAGCCGACGAGCACCAGAGCCAGTCCATTCGAGGAACGCTAATTTCTGGCATTTCCAACCAGAGAATACGTGAGCGTTTGCTCGAAAATTCAGACAAGTCGCTAGAAGAGACTTTGAAGCTCGCCTTGTCATTAGAAATGGCAGAAAACTCGTGTCAAACTATACAATCTCAAACAAGTCACAACGTAACATCCCTCAATGCTGTAGCAGATGTTTCTCAAGTTCCTCACAACGCTGCTGCTGCTAACACCAACAGACCTCGTCGACGCTGCTTCTTCTGTGGAGGAAATCTACATCAGCGGTCGAGCTGCCTGGCGCGCAACGCTGAGTGCCAGCTTTGCTCACGAAAGGGCCATTACGCTAGTGTCTGTCGCAGCTCCGGGAAACTACGGCACAATGCTGCCATGATCGCTGAAGATGAGCCCCAAGGCACGGCGACCACATCATCTTACCCAGAAGAAACATGCGCTGCTGCTCCATCTAGCTTACGGAAGGCAACCACACCTATTACAATTAATGATCACAAAGTCGACGCTTTAATTGACACAGGGAGCTCCATCAGCTTTATAGACCGAGACCTAGCACAAACAATGAAACTTAAGATAAGAACATGCTATCAGACGATAACTCTTACCTCAGCAAGCAATGTATCACACGTAAATGGAGTATGCAATGTAACTATAAAAATCAATGAACACACCTACAAGCAACAACCTTTGTACGTCATCAACAATCTTTGCGCCGACGTTATAGTAGGCCACGACATCTTGAAAACGCATTCTTCTTTGGAATTGCAGTTTGGTGGGGATAAGGAGGCGCTGCGGATCTGCAACGTACTTCAAGCGTACGTACCCCCTGCGTCTGTCTTCACCAATCTGTCATCATCCATTAAACCCATTGCCATCCCATCGAGACGCCATTCAGAAGAAGATCAACAATTTATCGCCAAAGAGATATCTAGCCTTTTGGAAAACAAAATTATTGAGCCTAGCGTGTCTCCGTGGAGGGCACAAGTACTAATAGCAGGAGGAGGCAGCCACAGGAAAAGAATGGTAATCGATTACTCTCGGACAATTAATCGGTACACTGAACTAGATGCCTACCCCGTTCCTAATATAGACTCCATTGTAACACGCGTAGCTAAATATAACTATTTTAGCCAAATCGACCTCAAAAGTGCCTATCATCAGGTGCCGATTCCGGAAAACGAAAAGATCTACACCACCTTCGAAGCCTGTGGGAATTTATACCAATTCACACGCATTCCATTTGGTGTAACAAACGGTGTAGCTGCTTTCCAAAGAACCCTACACTATGTTATTAACACAGAAAAACTGGAAGGCACTTACGCGTATTTAGACGACGTGACCGTCTGCGGAAAAGACAAAGCGGAGCATGATAAAAATCTACAAAATTTCATGGAAGCCGCGAAAAAGTATAATCTAACATTAAATTTGAAAAAATGCATATTTGAAACGGACTCGATTAACCTCCTAGGCTATTCAATACACAATAACTCAATTAAACCAGATAAAACACGCCTAGAGCCTCTCATCAACCTTCCTGTTCCTTCTGATCCAGCTTCGTTAAAAAGAACCCTAGGTTTATTCGCCCATTACTCAAAATGGATTCACAACTTCTCCGCCAAAGTAAGGCCATTAGTAGAATCAAAACTACCCCTCTCGCCTGAAGCAATTGAGTGCTTCTCCAAACTGAAAACTGAAATTACGAAATCCGCCTTGGCAAGTATCGATAATAAGGAGATATTCACAGTGGAGACCGACGCATCAGACTATGCAATCGCTGCAACACTATCTCAGAAAGGTCGTCCAGTAGCATTTTTTACGCGGATGCTCAATGAATCTGAACGCAGACAGCCCTCGATAGAGAAGGAAGCTTGTGCCATTGTAGATGCCCTGCGCAAGTGGAGGCACTATTTACTCGGAAGGCATTTCATACTCGTCACTGACCAACGCTCAGTATCGTTCATGTTTGATCAATCGCATGCAAGCAAGATAAAAAACGAAAAAATTGAAAGATGGAGACTCGAGCTATCTTGTTTCAAATATGATATCAGATATAGACCTGGAAAAGAAAATTTAGCCGCAGATGCACTGTCGAGAGTTTGTGCTATAGTCAAGGAATCTTCCATCAGCAAACTCATTCAACTGCATAAATCACTATGTCACCCCGGCATCGCTCGTATGGTTCACTGGGTACGTTCAAAGAATTTACCATTCTCAGTTGAAGAAGTTAAGAGGATGACCGCTGCATGCCCCACCTGCGCTGAAATCAAGCCCAAGTATGCTAAGAACGAAGGACTACTAATAAAAGCAACCGCTCCTTTTGAAAGGCTAAATGTAGACTTCAAAGGCCCCTTACCATCCAAGACTAATAATAAATACATCTTAACGATTATAGATGAATATAGCAGATTTCCGTTTGCTTTTGCTTGCAAGGATATGACTTCCGAGACGGTGATAAAGTGTTTCCAAGAATTCTTTTTGCTGTTTGGCACCCCAGCGTACATTCACTCAGACAGAGGATCTTCGTTCTTATCAGAAGAGATGAAGAGTTTTCTGACGAGACTGGGAATTGCCAGCAGCCGGACGTCACCCTATAACCCACAAGGATACGGTCTAGTAGAACGTTTAAATGGAACCCTGTGGAAAACCATCCAGCTGCACCTGCAGTCTAACAATCTAGACGGCGACGATTGGGAAAAGGCCTTGCCTACAGCTCTCCATGCTATTCGATCTCTCCTTTCAACTGGGATAAACACGACGCCTCATGAGAGAATGTTTAAACATCCCCGACGATCATGCAACGGTGCATCCATGCCGTCCTGGCTGATGACACCCGGCCCTGTTTATATGAAGAGGAACGTCAAAAATTCCAAATACGATTCCAACGTTGAAGAAGTCGAACTGCTCCAGAGCAACCCTGATTACTCCTATGTGAGACTACCCGACGGCAGGGAGACCACTGTTTCTAACAGGCGATTAGCGCCACTTCCGAGAGCCGAAGACGATGACGAGTGCCTGACTGCCGAAGACGATGACGAGTACCTGACTGGGGATGAGCACGAGACACATCAGCCTCCACAGTCAGAGGACAACCCGTCCCCAAATGAGGATCCACCTATAGTACAACCTGAGGAAAATGTTGAAGTTGTACGCCGCTCTGAAAGAGAACGAAGAGCACCAGCCTACCTTCAAGATTACGTTTCATTCACAGACAGGGGGTGAATGATATGAACTCCTTCATTAATGATAAGAACTCTTTCATTCGTAAGAACTACGAAGTTTCTGTTTCTGACAAGAGTTGTCATATTTTAAATCATATCTTTTCTTTAAAATGTCTACGTTAATTCTTTAGTTGAATAAAGCATAATATTTCTCCATTATAAGTATCTTTGTATGTATCAGCTACCATACAAGTAGGTACGTGATATTAGATAAATAGTAGATAATTATTGGTTATATAGGAGAATCGCAATCAAATGGAATCGAATGGACATATTTATTTATTACTTACATGATCCAGTGAAAAGCCGCTGCTATATAAGAGAACATGGTACCTATTTATCTCTCGTTTATTGTTTTAGGCATACGCTGAAGTATACTCCGTTACACTCATGGATTTACTATGTTACACTCCATCATTTCATTTTATTTTTAGAAAAAATTAAAATACGATACGCAAACAACAAACAAGCAATTTTCTTCTTCTTCTTAATGAATGGCATCTGTCCTTTTCCCATCAATTTTGCCAGTGTCGAGTAGTTTAATGAGAATGATAATTATTACATAGATAAAATACTTTTCCGTCGAGTCATTCAAAGTCGAGTCGGCCCTAATAAGAATATCCAACGTTTTGCCCATTTCAGATTAATTCCGCCTGTGTCGAGTGAGGGTAGTATAATACAGCTCAGCCGGCGTAATTTGGTGGGCCTGAATTTAGCCGTTTGGCGAATCTGCCGTCAGTCATTGGCTAATTACGCATAACGCTATACGTCTGACTTCAGGCCCGCCAAATTACGCCGGCTGAACTGTACATAATTAATGTAGAATACTCTTTCGTCAAGTCAAGCCAGTCATAAACAAGTCGGCCCTACTTGCCTTTGAAAACAAAAGTATGGTCGATGAATTTTGCGAATGGAGCGCATTGTTTCTTAAATTGGTAATCACGGTGAAAGTTTTCATATTGCCTAAAAATGGCTAGATTACTCTTTTCGGGCTAAACCATGAAAGATCGAGTTTACTTAAAGTAAAAAGTGCCAGTTCTAGCCCAAAAAAGGCTAAGGTGGCAGCACTGCTGACAAGACATCCAAGACATAGGTCATACATAATAAATATACATATACAGCATATACAGCCAGCCAACTTGTTTATTGACTGACTTGAAAGTTGGATTCGTTTTCATTTTGCGAAGTCATATAGCTTTTTGTTTTTAATTGTTTTCTGGTGATAATTTGAGTTCTGTTGTGTAATTTCGGTGGTATTTTAACCAACATTACTTGAGGTCTTAGCTCAAAGTGTTAGCAGTTGGAACTATAGTGTATTATGTGATATTCTGGTTTGATCGAAAATGTTTCAGATGGATTTGGAAGAAACGGCCATCTGCATCTTTCTTCCAAAGACAATAAAATTAGATAGGGCCGACCTGACAGACGATTGGACGAAAAAGTATTTTATCTATATGTACAGCCTTACTTAGGTATAAAAACTCCATAAATAGCAGTTTAAGCATTGTTTACTTAAGTAGTGAATAGCGCTCTAAGTACTGCTTAAATGTTTCTTACTCTTATAACATATTTAAGCATTGCTTAGTTATGCATTGGTTGAGCTCTCCTTGTTTAAGGAAATTGACAGTTTTTGATCATTTTCGTGTAAATGGGCTGAATTTTCAAAAAAAAAGTAAAATAATTGACCTGACTGACGTTTGATGACATTAAATTTGACATGTTACCCTGGTTTGCCGCTTTTTTCAAATTCTGCTGTTACATGAAAACTAGAAAATTTTGATACGGGTATGGGTACGGGTTTACGGGTGTCTTGGGACAAATCATGGCCAAGAATTTCTATGATTCTCCTCATATTAACTTTTGAAAATCGGTACCTCCCTCAGAAGTTTTCTTCTGAGAGTTCAACGAGCGGATTCCACCTTTCTTTGAACTCCCTGGCCCCACTGCTGGATTAAGATTGGGCCGATAATAATTATTCCCAACCGCGTCGCGAAAAACCGCACATTGTTTATGTCTTGCATCTTTTATACAAGTTTTATTTTAGGAAAATATTCACAGTTGTATTGACACAAAACAATAGCACGACATTAAAGCCTTTTTCTTTTTAACCGACTTCCAATCAAAAAGGAGGAGGTTCTTAATTTCGGTTGTATTTTTGGTTTACAGAGTAAAAATCAGCTACCTAAGATCGCTAAACAAGGGGTACTGGTAGTTTAATCTGACAGCTTGGTTTTAGAGGCTGTTTAGCCTTAAATAGCGTTTATGAGTAAGAAAATCTTTAAGTGACGGATTAAGCACTATTTAAAATTTAAATAGCGTTTATAAGTAAGGCTGGTAATATATTATCATCATTCTCATTAAACTACTCGACACTGGCAAAATTGAGCCGAAAAGGACAGATGCCATTCATTAAAAAGAAGAAGAAGAAGAATAAAGTGACAAAAAAATCTGAAAAACTTCGAGGACTTGGCGGAAGAACTTTGAATCCAAGCCAGCACAAAATAAAAAATAAACCCAGCTCCCGGCTCGACACGTCACAAACGTAAGACTAGGCGGTATGGTCTTAGTACTATAGCCTGCTTCAAAAGGAGCGAAAAAAAAAAAAATCGACACGACACGTGTGCATTGCTGCATTGTCATTGAATTGACTTTCAAACAATACTACTTGTTTGTGGACCGTGTGGGCAGCGCAAAGCAAATTTGGTGTCGTGAATTCGTGATTCCTAATCTCAAATCAGGATACTCTCTATATTCTGTTCGATTCTGTTCTACATCGGAAGGCAAATGAAATTGTGGAATGGAGTCTTTATTGAATCATTTTACGAATCCGTACGCCTCTGACGCATGGACTCGTTCACCGACTCTTTTGTGAAATGAAGAATCACTAGACACTGTTGCATCAAGCAGTTATCAAACGTTGTGTGCATTGATCTTGCCAAGCCAGCCGTGTGAATTGTGAAATGGACGCAGAACGAGGTTAGAGAAAAGGACGCGTTCTCTCCACCGTCCTCATAATAAATGGCAAACGCTTCATTTTCTTCTTCTGCGGCTTAGCCCGTATACATCCAAAATTGGAGTTGGCTGTTTTGTCGAATTCCTATAAAACAATTTAACCTCCACATGAATACAACAAAGTAGTGTATTATCACTGGGAAAAGGAGAACCGTGAAATGCAGTCGGCTGATTATAGCTTGTTGTCATTGTGTTGTTCAATCAATCCAAGTACTTGTGTTGTTATAAATTTTTGTCATTCCAAAAAAATCATGGAGCTCTTCCACCATGTGTTAAATACAACAAAACAAATCGTTGTTGATCACAATTAAAAAGTGTCTATTGACAACATGAATCTCGGTTCTATTATATTGTTCAATTAATTGAAGTCTCTTGAATCCTCAGTGAGTTTACTTCGATATGATTCTCATGAAAGGTTTATGCATTGGCAAGTTGGTCCCAAGCCGAGATGATTTATTCACTCTCGTTTTTGATATCTGACCGTGTCAGTTCCTTAATGTCCTCCCTGTCTTCGAAAACTTAAGTACTTTTGGTAACTGGCCCTTAATAGTGATCATGATTGCCTTTTATTCCTTTTTTAAATGGATGGTTTTGTTTCTCTCCAATTTAATTTGGTAGTAGCTTCAATTTAGCTACAAATGAATGTTGGAATTTGTGTCTGTCCATAGCAAAAAATATTGTTGTGTGTAATATCACCTGGATTGAAAATGTAAATAGTTGAAGTGAATAGTAGAAAGGGTTGTTGGTTAAAGTTCTAAAATAAGTCAAATAAAAATACTTTATTCAGGAACTACAAGAAAAAACTAATTAAATTAGTTTACTAATTTAATTAATATTAATTGTGCCATATGTGGCATCACTAAAACTAATTGAGCATATACCCACAGGTCTATTATAATGTTTAGCAAACATTAAAGAACTCTCTGACCAGCCCGCTGTCTTCTGGATTTGGTCAATGCTGACCCCAGATCTGTGTGCAGCAGATGTAGCAGCATGCCTGGTGCTGTGTGCTGTGAATACTTTGGTGTCAATTCCAGCTTCTGTTAGGGTTCGTTTAATCCAGCGGCTTATTGTTTGTGTTGATGCAGGGTTATGTGGTTTCTTAAATGTTATGATTAATTTGTTATTATTATTTCTTAGAGGTTAGATTGTCAGTAAAAGGTATTCTTCTTGTCTTATTGACTAGATAATAGATACTTTATATGTCAGGTCTCTATGCAGTGCCTTTGGAGACATTTTGGATAATGATGTGGGGCAGAACAATTTTATTTTCATATCTTATACCTTTAAACGAGAAAATCTTGTATATATATATATTTAGGATCTCGGAAACTGCACCAACAATTTTCACGAAATTTACTATACAGGGGTTTTCGGGGGCGATAAATCGATCTAGCTAGGATTCATTTTTAGAAAATGACGAGAAGTTGGTGTTTTGCAATAATCAAACATAAACTCAATATACGACTGTTCCTGCCATCTATTGGCGATTGTGAGCTAACTGCAAGCTAGATGGCGTTGTTAATTAAAAATAAGCCAATAACGATACGACTCTTCCTGACATCTATTGGCAAATAATAAAACTATTTTTTTTAAACCCGAGCGAAGCTCGGTCATACCGGCTCGTATGATTTAAAACATAACAAGTTTTACTGGGTCGTAGAGAGCTCCTACATATTGTACGATTTAATTTTTTATTTGATTTGCAGACACAGAAGCTCTGGACGCTGTCAAATTCTGAGGTTGTCCTTTTACAAATCAAAAATAGTCTAAAATAATAGCAGTGAAGTTCCAGTGTGGTGCCACTTGTCTTCACTTAGTCAGACGTATGCAATGCAATAATACAAATATAAATTCTCTAAACCCACTCGTAATTCATGATCGGTCCGAATGAAAATTTGAATGTGACGGATGTATGTTCGGAATCTTAACCTCAAATAGAAGAAACCCTAAGAGCCTGTCCAGATGGAGCGTTTTACGCGCGAGTGCCCTCGCGCGTTTCAATTTATATTGCGTCCAGATGCCGCGTTTTACGCGCGCTCCTACCAAATAGTTGCGCGCGTTTTACGCGCGATTGAGGAATCGCGCGTAAAACGCGCGTAAAACGCCCCATCTGGACAGGCTCTAAGTGCTACTTTTTGATTTTCGTAACCTTTTTATTTTGTGATTTTTGACGGAAATTGATGTGGAATGGCTCCTAGATTTCTTAAAGCCTAGTTTGCTCTGCGTTAAGAATATCTATAGAAGGAACCGGCGCCTGCGCAATCAACTCAATATAAGTATTATTCCCAACTTAGACTTTGTAGGAAACTACAACTTATCTAATCTGTATGTTGTGTTTTTTATTAAAAGTAAAAAATAATATGCTAGCCTACTAATATTAGGCTAAATAAAACAAAACTAACTAAAGTAACTTTGGTTATATATCACATTTGACATAAATCAATTAAACAGACTTAAAACTGAATTAAAACAATAAGGCATACACTGTCTGACAAGCCCACACAGCTCTAAGGCAGTCTTGATTTCCAGCAAGCTTGTGATTTCTGTGAGTCTCTGTGTGCTCGTTCCTCTTCTACTGACCTCCGAGAATCAGATGCAGCTTTCTTGGCTAGATGTTTTCTATCAAATCATACCTGCAAGATTAAGAAAGAGCATGAGATTTTTTTTATAAATAGCACTAGGTTTTTTTGACTTTAAAAAAATTTAAAGTAGGTACCTTTTGCCACTGCTGAATTGTTTTGATACAACCACCCATGGAATTGAGACTTGCTGACGTTTCGGACAAATTTCCCTGGGGCACAGTGTCCCAAATGACACTTTGCTTTGCGAGCGTGTGGTGACTTACATATAAATTAAAAAAAAACAACAAGTCTCATTCACATAGCGTATATTTGGCATAAACCTATATTCTTGTGTACGATCACATAAAAATATATCAAAGATATTTTTTAATTATAAAATAAATAAAAATATATAAAAGAACCGATTTCTCAAAATTGTGAGAACGATAAATCTGTTATCGCGTGCCGATGTGCACATAATTCCACCATTTCCTGGTCTCCTCGTGTACAGGCCGGTCTGGTCGTACTTTTTTAAGGGCTACCATTTCATAAATATCTTGGACCAGGAAATTCTTTAAATGAAGGAACCCCAGTAAACACAGCGGATAGCATAGCACAAGATCACGACTTTTCATATGAACAAGACGTGTCCAGAAATAGTATTCGTTTTGCACAGTGATGCTATTCGTTTGTTTACTGATAATTTTGTCAGTAATTTAAATAATCCTTGGGAAAGTATTCCTAGTGCTATCGGGGCGATCGGGTTAACCGCAAAAAAATATTTTGAAGGCGCCTTTGGTCAAGTTTATCCCGCTCCAGATGCCAGCAGGTAAAAAAGCGTCTCACGCAGGACAAGTTGCGTACGGAGAATTACAAAAAGCTTACTCTAGAGGCTATAAAAAATTATCAAAAGTTGAAAAGGACAAGTTTGGAGGATATAATGCCTGGAAAAAACACGATAGAGGTGGTAAGCTCATTTTAAATGCTTCCAGATATCGAGCCAATACCGCCAGCGGATCTAACGACAACAACGCAGAAGCCGGTCCTTCCAACGCCCCAGATTCCTCCGACAGTCCAGCTGAAGATTGGGATCCTGCATTATTCGACACTACTTTTCTTGACTCTCCTGCTATGGCTGACATTCAGAATAATTTGCCGAATGCTGGTACGGGTTCGCAAGTGGCTCAATCCGGTGGTGCTGGAGGCGCTACCATGGACCAGGGACTGGAGAGAACAGGAGGAGGATCTGGTGCTGCTGGAGCGTCATCGACCCTTATCATCGATAACCTTGTCATCGATAACCTTGTCATCGATATTTATTATTTTAGTTTCCCAATCCTCAAAATTCACACACCTATTTCTAGACAATATATTATATCTTAAAAGTAAGTAAAAGAAAGCAGCAGGGTTAGGCTTCTTTTTAAAATATTTCAAAAACAGCGCAGGTCTCCAATGTAGACGTTCCATTCTTGAGTTAAATGCTTCGTTTTTAGGAAAACAGTCATTGTTTGATAGAACAATTATAGGTGTCTTGTTGATTACCACATCAGATTGGTATTTGACCTTGGCATTACACGCATCACCGCCAAATAAACATTTCAGCGTTTCTTCAGCTGCGGGTTCGAAGTTTGGTTCATTCCATAGTATCACACGTCTGTTGACACATTCTTGTATAGGAAACCCACTATATTTATTGAAATTTCCCATTTGCCCGAAATTGATAATTGCATTTATAACACAATCAAAAAAAAAGTTTTTTCCTGCATTAGGCGGAGACAGTACAAATATGCAATTCTTTTTCGGGATTCTCATGTCCAAAATTTTAAACAGTATTTGCAAAAACGTGAAAACATTATCTTTGTTATTGTTATTTTGGAATAGAAGTAGTTCTTCCAATACATCTACAGATGTCGGAATGTCAAAATAGTGTTCTTCAATTCTATTCCAACGGGCTGTGTATACAGGGTGTAATCGTTAAGTGTGCACAGGCGATTATTCCGTAACTATTGCAGA
Organism: Thera obeliscata; assembly: GCA_947578465.1. NCBI lineage: Eukaryota > Metazoa > Arthropoda > Insecta > Lepidoptera > Geometridae > Thera > Thera obeliscata. The sequence continues at coordinate 11,719,936 of OX387918.1, read as the reverse complement.
TATCAAGAAACTTTAAACTGATATCGAAAGTACTTTACCTAATGAGTAAAATGACATTAATAACTTTTTAAAAATAAAACGAGAAATATCCAAAAAAATTACATTAATCACTCCCATACATTTAGTATGAGATAGTAGAAAGGTTTTTCAAATTGAAAAATACAATAAATTGGCGGGAACGAGAACCCGCGATAAAGAATTTGAATTTAGAACGAACACCAAAGAGTATCTTTCTTTTTGTTTTTATTTAGTACCTATGTTGCTTTTCAGCTAGTTCAAATCAATACAATATTGAAACAAGGTTTATTATAAATTTGAAGTGGTAAGATAATTAATCTACACGTGTATCTACTTGAAATTCATTAATACCTTCATATCGTACATAATTATAAAATGACAAGGGTAAAATGAGTAGGTACTATTCCACTTAAAATAAGGAAACTAAAACCTTTCTACTATCTCATACTAAATGTATGGGAGTGATTAATGTAATTTTTTTGGATATTTCTCGTTTTATTTTAAAAAAGTTAGTAATGTCATTTTACTCATTAGGTAAAGTACTTTCGATATCAGTTTAAAATTTTTTGATATCTGCAATAGTTACGGAATAATCGCCTGTGCACACTTAACGATTACACCCTGTATAAGCCTTTCTATGTTTATGGTACGCGTCTTCATAAATATTTGGCGTACAGTCATATCGACGACTTTCTGCTGTTGCTGTACTTGTTGCTTTCTTGTTCCAGTACTTGTATTTTGATTGAGTCCACCATTTTGTATATATAATATTTTGAGGGGGAGTAATTATGAAGCTGTCTAAGTACTTTTCTAGTTCCGCGGTTTTCTCTCCACCTTTAAGTTTTTTATTTCTTGTATTTTGTTCATAATTGTGGTCTTCAGTTGATCCACTAGCTTCATCGCACTTGAAGTCTCCGATGTCACAATTGTCTTGCTGCGCCATTCCGCTTTCTTCCACCAGTCCTGAGGCTTTGAGCGACAACACTCGTGAAAGTCGTAGATCTCCAACTTTATAACCTTGTGCCCACGTTCTCCCGGCGTAGTGAGCGTAATAACATCTCCTCGGCTCTCTAAAGAGATAGATTGTGAGATTCGCCCAATGGTCGACGCTGTACTCGCCGCTTGCATGAACGCGTCTACCATATCGTCGAAGGCCTCTGGTTTGAACGACGGATGATCCCCTCCCTCGTCCGAGTTGCTCTCGTTTTCCGTCTCTGCTGATCGATTCTTTTGAAAAGAAACTCTTTTCTTGTTTTTCTTCCGGGGTGCTACTTCTTCTTCGCTTTCGCTCGAGGCGTCCTTTGTGATATGCCTTTTCTTCGTCGCTTTCTGAACTCGAGTCGTTTTCTCTGTAGTCACAGGCTCCTCCTCCTCGGACTGGTATTTGGTAGTCTTCCAGGGCTTGGATGTGCCTGCAACGGCAAGTGCATCCTGAGTATGCGCAGTCGTGGACGACATGGATGTGTTTGTTATGTTGGGCGATGAGTAAGACACCTCCGTTGAAGTTTGTTCTGTTATCAGGTCTGATAACGTGTCGAATAAGATGTTGTCGAAAGTTCCGATCGAATCCACTGCTTGGAGATTCCCATATATCGTGGAGAATCCGTCTCTTGATAGCCACCCCCTGAAATCCTCTAGAGATACGTGTTCTAAATTGGTTAAGTCTTTTTGTATATTCGTAACGAAGACCTTGAGAATTGTTTTCATTACTCCCCATACTGTGTACTCCACCTTCAGTTTCTCCTTCATGATCCGAGTTTTCATCCTGTTGAGCAATTCCAGTGCGTGTACCACTATTGCTACGTCCCAATATGCTATCAAGCATATTATCAATGGATGGGCCAGAACTTCTTGTTGTTTCTGAAACATCGTTTTTCCGATGGGCTGTTCTGCTGCTGTTTTCTTCTTGGCTGCCCTTTTCACCATCTTTTTTTTCATCGCCGCTGCAACTGGATTCTCCAAGATTTTCTGCGTACATGCCGTTTCGTCCTCCATCAGCGATGCTTGAGTCCCCAAGTTTGGTAGTAGAGAAATACTCTGAGATTGTTCGTCGCCGTCCGAGATTTCCGTACAATGAAGTTCTGGCTGGTAATTCTTCGAGTGTGAAGACTCTCCCTTCGAATAAATTTTGTCGTTTAGATCCCCGTTCATTTTTTTTCTTACAAACGCGAAATTCAAAGTTTTTTAACACGTCCAGCTTGGTTAGATGATCGCTTTAAACTAATTCGTTAACTTGAAAATTTTCCTTTTATTCCACACCCACACCAACAATAATCACCCATTGTTAAACATATACATGTGCTTCGCACGTACGTATGTTTAACAATGGGTGATTATTGTTGGTGTGGGTGTGGAATAAAAGGAAAATTTTCAAGTTAACGAATAAGTACTACCTAAGTGTTGTTCGTGGTACATTTAAAGATTCAGGGATCTCTCGCTGTGTTCGTCCTTGACTTTGAAGCAACACAGCTTCAGCAACTTGAGCTGAAGTACGGGCCATTTTGTTTCGATTCTGGAAGCAAAAATGAATACAGATTAATTAAAAAATAAAAGAAACAAAGATTAAGAAATCCTTTCCTGATAATCTCGAGGTAGAAGACTTTGAACTCGTTGTACGTGAAACCGATGCTTTTTTTCGGCTCTTTGTTAAATACGATGAGCAGTGATTTTGGGTATTCCCGTTCTTTGTTCAATTCCACGTACGGAAATACTTCGGTCACCTGCGACCTCTTGCAATACTTCTTGCTCGAAAGGAAACAGGTCTACCTCCAACCTGTATTTGATTAGGGAAACGGCTGCCCTCTGTGAGGGAACGGTGCACATTAACAAACACGCTCTGGGTAGCGCTCACTGTCCTACTGTCACTTTTTTGAAGGAACCGTCTTCTGCTTAGCAGCTCTTCCGAGCGGGAACACAGAAGATTACGTTTGTTATAGCCCTGCAGGCAAAGTGACTGCGGGTTCAGCTTATTTCTCGGGAAGGCAGTATCCTCTCCTGAGCAGGCGCTACGGCCCAAGACCCAGAACTGCTTGGAGGTGGCCTGGCGCGGCTCCTTGCCCCGGCGGTGGCGGTGGCGGTAGCGTATCTCTTCTTCCGAAGAAGTCGAGTCTGCCTGGTTGCTGAAATAACATGCTATATTAAACCTACCCTCACTGCCAGTAGTCCAGATTAGTTGCGACCCGCGCAACTTGGCTCTGATAACGGATTTTTTTTGAAAGTAATACTTAAAAGGTCTTATTAATAAACGTAGACTAAACTAAAATTAAGTTTACTCCAAGTTTTAGACCAGAAGTAGATAATTTTTATATTAATAAAGAAAGAGTAAGGAGGAAGTATGCTAATACGAATCTACTCAATTTTCGTGCGTCGCAAGCAAACTGTTAAGAGTTAGCCGCTTATTTAGCCGACCGACTGAATTATCACTTTACTTTTGTTGTACGAAGGGAGTGGTTGTGTTCGTCACGATGGATATTTTTGAAGTAATTGGTATCTTAGAAGCGCTCAAAGAGGATAAAAGGAAGCACTGGGTTCACCCATTATACAAGAAAAGGTTGAGCATTGGACAATTTCACACTCTTTACCCAGAACTAGGAAACATCCAGAACATTTTTACGACTATTTCAATATGACTTCTCATACATTTGATGAATTGTTGAAATCTATAACCCAGAACATAGCTAAAAATAATATCACAAGTGATACATTATGTCCCGAAGAACGGATTACTATAACTCATATTCTATTTATTGACGCTTTAAAGCTATCAGTCTTAAATATTGATCCTTCTGCGTACCGCTTCATCCTACTGTCACTTTTTTGAAGGAACCGTCTTCTGCTTAGCAGCTCATCCGAGCGGGAACGCAGAAGATACGTTTGTTATAGCCCTGCAGGCAAAGTGACTGCGGGTTCAGTTTATTTCTCGGGAAGGCAGACACAGCTTCAGCAACTTGAGCTGAAGTAAGGACCATTTTGTTTCGATTCTGGAAGCAAAAATGAATACAGATTAATTATAAAATAAAAGAAACAAAGATTAAGAAATCCTTTCCTGATAATCTCGAGGTAGAAGACTTTGAACTCGTTGTACGTGAAACGGATGCATTTCGGCTCCTTGTTAAATACGATGAGCAGTGCTTTTGGGTATTCCCGTTCTTTGTTCAATTCCACGTACGGAAATACTTCGGTCACCTGCGACCTCTTGCAATACTTCTTGCTCGAAAGGAAACACAGGTCTACCTCCAGCCTGTATTTGATAAGGGAAACGGCCGCCCTCTGTGAGGGAACGGTGCACATTAACAAACACGCGGTGATCTGGGTAGCGCTCACTGTCCTACTGTCACTTTTTTGAAGGAACCGTCTTCTGCTTAGCAGCTTATCCGAGCGGGAACGCAGAAGATTACGTTTGTTATAGCCCTGCAGGCAAAGTGACTGCGGGTTCAGCTTATTTCTCGGGAAGGCAGTATCCTCTCCTGAGCAGTCGCTACGGCCCAATACCCAGAACTGCTTGGAGGTGGCCTGGCGCGGCTCCTTGCGCCGGCGGTGGCGGTGGCGGTAGCGTATCTCTTCTTCCGAAGAAGTCGAGTCTGCCTGGTTGCTGAAATAACATGCTATATTAAACCTACCCTCACTGCCAGTAGTCCAGATTAGTTGCGACCCGCGCAACTTGGCTCTGATAACGGATTTTTTTTGAAAGTAATGCAGGCTGCAATACTTAAAAGGTCTTATTAATAAACGTAGACTAAACTAAGATTAAGTTTACTCCAAGTTTTGACCAGAAGTAGATCATTTTTATATTAATAAAGGAAGAGTAAGGAGGAAGTATGCTAATCCGAATCTACTCAATTTTCGTGCGTCGCAAGCAAACTGTTTAGAGTTAGCCGCTTATTTAGCCGACCGACTGAATTATCACTTTACTTTTGTTGTACGAAGGGAGTGGTTGTGTTGGTCACGATGGATATTTTTGAAGTAATTGGTATCTTAGAAGCGCTCAAAGAGGATAAAAGGAAGCACTGGGTTCACCCATTATACAAGAAAAGGTTGAGCATTGGACAATTTCACACTCTTTACCCAGAACTAAGGAAACATCCAGAAAATTTTTACGACTATTTCAATATGACTTCTCATACATTTGATGAATTGTTGAAATCTATAACCCAGTACATAGCTAAAAATAATATCACAAGTGATACATTATGTCCCGAAGAACGGATTACTATAACTCATATTCTATTTATTGATGCTTTAAAGCTATCAGTCTTAAATATTGATCCTTCTGCGTACCGCTTCATCCTACTGTCACTTTTTTGAAGGAACCGTCTTCTGCTTAGCAGCTCATCCGAGCGGGAACGCAGAAGATACGTTTGTTACAGCCCTGCAGGCAAAGTGACTGCGGGTTCAGTTTATTTCTCGGGAAGGCAGACACAGCTTCAGCATTGCTGAAGCTGTGTCTTCCTTCCCTCAGCTCAAGTTGCTGAATCAGCAACTTGAGCTGAAGTAAGGACCATTTTGTTTCGATTCTGGAAGCAAAAATGAATACAGATTAATCAAAAAATAAAAGAAACAAAGATTAAGAAATCCTTTCCTGATAATCTCGAGGTAGAAGACTTTGAACTCGTTGTACGTGAAACGGATGCAGTTCGGCTCTTTGTTAAATACGATGAGCAGTGCCTTTGGGTATTCCCGTTCTTTGTTCAATTCCACGTACGGAAATACTTCGGTCACCTGCGACCTCTTGCAATACTTCTTGCTCGAAAGGAAACACAGGTCTACCTCCAGCCTGTATTTGATAAGGGAAACGGCCGCCCTCTGTGAGGGAACGGTGCACATTAACAAACACGCGGTGATCTGGGTAGCGCTCACTGTCCTACTGTCACTTTTTTGAAGGAACCGTCTTCTGCTTAGCAGCTCATCCGAGCGGGAACGCAGAAGATTACGTTTGTTATAGCCCTGCAGGCAAAGTGACTGCGGGTTCAGCTTATTTCTCGGGAAGGCAGTATCCTCTCCTCGTAGACTAAACTAAGATTAAGTTTACTCCAAGTTTTAGACCAGAAGTAGATAATTGTTATATTAATAAAGAAAGAGTAAGGAGGAAGTATGCTAATCCGAATCTACTCAATTTTCGTGCGTCGCAAGCAAACTGTTAAGAGTTAGCCGCTTATTTAGCCGACCGACTAAATTATCACTTTACTTTTGTTGTACGAAGGGAGTGGTTGTGTTCGTCACGATGGATATTTTTGAAGTAATTGGTATCTTAGAAGCGCTCAAAAAGGATAAAAGGAAGCACTGTTCACCCATTATACAAGAAAAGGTTGAGCATTGGACAATTTCACACTCTTTACCCAGAACTAAGGAAACATCCAAAAAATTTTTACGACTATTTCAATATGACTTCTCATACATTTGATGAATTGTTGAAATCTATAACCCAGTACATAGCTAAAAATAATATCACAAGTGATACATTGTGTCCCGAAGAACGGATTACTATAACTCATATTCTATTTATTGACGCTTTAAAGCTATCAGTCTTAAATATTGATCCTTCTGCGTACCGCTTCATCCTACTGTCACTTTTTTGAAGGAACCGTCTTCTGCTTAGCAGCTCATCCGAGCGGGAACGCAGAAGATACGTTTGTTACAGCCCTGCAGGCAAAGTGACTGCGGGTTCAGTTTATTTCTCGGGAAGGCAGACACAGCTTCAGCAACTTGAGCTGAAGTAAGGACCATTTTGTTTCGATTCTGGAAGCAAAAATGAATACAGATTAATTAAAAAATAAAAGAAACAAAGATTAAGAAATCCTTTCCTGATAATCTCGAGGTAGAAGACTTTGAACTCGTTGTACGTGAAACGGATGCATTTCGGCTCTTCGTTAAATACGATGAGCAGTGCTTTTGGGTATTCCCCGTTCTTTGTTCAATTCCACGTACGGAAATACTTCGGCCACCTGCGACCTCTTGCAATACTTCTTGCTCGAAAGGAATTACAGGTCTACCTCCAGCCGGTATTTGATAAGGGAAACGGCCGCCCTCTGTGAGGGAACGGTGCACATTAACAAACACGCGGTGATCTGGGTAGCGCTCACTGTCCTACTGTCACTTTTTTGAAGGAACCGTCTTCTGCTTAGCAGCTCATCCGAGCGGGAACGCAGAAGATTACGTTTGTTATAGCCCTGCAGGCAAAGTGACTGCGGGTTCAGCTTATTTCTCGGGAAGGCAGTATCCTCTCTTGAGCAGTCGCTACGGCCCAATACCCAGAACTGCTTGGAGGTGGCCTGGCGCGGCTCCTTGCGCCGGCGGTGGCGGTGGCGGTAGCGTATCTCTTCTTCCGAAGAAGTCGAGTCTGCCTGGTTGCTGAAATAACATGCTATATTAAACCTACCCTCACTGCCAGTAGTCCAGATTAGTTGCGACCCGCGCAACTTGGCTCTGATAACGGATTTTTTTTGAAAGTAATGCAGGCTGCAATACTTAAAAGGTCTTATTAATAAACGTAGACTAAACTAAGATTAAGTTTACTCCAAGTTTTGACCAGAAGTAGATAATTTTTATATTAATAAAGGAAGAGTAAGGAGGAAGTATGCTAATCCGAATCTACTCAATTTTCGTGCGTCGCAAGCAAACTGTTTAGAGTTAGCCGCTTATTTAGCCGACCGACTGAATTATCACTTTACTTTTGTTGTACGAAGGGAGTGGTTGTGTTGGTCACGATTGATATTTTTGAAGTAATTGGTATCTTAGAAGCGCTCAAAGAGGATAAAAGGAAGCACTGGGTTCACCCATTATACAAGAAAAGGTTGAGCATTGGACAATTTCACACTCTTTACCCAGAACTAAGGAAACATCCAGAAAATTTTTACGACTATTTAAATATGACTTCTCATACATTTGATGAATTGTTGAAATCTATAACCCAGTACATAGCTAAAAATAATATCACAAGTGATACATTATGTCCCGAAGAACGGATTACTATAACTCATATTCTATTTATTGATGCTTTAAAGCTATCAGTCTTAAATATTGATCCTTCTGCGTACCGCTTCATCCTACTGTCACTTTTTTGAAGGAACCGTCTTCTGCTTAGCAGCTCATCCGAGCGGGAACGCAGAAGATACGTTTGTTATAGCCCTGCAGGCAAAGTGACTGCGGGTTCAGTTTATTTCTCGGGAAGGCAGACACAGCTTCAGCAACTTGAGCTGAAGTAAGGACCATTTTGTTTCGATTCTGGAAGCAAAAATGAATACAGATTAATTATAAAATAAAAGAAACAAAGATTAAGAAATCCTTTCCTGATAATCTCGAGGTAGAAGGCTTTGAACTCGTTGTACGTGAAACGGATGCATTTCGGCTCCTTGTTAAATACGATGAGCAGTGCTTTTGGGTATTCCCGTTCTTTGTTCAATTCCACGTACGGAAATACTTCGGTCACCTGCGACCTCTTGCAATACTTCTTGCTCGAAAGGAAACACAGGTCTACCTCCAGCCTGTATTTGATAAGGGAAACGGCCGCCCTCTGTGAGGGAACGGTGCACATTAACAAACACGCGGTGATCTGGATAGCGCTCACTGTCCTACTGTCACTTTTTTGAAGGAACCGTCTTCTGCTTAGCAGCTCATCCGAGCGGGAACGCAAAAGATTACGTTTGTTATAGCCCTGCAGGCAAAGTGACTGCGGGTTCAGCTTATTTCTCGGGAAGGCAGTATCCTTTCCTCGTAGACTAAACTAAGATTAAGTTTACTCCAAGTTTTAGACCAGAAGTAGATAATTTTTATATTAATAAAGAAAGAGTAAGGAGGAAGTATGCTAATCCGAATCTACTCAATATACGTGCGTCGCAAGCAAACTGTTAAGAGTTAGCCGCTTATTTAGCCGACCGACTGAATTATCACTTTATTTTTGTTGTACGAAGGGAGTGGTTGTGTTGGTCACGATGGATATTTTTGAAGTAATTGGTATCTTAGAAGCGCTCAAAGAGGATAAAAGGAAGCACTGTTCACCCATTATACAGGGTGGCGCAATAGAACGTGCATTTTTAAAATAATTATTAAAAAATAAATACAAAAGGTATAGTTAAAATAAAACTAAGCAATTATTAAGTGATAACTGAAGTTTATTTTTTAAAAATAACATCATCTAAATGATGACCCTCTCTACGTTGGCACTCCTCTAACCGCAAACGGAAATTACCGAAAACTTTCTTAAGTAGTGCTGGTGTGATAGCTGCCATTTCACCACGAATATTCTCCTTGAGCTGACTGATGTTTCTCGGATTATTGGTGTAGACTTTGTGTTTGAGGTATCCCCACAAAAAAAAAGTCAGGAGGCGTCAAGTCTGGACTGCGCGGAAGCCATGGGATATCACCTCTTTTCGAAATCAGTTTGCCAGGGAACATCTGCTTCACAACCGCCATGGAGTCATTTGATGTGTGACTGGTAGCTCCGTCTTGTTGGAACCAAGTCCTAGAGTTCTTTATTCTTGAATTTTCAAGTTCTGGGGCCAAAAAACCTTCCAACATCGCAACATAGCGAGCGGTATTAACAGTGATGTTTTGCCCCCGTGCGTTTTCAAAAAAATAAGGACCAATCATTCCTTTGGCAGATATTGCGGTCCAAACTGTCACTTTAGGGCTATGTAACGGTTTTTGATGTTTGAGTCTGGGATTTTCACTATTCCAATAACGACAATTTTGGCGGTTTACGAACCCATTCATATGAAAATGTGCCTCATCAGAGAAAAGGATGTTTTCAAAATTTGAAAACCGATTGAGCATTTCATTAGCAAATGTGAGCCGTGCTATGAAGTCAGAGTCTTTCAATTCTTGAGTTAATTGCAGCTTGTATGGATGCAATTTAAGATCCAAGTTTAAAATTCGTTGCAAACTTCGTCGCGATATGTTTAGGACAGACGATCTCTTGCGAGTAGACATTTGTGGATCTTCTCGTACCGACTGCTTAACACTCTCAATATTGTCTTCGGTCCTAGATGTGCGTGGACGACCTTTCGCGTGTGGTTTAAACGTCGATCCAGTCTCTTCAAAACGCTTTATCCAGATTTTAATTAAATTAGCACTCGGAGCCTCCCTAATTTGCCGTACACCTTACTCAGAACAAAATAGTCGCCTGACAACTACGTACGAACGAGAGTTTTCGTAAAATGCGCGCACGCAAAATGCGCGACGCTTCCCGTCGAAGTGACTCATAGTGACTAAAACTTTATGAACCGCGCTACCCAACGATATCGGTCTCCCCCCGCCCACGCCCCTTCTACCCCGCAAAAAAAGATGATGCAATATGCACGTTCTATTGCGCCACCCTGTACAAGAAAAGGTTGAGCATTGGACCGTCTTCTGCTTAGCAGCTCATCCGAGCGGGAACGCAAAAGATTACGTTTGTTATAGCCCTGCAAGCAAAGTGACTGCGGGTTCAGCTTATTTCTCGGGAAGGCAGTATCCTCTCCTGAGCAGTCGCTACGGCCCAATACCCAGAACTGCTTGGAGGTGGCCTGGCGCGGCTCCTTGCCCTGGCGGTGGCGGTGGCGGTAGCGTATCTCTTCTTCCGAAGAAGTCGAGTCTGCCTGGTTGCTGAAATAACATGCTATATTAAACCTACCCTCACTGCCAGTAGTCCAGATTAGTTGCGACCCGCGCAACTTGGCTCTGATAACGGATTTTTTTTGAAAGTAATGCAAGCTGCAATACTTGAAAGGTCTTATTAATAAACGTAGACTAAACTAAGATTAAGTTTACTCCAAGTTTTAGACCAGAAGTAGATAATTTTTATATTAATAAAGAAAGAGTAAGGAGGAAGTATGCTAATCCGAATCTTCTCAATTTTCGTGCGTCGCAAGCAAACTGTTAAGAGTTAGCCGCTTATTTAGCCGACCGACTGAATTATCACTTTACTTTTGTTGTACGAAGTGTAGCATTTCATTTATTTTGGCAGGATAGTTTTTCGTATCAGTCGAAAGCTAATGGAGAGCTATTTAAATTTACGCGCCAAGACGCAAGTTGGTGAGTGAGTTGTTGAAACGTTGCAAGGGCGACCTCTGGCAACGAATAGAAACACTAAAAATGGCTAGGCAGATGGCTGGCGAAGAGCGCCATCTGTTAAGTAGTAGCCGCAAAATACAGGATTTGACAGATGTCAACACTTTTGTGGGTAGCGATGTTCTTATCGAACGGTGTCTACTAGTGACATCTGTTACGAAGTAGTCGCATGTCGATAGGGTCGGAGAAGGAGAGAAATAGGGTTTAGCTTGTGTTGGAAAAGGACAACGTTTTCACCATCAGCAAGACGCGAGTGCCTCCATTGGCGAGTAGTGTAACTAACTAAGAAATAAACTATATTAGCGGGTGAATAGAAATAATTTGGTTGGGTCGATGTGTGAAGCGAGCTCGCAATTTCAGACATTAAAAATGCTGGCTGGAGAGACGAATATGCCGTGGATTATTGGAGCAAGTGTTCTGGAATATTCGTTGGCGCAGCTTCGTCTGTAATACCCAAATCTGGTTAGCGAGGACTCCTCCACAAACCCAACGGTGCCAGGGTGCAGCTTTCGTACGTACCGGCGATTCTTCTAGGCTCGGCGTCTTTTCCGTGGAATGCCCCACGTTGGGCGCCATTTTGTAACGGTGGAAAACTGGGTGCAGACAGGCAGACCGACTATTTCGGCTGCGTTGGCCCTGACTAGCTCAGTTGGGGTTCGATGTTCCTACCGCACAAAAGATTTTTATTCTAAAATAAAATAAATGTTAGAAATCAGTTACAGCGTTTTATTTAAAGAACACATACCTCTTACATGACATGTACATTAGCTTAGGAATGAAAAATTGAAACTGCACAGCTATGCTATCTTATATACTATATAATCCTAAAGTGATCCTTCATTTACATGACCTTAAAGTGAGCTCAAATAGCTACTTAACTACAAATTTATATGCTCAGCTATTAACCAGAATAGAGGTTATCCACATGCCAGACTATCTTTCTTACAAATGAACCTACTACTAATCAATAAGTTACAAATACATTGAACGCTACGTTCTCTGACATGGGATTGAACAAAGAAATTTAAAGGGACACCTTATACATCTGAGAGGTTTAATGACCTCACGGGACAACAATATATTCCTTTACATAAAATGTAAGCAATGGCTATCATGGATACATGAGAGGTTCAATGACCTCGTGGAATACATAAAAATCAATAATGCTTATATTATTTACACGGGATGTTTAGTGACCATATGTTCAAACTTTATCCAAACCATAGCTCTCAAGCGAGCACAAATTTATTCAGGGAGAGGTTACTGCTTAGTGTGTCGGAGATGTGGATATTTGAATTTACCAATCCCAAGGCCCCGGATGACCCAATTAAATGAAACCCACAGAAAACTAACTTGTGAGTCACCCCTGGCGTCCGCCTCTAAAATAACCCAAGCGACCGTATTCTGACCGACAGGATGGTAAGATAGTAAGACGCACGACAAAGACGATGGCAATTACCACGTCAACGAAACCCTACCTATTGACAACAAAAATAGCACTCTCTACGGCAGCAAACAATCTCTTGGAAACAAACAATTACTGACAATTATTGACAACAAAAATAGCACTCTCTACGGCAGCAAACAATCTCTTGGCAACAAACAATTACTGACAATTATTGACAACAAAAATAGCACTCTCTACGGCAGCAAACAATCTCTTGGCAACAAACAATAGACCAGGATTCCACGGAAAAGACGCCGAGCCTAGAAGAATCGCCGACGAAGCTGCGCCAACGAATACCATCACCGCGTGCCCAGAGACGAGCCCCAGCACACGAAGCCAGCATTCTCGCTGCCGATACGAGCCGACTGCAAGCTGGGCGAGCGCCCATTTCTGTTTGCTGACACCGTCTGCGTGGCGCCTCCCTTTTCTTTCGCCTGTGCGGGGGCGCGAGACACGTGGCGGGGGCAGTCGGCGACTGCACGGCAGGGCACGTGGCGGCAGGGCACGTGGGTGACGTCGCACGTGAACGATAAGCGCCCGTCGGCGATTCTGAGGTGGGCCAGTGCCAATTTATTTTTATGCGGAAGGAGTAGGCGCGTCAGGACAGTTCTCCGTGGAGTCCTGGTCTATTGTTTGTTGCCAAGAGATTGTTTGCTGCCGTAGAGAGTGCTATTTTTGTTGTCAATAATTGTCAGTAATTGTTTGTTGCCAAGAGATTGTTTGCTGCCGTAGAGAGTGCTATTTTTGTTGTCAATAATTGTCAGTAATTGTTTGTTTCCAAGAGATTGTTTGCTGCCGTAGAGAGTGCTATTTTTGTTGTCAATAGGTAGGGTTTCGTTGACGTGGTAATTGCCATCGTCTTTGTCGTGCGTCTTACTATCTTACCATCCTGTCGGTCAGAATACGGTCGCTTGGGTTATTTTAGAGGCGGACGCCAGGGGTGACTCACAAGTTAGTTTTCTGTGGGTTTCATTTAATTGGGTCATCCGGGGCCTTGGGATTGGTAAATTCAAATATCCACATCTCCGACACACTAAGCAGTAACCTCTCCCTGAATAAATTTGTGCTCGCTTGAGAGCTATGGTTTGGATAAAGTTTGAACATATGGTCACTAAACATCCCGTGTAAATAATATAAGCATTATTGATTTTTATGTATTCCACGAGGTCATTGAACCTCTCATGTATCCATGATAGCCATTGCTTACATTTTATGTAAAGGAATATATTGTTGTCCCGTGAGGTCATTAAACCTCTCAGATGTATAAGGTGTCCCTTTAAATTTCTTTGTTCAATCCCATGTCAGAGAACGTAGCGTTCAATGTATTTGTAACTTATTGATTAGTAGTAGGTTCATTTGTAAGAAAGATAGTCTGGCATGTGGATAACCTCTATTCTGGTTAATAGCTGAGCATATAAATTTGTAGTTAAGTAGCTATTTGAGCTCACTTTAAGGTCATGTAAATGAAGGATCACTTTAGGATTATATAGTATATAAGATAGCATAGCTGTGCAGTTTCAATTTTTCATTCCTAAGCTAATGTACATGTCATGTAAGAGGTATGTGTTCTTTAAATAAAACGCTGTAACTGATTTCTAACATTTATTTTATTTTAGAATAAAAATCTTTTGTGCGGTAGGAACATCGAACCCCAACTGAGCTAGTCAGGGCCAACGCAGCCGAAATAGTCGGTCTGCCTGTCTGCACCCAGTTTTCCACCGTTACAAAATTTGATATTCCTCTTCTGTAGCCGTGTAGTGCGATCCATCCACAATCGGTTCTCTGGCATGAACCAGAAAAAATGGTGAGAATTTGGTGGTTTCGTTCACGGCGCTATTAATGGCGAATTGGATCTTATGGATGTTCTGATCCCAGGACCTGTGGTCGTCTTTCACATACGCCGCCACGGCCGTCATGACCGTCTTGTTATAGCGTTCCACCAAATTCACCTGTGGCGTGTAGCGTGGTGTATATATTTTGTGGATATTTTTGAAGTCACCTGTTGTTTCGCAAAATGTCAGCCTGGAATACCAAGGGAAAAGTTTGCAGGAGAATTAGGTCTCCTGGCAGATAATACTCAAGGCACACCAGGCGAACACGAGAACGTACAATCTCAGGAGAAGAGAAGCGACAGTGAAAGTAGGGGACATCGTCTGGAAAAGAACCCATCCGCTCAGCGACGCGGCAAAGTACAAAATGGCGAAGTTATGTCCTAAGTACGAGAAATGCAGGGTGAAAGTGGTACTGTCACCACTGGTCTTCGAGTTAGAGGACATGGACGGGAAGATTTTAGGGTCTTGGCACATGAAAGACCTAAAGGTTTAGGGTTTCACAACACCACAGTAGGTGTTGTGAACTGTATGTGAATATTTGGTTTGGTTTTATTTTGTAGATTTTGGTTTGTTTTTTTGGAAAATGTTTCGTTGTATGTCTAAAGGGCAGACGGGTGAAAGGACTACATAGGACCAGGCGTGAGATGGAGTTAGGTTTCTTGCAGGGAGGAGCAGAATGGATGAGCAGAGCGTACCCACCACGAGGGGTAGGGTAAGTACGGGCGAGAGGACGCGTACCCACGGTTCCACGTAGGGTATCGCTAGGCGTGAATGGTGATGTTTGCAAAGAAGGGTATGTAGATTAGACATTCGCGTAATGAGAGATGAAGCATGTAAGAATGATGGATGTATGGCGATAAGAAAGGGGAGGCAAGAAGAACAGGTATCGACGTCGCCGCAGATGGGTCCACTCTGATAGCCGGTCTCCCGCGACAATGACGTGCAAGTGTGTTTGTATTTTACGGTTCAAGGACGAACCGATTGTTTCAGCTGCACAAGTGACGACTTGAGAAGACCGCTAGTTTTATGAGGCCACGCCATGGTAGAAGGGATCCCCGGGCGTGGAGGGAATGTACAAGGATTGTATAAAGTTTTTTTTACAGGAGAATTTGTTTTAGGCTAGTTTAGTAGATAAGGAATTGTACGATTTTTTTTTTACAGTGATAAGGAGTTTGGTTTGTTCTTATATTTTTTTGTTCGTCAAGTTTATTTTGAGTTGTAATATGTGTATATGGTTATGGTTAGATAAGGCTTTTCATTTCAGTGCCAGCGCTGAGGGCAGCGCAGTTTCACTAAGTGTAGTGAAACTTTTAACGGCCGGGGGGGTATTGTAGCATTTCATTTATTTTGGCAGGATAGTTTTTCGTATCAGTCGAAAGCTAATGGAGAGCTATTTAAATTTACGCGCCAAGACGCAAGTTGGTGAGTGAGTTGTTGAAACGTTGCAAGGGCGACCTCTGGCAACGAATAGAAACACTAAAAATGGCTAGGCAGATGGCTGGCGAAGAGCGCCATCTGTTAAGTAGTAGCCGCAAAATACAGGATTTGACAGATGTCAACACTTTTGTGGGTAGCGATGTTCTTATCGAACGGTGTCTACTAGTGACATCTGTTACGAAGTAGTCGCATGTCGATAGGGTCGGAGAAGGAGAGAAATAGGGTTTAGCTTGTGTTGGAAAAGGACAACGTTTTCACCATCAGCAAGACGCGAGTGCCTCCATTGGCGAGTAGTGTAACTAACTAAGAAATAAACTATATTAGCGGGTGAATAGAAATAATTTGGTTGGGTCGATGTGTGAAGCGAGCTCGCAATTTCAGACATTAAAAATGCTGGCTGGAGAGACGAATATGCCGTGGATTATTGGAGCAAGTGTTCTGGAATTTTTTTTTTTTTTTTTTTTTTTTTTTTTTTGTGAGCCAGGGGTGACTCACAAGTTAGTTTTCTGTGGGTTTCATTTAATTGGGTCATCCGGGGCCTTGGGATTGGTAAATTCAAATATCCACATCTCCGACACACTAAGCAGTAACCTCTCCCTGAATAAATTTGTGCTCGCTTGAGAGCTATGGTTTGGATAAAGTTTGAACATATGGTCACTAAACATCCCGTGTAAATAATATAAGCATTATTGATTTTTATGTATTCCACGAGGTCATTGAACCTCTCATGTATCCATGATAGCCATTGCTTACATGTTATGTAAGGGAATATATTGTTATTCCCTGAGGTCATTAAACCTCTCATCTATATAAAGATGTCCCCTTAAATTTCTTTGTTCAATCCCATGTCAGAGAACGTAGCGTTCAATGTATTTGTAACTTGTTGATTAGTAGTAGGTTCATTTGTAAGAAAGATAGTCTGGCATGTGGATAACCTCTATTCTGGTTAATAGCTGAGCATATAAATTTGTAGTTAAGTAGCTATTTGAGCTCACTTTAAGGTCATGTAAATGAAGGATCACTTTAGGATTATATAGTATATAAGATAGCATAGCTGTGCAGTTTCAATTTTTCATTCCTAAGCTAATGTACATGTCATGTAAGAGGTATGTGTTCTTTAAATAAAACGCTGTAACTGATTTCTAACATTTATTTTATTTTAGAATAAAAATCTTTTGTGCGGTAGGAACATCGAACCCCAACTGAGCTAGTCAGGGCCAACGCAGCCGAAATAGTCGGTCTGCCTGTCTGCACCCAGTTTTCCACCGTTACAAACCGTTTTTTTTTTTTTTTTTTTTTTTTTTTTTTTTTTTTTTTTTTTGATAGAATTGTTTTCAAGTTTGAGGTTTGAAAATGCTGGCTGGAGAGACGAATATGCCGTGGATTATTGGAGCAAGTGTTCTGGAATATTCTGGGCGGAAGTTTGTGGCTCGAGGTGCGGGGATGTGGTAGCAAAGGTGATAAAAGGCGCGTGCGGAGCCGCCGGGGGCATTCCACGGAAAAGACGCCGAGCCTAGAAGAATCGCCGGTACGTACGAAAGCTGCACCCTGGCACCGTTGGGTTTGTGGAGGAGTCCTCGCTAACCAGATTTGGGTATTACAGACGAAGCTGCGCCAACGAATATTCCAGAACACTTGCTCCAATAATCCACGGCATATTCGTCTCTCCAGCCAGCATTTTTAATGTCTGAAATTGCGAGCTCGCTTCACACATCGACCCAACCAAATTATTTCTATTCACCCGCTAATATAGTTTATTTCTTAGTTAGTTACACTACTCGCCAATGGAGGCACTCGCGTCTTGCTGATGGTGAAAACGTTGTCCTTTTCCAACACAAGCTAAACCCTATTTCTCTCCTTCTCCGACCCTATCGACATGCGACTACTTCGTAACAGATGTCACTAGTAGACACCGTTCGATAAGAACATCGCTACCCACAAAAGTGTTGACATCTGTCAAATCCTGTATTTTGCGGCTACTACTTAACAGATGGCGCTCTTCGCCAGCCATCTGCCTAGCCATTTTTAGTGTTTCTATTCGTTGCCAGAGGTCGCCCTTGCAACGTTTCAACAACTCACTCACCAACTTGCGTCTTGGCGCGTAAATTTAAATAGCTCTCCATTAGCTTTCGACTGATACGAAAAACTATCCTGCCAAAATAAATGAAATGCTACAGAAGGGAGTGGTTGTGTTGGTCACGAGTCACGATGGATATTTTTGAAGTAATTGGTATCTTAGAAGCGCTCTAAGAGTATAAAAGGAAGCACTGGGTTCACCCATTATACAAGAAAAGGTTGAGAATTGGACAATTTCACACTCTTTACCCAGAACTAAGGAAACATCCAGAAAATTTTTACGACTATT
Source organism: Thera obeliscata (assembly GCA_947578465.1). Classification (NCBI taxonomy): domain Eukaryota; kingdom Metazoa; phylum Arthropoda; class Insecta; order Lepidoptera; family Geometridae; genus Thera; species Thera obeliscata. Next base: position 11,701,794 of record OX387918.1, on the reverse strand, counting down.
TCAATATGACTTCTCATACATTTGATGAATTGTTGAAATCTATAACCCAGTACATAGCTAAAAATAATATCACAAGTGATACATTATGTCCCGAAGAACGGCTTACTATAACTTTGAGATAAGTAAATAATTAGCGCTTTAGGATTTTAAAAAAATATGTTATTTTGTTTTAATACAAAGTCACTTTCGCATTTATAGTTTTTAATATAACAATCACTTTTCAAAATTGCTGTATAATTAAATTGAATTAGGAACAAATATGATAACATTAAGTTGGTAACCAGTCATTCCTCGTCTTCAATGTGGTTTGAATCGCCTCGCAATATTGCTTCTATGTCTTCTACTTCCGCTGAAGAACCTGTAGAGCTATGTGATGGACTGTTTCGAGGGTAGTTTTGCACATTTGGTGTACTGCTGCTTCCACTCGCATAGCCATACTGATGTGGGTACTGGTAGGCATTCGTCCATCCAGTTTGCATCATACCACCGTCATAATTATTATGTACACTATATTTTATATTTTTAATAATTTTCATCACTTCAAACCGAAATTCATAGTTCTGTGTTGGGGACATTGTCTTCATTTCCGGTAAAATATTTAGTGGAAAGTTCATATCTGGATCGTTTTCTCTTTTTTTTTCCATCGAGTTAATTAGTGCTTTCAAGAAGCACTAATCAGAAAACACAGTCATCTTTTTTGGTCTACTGACATTACCGAGTCAGTAGAATCATTTTCATCTAAAATAGCGCTACTGTCGCTAGACGTCTCGGCGCTAATATTGCCAGATGTCTGGCTCGAGGCCGTAACTCATTTATTGTCGAACCATTTCACAACGACTTCGTTCATTGCATACCACCTGGGCGTAAAATCCTCTGCCTTTCTTCTTCAAATTCCTGTTCGTAGGTAGCTTCTCTGATCCTCGTATTCTGTTTTGCCTTTTTGTTCCTAGTGACAATATCCAATATACTCATCGTCGTAAATATTGCAGCAGCTCAATCGACGTGAAGGAATTATAAAAAAACCTTGTGGTTTCAAACTTTTCTTCTATTTTAGCAATAACTTCTTCGTTAGCCGTGTAAATTTTGTCTGCATAGACAGTTTTTACTACATGCTGAACACAAATTTCAGCATTACAGGGACATAGGGGCTTTCATCATTTTATATGCCTTGTATATTTTTTTTTAACTTGTTGATCCTTCTTTCACGGCTTTTTTCAGAAATGAATAATTTCCATCGAGTTCAGCTGTTATTGGTTTGAAGGACCGAAGTTGAATAGATCATCAGTTTCCTGAAAATAAAAAGATGACAGCTTTTTGGAATGCACCAAGGTTCTTTGCATTATATTCTTGTTTTAACAGTTTCACCAAATCTTTTTCAAGAGCACTTTTCTCAAATTAAATATAAAGAAATCGTCTTTAATTGATTTTGTTTTGTTTGTGTATCGAGCCCTGCGTTTCTTCTTTCCATTTTTATTGGCAGGTTCTGTTACTTCCTGATCAGAGCCACTGTCAGATGAAGACATTGTAATTGACCCAGTTAAAGAATTCGGAGACGCTGGTATCTCTAAGCTCCGATGCGTTATTTTTTTCATGAATCATTATTTGAAGCAGAAACTTGCTGAATAATCAAACCATGTGAAATAAATGCATCACAATGGCCACTTGAAAGGCTTGATGAAAACCGTAATCTTTTCACAGGTCGACCTTCAATTCCGGTTTTAACATAAAGTTTTCCATTTCGGTAGACTTCGAAAACCAACTGATATAACCTCCCAGTAGCTTCTAGCTCGCACAAACTTCAATATGTTTTCATAATTTCTTTGTAGTACATATTCAGTTGACGTGGCGTAGCTAACCTCTGTCGTTGACGTGGCGACAATTTACTGGCGCACGTCATATGCCATTTACTGAGTTCCATATATCAAGGATGATAAAGCTCTAAATAAACATGCTCAATCTCCTTCAATGGGAATCACGGTTTGAAGAATTTTTTCTCCATCAATGATCAAAACTTCCTATGTAAATCTCGAATGGTCAAATAACGCCTTTATCTTCGTCCATAAATACAACGCAGTCGTCACATCTTTTATGTGTAGGTACGTACAACGCACTATCATCAATAGTCATAATTGATTTCGCCTTAGTTCTCGTGTTACCAACGTCTAATGGTTGGAGTTTCGCCGACGTATGCGCGTGTAAAGTAAGCATAGTCAACCCAGACTCTTTGGCCAACGCTTTGGCTCTTTGGTTTTATCATTTGGACGTGCTGCTCAATCGTGTAACTTGCCATGGTGATTTAGCATCAGTAACTGAAGAAATAACAACGCATTTGACAGATGCCGTCAAAACAACATAGCCGTCACAAACTGTCAACATCGACTCGCCCTATTTGAAAGACCTTGTAATAATGTAATTTACTTTTTTATAAATTGTAAATTCCTTACTTGCAAAAAAATAAATGATTGATTGATTGATTAGGTGACCCTTTATTATAGTACAATGCTTGACCGATCGATATCTGAACATAATTAAAAAATGCAAAACGGCGGCTGAAATGTTAACCTCTTTGGAGGAAGTTTTTGAGAGAAAAAGTGTGTTTAATAAGCTTTTCTTGCGAAAGAAGCTAATCGCAATGAATTGTTCTAGTGGCCAAAGTCTGCAAGACCACTTCCTACAATTTGATAACCTAATAACCCGATTGGAAACAGCCGGAACAAAAATGGAAGACAGCGACAAGTTAACTCATTTATTCCTTAACCTACCGGAGGAATACAACACAGTGATAACAACATTAGAAACTATGAGTATTGAAAAAGAGCTGACTGTAGAGTTTGTAAAATCTAGACTGTTAGATTCAGAGCTGAAATTGAAAGATAAGAAGAGTGAAGCTGTAGTAGATAGCAGCTTTTATTCATGCTACAAATGCAGAAAAGAAAGACATGACAGTTCAATGTGTAGGACAGTGTGATAAAAGAACTGAAAACAATAATCAACCTTTTAAGCACCTTTGCACGTTCATTTCACTGCCACTGACACTATTTTTAATTTTTTTACATTTATCAGGACTTTCACTAGCATCCCTTATGACAGCAGCCAGGCTTCGGTTTCCCGATAATCGCGCCGAGAATTCTGCTGCACTCACTAACTGGTTAGTGTCGCGTGTGCTGATCAGATCCTCGACTCTTCTCCTTTTTGTTTTGTCACTGGACTCTTCAAATTCCTTACTTGGACGTCCAGCAGCTGCAGTAGATGTTGATGCGAGTGAGTGACGTAAAGACACTTGAAATGTAAAATCTTTTGACATCCACTCTTCATTTTTTGTTAGAAACACTTCTTGGCATTTTTTTGGGCGTAGCATCGTTTTTCTAAATTTGCAGTAAATGCACTGATAGTCTTCTTCAGGTAGGGTTGCCATACTTCCGGAATTTTCCGGACATACAGGTCTTTGTCCGGAATGCGGGGGGAAAATCTAAACCGTCCGGAATTTCTACAATTAAAGTGTTATTTTCAAGACTTCATATTTCGTTAACACGCAATGGAAACCGTACAAAACGTGAGGTCACTGACACGCACGGCAGCATCGCGCCACCGCGCGTCGCGGGCACCTAGCGCTCGGCCGAGTCAAGGCTTCTACATACTGGCGCGACACGCAATGCGACACAAAGACCCCGCGATACGAGCGGTGCCTTTGTATCGCGTCGCGAGTCGCGCTGGTCAGTACAAGCCTTCACGAGATTTATACGGAATTGACAAACACCACTTTGCCTGCCCCTACAATACAAGCCTAACAACACTTCACTAAGTTATGAATTTTAATTGCAATCGTAGCCCACTGTTGACTTTAAAGTTGACAGGGGCATTTTACGTACCTGTATAAATACTTTGCGACCTTATGAGGTATGGCTCGAACTGCGCTCCATCCATATCAATACAAATACGGGCCCGTCGCTGTGTCGACCCGTGAACACGAGGCATTAGCGTAGGATCCTCAACACATTCTGCATGTAGACCATCAAAAACGCTCACTATTCTGTCCCGCATTTCACCAGCACTGTCACATTCCCGATCAAACACTCTTTCTTTCACATATATACAAGAAGAAGTCCAAAGGTGTTAAATCGGGTGAACGAGCCGGCCAGGCGTGCGGCCCCACCCGCCGATCCAGCGGTCATCAAATAGCTCGGTGAGACGCTCGCGGACGGGGCGCGTAACATGCGGTGGAGCGCCATCGTGCTGGAACCATGCTCGACGATATTCAGCCAGCGATACATTATCTAGTCTAGCATATCGTCTAATTGTTCATTTATAAAACAAAGATATGCTGATCCATTGAGGCGCTGCGGTAGAAACACTGGTCCTAGAATTCGTCCGTTCAAAACACCAGCCCATGCATTGACGGACCATCGGGTCTGATGGCCGGTTTCTTGAGTGGCGGACGGGTTCACGTCTGACCATACATGAGCATATTGAGCATTCCTCCTGTTCCACATCCCGTTTCTCGTGAATGTGGACTCGTCCGTCCAAATAATGTGCTCAATGAAGCCAGGCGCACGTTGTTGTCGATTTAGCAGCCAATGACAGTAAGCACGACGACGAACGTGATAATTTGGTAGCAAAGCTTGTACTCGTACTTTGTGTATTTTGTAGGGCCGCATTCTATTCCGGCGCAAAACTTTTTGAACTGTCCAGTGAGAGACTGTCGGTTCGCCCCGGCGCCGTAATAATTTCGCCGCACTTCGTGTGCCCAGGCGAGGATTTTGGCGAATCACGTTTAAAATACGCTCCTCTGTCTGAGCATTCACTTGTTGTCCACCACCTGCCGCCACCGGAGCAATAGGTCGATTTTCTAAACTCGCTGAAAAGCTGCCGTTATCATCAAAATACTTTCTGATAAGGCTTTCCGAGTTGGAGGTGCGTACGTACTGTGAGTTAAGCATGGAAATACATTTTCTAAATTCCACATCTTCGACCATACGTAAGGGGTAGTGCCCCTTAGCAATCATTTTTATAAGCTGATCATCGATTTGTTGGGCACGCCGTGGTGGTATCGGCTTCGTGCTCTGTGTATGTATTTTTATTGATGGCCTATAAAATTAAAATTTTATTGGTAAAAAAAAGTGTTAGGCGTACAATTTCTTTTGGATCTTGGCCCACGTTTTTATCCGCTACCTACCCGTCTCTTTAAAAGGCTCCACATTTTTCGATCGGATTGAGATCGTAGTGGTAAGGCGGCAATCTTAGCAATTAATGATTGTGAGATTTTAATAATGCCTCCACGGCATATGTAGGTGGACCTTTAGAATAGAATAGAATAGAAAATACTTTATTGCACACCTTAAAACTAACAATGGAAAAACAAGTAACAATAATTAAACACAATAATGTACAATGGGCGGTCTTATCGCTGAAGAGCGATCTCTTCCAGACCTTTGTTTTGTTTAATTAATTCAAATAATACAGCTTATGTCCAAGTATCTTCAAAATATACTCCCTTTTCTCGCAGCCATTCCTGCATGTCACGTTTAATACTTGACATTGTAGGTGCTTTATCTATTTGAGTGCGGTGATACGGAGCGTTGTCCATTACCACAAGTGACCTTTCAGGTAGGTTAGGAATGACTTTTTTACTCATCCATTTCAAAAAATTTGTTGAGTTCATGTCATCACATGTGTGCATGTGTGTGTGTATCGATTGATAGTTGAGTTGCTGTGAATCTGAGGATTTGGATTGGGATTTGAACATTAACAATGCACCATTGACAAAACCATTTTCAGTCCCGCATGAGCAATTATCCAACGACTCCCTGATGACTCTGACACGAACATCCCAGGCTCCTCCTCACTTTGCCAGCAACTTTTGGCAGGATAAGTGTTGTGTATATATGTCTCGTCTAAATATACTACAGGTTTTTTCTCCACATTGCGATTTCTTCGGATTCTCTCCAAATATCTTGAACGCCATGCAGTAATTTCATAACTTTCCATTAGTAATTTACGTTTCGATTGACATCGCTTATACTTGAAACCCATGCTATGCAATATACGGTGCAATGTTGTGATGCTTCCTTGATAATTTATGTATTCTCTCAAAGCTGCACGTAATTTAATCAATGTAGGTAATTCCTTCTTCACAACATAAAAAACTGTTTTTTTTGCCGTATAGCGCACAAATCAAATCCATCTAAGTCGAACTTTTTAGGATGCGGGCGACTCTTCCCTGGGGTGACGATAACTTTAGAAGTACTCGCCGCTGTTGCGCCTTCTTTTGTAACTCTCGTTACAGTTTTCTCTGAAACACCTGCAATAAAATGAACAATAAAAAAAAAAACAAACAAAGATTATTTCCGTATCTAATAACATTATTGTTGAATATGACTTTACAAATTTTTATTGTGTTGTATTAATTCCTTTTAAAATTTTCTTTAATAAAAATCGTGCATTAAAAAACAAAAAACTTTATTCCAATCTGTAAATCAATCGGGAAAAAATCTGTATATGGCAGCCCCAAAATTTACCTGTCATGGCGGCGACTCTTTTTTTACAACTTTTGGCATCGTAAATAAACCTTATAACGCACTAATCCAATAATAAACTCACAAAATATCTACTACAACAAACGCACCCTGATAACTTCGACAAACGACAACATGGCCGATCTCCCCATCTGTCATATTTAGTTCCACAATTGTCCGCGGGACTTCTTTCGTGAAATGGACTTGTGGGCTTCTCCCACATTACATTTATTTTATCGTGGGTGGCAATGGAAACAAACCTACGTGGAATGGACTGCCCCGACAATGGATTCGTCCGTCGTGGTGCGGGTAGTAAGAGATAATCGCTAAAAGGACAGTCGCTACCAGGGGGGGTACGCTTAAAAAACCTTTCATTTTGAAGACGACAGCGCCAACTGGTGCCAAGGTGACAAACTAAACAGCAGCCATTTTTTGACGTCATGACAGGACGGAGATGGGTGAATGTCGGATAATTCAACTTGATTCATTTCATTCATTGTCTACCCTCTTTTATTCTGCCGTTTGGATTTGATGTTAATGTGCTTTATTTCGAGGTTATTTGTTAGTCACAAGTAATATTTTTTGAGAATTGTTAATGGAAATAAACTGAAAGAAACTGATCGGAAGAAAATTATACAAATATAAAAGAATATGTGATGCCATTTTGACCCCAGAGACAAGATGGAAACTGGAAGTCATTTAAAACGATCAGCAATCCCATCAATCGATGGATGATGAATCCATCATAATCGTAAGTAGAATCAAATTTAAAATTCAAATATGTATCACATTTTATCATGCTAGTAAGCTATAATTCTTGAATACTTATATAAAATTAACAATTTTATTAATTAATTCATAAAACTGATCGGCAGTCATAATATAAAATTAACTTAAATAATATAAGTTTAACATAATGGAAGGATACTGGGTCTGGACTGGGGACACGTATTTTACACAGCAATACTACATACACAGTCAAAGGTGCAAGCCCGCACGCAAAGTATGCTGACAATAAGATTGCATTTTTGTATTTTAGGTCTGCAGCAATCCTCGACTACCTTCATGGAAACAGACCATAGTTATTCTTATCCGATGAGACATGGTTTCCAATCAATGGACATAACAAATTTACCGGGTCCCTCCAGGGTGATGATGGACATCACAAATTTACCTGGTTCATCAAGTCTTGCAGTTGAGTCACCAGAGTCTTGCAGTTGGTGTAAATCGGTAAATAGAATATTAGAAGTTAAAATGAATTATGATGGAGATGATGCAGTCAATATAGCGGCACAAGAATATTACAACAAGCATCCAAAAATACTACGTTCAAAAATACTCCTAGGTTGTGGCTTTTTTCTATAAGATTGTAGACGTTTATTGATATTTTGATCACTTGCTTGTACAGGGCTATTGGTATATTATAAATCTACAATTGCAATTTTTCATTGAGAATTTTAATAGATTTCGGTGACATTTAGTCACCAGTGTTAAGTAAAAATCGCACCCCAGGAATCTATAAATACGTACTATACGTATAGCTTTTCAGGTATATAGCTGTATAGCTAGCGTAGCACAGGTATACTATATATAATTATATATACCTGCATAGCTATAACTATACATCTACAGTTGTTAGCTTTAGTTCCTCTTCCAGGCACCAGGTAGCAGCACTTTCCATAGATGCCATTAAAACGATAGAGTTGCCACTCTTCCCCTCCATAACTATACTCTTTGGTCGCTACTCGCTCGCCGCGTTGTCGTGCAAACCTTTACGTATAATATTAATAATAAAGTAATTTCGTGCTGTACAAGTGTTTATATGCTTTAGACTTAACACAAGTCTAGCTCACACTGAGGGAATTACGTTCTTTCGTCCACTCCGATGAAATTAACGAAAACTCTCGTTCCACATGAGCATTGTGGCCTGGGATTGCAAAAACATATTGACACATTTTAAGAAGATTTGCTTTTCTTTCTCCTTATTCGGTTTTTTTCAAAAAAGTATTTCAATTTTTCTTGCATGTCTTTGGCTTTCCACTCATCGGTCATTTCACATTCAATAAACGATTTTAAGTACATAAATTCTTCATACATTGAATCATCTACTATTACATCTTTTTCATTTAAATATCTTATAGTTTCTTCTACTTGTCGCCATTGGGGAACATCATTTAAAATCATCCAACCAAAAACATCAAATTATTGGCTCTCGCCCAGCCTGCAGCCGGCTCGTAGTGGCAGCGAGGATGCTGGCTCGAGTGCCAGGCTCTCGTCTCTGGGCACGCGGTGATGGTTTGCGCAGCTTCGTCTGTAATACCCAAATATGGTTAGCGAGGACTCTTCCACAAGCCCTACGGTGCACACAGGGCCGAATTGCCAATTTAGGATGACAAAAATAAAGTGTAGGTTTTTATTTACTTCCTGACTTGTTAGTTATGTATTATAATTGTTACAAGGTAGAAATAAAATTTGGAGATGGTACTATCAACAAAAAAAAAAGAATTAAAAAAAATAAGCTTTATTTAAAGTATTATGTAAATTAAGTCCTTAAATTTAGTTCTATTGCTACCTACAACTCATCGTCATCCATATTATTATCGGAATCTTCATCATCTCTGTTTTCAACTTCTTCGCTACAAAGATATGTAGGCATCCGTAACATTCCTACAACAACATCATTATATATCTCTCTTTGTTTCTTGGGATTTTCCCTGTGACTAGTCACGACAGGATCCGATGATACAAGCATCCAGTGAAGAATATCCGTATTAGTGTTTATTCTGGACGTTTTCCGGGAGTAATATTGTCGCAATTTTTTGTAATTTTTGTGACTTGCTTCAATCACATCTTCTGATAATTGCCCTACTGGCAATGCCAGAGATTTAATAATGTCAGGACCGTGAATTAAAAGTTTATGTACACTTGCACTCATTTTGTACCATTTATACAGATTGATCGCCATTTCAGCTGTGCCGATGCAATATGTCCTAAATTTCTCTTCGTCTATGTAATGTCCGCAGGAAATGACACACAAAATATTTGAAAATCTTTCAATTAATTCTTTGGACACACCTGTGATTCGAGATACCAGATCGGGGTTTTTAAAAAAATTTCTTGCTGTTTTGCCATCGTTACTGTTGCCCCCTCCTTGTTTTGGCTGGTCAACAACAAGTCCCATTTCTTTGTAAAAATCTTTGCATATTTGATTTTTTCGTACTTTTACTTTTTCCTGTGCTTCCTTGCCTCTAGCTTGCCATTGCTGCAACTCCAATTTGTAAGAAATATGCAATAAATATTCGTAGCATCGGAGATGAGCATGTAAAATGGAAATACCAAATTTGTATGTGCCTTCGTTGCATACTCTTCTTTTTATATTATTTAAGTCGTTCATCTGCGTGGGTGTAGCTTTACACACGTTACAGGCTTGTGTACTTTTGGTTTCTGTTAAAACATTGACTGTTTTACCATCCAGCATTGTGCAAATGGGGATATGTTTAAAATGTATCGATCTGTCTCCTAGAATCATGTTTGTGTGCTGCAACTGCCTTATTTGATGCTCGATCTCGTGGTACTCATCTTTAGTGTTCTGGTCATTTTCTTTTTTTAATTTAAACGAAAGTGGACGACAGTATCTGGTGGAAGATGGAGTCTGATTTTTCCAATAAATTATTTTCTTCCTTTCTTTCATTTGCGATAACTCAAGGGGCACAATTTAAATTACGTATAAAAAGTTAAATTACGAAATAAAAATAAAACAATTAAAAATTAAATGACGTTATTTCCTATTTTAAAATAGGAATGTAAAATTATAAACAAATAAGTCACTTACACAGGTAAATGATCACAAAATATACATTTATAAGCCAGAGCTTCGTCAATTTTATAATAACTTTTAGATATTAATCTATTTTATATATTATATGTTCAGAGTTCAGTCTTTGTTGTCGTCTTCATATTGGATATGAACACACTTTCATTCTTGGACAGAAGTTGTTCTAGTCGATTCCGCTTCGCAAATCGTTCTTAACAATCATTTTAAATTGTAACCTGTCAAAGTTAACTCAGTGGTTTTCTTTAAACGATGGGGTGCCTGGCTAGTCTGGGTTCTTAATTACGTTAGGGCTATAGAAAGATAGGGGGCGCCACGAGCTTTATTCTTTGATTTGGACAAAATCTTGAAGTCCAGCAAAACGAAACGAAGCAGATGTGGTGATTTGCTTATTAAATGAAACACTAAACAAAAACACTAGCCGTTCTATCAATTTACAGGTTTCAACTGTATTAGCAAAAATCCCAAAAATGAACACGTGGCGTTGCCATAATAATAAAAAATAGCCTTAAACATAAAGTCGTTGTAAGTATTCCATTTTTATGAAGATATCCAATCATTAGCCATTTATCTAGACGCAAAGGCTGGTCTTATATCACAATCGTGTGTAACTCAGTACATGATTTATTTATATTTATTTTCGTAGGTACGGGCCGTGCCCAGCAGTGAGACGTAATGGGTTGAAGATGATGATGATGAGGTAACTTTTATAATAATGTTTGTACGCCTAGAACAGATCACAGTGGCACATCAACAATTTAATGTAACGTCTTTATTATCTGTGTTTCACATAATATAAAGAATTGAATTGAAACAAAACTGATTTGGTATGAATATTCCTAATTCTTTCGACGCGCTCGCTAATTTTTGTGGTTCATGGTGTATTCTAATTTCAAAATATCTTAAAGCTAAGCCCTTTAAGAACATTGTGATTATCAATGTAAGAAGACTCAATAAAATGATCACTCGACAAAATGGTCGTTTCAAAGCACCCCTGGACCGAAGCTCTATACGAGCGATGTCTGTCCTGCGGTAACCCTAAGAGACAACGGTTTGCCTCTATTCAATTTGAAGTTAAGGTAGCAAGTTTCATCCCTGTTAAGTGCGAGGCCTTTGGATCTAAACCACGCCTCCAGGCTCTCGACTACTACGTGACTACCATTAAAAAATTTTTTTTGTTTTTAATTAACACCAAGAGTGTTGGATAAATCAATTCAAGTACACATAAGTAAAACATTCAGAAGTTAAGCTATCCAAACAAAAGTCAGTTCGATAAATCAGACGACATCACCATCGAAGTCATTTCTACATTCTGTTTCTACATCACCATTCAAAGTCAAGCATGGTTGTAATAGTAACCCATCAAGAACAATCAGATTGTGATACTTATACTCCCTCTATAACTCATACAGAATCATCGATTTCCGTAAAATCATTTCAAATGGAGTCTACATCCGACACATGCCTGTCTTTACCTAAATTTGGTTAAAGTTCTTGATGATGTGGTAACTGTAACTTGTGGTTTGATTAATTTACAAGTTTTCAAACACATTATGAAATTTCTGCATTTTCATTTTCTATTCTATACTTTTATATAAGTAACAACGGATACGCATGGGGTTCAAAAACTTAATAACACTTTCAAGAAAGCCTGGCATATATCGATCATCAAAGGTTATAATGAAATATCTACATTTTTACAAGTTGAAAAATCTGGGCCTGCAACACAAAAGTATCACTTTCTTTAAGACCATTTAGGTACATTTGCATTTGTATCTGGGCAAAGCATTTATTGCTGAGTTTCTCATTTTTTATGTAATTGAGATAAAATTCGTTGCTTAAAGGACATTTTATCTCCACAATACTATCCTGACATATACCATCAGGGGAACCTGCCAACATTGGATATTTTTGGGATATGAACAGTCCCACTATTCTTGATTTTTTTCTCTAGTTTCTTGGTATTTTATTTTCAAAATATCTACCTTGTTTCATTGCTGGTGTGTCTGGTATCTTTCCCTACATGATAGTAGAAATCAGAGCCATCATCGGTCTGGCACCGACTCACTTCATAAGCTCTAGACTAGAAGCTGTTACCCTGCCGTTCCTCAAAAGAAAAGTTCGTACCAATAGTTATTTTTTATACAAGAGTGCAAAGCTGCTTTTTAACCGCGTGCTCAATTTTGATGACCGAGCAAGCGCAGGATACTAAAATTTTACCACGAGCGGAGCGAGTGGCTTAAAAGTTAGAATCCTAAGCGTTGGCGAAGGAATCAAAAGAGCACAAGGTGAAAAATCTTTGCACTCGAGTGCAACACGTAGCTTTTCATCCCACCTCAGCGAGGAAATGACTAAATGCAAAAAAGAACATAGCGCGACTAAAAGTAACACACCAAGAAGGTTCCGAGTATGAGTTTTTAATAAGTTTAAAAAGGTTGTATGATATATTCGGCACCATGCAGGTAGAAGAAAATAGGTTTAATGATGTTTTGAATTCACAAATACTCCAAGAAGGTTACGAGTGCGAGTTTTTAACAAATTAAAAAAGGTTGCATGATTAATTCGGCACCATGGAGGTAGAAGTAAATAGGTTGTGTATTCACAAACTTAGTGAACACGATATTCTAAATTCAAATTTACTTTATCCTCTAGAGCAGCGGTACTCAAAGTGTGTTCCGCGGAACCCTAGGGTTCCGCGCTACCCCTGTAGGGGTTCCGCAAGGATTAAGAAAAAAAAAAACTAAATAATTAGTAACTGTTTCATTGTTATTTTATTATGATTCTATAATAAAGAATACACTTTTAAAAACTACTGTTTTATTGTAGAGTTCCGTCAAGTATTTTGCTTGTCAAAAGGGTTCCGTGACCAAAAAAGTTTGAGAACCGCTGCTCTAGAGGATAAAAACGGCTTTTGCAGTCAGATATTGAACAGCAAAAACACACTTTTCTGAGCTGGTGGGATGAAAAAGATATTTTTGTACTGGTACCTGGTTTAATTTCAATTTTGTTTATAAGTTCAATTACTTAAAAATAAGTCACAGCACTCTTCTTTATATGTAAGCACAAGTTGGTGCATTGAGACGCTAAATTAATCACAAATATAATCCTGCTGATGTTTTAGTAGCTCGCAGTTGTTAACTTTTCTCTAGTTTTTCCTTTTTCTAAAAATTCAAAATTCTTAAAAAAAAAAAAACCCGTGCGAAGCCGGGACAGGCCGCTAGTACAAAATATAATAAAACACTAAACTATTGAGCTCGTTACATAATGGTCAAAAGAAGAGTAGATGCGCTCTTGTCTCTCTCCATCTCCATGATGAGACATCGGTGTCCAGCCTCTCCGCAATGAGGTGAAGGTAGCTGTTGGAGCTAAATGGCTAATATGTATGATATATATTTATATGAATATTTATAATGTGAAGTGGAGAAGGCTGAACAGATGTAGAAGCTTTTTGTGTCGAGTGTATGTTGGCATTTCCTGAAGAATAACCATAATATTGTGTCGAATAGGTTTCATAATTTTGATTATGCGTGTACTTTCTAATTAACTGTAATATTGCTGATTGAAAATCAAGTTTACAATTTTCGTCAATTTTTTTTACATGTGGAAGCAGCGACATCAGAAATTGCTTATCGGGGTCATTTTGGTCGCTTATTTGATCATGTTTACGTTTTAAATTTTCCGAAAGTGTTCTGAGAATTTCATTTTCTGATTTTTCGGCCCTTTTTATATTAATGTTTCTGTTTATTTTCGGGCGAGATGTTTCCGCATCATTAGTTGCATTAGTAACATCGGTAGGCGGTCTCACTTCTTTTAAGGAATTCAAGAACGATAGATGATTGAAATAAATGTAAATAAATGTTCACTTTTTGTCCTCTATTACTATAACTATCACTTTTTGAATCCCAAATCGCAGGACGGGACTGTATCTCTGATATAAATAATTCTATATCCATATTTATCTACCTATATGAACTACAGACTACGTGCGTGCGTTACCGTCGACTTACACGGTTAACTGAGGCAAGGGAGAGAAGGTCGCGGAATCGCGCGAGTGGCGTGTGGCGGCTTTTTGTGTCGGCGTTTAGTGGCCGGTGCGAGCCACAAGATGCAAGCTGCGACGATTTGAAGCGTGTGGCCGCCACCGGCGCCAACCGTGTGCGGCGAGTCCATATAAAATGTATGAAAATTACAGGAAATATGCCAGTGGCGGCGTTTTGTGGTTGTGGCCGGTGGCCCGTGTGCGGGAGCCCTTACATATCGAATAGGAGCAACAACTGTAAGATCATGTGATACGTGTGATCAAATTTGGGCAACAATGCAACCAGTTTACATGCCTCAAAGGACAGAAGAAGATTGGGTTCAAATTGCAGATCAATTTTATGCTCGAACTAATTTCCCTAAAGTCATTGGTGCCCTCGATGGCAAACATATTCGGTTAATTCAACCAGATAACTCTGAATCTTCATTTTTTAATTATAAAAAATACCATTTTAAGGTGTTAATGGCTTGGACTGATGCCGATTACAAATTTATTTATATTGATGTTGGTGCATGTTCTTGCGATTCAAGTGTTTTCAAAAACTCAAATATGGGAAAAAGATAAGAGAAAAATAGTTTGAATATTCCGAATGGAAGAATATTGCCCCATGACGATAATGGGAAAATATGCCGTTTTATCTTGTGGCTGATGATGCGTTTGGGCTTTCCAATACTATTTTACGTCCTTATGCTAAGAGGGGCTTATCTTATGAAAAAAAGTCTACAATTATAGACACACAAGAGCTCGCCGGATGGTAGAATGCACTTTTGGTATTTTAGCCAACAAATGGCGAATATTTCATAGAGGGCTCGATGTAAACCTAGATTTTGCAGAATCTATAATAAAAACATGTTGTGTACTACTTAACCTCGTACGAATTAAAGATGGAATACAATTCAAAGACACGTTTTATGACGCTCCACTAGAAAATATAATATCTCATGGTGACAACAGAGGCAGAAACCTCACCGGAGGTATAAGTGTCCGACAATACTTAACGTCTTATTTTGTTTCTCCTCAAACCTTGGCAATACGATATAGTATAAAATGTCTTTTTTAATAAATAAATAATACAATGCACGAAACTAACCTCGTTTTCTTTTATTTTCTGGATCTAATTCCAACCATCCAGATACGACTTCCATGCAAACTTCCTCCCATAGCTTTTTCTTCAGATTGATGTCTGAGTACTCTTTTGGACTCTTTAAGTAAAGCGCAGACCTTTTTTCTACGCTGTTAATTAACTCCGTGTCGTCCGCAATAGCTCCCGCCATGGCGACAAGAGACGTGGCGCCGCACAGTGGGGCAAGATTCTTAAAAAGTGTCGTTAATTCATAATTATATTTTAGAGTGGACGTTTCAATATGACGAGATAGGTTTATCAAAAAAAGGTAGGTATAAGTATGTTATCAACTTTATTTACATAATATTATATAAGTATAAACAATATGATATTTTTATGTCTATTACATCTTAAATTATAACTACCCTAATCACTTTCATCGCTACAATCAGTATCCTCATCATATTCAGAATTAATTTGAGTGTCATCATCCGTAGATTCTTCACTTGGCTGTATTGATGGAGGTATCAGAAGATTTAGAACTTCTTGGGGAAGTGAAGTTAACTTTTTTTTTGGCAGTTTCCTTTTACTTGTTATCACAGGGTCTGATGACAACAGCAAGAGGTTGAAAATATCAGCGTTAGATTTCTCGCGACTGCATTTTCTAGAATGATGTTCCCTGAATTTTTTAAAGTCCTTGTTCCGGGCTTCTTGGGCCTCTTCCGTTAATTGGCCTATCGGCAAAAGCGCATTCCTTATTATTTCTGGCCCGTGAATAAAAAACTTGTGAACAGTGGGCGGCATATCAAACCACGGGTACTTTTGCACAAAGTATTTGGCAGTGTCAGTTGCATACGTGCGGAATTTTTCCACATTAATATCATAGCCAGATGACATGGCAATTAATATATTGTGCATTTTTTTTATTAATTGTAAATCCAGGTTTGTAATTTCCGCAGACACAGCGGCATTTTTAAAAAAGCGTCTCGCTGTGTTCCCATCATTCGAATTTCCAAATCCTGGTTTGGGCTTGTCCACTATCAAGCCCAACCTTTCTTTGAACTGAGTCTGAATTTTTCTCTTGGTTTCTTCAACCTTTTCTTTATCTGAAACCCCTGCTACATTTTTCTTGTTTTTCCGAGCCTGTTTTTTTTTTATAGGAAGTCTGTATGCCAGATGCAAGAGACATTCAAAAAAACGTATCCATCCGTGTAAAACTGAAATGCCGAATTCCAAATTTTCTGTTTGGATAGGTCTAGAAAGCACTTTAGCTATATCATTGAAGTCTTTGGTTGTAGCTCCACATATGTAGCACTTCTGTGTTGAAGTTGTGTTCGTGACCGCATTGCAGACTTTCCCATCAATCATCGCAAAAATCAAGGTATGATTAACTTTCATATTGTGTTCAGCTAGTTGTACGATACTGGGTTCAAGATTTCTTATTTGATCGTCTATCCTTTTTTTTTCTTCCACTGAAACTGCGGCGCTTTCTTTGACAAATTCTATTTTTAAAGGTATGCAATACCTAGTCGAACTTGGTCTAGGGTTTTGCCAAATAACCTTCGACCCAGATGTCAAACGTAGGGGTACATAACATGTTATAAAAACAGCTGCATCACTGGCTTCAGAACCATAAAAAGCTTGTTTATAAGAGCTATGGCCGCTACTGCCATCAAATCCCCATTTTGAAAATAAACACATATTTTCTAACTCTTCACTATTCAGGCTACGCAACACTTCTCTCTGTACCAAAGCCAAACGTTTAGTGGTAAGGTCAAGCATTATCTGTAAATCCACGTGTACAGAAGTTTCGCTAACACTGATTTGATTAGGCTCCGGGTAACATTGTTTTTTTGCAGCCTGTACGATTTTATAAGACGGGTAGATTTTTGGAGATTTTGATCTCAATATATTGTATTGATGACGAGATAAATTCGCTTCCACTAAGAGTGCTACAGCATCCTCTCCTGACATCATCGTAACTGTCTCAAGTGACTGTTGATAGGCTTTAGAATATTCAGAAGGTTTTAATGGATCGGATAAAATATCTTTGATTATTTTGGAAGCCGCGCCCTGTCCCGAAGCTTTCAATTTCATTTGTGTGGCATAAATGAGCTCAGGTAGAGGCATAGATTTTCTCAAATCTTGAGTCCTTTGTCGCTTTATCCTCTCGGTGCTCTCCTCAAAAAGTATTGCTGGACGACCGGGAATGCTTCGTTTTATTTTACGTGTAGGAAAGGCAAGTGATGAGTCTAGCCACGTGTTATTTTTGTCGCAAAATCTACTTTCCATGCGGTGCGCTGCTTCCCATCGTGACTTATAGTCTGATTTAAAACGATTTATCGTTTGCGAAATAGCTGTCCGAAAGTCACCGACACATCCCGTCCTTTTAACAATTTCCTTTTGAAGCGAGTCTATTTGATCTTGAAGTTTCGTATGTCCAGAGTTCTTCATTATCATAAACAACTCACGTCTTGTCATAAATAAGGCATCGGAGGCCGTACCTGTGTAAAAAATAAATAATAAGTATTTTAATAATAAGAACGATTAATTTTAAATTGATATTTATTTTAATTCGGGCAAACATGGGCAATAATTTAAAATACAATCGTAATCTGTAATAGTTGGTACTGCAAAAAAAAACCGAAGGTAAGCCCGGACAGCCACGGAACATAACTAATTCTCTAGTAGTTTCATCGTGTTTTTAATTCTGACTTCCTTTTTCACGCAATCATTTATTCATCGTTTTATCCATCCAAACAAACATTAAAATGTATATATATAGTTTTCAACAATAGGTTACGTACCTGAACTTGACGCTTCCATATTTTTTTTCGGTCTAGAAGACGTGTATTTAAAATAAAACTAGGTACACTCCAAAGTTGCGCTGGCGCACGATTAACACTTGTACGTTTCACGAGAGATCGGCTCAGACTGAGTGGTATGGTACGGAGTGAGGGTTGGGCGGGTCGCGCCTGTTTACTTGCGGTGTTGTACTACAGCTATAGGATTATGTTGTAGCACACAAAGCTACCTGCTAGCGTAGAATTTGTTATTTCTATTTAATGTATAGAATTAAGTCATCTTGCCCCACTGTGCGCCGCTTCAAATGCTTATACGAGACTGGCAGTCGCGGTCAGTCGCGGATTGACTGTTTATGCTGGCCATACACCATACTTCCTATCGTCCAATCGGCATGACGCTGCAGCTTGATCCAATCTGCAGTTTGTCCATAGAGACCACACACACAACGTTTGAATTGTCCAATCGGCAGCAACGTTCAGTTGAAGCCATGGCGTCACCGGTGACAGACGACGATGTTTTAGCCGTTTTGGGCGTTTTACTCGTAAAAATGAAACAAAAAAAAAGAAAAGATCGAGCAGAGTGGTGCAAAAAGTGGTTAATGAAAAGAAAACAGTTTACTCATACAAATTTATTACAAGAATTGAGGACTACGTCTAAAGATTATTGTAATTATTTACGAATGAATGAAGAAACATACACGAAACTTCTAACGTTAGTTACTCCTCTAATTGAGAAGCAAGACACTGTTATGAGAAACGCTATCTCGGCACACGAGAGGTTAACAGTGACTTTACGATTTCTAGCAACAGGGAGATCATATGAGTGCCTAAAATTTTCAGCCATAATATCGCCTCAATCTTTAGGGCGAATTATACCAGAAACCTGTGCTGCTATTTACGAAGTTCTCAAAAAGGATTATATACCGGTAAGATTGTTGTTATATATATATGTTACCAGTCAAAGTGACTTCTGTGGATTTCTTTAGGATGGAATGCCTGGCTAGTCTGGGTTCTTAAGTTAGGGCTGCGGGAAGAGAATGGGCGCCACAAGCTTTACACTTTGTACGGACAAAAGCTTGAATGTCCAAACAGAATCTAAGAAAACGAAGTGAGGTTGTTACAATGTTAACTTTTTATTACAACGCTTATGCTAATACACACTACATTGACATACTGAGTCCAGTAACAACCCAAAAACTTAAACTAAAACTAATATATGTGATGCAATGATTATGCTGTGACTATTTGGGAATGTGTGTCTATCCCTCCGTCCTACACACACCTAAGGACCTAATGTTTGTTAGTAGCCCTACCTACTTATAACTAAAGCATGCAGATTCGAAGCGCTTATCAACTATGTTAGTAACCTACTCAACTACGGGATACACACATCAACAAAACTAGAACGGTGATGGTTTACTTATACATGAAGGACTAAAGATGAAGTTACCAAGAAACAAAACAAAATGCTATTTTATATTTATGACTCTAAAGACTAAGTTAAAGTTGTACAAACTATATTTATCTAACAAATTTCAAAGAAAACAAAATGTGCTACGGGACCACCGGATGGGCACACACAAAATAAATCCTTGAGCACTCTATCAAGATATAAAACTACCCATACAATATTCGGGTGGAGAAAACCGAGCATACCACGATGACTACGGGGTTATGCACAGCCTACTAGAGCAAACGGTCAGCCGGACCTACCAATCTATATTATAAATAAGCCTTAAGGCCATAGGGCCACCATAGATCTATGAATAGCTAACGTTAAACTTGGAAACGAAACCGATTATATTATCCTTGCACTATCTCTCTCTACGTTAGACCGCTACACAATAATCTGCTTGAGGAGCACCGATGGGTAATAACATCTGTTCTCAACACTGCCAGAATAATGGAACGTGGTCACCTGGTCATTTGGTGGCGTTGAATAAGCGAAGCCGAGGCTGTGCCCATGTGGCCGCGGATGGTCAGATCAGACCTCTCGGCTCGACCTCTCGGCTCACCGCCAGTAAGAACGATGTGCAGGTTGCAAAGGAATTGACCTTCCCCAAGGACCGAGTCACACCTGGAAAATACCATGACAAAAATTATTACACGCACACTTGCCTACACGTATGCAAAACAAATGCATGCCACATAAAACTGAAAACAAAACATGATTCTCTGGATAATTTCAGATTGATGATACATATTACTTACTCGGACGTGAAAATTCTATGACGTGTTAAATTGAGCCCATCTCTCCAGGTTCAGGGTCGGACCGCCCTCGATCAGCATACTATCTCCTCCCAATAATTACCAATACAAACATTCTGAAACAATAGACAGGTTTGGTTAGCTTCACGTGCATGGCGTGGCTTCCACCGAAACACCTCAATACAATCTACACGACAAAAACTTACCAATGATGTTCTCCTCCAAACAATTATGCTACTATGCACTACAACCATTCGGTTTTCTTCCTAAAACATTAGGAAAGCCTTTGTATAAGACCAAATCAAAAACATATTTTGGGTTGCCTGGGACCTTACGCGTTCCACGAAGTCCCAGCCGGAAAAGAAACTTCTCGTCAATTAGAGCTGCGATCACCACTCCGATCAGTCTCGGTCTTCGTGCCCTTTTTAAACTCAGTCTCGATCTCTGGCGAACCAACTTGAACCTTCGATATTTCCACTATGCAGCGAAGCCCAGCGCATGAGAAGACTGCATCGAACGCATCCAGCCCTCACCAGCATAAAAAACAGCCAAATTACTAGCATTCGGTCACTAACAGATATACTATATATTCACAAACTTTCAGCACGAATCTCGAGACCGATTCCCCGAACTCGCTGCTCCCCATCTCTATTCGAATGACTTTGACATACGGTAGATGACAGTGACATATAGAACGTCAACCGCTCTCGCCTTGAAGATTGCAAGCGAAACAAAAAAAAACATCAAACATTTGCTATTCTATAATGTTGTTTTATCTGCCTATTTGAATCCTACACTTACCAAAAGCAATGACAAAATGTTTTCCCACGTACTTTCCCTGATCAGATACTGGGAAACTCAAAAGAAAACAGGTAAGACGCCATCTATACGCCAATTACCAGCATTCGCTCGCCGACCCTTATCGACACGATGTGAGCTAATTTGAACCCAAGCCACTAGATGGCGCTGTAGCAACAACTATGGTACATATATACCTATATAATGAGAAGTACCCAATGTGTTAAGTAATCTGGTACTTCACTTCATCTATCTCCCAAACAAATCTTATCCAAATCCGTAACCGTTGAGACGTTAACATCTAAACATCCATATACTTTCATATTTAATTTTATCGACCAAGCGAGCGAAGCGCCTATGCTTCAGCTTGGACAAAAAATCGTTTTTCTGTCTGGATTTCCCATTTCCTGACTAGAGATCGCATTTCTCAACCGATTTTCATGAATAGGTCCGGTAAGTATACCTATAGATAATTATTTTGTCGAGCCAGTTTTACGAAAAAAAAACCTAAAAAATGACAAATTTCCGTTATTTAGAGGTCAGCGTTGACTGGACTTGGTACAATTTAGTAAGTAATTTTATTTTTCAGTTTCCCGGTACTTCCGCTAAATGGAAAGAAATTGCGAAACCCTTTGAAGAAAGGTGGAATTTTCCTCACTGCTTGGGAGCAATAGATGGGAAACACATTGATATAAACCCACCTGCTGACAGTGGTTCTTATTACTACAACTACAAAGGACGACACAGCATGGTTCTCATGGCAATTGTTGACGCAAGATACCGGTTTGTACTTGCTGATTTTGGAACAAATGGAAGAGTTTCCGATGGAGGAGTATTACAAAACACCAAGTTTTTCGAGAAGTTGCAAAATAAAACATTAAATATTCCAAATCCTGAAAACGTCGAAAACTCAAGGTGTCTGCCGTACGTGTTTGTTGCTGACGATGCGTTCCCATTGAGAACCGATATGTTGAAGCCATATCGCCAAGCTGATTTGGACAGCCACGAGAAGAAAATTTTCAACTATAAGCTATCTCGCGCAAGACGTATCGTAGAAAACGCATTTGGCA
Organism: Thera obeliscata; assembly: GCA_947578465.1. Classification (NCBI taxonomy): domain Eukaryota; kingdom Metazoa; phylum Arthropoda; class Insecta; order Lepidoptera; family Geometridae; genus Thera; species Thera obeliscata. The sequence continues at coordinate 11,679,468 of OX387918.1, read as the reverse complement.
TATTGTCTTCACGATTTCGCATTTACCATACTCAAATTAATATAGAACCAGAAAATATAGAAAAGGTAGTGATGGCTACCATAGCTTTGCACAACTTTTTAATGGAAAATGTGCCATTTTCATATGCACCCCCAAGATGCTTTTACCAAGAAAATATCAACAACGGTACTGTTGCCTACAATGGGTATGATACTACAAGGTCAACTATGGAAAATTTACAAAGGCGAAATCAAGGAAATGTATTTAATAATGCAAAAATTCTCAGACAAGAATATCAAAATTACTTTGTCAACGAAGGCAAAGTGCCGTGGCAGGATAATTTTGTATAAAATACAATTTACTTATGCTATGTTTCCATGCGTGCCGGGCAGCCGGGCAGGCTGCCTGGCAGGCTGCCTGGCGGGCTGCGTGGCATGCAGCCCGTCCCGGGCCAGCGAACATTCAAGCTGTTTACATGCTTGCCGTGCAGCCCGGCGAGCTGCCTGGCGAGCTGCGCGGCATGCAACCAGTGTTACCAGGTACACGGTAATTACCGTAGATGCACGGTATTTTTGGCTTAAACACGGTATACGGTAATGTTTCACTACCGTGTCATTTTCTAGGGTATTTTTAATTATGAATTACCTTGACAGTCAATATGTAAATAATTACGAAGTATTCCCCGATCATCAAAATACGTCTAAATGTAAAAGTATGCCCTTTGCCCTGCCCACCAGTTAAACAATCAGTGTATATGAAAATTGGTTGTAGGTATAATATATGAATGAATGAATCGCTTTCTCGCAACTCGCACCGTACTCTTTTTTTCTTTGATAGTTTTGTTGGTGTTTGATGTTTGGCAAGTGCGCAGTGCATTATTCAGCGAAACAATACTTTTAATTTCGACCATGTTGTAATTATTACGATACTCTGTGATTACGACTTTGTTACCTAACTAAACATGAAGACATTTGTTAAACAATAATTGACTCGTTGTCTTAGCAACAGTCACAGAGGTTTTATTCTAACTGATGCAACCTCAACAGTGATCTCCGATCGTAGCGACTTTTTTTAGCAACGTCCACTCGTCACGAAAGCGTGAGAGAGACTGACTGACTGCCCGCCAGTTATGCCACGTGCCAAAGCAAAATATCTAGTGACAGACGGACAGATAGACAGACAGACAGTCAGACGGACTGACAGTGAAGTCTTAGTAACTATATTAACTATACTAATAGTATTATCGATTCTTTTTCTGTCATTTCGGGAAGGAACATAGCTTTTTGATTTTAATTGTTTTTCTGGTGTTATTTGAGTTCTGTTGTGTAATTTTGGTGGTATTTTGACACAACTTGAGTATTTTAACATTACTTGAGGTCTTAGCTCAAAGTGTTAGCAATTAGAATTAAAGTGTATTATGTGATATTCTGATTTGATCGAAAATGTTTCAGATGGTTTTGGAATAAACGGCCATCTTTCTTCCAAAGCCAATTATGTAGGGCCGACTATGACAGAAGACTGACGATTTGACGGAAAAGTATTTTATCTATGTAATATATTATCATCATTCTCAAACTACTCGACACTGGCAAAATTGATCCGAAAAGGGCAGATGCCATTCATTAAGAAGAAGAAGAATAGTATTATCAAAAGTGGATCTAAATTAATATTTTTAGCCTTTGTTAGGTATGTCTAAAGATGTTCATCTTAACATAGACTAAATCAGATTCCAAAAATCTGTATAAAAGTAGGGTAAAATCTGTAATCTGTAATACTACCCTAAATTCTGTATAAATACAGATAAATCTGTATGATTGGCAACACCAATTTGGCCCGCGCGCGTGTAAACAGTCACCGGGCGCCCGCACATTCATCAAAAAACCGACACTCGCCCGGTTCGCGGCATTCACGTTCAGCGGGCGCGTTTACGGGCTCGGGCGTACCGTTTCCACGCGCGTGAATGTGAATGTGCACGTTGAATGTCGAGTTGAACGCACGCGTGGAAACGAGGCATAAAGTTTTCATTAATAAAGAAATTAGCATTAAAATATCTTGGTATTTGTAATCTTACGGTGACATATTCATTATTTAATTATCACTGTGGTAAAAAATTGACGAGGAAAGATGCTGCAGAATCTTCAGGTATTGACAGTAAATTCTCCGGGCCGGGGGCTTCGTGGCGTTGCGAGAAATGCAGGTCATTCTGCACGTTTTGTGAAGACGAATGACTGGGAGAAGTGATCTGATATGATGGCGAGTTGTTTTGTTGTTGATGCTGTATGTTTGGAGATTGGCTTGCTTGATACGACGAATGACTGGGAGAAGTGATCTGATATGATGGCGAGTAGGTTTGTTGTTGATGCTGTATGTTTGGAGAAGGGCTTGCTTGATACGACGAATGACTGGGAGAAGTGATCTGATATGATATGATGGCGAGTTGGTTTGTTGTTGATGCTGTATGTTTGGAGATGGGCTTGCTTGATACGACGAATGACTGGGAGAAGTGATCTGATATGATGGCGAGTTGGTTTGTTGTTGACGCTGTATGTTTGGAGATGGGATTACTTTAAAATCCAGTGTCAAATTTCCCCATTCAGCCTCAAATAATACATCATTAATTAATTTTTCGGCCAGAATTCTTTGCTGACTTGGCAAATCGCGTAATTTGGTCGCAACAGACTTGCAATAAATATCGTGACGATCTTCCTTTCTATCATCCCTGGGACGTTTGAAATGGTCATCGACAGATTGAAGAACACTGTTGACGAGACTGTCATCATTTTTTCTTTTTGGTGTCGGCCTCCTTGCTGAGTTACCTGCTGTAGACTTTTCATTTTGTTCCGAGGATTGTTCATTTGGCTGAGAGGATTGTTCAATTGGCTGCGAGGATTGTTCATTTGGTTGCGAGTTATTTTCAAAATCCTGAAACAAAACAATTGGAATGATTTATGGTAGTGACCGACCGAAGAAGATAGGTATTTGATATTTTTCATTTTGCGCACTTACTGTATACTGTTGTTCTCTCAACTGTTCTTCATCCGCGTTCTCTTCCTCGTTATCAATAGTTGAAATAGAAGCTCTTGCTAAATTTTGATCATTTATGAAGGATAATTCTTTGTAGTACCAAAGCTTAGGTTCATACACCGCATCTGTACCAGCGCCAGACCGCTTGGTTTCCTCCACTTTCTTTTTCTCTTTGTTGTATGCCGTCCTCAATGAATTGATTTTTTTTAAAACAACATCGCGGTTTGCCTTCTCATCTATTTCTTTATACTTTGTTAATAACTTATCCAGAGCTGCTTTCTCTTGTCTCTGAAATAAAAACTAATAATGAATATCACTTGAGAATGTGCAAGTATGGTCTACAATGGCGTGGGGCGGGGGCGCGGGAGCGCGGGCGCGGCGCGGGGGCGCGGGCGCGGGCGCGATGCGGCTGCCGCACAAATTTTTCGTACAAATTTCAATCGCGCGGCTGACCACATTGCGGCTAACCGCAAAGTGCGTACGTACCCTTAAACATAACTATAAACACATAGGTACGTACCTGTTGTGATAACCTTTGCCTAAACACGGTTCACTTTCCATGCCTAAACACGGTCCACTTTCCATAAACACGGTTCACTTTGGTATGTAGGGACATGTAAGTATGTATGTGGAATGTGCGGATGTCAGCAGTTGCAGTGTGCATGTGAGACGGACGAATGGGCGACCGTCAGTTACTGCGCGCTGACGGCCGGTGCGGCTGTGATCTAAAAGTGGGAACATAAATAAATGGAGTAATTATGTAAAAAGTTGTTTAAGTGAAGTAACTCCCAATCCCCAAAGTGGTGACCCCGACGTGATTTTTGTCCAATTTGATGTTACCCCAAGCCGACAATGGAACTGATTTATATTCATTACTGGTTAAAACTCTCTCGTCTCTGAAGCACTCGGCCAATGTGGGATTTAACTCTCCGATGATTTTGTGATTCGGGTAATGACCTTTTCTCCTGAAAAAGTTGCTGAAATATGTTTTCCTGAACATCCATAGGACCTTCTTTGCAATAAGATCATCTACTTCTATATCCTTCTTCGAGTTGAGTCTTAGTTTCTCTATTCCTTCTACGGGATGAAGGATGGGATGCCCATAATTCTTGTTTAAGTTGGAAAAATAGAGAGACAGGGGGACGTAGACATCTCTTTTGTTGGAGATACCAACACATGTCATCAAATCTAGTATATCTCGAATATCGCATTTGTCAAATTTTCTCATGAGATCCTCTTCTATCGAATCACGGAGAGTTTTGAAACCAAGATCCTCCATCTCATCGGCTACGGTTATGCCTATCCAGTATGCATCCCAATTTTTCATGATTTCAAAGAAATCATTCCGGTACTTCGATCGAAGTTTGATTATCGTTTTGTGTAGTTTATCATAATGATTGATTAGACCTGGGGTGTTCTCGATTTTCTCTTTCATTGCTATGTGCAGTCTGATGTAGAATCGGGTTTGAAGATTATCCAAAATACACATAAAAAGTGTAGTGGGATAGAGATAAGGCTTGCCATCTTTTATAAGTATGGTGAGTTCCTTTTCTACAAGGAGGCTGTCCGATACCGTATAGAACTCTCCTAGTGTGTGTTCGGTATTAGTAAGGAGACTTTTAATGTGCTCGACCCTGGTTTTCGTCTTGTACAAGTCTTGAATCATACTGCTTTGCAGTACTGTTCCATAATGGTCTAGTTCTTCTGATATATCCATTTCTGTTCCGTAGTAACTTTCATGATGAATTTTTGTATTCCAGGAGGCCGACTCATATAACAGTCTTAGAGTGAAGTCTGGCTCTTCTATAGGAGTTTTAAATTCGCAGGTGGATACCACTTCTTCCATGAGAGACCAATAGCATCCGTTATAGTCTGAATATGATACCAAGTTCGGGAATTGAGACAGGAAGAGACTTTTGAGCTTTTTATGCCTGAAGCAGTAAAATTGGTCATATTTAAGGATGAATCGAACTTCATCGTCTGTGATGGGCGAGTTGAGATGCCCTTCGAAATGGCAAGTTGTGCTTTCCATACTATGTCGTTTGTCACGTATGATGGAAGAAATTCTTCGATGATCTCTCTAGCTTTTCTCTCAAAGTTAGGCATACCCACAATGTTAAGACTGTAAATATCTTCAACCAATTTAACTGGATCATAGATGTCTTTTTTCTTGCAAGGGATAAGATGGAGTATAGCCCGGTAAATGATGGGACTTTTTCTTCGAATGACATCCATAATCTTGAGCCAGATTGTTAGTGGGTCTGGGCATCCTCTTTGACAATGTTGATACATGTTCGAGAGAGGAAGTCCACCGAGAATCGATGGAATGTTCATAAGCGCGCACAATTTAATCGATTCTCTTGACCTTAGATTGAGAATTTTCTTCCTCTTGAGGGTGTTTCCTAGTTCTAAGGAGTAAAGGAAGAACGGTATTACGGGTGAAAGGTAATTTCTTGACATATTTTCTGTTGTGGTAGACACTCCGGTGATTAGTGACTGTAGAGAGGGTGTGGAAGAACACAAAACGCATTTACAGAAAGTATTTGAGAGATTTAATAATTTTGGAATCACGATAAATTTAAACAAATGCACTTTTGGAAAGCCTAACATTGAATTTTTAGGTTATGAAGTTTCAGCCGACGGAATTCGACCCCTTGATAACAAAGTCAAGGCCATAGTAGATTTCCCTCAGCCTGAAACAGTAGAGCAGTTGAGACGATTCTTAGGTATGATCAATTTTTATAGAGCAAATATACCCAAGGCCACGGAACATCAATCATTATTGAATGAATTTTTAAAAGGTAGCAAAAAGAAGGATAAAACTAAGATAATATGGACAGATAAATCAACGGAAGCTTTCGAGCAATGTAAAATTGGTTTAAAAAACGCAGTCATGTTATCTCATCCAGTTCCGAATGTTCCATTGTCATTAATGACTGACGCATCAGACACATGCGCGGGAGGCGTACTACAGCAGTGGAAAAATAACGCATGGTTACCGCTAGGATATTTCTCTAAGAAGTTTACTAATGCTCAACAGAAATATTCTACTTACGATAGGGAGTTGACAGCAATTTTTATGGCTATAAAACATTTCAGATTCATGTTTGAAGGGCGAGAATTAATCATCTATACTGATCATAAACCCTTAACATATGCTATAAACAAAATTGAAAGTAAATGCGAAACTCCCAGACGAACAAGACAATTATTATTTATAAGCGAGTTTACAACGGATATCAGGTACATAAAAGCTGACAGTAACATTGTCGCGGACGCTTTATCGCGAATTGAAACCATACACTGTCCTACGTCAATTGATTACGTGGAATTAGCATCAGCTCAAGAATATGATTGTGAATTGAAAAATCTATTAGACGAACAGAATGACAATATTTCTTTAAAGAAAATTTTCATTCCAAATAGTGATAAAATGATTTATTGTGATAATTCAACCAGCTTATGTAGACCGTATTTACCAGAAAGTTTTAGAAAAATTGCTTTTAAAACAGTACATGAATCAAGTCATCCCGGAATTAGAGCTACTCGAAAGTTAGTATCGCAAAGATTTTTTTGGCCAGGTTTAAATCGAGATGTAGGGCAGTGGGCAAAAACTTGCATACAATGTCAGAAGTCAAAAGTAGGTAGGCATACTGTATCAGAATTGCAACAATTCCCAGAAGCTAACCGCTTATCGCACGTGCATATTGATATTGTTGGTCCCTTGCCACCCACTGAACATGGCTATAAGTATCTCATTACTATGATAGATAGATTCACGCGTTGGCCAGAGGCAATACCTATTAAAGAAATGACAGCAGAAGTTGTAGCTAAAGTGTTTTACGAAAATTGGATATCACGTTTTGGTACTCCTGATCGGTTAACAAGTGATCAGGGACGCCAATTCGAGAGTACCTTATTCAGTGAGTTGTTAAAGCTTTTGGGCATAAAAAAAATTCGTAGTAGTCCTTATAGACCTCAGGCCAACGGAATAATTGAACGTTGGCATAGGAGCATGAAACAAGCAATAACAGCTCGTCTTACACTTCATACGTCATGGCTAAATGAACTACCTACAGTTTTATTAGGGTTGCGCACAGTAGGAAGAAGTGATAATGGAATTAGTCCCGCCGAGTATTTGTATGGTCAAACACTTCGGTTACCTGGAGATTTTTATAACATCTCAGTTAATCGTAGTAACAGTGAGTATGATTTTCTGAATCAGCTAAGACATAATATAGATAAGTTAAAGCCTGTTCCCAGAAGTGCTCGAGATTCGCGTACATTATTTGTACACAACGAACTAGGTAAATGTGACCATGTTTTCATACGAAACGATGCAGTGCGTAGGCCGCTGACTACACCATACGATGGTCCTTACCATGTAATCAAAAGGAGAGGTAAGGTTTACACAATACAGTTACCAAATAGGATAGTCAACGTCTCAATAGATAGACTGAAACCAGCCTTTTTATTAAATGACCACACAAATGACAATGATGCCAACCCTAGAGAAAATGACAGCGTAAGGAAACCCATAACTAATGATAATATAGAAGTGAAAGTCGCAACTGAAACTAGAAACAGTAAGGTAACTAGAAGTGGGCGCTGTATAAAGCGACCTGTAAGGTTTAATTTCTAAAACTAAATAAATGACTAGGTATTTTAAAATAAAATAAAAATACAAAAAAACATTTATACTTAATACTATTTTATTTTATATTAATATATTTCATTGTAACACATCCTTAATTTGTAAAATTTTACTAGTTTCACTTCTATTGTGTAATTATTCAGGTGTGATAAATTCGAATTGTGATTATCAATGTAGACTAGTTTGCTGGACTAGCATTAAATAAATACAAAAAATGTAAACGTTGCACTATGCACACAACGTGGTAAGGTAATAATTAGTTTCAATTCATTGCATTATTGAAATTCGATGGAATTAGTCTTTTGGAGTTTAACAAAATTGTATACTCTTTTACTATAAAATATGGGCAAGCAACAGAGTAGAGAAGAAGTCATTATTGCCCAGAGTGGAGGAGAGGCCTCCAAGGAGCAATTATCAACTATCAACTGGATGATAATGGGTATCATAATACTACTAATCATTTTCGCCGTATTTTTCGTTTGGAACCATTTCAAACGCAGAACGCAATTATGGTTCCAAAGGCAAGTGCATGGTCGTGGCCTGCAGGTGGCGGCCACACCCATGGCAGCACCAGCTGCACCTTTCACTGTGCAGCAGCACCATCAGTGATGTCGTGCTTAAGTACAAAGTAAATCCAGGTAGTGCAAAGTGAGTCTGTGTATCAAAATAAATCATCAATGTGTGTGTAGCATCATAAAAGTGTCAAGCCTCCAATATTTTTTTTAGATGAATATTAAATTAATTTCATTAAGTACATTTTTAGAAACATTGTAGTAGGTAATCGCCGGTAGGTACAGCGGCGATAACTTGGTAACTCGATACACCACATTGCAATGTAGCAAGCAACTGCAGCGACAGCGAATTTGCTTTGTGGTGGACCGCGCTATGAATGCACTGTATCTAACTGTAATTGGCCTAGTGGAAGGATAAGTCTTTGTGTTTTAGGTTCTTTCGGACAATTCTTTTATTTTAAAAATTTTTTATTTGTAAAATTTTGGGGGGTGTAGTGTAGGGACATGTAAGTATGTATGTGGAATGTGCGGATGTCAGCAGTTGCAGTGTGCATGTGAGACGGACGAATGGGTGACCGTCAGTTACTGCGCGCTGACGGCCGGTGCGGCTGTGATCTAAAAGTGGGAACATAAATAAATGGAGTAATTATGTAAAAAGTTGTTTAAGTGAAGTAACTCCCAATCCCCAAAGGTATATAGCAATAAATTCTAGTAGCACTTCGCGGTACCGGGTTGTATTTTGCGACATCTTTTGCGCGCGCGCACGACGTCCACCACCGACAAAAATCTTGACTAGACTGAAGTGACGATCGCATACACGGTCCAATCGGCATGATCCAATCGCCATGATCAAGCCAAAAGAATCGAAATTCGATTGTTCCGTCAATTATAACTGTCATGCCAAAAAATGCCAATCCACTCCCACACACGGTCAGTTATAACTGATCCAATCGGTAGCGTCATGCCGATTGGACGATAGGAAGTATGGTGTATGGCCAGCATTAGTCGATGGTCTGCGCACATCAATACAATGCAATACAAATTGAGCGCTTGATCGATAGTTGTCCAACTTTAAATCAAAAGCAAATCGATATAGCTTTTTGACTTTTTTGTCGAGCAACTATCGAGTTGACTGTATGTGCGCTTTAATATATTCTTTTAAACATATGTGGTTGTGGCTATGGCGGTGATGCGGCCTTAGCTTGCCTAATCGCCTAGGTACTGGTTCCTGAAGGATCTTATTTGGTCTTTGCTGATCTAGCTTATGAATGACAAAACTTTTATTCGTATTAAAGTACGTATAATGATAAAAATTTAAAAAAAAACAATTAATCTAGCGTATAGCGTGCTATCGAAATGGGTGCGGAGAAGAATGTGTGCCCGGCGCTGGCTAGCGCGGGCCTTTATATTGTCTTGAGACAGCGCCATCTGCCGTCTCGCGTAGACAATATGATACACAACAAAATAGTTGTTCAACTAAAAGTTGTATGTATGCGCTATCCCTAAAGCGCATCACACACGGTGAAGATAATATAATATTTTATCTTAAGATGCCCTAATATAAAATATTATAGTATCTTAGGTTATCACACACGGCTAAGATACGATAATATTAAAAAACCTGTTCATTTCCTTACGAGTCTGCGTTGGTGCCACACGTATTCCTTGTTAGAGTTCTATATACAGGGTGATTGACTATGAGTGATACTGCCTTACTTCTTGATTTGTTAGACAGCTCCTCAGACGATGATTCTGATATAGAATGTGAAATGCAGATTGCAATAGCACATTCCAAAAGGAGAAAAATTTGGATAGAGCCTCACATAAAAAAGAGAAAAACCTGCGGCGAATTTAACCTTTATGAAGATCTGTCAACGAAGAAATTTCAAGAGTATTTTAGAAAGTCAAGAGAAACATTCATTTCAATTCATGATTTGATTAGGGAAGATATAAAAAAGCAAAATACGAACATGCGACAGAGCATTTCCACTGAAGAGCGTCTTTCAGTTTGCCTAAGGTAAGTGCCAAATTAAATAAATGGTATTTTTATTTTAATGATTTATTACACAACATTACAGAAAACACATTAGGTATTTTTTAAACAAATCAGACAAAGTCCTGTATATAATTGCGAACATTATTTGACACTTCCTCGTCTACGGCGCTGGATTGCGGCGGCGCTGGCGGCGCCGGCGCCGATATTAGCGGAACATTGTATGTAGCCTGTGGGTTAGATTGCGGCGGCGGCGTTGTATATGTTTGCTGAATACTGTATCTAGCTTGGTTATCCTGTGGGCTGGATTGCGGCGGTGGTGATATTAGCTGAAAATTGTATGTAGCTTGTGGGTTGGATTGCGGCGGCGGTGATGTATATGGTTGCTCAATATTATATGTAGCTTGGTTATCCTGTGGGCTGAATTGCGGCGGTGGTGATGTATATGTTTGGGAATAGTTGGATGACGACGAAGCGGAACGTAGAGAATGGGTCATGGCATCTTTATTGATCGGCAAGAGAAATGGCGATCCGCCTCTAAATTGATGTATAGCTGAATTGGCAGTTGATGTTAAAGTCAAATGTTCCTCTTTAGCCTCCATGACAATGTTAAATATTTGTCTTTGAACCTTGAGTTGTAGTCTTTCAGGTAGTGCATTAGTTGTTAATTGCATGCTCTTAAAAAACGTGTCCATGGCACTATTCTGAGTAGTACCTATAGAGGCACATTGTAACATCTGGTTTCTTAATTCGGTCCTTGCTACTGATCTTTCCTCTCTTCTTTTGTGCTCCTTTTCTAGTAGTGATACTATCGTTGTCTTTTTGTTGGGAGGAACGAGTTCACCGTATGGCGGCTCTACTGCGTTATTGGGAGACTCCGCATTTTGTTGTGTTTCAATTTCATCACCATCTCGAGAGTTATCGTGGCTGCTACGTGGTACTGGATCTATATTTGTGCTTCTTTTACGATTTTGCATGGTAGGCAATAGGAACTCCATTTGATTTTCATATTTCCAAGGAGCCTTTGTAGAAGCTGCTTGCCCAGTTACCGTTTTCTTCCTTGCAATTGCTTGCCGATGGCCATCCCTTAGCTTTTTCCATATAGTTCGAGTCTCTTTAACTGAAACAATAAATAATGATAAATTTAAATATATAAAATTGCAAAAGTGCTTTGGTGTATTGTACATTTTTAGGGTTCCGTAGCCAAATGGCAAAAACGGAACCCTTATAGATTCGCCATGTCTGTCTGTCTGTCTGTCTGTCTGTCTGTCTGTCTGTCTGTCTGTCTGTCTGTCTGTCCGTTTTTTTCACAGCCATTTTTCTGCGAAACCGTAAGAGCTAGACTGATGAAACTTGGTGAGTAGATGTATTCTGTAAACCGCATTAAGATTTTTACACAAAAATAGAAAAAAAACTATAAATTTTGGGGGTCTTGAAACTGAAACTCAAAAAATTTTTTTTCATCGAACCCATGCGTGTGGGGTATCTATGAATAGGTCTTCAAAAATGATGTTGACGTTTCTAATATCGTTTTTTTCTAAACTGAATAGTTTGCGCGAGAGACACTTCCAAAGTCGAAAAAAGTTGGTCCCCCCCCCTCTAACTTCTAAAATAAGAGAATGATAAAACTAAAAAAAATATATGTTGTACATTACTATGCAAACTTTCAACGATATTTGGTTTGAACGAGATCTAGTCAGTAGTTTTTTTTTTATACGTCATATATCGTAAACCGCAATTTACCTTTCGCCGAACTACTAGAACTTCTATATTATATTACTTTTTGCTACGGAACCCTTCATGGGCGAGTCCGACTCGCACTTGGCCGCTTTTTATTTTCTATCTTTTTGTGGTGGTTAAAAAAGTATTTGGTGCCATTTCACGTAATTACTTAAGATAGATAGATAGATTAACTCTTTATTTTACACAAAGAAAAAAAGCATTACAGAAACATTAAATATACTGAGTATAACGGGCGGCCTTATCGCTAAGAGCGACCTCTTCCAGACAACCTTTGGATGGAAAGGATAGACGAGAACGGACAAACGGCGGTGTACAAAAAGTTGAAGTAGTTGTAGTATAGGTATGTAATATTACTCAAGATGTAATATAAGTATGTAATATTAAAATACTTTCAAATTGTTACAGATATTTATCAACTGGGGATTCCTTTCGAAGTATTGCATTCAGTTATAGAATTGGCGAGTCAACTGTCTCAAATATTGTGGAGGAAGTATGTGACGCTTTGTGGAAACATTTAAAACCAATAGTATTAGCTGAACCGCTTCAACAAGAATGGAAGCAAATCGCCACACAATTCAAAAAAGATTGTCAGTTTGACCATTGTTGCGGGGCGATCGATGGTAAACACGTTTTAGTCCAATGTCCACCAAACTCGGGGTCCAGCTTTTTTAACTACAAAAAAACATTTTCAATAATTTTGTTGGCCGTAAGTGATGCACAACGGAGGTTTGTTATGGTGGACGTTGGATCCATGGGTCGATTCAGCGATGGCGGCATACTGGATGATAGTGAATTCGGAAAGAAATTGAAAAGCGGCAATTTGCGATTACCCGAAGAAGAGGCATTAATTTCTGGTGGCATAAATATGCCTTACGTCTTCGTTGGAGATGAAGCTTTCCCATTAATGAAAAATTTAATGCGTGCCTATCCAAAGGGCAGATTGACAGAAACCCGCAGAATATTTAATTATAGACTATGCAGGGCCCGTAGAGTAATTGAAAATGCATTTGGAGTATTATCTACTCGGTGGAGGATATATAAAAGACCAATCGAGTGTAAAATAGAACTAGCTGAGAAAATCGTGAAGGCAACGTGTGTTTTGCACAATTTTCTTATACAAAATTCAAACAGATACTTCAGTGCCAATGATGTGAATCTCCAAGTTCAAGAAGAAAATCAACTTTTACCGCTACGGCACAGTGGATATCGTCATTCTGACAATAGCTTCATTATTCGGGAAGAGTTTTGTAATTACTTTAATACTGTTGGCAGTGTACCGTGGCAGGCAAATCGAATTCAGCGTAGACTGTTTACAACAAGACGATAAAACTACGTGTAAACTGTATGAAAAAAAAATGGTTATAAAACATTTTCAGGAATATTTTATATGATAGCTGATAAATGTTTTCAAATTAAATATACCTACTTAGATTTTTCAAATATTTATATTTCACGTTGTATTCATTAAGGAGGAACAATTTCTGCATTATTGCCGAGTTGTTTATAAAATAAGTAAACAATTAAATAACTATTTGTCATTAATTGTAATGTAAGTAGTTTATTAATTAAAACAGTTAAATAAATATTGCTATTTAATAAATGTGTTTAATACGCCTGAGCTTATGAAATTCAATTTATGTCATTTTATTTATTGGTATACACAACCGGTAACAACGAAATGAAAAATTGAATGAGTCGGTACATGGCATGGCCAAAGCTTAGATTGAAACCCTTAAGCCATACAATGTGACACGGGGCCAATCGAAAATTAATTAATTGAACAGATACTTAATTAGGCTAGTTGGCTGATACATTTAGACAGATGATACATTTCTAATTTAATGCTATTACTATAATAAAATAGGTTAATTACAATAAAAAAGGGAACTTACCGTCAGGCAATTCACATTCCTTAGTCACCTCTATCCATGCTGCTTCTTTCAAATCATTTAGTTTGTATTCCTCCGAGTTAACTTTCCACAAACAAGGGTATTTGCGGACGCTTTCTATTAAACGCTCCATTGTTAACGAGCACGGACGATACGAACGACCGTATGGCGGGCGACAGCGTAGTAACTAGCTTAGGTAGACAGAGAAGGCAACAGCTTTCTTGCGAAGTTACCCCTCTCCTCTCCCTTCCCGGAGCACCAAGCGCTGCGTCCGCACATAGCCCGACACAAAAACACCATGTATTTATATTAAGATGTGTATATTTCGTATCTTAAGATAACATATTAAGATACGAAATATATATTTCCATATTTGCGTATTCGCTCGGTATCTTAAGATACTGAAGATAAAATATAAATTAACTTCGTCGTGTGTGATGGTTCATAGGATTTCTATGGTGAGCGATATTCTAAAATATGCTCTAAGATAATATATATTCTATATTATCTTCACCGTGTGTGATGCGCTTTAAGCGCATTTAAACACTGTATTTAATCGATGTATGCAACATTTTCCCTTAAAACTTTTTTATATGCCTCACTTTCTAAATATTTATTGATGACTGGCATTTTCTTCCAAACACAATAAATTATTTTGTTGCGTACATCAATGATCTTTTTACATTATCATACTCTTTGAAATCAATGAAAATGTGTTCAGCTAATTGAGTCTCTGACACAAAATTTTTTGCTCAATTACAAGATTTTACGTTGCTATTATTTTTAATAATATACCCACAAACATATCCGCATGCTTGAATTTAGCTTTTTTAGCTTTCTTTCGTGCTCTCTTCCCAGTGATAACTAAGTCCTTTTTGCATTTCCATCTCACTATTGTAATTATTGTTAGTACATTAATCTATGTTTGCTGCCAACAATGTCTTAAAGTTTGAGATTATGACTTCATTTTCATCGTTTTCAGTTTCCTATAGCAATGTGCGATAAGTTGCTAAGTACTGCAGTTTTTAGTCCCGCGACAAACTACAGCAGTTGGGTTAGTGTTTGCACTGCAATTATGATATTGGTAAGGTGGGAAAATAGGATGCTGACAGGCAGACAGAGTGCTTCGGCTGCGTTGGCCCTACCGAGCTCAGTTGGGGTTCAATGTTCCTTCCGCACAAAACATTTTACTCTAAAATAAAATAAATGTTAACAAGCAGTAAAAGAGTTTTATTAAACAACCCATACCTTGTACATGACCATTTATTAACCTTAGGACAAAGAAGGAATCAGAAATGAAGAGGAGTCTAAAATATCCGTAGGATAACAATTACCTTGGTTATCCTACGGATATTTTAGACTATTTTTGATTTGTAAAAGTACCTATCATATAAAAAAACGGTAGGAACCGAGCCGTAGTTTGTTGCCTGTTCTTCTAGGCTTGGTCGCGTGGAACTGGCACCTAGACTCACCTAGCTTTAAGACGTTTCAAAGTGATTCTTGTATCGTATTGAATAAACGCTTATTGAATTGAATTGAAATTGAATTGTATTCTATGTATGTGTTTACAAAAATATCATCTATCTGGTTCCCATAGTACAAGCTCTGCTTAGTTTGGGGCTTGATAGTGTTGTGTGGATTATTCAAGTTTTACCTTGCAATCACATCAAATAAGAAAAAGGTGTAGAGATCAGAAATGCATTCCACGCAGTAAATTTAAAGTAAATTTTAACGAGTTATTAGAGTATGAAATATTTACTAACCAATGTTTTGTTTTCATTTTTAAATCGAGCTAGTCCAGCCTTGAATTTTATTCAGTCCTTGAATCGTTGTTTTGGTATGAATTCATTAATATCAGACTCGGAAATATTTTCTATGCAGAATATGTCTAAATCATGTTCTGCAAAAGAATAGTAAGTACATTGTTACCCGAGGCTTGAAAGTCACGAATTTAAGTCCTGAGACGGGTTTGGCGCCCGAGGGACTTAAATAAGTCTTTCCCCCGAGGTAAACACTGTGCTTTTCATTACGAATACAAGGAAAGTAAAAATAAAAACATGAAAATATGGTTTTCCACTATTGCTTTAGGCTCTTCTTTTATGAAATCAGGCGTTAAATCTATATCTGACTGAGATGAACTCATTGTACCTTTGATACTGTTGTCAATGATGAAACAATTCAAGAAGGCGACAGGTTTCCACTAACCCGGCTATAACACCTATTCCAACTGTAGACGTGCAGCACAGAGTGCCATAGACAGAAGAAATGAGTTCGCAAATTTTTTTCAAAGGCAAAATGTTTAAGATAATAAATAGTTACCCATTTTATCGAATAGTAATGAGGTTATAAATCAGTTGCCAAGAGCAAACTCGCCAGCCAAAGGTTCGGTTAAAACATTGCTAAGATATCAAAATTATTTAATTAATGTGTTTTATTTATATTGGATACAACTTTTGATAGTAGGTAATAATTATTTATAGGAGTACCTATATACTTGCTTGTGCCCGGCCCGGGACTCGAACCTGGGATAAAAAGTATCTATTATGTTATTCTGGGTCATATTCTATATCTGTGCCAAGTTTTATCCATGTCTGTTCAGCAGTAACGATGTACTAGCGCCACCTGGCGTCATCTGTCTATTCCTACTTGATGATAATTTATGAAAGATGACTAATTACTTGAATCAAAAAACTTTACTAAATAAATATGCACTTAGTTTTATTTAACTTACGTGTCCTTCTTCAGTGCTTACTGTGGTGTTAGACTCGTAAATGGATGCCGAAAATGTTTCCTTAGCATCGTAATACAACCACACTGTCTTGTAAATATCATCTTCTCCTGCTCCGGATCTGACTGATTGTTTTTTGCGCCGGAGTAGCTGGCGAAAGGTAGCCATGAGATAATTTTTCTTATTTTTTAATTCTGTTTGAGATCTTCCCATTTGTTCGGACAATCTCGCCCATGCATCGCTTACAGGCTGTTCTTGTGGCATTTATGTTTAGGGTCCCAAATTATTCGTTCTTTTTGAAATAGTTCTATGAACTTAAATGTTTCGTCTTGCGACCAATCCATTATACGATTATTGCGTTTTTGTTTTTGCGTATTTGTTAAAACTAAACACAACCTGCGCGGCACGATGTCGATGTAGAAGCCAGAATAAGGTCGATTTATATCTACAGACATTGAGTGTGGCAGACACGTGCCGTGACAGACACCGACAGAATATGTAACGTATAGAAACGTGCCGTGACAGCAGGTGACAGACACCCCGCCTACCGACAGACACCGTCATCGGCGTCCACTCTCACTGGCAGTTACTGCATAGCTTTAGAAGAAAAAGCATGTTATTGAAAATGTTCAAACACTTCTCTATTGAAAATTTGTCCATAATTGCATTATTGTTAGAAGAAGTTAAAACTAAAAAAAGAGCAAAACGCATGGCTGTACATCTTATGCTTAAGAAAAGAAAATTAGAAGGAGAATACTGGACACTCTTTAAAGAGCTTGTTGAATGAATTTTTGATTGAATAGATGAAAAAAAAAATTTCATATATTTTCGTATGAGCCGGTATCAGTTTCACATTTTACTAAATAAAATTGAATTGCTGATAACCTAACAAGATACAGTTTTTAAGGAAGCCTTGTTACCAAAAGAAAAGCTAGCAGTATTTCTCAGGTAAGATTTATTACAGAATTATTTATTATTGTGTAAACAAAGTGGAATACTATTCCAAGTGCCGATACACCCTTTCGTCAGTAAGGTCTGGCTGAAAACCATGGTAAAAATCTTATATTGTTTCTGGCATAGGAATACTCCTAAACGCATCGTATGCGTTCTCAAATACTCTAGAAGGCCCAGAGGATTCTGGTAGAAAGGTTTCTTTCTGTCCACTCCACTCATCCATCGACATCCATACAAAAGCCTCACTATCACCCCCAAAGTTATCATCATTCTCCCCATCACTCGCATCCTCTTCAACCTCAACATTCATCGCTCTCCTTGCAACCCTTGCACGCATCGTGCTTTCTCTTCCAGTACGCACAGCCGTCACTCTGTCTATTTCTTCTCGCAATGGCGCAGGGAGCTCTTCGTTAGAAGCAAAACGCTCAACCAAGGGGTCACTGCGCGGCCAAGCAGTACGTCCTCCCACTCCTCGTCTCTCACCACTACTTACACCTCGTCCTCGACCTCTACTTCGCCCGGTACGGCCGCTCCTATTATTTCTATATGTTCGGCCGCGCCCTCTGCCACTGGTACCGACATTGGCTCTATGAATAGGCGCATCACCAGCTTCAGGCTCCGGCGACCCACTACGGGGAGTACTGTAAATATGAAGTACAAATAAATATATCTTCACTGCACTAAACAATGACAAATTACTAAAGTTACTACTTACATAGGGCTAATTGCCCGTAAAACTGCCATGCGGGCCTGCTCCGATTCAGCTTCCTCATCGTCACTGTCACTGAGCCCTGTGTACAATAATAAAGACATTGTAGAAAAGCTATCTACATACAAATTTAATCAAAATCGGTCATGATAACAAACTTTATACACACACTCACCCTCACACACAAACTTTCGCATTATCAACATAGCAATACTAACATAACGCCCACGCCGGTTTCTGACATCGCCATGGGCGCTAGGGAGCCATCATCTTGCACCAAAAATATTTGCGATTGAGGTCGTAGCTGAAATAATACAAAGGACAATGCTCACAATGTATAGGAAAAAAACCCAAGCCCGGCGCTAAAGAAATGTAACTCAGATTTTTCGTATTTATATGTGACAACATATTATGTATGTGGCGTTGTCAAAATCCATTTCCTAGTTGTTTTTTTAAGGAGCTATACTTAATAAAGTGTGTCCGGGATGATTGAAATCATCTTGGTGTCTGGCCCAACCCAAGTAATACAGCACACTCATAACATGGGCGCAGCTGCCCAAGGTCCTTTTGCCGTGGATACAGGAACAATAATGCTCTGAAATTGCGTTTGTGGCAGTTTCTCTTCTATACAAAATATAAGTGTAATACGTTTTGTGTCTTACATGTCGCGATTGTATACGGCATCTTATTAAAACACTATCTTCGCCATTTATTTTTTTTTATATTTTTTTTTAATTATTATTATTATTTCGCCATTTACCTATAAGTGCGAGTGAAATAGCGGGGTCCGTCTTTGTAGCGATGGAAAGGCTTTGTGTATAACCGGTTTGGTTTGGTGCCTCTGCGCTTTGCAACGGCTACTGAAACTGGATTATACTTGTTAGCGTAATATGTAAGATGGCTAAATAACACTTTTAAAAAGGAAATATCAATAAAATGAAAAGAAGAAAGAATAATTAGAAAAAAATAAGAATTATGCCTAATATGTAAGAATTATGCCTGTTATAAAAGAATTAGTAAAATCTTACGTTTAGAAACGAATTTTGACTATGTTTCTTATTTAGTATTAAATTACTATTTGTTTATAAAAATATGAGATATGTTCCGTTCGCGCCGGGCCTGGGTTTTTTTTGAGCATTGTCCTTACTGTAAGAAAAAAAAATCATCCTTTTTTTATGTATACAGCGTGTAACAATATTCGTGGCGAACCGTTTAAGGCAATAATCGGTATCACATGGGGATTCCGAAAAACACCTTATTATCAAATATTTGTGTGGTGAACATAAATGTTTGTTCTCTGTCTGGGTGTTATATTGTATTCTAAGTATGTATTTACAAAAAAAAATGTATTCAAGTATTATATCAGCTATCCGGTTCCCATATTACAAGCTCTGCTTAGTTTGGGGCTGGGTAGTGTTGTGTGAATTGTCCACAATATTATTATTATTATTATTATTATTTTTAGAGGACAAAAAAAAATCTTTCATAGAAAAATAACACATTGAAAAATTAAAATCAAATGTTGCTTACCCCTGACATCGTAAATACGCTCGTAAATACGCTCCTCCTCCTCGCATTCATTGATAACTTTTTACTTTGTAATTGTTTGATTGCGACGTCATGCGAAACATTAAATGATTGTAGTCCTTAAAAGGACTTTTGAGCAGCCCTTAAAAGGACTTTTTGAGCAACCCTTAAAAATGAAGTTTATGTAAGTCAGATCAAACTGCAATTAATTCCTTGGCTACTTACCTACTTAAATCAAATGCTCAAAATGAGCACCGCGTGCATGAATACATGTTTCTGCGAACTAGCAACAAAGTTCCCTCAGATTCGGGTTGGTTCGAGCCGGCTTTTATTAAGTTGAAAGCCTCAACGATTCGAGTTCGCATCTCCTGCGCCGTCTCGCAAACTTTACGGAAAACAAACTCTTTGACGGCACCCCACAAATAAAAATCTAACGGCGTTAGATCAGGCGATCGCGGCGGCCAAGCTACAGGTCCTGAACGTCCAAAAAAACCGGACCAATAACCTTGTCATTGAAAATACCGGCCCACACGTTAACGCGCCACCGATATTGGAAATGGCTAGGTTTCATCGCATGTGGATGTTCAACTGCCCATACGTGTTCGTTGTGGCAGTTGAACACGCCAGTCCTGTGGAATGAGCACTCGTCTGTGAACAATTTTTTTTTGAAAAAATCTACTTCTTCCTCCGCTTTATCCAACATCCACTGACTAAATGCGCTCGTCTTGGATAATCAGCCGGCTCCAAAGACTGCACCCTTTGGTAATGGTAAGGGTGCTCGCCGTTTTCTTTTAGTGCTCTCCAAACACGCACGTGGTTGGTGTCGAGATCACATGCAACGGAGCGGGTGCTGCGGATAGGGTGTTCCCCAAATATCTCCAAGACCTCTTCAATGTCATCTTGCAAACGCGGACGGCCGGCGCGTCAGCGCGTTGCTGTGACGACACATGAACACTGCCAGTGTTGAACATCCTAAGATGAAGACGTTGAAATGCTCTCCATGAAGGCAAGACAGTATTGTGCGTGCGAGCATAATTTTCATGGTACTCCCTACGAGCCGCGGAATAATTACAGTTTGATCTGCCTAGACACATTAACATGTTGAAGTACTCTTCATTCGAAAACGGCATTTTCATTTACAAACACATCCAAGCACAACCGTAGTTCGCGTCAGACTGAGTCGAGCGAGCCGGCCCACAGTGGGCCCATACTGAAAATTAGTGGACTTAGGCAACAAAGTTACCATATCGATGCGATTTTTTTTTATATGACGTGTTATATTACTGACAACTTTTATTCTTATAAAATTTCTTCTAAACTTAATAGTTTGTCTTGAAAAAAATTTATTAGATTTTTTTGTATGGAGCGAATCACGTTTAATTTTTTTTCTTCAATTGTACTAATATGTTGGGTGTGTGGCGTGAGTATATGATAGCTAGGGTCATTCTCACGAAAAAAAATCAGCGCCGGCCATCTGCGGCAGCGCGAGTAATCATTCGGTAAAAAATTAATAATTTGGAAGAATTTTTTTGTCATTTAAAATAAATTCAAAGCATATTTTTTGTCTCATTTGGCTGTTTTCACCTTCTTTTTAGTTAAATAAATAGTTTTAATAGCGCATACGTACTTAGAACTAGTAATTCTGGTAGAGATTTAGTTATTATTGCATGTTATCGGTACAAATGAGTCATCAATCACAATGCAGGTGCTCTGCATTGTGATTGATGACTCATTTGTTTGTGCGCGCATACAAATACAAAATACAAAATACAAAATCTTTATTTCAAACAATATTACATGACAGTAACTTAGTGTAGTACCACTGTTTCCTGCGTTAGTTTACACTGTGTTGCAGAAAAACAGGTAGTAGCTGACCTAAAATTAGTCGGACTTAATAACACAAGGAATATATTATTTAAACTAATGAGTCATCGAAAAATGCTCGTCTCTGATTGGCTGTGTTGTTTTTTAACTGCACGTTATCTATTGGTGAATAAATATATCGTAATGTTTCAGGTTACACTAATTTTGTTAATGATAGGTGAAATAATTTAAATTTGTACGGGCAAGTCGTTGATAATTATCTACATAATCAACTGTATGTATATTATTATAGTATAAGTTATCGTACGTATGATCAATATGAAACTGTGAAGTAATTGCAGCCCTGAAAAGGGCTGTTTGTCATATTCCTAACCCTGATGGGCTTTTGTGGGAAAAATTTATAGCCGGATCACATTATTTCTTGTTCCAGAAGTGCTAGTGGGTCCGGCAAATTTTCGGACTCTGCTATGAGGCATTCTTCTTCCTCCATAATTTCACTGTCACAGGGAGGCTCAGTAGTCTGTAACAACTGAGTTGCTTCGGGCAACAGCTCATTATGAACCTGTTTCATTATTTTAGGCCTTATGTAGGATATGTGGGGATCAGAGCTTATTAGAAGTCCATGGAGGATGGAGGATGTCTTCGTTTGTTGCTATTCTCCCCGTTTTCCGAGTGTGCCTCTCCCTGACGTTTCTGAAGTCCTTATTACGGGCTTCCGAAGCTTCTTCAGATAAGGTACCTAAAACGAATAAGTACATACATTTTAATTTCAAAACGCAATCGAGTCAAATAATACATCAAACTATATTTATTTTTTACTTACCGATTGGCAAAACACCAAAGTGGTTACAGATGTCTGCACCGTGCATTAGAAGTTTATGTACACTAACTGGCATGTAGTACCACGAATAGTGTTGCACGTACACATCAACTGTTTCTCTACAGTATCTTCTAAATTTTTCACAGTCAATGTTTTTGCCTGATGATATGGCTTGTAGAATAACGGAAAATCTGAAAATCAGATTTTCGACAATTCCCGTTATTCTGGAAGATCTTTTGTAATCTTTGAAAAAGCGCCTCGCTGTATTCCCGTCGTTTGTAGTTCCAAAACCCTAAAA
This sequence comes from Thera obeliscata, assembly GCA_947578465.1. Lineage (NCBI taxonomy): Eukaryota > Metazoa > Arthropoda > Insecta > Lepidoptera > Geometridae > Thera > Thera obeliscata. Next base: position 11,656,814 of record OX387918.1, on the reverse strand, counting down.
TGGGAAAACAATACTGTAATATACATTACATAGAGATACTGGCTGCCTGTCCCGGCTTCGCACGGGTGGACATTTATTTTTTAAACACATAAATATAGCCTATGTTACTCAAGGTGAACCTACGTCCAGCAGTGGACTGATATCAATTGATGATGATGATGATGAAAGAACATTCTATAACGTTTAGGAGCAATATTTTCTAGAACATTTTGTCCAAATCTAGAATTCAGAACCGTTTGCATGGGTATATTTGAGTATTCTAGATCATTCTGGATTACTACATACATATACATATTTGAATGAAATAAAAATAAATGATGTGTTAATTATGATAAGTAGACAATATAAAAATAAATGTACATATGTAGACTTTGACTCGCTCACAAATAATTATAATACTAATTACTTTTTTACATTTGACATGTGTAAAAAAATTAATTCTGTCCTTGATCAGTTTGATTATGACCAAAAATTTTTAAATTTCAAAAATGTACGCGCTGGGCAGAGTAATACATTTGGTTTTCGGAATGGTTCCCATGGCCTTAAAATAAGGCAAACACTCCATAAAGGTACCCAGACCGAAAGTGTGTTTCAAGCACAAGAAAAGGCGGTTGATGAAACGGAATCAACAAGTCAAACATTTTTTCGTGCCTAACCAAAATTATATGAGAATACTTCACCAGAATGTGGCAGGGTTTTTGCATAAATGTAATCTCTTAGAAATTCATATTTCTGGGCTCCGTGCGCAAAACAAGGAACCAGATATAATTTGTTTTACCGAGACATTTATTGAAAAAGGTCATGAAAGTTTTATAAACATGTCCGGTTACACCTTGGCTACATCTTACTGTCGTAATAAAAAACAAAAACGTGGTGGGGTTTGCATTCTAGTAAAATCAGGACTATTGTTTAAAGAGGCCTTATTCATTCAAGAGCACTGTCAAGACAGTCATTTTGAGTGCTGTGGGATTGATTTATTATCCCATAACATAACTGTTATATGTCTCTACAGAACACCAAATGCGAACTTTCAGTTGTTTATCAATAAATTGACTAATATATTACACTATAATTGCTCTAAGAATAAAAATAAATTTATTTTAACTGGTGACTTGAATATAGACGGTTTAAAGCGTTCAGCTAGAACTAATGAGTTTAGCGATCTTTTACTGAACTATAATCTTAAAATGCACATAAAGGACGCCACTCGACAGAAAACTTGCATTGATCACTTAATTAGTAACATTCCTCTGGCAAAAGGAGAACTTTTGCACTGGGATATATCTGACCATAACACGGCACAATTACTAAGTGTTCCGGTTAGAAAATTGAACCTTACATCGCAATATACAACTTATAGAAGAGACTACAATATAAATAATATCAACAAGTTTAAGGAATGTTTAAAAAGCCTATCTTTTGTCGAGGTGTATACCCAACCGGATATTAACTCAACATATAAAACATTTCAGAGCTTAGTTCTCTTTATTTACGATCTCTGCTTCCCTTTTTTGAAAATCAAGGTTACAAACCAAACAAAAAAACTAAAATGGATTACAAAAGGGTTAAGGATTAGCTGTAAAACAAAAAGACATTTACGATATAAATACTACGCTGACAAATCAAAAGCCAATAAAAATAATTATAAAAAATTCTCCCGAGTTCTTAAAGGCTGTATAGATAAGTCAATTAAAATGTCAAAAGAGGATATACTTAGAAAATCTAAAAACATTTGTAAAACAGCATGGCAGCTAATAAAACGAGAATCAGAAAGCTCGAAACACTTGAATTTCATAACTGAAATTAAAAGTGGTGATAAAACGATATGCAGTCCACATAAAATTGCTAAGGAGTTTAATAATTTCTGGATCAGTATGACAAATAAAAAAAACGATAACCTTCGAATCACCCACACAAAAAACGTGTGCAGCAGTATGTTTCTAAGGCCTTTTGGATGCTATGAAGTTCAAAATATTATAAAATCACTTAAAAATACAAAAGCGGTAGGTTACGATGGTTTTGCGACGAACATTCTAAAGGCGTGTTCGAATGAACTAGTGCCTGTTTTAACGCACATGATTAATATGTCTTTTGCAGAAGGTCGCTTTCCGGAATCTTTGAAATATTCAACAGTAAAACCACTTCATAAAAAAGGTGACCGGAGCAACCTAGAAAACTATCGACCGATAACCTTGATACCTATCATATCTAAAGTGTTTGAGCGAGCTATGCAAAAACGTATGTTATCGTTCATTGGTAAGCATGACATTATAAAAAGTCACCAATATGGTTTTCAGAAAGGAAAATCCACAACACTTGCCTGTTTCAACCTGACAAAAAGAATTACTGACGATTTAGATACTGGTAAATTGGTAACGGCTGTATTTTTTGACATGTCGAAAGCGTTCGACTTCGTATCTCATGAACTACTGTTAGGAAAACTTGAAAAATACGGTATTCGAGGACCAGCTCTAAAGTGGCTGGAAACCTACTTACACAACAGAATGCAATGTGTCGAAATCTCAAATATTGACGTAAATAAAGACTTAAAGCCCATCAGATCAAATTATATTCAAAACAACTGTGGAGTACCACAAGGCAGTGTCCTGGGACCACTGTTATTTTTGCTTTATATAAATGATCTGCCTGACATAACACCTAATCCATGCACTTTATTTGCTGATGACATTTCTATTATTATTTCATCGAATTCTGACATCCATAATTATACCATTGACATTGATAATACCATTGACGCAATAATTGAATGGCTAAGAGCTAACAATTTAAATGTTAATTTATTAAAAACTAATTTTATACAATTTGGAACTTACGGGAAAAAACGTCAAAATCTTACAATTTCATATAATGGTCATAACCTAAATGAGGTGGATAAAACTAAATTCTTAGGCATAACTATAGACCGGCACTGTAATTGGAAAGCCCATGTAGATGAAGTTTGTAAAAAATTAAATAAATTTGTGTACGTTCTCTATAAGCTACGCAAGACTACAAATAGTAATACGATTATGACTGCGTATCACGGATATGTCGCCTCAGTCTTAAAATACGGACTAGTTCTCTGGGGAAATTCGACAGATTTTAGTAAGGCTTTTATAGCACAAAAAAAATGCGTACGTGCTATTGTCGGCATACCTCCCTGGGAATCATGTAAGCCTGTATTCCTTAAGCTAAAGATATTAACTTTGCCTAGCTTGTACATTTTGGAAGCTGCTAAATTCGCCAAAGATCACTTAAATCAATTTACAAAAGCACGAGACATCTACACAAGATGTGTAAGAAACCCTGATAGAATTGTTCTTTCTAGAGTACCCAGAACTACTTTGTATAAAAAAAATGCTTTCGCTATGTGCGGACAAATATTTAATAAAGTGCCATCTGATATTAAAGAGCTACCAGATAGGTTATTTATGAAAAAGCTGAAGCTTTGGCTAATTGAGAAAAGTTTTTATAATATTAATGATTTTTTAAATACCGTATGACTTTCAAATTTGAACCTGACTTGCTTTGTTTATTTTAATTTTATTTTATATCTTAATTTTGGACCACGAATTATAATTATACTTATTGAATTGTTAATTGAATTTAGTATAAGAAAATGTTTTAATTGTAAAAATAAAGTCCCTTAAAATTTGCATGCCAATACTTTGGTGAAATATGTGAAACTGATAAAATAAGCTAACAACTAACTACTAACCATATTTCAAGCAAATAAACATTTCATTTCATTTCATTTCATTTCATTTACTAACGTTTGGATGCATTCCGGGTACTAGCCGAATAATTTCAGTCTTCGAATTAAATTTGATCATTCCAGAACCTCAAAGACATTCTAGAGCGTTCTTTCCTCGTCAAAGTCGAGAATTTTCTGAAAAATCCCTAAGCGATAGAAAGGGATAGACATATACTAAGTCCCTACGTGATAGAAAGGGATAGACATAGTCCACAATATGTATTATATTTCGAAACTTTTGCCCCTTATAAATTAATAGCACCTAAATATTGAATATAAACTATCCTATCTTTTAAGTCCGACCATATTATAGGCAGTTGCAAAATTTTATCGAAATCCGTTCAGTAGTTTCGGAGTTTATCGCGTTCTAAATTGTGACACGAAAGATTTATATATATAGATAATTCACAAACAACATAAAGAGAGCGAAAGTTAAATACATACCTGTTTGACTATATCAATCAGCATTCCAGTTTGCTCACGAAACTCTTGCTGTGTGGTATTTTTTTTAGCTTGTTTCAAAGCCTTTTGTTCGCCGCGAGCAGTCCATCGTTGAAAATCCAGAGTATAAGATATATGGAGAAGACATTCCATACACCGAATCTTCATATGCAGTGAAGAAATTCCTTCTTTGTAAATTTCTTCACGAAGTGGCTTAGAAGTCAAAGCGTCTATATTATTCATCTCACTCGGTTTTGCCAAGCAAATGGGACACGTTACATATGATGGTACTCCAGCAATAATATTGGCCACTTTTTCATCAATCATGGTCATATGCAATTGATGTGATACAATAATATTTCCACACTGTGTAGATATTCGTTCATTAATTTGTTTTTTCATCTCAGACTCTTCAGATTTTATAAAGTCAGCTGTCTCCGAAGTGAAAGTGAACTTCACTGGTCGACAGTACAGAGTTGAGCAAGGTGTGGGGTTCTCCCAAACTAGATTTTCATTCCGATGGCCTAGTAGACACTAGCCGAAGAGGGACGATGCTTATCATGACTACTGATGAATCATCGAACTCTGTAGCTGTGTTTGACGTTTTCTGTTTATAGTTACTCTGCGACGAAGAACCATCAAGTCCCCATTTTCAGGTCAACTTGAGTTCTTCATTTTGAGACCTATCAACAGTATTTATATCAAGTAATATCCTCTCCACAGTGTGGTCCAATAGCGCTTGCAATTTAATGTGAGCTCCGTTTTCGGTAATCTCCATACTCTCTTGTGGTGGGTAACATCTTTTCTTGGCATTTACAAGCTTTGGATAAGATGGAAAGGCAGCACAGTTTTCTTCTTTCAGAAATTGTCGAAGAGCTAAGTACTTCCATTTCGAGAGCGCAACTGATGTATAAAGAGCTAAACACTTATCTTCAGAGACAGTACTTAAGCTCTGCTTTTTGAATAGTCTCTCTTCTACTTCGGATAGCGCATCTGGATTACTGGAAAGGTATTCGACCACTTTTGCCAGATTCGTTTTGCCGTTGTCTTTCAATTTTGTTATGTACCAGTGCTGCAACTCTTCCTCGGAATTTTCTTCTACTATGGAAGTAGAACGTCTTTTCTTTTGCTTATTACTACTCTTCGAACGGTTTTCTGTGCTTCTTTTCTGTAGATGTTCCCACTTCCGCAGTACATACTGCAAGAGTAGGAACATGGCAATCTATATCCACAAGCTCAGATAAGGCTGCGTCCGAAAAGCCCATCACATTTCTCAGATCAACACTGTCACAAACAGGCCAGTTGATGTTTTTTTCCAACCACTTGCGATTAATTACACGATTCATAAAGGTTTTTTGATTTCTACTTGACTCTATCTATATTAATTTGTTAAATGTAATTTCAATTCTTAATATTTAATTTTAAATTTATTTGTGTCATTGTTATTATTATAAGTTGAATTAAGTGTTTAATTTTAAGTCATATTCGAATACGATTTTAATTGTTTAATGGATAAATAAACTGAAACTGAAACTGAAACATGCTATCCACTTTTTATTTAAATTTACACAAAAAAGTAGACAGAACTCCTTGATTCGGTTCTTGTCTTCTTCAGAAACTTCGGTAGTCAAGACAGAAATGATACTTTCGTACAGAAACATATGATTTTTCAGATCACCGCCACTTCTTAATTTCACAAAAAGATCTGGGTTGGTACAAAATCCAGCCATAGTTCTAATGTAAATATAAAAATACAAGTATTTCACTGTGTTCACAAACAAGCGACAAGAGCGAAACTAGATGGACTTAATGAATGTCTTTATATTTATAGTTAGTGTTAATTACTCAAGTAGTGGACATAACAGTGAGTGAAAATTATTCAGCCAATCAGAGACGAGCATTTTTCGCGCCACACTTTCAACATATTAGTACAATTGAAGAAAAAAAATTAAACGTGATTCACTCCATACAAAAAAATCGAATTAATTTTTTTCAAGACAAACTATCAACTTTAGAGAAATTTTATAAGAATAAAAGTTGTCAGGAATAATATAACACGTCACATAAAAAAAAATCGCATCGATATAGGAACTTTGTTGCCTAAGTCCACTAATTTTCAGTATGGGCCCACTGTGCGGCCGTTCAATCCAATTCGTTCATTTCTTTTTCGCTGACCAAACACCTAAGTTACAAACTATTTAAATCGTATGTCAAGCAAAACAAGACTTTATTGCGAACACACAAGGACTGTGACACTCGTAATTTCTACGAATTTTGTTTTTCTATTTTTATCCTTTCAAGTGCCGCTTCGATAAAGGCACACACACACTACACTTTAACCTATCGCCTATCCAAGCGCTTTTGGTTGATGTCTTTGCTTGCTTGGACTGAACCGACTGCGAAGTTGCGAAAAAAATTGTTTGAAAATGCTACCCGCCGCTGTTTAATGATTTCTTGTTGGAAAAAAATGTTTTACATGATACCCATACTTTTTTCTAATAGGAAGTGACTGAAATAAGGTAAAACAAGTAGTTTTTGGTTATGAAAGAGACTTTTTAGTTTCTTTGACATTAATTGGGGCATGCGCAAGCTTGCGGAAGTGACGTTTTGGACGCTTAAATGGCTAAGCATTTTTTATTTAAATTTAAAATAGTGTTTATTGCAATGTTAATTCATTGTGAACCGCATTAAGTGATAATATCTAAACTGTGTGTTGGAACAACAACATTGTTCCTGTGCTTTTGGGATTTGCATCCACAAAAATCCTGTTAACGTTCATATTTTTTTTAAATAAACGACATTGACAAAACTTTAGGTATTTTTACTCGAAGAGTTCTTGGTAGCTAGCGGCACCCGCGTACCGCTTACTGTAAGCGAGACTGACCACCCTTAATCGATCGATTTGATCAACTCTTGACTGGCCTGACCACTTTACTAAACGCTTAACTAACATTAATGTTCGCAATTATCGATCATTTTTCAAACCGTAAAAAACGTTTCAAATTATTTAAATTCAAACAAGTCTAAATAGACCTTTATCGCATCGGTAACTCAAAAGATTCGCGCGAATTCTAATTCGGGAATTCTAGTAGCAAGTGCACTGCACAGTGGGTGACAATTCTTTGTTGCCCCTCATAGGATTTTCGGATTTTTGAAGTGAAAACTTCTTTAGCGGCGTTGAGCACTTTTTCTGTAATGGGTATAAAATCTTAAACTCGCGTCAGCGCGTCAGGACACGTGACCTGATCGAAAAAGCGTAAGACGGATGGAGAGTAGACAGCTATCCCCTCTCTACGGCGCGGCGAAAATGTATGCCTGGGCCTACTGTTTCGTTTAGGCAGCGCAGGGCGCTTGCGCGAATGTTCGTGTATGTTACAGCGTGCCAAATAACAAACAAGCCCCCCCTAACCATTCCAAAATATCAAACATGCTCAACGTTAATAATCAAGTTTTCACTTCTGCCGGCACTCCCGGAGTGCAACCCGTCTTTTTTTTTTGAAGTGAAAACTTCTTTAGCGGCGTTGAGCACTTTTTCTGTAATGGGTATAAAATCTTAAACTCGCGTCAGCGCGTCAGGACACGTGACCTGATCGAAAAAGCGTAAGACGGATGGAGAGTAGACAGCTATCCCCTCTCTACGGCGCGGCGAAAATGTATGCCTGGGCCTACTGTTTCGTTTAGGCAGCGCAGGGCGCTTGCGCGAATGTTCGTGTATGTTACAGCGTGCCAAATAACAAACAAGCCCCCCCTAACCATTCCAAAATATCAAACATGCTCAACGTTAATAATCAAGTTTTCACTTCTGCCGGCACTCCCGGAGTGCAACCCGTATTTTTTTGTTAATTGATGATTTTAAGTAAACAGCTTTGTATCAAAACATTACATAAAATACGGGATTTGAGGTAAACTTACGACACACGTAGTTTTTTTATTAAAAATAAATACCAATTTAACAACCTATCCAATTGTTAACTTTCTTAATGAAATACTTTAAAACAATTACATGTTTTTGAGGTTTTTTATTTAAGAAAGTCCAAGAGCATAAGTAATTATTCGAATACGAATTTTTACTTTAATAAAATTGAAATAAAATGAAATTATTTAATGCTCTTGAATCATAACATTACGGGAGTATTGGTTTCGGGACAACCTTTAAAATACGTGACGTCTGGTCACCCTTGTAAGAGAGGCGTGTCTTATCGACAAAATGGCTGCGGTCGGACCGACCGCATTCATTGAGTAAACGGCTGGACTGTGAACACTGACCCTAAACAGCTGGACTTTTTCAGGTGTCGTTAACATTTTTGTGCGTTTGCTAGATTATGAAGAAAAAATGTAAACCTTCACAACTTTTTGATTATAACGTTTTTTTTTTAATATTTTTTATAGGTTCTATTTAATTATATATATACCCTCTTAAACGGTTCGCCAAGAATATTGTTACACCCTGTATACATATGACACAAAAATAATATAAAATATATATTATACCTATAATATTTGTGACTAACATGCAGACTGTCCAACTCGGTCCTCGTATCTATTTTCCTCAATCTCCTCAACAACACCGTCATCCGAATCCAGTTCATCGTCGTTTAGGACTTCCAAAAAGTCATCTGGAACGCTCGATCGTCCTGGATTCCACATCTAAAAATAAAAATGTATGAATAAAAAAAAACATTTATTTCAAGTAACACAGAGTCATACATAAAGCACTTATATGTACCTTCATAACAATTTTTTGTTTATGCGAATATAGTCATTCAAATTTTTTTTCTATCAATAACCCATTATTATTTATACCTTTTTAGGGTTCCGTAGCCAAATGGCAAAAACGGAACCCTTATAGATTCGTCATGTCTGTCTGTCTGTCTGTCTGTCTGTCTGTCCGGCCGTGTCACAGCCATTTTTCTCCGAAACCATAAAAGCTAGACTGATGAAAGTTGGTGAGTAGATGTATTTTGTGAACCGCATTAAGGTTTTTACACAAAAATAGAAAAAAAACTATAAATTTTGGGGGTCCCCATACTTGAAACTGAAACTCAAAAATTTTTTTTTCATCGAACCCATACGTGTGGGGTATCTATGAATAGGTCTTCAAAAATGATGTTGAGGTTTCTAATATAGTTTTTTTTCTAAACTGAATAGTTTGCGCGAGAGACACTTCCAAAGTGGAAAAAAGTTGGTCCCCCCCCCTCTAACTTCTAAAGTAAGAGAATGATAATACTAAAAAAAATATATGTTGTACATTACTATGTAAACTTCCAACGATATTTGGTTTGAACGAGATCTAGTCAGTAGTTTTTTTTTATACGTCATAAACGGAAACTCAAAAATTTTTTTTCCATCGAACCCATACGTGTGGGGTATCTATGAATAGGTCTTCAAAAATGATGTTGAGGTTTCTAATATAGTTTTTTTCTAAACTGAATAGTTTGCGCAAGAGACACTTCCAAAGTGGAAAAAAGTTGGTCCCCCCCCCCTCTAACTTCTAAAGTAAGAGAATGATAATACTAAAAAAAATATATGTTGTACATTACTATGTAAACTTTCAACGAAATTTGGTTTGAACGAGATCTAGTCAGTAGTTTTTTTTTTATACGTCATAAACCGTAAACCGCAATTTACCTTTCAACGAACTACAGGAACCTTATTATGTTACATCAAGTAACATATATAAAGGTTCTTGTAGTTCGTCGTGCTACGGAACCCTTCATGGGCGAGTCCGACTCGCACTTGGCTGCTTTTTTTATATATACAGCGTGTAACAATATTCGTGGCGAACCGTTTAAGGCAATAATCGGTATCACATCGAAGGTGAGACAGTACTTCACACCGGGACAGCTTCTCAACCTGTACCAAGCACAAGTCCGATCGTGTATGGAGTACTGTTCTCATCTCTGGGATGGCTCTGCCAAATACCAGCTTGAGGCATTGGAATCTATTGAGAGACGAGCCAAAAGACTCATTGGTAGCGACACTCTAGTCGAGTCTAAGCTCCTGAGTCTCGAACATCGCCGTAAAGTAGCCAGTCTATCGGTATTTTATAGGATACATTTCGGAGAGTGTGCGATGGAACTTCACGATTTAGTTCCCCCATCCCCTTTTTACCATCGGACGACTAGACGTACGGAAATGCGACATCCATACATGGTTGATGTTCCAACTGTCCGCACCAAGCGCTTTGCTTCAACTTTTTTGTTGCGGACAGCCAAGGAGTGGAATTCCTTGCCGGCGTCTGTTTTTCCGGACACTTATAACTTGGATGTTTTTAAGAGTAGAGTGAACAGGTATCTTCTAGGTAAGCGTGCTACACCGTCGACCGCATCATCACTTAACAGCAGGTGAGATTGCGGTCAAACGCAAGCCTATAATATGTTAAAAAAAAAAAAAAACATGGGGATTCCGAAAAACACTTTCTTATTCGGCACGCTCGATCGTCCAGGATTCCACATCTAAAAATAAAAATGTATGAATAAAAAAAAACATTTATTTCAAGGAACACAGAGTCATACATAAAGCACTTATATGTACCTTCATAACAATTTTTTGTTTATGTAAATATATCAATTTTTTTTTCTATTAATAACCCATTATTATTATTTTATCAAATTAGTGCAAGACAAGACAGATATGACACGATAATTATTTGTTACATTTATTTATTTATTTTAAGCCTTAAATACAGATATATTCCTAAGACTAACTTATATAAAGCGAAGAGAAGGAATAAGGCGTGATTTTATGTATGTATGTATGTACTAACTTATATTATTCACTACGACATCGACACTATCATTATCTGTTTGCCCTTTTTTGGCAAGCCAACCTCCAAGCTCTTCCACTCCTTCCTATTTCTCGCTATCCGCGTTATATTAACTCATCCTCCCATCTTTTAAATTGTCGCCCCCTCTTTCTTTTGTCGTATCTTGGGAACCAATGAGGTTAAAAAGTGAAAGCTCAAAGTAGATGGCACCACTATTGATCGTTCCTACACGCCGCCATATTGCATCTTTGTTTACATACTGTGACAAAAGAAAATTGCTGTTTTATATCCCGAAATGTATTCAACGTGGAGTGTTCTCCAATTAAAGGACGAGCTAAGGAATAGGAAAGCATCTACCAGTAGTAAAAAAGGCGCTCTAATTGAAAGGTAAATAACTAGACACGTATCTTATAGAAAGAGGTAAATTTCATGACCAACTTTTCAATATTCTTTTTATCGTTGTAGGCTGGAAGCCTACGACAAAAATAACCTGATTGGAATAGAGGACGAATTGGAGGATCAGATTCCTATATTTTCTGCCATGGATAGCTTCAGGGACGTTAATGGTAGCACAAATCTGCCACTGTTGTCTAAACATCACATTCAAGAGTTTGCAGAGAGGTAAGAGATAATATCTGCTTAAATAATATAAATAACTACATCAAAATCATGGAATCATGCCATCATGATTTCTTGTAAGTATTTTCACGCATAATTTCTTCTTCCTGCAGTTAACCTACTATAATAGGTGGGGTGGGCACAACATGTCTTTTTATTCCATGCTCCCCTATCATTCGTCATCTGAGTACTCACTCCATTCTTGGACATATCATCTCTCACAAAATCCATCCATCTTTTCTTAGGCCTGCCTCTACCTTTATTATCCATCTACTTTCATGCCTAGCACATGACATTGTTCGCCCCTCATAACCCATCCATACCACGCAAGTCGATAAGCCATAATTTAAACTACCTAAATACACTCATCATGGTTTCTAAAAGTAGCCTATGTGTTAATCTAGATAGTTTATAAAATAATACATAACATGATATTAATTAGGGTTATAATCGTTTCAGGTTCCAAGTGCCGCCAAAAGGAAGGCTTTTGTATGAAAGTAGGTGCTCACGCTTCGTGTTGCATTCGAAGCAAACTTTGCCTATTGTTAGCATATCTTCACAGTGCTTCACGGCAAATACTTCTTGTATAAGAATTATGATTGTGTAATAAAACCAAATTAATGCATATAAATACTTGTATTTATTTCATTATACACTCCAAAATTGCAGCACATTAGACAAACAAAAAAAATTTTTGATGCAAGGGGTATAAAATTGTGATGTAATTCTTCTTTTACAATTTTATAAGTTTTCATCAAACCAATCAAGCGTTCAATATGAACACGCTGGCTAGCCACCTTTCTGTCATTTAGTAATTACTTAGATAGTACTTTATTTTGTGAGCCATAGGACTCAAAGTAAAACTGTGCATAGGTTGCAAACTTTGCAATGCAAAGCCAGTGTAGAAAGCAATAACACTATCATTGTCTTTAAACCTTTCTATTGATCCATAAATGTGTTCAAAGTTGACTTGAGTAGTTGTCGACTCAGTAGATGTACAAGGTTGATTGTTTTCAGGAAATTCAACATGTTGAGGGATCGGTATTTCTATTTCCATTTGTACTGTTATGTGTTCTTCTTTGATTTGTGTTTCGCACATGTTTAAACTTCCAATTCCACTTGGTCCAGGAATGGGACCATCAGAAGCAGTTTCAAAACAAAGTTTTTTCTTGCTAGCAGGCGCTCTGATCGTTGTTGCGCCGAAGGGTTTGCTGGTTTAACTTTATTATACGAAAATAAGGAAGGCACTGCAGATTTTTTCAAGAACCTATGTAGATTTTCATCACCTAGAATACAAAAAACATATAGTTAAAACACTAGGTCGGTAGGTTAGTTTCGAAAAATTCAGAGTTATTGGCCTAACCCTGCATTTAGAGATTATGTAATTATTTATTTCAAATAAAAGGAATCTTACCTGTGTTAGAATTTCGTGCGTAATCGTCAGATTCAAAATAATTTCGACACAACCTAGAATATTTACTCGGCTGCCAGGTTTTCCTTCTTAATGCTTTGACCCATTGTTTCCTTTGTGTCTTATCTTTAGGGAATACATGTATGCCTATGTTTTTACAATTAACAGCAGCACAGACCGTCGTATTGTTGATCTATAGAACTTCGTAGCATGTTTGTTTACAAATATCCGACTGAAATGTATGGAGAATGACAGATACTTCTAAAATCTTAGGAACTATCTACAGTGCTGCCCTCTTTAGTGAGCAAAAGGCAGTTTTTAACCCCATTCATTAACATGTGCTCCATTTCTCTTTTCCTCTTACTGTATGTCCTGTCTATCTCCATTTTAGTGAATTTACTTTGAGTGTAACATTTTCTACTTTTGTTCTTCTTAGTGTTTCGTTTCTAATTTTGTCTAATTTCCTTTTTCCGAGCATACTTCTTTCCATGGCAGATTGACAGTCTGTCAATCTGCCATTCGTTACGTATAAGATGTCAAAACTTAGAATATATACAGCTTATATATATTAGTGTAGTATATAGGCCTTGCATGCCATAGCATATCCCACGGTAACCGGCAATGCAAAAAATTATAAAGCTTTTTAGCTTGAAAAATGGAAAAAAAAATAACCTTACACTTGGTAGAAATGTAAAAATATGCTTGTAAATAGGCAATGTTTCGCACTATTTTTGTAGCTTAGATAAAGTATTTTGTAGCTTGACTTAGCAGAAGCACCAGCAAGCTTGGACTTGGGGGCATGGGGACAACACTGCAAATAATTCAGTGAATGATGGTGAAACTCGAGCACGCTAGACGAAAGGAAATTGGGACAAGGAATAAGATAAGGAGCGGGCCAACCTTTATGTTCAGAAGCCAACTTCACTGTCACACTGTAAATTCCTTTCTTCTTTGTTCCATTAATCCAATAATCCGATATTCGCCGTTGCCGTTTCGGTCCAAATTCGCCTTGATGGGTCCCACAAAATGTCCGCTGACACGTTGATGCGTCGATTGCAGTTTCGTGATTTTGTCAAACGGTCGCCAACTTGTTTGTGATTGATACAAACAAATAAATAAAACGTTATGGATCCTTGATACTTTATATTGATTTAACAGTTAAAGTAATAATTATAGAATATTATAATGAGCCGACGTTAGAGTTGTCGCTCGGGTGGCGGTAGTAATAAAACAATAAAAAACAGAGCATGGATGGCGGTTTGTGAAGAAGTTGTAAATGATTTTAATAATAAATCCATTTTACAACTGACTCCTATACTAAGAGAGCAGACGACGGCTGCCGCTGATCTTCGAAGTTGAAATGTCGACGGCTGCCGTCGACGCGTCGACGACGGTTGCCGCCGACGCGCGTCGACGGCTGCAGTTACCTCTGCCGTTGGGAACATGCCGCTCGTGTGTAAGAGCTCTAACAGTAGCATCCCTTGGTAACAGTCCTCCAGGTCATTGTTGATGATCCCACCCATACCAACACGATAAAGTACGAACTTCTTAAAGTTTTGACATGTCATTTGTGTGTTTGTTGATGTACTTTGCGACACACAGACATTCCAGGTATTGATGATTTCATATGAGGATCATACAAGCTCTTGTAGTTCTTGATTTTCAAGATACGATCTCCAGCAGTTTCTTCATCACGTAGGTTTTTTTCCAAAAATACAACATGAAATTTATCAGTGATTCGCGAGCCCTCTATTAAATCTACGTAGTACGTAAACCTTTTCTGATTTTATGTGTTTTCTTTCTATCAGAGCAAAATCTCGATCTATCGGCATCATGGAATGCCCTGGAATAGGGTATGAATTGTGATTTTTTGAAATACGCTACTTGCGCATAATTGATCCAGGAAAGTGAATATATATCGGTTTTTATTCTGGCTGAAACAGTTATCGCAAAATAATTCCAAATGGGTATATTCAGGACGTTTGTTGTGCTTGATGTAGTCTGCCAAAGCCGTCGAAACTTCATTAGGACCCTTTTGACCATAATTTTCGGTATATAAATACATCCTAGCGGTATTTTTGCTGAGGTCGTGAATTCCGAAGTTGTGTAGCCATAATTGACGCGAATAATACTCTACTCCGGAAGAGGTAAATTTTTTTGGTAATGAATTATTCGTTATAGATCAACGGCAAGCAGCCGTGGTATGTCCTGCCTATCGACTGCCGCAGCCCATAAGTTTAATTCAAAGTTACTCACCTCTGAACACGGTCTGTGTGTCTTTAGACACTCCCCATGATTCCAGCAGTTCTGTTACGAAATTTTTTTTTTTTTTTTTGCGCATGCGGTGCCTGCGCCAGCGCTTACTGTGATGGTGGTGATCGGTGTTTGGCTAAAAAGGTCAAGTGTTTCTTGTGTGGAAATAAAAGCCACTATAAAGTGTTGTGCCCAGCGAGGAGATTAAACAAAGTGTATGAGGTAAACGAGGACAATGTAGAGTAGACAATGATGAACTGTACTAGGTATATTATATACTATAGAGTGTGTTGATTAAATAAATAAATATATAAATATTGTGGACAATTCACACAACACTACCCAGCCCCAAACTAAGCAGAGCTTGTAATATGGGAACCAGATAGCTGATATAATACTTGAATACATTTTTTTTTTTTTGTAAATACATAGGTACTTAGAATACAATATAACACCCAGACAGAGAACAAACATTTGTGTTCACCACACAAATATTTGTTCTCGGTGGGGATCGAACCCACGACCCACGGCGCAGAAGGCAGAGCTACTACCAACTGAGCTAGAGGCCAGTCCATATCAAGTGATGATAAATGGTATGAAACATTTTATTTGCCCGAGTGTGGATCTCAACATAAATTTAAATTAGATACAGGTTCGGAATTAAATGTTTTATCTGAGGGAAACTTTGTCAAGCTAGGGTTTTCCTTATCGCATGTAGAAAGTGACAATGTGCGGGCAAAATCATTTTGTAGTAACTGTCTATCAGTCATCGGTTCAGCTTTGGTTAAGATTCAACATAAACAATGACAATATGTACTTAAGTTTATAATTTCTGGTGAGGACTGTCAGAGTATTTTAGGAAAGCATGGGTTGGGAGAAGTAAGGTTTGATTCAAAGAATTTATGCAATTAATATGGATATGTACGAGGGCCGCCTTTTAAGTTCTGTCGTTTGAAATAAGTATAAACAATCTAATAGATTATTGCCATTTATTGTTTTTCAAAGTATTCTCCGCGATATTTAAAACACTTTTGCATGCGTTCGAATCAATTTTTAAAACATTTTTTATTCCACTCCGAAGTGGGGGTAGTCAAAATGGCCAATTTGTATGCGTCAACAGCTTTTTCGGGTGAGCTAAAACGTAGACCACGAAAACTTTGCTTAATTTTAAGGAACGTAAAATAATCGTTAGGGCTCAAGTAAGGGGCTGTAAGGCGGGTGATCTAAAATTTCGACATTTTGGGTGCTAAAAACATCTTTGTATCGCGGGCAGTGTGCGAACTTGCATTTTCATGGTGCAGTATCATACGACGTCATGAGTTGTTTTTTCGAAACCCTGTGATGACTTCTGGCAAACAAACAGTGGTATACCAGTCAGCGTAAGCCGTCTTACGATTTTCTAGTACAAAAAGCCGACGTGACCACCCTTTGCCACCGAACGAGGCCACCGCTTTTTTTAAGTGCTTCGTGAGCAAATTACTTTGGTCGGTTTGGCTCATGTTGGAAGACCCAGACAGTTGACTGCTGCTTGGAATCTGGATCGTAAGTATATATCCAAGACTAGTCACTACTAACTATATCATAAACGTGTTTTAACTCTCCTCGGTTGAACCGCTGCAGAGTTTTGCGACACAATCTAGCATTAAGCAATATATATTCTAGCAATTTAGCATTGTTTATTGTTAATTGTTTAAAGCGATCAGCTATGCGGCTACCATTTCATAAATATCTTGGACCAGGAAATTCTTTAAATGAAGGAACCCCAGTAAACACAGCGGATAGCATAGCACAAGATCACGACTTTTCATATGAACAAGACGTGTCCAGAAATAGTATTCGTTTTGCGGACAGTGATGCTATTCGTTTGTTTACTGATAATTTTGTCAGTAATTTAAATAATCCTTGGGAAAGTATTCCTAGTGCTATCGGGGCGATCGGGTTAACCGCAAAAAAATATTTTGAAGGCGCCTTTGGTCAAGCTTATCCCGCTCCAGATGCCAGCAGGTAAAAAAGCGTCTCACGCAGGACAAGTTGCGTACGGAGAATTACAAAAAGCTTACTCTAGAGGCTATAAAAAATTATCAGAAGTTGAAAAGGATAAATTTGGAGGATATAATGCCTGGAAAAAACACGATAGAGGTGGTAAGCTCATTTTAAATGCTTCCAGATATCGAGCCAATACCGCCAGCGGATCTAACGACAACAACGCAGAAGCCGGTCCTTCCAACGCCCCAGATTCCTCCGACAGTCCAGCTGAAGATTGGGATCCTGCATTATTCGACACTACTTTTCTTGACTCTCCTGCTATGGCTGACATTCAGAATAATTTGCCGAATGCTGGTACGGGTTCGCAAGTGGCTCAATCCGGTGGTGCTGGAGGCGCTACCATGGACCAGGGAGTGGAGAGAACAGGAGGAGGATCTGGTGCTGCTGGAGCGTCATCGACCCCAGGCATTACCAGTTTACCACCAATAATTTCGTCAAAAAAGATGCATTTTTCTTTTCAAAAACGCTGGTATAAATATACCTACGGATTAGCGCACACACCAGTAGACGGTGTCAGAGTACAAAGATTATGTACCCCATACGCGTATTACCCAGTAGATTGGTTACCATTCTACTTGTCCCCTCAGGAATATAAAAATTTACCAATGGGATCTAAATGTGTGTCTGTTAATTGTGATATAAGTATAATAGGCACTCGTACTTCATTCGATCACGGTACATCTTTGACAGGAACCGCTACTACTGAATATGTTCCAATTTTAAAATATGTTACTGGATTAAATAATAAACTTTACATTGAAAATAGATCATTTAAACTCAAATCTACAGAGCCCATGGTAGTTGAAACTCTAAACAACAAAACCTTGGACGAATATTTTGCTGCTCTGTACGGCCCTCCGCCATCAGCGTTAGAAATACCTAGGCATTTAAATTGGTACGCCTGTTATCTGTACAATAAAACTACCAACGAATACAGTGGTTTGGACTCGGTCATAAACTATAGAGTCGACAAGGTACTTAACACTGCTATGGTAAACAAGGTGATGCAAGGGCCCATTGTTTCGTACACGTACCAGCCATCAAATGGATATGTAAAACCTGGCAAAAAAAATATGCTAATACAGTACAACGCCGCAGACGGCTTCGCAGATGACGTGACCAACAAGCAAATTATATATAAGCACACGCTTCCGACACTTTTAAAGTTCGTTTTTAGGAAAACAGTCATTGTTTGATAGAACAATTATAGGTGTCTTGTTGATTACCACATCAGATTGGTATTTGACCTTGGCATTACACGCATCACCGCCAAATAAACATTTCAGCGTTTCTTCAGCTGCGGGTTCGAAGTTTGGTTCATTCCATAGTATCACACGTCTGTTGACACATTCTTGTATAGGAAACCCACTATATTTATTGAAATTTCCCATTTGCCCGAAATTGATCATTGCATTTATAACACAATCAAAAAAAAGTTTTTTCCTGCATTAGGCGGAGACAGTACAAATATGCAATTCTTTTTCGGGATTCTCATGTCCAAAATTTTAAACAGTATTTGCAAAAACGTGAAAACATTATCTTTGTTATTGTTATTTTGGAATAGAAGTAGTTCTTCCAATACATCTACAGATGTCGGAATGTCAAAATAGTGTTCTTCAATTCTATTCCAACGGGCTGTGTATATAAGCCTTTCTATGTTTATGGTACGCGTCTTCATGAATATTTGGCGTACAGTCATATCGACGACTTTCTGCTGTTGATTGTGAAAGCAATTTTTTACGAATGCGTCATTTTTGTTCCAGTACTTGTATTTTGATTGAGTCCACCATTTTGTATATATAATATTTTGAGGGGGAGTAATTATGAAGCTGTCTAAGTACTTTTCTAGTTCCGCGGTTTTCTCTCCACCTTTAAGTTTTTTATTTCTTGTATTTTGTTCATTATTGTGGTCTTCAGTTGATCCACTAGCTTCATCGCACTTGAAGTCTCCGATGTCACAATTGTCTTGCTGCGCCATTCCGCTTTCTTCCACCAGTCCTGAGGCTTTGAGCGACAACACTCGTGAAAGTCGTAGATCTCCAACTTTATAACCTTGTGCCCACGTTCTCCCGGCGTAGTGAGCGTAATAACATCTCCTCGGCTCTCTAAAGAGATAGATTGTGAGATTCGCCCAATGGTCGACGCTGTACTCGCCGCTTGCATGAACGCGTCTACCATATCGTCGAAGGCCTCTGGTTTGAACGACGGATGATCCCCTCCCTCGTCCGAGTTGCTCTCGTTTTCCGTCTCTGCTGATCGATTCTTTTGAAAAGAAACTCTTTTCTTGTTTTTCTTCCGGGGTGCTACTTCTTCTTCGCTTTCGCTCGAGGCGTCCTTTGTGATATGCCTTTTCTTCGTCGCTTTCTGAACTCGAGTCGTTTTCTCTGTAGTCACAGGCTCCTCCTCCTCGGACTGGTATTTGGTAGTCTTCCAGGGCTTGGATGTGCCTGCAACGGCAAGTGCATCCTGAGTATGCGCAGTCGTGGACGACATGGATGTGTTTGTTATGTTGGGCGATGAGTAAGACACCTCCGTTGAAGTTTGTTCTGTTATCAGGTCTGATAACGTGTCGAATAAGATGTTGTCGAAAGTTCCGTTCATTGTTTTCATTACTCCCCATACTGTGTACTCCACCTTCAGTTTCTCCTTCATGATCCGAGTTTTCATCCTGTTGAGCAATTCCAGTGCGTGTACCACTATTGCTACGTCCCAATATGCTATCAAGCATATTATCAATGGATGTGCCAGAACTTCTTGTTGTTTCTGAAACATCGTTTTTTCGATGGGCTGTTCTGCTGCTGTTTTCTTCTTGGCTGCCCTTTTCACCATCTTTTTTTTCATCGCCGCTGCAACTGGATTCTCCAAGATTTTCTGCGTACATGCCGTTTCGTCCTCCATCAGCGATGCTTGAGTCCCCAAGTTTGGTAGTAGAGAAATACTCTGAGATTGTTCGTCGCCGTCCGAGATTTCCGTACAATGAAGTTCTGGCTGGTAATTCTTCGAGTGTGAAGACTCTCCCTTCGAATAAATTTTGTCGTTTAGATCCCCGTTCATTTTTTTTCTTACAAACGCGAAATTCAAAGTTCTTTAACACGTCCAGCTTGGTTAGATGATCGCTTTAAACTAATTCGTTAACTTGAAAATTTTCCTTTTATTCCACACCCACACCAACAATAATCACCCATTGTTAAACATATACATGTACATGTGCTTCGCACGTACGTATGTTTAACAATGGGTGATTATTGTTGGTGTGGGTGTGGAATAAAAGGAAAATTTAAATTAACACAGGCTTTTAACAATTTTTAATTTAACACAGGCTACTTTTTTTTTTGCTGCTGTTTCTTTCATATAAAATGCTGGTGAAGAAATTGTCAAACACAACTAACGACCCAGCAGGTACATTTTTAGTTAGTTTCAAAACAACTTTGTATCCCAGACCTTCTTCACTTGGAGCCCCTGATCTGTCCTTTCCTGTAAATAAATATCAAACAGAATATCATGAACTAATGAAAACAGTTTTTTATTGAACAAATCAGAACTTTTTTTAGGCAAAAATATTCTATTTACCTGTATAGATATCAAACTGATAGAGATATCCAGATTTGGAGTCACAACGATACCAAACTTTATATCCACGTTTTATGGGCTTCAATGGCATGTATTTTTTTTAACTATCTCTACCCTTGAACTTGACCATACTTTCATCAACTGATTGATGATGAGAGTTGTTAGCACATTGTTGAAAGGTTCGGTTCAGAATAGATACAACAGGTCTTATTTTTACTAGTTTATCATATTATGGATGAGTTTTTGGAAGCTCTTGGGATATATCACTGACATGAAAATTCTCCAAAATTTTCATGTCAGTGAAATGGAACTGGCATGATAACGCTAATTTCCTGATTGTTATAAAATCTATCTGAAGACCAATATAGTTCAAAGTCTGATAATGGATGCAATCCCATCAGTATAAATATCCCCAAAAAAGCACTTATTTCTTCTTTAGTAGTGGTAGTCCAAAACTTTGATTGTTTATGTTGCGCATATTTTTTTTTGCAACATTTGAAAATACAGCTTTTTTTTCTTCTGTGATGCTCGACAAAGACCTGGTTTTTGAAATAAAATGGAATAATTTATTTGCTTGAAGCATGTTACATTTTAGATCTTCTTAAATATATAGGCAAATACAGATTCACTGTAGGATGGCCCTGATGGATTTCCTCATTTTTATCACGAAGTGAAATTTCCAGTAGACTGAATGACAGTAAAAAGACCCCTCAGGTCTCTTGCTAAGTAGTTTCGCCAAGAGTGTTACCACAATAGTGAGTTCTAACCATTTACAGAGGTGAACGCCCCTTCAGCCGAAGAGCCGAATCCGATGTAGATAGGCGGCTCGTCTTCTTGTGATGACTGGTCGCTGTAGAATTCTAAAAATTTCTTCAACTGCAAGGACAGCAGGAACTCTGCCGTCTTGGCCGATGCCAGAAAAGCTCCTGGTAACAGTGAAAAAAAAATTAACAACAGTGAAGTGTGAGTTGAGCTATCAAACGAGGCTCAGTATTTTTATTCTGAGTTTTAGACAATAACAATACACGTCACGTAGAATCGATCGAAATGAGTTGTTGGCGCATCATTTATACATACAAATAGAGTTAACGGCGTTTTCAACTCAGACGTCAGCTTACCTGAATTGACACAGGATTGAGGGAGCGCAAGCTCTTACCTTCCATGTGGCAGGAAGTCCTGGCAGCACTCCATGTGACAGCCTGATCGTGCAGTTTCAACGAGCCATTGAGTTCACTATAGTACGAGAGTATAGTATAGAAAATGGATAAGAATCTATCAGTAGGTGAATTGTTGAAGAACTGAGTTGAACTACGAGGCCTGAATAGAGGTGGAGGTAGAGAAGCAGAAAGAGGGGTAGACGTCTATCTATCTATCTAGACGGGATAGCCTCCCCTCGATTACTTCTATAGCCGACCTCAAATAAAAAAGGAGGAGGTTCTCAATTCAGCATATTTTTTTATGTTTGATAACGTATAACTTCGTCATTTATTTTATGAACCGTTTAGAATAAATCTGAAAAGTAATACTCCCAGATTAGTCCCATTGAAATTTCATCAAAATCGGTTCTGCAGTTTGACCATGAAGTAGGTTTCTCAAGTTTTTTAAACTTATACATGTTTCTAGTAATGTATAGTGTTTTAATTATTCATGGGTCATTTTTGTACTTTTCAGGGTTACAAAAGTAAGCGTCGCAATTACTATGGTCCCCAAATACATGGTTTGCGGCAATTTTTATATCATTTTTTCAAATTGTTTATCTTTTCGTTGTGATTTGTATCTTCTTGTGATTTCCTATAATTTACTGCCCCAACTACCGCTTTTCTCAAACGCAAAACGTTTTCTTCTACCATTTTTCGTAGATGTACTGCATGGTACAAAACCTTTATGGTTATTTGTTTTTTTTTTCCCAGTGCTTTCATTTTGTTACAGAAATTACGCATCAAATGATTTTTACACTCGATCTTTGAAATGATAAAATCAGGACCATAAGGCTTGTGTAGTATTAACTTTTTCATTATACTGGAGTCACCATCTCCAACGAGTTTGTTATATTTAAGTCCATGCATTTCAATGCTTTTTGCAAAACCTTCTGCGATTATGTCGGCTTCCATAGCATTCGCGCTGTCACTGGAGTGTTGCTAAGCACAGATGCTTTAAAAACTGGAGTTTTTAAAGCATCTGTGCTTAGCAACATCTACATTCAGCTTCTGGCTTCTGGCACATATACAGCAATATGAATTTCGGACGCCAAGAAACAGTACTTTTTTGGTACGCAGTCCAACAATGCATCCAGCACCAGACGCAGAGCTAAATCCACTTTATATGAACGTTTTGCCCACGAACCATCTGCAACTACAGTTATTTGAGGACAGCCATTTTTGTCAACTTCACCATTTAAAATGGCCAGCCTTTTTTCTTCATGACCAGCTTCAATCATCTCGTCTATGGCACACTCTTCGACTATTGGTGCCAGACGTTGTTCGATTTTTGCATATGTCGATGCACTCATATTTGGTATATCTACCACACTGCAAATTTCATTTAACTGTGCATATCCATTCCCCGAACAGAGATTTCCTTGTACAATTGCATTATTTGCATTTAATTTGGATTTTGGGTCTTCACTATGCACTTTTTCAATTTTTTCACACATGTTGCATTCAAATGTGTATATGCTGCAAAATCCAAATATATAGGCAAATACAGATTCACTGTAGGATGGCCTTGATGGATTTCCTCATTTTTATCACGAAGTGAAATTTCCAGTAGACTGAATGATAGTAAAAAGACCCCTCAGGTCTCTTGCTAAGTAGTTTCGCCAAGAGTATTACCACAATAGTGAGTTCTAACCATTTACAGAGGTGAACGGAACGCCCCTTCAGCCGAAGAGCCGAATCCGATGTAGATAGGCGGCTCGTCTTCTTGTGATGACTGGTCGCTGTAGAATTCTAAAAATTTCTTCAACTGCAAGGACAGCAGGAACTCTGCCGTCTTGGCCGATGCCAGAAAAGCTCCTGGTAACAGTGAAAAAAAAATTAACAACAGTGAAGTGTGAGTTGAGCTATCAAACGAGGCTCAGTATTTTTATTCTGAGTTTTAGACAATAACAATACACGTCACGTAGAATCGATCGAAATGAGTTGTTGGCGCATCATTTATACATACAAATAGAGTTAACGGCGTTTTCAACTCAGACGTCAGCTTACCTGAATTGACACAGGATTGAGGGAGCGCAAGCTCTTACCTTCCATGTGGCAGGAAGTCCTGGCAGCACTCCATGTGACAGCCTGATCGTGCAGTTTCAACGAGCCATTGAGTTCACTATAGTACGAGAGTATAGTATAGAAAATGGATAAGAATCTATCAGTAGGTGAATTGTTGAAGAACTGAGTTGAACTACGAGGCCTGAATAGAGGTGGAGGTAGAGAAGCAGAAAGAGGGGTAGACGTCTATCTATCTATCTAGACGGGATAGCCTCCCCTCGATTACTTCTATAGCCGACCTCAAATAAAAAAGGAGGAGGTTCTCAATTCAGCATATTTTTTTTTATGTTTGATAACGATTTGTCATTGCGAAGATCTTACAAACAACTTGGGCAATTTGGCATTTCATGTGCGTATGTATGTATGTATTTATGTATGTTTGTCAGACGATAACTTTCGAACCGTTCGTTGATCCGATCTGCATGAAATTTGATAAGTCGATAGATTGTGCTCTAGAAATTTACTGGTAAGTATATGAGTGAAATCGGATGAGGGGTTATTGAGATATGGGGTTTTTTCAGGGTGCAAAAAAAAAAGTGACACAAAAGAATCAAGTTACATGTCATATGAATGAACTTTGGTTGGACATTCCAAAACAGTTTTTATTTTTTTTCTAGGACCCTCAGTTTTTGCTATACACAAAAAAGGTTAAATTAAGATAACCAACGCTCCGAGAGCTCCCATCTCTAAGAATTTCGGTGACATCAAGGTTTTTCTACTGGTTGGTCAATTTCATTTGCTTGTTCTAATTTTATTTTCTTAAAATAAATTAAGGGGGTACTCAGTTGTCATAAAATGCTATATAAAAGCATCCGGTTCTTATGATGGAGCCTAGGTCTGTCCAACGGAACTCTTTAATCAATTGGCCAATGGAGTTAAAACTTGTTTACCATACAAAGTTAGTGAGAGATAGTCAGATGCAAGGCCAAACAGTGACTGTGGACAGAAATACTTTCTCAAAGTAGATTAAACACAATGCGTGATGTTGGCACATTTTTCTGATTACCATCTCATATTGTTACTTAACTTTTCGAAGCATTTGGATCGCATCACGAGATCTCAGTTCGGGGCGAATTACTAGTTTTATGAACCGTTTAGAATAAATCTGAAAAGTAACACTTCCAGATTAGTCCCATTGAAATTTCATCAAAATCGGTTCTGCAGTTTGGCCATGAAGTAGGTTTCTCAAGTTTTTTAAACTTATACATGTTTCTAGTAATGTATAGTGTTTTAATTATTCATTTATTACTTAAATTATTTTGCTACATATTTTACTTCATTGATGAACCAACTTTTTTAAATATTATAATTGTTAATAATTGCAAAAGTGTAAGAAGAGTTATTATTGAAAGATAATGGTGAACTCAGTAGCTAATCAAATAAATAAGACAATTATTTAAAATTTTCGACTAAGCCAGGTACCAGATATCAGAGTGCCTAGTCCCACTGCATCTCAATTCATTTACAACATGTCGTCACGACATGTCGCCTTTTTGCCTCTCTCTCTATTATATGGAGAAAAGATGAGACAGCAAAAAGACACGATACGTGTTTATTATTTGGCAGTCGGAGTTTTTTCGTTGCACTTTGCGTCATTTTTGCGTCACGAAATCTACAAAATCGTGACGATATTATGCGTATCGCTCACGATTTCAACGGTTTTTGTATAAAATGGTAGTCCGAGCGTAAAATTTGACAGTTTCGCGCGCCTTTTTTGTCCGTTTTTCGTTTAGAGTTTTCGTAACGCCCTCACTGTGCTTTTTGGTAGTGAATGCGTTTGGAGAACGATACTGAAAATTTCATCAAGAGCTATAAAGTGTTTTAGAACTTACTACGAATGGCTGCAAGATTTTATTTAGCAAGAAGGATGTTACTTGAGGAAGAACGATCTCGTGAATTACGAGAAATGCGCGCTATTCTACGGGAATCTTTCGATCCCCTCGAAGATCTCCCGGAGACAGAGTTTCGGAAGCGGTATCGCTTATCGAAGGATGCCTTCGTATTCTTACGTGGAGAATTGCGACAGCGTACTGGCATAAGGTCTTCGCAGCGTGTAAGCCTTGATTTGAAGGTGAATAATCTAATAAATTATGTTTATGTAAGGCAACTCAGTTTCACAGGAAACACTACTATGAAATAAGTATTAGGATAGTGAAACACATTCTAATCCATCGTAGGCACTTAATACACAGGCAGGTCAATATTACTCAACAAAAATATTTCAGATTCTCTCTGCCCTTATGTTTTATGCCTCTGGCTCGTACCAGGGGCCCGTTGGAGTGGGCAAAAATATATCGCAAAAATCCTGCAGCAGGTATGTACCCTCTTGCCCACTTTTACCTATGTATGTGTTGTTAAATTATGATTAAGCTGATTGTCATTGTTAGACTTGATTTTTTTGTTTATGGCTTTTGTGAACAGGTATGTGGAAGAGGTTACTCAAGCCCTCATCCACCCAGACATGCTGTCTAAATACAGTATTAGTACAACATAGTATTTCCACAGACAGTGATAGACCGAAGAGTTGTCAGTCAAAAGTAAGTTCAATATGTTTACATAGTTCTCAGACCACACCTGCTCGCTCAAACAGTGAAGTAAATGCAAAATAATTTTGATTACCTACAGGTTCAACACTAAGTATGGATTTCCAGGCATCATAGGTTGCATTGACTGCACCCACATAAAGATTGTAAGGCCACGGACTGAAGAAGAGCACCTCTTCTTCTGCCGAAAGAACTATCACTCCATAAATGTGCAAATGGTAGGAGAAATTAAATCCTAGAAATTGGAATTTAATGATGAAAACGGAGTTTAAAAAAAAAACTTAATACATACCTACCTACATTACAAACATACTTTACTTACACTAAATACTGAATATTTTTCAGATATGTGATAGTGACTATCGGATTTTAAATGTTAATCCTAAATTTGGAGGCGCTACACATGATGCATTTATTTGGGAGAATAGCTTAATTAACAGTTACATGCGGAATTTACAAGAAAACAATGAATCAGTGTGGCTACTAGGTAACTATTATTGTCTACTTTTGCTTATTAGGTACAACTTTGAAAATACTAGGTATTCTTTGCTTTGAAGTTTAATATCAATGAACTCACCTTCAAATTTATTGTTTCAGGGGACTCTGGATACCCACTGCGCCCATGGCTTATGACGCCATTCCTTAATGTAATAGCTGACTCCCCAGAAGGAATCTACAACCGGAAGCACATGACTGCTAGGGTTGTGATTGAAAACACCTTTGGCAGGCTAAAAAACCGCTGGCGTTGTTTGTGCAAAGACAGGGTTTTGCATTACAAGCCAACAAAGTGTGTTCATATCTTGCTGGCTTTTATGGCTTGCTGTGTTCTCTATAACATAGCCCTGGATTTTGGTGTTCCAGAACCAGAGGAAGACTTAGGTATGTATCTCTCATATTTGGAATCTTACTAATCAATTTTAATTTGTGATCTTTATCGGCTAAGTTTACATTGAGCTGTATTATATGATGTGTATGTGTGCGTGTTGTATATGTAGGTATATATGTAGGCACCTATCAGTTATAATATTCCAATATCTATTTTAGGCATTGAAGATGCAGAAGAACTGCAGTACTTGGAAGAAGGAAACGAACATGGCCGGACCTTGCCAGAGGAAGAGCGTTGAGGAACCACCTAGTTCAAAGAATTTTTTCACAACATGTGTAATCCAGCCATGTGCTGGACTTTCCTAGGAGGTACTTTATTGTAGTTTTTTTTTTTGAGGAATGGCATGGTACTCATCTTTTTATTTTTGTTGCAGAAAAGCAGTTTGATCGCGAGCTTGAACAACACACAGAAAGGACAGTAGGGGAGACCGGGGCAAGGCCGTATAGCTAAGGATCCAGGCATGTAGTTAATCCATTTCTGAACACAAATATATTAAATCAACATATTTATTTCGTCAGACTCATTAGGTACACACTACAATCAACATATTTCACAAAATTTTAAAATTTGACAACAATTACAATAAAAAGGCAAATCTCTACTTATTCCGGTTTTGCCCCGACCCATGGGTAAAACCGTATACTATGTACGATATTGCCCCGGTAATGACCGTGAGACAAGGCATCTTGTGCAAAAGAAATCATCCAACTCCTCTGTATGATAGCCGGTGCAGCCTTCATGGGCCCAGCCTTGACAGCCCATACATTGCACCCAGCCGGCCCATACATTGCATAGCCGGTTTTACCCCATACGGTTGTGCCCCAAGACTAGTGTAAAACAATAACATCAATCACTCTCACATAGTCAATGCAAACTTGCTGGTACCAAACATTGCATTTAAGAGCAAATACATCACCTACAACATAGTTGATTGGTGACTTACCTGTAGCGTATGTACACTTCACAATCATTGCTTCTATATTCACGAAAATAAGATCAGGACTACCGAAAAACAATAAAATAAAGTAATGCAAAATTGCGCGAGCCTGCAGCGACAAGTGTTTGTTGACAAACAGTACTGATTGTTCGGCGCCACTGAGCGGTTTGTGCGCGCCCTTATTTTGAAATAGTAGCGAAAATACCTACGCTATACGGTTTTACCCAGGTATACGGTTTTGTACAGGTCTCCCCTACTATTTCTATTTAAAATTTTACTAGGTACCTAGGTATACAACGTGTATCAAAATATGTGTACTATCCTGAAGGGGGGTAAATTTCCACCCCCCGGGGAACAACTTTTGTTCAACGACTTTTCGAACTTCGATTGGTATCTCTGAAAAAAACTGCAACGAAGTTTCAACATGGACAGCTGACTTTATACAAAGGACAACCCTAAACTCAGCTACAGAGGTAGTAGGTAGTAGTAGTAGACCTACAGAGGTAGTAGGTCAAGGGGTTGAGGGTTTACAAGGATAGGGTTGTCAATTTATTTAGGCATTATGAAATTAAATATTTTTGTATGGGAAACTGAAAATAGGAACTTTTAATTATCTCCCCCCCACAACTGATCACCATTGTGGTCTGAAACCCCCCACCTTCGCATAGTACACATATTTAGATACACCTTGTATAATGCATTGATCTTTTTATTTTTGTTGCAGAAAGCCCTTTCATGAAAGCAGCCAACAAATCCATTAAAACGAAAGGAGCCAACTCGCGAGCCTGAAAACCTGACGAAAAAAAGGACAGTACCATTTTTATTTTAAACTAGCGGCCGCCCGCGGCTTCTTGCGCCCCGTGCCCGTTACTTTTTCGGGATAAAAAGTCGTAGTTCCATGTCCGTCTCCTGGCTCTAAGCTACCTCCCCACCAATTTGCAGCCACGATTTGGCTGAAAATTGGTGGGGAGGTAGCTTAGAGCTAGAGGTAGTTCAGCCGTTCTCGAGTTATAAATGGTGTAACTAACACGACTTTCTTTTACACATAGATTAAAAACAAATCCATCCCTCGGGACGCATAAATCTTGCCGGGATTAAAAGTATTTAGTAGTATAAGTATAAGCCTATGTGCTATTCCAGACTATAATCTATCTCTGTGCCAAATTTCATCCAGATCTATTCAGCCGTTCTGGCGTTATTGAGTCACAAACATCCATCCATCCAAAGTTTCGCATTTATGATATTAGTGGGAAGTGGGATGGGATTGCTTTTTAATTAATGCATCAAGTGGTGGTATGGTACTTAATCTTTTTATTTTTGTTGCAGAAACTTCTTTCATGAAAGCAGCCAACAAATCCATTCAAATAAAAGGAGCCAACTCGCGAGCTTGAAAAACTGATTCAATAGTGTTTTACGTACTACTTATAATAATTTGTGAGATAAGAATTAAAATATTAATATTATATTTCTAACTTTTATTTTATTTATTATACCCATTAATTCATACCACTGCTACCTACTCTAATTGCTTTTATCCTAATCCGCCATTTTATGTTAAAAAGGGTTTCAAATAAACGCAAATAAATTAAAATAATGAATAGTAGAAAATATAATTTATTAATAAATTACCTGCCTCGTAAGGTTCAATCGAAATGTGTCAGAGCGTTGCCCTTAACTGTGGCACTATTTAAAATATAACATTATGAACTGACAAAAGAAGAGCGAATCAAATACCGACCTTGTAGGAAGGCGGTCAATCAAAACTAATATAAATCGAAATATTATAGTACACACACATAGTATTGACAAAGATGACAGAGCGGCAAGAGAAAGATTGAAGACAGACCACACAACTTGGGGACCGTCTATTAAGGGGCAGACTACCGTCGATGACCGCTAGCACATTTTACTATACATAAAAAGAGATTTAAAAACGTAACTGTACTACTGTTATTTAATTATTAAACTATGGTTCAAAAAACATGCTCTTAAAGCTATTTGAACTAAAAAGCTGATAACTCATGTGTACTAATATCATAAAGAGGACTTTAGAATTCACAGCGGATTCAGCGATCGCTTGAGCGAATTATGCAGGCATAGATCTGCAGATCAGGTAGTGGTATACCTGTTAATGGTGAAGTTAATAATTTATTGTAAGTATTATAAACAAGTTCAGAGATTTAATATCTTTAGGGATGTGCGAGCAAGATCATTTACGGTTGTCAGTCCCTTAAGTCTTGAAAGGGTAGGGAGACGGGGTTCATTAGCTGCAAGCCGACCGTCTAGATTACATAACCGACGAACAATCTGCGACAAGCGTAAATAGGCAATGATTCAATATAACATAAAAGATTAAAAGTGTATTTGTCAGTAGGATTACAAGATTCATTTTGAAACGTCTTAAAGCTAGGTGAGTCTAGGTGCCAGTTCCACGCAACCAAGCCGACGCAAGAACAGGCAACAAACTACGGCTCGGTTCCTACCTTTTTTTTATATGATCCTTCAAAGTAATAATACTGTACACAGCATATAAAATTAAGATACGAAAATAGTATAGACATTGCCAATTGACATGTTAGCTTCCTATGGGTAGAGTGACCGAGACATCGGGCCACGCAGTTTTATCATTAATTATCTATCTATAGTATAGTCATCATTATCATTATCAGCCTGAAGAAGTCCACTGCTGGACATAGGCCTCCCCTACACATTTAAACCTTTATTCCCCAACGGTTGTCGGTTCTTCGAGCTATATGGCCTGCCCATTGCCACTTCAACTTATTAATTCTTCGAGCTATGTCTTACTAACTGTTCGTACTATAGTATAGTACGCTTTCTTTATTATATTATTCTTAACATAAGCTTTTAACTTCCGAATAAGAAGCTTAGTTGCATTTGATTCGATTGTCAATTTACGCTTGTTGCACACCATTTGTTGGTTACATAATCATAGAGCTCGCCTTGGTGTGGTTGAAAATTATATTAATTGTGGCTATTATTATAATTTTCAACCATATCCAAGGCCCGTCCTGCAAGTTGCTGCCACAAAAAGTTTATCTGTATTTGTTGCTCACGCTCTTTCTGTGGCAGCAACTTGTCTTTCTTGGAGGGCCAACTCCCGTTGCCTCACAGATTCGCTCTCCCTAGCCCTTTCATTTTCTCTTTCCCATCTCTCCCTTTCAAATTCTCTGAACCGCTCGTCGGACTCCAGGAAATGATCGACCGTAGTTCGGCGTTCTTGTCGGCGGCGTGGTGTGCGAGCCCGACGCGGTGAAATGCGCGGCCGCTGCCGTGGCGACTGCAACAACCGCGGCCGCCGCCGTGGCGACTGCATCAAGCGCCGGCGGGCTACCGATCCGGAATGAGCTGAAAATAATGATATAAACTAAATTACAAAACTAGCTTTACACTTCTATCCTGTCACTGATTATTTCGAACGAGTGTAATGAAAAGATGCTATGATACGTTAAACAATACGTGAAATCATGAAAAAAATGTAAATATGTATCTTATAACATGCTACCTAGGAATGTGATGTAATCATGTTTATCACTTAGAGTAGATACTGCAATACAACAATAACTGTGCACAAACCAAATTAAATTGCATATAATTAGGAACTTCTCCATGTTCCCATAGGGTCAGTTCACACCGAGACGCGACGCGGCGCGACGCTGCGCGCACATTTTTCATAGAGCGACTCAGAATATACTTTATTCACTACACGAAAAGATACACATTACATTGTGAGAATTCAGATTACGTTGCACCACGCAGCACTGCGCCTCGAGGCTTTTGAGTATCGTCGCGTCGCGTCGCGTCTCGGTGTGAATTGACCCTAATTTTTAGTAGCAACATAATGTGTTTATATTTCTACTGAATTGCTTGATTTTTGAATAAAGCTTATTCTATTCTAATCTGAGTGTAAATGCATTGCATTACTCTGCAAGAATAGCCCTTACCATTGTTGATGTGATGGGTGCTGTGGGTTGCTGTGGGTTCCTCCTCATGGGCCGGTGAACTATCGGCGACTGTAAAAAATATAATACGCTGTCAAGATATATTTTATACTAGCGGTCCGTAACCTGGACTGGAACATCTATATTTTTGGTCCAGTAGTTAGGGCGTGATTGGGCCACAAACATACATGCATAGCAACTTCATCATCATTATCAGCCTGAAGAAGTCCACTGCTGGACAAAGGCCTCCCCTACACATTTCCAGGAAGAACGGATTCTGAGCTCTTTCCAGCCATCGACTTCCCGTGATCTTAACACTGTCGTCGGTCCATCTGGTGGGTGGGCGCCCTATGCTTTGTCTTCCGGTTCATGGTCGCCATTCGAGAAGCTTTATTCCCCAACGGTTGTCGATTTTTCGAGCTATATAGCTCTACCTACCCATTGCCACTTCAACTTACTAGTTCTAAGAGCTATGTCGGTGACCTTGGTTCTTCTACAGATATCCTCATTTCTGATTCTATCATATAGTTAAACTCCCAGCATAGCTCTCTCCATAGCTCGTTGCGCGACTTTGGGCTTGTGCATGAGCAACTTATATTTTAATATTAGTAGGATAGAGACTTTTTGCAAGCCCTAGTTTGCAACTTCCAAGACCTTGGACGAGCAAACCTTCCTTGAAATATAGAGGAAGTAATACATTTCCATGATACTCACCATTGATGACTACCCCATCATAATCTGGACTGAGGAAGTCATGGTAGACTACTGTAACAATTAACAAATTAACAAATTTAAAAACATGCTTTAACTGTTAAAGATGGGTGGGTTAATTAAAACAATATAAATGAGCTACATACCAGGTCCAGATGCTACATTTTGTTCGTATTCGGGCTCAAGCTCGAGCTCAGGCTCGGGCTCAAGCTCGGGCTCAGGCTCGGGCTCAGGCTCGGGTTCAGGTGCTGGAACTGCCTAAAATTGACATAAATCATTATGATCAAAATATGAAAAGTATGCACAATACACCCCATCGCGGGACGTCAGTGCAGATCTTATTCCTCCAACTCCATTATGATTGAGATACTCTACATTAAGGAAAGGCAGTGATTCAAGTCTATGGACATAATTTTTCTGTCTTCTTCAATTAGGTATTAGAAACATGTTACATATCTTGCTAAATTACAAAAACCTAGGTTACACATTAGTGGCTAACATTACAAACAAAAAAATCGGTTGTCTGTAAAGTCGGTTTACTGACGATAGTTGAACGTGATAACGTCATAAGGAAATACTGATGGAATGGTTGCATTTTTCAAAAGAAAATTTTAGTTTTACTGAATTGAATTGAATGTGAATGAAACTGAATGGAACTGAATGATACTGAATGAAACTGAATGAAACTGAATGAAACTGAATGGAACTGAATGAAACTGAATGAAAATCCGGACCCGGACCCGGACCCGGACCCGGACCCGGACCCAGACTGAACCCTTACCCTTACCCTCATTTACCACTACCCTCATTTACCCTTACCCATTACCCGACCCGGGCTCGGGCTCAGGTAAATGGAACGACGAAACGACGTAACGACGCATGAGTCATGTTTTTTCGTGCGTGCAGCCGGCTCCATCGATTTATAAGACGTTATCACGTCAAAAAGAAATTGTGGTTATCTTTACAAAGCACAAAACTGAAGAAACAGGTACTACTCACCTTTTTCCACTTAACTATGTTGCGTTTGTCGCCAAAAGGGTCGGCGTTGAGCAGAGACATCAGCTCAACCCACCTGTGGTTGGCCACCGCGCGCCCCATCGCCGACCCAGTTGGCTTCGTAAGATCGCCATTTCTAAAGTAAAAGTGAAGATTTATAGATAGGCAGCAGCCCTTGTAGATAACTTAGGATACCGTATCGGTCAACAAGGAACGTACTAGGTACCGTCTGGCATAGCCTCTAACCAAAACATAGGACGGCAAAATACCTAGAGTGCGTGAAATATAAAATATCGTAGCAAGAACAACAAAAATAAGTTATTTAATTAAACTTACAACTCCATAAAATTTACAATGATTTCGAACTGGGTCGCACTAGTCTTCATCACAATTATTCACAACACAACAGCAAAAGAACACAATTATTCACAAAAGTTAATTGGGGGATTGAAGCTTTGATTCAACTTTTCAACTTGGGAAAAAGGGCGCAATTATCCAATTATCCGTCAATTTTAACAATCAGACAATGACACTAGCGATGGGCGACTCCGAGAGATACTAATGCTAATGTTTCGAAAACTCATATCTCTCAAACTATTCGAACAACGCTGATAGGTACTAATATACTAATATACTAATCTAGCTAGCCCCTACGGGTAAAAAGTGTTCTGTCGTTCTGTGAGCTAGCCTGACTGTCACGAACCAGTATGTAATGTATACTAACGAACGACTAACGAATAGTGATGAGTCCCTCACTCATGAGGTACCTCATTTGAGTTCCTCAAAATGCAAAATGAGTGAGGTCCTCGTTTTTCAACTTTGAACCACCTCATTGAATTCCTCACTCACTGACGCAGGCCGCGCGCCGCGTGTGCGTCATGGATTGAATGAGTGAGGCGAGCGAGTGAGGACTGATACTGAGGGAGGTCTGTGAAATGAGGTGTTGTGAGGTGAGGTGAGGCTTTGAGGAATGAGGAATTTTATCGAAAGGAAATAATGAGGTGTTATCTTCATTGATGTGATGAGTGTGTTTGAAAGATTGAAGTGTGAATAAATAAAGGTTTTACACGTGTTAAATTGGCATGTAGTAAATTAAAACGTAATTTTAAGTTATTTAGTAGGTACTGTAAATAATGAGTAAGTCAATAAAATAAATAAATATCGTGGATAAAGAACAGGTAACATTAATTTTATAGGTAGGTAGGTACTTATTATTAAACAATGAACGATGAGCGGCGCGCAGCTTTATGTCAACCTACCTACCAAACCTCGAACGCTATTTCAATTCTCCTCTCCTCAATTGAGGGGTACTCGTGAGGCGCCTCACGAGGAGAAACGAGGGCCTCCCTCATCCTCGATTAAAATAGACGAGTTACCCATTACTACTAACGAACGACCAAGGCGAACGACTAACGAAACGAATCAAGAAATACATAACAGATAATAATATCAATCAAGCGCTCGAGTGGTGAATGAAATGATTACGAAACAAACGATCGTTTGTTCCACGCTGTGAATGAATGAAACGCAAGCAAGATCCACCAAACAGAAAAGGTGTATCTGCCAATTTAGAGTTTTTCATTTCGATGGGGATTTTAGCATAATAAGCTTAGTAGTTTTATATGAGTAGAGTACATATAGATTTACGGGATCGTAATTCAGTAGGTAAATAAAATAGTATGCTATTAATAAACTTAACTTTATTATAATGAAAATGCAGGAAATTCTGTTGTTATCTAAAATAAAAATAAAGCAAAAGTTATCTTACACTAGCTTAATTTGACAGCTATTTCTTTATTAACGAAAATTACGAGGACGGCTGCACTTAAAAGTGCTGTTTAATTAATGAAACAGCAGAATCAACACCTAATCTAATTAAGTAGGTACCTACTATTTACCTGAGGAGCCAGGAATGGGAGCGTTACTTCTTAGGAACAATATTTCGTTCAATTTTTCGGAGCTCAGGCGATTGCGTCTCTCAGTCAATATACATCCGGCCTTCGAAAATAATCGTTCAGATGGTACCGAAGTCGCTGGTATGCTCAGGTATTTTTGAGCCAAATTATAAAGGCCCGGAAATAAAGTTTTACGAGTCTGCCAGTATTGAAGTGGGTCACATTTTCGGTTCAGCAAATTTGTCTCATTGTATTGTCTGATCATTATGAGTGCTGTTGTGGTAGGCGTCTCAGTACTTCGTTGTTGCGATGCCTTTGAGTCAAAATGCGACCATAGTGACATGCTAGCACTGGCATTGGTCACTGCAGGATGTATTTCAGGTATTATTGCATTTTGCTGTGCTGATAACATTGCGAGTTCATCCATTACCCACTGTTGAGCATTGTTTCCATTGTCGAAATGGCTAAATGCAGTTTTTTTGAATCTTGGGTCTAGAAATGCGGCTTTTGCGATCACTTTATTGGTTTCTAGAGGACCAAGTCTTCGGGATACTAAATCGCATAGATTGGTTTGGAGCTGCACACCAATTCTTGTACATGGGGCATACGATCGAATAGTTAGTCGTAAGCCTCTTACGAGCGGAACTATAGACGACATAGTCACATAGTTTTCTCCTGATAGCTCTTCGGTGAGTTCCATAAAAGGCTTGAGAATTGGCAGTGTGTCTTTTAGAGCTGTCCACTCATTGCCAGATAGATTTTCTGGCGCTCGGTCTAAACCAGCCAGAGCTAAAGTTATAGGCTCTTTAATTGCTAGCAGGCGTTCAAACATTATATAGGTGGAGTTCCATCTAGTTGGAACATCTTGTTTGAAAACAAGCTCTGGAAGGTTGAGTTGCTCTTGTTTCTCTTTTAATTTATATGCTGCTGTAGAGCTTTGCTTAAAGTGTGTTACTAATCCTCTACACTTTGTTACTAGATTCGAAATATAATCAGGCTCTAAGGCATTGCTGACTATAAGATTGATGGTGTGTGCAACACATGGGTGGTGGTATTTTCGCAAATCTTCTACTACGGCTTTTTTCATGTTTGCAGCGTTGTCTGTAACGACGGTGACAATTTTGTCGTATATGTTCCATTTGTCACATATTTCTTTAATTACGGCAGCTGTGTTGCTTCCCGTATGACTAACTATTACCTCTTGTGTCGCTAAATTTGTAGCATGTAATTTGTCTCTAAAAATATAGTGTGCTGTCAAGCTAAGGAATGTTTTGTTGTTAATTGCTTTCCAGTAGTCTGATGTCAGGGAGACATGTTTTGTTTCTTGTAGTTGAGCAACAAGTTTTTCTTTTTCAGACTCGCAAAATTCCGGAAGAAGTTTTTCGGAAAGAACCTTCCTTGATGGTAACGAGTAGCTAGGGTTTAATTTGTGGACTACATTTCTAAATCCAATGTCTTCTACTACAGAAAGTGGCTGGAAATCCTGATAAATCATCCCTAAAACAGCACCATCCAGCTCACAAATCTTTTCAGGTTCCAGTTCTGTCACCCGATCAGAAGCGCATAATCTTAATTGCCTTTTGCGTTTCTGTGTCAAGGCCGGAATAGTTTCTTGCAAATTACTAGAGTCGCATGCAGTCACATTGACTGGCCTAGTCACATATTTCTGCTGCCGCAGCTGGCGCAGGGCCCACTGTCGGTTGGGGATTTCTGTCACTTTCTTGGTCAAGTTGGATCGGGTGTAATCGCTTTAAATGCTCTTTTAGATTTGATGTGTTTTTGTGATATGTATAACTTTTTTTACAAAGTTTGCATTCAGCGCTTTTTTTGTTGGACGATAATTTAAAAAATGACCACACAATTGATCTTTGAGCGGTAAAGCGAGGCATTTTTTCTACGAGTCGAGCACCAAAACTTATTATTAATTTTCATGCACCAGCAATTTTCCCAAAGCATGCACCTTAAAATAAAATAAAAATAACATGCTTTTATCCATAAAAAAACAGTATATTTCTAAGCCCCAAAAATATTCAAAATGTTAGT
The DNA here is from genome assembly GCA_947578465.1 of Thera obeliscata. Lineage (NCBI taxonomy): Eukaryota > Metazoa > Arthropoda > Insecta > Lepidoptera > Geometridae > Thera > Thera obeliscata. The sequence continues at coordinate 11,618,722 of OX387918.1, read as the reverse complement.
TACCTTCTTTTACTCCATTACGCCAACTTGATTCATGTTCATAGGTTCAATCACTCGTTCGTTACTAGTGCCATTAACCACCGCTGGCACCAGCTTGGCGCTACGATAGCTTTTTTTTACGCGCGAAATACAAGAAACACTTATTTTGAGTTTTTATCTTCAACTCTACTTCTAATTCGATATATTATTACTAAAATTTAAGGCTATGTGTCGAAATCACTTTTATTTTCATACAAAATGACAAGAGGTTGACCAAAACTAAATTTTAAAAGTAATTACTCGTAAGTATCCTTATGCGTGGAACAGGGACAGGGAACGGGACGGAATAGAATGAAATGAAACTTTAAACCGGAACCGGAAATGCTAATAATAATCCGGATCATTGATTAGATAGGGACGGGAAGCATTTTAATAAAACCTCAGTAATCTTGGATCAAAACGAGTATTATTGAACCCTTGATGGGTTCCCACCAAAGGATTAACAATGATATACTTAGGCAAAAATAATATTTTTTTTTGCCTAAGAATTAGTAAGTTGAAGTGGCAATGGGCAGGTCATATAGCTCGAAAAACAAAAACCGTTGGGGAATAAAAGTTCTCGAAAAGTGGCCACGAACCGGATAATGAAACATAAGACGCCCACTCACTTGATAGAAAGATGACATTATTAAGATTGCGGGAAGTCAGTGGATGTAAAAAGTTCAGAATCGTTCTTCATCGAAATATAAAGGGAAGGCTTATGTCCAGCAGTGGACTTCTTCAGGCTTATGATGATGATGATGACCTACTTATAATTCCTTCCATGGCACATGAACAATCCGTTCCAATTTTAGTCGTTGCCTATATATTTATTATTATTAAAAACAAAAAAAGGATTATTATCAAAATAACTTTTTGCCATGAAAGTCACATGTCACATCCCTAGCCCTTGAACGGTACTATAAGCGAAAGAACATGGCGTGAGCAAAAATTAATCAATCAAACTAAGCCCCGCCCCATTTGTCTCTCGAAAGATCTCTCGAATCATTCGAAAGCGGAAGTCATTCATGGACTAATTTCATATTCGAACAGAAAAATTAGTAACGAAAGACCTTTCGAACGCAGTTTTCATTCGAAAATGCGCATCGCTAAATGACACTGACAAGTTGATAATTCAAATCCATAGAGTTTTGATAGATTCATCATTGGAATCCCAAGTCAACAACATGCAAAAAATATAGACATATAGTATCCGTATCATTTTTTGACGTCGGCTCGAAATGTCTCTAAAGGTCACTCAGACTGCAGTGAGACCGAAACTGATCGTGGCGACATTTCGTTTTGCGTTTGCTCACACGAAAACAACATAATATGAGTTTTGCATTGACATTTCGTCTTTCGACCATATTATGGTAGACGAAATGTCAATGCAAAACTCAGACTCGGCGTTCAGTTACTAACTATTATACTTACTGGTAATTTGCTAATTTTGTTAATAAATTTACCCGTTTATGCAACGTCTTAAACCCAAAGCCTCGAACAATAGTTTATTTTATAACAAATCATTTATTTTTATTTGTTTGTTATTATGAATTTGATGGGATCTCGAGTTATCTCTATTCTACATACAGAACATATTTTTATATATAATATACTCACTTAAACACAATCCAAACAGGAAAAGTGTTAATAACCACACTAATTTTAGGTCCACCAACATTGTAATATGTCTCAAGGAGACGACGAATGATCAAACTGATTTATATTATTTGGTAAACATCATTATAAATCTTAGTTGGCATTACAAACTACGGTGTTATCAACATTCTTATTAAGGGGCAGACCGCCGTCGATGACCTTATTATCTGCTCATCGGAACTTAATATGTCAACTTGCAATGGCTGAACCTACTTTTTCGAATTTTCTGAATCTTATTTTTATGTGTAGATACTTTTTAGAGTTCCGTAGCCAAATGGCAAAAACGGAACCCTTATAGATTTGTCATGTCTGTCTGTCTGTCCGTCCGTGTCACAGCCATTTTTCTCCGAAACCGTAAGAGCTAGACTGATGAAACTTTGCGAGTAGATGTATTCTGTGAACCGCATTAAGATATTTTACAAACATAAAAAAACAATAAATTTTTGAGGTCCCCATACTTAGAACTGAAATTCAAAAAACTTTTTTTCATCAAACCCATACGTGTGGGGGGGGTATCTATGAATAGGTCTTCAAAAATGATGTTGAGGTTTCTAATATAGTTTTTTTCTAAACTGAATAGTTTGCGCGAGAGACACTTCCAAAGTGGAAAAAAGTTGGTCCCCCCCCCTCTAACTTATAAAATAAGAGAATGATAAAACTAAAAAAAATACATGTTGTTCATTACTATGTAAACTTCCAACGATATTTGGTTTGAACGAGATCTAGTTATTGGTTTTTTTTAATACGTCATTAATCGTAAACCGCTATGTATACCTTTGGACGAACTACTAGAACTTCTATATTATATTACTTACTTCTACGGAACCCATCATGGGCGAGTCCAACTCGCACTTGGCCGCTTTTTTTACGTTCTACTGGACATGTAGATATTGATAGCGAAGCAACTGTCGAGTATTTTAGATATTTAGATATAATTTTTGACTTGTTAGATGAAAAAAACCGTCTGGGGACACAGGTCTTTAAGTCAAATTACTGACCTGCACTTACGACTTTAAGTTAAAATAGCAACATACCATATCATCCGAAGTTCAAAATGCCTAAGGCCCTAAAATGCCTGTGGTGTTTCATACAATCGACAAGAAAAATATATTTTATTGAGTGGTAGATGTCGATGTATTATAGTACTCGTACTGTATGCATTACTCTCGGACAAGACCGAAAGCACTTATTTGAGACTATTTGCTATATAATACGTGACTAACTGGGTATTAATATTAACATTTTTAATGTGATTTTGAAAAAGCACAGATCAACGCTGTAAAGACAACTTTCCCTGACGTAAATCTAAATGGCTGTTATTTTAACAGGGCGGTACGGAAAACGGCTAAAAATTTAGGAATATGCGAAAACCAACCGTTTATGTGCAAGTCTCCCGTTGTTACCTGAACAGCATTATATGTACATACCAGTTGGTTGAAGATAGTTGAAAAAATTGAGAATAACACGGAAAACAATAAATTTAAAAAATATTTTATATGACAATGGATGAATCCGCAATCATCAGCTGCGGAAACGATAAGTTTTTTTTAAAATAATGCGGACAATCCACTCAACACTATCTAGCCACAAACTAAGCAGAGCTTGTACTATGAGAACCAGATAGCTGATAATACTTAAATGCTTTTTTTTTGTAAATACATACATAGGATACAATATAACACCCAGACAGAGAACAAACATCTGTGTTCATCACACAAATATTTGTTCTCGGTGGGGATCGAACCCACGACCTACTGCGCAGAAGGCAGAGCTACTGCCAACTGAGCTGAGAGGCCAGTCAGCTTCGCCGCAGCAATAATGCTTTGGAAGGGTGGAACAGGCGGCTGAATGTTAGAATGCCACACAAGCCTACACTCATTCTTTTTGTGTATATTTTGAAGAGAGAGGCGATATACCAAGACACCTGTAAAAGAAATGCGTTATTTTCAGGTGCCCGTCGTAAGCGAAATGAAATAAGCTTTAACTACAATTATAAATAACAATTGAGGGAGCTAAGAGAGGAAAATATTACACCAATTTCATTTTTGGAAAATGTTATATCATATCATTAAGAAAACGATACAGAAAAATAATTTATGTTAAGTAGGTATATTGTAGTTAAATAAGAAAATAATGTTTTTTTTTCTGTGCACGACTGTACATTGACGTTCATTCTCTTAATCAGTTTTATAAATATTCAGGCATAACACATTTCAGGTATTTTGGGGCCTAAGGCATTTGACTTTCAGATGATATGGTATGTTGCTTAAAATAGCAAGTCAAGAAACATAAAGTCGTAAGTGCAGGTCGGTAATTTGACTTAAAGACATAATATGTCCCCAGACGGGTCTTAAGTACGCTTCAAAACTTGTGTTTGATGTAGCAAATTACACTGAAAAAACGTTCATAATATTATCATTGCAATCGGAGACCAAATTTAACATGAGCTTTATGTTAAACATAATCACACAATACTTATATTTACGATTGAACATTTTGATTAGATCGATGCGATTGAATGATGTTCTTCACCCGGTACAGGCACATACAACTGAATCCAAACATGAAATTGGATATATAAAATGTATTGTAAATAATTATCTGAATATGAGATTAAAGACTTAAAAAGGCCAAAGATTTATGGGCAAACGTATTTCAAAGCGACAAAGATTACATAAAACAATTCTGTTCAATAATGTGTAGTTAAGTACACAATAGCATGGCAAAAATGAGTACAAACAAATCTTTGTTACTTATAAATAATTAAAACTGCCTACATTCTATTCGTTTCCTACTTATTTAATAAGTATTGTTATAATATAAGTTGGAATATAAAAGATTGTACTGTGATTGAACCCAGTAGGAACTTAACATTTACTTGTTTTATTTCTTAGAAAACACATTATACGAGTATTATTATAGGTGGTAGGTACCTAGTTTATATAATTCCGTATCTGGGGGCTCGTGGTAAAAGTAGATAAAACTAACTTTCTGAGAAAATAAGCCCCCGTAAACCGCCATACTGCAAATTCCATTGAAATCATTTTCAAAACTGAATATTTGACTGGCCTCTAGCTCAGTTGGTAGTAGCTCTGCCTTCTGCGCCGTAGGTCGTGGGTTCGATCCCCACCGAGAACAAATATTTGTGTGGTTAGCATAAATGTTTGTTCTCTGTCTGGGTGTTATATTGTATTCTAAGTATATATTTACAAAAAAAAATGTATTCAAGTATTATATCAGCTATCCGGTTCCCATATTACAAGCTCTGCTTAGTTTGGGGCTGGGTAGTGTTGTGTGAATTGTCCACAATATTTATTTATTTATTTATTTAAAAACCTGAATACAAATCAGTTTAAGTACAAATAAATGAAATCCTGAACAAAATCTCTATAATGCTGCGTGATACGACAAATGGTATAGACATAGAGATCGTAGAAGGCAAGTTACCTGAAGCTCCACAAGTAGGTCCAGGTGACGCATCAGTTGCAACTTACAATCAGGAATTAGCCCGATATAAGAAAGCTGACTGCAGCGCACTGCTTATTCTGACAACAAATATGACAGAAGAAACTTTAGAAAAAGTAATGCGATTTGAAACTGCTTATGAAGTCTGGCGAGAATTACATAGATTATTTGACGGAGAAAGAGAAGACAGGGCATACAGTCTTTGCATGAATTTATTTAGCTTCTAACGAAATATAGTAGATGATGTTTCTACACACATGTCAAAATAAAAGACCATCTGGAGCAAGCTAAACATTGAAATGAATAAATCTGATGCTAGTAGCCAACTTCCTGATTTATTCCTGATATGTAATATCATAGAAACAATTTTTTTTTCAGTATTCAGTATATTTATTGCCTTATTATGTATGGCAAAAAATATATTGAACACTAGCATCAGATTTCTTCATTTCAATGTTCGACGACAGATTCGTTGCTTTTAAATCAAGCTGGTTACTTTTGAATAAAACCAAGAGAACTATAGACAATCTCACAACACAGTTATGATCTTTTGAGAAAGCTCTTGAGAATAAAAAAGGAACTCAAGGTAGTCGAGAGACATTGACAGTCCAGAAGTTGAAGACTAAAGATGAGGTAAAGTGTAACTACGACGACATTATGGCGGCGTACCTTGCCATTCGCAATTCCAGCAAACATGACTGAAATACAGCCCTTTGTACTATTCATGATTCATTCCGGGTACTTTATTCCCCTACGAAATATACATTTTACTGAACCTGGATTATCGCTAAAATTCGTCTCATCGTAATTTAACACATGAGATGGAGGAACATCTTTGACCACACGCCCAAGGTTTTCAAAGAAGTTTTGAAATTCTTTTGTTGTCTCTCTTAATATTTTGAACGGATCTCATAGTTAGTTAAATCATAAATCATTTATTTGCTTCAATGGTGATATACAAAAGATCTTATAAGTAATATTGAAAATAAGTCGCACTCATTCCATACATTTCTGGGATACAAATTTGTAGGTGCCGGTTTGATAGGTTTTGGGCAGCAATTTTGAACTAATTATATGTATACATCAATATAGAAATTGTCCTAAGTACAATAAGGTTAAGCAATATGTCACAAAATACATAAAATATATCAAAGTATGTCAAAAAAGAAAAGTTCCTAAATAGTACTATTATGATTGTTATGTCAATGAATGTCATTATTCTAAACAATTTCTAACCGAATCCGAATACTGAAACACTACCTAAGTAATTGAGATCGTCTCAATGGTTTGAGACGTCGCTATCCTACAAATTCGTATATTGAAACGTCAATTTGATCATCACTTAAAAATTAAGCGTAACAGATTTGAGTTCGATTGCAATCGCCACTTATTATCTAAACGGTATTCTCAAAGGATGATTAGCATTTGACAGCTGCGTAAATACGCCTCAAATTCTCTATCAAATCTAAGAGCACTCGCGACTTATCTTAAACATCTACCTAACTACGTACAGCCTATCTATGTATTTTTATTTTGCACTAAATATGTCTGCATCTTCGCTATCCTCGTTGCCTGATGAAGAAGTGGTTTCCACCAGGCGGCGAAACGAAGAAAAACTAGATGCCTTTGCAAAATATGACGGCCTGCAGTTCAAAATAAGGCTCTGCCTTGACAAACAGACTGTACTGCATTTGTGTTCACTGATTGGGGGGAAAATATTCAGCCCCAGACCAGGCAAAATCGGGCGATACAAGCAGTGGACCAATTATGGTAGCACTTCGGTTTTTTGCTACCGGCAGTTACCAGAGGGTCATTGGAGATATAGGTATTTCATGTGGAACAACCATCAGTTCACCGTATAGTCCACAGAGTGGCAACAGAGATAGCCAAGTTAAAGGGAACCTACATAAAAATGCCTCTATCTCCTAACTCCCGTATTGAAACCATCAACTCCGGCTGAAGAAGCTTACATCGTGCTCAGATAAGCACAAGGAATCCGGTGGAGACTCCACCGGATCATTATCATCTCTTTCACGCTCCGTAAAGTCTCTCCACTGGAGAGACTTTACGGAGCGTGAAAGAGATGATTTCCCTGCCTGCATGGATCCTTCCCTGTATGGTCAACCATCAGTTACAAATAAAGCCCAATGAATAAAGCGTCAGGTTGTACAAATAAAGTTAGGTAACATTCCATGCAGCATTATAAGTAGCATGTGCAAGTACTTCACAACATAGCATTGTCAAGGCCAGACTTTACTGAAGATGATTTTGAGAAAACAACCGAGCAGACCCAGGACTTAACAGCTCGACAAATAGAAAATTAAAACTTTAATAAGTTTCAGAAACACGATAATAAATACACATTTTACTGCCTATAATTTGGTATTATTTATTCCTAACTAAATGGTAACTTTCCAAATCAAACAACTGTTACGTTGGTAGCGTAATTTAATTTCGTAGCATTCTGTAAAATTTCTCAGTTGTAGCCACGTTCTTGGGCCACTAGTTACCACCGAGCTGTATGCAAGGAATATAATACTCTCTGCGAGAGGCTGTATGGTTTCGCCACAGTCTGCAAAGCAAAGGTAGCGGCTTTAATTTCGATAACACACAATGAACTAAACGGTATAACAAACTAGGTAAACAAACTTTGCTTTGATCGACTTGACTGAAAGACTGACATGACATTGACTAGAGTGCGTTTCATCAAATAGTTCCTATGCCGTTTTGTTGGCACCCCTGTCTGTCAAAAGTGTAAACGCTGAGACGTCTATCCAGGTTATTCAAGGTTTTATTGGAATTTCTTGAGAAAATCATGCCTAAAACATTAAAAAGTGGTGAAGGAGTGATGGTGTTGAAGGTGAAAGACTTTGTGAAAAAGAAAAACGTAACGAGGCCCCACTTATTCCATTAAGATGTGTCCAAGCTCGGGTTGCCGCCATTACAGTTTAGTAAAATAGGGTTACCAGCATCAGTTTGATTAGGCCCCTAATCACAGAGCACCAAACACGCTTTTGCTTACGCAAAGTAGAGAGAGTATGATGACGTAATACTAAGAACTAAGTAGTAAGTAAAGACGTAAGTCGCCAAACTCATACACGTAAAAACAAACACACATAGAAATAAAAGTTATGATTGGTCGAAAAAAAACGTTAAAAAGGACCTAAAACCAAAAAAATAATTTAATTGATAATAAACCTTAAAGCTATCGTGACATGGTTCTAAACTTAATAAAATAAACAGTGCTAAAATAAAATTCTATTTGCCAAGAGATGGCACTTCAAATCCAGTATTTTTTTCTTTTAGTCTCTATTTAGTTATAATAAGATTGATAATACAATGGCTGTTACTTTATTGACAACAAAACAAAGCTACTTGACGCTAGATGGCGTTATAGAAAACAATTCTGTTAGTCTTTATCCACAAGGTATAAGATTCATAATACAATGGCTATTACTTGACATAGCCACTCACTTAGTGATGTGCCAAGGTGGATACAAGACAAATGTATCGACATCGATGATTACCTACCTACTTCTTATCGTGTCACTGGTTTTTTCGAACCAAGTGAGGTGAAAGGATTTTAAGTGCGCCCCAAAGAGGCTCCTTTCGTGCACTTATTTAACACATATTTTCGAACTTTTTAAGTTCTATGGCATGCCCGGTTTCCTCACGATGTTTTTCTTCACCGCTTAAGAGCACTGGCATAGTGTAAATTAATTTTTGGGCAGTAAACCTCATTGGTTGGACTGGATTTAAGCCCACGACCTAAGGATCAGAAGGCGAAGCCGCTACCACTAGCCCACCAGCGCTCTCACCTACCTACTGATGTATAACGATCGGTAGCACGTCAGGTTATATATATATGGTGGTCGAAATAATAAGCTTTTCTTATCTATCTTTCTTTATTTACCCAATCAAATGTTTACAACTCTTAAAATTGTATACTTAACTGTTTCAAATATTGTTTCTTTTTCTTCTTGTGTTTTCTTTTTCCTGTTGCATCGATACATTTATTTTGAATATCGGAAAACTGAAACCAGAATTATAATGTTATTTCTTCAAAATATTTCTGTAATTTTCATCTTACCCAGCCACTGTGGGCTATAAGAATAAGAAAAGAATCAGAATAATAACAGAATAATACATAAGGAATAAAATCATCACTAAAGCAAAAAAAAAGTCAGCTCCCTAAACCTAACTATTTATATGATCTGGGGGCTAATTCTCGGGCGGATCTCGATCATTTTGAAATTTTATTTTATTGCTTCTTTTCACAAGCCCCCAGAACTAATAAAGTATTCGATAGCACATTCATCACTTTATTGGGGTAGGTACAGCCCTAATTGAGTAGCGAAAGTTGAGATTTATAGAAACGCGACCTTAACGAATATCATTCACAGTCTATTTTTGTTTGATGGTTTTGCATTCTAAACAAAACCAATTTAAGCAATAAAATAATACTAACCTGTGATACGATATGCCCCCTTTTGTTAAATTATTGGTTCGGCTATCGTTTTAGCACTGCAAAACAGCACAATACGGCATTTTTATATTTTTTCGTGTTTTTCTCAGTTACGTTTCTTCTGACAGACTTCAAACACGACTAAACAAAGGAGGGCTTGAAGTCTGCTGTACTGCGCGTACTTGGAGCGTGAGAAGGTCGTCTACATGCTATTTCCATTACTTCTTTATTTCGTGCCCCTAATCGAATACTAAACTAAAATAAATTTTCTTGTATTTACTGTTATATTATCTCTCCCCGACCTTTTAATTAAAGTAAATAAAAATAATGACAGCAGCCAGAGTCCGAACTACCTATTTATACATCGTTTTCTAGAGTTATCTCTCCAAAAAGAAATAAACTGGAAAAACAGTATCTACTTCAATTTCAATTTAGTTAATTTATTTTTGTAGTGGTGTTTGGGTGCGTTATCTACGAAAAAAGCACTTGACTGATGTCAAACCAACTAAAAAATATAAGTCATAAATAAACATCGAATTTTATTTTAGGAATATCTGAAAAAAAAAAGTATCGAAAATCACCAAAGAAGGAGAGGTGGCAGCTTCAACTTCGAAAAAAATTACAACACCGTGCAAAAGTGGACCTCGACGAAAAACCCACGAACTGGATGACTTCGAACGGTGTGCTATAAGGCATAAAATACATGAATTTTATGCCGTAAGAAAGGAATTGCCTACATTGACGCAATTATTGAATGAAATGCGAAATGATATAGATTATAAAGGGAGTCGCACCACTTTGTGGATAGTTATAAAAAATAGTGGATTTTATTTAAAAAAATGTAAATCCAAAAGAAAGGTTATGCTGGAGAGATATGACATCGTCGCTTGGCGTCATCGATACTTGGAAGAATTGAGAAAAAATCGTCTTGAAATTCGGCGGCCAGTAGTGTATTTAGACGAGACATATGAGGCTATCAGCGCAACAGTGGTGTAAGCCACAATTTGTGTTGATTGCAGTTTTGACAAGAAAATACAAGAATATACACGAATATAATGAGATCAATGTCAGTGCAGGAAGGACGCCGACGTACACAGACTGTGGTGCTGAATCCAGCTTATCAAAATTTGCTCCCCTTGTCTGCAGCAAAAAAAGGAGACCTTGTAAAACTGTGCAATGCTGGTCAAATACCAGAAGAACTGATTCCATGGTACAAAAGTTAGCCATCATTAAGTGGTGGCTCAGATTGCGTGCCAGAACCCTCATTTGATGATAGTGATGAAAGTGATGAAAATTAAATAAATCTCTTACTAATTAGCCAAAGTCTTAGCTCTTTGGTGAACTTGTTCCGCGGAAGGCTTCTTAAGTCTCGGGGTAGGGCGTTGTATATTTTACCGCACATTGCGTAACAGTTATTTAGATACAATTTTGTACGAGGGACCCTAGGAAGTACAATCCTATCAGATCAATTTTGGGATTACCGAAGACGTGGTCAAATACAACAATATCATCACGAAGCTTGACATGGTCCACGCAAACGCCGCGCCGTGAAGGATATCATCATAAAACCACCGTCACAGAATCGATATGTCGAAATTAAATCCGAGCTTATAAAGCGACTTTCGGCGTCTCACGAAAAAAGGTTAAGCAGCTGCTGACACACGAAGAGCTGGGCGACAGGAAAGCTTCACAATTCTTACGTCACCTGCGAGACCTGGCAGGACCGAGTGTGCCGGAAGAGTTTCTGCGGACGATCTGGAGCAACCGCCTCCCACGCAGCATCCAGACAGTATTGGCATCTCAACCCACTGAGGACTTGGAGCAGCTGGCAAACCTGGCAGACCGCATACAAGAAATCTCAACACCAGGTAACGTCGCAGCTGCCTCCGCATCAGGCAGCTAATCAGGACCCGGCAGCAGCACAGCCGGCGAGATAGTCGAGCTGCGGAAGATGGTGGAACGCCTCGCGGTGAAACTCGACGAGCACACACGTGAGTCACGCTCCCGCCACCATGACCGTTCGGACCAATACAACCGCCGCCGTTCGTCATCGCGCAGCATGACTCGTTCCGCTTCGAGCTACCGCCAGTATCCTATCTGCTGGTACCATGCCGCCGCTCGCTGCTACTTTGTTGTCTTCCTACCCTTACGTTATTAATAAAGTATTGAACAACAACAAGTTATTTTTGTGCTTTAGAACAAAGAAATTTAAATTACCTGTTAATGTTCACAACAGTTCTTAAACAGGGCTCTCGTTGCTTAAGACTCGGAGAAACCTCCTGGCAAAATATCTGATACGCGGATGTCCAAAAACAATTTCAAGCTGCTCCTGTTTTCACTAGAGTCATTAGCATCTTAGCGACGGTTACTCCTAACTGGCAAACAGTAACTCTTTTAGAGAAATTGGACTCCTGTCTATGCGCCATTACTCATGGACTCTTGCAACAAAGAAATCACTTTCAAAGCATTTACAACGCTGCGCCCCTGGAGGTGAAATCACATCTAAGCAAGAATTTCCTCGCTACTGACCGAGTCTTCCGCCGAATGTCGGATTTCTTGCTGCAATACACCTGTGGCAGAAAAGCAAAAATAATAAAACAGCGAAGATCTGTTTATAAACCAATAAACAAATCACTAAATAAGCTCATTCATGCAATCCCGTCATCAAATACGCATTTATTTACAGAACCTCAATTAAGTAACCTTATTAAGGAGCAAGGAGGAATTCATAAGTTTATTCCTGTCAGGAAACAAGCAATATCAAACCTAAGCAACACAACCGAGCAACCGCGAGTCAAGAAAAGAACCAGGGCTGCAAGAGACCTAGCGAAAGAAAACCTAATTACAGAGCCCCGACCCAAACAACGAAAGGCCTTTACACAGGGACTGGGTCAGGATTTTTTACTCAACCAGCGGACAAGATCAGTAAGTCACTCGTTAAATAGAGCAGCAGTAGACGTACATTGTTATATTTTCTCATCTCTGTATTCACTTCTTTCTCATCCATGTCATCTTTCACACTGTTTATCTATCTTTGGCCTACCGCTACCAAAATATCCATTTACAATCATGCTCATCACTTTTCTAGTCACAAGACTTTCATCCCTCAAGACATGCTCGTACCGTATTCTCTTTAATTTTTCTGTCATTGGTGCTACTTTCAGATTCCCCTAATACACTCATTCTGTATCTTGTCCTTTCATTATGAGATGCATTACAAACCTACTTACCCTAATTTATGTATTTATTTTGTTGCAGGTAAATCAGAAAGTCAAATTATGGGAATTATTGATGAAGCCACAACAAATCTTACTACTGCGATGCATTGAAAAGGTTGACCTAAAATAGTGCTGGAAATTATATAAGTGCTATGGCAACAATTTCAATTTATTTTTCATTACTCATACTCTGAAAGTAGGTCTGAAGTTGCCTGAGGGGCCTAATTGAAAGTAAAACTTTCAGCCCTAGGGAGAATCGCTTTCTACTGACAGCTGTCAAATTATAAAAAAAAACAAGTCCTATTTTATTCAACCATGTTCCAACTTTCTAAAGTCTTTCTAACTGCAAGGAGGTTGTTCAACCAAATTCCAACTTTTTATTCAGTAAGTAGGTTGGAAACCCATTACAACCGTAAGAAGTTTAAAAAGTCTAGTTAGAGCGCAATGTAATATTTAAATTTAAATAACATAAAGATAGTATTAAATAAATAATATATCTTCTAAATTACTTGATTAGTGTATAGCTTCAACTATTTATTTAAAATAACATAGATTTAAATTATGAAAATAATGGCTGAATAATGCTGGCGAGCCGAAGCCGAAGGCCCGCCAGAGAAAAAGAAAAAAAAACAAACCGGGAAGGCGGCAATTCAATCTTCATTTTCACTTATTTTTCTTTCATGTTTTTATTTTTACTTTCCTTGTATTCGTAATGAAAAGCACAGTGTTTACCTCGGGTGAAAGTCTTTTGAGTCCCTCAAGCTCCATTGGCGCCCTCGCTAACGCTCTGGCGCCAAACCCGTCTCGGGACTCAAAAAACGTGACTTTCAACACTCGGGTAACAATGTACTATTTCACACTGTTGATACTACGGACTAACATCATTATTTTGCATCGTCTATCTATACAAACCACCGAGCTTGGAACATTATTTTCAACGGACTGCAAATAGCTCAACTGCTTCGTGTGAATTTTGTAAATACATGCTTGTATATAATAATAAATATACATTAGTTGTCATTAAAGATGTGCTTATTATTCAGTCTACTATATATTTCCCTTTATGAGTACATAGATCATTATTATTTCTAAGCGTTAAGACGTAGACCTGAAAGAAAAGACGATTTAAGTTTAATAACGACGAAAGATTTGCGAGACTGTAAAGAGCAAGATGACAAAGAATAAAGAGCCTACTGCAACTGCAATTTTAACGACGAGCAAGATAATATACATAATACAAAAATGTCCAAAAGAGGAGAAGCAGAGGAGTGGAGTAGGCCTTGGGGATATCAAAATATTTTAATTGAGATATCAAGTCCCTTTTCCGTCCTTCAGAGTCACTCTTTTCTATTTCATGCCATTCTTTGAGTCATTTTCGAGGAACCACTTTCTCATTTGTTTGAAACACATCGAATTCGGAGTAAGGCGTGAGTGTAGCGAAATTCAACTATACCTGGAAGTTGCTTTTCAAACCTAAAGCATTTTATTTTCAACCAATTAATCTTCTTTCCGTCTTTATCCTTGCTTGGATTCTTGACAAACTTTTGAAATGAAATTAAATGATTTATTGTTTGCTTGAAGTATGGTTGTGTACAGGTCTTATAACTAATTGAGTTCACACACTTCACCGTTTAACTCGGCATGCAAAATGGAAATAAAAATAATTTGGTAAGTACATAACCAAATAAAAAAAAAGAATGGCATGTCAATAAATAATTAAGCATTATGTTGGTATGTCAAAGTAAAGATAAGTAAAAAAATTGTCACTAAAAATTAAACATGATTTAATTAAGCATGAAGATGAAAATAATAATAACAATACAAGGATATTTTAACCAAGGGATACGTCATTAAACTGTTTTCGCCTTTACCCCTCTTGCCAAGTAGTGTCCCATTTTAGTGTACTTATCCAAATGACGTTGTCAGTGTGCCCTTTGCTCTCGAAGAAAACACAACGAGAAATATGACGAAATGCGCCGTACTATTTTGTAAAAACTACAGTGGCCGAACAGATAAATTTTCTTATCACGCGTGAGTACAATTTTATCCCATAAAAGCGGCTATTTTTTCATAAAATCAATTAAATGTGGTTTGTTTACTGCTATTATTACACTATTTTAAGTAGGCACTATTTTTTCAGAGCAATGTAGTCAAAAATGTGGTAAGGTTAGGTGGGGTTAGAGGAACTATGGGGGAAGAGAAACAGGTAGTTGTAAATCAAAAACAATAGACTGTAGCTCTACGGTTACTCTGTCGGTAAAACAGAACAATGCATTGATTACAAAAAAAAAACACAGATGTCGCTAAGCCGCACGGTCGCGCGGTCATGACACCAACAAAAACTTTGTTGTCACTCTACGAAAACACGAGTGCGAGGCATATTTTGTGAGTGGTGATTTACTATCGAAAAACACGTTAAAGAAAGCTGCCAATGAGGGTAAGTGTTGTTTTATACCTAATTTTTGATATTTTGCATAGAAAAGTTTAGAATAATAACTATTAATATGAAAAAATCATGTGCTTAGAAACATAACCAAAAAATCACTAAGTGGGGAAAGAGGAACTGCCGTTGCCGGGAAAGGGGAACATGTGTTTCTCTTTCCCGATATCAGAAGTCACAAACATTTTAAATGAATGTAAATTTTCGTTCTTGCTACACTAATAATGAATAAATAATCACTAATGTCTAAATGTCTTGCTGCGACAAAATACTCAAATGAAAATATAATCCTACTACCTAATATTATTGTAAAGCCGAAAGTTTGTGAAAAGTGTATTTTTTATGTTTCTTTAGGTAGGTACTGAAAATAAACCGGCGAAGCCGCGGGCAGAAACTAGTAGGTACGAGTTATATTAATAATTTAATTGTATAAGGTATATTCATTCATGATTTTGATTACAGACACATACAAAATGCCCAGAAATTATGTGCGGAAAACGAATATTGCGTCATACCCACGTGAAAAATTATTAGAGGCTGTTAGAGCAGTGAAAAGTGGGAAACTGTCGGGGTATGAGGCCTCTAAGCATTATGGAATACCCAGACCTACCATAATAAATCGAGTAAGTTACCTCTGTTGACTTTTTAGGCCTAGTTTTGCTTTAGACTTAATTGGTATTATGTAGACTTGTTTGGCTTTTTTGCACCTATTTCGATTTTTTTATTTGTATTTTTAACTGACTTCAAAATTTCAAAAAAGAAGGAGATTATATGTTCAACTGCATTTTTTAATGTATGTTTGTCGTTGCTTATGTATTTCACCGCCAATTATGGACCAACCACTATATTAGGCTAGAATTTAAATTAGAATCGTTTTTTAAAACACGCCAAATTATTATTTTCAAATGTCTACGCCATCACAGCGCGGTCAGCATTGCAGCCAACTTATGATGGACTTGATCTCCAATTCATCAAGAGCTGGCTACAATGCTGACCGAGTTGTGATGGCCTGATCCTGCACTACGTTGCGCTCTTGGCCATCATGACCGGCTGCAAACTATGTCATTAATTACAGACCTCGTCAGTAATGTACTATTATTTTCAGGTATATGATCGTAAAGGCCTCAAATCAAATACTTTGGGACGAGCCACTATCTTATCTCGGGAAGTAGAAGAAGATCTTGTAAAAAACCTGCGTGACATGGAGAAGCATGGATTTGGACTGACAAGGAAAGAAATATTAGAGACAGTGGGCCAGTATGTGTCGGAAAATGACATCAAAAATCCGTTTAAAAATGGCGTGCCCGGGGAAGATTGGTTTCTTTCATTTAAAAAAAGGCATAATCTATCAATTAAGAAGCCACAGCCGGTAGAATATGCTAGAAAACAGGCATGTAGCCCATATATTATATATCCCTACTTTGATTTACTACAACAAACACTCACAGAACTCAAATTACTAGACAGACCATCTCATATTTGGAATGTTGACGAAACCAGCTTTTCAAAAGATCCTTCTAAGTCAAAAGTAGTTGGAATTAAAGGATTTACTTCGACGAGAACAATCGCTTCTCCTGGAAAGGACAATACCACCGTCCTATTAGGCTGTAACGCTCTTGGAGAAAAAACTCCACCGGTAATCGTATTCAAGGGGAAAAATGTGTGGGACGAATGGACAACAGACGACGGGTATCCTGGGACAGCATATGCTGCAACCAGTAATGGCTGGATGGAGACAGCGGTTTTCGAAAACTTTTTCGAAAAAGTGTTTTTAAAAACAGTAGGACCAAAACGACCCATCCTTTTGATATATGACGGACACGCAACACATGTTGGTATAAACCTCATTAAAAAAGCTAGAAAAGCTAATATTACAATTTTAAAAATACCTCCACACACCAGCCATCTTTTACAGCCACTAGATTTAGCGGTAAATAAATCTTTAAAAGATAAATGGGACGTTGCCCTTGTAAAGTGGCAGAGGTTAAATATCGGAAAGTCGTTGCCAAAAAAAGATTTTGCGAAAATGCTTGGACAAATTTGGGGTGGATTGGACCCGGCTATATGTGCAGCTGGTTTCCGAAAAGCGGGAATATATCCCCTCAATAAAAATGCTATCTCAGAAGATAAGTTCAACCAAGTTCTTCTAGAAGAATGGAAACATAAAGCAACATGTGATGCTACGAATATTATCGAAGACCCTACTAATGAACCCCTGAATGATGTGCCGCTGTGTACTGAGCCACCTAAATACAACCCGGACTCGTTGCTAGCTCTCTCTTTAAAAAGCATCGACTTGACTCGAAATATTCGTCATCCTACATTTTCGGATTTCCCACAAAATTCGACAAAAGAATATAGCAGTGATCGTAACTCTTTCAACCAGCTCAGTTATGAATCAACTAGCTCAGTGAACATCAGGAAGCCCACAGTTCAAATTCTAGAAAACAGGATTATCAGCTTCGAAGATCTACTATTATTGAGAATAAAAGCAGGTACCAGCTACAAAACTAAAAGAAAGCGTATGGCAACTGGAGCTGAAGTAATAACCCGTGACGATGTATTAATAAATTTGGAGAAAACAGAGCAGGAAAAAAAAAGTCAGACAAAGCTACAAGAAAAAGCAAAAGCAGAGCAAAAAATTAAAAACCACGTACAGGAAACTAAACACGACGCAAAACGAAGAAAAGAAACTATACCAGAACAAAATCAACAAAAAGGACAAAACTCAAAAGCAATAGCAGAGAAAAACATTGAAAAAGACATACGTGAAATTAAAGAGAACCCACAAAATAATGAACAGAAAAATATTACAGAACAAAATCAACAAAGAGGACAAAACTCAAAAACGATAGGAGAAGTAAACATTCAAAAAGACATACGTGGAATTAAAGGGAAGCCAAAAAAAAATGAACAAAAAGGACAAAACCCAAAAACAGTGAAAAAAAGAAAAGCGATAAACAATAATAGAAAAAAACTAAAATATTCGTCTTCAAGTGACACTGACACTGAAATTAAGTACGACGAAGATAGCGACGATTATGATTTTTGGGAAAATATACAGCATGGTAGTGATGAAGACAAAGCAGAAGATATAGAACTCGACGATGACAAGGAAAACGATGTTAATGCAGTGGGTAAAAATGATTGGGTGCTGGTTAAATTTTGCACAAAAAAGTCACTCAAACATTACGTAGGAGTAGTTATTAATATAAATGATGACGGTTCTCCTGTAATTAAATATACAAGAAGGAAATCAAAAGCAGAAACAGCAACTATTTTTGCTTTCCCTGTGGTGGACGACATCTCGGAACTTAAACACAGGGAGGACATTGTCACGAAATTGCCCACACCTGCAATTGGTCGAAGAGGCCAAGTTACTTTTAAAATGTCTTTTAATTCTTTTAATATTCAGTAGGTGTGAATAATTTATAATGTTTAATACATGGTATGAAAAAAAAATCTTTCAGTTTACCACCCCTGCCTCTACATAGTATGTTTCCCTTACCCCAAATTCCGTTTTTATTCAATAATTTATACTATAAGCCCTATTTCAATGGAATAAAATTCATTTTCAATCAACGAAGTTCTTTGAGATGAAATAGTTCTAGAATGATCAACATAGGTACTATATTTATTCATAATGTGCAGACCGTTTCCCTTACCCCAAAAACAGGGAAAGTGGAACAAAAGCACTAGCCTAACAAATTAACATTTTTAGATAATAAATATTATAGTTAGCGTAAATGGATGTACGGTCATTGAAAGATAACAGACATAAATATACATTATATTTGTCTAATCTGTAAAAAGACATTCTATAAAGCAGTAAGAACTTAAAATATCATGTAAGAAATAAAGTATGTTCCTCTAACCCCACCTAACCTTATACTGAAACAATTCGGATTATACCGTTCATTTTTCATTCGTTCTTCTTTCATACTTCCAAATAGGGCTTGAAACTATCGATGAAAAGATATCGATGTAAATGAATGAACAAACTAACACACTTTCAGATTCCCAACTGATCCGGCTAGGATGAGAGAGTGGGTGAAAGCAATCCGTAGTCAGGGATATTCGGAGTTTTACTCGTACTCAAAGTAGTAAAATGGACTTTTGATACGATTATACACTCAAAAGGAATTTATGGGGTCTATGGATGTGGATGGAAGCTTATAGCACCATTCTGGGATGCAGCAACTACGTACCTGTTATCTCCGCGGAATATTGCAAAGTATCAATAAGATCAAAGAAATCAAAATCCACCTATCATTCAATCGTAAAGGCCACCGAAAAGTACCAAGCCTATCGTGAGTTGTTTATTTGTTGGTTTCATGGCTCTTTTTATAGGCAGGTAGAATTGCATTGTAGTTCAATCACCAGTGTGCGCGCACTAGCGCGGCGGCCGCACGTATTTTGGAACTACAGCGTGATTTGTGATCATCGCGATGTCTTTCGACACGGAAAGATTTGTAACCGAGATTCAGACATGGAGGGCGCTGGGGACATGTCCTGAAGACTACGCCAACCGAGACTTAAAAAGGATGTGGGAAGAGATCACAGAAATATTTGGTAATGAGAAATTAACTATAACTGAAAAAAAACGAACTCAGTAAGTTATGTTTATTTTATTGTGTTCTCTGTTGGAAGATATGATCCAAGTCACTATGAACCTATGACCAGGCACAGCCAACTCACTTACCCTCGAAGCCAACCATCCACCATACCAACCATCAGGAATATCAACAGGGATATTTTACTAAGCAATCGGATAATGGACCAGTTGCCACAATGTGCTGCCGCCCTTCTCTGTCACGTCCCAGTGAACTGCCGCCGCCATTATATACTTTTTTGGACATATTTTAGACAATCCACACAATACTATCCGGCCCCAAACTAAGCAGGAAGAGAAGAAAATTCTATCCAATCACCCGAATCAAACTACTCTCAGGCCTCGCAAGATTCAGAAATAATTGAAACGTTTTTAATAATTATTGCACCTTTGATTGTGATAATACAGTACTTAAATACGTTTATGTACCTACTTGTTTCACTTATCTACCTGCATCCTTTTTCATGAAACAGACACAGGGACCGTAAAGAAATAATTTGAATAGAAGTAGATAGCAAAGGCTTACCTTAAAGTTACAACAAGTTTTTCCTTGGCAGAAATGCAGGGGCGTAATTTAGTTACAGTGCCGGTGATTGATGGACTTAATTTTATAACAGTTCTTCAAACGAAGACTGGCTCATCCGCAAATAATTAAAGAACTTGTCATCATATTGCTGAAGGTCGGTGAAATAATCTTTTTGTTTGCCTTTCACGTAGTAAGGGATGAACCAAATATTTTTTCCTTTTCTTCTTCCGCTTTTTACTTAAAAGATACAAAAGCACTGCTATTTCCTCAACGTCCATTTTGAAGCGCGCTGTATGTGCAACTGACGATCGTAGCCGCGGTTTTGGCCGCGTTGCAAATCGCAACCCCTGCGGCCGTTCCGCGCGTCGTGGCCGCGCTGCGAGGTCGGTAGTGCGCTATTGCCATTTGAGATTTTTAATCATGGAAAAATTCCCTGAAGACATCATTATATGAATTGAAATTGAAACTTAAAGATGAGATATGAGACTATACAGGAGCTAAGAAAAACACTTTTCAGGACACTCCTCTATCCGTCTCAGGTAGTATCGGGATTCTGGGTATGGAAATATCTAATGAGGTCCAATTTGGGAGTCATCTCGAAGCTAAAGCTGCACTAACCTCCAAGAAACTTGGGGTGCTAAACCGAGCCAAACGGTATTTCACATCAAGACAGCGGCTTTTGCTTTATAAAGCACAAGTCCGTCCGCATGTGGAATACTGTTCCCATCTATGGAACGGGGCACCCAAGTACCAGCTACAAAGATTTGACTCCCTACAGAGAAGAGCCGTTAGAATCATTGAAGATCCCAAGCTAACCATGACCTTGGAGCCACTCAGCCTACGCCGCGATATAGGAGCTCTGTGCGTGTTTTACCGACTCTATAATGGAGAATGTTCTGATGAGCTGTTCAACATCATCCCCGCATCGAGGTTTTACCACCGCTCTTCTCGCCACCGTGACCGAGCTCATCCACACATTATCGATCCCTGGGTTTCTCGCACGGCTCGCTTCTCGAGATCGTTTCTCCCCCATACCCATAAATTGTGGAATGAGCTTCCTCCAGAAGTCTTTCCCCTCAGCTATAACATGAATAGGTTTAAGAAAAATGTAAACAAGTTCCTTCAGGGTAGGCAACGCAACGGCAGCACCCCTGGTGTTGTTGGTGTCTATGGGCGACGGTGACCACTTACCATCAGGTGGGCCGTAAACCCGTTTGTCTATCATTTGCATAAAAAAAAAAAAAAAAAAAAAAGTTATAACTAGTCCTCACAGCCAGAGAAGATGCGAGAAAAACTTGCGAAGAAGTCAATAGTAAAAACAAGAGTTATACTACCGAAACACCTCTTGCACATGAGTATAGTCAAGAGAAAACCATGACCAATGAAACCAGAGAATGGTAAGAATGCCTACAATAGGTTTAACCCAACTTTAGCTGCGTTTAATAAGACATACAATAAACAAAAGTCTACCTATGAAGGAAATCACTCTGCATCCACTCAAAAGAGAAGGAGGGTTTCGTGTATATTCTGCAGTGGAGATCATTTCAACGACGAGTGCACCAATGTTAAAACAATAGAACTCAGGAAGGCAAAGCTGGATAACCGTTGCTTTTTATGCTTAAGCCTAGGTCCCAGTGCAAGGATGTGTAAAAGACAACCAAGAACGTGTCCTCACTGTAAAAAGATCGGATAACACAATAGAGCACTGTGCCCTACGAAGGAACTATCTAAAAAATAAAATACCACCTCGTTACATGTTAATGATGATTCTTATACAATCTTTCAGACAGCTATTGTTATAATAATATTGAGGGGAGATTGCGGGGGGCATTCTTCACCTATATTTCTCGAGTTCATTGGCAAAAAACAGCTGTTAACAAGACTGCTCCTGCTGCCATTTCATGAATGAAAAACTTCAAGTCGTAGAACAAATGAACTTCTCCATGTCTTGTAAAGTACCCTCCTTCCGGGTTTAGAGGGATATTAACACCAAACAACAGAAAGTTCTACTAAGACAGAATTATTTTACTGTTCCAGACTCCGAACGCACCGTGCGCGCGTAGGTCCAGGCCACGCGATCCGCGATCGATAAGACACAGGAGAAGTCCACAAAACAAAGAGATGCCGTTTTAAAATAAAGCCAAACAAAGATGCTTGTTCTAGATGTACGTACTCGGTGGAATCCCACATATTATAATATGATAGAACGTTTCTTGGAGTTAGTTTCAACGATTGGTGCAATAATGCTATGCTGTTCCGATGCTCCACCCAAGGCTGATCTAATGAAATAGGCTGTTAACGTGAAATCATGCAACTGATACAACCTTTTGAAAGACTGACAAAGAAATTTCTGGACAGAATTATGTCACCGTATATAAAGTCATTCCACTTGTAAGTTGTTTGCGAGGTATGTTGGAAAACTTTTGTCCGAAATTCGAAGCTGCTATTTCTTTAAAGACAGAAATTCAGGAGGTTATGAAACGATTTGATAAGCTAGAACACTGCTCGTCTTTAGCTTTAGCAACCGCTCTGGATCCGCGCTTTAAACTTATCCATTTTTTGGGACTCTCGGCGGTACCTCGACAAAAATACCTCGCGCTGTGTGGCTTGTCTGTGAATAATATTGTAAAACAAGTGTTTATAGTTACACTAACAGTGAGTTACGAGCAGAAGCATTTATTGAATCGTCAAACACTTATTTAATTCCTGACCTAGGGACAACTCGCCGGTCGCTCGCATGTTCCGTGAGCCGCAAGCGCCACATAATACGTGCCAGTGTCTACTGCGGTGCAGTTTGTACTTACTTACCTACTTCTTGGAGTGACTTTTCGTCATGCCTAATGCAATGCATGCGACAAGTATC
The DNA here is from genome assembly GCA_947578465.1 of Thera obeliscata. Lineage (NCBI taxonomy): Eukaryota > Metazoa > Arthropoda > Insecta > Lepidoptera > Geometridae > Thera > Thera obeliscata. The sequence continues at coordinate 11,595,456 of OX387918.1, read as the reverse complement.
TCACGTCCAGAGGAGCCGCCGCCTGCAGCATTTGCTCGGCACTATATCACAAGGCGTGCGTGGCGCTTTCTGAGGCGACTCGGGTCACGGGATGGGTGTGTCCGAATTACCACCCGCACCCGAAAGGGGGACAACACCCCCGTGAGGCTCGCCGCCACCACCTCCGCTGCCGCCACCGCCGCCACCGCCGCTGCCGTCGCCGCGACGCAGGAATGCACCGGCCCCTAGGGTCACCACGCAGCGTGCCGCCCCCACCCCCGCAATTCTGCTTGCCACCTCCTCCGTCGCGCCACACGCAGCTGTGCAGGATATGCACTGAGAGATCGCCGCGTGGATGCACGAGATTCGTGAGTTTCGGAAATTGTGAGGGTTTTCAGTTTCCCAATTCCTCGTGCATCTGTAACTGCTGAATTTTCCGCTCCCGTGATGCTGACAACTGCTGAATCAACTCTTGTTTAAATTTTTCATATTTGTTGGTCAATGGGGAGACGTTATAATGTCCTTCACTTCTTTGGAGTATTGAGAATCCAAGTTGCTTGTGACATAATAAAATTTTGTCGTATCCGCAGTGATGTTGGAAATGCTGAATTGTCTCTCAATTTGCGCAAACCAAAGTTCCGGTTCTTCAGACCAAAATGGTGGTACTCGGATACTCACTTTGTAAAGTTCGAGTGGTGTGCAAACGCGCTCACTTTCCGTCGCCGGAGATTCGGGTTTGCCCGACATGGCCGCTTCCGGGGAATCTTTGTTACTGTTCAATAAATAACAAAATACTTTACAGATGAATTTTTATTGTCGCTTTATATGCGTGCAGAATTACATGGAAAATGAGAGAGAGAGTGAGTGAGTGAAAAAGAACATTATTATACCCATCGAGATATAAGTACACGTAGTACTTATATCTCGATGATTATACCTCATTATTTTATAGACTAGATACTAGTGAATAAAAACAATCCTTAGAAGAAATTACTAATACTACCCATTACCATCTCAAATATAATCATAGATAAGCACTAGGCAGTACCTTATTAATAGCTCTAGTGTGCCGCGACCGCAGACTATTTGCAAATTCTTGGGCGCGCACAGTGTTCGGGATCTCCTACCATTATGTGAAGAGCAAAAGTTCGTTGAAGCTGATTTGTAGCGTATTTTATTTACGTAGGTGACAGGCCTACGGGGTTTTTTTATTGTCTGTTCATTGTTACCTGTCAGAATTACACGAGGATCTCAAGAAAGGAAAATTTATTCTTTTATTTCTTCTCCAAAAATCAACCTGAAGCAGGGATATTTCCAAACATGGTCCTACGAGCCGAATACCCAGGATACGTATAAGGGTGTAACGGGTTAAAACGTTACAGCGCCACCTAGTGGTTTTTTTATAGTATTAGAGCGGTGGCTTCGATTTTAATCTCATCGTAGGCAGTCGGTTGGCAATCTAGTTCCGGGCATTTCACCTAGATGGCAGCACGCGGGTTTGTGTCTGTCTCTTTTGTTTCTTTTAGCGTCATAGGGGTGGCAAAATTTGAGGATGGTGACAGCTGTCAGATCCACTGAACTGTCATTGGATAGTAGGTCACGCGGGGTATGTCAATGTCACATCGGTGGCGTCTGGCGGCGCGGTCTGTTTTTTGGGTCTAATGGCGGCGATTCATTTTCACGGTTGAGCGCCGGAGATTTTTGAGAAAGTATTTGTATTAGCTGCCCCAAAGCTTGGGAAAAACGTCTTGGTGTAAGAGGAGTGAACGAGTCGCATCTCGGAGTACAGAAAGTGGTGAGTTACCTCTGGACAATTGGGATTGTACAGTGAGAAGCGGCGAGTGGAATGTCGGAAACTAATGTGCGTTTATCCTTGTTTTAGGATTGTTGGGTGCGTGTATGCATCTCTGTTGAAGGAGAATATTTGAGAGAGGCAGCGAACTGCGGCACTGGTTTGGGTCGGAAGGCGTCCGTTCCGTGCCATCGAACTCAGAAAAAAATCACCACGCTCCGAGCAGAAATTATGTTTCACAGCTTAATTCTTAGCGATTTTAATGTTTACTTATTTGTAGTAGTGTTCCCACGCTGCAGCCTTTCACACGTTGTTTAAAGTTATTTTTATTTTATTTTTAATGACTAGCAACCCTGTCTAGTCTCTTTCTTGACTTTTGACTAATGGCCCCCCGCCATTACCTTCTACCTGCGCTTACCTTTATCGTGTCATTCTGTGTTTTCGTGCTCAAGCCTTCGCACGTCTCTGCGCTTTAAAAATAAAAAAGTGAAGTGAAGTTATAAAATAAAATAAATAAATAAATAAAAGTGAAGTTAGGATGGGAAATAATAAAAGGAAGAGAGAAGACCAGGAGGATCGCATAAAACGGAAGATAAGAAAGTTGGAGCAGAAATTAAAGAAACCACGTCGTAGAATACTAGTTTATTCGTCATCGGACGACGAGTTATCCAGTAAGTACCTACCCGCAAATATTTTTAATCATGTTTAATACCTTACCAGAAATTTAGTTTACCAGATTTTTTAAAACGAAACACCGATTAGTGATGTGAGCCACCTTTCCCATAAGGTTCCTCCTTCAGATCTATTTCTGTTTACCAGAAATTCTAATCAACAGCTCGAAACACCGATTAGTGATGTGAGCCACCTTTTTACAAGGTTCCTCCTTCAGATCTATTTCTGTTTACCAGAAATTCTAATCACCAACTAGAAACACCGATTAGTGATGTGGGCCACCTTTTCATAAGGTTCCTCCTTCAGACCTATTTCTGTTGACCAGAAATTCTAATCGTGGACTACCCTCATTACTAAGGTCCGTGTTTCATTCGATTAGTGACAAGTGTTTTTTGTCAGATCTTTTTCTGCAAGCCAGAAAATCTAATCGCCTACCTGTATTATTTCAGGTCATGAAGCCAATGAAACGGAATGTAGTGCATCGCGCGCGCAATCTGTCTCGCCTCTTTGTACGTCGTTACTTCTAGGCGAGCCAATGGCAGGACCATCATCAGCAGCAGAGCCATCAACTTCAACAATGCCTAATGCTACTGACGAACTCTCCATGCTGAGGGTCGAAACTGAAAATGACGAGCCATCGCAGATTGAGCTAGATGAGAATATTCTCAGCTTGTTGGGCGAGGCCCCGAAGCCCGAAACCCCCATGGGTAAAAATATACACGAAGCGATTTCGTCACGCTGGCTTGAAGTTTTGTCTAAAGGTCTAGAAAAAGACGCAAAGGAAAAGATGCAACATGCATACCTAGTGCCTGGAAATTGTGAATTGTTACTCGCACCGATACTTAACCCCGAAGCAAAGGTGGCAATGACTGATTTTATGGTAAAAAGAGACCAGAGCTTATTGCAGAAGCAACAACAACTAGGGACAGCTTTAGCAGCTCTAGGTCAGGCCATAGAGCTATTAATTACCAAGGAGACACCAGAGAAGGTTCTAAAACCTTTAAGCGACGCTTGTCGTCTTTTATGTGACAGTCACTTTCAAGAGACCAAAATTCGACGTAACTTCGTAGTATCCTCTGTCAAACCAGATCTCAAAGAAACTCTCGTCAATACAACGAGAAACAAACTCTTGTTCGGTGATAAACTGACAGATCAACTAAAATGTGCCCAGAATATTCAGAAATCCGGAGAGGGCTTAAAGGCTACACCAAAACAACCATTCAATAAAAAACAATTTATTAACAACAACAATGGTAATAACAATAATGATGGGTCTAAAAATTGTTTAAACTACAAGCCTCTGCATCGCCAGGCGCCGAGTGCAGAAGCAGGCAGGTCTCAGCAAACCCAGCGCCAGTCGACGAGGAACAACAGGCCGCAGAACCAGAACCAGTACCAGGGACGAACGCGTTCGCCAGCCCGGAAGTCGTCATACAAGAGATAGTTGAACATGGGGTAAGATACGCCGGTCGACTGCAATAGTTTGCTCATAAGTGGGCTGAAATCACCACTGATTACACTTTTAACATGGATTAAGGGTTATATCATACAATTTACTTCGATTCGATCTCGAAATTACCCGCAAACCATATATATAATATATTATTGTCAATTGGTGCTCTTTCTGAATTTTATCATGAAGAACAAGAGCTCTTTATAAATTATGCCTAAATGGTTTAAATTTTACCAGGTAATTACTAGAACGCCTAAGCATTATCACAAAAAAAAAAAAAAAAAAGCGTTCCACATAATAATAAAAAATTACGAAAATATAACTTAAGTGATTTTGCTAGACAGATTGGCTTACTTACTTGTCTTTGCTTGTCCGGAAATAGAATATTTATGACGGGCGTTCCTGATATAGAGTTACGTTACTTGGGAAAATTTCCCAGATGTATGGGCTATAGACGCTTTTACTATCTCATGGTCTAATTTGTCATTTTACGCGTTTCGACTAATCTCTAATTTTAAAATTCTGCGAAAAGTGGTCACTGACAACGCAGAGAGCATCGTTGTTGTTCTTAACTGGGCATCACAACCATGGTTTCCTTTATTCCAAAACCTTGTGATTTCAGATTTAATTTTCTTTAATCCAGACATTTTTAACCTATTCAAATCTCGTTTCAGGTCGGCTCACAACCTACACAGGTCACTAACATTAGTTGCCGCGAAACTCTCCGGCAAGCGCTACACTACCTATCTCCGCGCTCAGTAGAAATAATGTTGGCCTCATTGTCTGATAACACGTACAAACAATATGATGTCTGTATAAAAGCCTGGATCCATTACTGTAAAATCAATCACTATGACCATTTAATATCATCTGTGCCAGCTGTTATCGATTTTTTATCAGATATATTTTATAAAGGTGCCAAGTATGGAACTGTAAATTCCTATAGATCTGCTTTGTCAATTTTGCTGGGCAGTAATATTGTAAACGATGATAGAGTCAAACGTTTTATGAAAGGAGTTTACAGACTGAGACCTTCTTTACCGCGATACAATATCACTTGGGATCCAGCCATAGTTTTGGAACATTTAGCACTTAAATGGCCACACGAAAGTCTTAGTCTAGAAATACTTTCAAAAAAGACAATCACTCTGTTGGCTCTTGTCACTGCTCATAGGGTACAGACGTTTTCACTCATAAAAACAAGTAACATTAGTATTCACAATGGAAACGAGATCATTATAAAAATCCCAGATTTGATAAAAACATCGGGCCCAAATTCCTATCAACCAGTTCTAAAATTGCCGTATTTTAATGAACGTCCAGAGATCTGTCCTGCTAATTGTTTAGAAAACTATATACATACCACGAGTACTTTACGCTCTTCTAGCAATCATTTTTTGTTTATCAGCTACCGTAAGCCTCATTCCAAAATCTCTTCACAGCGCCTGAGTAATTGGATCAAAGACACCCTTTCAAGCAGTGGTATTGACACCAACATGTTCAGTGCCCATAGCACGCGACATGCTGCGACTTCAAGGGCCAACAGACTGGGTGTTAGTTTAGATGTTATTAGAAAAACCGCTGGTTGGACTCAAAACTCATGTGTATTTGCTCGGTTTTATAATAAGGAAATTGTGCATAATACCAATCAATTTGCAAGATCGATTCTCAATGGCAGTGTTAATCAGTAACTTTATTATTTAATTACTTATATCAATAAACAAACGGTGATTTTAAAACATCTTATTATTTCATTATCAATAACTAGATACCCATAATAGTAACTCACAATGTTTGTGAGTTACTATTTATATATTATTAAGCCTACACAAAAAATTCACATTATAATGTAGAGCTCTGAACATCCTACAAATAAGTAAACATTAAAATCGCTAAGAATTAAGCTGTGAAACATAATTAATGATCAAACGAACTTACCCTTACGTGAAGTTCGATCACAATTATGTGAACAGCTTAATTCGATGCGATTTATTCACACCCACCCATACAATTCTCCCATTCCCTAATATAATGTAAAATTTTATGTGTCTTTCAAACTTTAAACAGATGACACGATAAAGGTAAGCGCAGGTAGAAGGTAATGGCGGGGGGCCATTAGTCAAAAGTCAAGAAAGAGACTAGACAGGGTTGCTAGTCATTAAAAATAAAATAAAAATAACTTTAAACAACGTGTGAAAGGCTGCAGCGTGGGAACACTACTACAAATAAGTAAACATTAAAATCGCATCGAATTAAGCTGTTCACATAATTGTGATCGAACTTCACGTAAGGGTAAGTTCGTTTGATCATTAAGTAAGCTTGGCCCCTAATCTGTAATTATCTATAAGATCACGATTAGCAGCATACTCCCTTGGACTTAAACATGTGGAGAAGAATCCCCGCCTCGGTTTCAGAGTAACAATTTTAGGTTGTCGTTTAAGTTGTATGGATATTGATTTCTTTTTTTGATGACGCGTTTCAGAAGCTGCTCGGCTCTTGGAAGGGGACAGGTCCTTCACGTCACCGCCAGTAGATCGGGGTTTGACTGGTCCCATCAATTCATCCGTGGTTGGGAAAAAGGCCATGATTCGTGGTTCGGCCATCCGACGCTGCCTGCCAATAAGGTGATTGCGTTCCATATATATTGACAGTGGTCTCATGGTAATCCTAGGTGCCCCTCGATCTTAGTGTGTTTCTCATCTTCATAACTCAGTGAGAGTACAGTGCAAGTGACAAGGTTAGGTTTTAGGTTATGTATTAGGGCCTTTTGGCAGACTTATTTCAAGTGAGGAAGGGACCGTTGTAGCCGATAGTCTCGGTGTTAAATGTAGATTCATTAGTAGGTATCCAAGTACGTTTTCCCCTCAATTGTATAGGCCTTAGTGCCTTAGAGGGCTAGGTTGGCTTCACCATTGTTGAATATTGTAGCATTAATCAAATTATAAATATTTTAAGAAAATAGCCTCTCGGCTCATTTTAGTAATTTCTAATCTTTGTCTCTTGTAATATCAGCAGGGCATTTAAAACACATATCCCCTAACTCCTAGGTACACTAACATAGTTATATAATAGAGAGCTTGCATGTTTAGTTATAAGTAGGTAGGGAATTAGGTAGGTACTAACAATTCAGATCCTTAGGTGTGTGGAGGATGTAAGGATATGTATGCCCGTATAAGAACAGTCAATTAGTCAATCCAACTATTGTAATCAATTTTTTTCTGAATAGGTACTTCTTGGTTGTCTCAGGATAAAGAAAACACATTGTTAATTAAAATAAACTCCTTTTTCTTTGGTCGTCTCAGGACGGTTGTGTATAACTTTAGACAAATTAATCTTAGACATATTTGTATAAGAAATAAAACTGTTCCAATGTACCACAATCTGCTTCGTCTTCTTTAATAATAATATTATTCACTGCTGGACATTCAGGCTCTTGTCCAACTTAAAGTTTAGAGCCTGTGGCGCCCTCCAATCTTCCTGTAGCCTCAAAAATTAGAACAGAACCCCAAGCTAGCTAGGCATAACATCTATCAAACCGCACAGGACACTTTGACGGGTAACAAGGGAAGTGATCAGTGGTGTTCTAAACGGAATATAATTCAATACTCTTTTTCTCAGGTCCTTAGTAATCGATCCAAGCAGAAACAAGGTTTGTTTGTTGTAAACCTGTAATCAGCATTTTTAATTGTGAGTACCTATGTTTCATTTAGCCTAGGCATGGTATTTTTTGGAAAAGAAAATCATTCTGTTGTAATTTACCGGTAACCTCAAAATTGCATTCTCCAACAAGTTTCACATTTGCGTTTTTATAAAGTTTTGTCAAAAATCATCCAAATTAGCCAATTGTTTTGTTATTTACAGGAATAAGCACGTCAAGAATCACCGATCTCTAGAGCGCAACGCAAATTGAATGACCTTATATCCATGCATCCTCAGTTTGATGTGTTTGCGGATGGATGGAAGTTGATTGAGACGGTATGTCTAAGTTTCTGTGAAACTTGTCAATAGCTTTAAATAATCAGGGCCCTGTTTAATAAAGCTGACAATTCGACAAGTCCGACATATGTCAAAAAGTGACAATTCGACAATTATTCTGTTTAATAAAACCGACAGGCGACAAAGTTTTGATGGTAGTAAATTTACAAATATGTCAGATTGTCACGACAATTCGGCCTTTTTCTGTATAATATTCTTTTTAAAACGACAAGTGACAGGTGACAATTTGTCGTTGACAACTTGTCAAATCTTCTTTATAAAACATAAAATTGTCGCGAAATATTGACATATTTGTAGAATTGTCGGACGATTCTGACAGGAGCTTTACCCTCTGTCACGAAATCATATATTGAAGGTGTAAGAAAGTATTTATTACTAAAAATGGTACTTACGTCAAGCAGTGAGAGTAGTGATGATGAATATTTGGAACAGATACAAACGAGGCAACGACGATCGTTTAAAAGCAGAATCAATTTTTCCTTCTCAATTACTGATTTCTGCTTTAAAGAAAAATTTCGGGTCTGTAAAACTACCGCAGAATATTTAGTTAATAAAATTGGCGATAAACTTGAACACCATACACGCAGAAACCTATCACTTACACCCGATAAACCAATTTTATGCGCTTTGCATTGGATGGGTTGTGGTTCACAGTACCACGTTATTGGTGATGCGCATGGTCTCAGTAAAGCAACCGTACATCATTGCATAAAAAGAGTATGTCATGCCATCACTACTGAATTACTCGGAGAAGAGGTCCGCTGGCCTGATAATTGTAACCGAATACCAACACTTTTCATGAGGAATAATGGGATACCTAGAATATGCGGTATAGTGGACGGTTCGTTAATTCCTCTAGATGCACCTAATCAAAATGAATCTGCGTTTGTCGATAGAAACGGAAACCATTCAATTAACATTATGGTCGTATGCGGGCCAAACTTAGATATTTTCTATGCATCGGCAAGATGGCCTGGCTCTGTTCACGATGCCAGAGTGATGAGATGCTCTTCTTTAGCACAGACATGGGAACGTGGATGGAGACCATTCCAAAACGCAATAATCTTGGGAGACAGTGGATATGGTTTAAAAAAGTGGCTTATAACGCCTAATATACCAATACAAATACCAAGAACAGCATCTCTAGAAAGATTCTTACGTGCTTTTAAGTCAACGAGAAGAATGGTAGAAAATTCTTTGGGAATCATAAAAGAAAAATTTCCATGTCTTAATCACCTAAGAGTTCAGCCGATAATTGCAAGCAATATTATATTATCTTGCATTGTTTTGCATAATATTGAGAAACGGTTAGGCTCAGATTTCTATATACCCTATATAGAACAAGATAATAGCGAAAATGACAATGATATTGATGTAAATTATGACAATGTGGACGAAGTATTTGAAGAGGAAGCGGTTGTAGTTCTACAGTCATTAATACAACCATTTGAATGAATATTTTATTTGCATAATTATAAATAAATACATGCTGGATTATAACAGATTTTTATTAATAGCTTTTTGTAAAATATCGCCAGCTTGTACATCATCAGCATCCGTCTGTGGGTTTTGAACGATTTGTTCATTTTGAAAATCACAAATGTTAACAACCCTAACGTTTTCTAAATACAAAGGAAGCGTAAATTCTGATGGCTGTAATTTCAATTCTCTTTCAAGTTTGAGTAGCTCCAAATCTAATTTGTATTTTTCTCTTTTTGCTATTTGAAGCTTTTCTTTAGCAATTTCTACATCTATTTCCATTTTTTGCTTCTTTAAATCTATCATGTCATTTGATATATCAGCTTCACTTATAGATTTACGGGGGGGACGTGATTTTGTGCGTGTTGGATTTTGGGGTTGAGGGGGCGGTGTTTCTGTGCTAAAAACAGGCAGGGATATCTGTGTTTCATTTGATCCCGAAGATTCTGGTACTTGTAGACCATCTATTACTGGCGAATCCTTTCCTATAATTTTTAGTATCATTTCATCGGCGTCGTCATAAATGCATTTTTTTCCTCCTCTAGAACCAGTCTGTAGGCGATTATCTCTCTTTTCCTGAAACAACCATAATAATAAAACAAAATTATAAAAATCGGCCAAGTGCGAGTTGGACTCGCCCATGAAGGGTTCCGTAGCAACATAATAAATAATAATAATGGTTCTCTATTAGGTGGTATAATTTTTTTTTATAATATAAAAATTCATAACAACACTTATAGATTCGTCATGTCTGTCTGTCTGTCTGTTCGTCCAATCAATCAATAAATCAATCAATTAATAAAATTTTTATTCAATACGATACAAGAATCACTTTGAAACGTCTTAAAGCTAGGTGAGTCTAGGTGCCAGTTCCACGCGACCAAGCCTAGAAGAACAGGCAACAAACTACGGCTCGGTTCCTACCGTTTTTAGGGTTCCGTAGCCAAATGGCAAAAACGGAACCCTTATAGATTCGTCATGTCTGTCTGTCTGTCTGTCCGTCCGTATGTCACAGCCATTTTTCTCCGAAACCGTAAGAGCTAGACTGATGAAACTTGGCGAGTAGATGTATTCTGTGAACCGCATTAAGATTTTTCTACAAAAGTTGAAAAAAAAAACAATAAATTTTGGGGGTCCCCATACTTAGAACTGAAATTCAAAAAACTTTTTTTTATCAAACCCGTGTGGGAGTATCTATGAATAGGTCTTCAAAAATGATGTTGAGGTTTCTTATATCGTCTGTTTCTAAACTTAATAGTCTTTGCGAGAGACACTTCCAAAGTGGAAAAATGTTGGTCTCCCCCCCTGTAACTTCCAAAATAAGAGAATGATAAAACTAAAAAATATATATGATGTACATTACTATGTAAACTTCCAACGATATTTGGTTTGAACGAGATCTAGTAAGTAGTTTTCTTTTAATACGTCATTAATCGTAAACCGCAATGTACCTTTCGACGAACTACTAGAACTTCTATATTATATTACTTACTGCTACCATAGACAAAGGAAAACAGGCTACGGAACCCTTCATGGGCGAGTCCGACTCGCACATGGCGGCTTTTTTTAAAAGCAACTGGAGCGAATTTGTCATTGATTTAATTTTTAATTACTTATTATTGTCAATAAAAAAATTATTAATTACATTGTTTATTTATTTATAATTATAATCGCGGGTTACCTATCACCATAGTAACATAGATAACATAGTATGGGTAGGTAAAAGTAAAAGTAAGTAAAAAGTTGTTTATTTATGGGTATTTTATAGGTATGTAGTTTGTTATCTATAGTTGAGGTAGTTACAATCCGCTGCACTGTAGTATATACTACAATATGTATTCGTAAATGCCAGGTGGGGGGGGGGGGGGGGGGGGGGAGGGAGAGACACTATCCTGAAAGTGACAAATCATATACATTCCAGTGCAGCTGACTGTACATAATATAGATGTAGGGAAGTCCTCCATACGTGTCACGCAGCGGCGGACGCTGCCGCGCCACGCTTGCTCTGCTCGCTCGCCTCGCGCGTTATATGTATGTTCTAGCAAAATCTATAGTAACCTAACAAACCTAACCCACATTATTTATATCATCACGTTTTTTAAGGTAATTAGTACTATCTACGAAGTTATAAGTATTATGCGTCGCAAACATTATAACTCACATGTTTGTAACTACTAAGATTATGTTAAAGGTGCATTAAGAATAACAAACTTATGAAAGATAATCATTAGTATAAAAATATGTTATAACGGACATAAATTATGACACGCGAATAAGAAGAGAAACAAGTTATGAACAGTGAAAAACGGGCAAACAAATTAATGAAAGGTAATGGGATCCCAATAATAATACAGGGCACTTTGGAAGTGTCTCTCGCGCAAACTATTCAGTTTAGAAAAAAAAAACGGTATTAGAAACCTCAACATAATTTTAGAAGACCTATTCATAAATACCCCACACGTATGGGTTTGATGGAAAAAAAATTTAGTTACAGTTTCAAGTATGGGGAGCCAAAATATATTGTTTTTTTTCTATTTTAATGTAAAAATCTTAATGCGGTTCACAGAATACATCTACTTGCCAAGTTTCATCAGTCTAGCTCTTATAGTTTCGGAGAAAAATGGCTGTGACATATGGACGGACAGAGACAGACATGACGAAGCTAAATAAGGGTTCCGTTTTGTTATGTGGATGTGGTTTTTTAGGGTTCTAAAAAACCACCAAACCACCACATGGAACCAACAAAACCCTAAAAACACATCCACATACACTATGCGAATACTTTACACAACCAATAAATAAATAAATTAAACAACAACAATCACACAACCAATAAATTAAACTTACCATGGTCCTTTTGCGCCAATATTGCCATGTAACGTCACGTAGGCTTTTCCAGTCCCTACTGTATATTCCTAATGCCTTTAGTTGTTCGGCTATGTCTTTCCATTTTTCCATTTTCATTTCATGGGTCAACTTGTCGCTGAATTTCCCAAAGAGTATGGCCTTATTTTCATAAATAAGGCCCAAAATGGTAATTTTTTTGTGCATATCCATTTTCAATGCGATCTTAACGAGTAATCGGAGATGCACCGAGTCTTTTATTTGCTGTGATAATATTTTTTTCTGTTTACCCTCATTTAGCTCCGTAAAACAAAATTATGTCAAAAGCCGACAAAATTGTCGCGACAACCCGACAAATGTCAGAAATAATTACCATGGTTTCATGACTTAATTGTCGAGTTTTGACAAATATGTCGTAATACCACCTGTCGATTTGTAACATATTTGTCACCTTTATAAAACAGCCTAGGCGCGACAATTCCACAATTTTGTCGCTTTTTTACATAAATATCGAATTGACAGCTTTGTTAAACAGGGCCCAGGTTATCTTATGGTTAATCTGGGCCAACGATTGTTTGCAATGCAAATTAAATATCTAACATGATTATAGCATGTTAGATATTTAATAGAACTAGATAATAGGTTGTTACTAATAACGAATGCCTAAAATATCGTCTGCGCTTAGACCGCAGAGTGTTGCGGCAAGCGAGTGAACCGCTAATGTTGCCAGACAAGGAGTTTGTAGCACATCTTTGGCTGCACAAGTCTCAGTATGAGATTCTTTGTGCTGGGGCCTAATTCTCGGGCCGACCGAGATTTTCAATGTCCCTTAAATACACATTGGCATTGCAATTAAATTTCGACACTTTTTCGACGTTTTCCATATATCATAGCCGTCAAGGCTTCTACGATCAGGTCGTCGATGAATTTCTCAAGGAAATCATCCATTTTCTCTTCGAAAAGAAGCAATAAAATAAATTTGCAAAATGATCCGAGATGAGCCGAGAATAAGGCCCCTGATCTGATACCGCTCCTGCCGGCACCACGGCGCACTAGCGCTGTGAGGTCTGAAATAAAGGTACATAGTAGTTTTGGGAGCCTAATCTATGCAAACGAATAATAAAATATTTCCTCTTTTATTAGTAAAAATAAAAATAAAAAATAAAAAAAACGTTTATTGCCTCGTTTATAAACCTAGGAACTACATTAGTAATTAGTATAGATGCTGTTGTGCAATTTGTGCATGCTTGAAGTCATTTTGTGATAAATCTGCTGCCTTGTCATTGTGGCGGCTATGTACGTAGCCACAGAAATCGGGCTGACGCTTAGTTTTTAGATGTCGCATTGTCAGTCGCGTCGCCCCACTCACACTGCGCTAACATGTGACATGAGAAATAAATAATTATTCGGTGCATACATTGAGTGTTGTTTCACGCCCTGCTAGATGACAATAAGTTAGGGGTAGTCCGGAACCCTCAACCCCTACAGTGGTGACCCCGTGAATTGAACATTATTTTTTTTATTGTGAAGTGAAATAACCGTCATGTATCTCGAACTCCCGCGACTTCTGCAACTCCCGCGACTCCCGCGACCCCCGTGGCTAAACCTCCATCGCAAGACACCAGTGATACCGGATTGAGCATGGTGGAACGGATGGACTTGGCAGCAGTATCGTTAACGTCCAAATCGGATCCAATACCGGATTTTTGGCCTGATCAACCAAGAGTTTGGTTTATCCGGACGGAAGCAATACTGGCACCGCAGAAAATGGGAGATGAAGCTAAGTTCAACATCGTGGTTTCGAAGCTGGGAAAAGAGGTCATACAGCAGGTTACCGACGTCCTTGTGAGCCCGCCGGAGCACGGGAAGTATGACACATTGCGCACGCGACTCCTGGCTATTTACGAAGAGTCAGAGAACCGCCAGCTCCAAAAATTGATTGGGTAAATGGAGTTGGAGGAGCAAAAACCTTCGCAGCTGCTCAGGCGCATGCGAGACTTAGCAAGAGGAAAAGTGCCGGATGACACGCTGCGCATCCTGTGGCAAGGTCACTTGCCTCAAGCGGCGAGAGCCGTACTGGCTGTCACTGAAATGAAAGAGCTTGAGAGCCTGGCAAATATTGCCGACAAAATATTGGAGACGACTCGACCAGCAAGCACCATAGCTGAGGTAGTTGAAACCTCCAGTAACTCCAGCAACAGCAAGATTTTGACCGAGATAGCCAAAATCAATGCTCGCTTGAGCAACATGGATCGTTCGAGGTCACAGCAGCATGGAAACGGAAATAGCAGTCACTCGTGGTCAGCACCGGCGTCGCGAGATGCATCCGAGCAGCAACGCACCCCGAGGAACCCGGACTGGTTATTCTTCTACCACTTCCGTTTCCGAGGACGTGCTCAGAAATGTAACCAACCTTGTGCGTGGGTGGAGAAGAATGGGAAGAAGGATAAAAATGAGGAAAACTAGAGAGAGTGCAGACCACGGCGGAAGTCTGCACCATCCTACCATCCCACCGCCTCTGCGTGACCGACCGACAAAGTGGTTTACGTTTTTTGGTAGATTCAGGCGCCAATGTTTCTGTCATTCCGCGTCAAAAAAGACTATATATAATTATTCGGTGCATACATTGAGTGTTGTTTCACGCCCTGCTAGGTGACAATAAGTTAGGGGTAGTCCGGAACCCTCAACCCCTACATCATTTTATGGCAATGGCAGCTACCAAAAGACTGTGGGGGCTTATTACTACCTCGGTCTGTCCCAAACGGCTGTCTCAAACAGTTTGAGGGATGTAACAGAAGCCCTCAACAAACCCACAATATTAAAAAAATACATAAACTTCCCACATTACAAGGGCAGAGCGCGTGGCTGTGGCTAGAAGGTAAGAATTTCTTGCTAAGTAAGAAGCATGCAAAATTACCTTACAACAAAAAAATATCATGTTTACTTTGTAGATTTATGCTGAAATTTGGTTCCCTGGTGTAGTAGGGTGTATAGACGGCACACATGTAGCCATCATTCGGCCACAAATGTTAATGAAGAGGTATATTATAACAGGAAGCAATACCACTCTTTAAATGTATTACTCGTAACTTAGTATCTATCTACACAATCTGTGTTTGCAAAATACTCGTATCTAGGTATGCTAACAGTAAAGGAAACTAAATGATTATTTAATTCTTCAGATATGTGATGCGGACCTGCGGATTCTGCATGTGGATGCTTCATTTGGAGGTCAGAGTCACGACTCCCATGTGTGGAATAATTGTGCAGTGAAGAGTCTCCTCAGGGAGTAAATGATGAAGAGGAAGTGTATTGGCTTCTGGGTAGGTAAAACAATGTTATGCAACAAAATAGATATGTATACGTAATACGCCTATACCTAGCAATATAAGTCAGTCTGTCAGTAAGTGAATTTGTCTTTGGCATACCTAAAATCAGTACCTAAGCACAGAGTAAATGATAAACTTACATTTTTAAATTATTTGTTTCCCAAACCAAACCTCAACGAAATCAAACAACTCGAATAATGACCCAACTGACATTGTTTGACAGAATAATAACAAACTTGCGTTTCGTTCGTTTCGTTACTATTTTTGCTATTATGATTATAATGGCAAAATAAGTTGCTGCTGGTACAATGACCAATAAAATATGATACTATATTATTATTATTATTGTTTCAAGCCGCAATGATGGCATCATCCAACGCTTGTTCAAGATCGATGACACCAAATTCTTTGAATAGTATCAATATTTCCGACTTAGAATCTTTTTTTGAGACACCAAGAAAAAACATTTTTGAAAGGAAAGTTGCGTTTAATGCAAATTGAAAAGAAGAAACTATTACAAAGTAATATAAATTTAAAGAAAAAAGTTAAAAGACAAAAACCTGCAAAAACCTCAAGGAGAATGTAATTCAATTGCAAAAGAAAATTAATGTTACAGAGGACCAGTCCGCGGAGCTCTGTGTCAAGGCAGAAACTGTTGACTTATTTAAAAGAATGATAAGACATAAAAAAGGAAGTAAAAATCCAAGAATTAGTTATTCACCAAGCCTCCGAAAATTTGCCTTGACCTTAAACTATTATAACAGGATACAAATAATGTACGACAAGTGTTTGAAGATGCTTTGCCTCATCCGCGCACTTTAGCTAAGTGGTATGAAAAGACCAATGCGGCACCTGGATTTACTGCTGAATCTTTTGAGATTTTAAAGAAATAGTATTTAGCAACGAAAACCAAAATAATATGTACACTTGTTGTTTATGAGATTGTCAAGCTATCGACACCAGTGTCAGTGTTTCTTGTGAATTGTCGCGTTTCGCAAAGCGCTACCTACCGCGGGTAAAAAAAAAGAAATGCTGCCTCTGCAGATCCCACCTTTCTAGACAAATTCTAGTGAATCACTTCTGTCTCTACCTCTAATATCGGACAATGGTCACGTATCCTTAATTATAATTAATTTGAAATTTTTATTTTAATTAAATTGGTAATCAAACAATTTCGGTCGTTTTGTATCCTCCCTTGCGGCCGTAGGTACATAATTAGATGGCAATACAGCAGCAGTCTATATGAAATGGCAAAAAAACCGAGGGGATTAGTTGACTACGGCTACTACTGTTGGATCTGCATAAAACGACAAAATCGCGTCACAAGCTTTTGTAATGATGCTGGTTAGTTTTAAAGAGAATTTGAAGCTTTCAATTGCATTTTTTTGAAAATGAAATAACGGCAGAATGCAATGCAAATTTGTTTCGAACGTGTTTAACACAGTGCCATGGTGCAGGAGTTACTGTGGTGGCATTAACTTTTGACGGTTGTAGGTCGAATTTTAATACTACTACGCTATTAGGTTGTAAATTAACTACTATGGCTATGTAAACTATTAGGTAGGTATATCATCCCATTTGTCTGTACGGATATTGATGGCTTTCAGTGAGGTTAAGCATTCGGAGGTAACATCTAATATTTCTCTTATAAGTTTTGGTGTTTCATTTGTGATCTTTCTTTGATTCGGTAATCTTCCCAAGAATGAGTTGACAATGTGCCTGCGATTGTTATATCTTCGCTTTAATGTTTCCCACATTATCTCATAGCTGGCTTCTGTGACTGGTATTTGTTTAACTAAATTTTCTGCTTCACCTTGCAAACTAAACTTTAGGTATTGACATCTCTCAATGTTTCATTATTATTAATCAGAGATTTGAACAAATTATGAAAAGAAGTCCAGTTTTTGTATTCACCTGAAAACCTTGGGATTTGTATCGGAGGTAACTTGACTTTGCATACCGGACTTTGAATACTTTGGTTTGTCGGTGTTTCCCTTGTGGTTGTTTGTTTTTCTTCGTCACATAGAGTATTGACCTTTTCTTTGATCATAGTTTTTAATTCCAAATAGGTTTCCATACAGTCATCAGCGTATTGTTTACAAAGTAGCTTAATGATAACCTTTTTTCTGCAGGCGCAACCACCAAGGAATCGTGGGTTTTTTTAGAATTTTACCCAATATGATTCTAATATTTCTAGTCTGGTGTCCAAGTATGCCCTAGTAACGCGTTCCTTTGGACTTTTCTTGAAGTTATCTTGCAACTTCCTGATGAGGCTATAAGTTTCTAGTTGGTTATTTTGCAATGCTTATTACAACGGATTATTGCTAAGTCTAAATTTTTGCTATATTTTTCAGAGTTCAGGTGCTCAGAGTTTTATTCACTTTTTCTATTTCTATTTTAGTTACTCACGTTACCGCAACAACAATAATCCAACACACTGTAATCCTTTTTATTGGCACTCACTCACAATTTCACAGTTCACTCACTATTTTCACCGTTCACTCGCGTCGCGACTATAGAATCTTGCTCATAGGACCAATGTACAGCTAGCTAGCTAGGTATTAATAAAACGTCGATGCTCAGAAAACACTTAAATTATTTGAACCAACTGCAGTGAGATCTATTAGAGCCTAACACGCAATGAAGCGCGTACTAATTTTGCCTGTGGCGCCACCTTGTTCTAAAAAAGCGGCCAAATGCGAGTCGGACTCGCCTATGAAGGGTTCCGTAGCAGTAAGTAACATAACATAGAGTTCTAGTAGTTCGTCGAAAGGTAAATTGCGGTTTACGATTTATCACGTATAAAAAAAAACTACTGACTAGATCTCGTTCAAACCAAATATCGTTGGAAGTTTCCATAGTAATGTACAACATATATTTTTTTTAGCTTTATCAGTCACTTATTTTAGAAGTTAGAGGGGGGGGGGGACCAACTTTTTTTCACTTTGGAAGTGTCTCTCGCGCAAACTATTCAGTGTAGAAAAAAACAATATTAGAAACCTCAACATCATTTTTGAAGACCTATTTATAGATACCCCACACGTATGGGTTTGATGAAAAAAAAATTTTTGAGTTTCAGTTTCAAGTATGGGGACCCCCAAAATTTATAGTTTTTTTTTCTATTTTTGTGTAAAAATCTTAATGCGGTTCACAGAATACATCTACTCGCCAAGTTTCATCAGTCTAGCTCTTATTGTTTCGGAGAAAAATGGCTGTGACATACGGACGGACAGACAGACAGACAGACAGACAGACAGACAGACGAATGACGAATCTATAAGGGTTCCGTTTTTGCCATTTGGCTACGGAACCCTAAAAACGTAAACCTATTTATTAACGAACAAAAATCGAATTTGGAGCTTGAATATGAGCAAACCATGACCAATTATTTTAAAACCATATTCTAAAACCCAACATGTGACATGGAGGTAGCTGTTTTTCCTGATCCGTGTCACATGATAAAATTAGTGCGGAACACATTCGAATCAAAGATATTTTTTTTCTATAAGGGATGTGAGATAAAGTGGAAATTTTTAGTAAATTTACTTAACTTACAAAAGAGTGAAACACTAACGTTTGCTAACAAACTGACACCAAGGCATCTAGACTTTCGGAATCAAATAATGAAAGTTAGGCTAGCAACGCAGCTGCTAAGCAAGAACGTCACAAAATCGCTAACATTGTGTGAAAATATTGAAATGAAATCATCTCGATTTACAAACACTGACGCTACTGTGAAATTTATAGAGAACTTTAATAATATATTCGATCAAATAACGAAAACGGAACAAATTTGGGTACCAAAAGCCAGTATGTCCTGATAATAAAAAGGGGCGTATGAATCATCTTACAATGGGAGGCCTTCAATTAATATTAAGGGTTCACCTCTTAGGTATTTACGCAGGTAGCAAAGTTTTTGAATGTAAGTTAAACTTTTTTCTCTGTCCACAATAGCCTTGAAGATGTTCATGAAGGGTGTATATCCCGTGACGTCCTTTCCATCGAAGCAGGTGATGTCCAGTTGCGGCAACTTGTTGCGGGGACTGACTACCTGTAGCTGTTAACCTTCTGTATCAATAAGCACTTTGCCCTCTTGCTCGAGGGCAAATTTGGCGGCCCGCGACATTGTTCCCTTCTTTTACAAGCACGACAAAATATTTTGCTTGATGCTTCCACTGTTCCGTTTGATTTGTTTTCGATGAAAAAGGTATTCTGTGATTTGTTTGCTGGCTTGCTTGAATATTTGATTGATTGATTGACGGCTTCCTGTACAATGTGACAGACACGAAGAGAATTTGACGTGAAGTCAATCTTTTGTTCACTTGACCGACTGGAACATTCACTAGAGCGTAGGTAGACAGATAGATAATATCGTCGGTTGCAGGTTCAATTGGGGTAACCGCCAAAACACGTAAAATAAGTTGAGTATACAGTATTTTTTAATTTTTTCTGCTCTTTCGAAAGGCATATTTAAAAGAGTTCTAGCTTTAAAAAAAGACAGTTACACTACACATTTTAACTGTGAATTTTTCAGACTTCTGTCGAAATTATGTTGTAACTGAGTATGTGATTCATTTACATAAGTCGAATTGGTGTATTTCTATGACCCTACGCCTACGCCCTACGCAATGGCCAAGTTACATGGAATCAGCTCGGAAAAATCCTCGTCCCTACAATGTATGTGTCCTCGAACACAAAGATTATATTGATTGGGATCCAGTGACGCAAGAATGTTTACCACCTAGCACGAAAAATTTACAAATGTCGAAGATTAGGATTGCCACAATAAAGAAAAAAGATGTAAAAACTATCAAAACCAAACATTCAATGAAAACAAATGCGGCAACTTATTTAATTACGGTCAATGAAGAAGATTTCGAGCAGAAAAGGAAAGGAAGAAAGGAAGATATAAAGGAAAAGGCAAAGGATCAAAAAATTTCAAAAAATATATATATAACCGACTTCAAAAAATACTTGCACTAATACTTTTTTTTTGTAAATTTTTTATTTTTCCATTTTTAGTGTTGTGTTTTTTTTTAGTAGGTAAGTACCTACTTACTTATTTCTGTTTTTTTTTTTAATTTAGAAAGACGTCACCTGACTCATTGGTGTTTCGGTGGATACTCAAGAGTCAATTGTTTACACATGTTCCCGTCGTCTTGATAATATGCCCTCAAAATCATCCGATGATACCAATATTAGATTGACAAACCCGATTATTCCCCAACAAGCAGATGCTATTGTTGAACAAGCAGCAGATACTCCAGAGTCAATTGTTTACACATGTTCCCTGATTATTCCCCAACAAGCAGGTGCTATTAATGAACAAGCAGTAGATACTCCAGAGTCAATTGTTTACACATGTTCTCCGATTATTCCCCAACACGAAAATATTTCCCAATCCCAAGTACTTGTGTCACATCCATATTCTAATTCACAGTATGTCGCCTAATTCTGTAACTTCGATACTGCCTGTAGGATCTGCTAAGGAATATAGTATTTTAAGGAATTTAAAAAGGCGAGTTATTTTCTCGATAAGTTTACTGCATCCATTTGATGAAGATGTACCAAATCTGAATACAATTATTAGCGCTAATAATGAAAACGAGTTAAATGATCAAGTCAGAGTTGTTGATGTTCAACGTAAAACCGCACCACCGCTGAAAAAAGCGTGAAAAAAGGATGGAGGAACTGTGCTGGTAGTTTCTTTTCCCTGATGGGAGAAACCGTTTTGGCGAAGAAAGAAATATTTCCATTACGCCTCTTGATTATTTTCAAGCTCGAATTATGGGAAATGATAATCGATTCCAAAGAAACGATTATTTTATTCTTTGCATTATCGGTCGTAGAATATTTTAAATCTAAAGAAAGTGTTTCTGTGTCGTGTCGAATGAAGCAAGGTGAACATACACCTCAAGGCTTACACTCAGTTGCACAAAAGTTTTGGTAGTAACATTAAGGTTTGCTAATGATCCTTTATGTAAAGACGACATTAAACAAAGCTGCCATTAGGAAATAACAGAAACGAACGAAAAGAGTGAACATAATGACTTCTTTCATAAAAAGGACTCTACAAGTTGTCATTGTCAACAGTCGCCCGTGTCAGTGTCAAACCGAATGGTTGTTTTGTCACTTTGTTCGTGTAAAAATAAACGTAGATTATTTTCTAAGTGCAAACAATGTCGGAAAAACAAATTAAAAAACGAGAACGTCGAGCAAATTATACTCCAGAAGAAAAAACAATGTTGACTGACCTTTTAGCACAGTGAGTAAAAACATACATACAATGGTGGTAGTAAATAAATAGTTTGTAATTTTTTGTACATAATAATGTCTACAATGCTTTTTATTTATGATTTTAAGGTACAAGTATGTTATTGAAGACAAAAGAACAGGAGGACATATAATAAATAAAAAGAAAGACGCTTGGAAGGCAATAACTTCTAAGTATAATAGTAATTGTACGACTGGTCCCAGGCAGACGGACCAACTTAAAGCTCTTTATGATAATATGAAGCAGAAAACACGCAAGAATGTTGGAGAAAATAATGTAACTTCTTACACACCTATCTAGAAAAATAATGCATCTTGCAAACACACATGAAAAACACACACAAAAAAACAAACAGACAGAAAAGAAAAGAACGTTACAGAAAAGAAGTGTTTGTAATTATAACACAATGATCCACTGTTGTATGGTTTTATAATTCGTACATGCTTACCATCTACGGCACCTATGCAATTTGGAAAATTGGCCCGTAAATGAAAATCTTTTGCGATTTTTAACCAATTTTCTTTTGTCGGTTGCGGTAAACACATGTCTTTTAGTACAACCCATATAAAATGACAAACTTCTCTTATTATTTCAGCTATAGTTGAAATCCCAAATCTGTATGAGTAATGTAAATCTACAAATTTACAACCGCTTCCAAGATATCTGGAATTAAAAAATAGTTTAAATATATACATTATTTACAGGTCATTCACTCCAAAAAAAATGGAAAAATATAAGAAGCTGCTTTTCGCGAGAAGTACGAAGATTAAAAAATACTTAAAGCGGATCTGCTGCTTCCCATAAAACTCCCTATATTTATTATAATCAGCTGTTATTTTTGAAAAATACCGTTGGTAATTTGAGAGTAACATTGCTGAACAAGAACATTTGACAAATGATCAAGAACCTTTAGGACCTTACTCGAGAGAAAATATAGTCGGAAGAAAAAAGAAAAAAACGTCAGATGATGGCACAAGCGAACTGTTAACCACATTAAACAAGTGTATTGAAACTCGCAAAAATAAGGAGGATATTTTGGAACAAGATGAGGACAGAATGTTCCTGATGTCCCTATTATCATCATTTAGGGCAATTCCGGAGCACAAAAAGTCAGCTGCGAAAATTCAATTAATCAGTGTAATCGAATCATTCCGATCCTCTACTCAAAATAATATACACTGGCCGCCAAAAAAATCGACCCGCCCGCTAATTTTGAGTAACAAAGTTGTTATCTTAAGTATGCGTTGACATATTGGTATGTTTTGCTTGTGCTTTGTAAATAAACATCTGAGTACCCACTTGACATTGTTTTAGACGAACAAAAGTGCTATTGTGGGTACTTGTAACATTTTAAAAGCACTGATAAAAAATTAATGACTTTTGCATAGAGTGCAAGGTTAGTTTATTTCGAACTTTAGTCGTTCACCGTGCATCGTAGTGATTTAATCTTTGAATCCTTTGTTAGAGCAATCATATTCGTTGCTTTTAACCATAAAATATGGATACAACTGAAGCAGAAGCCGCTCAAGTGGTAGCTCTCGTTCGTGAAGGGCTAAGTCAGCGAAATGTGGCAAGAAGATTAAATTTAAGTCGATCAGCAGTGCGTCGAGTTTATAAACGATACTTAGAGACAGGAGAGTACCGCCGGAGACCAGGATCTGGAAAAGGATGTGTCACAAACACGACGGATGACCGTTTTATTGCCTTGACTTGCTTGAGAAATCGGCATCTTTCTGCTGTTGATGTGCAGGGCAGACTGAGGGACACTCGTGGAGTGGTTGTAAGTGAGAATACGGTGAGAAGAAGACTTCGGGAGCAAAACCTAAAACCACACAAGCCTGCCACGGGACCAAAACTCACTGCATCTCATCGGCAAGCAAGGATAGAATTTGCTCGGCAACACATCCAATGGGATCTTGGTCAATGGGAGACAGTTCTGTTCAGTGATGAGAGCCGAATGTCCCTTGTAGGCTCTGACGGACGTCGTAACGTTATGAGAAGACCAGGAGAACGTTATGCTCAGTGCTGCATAAGAGAAACAGTCCGGTTTGGAGGAGGCTCTACAATGTTTTGGGGAGGCATCTCTTTAACCGGACGTACGGAGCTGGTTTTCTTTCGGAATCGTGCGGTTAATGCTGAAAATTACATAACGGATATTCTGGAACCTCATGTGATGCCATACGCAGGATATATTGGCGAAAATTTTCAGCTCATGCATGATAACGCAAGACCACACGTCGCCAGAATTGTAATCGGATATCTTAAGGAGGTTGGCATACCAGTTATGCAGTGGCCAGCCAATAGTCCGGACCTAAATCCGATCGAACATCTCTGGGACCAGATAAAAAGGAAAGTTAGAGCCCGAAATCCAGTTCCAGAGACGATAGATCAGCTGGAAGCCGCCTTAACGGAAGAATGGGAACAGATACCCCAAGAAGACATCAAAAAGCTGATCCGTTCGCTGAATAGGCGTATGGCAGCAGTCATTAAAGCAAGAGGAGGAAACATCCAATACTAAGGTGAAGCGAAAATGTTTTTAAATGTATTGTACATAAATTTTGCCATTTACAGTAAAATCATTAATTTTGCCAAATGTTTAGTTTCATTATCTTATCACATTTTTATGTAAAATATCCCGTACCACGCGAGATTTTTAGGTTTTTTTACAATCCCATAATTGCATTTTTTCATTATCAACATAAAAAATATCTATCGATTATAGTAAAAACCCATAGGACACTTTTTTGCGAAAAAACGTAGGTGGGTCGATTTTTTTGGAGGCCAGTGGCGAAATTTTAATGAGTACGAGTATGAGCGTGGTTACTTCACACCGGAGGCCGGGCGTTCAACAGCACCAAGTCAACAATCACGCCCTGAAGCACAACATTATTATACGCTACCAACTTCAACTCTTTCAGAACGTGAACGCCCAGAGTCGCGATTTTCTACTGTCACTTCAAATACCTCGCAAGATTCTGACATTTTGGATCTATTTTGAATATTTCCTTTTGTTGTGCGTTCGTTTATAATATTGATTTCATTAAGTACTTTAAAAAAATACATGTTTTATAATTGAATCGTTAATGTTAATGTTTTTTAATTGTCATCGAAGAGTAGACTTACAGATAGTGCCATCCACGAAGACGCGCCCCACTCTTTGTTCAAATGCATGTGTGCTATCTTCCGCATGTGTTAAACATCTGTCGATACACGCTAATTATCGATGAATGCAAACGCACACTAATAGAAATTGACTAATCAGGAAAGAGTATTATGAACAGCACGAAAGATGCTCTATTTAAATTTAATCGCGCGTCTTCGTGGATGGCATTATCTGTAACTCTAAACACACTCCCGGACACATCTATCGGCCCACCTTGAGTTTTAAGTTTTGACTGGAGACCAGCAAAAAATAAATGTTAGGAGGAGCAATAAGTTTTTGCAGGTGTGAAGCTGATTTACTGGCCATCGTTTTCGTAAAAAACTGCATAAAAACTGTTTAGGACAACCTAAACATAGAATAGAATAGAATAGAATAGAATATAACTTTATTGTACACCAAAAAATTTACGGTAAACATGGCATGAAAGAATACTTAAAAACTAGAGGTACAATGGGCGGTCTATAAATAGAGGGACATATAGCATTAATATTACGAAAATAGTAATTAATTTAGTAAATAAGCTTGCAACACTATTTTTTGTGGTAAATTTAGTATCTGTTGTGGCAATACTTCCTTCTTCTTTCCTGATTTGCCAAATGAAACGGCTGTGCTCTCGACTGTAATTTTTATAATTTATTAAACTCCATGGGTGTTATTAATAATCCTGGCGTAGCGTTGGACTAGTTAATCCGTGTTTTGTCACATTTGCTCGAGTTGACAATTGCATGTCAATGCAAGAGACAAAACACGGATTAACTAGTCCAACGCTACGCCAGGATTATTAATAACACCCCATAAGTTTACAAGTTTCCACGCATTTTATTTCGTACATGCGTGCGGTGGTCCTTCGAGCCGGATAGGCTTAGGTTTATACCCAGTTATTCACCTGAGTTTGGAGGATTGTGGGAAGCAGGTGTTAAAAGTGTAAAACATCATCTAAAGAGAGTAGTAGGAAACCAATGTTTAACCTATGAAGAGCTCAATACAGTCATTGTTCAAATCGAAGGAATTTTGAACTCTAGGCCTCTACTTTCTGCAAATTCAAATGATTGTAATTATTTAACTCCTGCACACTTCCTGATTGGAACAGCTCTGGCTAGCTATCCTGAAGTTGATCCAACAGATGTTTCAGTTAATCGTTTAAAATTTTGGAATCTTTGTACCAAACTGAAGCAAGATTTTTGGAAATTATGGTCAAATGATTATTTAACACAGCTTCAAAGCCGTCCCAAGTGGAAATATCCTCAACCAAACCTTAAAGAAGGTGATATGGTAATTGTAAAAGATTTGAACACTACTCCATTAAATTATAATATGGCTCGAGTTGTAAAAACATACCCAGGTAGAGACAATGTAGTAAGAGCGGCCGACATCAAAATGAATAACAAAGTGTATAGAAGGTCAGTAAAACGACTATGTCAATTACCTGTAGAGTAGCTTACTGCCGGCCCCAATTATGTTTAGGACAACCTAAACATATAGCATTAATATTACGAAAATAGTAATTAATTTAGTAAATAAGCTCGCAACACTGTTTTTTGTGGTAAATTTAGTATCTGTTGTGGCAATACTTCCTTCTTCTTTCCTGATTTGCCAAATGAAACGGCTGTGCTCTCGACTGTAATTTTTATAATTTATTAAACTCCATGGCCCTTATTAATAATCCTGGCGTAGCGTTGGACTAGTTAATCCGTGTTTTGTCTCTTGCATTGACATGCAATTGTCAACTCGAACAAATGTGACAAAACACGGATTAACTAGTCCAACGCTACGCCAGGATTATTAATAAGGCCCCATAAGTTTACAAGTTTCCACGCATTTATTTCGTACAAAAACTTATTGCACCACTTACTATTTATTTTTAGCTAGGGATTGTCAACACTTTAAACACTAGGTTTGGCCGATAGATGTGTCCGGGAATGTAATGTAAATTGTGTTAAAATCCCGTAAAAAATAAATGTAAGGAATGAATTTTATTTGAATTGTCGCTTACCTTAGTGTTATAAAAAGTTTTTCTTCCGGAGAAATACATGGTCGCATATTTGTATCTATGCCAGTTATATGTGGTTTTAGAAGACACAATAAGTCATCAAACCAACTCACAGACATTCTTGCATAATTAAAAAAAATACGAGGATATTTTCTAACGTCTTCATAAAATATTTTAAACATTCCCTTTGACCTCCGTTCTTCAAACAAAGGATGCACCCAATACTCTTTTGATTTTTTTTTATTTTTCTTTCTTTTTATAATTAGTAGCGAGGCTACTATTGCAAGTTCTTCAACGTCCATTCTGCACGAATGTACTTGGAATACTGTCGCTCGGCTCGGTCTCCGGCCCTGATTCCCATGTTTCGGTCGCCGAGGGACTGAGTCGCCGGCGACTAGTCGACAGTGCGTAATAGCCCCAAGGCCCGTATTCCGAAACAGCGCTTGAGTCTGAGTCGAGCCTCAAGCATAGAATTTATGACAGTTCTCCATTGAAAAGTATCAAAAATCTGTGCTTGAGTCTCGACTCAGACTCAACCACTGTTTCGGAATACGGGCCTAAAAGACAGTGACTGTTTTTAAGTCATGAAAAGTATGAATGCAAGTTAGAAATAACAACAGTAAAAAAGCAGCCAAGTGCGAGTCGGACTCGCCCATGAAGGGTTCCGTAGCATCAAGTAACATAATATACAGAAAATAAACAGGAAATAGGTTCTTGTAGTTCGTCGAAAGGTAAATTGCGGTTTACGATTTATGACGTATAAAAAAAAAACTACTGGCTAGATCTCGTTCAAACCAAATATCGTTGAAAGTTTGCATAGTAATGTACAACATATATTTTTTTTAGTTTTATCATTCCCTTATTTTAGAAGTTAGAGGGGGGGGGACCAAACTTTTTTCAACTTTGGAAGTGTCTCTCGCGCAAACTATTCAGTTTAGAAAAAAACGATATTAGAAACCTCAACATCATTTTTGAAGACCTATTTATAAATACCCCACACGTATGGGTTCGACGAAAAATTTTTTTTTGAGTTGCAGTTTGAAGTATGGGGACCCCCAAAATTTATAGTTTTTTTTCTATTTATGTGTAAAAATCTTAATGCGGTTTACAGAATACATCTACTCGCCAAGTTTCATCAGTGTAGCTCTTATGGTTTCGGAGAAAAATGGCTGTGACACGGTCGGACAGACAGACAGACAGACAGACAGACAGACATGACGAATCTATAAGGTTTCCGTTTTTGCCATTTGGCTACGGAACCCTAAAAACCGCTAAGCGACAGTTCAACGCTAAGAAGCGTCTATATGCCGTGCATTTATGTACACCTCGCACCCCGCTTAGTGTCTTGGACGCTGCTGTAGAGGCAGGACGTGCGGCGCGTTGGCGTGGATTCCCGCCAAAAATGAACTCGAAAGCGAGGTAAGGAGAAATATTAGTTAGGAGAAATACTTAGATTAAATAATGCTATTATTATCTTAAAAAATCAATTTTGTAGAATAATTAAAATAGGTACCTACTATAGATAATATAACTTAAACTAACTTTTGTTGTTGTGTTCATAGCCATGACATGACAGTTTAAAATGTTTAACTTTAATTCTAAGTTTCAAAATTCAAGAATCAGGGCTAGAAAAATGCAACGATGGATCTCAATCAAACGTCAAAAGCACAAAGAAAACCAGCCACCACCGCCACATCAACTGCAACCTTCTACCGAGGTATGCAACGAAAAGCCATTATGCAGTACAGCTAACATCCTAAAATATTCAACGCCGGAAAATCTGGTTGATGCATTAAATGCAGCAGAATATTCTATGACACTGCCTGTTTTTCGAACATTTGATGAAACAAAAACTTCATATAACTATGGGCTAAATTTTTCTGAGCTGATTGCAACTATTGGTTCTGATTCACTCATGAATGAACGACGAATAAATGCCGAAGAAATAATGGCTTTGATCATGACATAGTTACATACAGCATAGTTTCGTTACACAAAGGGTTGGAGAGGCAATACACGACCGCGCGACGAACACTTGACAAGATCACTAATTACTCACGCACTGCACACAGCTAGGCTCGCGTCCCCTACCTGTCTTGCGTCAAAAAAATCCAGGTCGTCGCCATGTTGAAGCTTGTAGCTCCTTCCTGGAGCTTCTTCGCGCCCAGCTCAAGCACACACCTTCTTAGCTCTGCGTCAGCTCCTCTGAAATTTGTGCCGTTATCGAAGTATATGTATCGTGGCCATCCTCTTCTAGCGGCCATTCGACGCACCGCCATTATGAGGGCGTCTGTTGTCAGCTGGTTCACTAGTTCTACGTGAACAGCTCTCACGGTCAAACAGGTAAAAATGACTCCATATCTCTTCTCTCGACGGCGGCCGACGGTTACTTCTAAGAGTCCCCGCAGACTACAGACTTAATATCGGCCGATAGTTTGGTCGGCTTCTTAATCAGTATGAAGATGTATGCAGATGCGCACATTACAGTGATTCAGTATCGGCCGATAAAAAAGTTTGATGGGATTCACGACTGCCTTCAAACTAAACCATCGGCGAACTATCGGCCGACCGCTTGATCAGTATGGCGCTCTTCCCCGCCCGTACACTTGCCGATTGTTTGTTCGCCCGATGGCTTCAGTTCACTCCGCGTCGGACGCGGGGAACGTCGTGCGCAGTATTGTACGTTCATGATGGATTCCGCCTCGTCTCTGCTTGTCGAAACGTATATAGAGAATTTGATTCAAGAAATTGAAAAAAGGCCCGCACTCTATAAAAAAATCTTAAAAGAGTACTCTGATGTTAATCAAAAGAAAAAACTATGGGAAGACGTCTGTGAAGCAGTTGTTCCTAATTGGAATGAGCTTGGTGCCGAGGATAAAACAAAACAAGGTAGACATCGATATATTTTTTTTTATAACTACATTTTTTAAATCACTTTATTATATTAGCAGGAAATTGCGCCTGCTGGAGAAATAAAATATGATGACATGTACTGCCGCACTTTATCCATATTGTTTCTTCCTCGGTTGTTTTGATTTCTTGTTACGTCATTCATGGGACAACTGTAGAGAGTATCTGTGAATTTTACTCCGTCTTTGATTCGTACATAATTGTGAAGGACACAACAAGCTTTAACAATTCGAATACAAAAATTAATATTCACATCAATTGGGCGGTGGAAAATACGCCACTTGTTAGCGAGAATGCCAAAAGTACATTCAACCATGCGTCGAGCTCTAGTATGTCTATAGTTGAAAATTCGCTTGGTGTAATTTAAATTTCTTTTTGCATATGGGCGTAATATATGATTACCAAGCCCAAATGCTTCATCGCCTACGACAGAGAATGGCATAATGTTTCCGTCTTCGTCGTTAGGTAAATGCCTTCCAGTGGGAATATTTAGCAGATTCTCAGATAGCCGTCTACCCATTTCGGAATTTTTAAATATTTCTGAATCACTTGATGTTCCATACGAACCAACATTAATGCATACAAATTTGTAATCTGCATCCGTCCATGCCATTAAAACGCAAGAAAAGAACTTTTTATAGTTAAAATATGATGATCCAGAATGTTCTGGCTGTATCATGCGTATATGCTTCCCATCAATCGCTCCAATAATGTTTGGAAAATTTGTGCGACTGTTGAATACGTCAGAAATTTTAAACCAGTCATGTTCTTGTTTGTTTGCCATATACAATGGTTGGAGTATGTTCCATATTTGCTCACATGTAATTTTAATAATATCCCGTATTGTAGAAGCTCCCATTAGATAATTAAAAGACAATGCGTGGAAGCTAGTTCCAGTAGCTAGATATCTGTAAGATATAAATAAAGTTAATATTTTTCAGGTTACGAAGTACAAAGAAAATGGGCAAATTTACGCACTTGCTTTCGTCGGGAATTGAACGCACAAAAAAACACTAAATCGGGGCAAGCTGCAACTAAGAGGCGTAAATATATCTACTTTCAGCAGTTACTATTTTTACTTCCATGCATGGAAAAGGGACCATCGGAAGGTTGCCCAGAACCGGAGGGTGTTAATGAAGAGGATGAAGATGTTGCCCAACCTATTCCATCCACTTCTACAGCTATCACTAAACGAAAGAATAAAACTAATACAGCACCGGCTCAAACAGATTTAGATAAAGCGATAATAGAAGCACTAAATAAGGATGACACTGTAGATGAAGATAAGAGTTTTGATTTATCTCTTGTACCCTCATTAAGGAATTTAACCCCAGAAGAAAAACTTGATGCAAAGATTGCTATCCTTAATATTTTTAAACAGATAAGACAAGCCAGGCGTCAGACTACTTCTCAATCAACCAGTAGTTACAACTTATTACCGATTATTACCTTTATCCTCTTTTCCTGTATATCAATGACCGCAACCATTGCAGACCTATGTAGCCAGTTCGACGCCATTTCCCATTCAGTACGTTCAAACGCCATGCAATTCAAATGAGACAGTGCAATCTTATATTTCAAATTTTTCAGATGATTCGCAAATGTACGATTGATAAATAATGTCTTCTAATGCTAAAATATTTGTGGTTTTACTTACCGTATTGTAACGCTCAATCTCTTCTCTGCAGGTATAGAAAGTCTTAAATGTGTATCCACCTATGATATTGAAGGTCCAATTAATTTAACGAGTTCATTGAAACTGGTTATGCTCATTCGATAAAAGGAGAATTTTTTTTCCGGGAAGTCTAGTAATTTAGAATGAATTGTGTAAAACTTCCCTTGCAATAATCTGTTACTGAACACGTTAATCAATAAACAAGTTATCTGTTACTATTGGGTACATCCCATCTGGATGTACCCAATACTCTCGATTCCTCTTCTTCATTCTTTTTCTCCTTTGTATCAAGTATAAAGCAATAATAATATTTTTGGGCAACATACCACGCGACTGATCTCTTCACCAACTCTAGTAAATTAATCAATCCGCCAAACCATTCGTTGGCTAGTCTGCGCACTCGCGACCAACCCAACTGTTTTGTTGGCACAGTGTGCGCACGAACATGCCAACTCGACTAAACTATCGCCCGATAGAAAGTTTGTAGTCTGCGGGGACTCTAAATATGAAGATTGCTTGCTTGCATCGCATGCAAGCAAATGAATATTCCAAATTATTTTATCGGGCTCGTTAATTTTTGTGGTTTCATGGTGTTTTCTTATTTCAAACTATCTTAAAGCTATAGCCTTTATGAGGAGCATTTTGTGACTATCAATATGAAATGACTCAATAAAATGATCACTTGAAAAAAATGGTCGTCCAAGCAGTTTTCAAGATAATTATTTATTAATTTAGGTAAAATATTATGATTTTCCTTAAGAAAACGTAACCCACCTGCACACTTCGCCCGGAATATTTTTTCAATACTCAATACTCAATACATTTATTGCTTTACACATGGTTTAATTTGTACATACATAGTTTTTAAGTGTAAGTTAGTATCACATGGACCCTGCATAGGGTATAGCAAACATGGAGGCAGGCCGAGGTTTTAAGGTAAGTAGGTACATTCGATTAAATTATAAATAGTTACGTAGCTTGGATATTTATGATTGTGATGTTCCTTATCTTGGTAGGTAGTTATCGTGCCGGTTATTGTCTAGTTGTTGTTGATGTCAAAATTTTATGCAGGTATCATGTCAAGGTTCGATTATAATATATAATTAGAGGAAATGTCAACTTATTATTTAATTACGTACTTACATAAAATGTCAGATTGTCATTAATATTTGTTTCATTTGTTAAAATATTACAAACAAATAACAAATATTACATACAGTAACTAGTCACCTGAAGCATAAATAAGACCAACCTCATCTTTTTTCAAAATAAGACTGTCATATTCTTAACATTTAAGGTTTTTAGTCAATTTTCTTGCGTATACATGGTTAATCTTGTGGGAGCGGGCAAATAGTCATGATCATAGAGAATGTCCACATCTACTTTGGCAATGGGATCTATCAATTTTACATAATCATGATCCTTACTAACGCAGGGCCCTGTATCTTGGACTGTTTCATCAAATGATCGGCGAGCTGGCAGGTTCCGGTTTATTTTGTTTTCATACCTGACATTTATAACTGTAAGAATACTCAAATCTTCTAGCGGAACACTATTTCCAGATTCAATACTTTTTATTTCGCCGTCAATAACAAGCCGTTTATATGCAGATCTAAATTGTTGAGCGGTCGGGTTATTATTAAATCCACCTTTAGCTCGAACGGCGTATAAAACAACATTCGAGGTGATCTTGGCTTAATGTAATGAAATCTAAAACATTATTCACAACAGAACTTTCAAAGAGTTTCTGTACACTGCTTATACAGATCAAAAAACCCACAGTTGGGCAGTTTATTTTAACTACCCCAAGAAATCCTTTCTGGGGTAGTTAAAATAAACTGCCCATCTAAAGTCAACCCTTTAATTTAATGTAAGACTTCATTTTACCTAAGAACAAGTTTATATTTGGAAATTTTTGTTTATTTAATAGTTATTCAAAAAAACATCGAACAAATCATTTATTTTTTTAGAGTATTGAAGGAATTGTCTGTAATTTTCTTCTATAAATTATTCACTAGCAGTTGGTGACCGAGCTTCGCTCGGTATTTTTTTTTGGTAAACTGTTGTTGTGAATAATATTTAAATACCAATTACTTACATACTGATAAAATATTAATAATATTGTTCGATCTTACCGACATAATAATAAACTCCACTACTCGTCAATAGATGGCGTTCTCTGTCCCACTAACTCATGACTTAAGCAATAGATGGCGCTAGGAGTTATGATTTTAGTATAAAGTTGATTATTTACTACACAAATAACCCGATATTTTCTAAGAATGAATCCTAGCTAGATCGTTTTATCGTCCCCAAAAACCCCTGTATACAAAATTTCATGAAAATCGTTGGCTCAGTTTCCGAGATCCTAAATATATATATATATATATACAAGATTTTCTCGTTTAAAGGTATAAGATAAGATATTTTGATATCTTAACCCTGGGGTCACTAAGAGATAGACCGCTGATTTATTTGATGCGGAGCTTAAAATTACCAAAATGAACTTTATTAACATTTAACTTTGGAGTACACTTAGCGATAAACATCTCTAAGATTTAATGATGACCATAGCCTGCACAACTTCAGTTCAAACTTCGGACGGATAGTTCAAAGCAAAAAAATACATGTTCACATTAATATTTGAATCAACCTTGGTATTTACTTTAGTTGATTACATTTTATTAATTATACAAGGTGTATCTAAATATGTGTACTATGCGAAGGTGGGGGGTTTCAGACCACAATGGTGATCAGTTGTGGGGGGGAGAAAATTAATAATTCCTATTTTCAGTTTCCCATACAAAAATATTTAATTTCATAATGCCTAAATAAATTGACAGCCCTATCCTTGTAACCCCTTGACCCCTTGACCTACTACCTCTGTAGGTCTACTACTACTACCTACTACCTCTGTAGCTGAGTTTAGGGTTGTCACTTTGTATAAAGTCAGCTGTTCATGTTGAAACTTCGTTGCAGTTTTTTTCAGAGATACCAATCGAAGTTCGAAAAGTCGTTGAACAAAAGTTGTTCCCCGGGGGGTGGAAATTCACCCCCCTTCGGGATAGTACACATATTTTGATACACGTTGTATTAGCAGCGTTTGATATCCTAAACTCTAAATCAGTATAATATTATTATGTAAAAGCTGAACTATTCACTGACTGATTAGCGAAATAGGCACCATTGGTTGCCTTGCTTGTTATCAAAACATTTGAATTGTCTGTTTCAGTCATTGGGTACGCCAAGAAGTCTTACCAAAATATTAAAAAAGCAACAAAAGCTGTCGGAGAAGAGGTTAAGAATGGTACGCGCTCTTCGTCAGAAAACAAGAAGGCGTTTAGAAAAAAAGGGGCAAATCTGGAACAAATGCTTGAAGAGTTAAAGGCCAAAGCTCTTATTAACGAAAAGGATAGTAGTCTTCTTCAATCAATCGATCCCAACAATAAAGATTTCCTTAAAAGAATTCTAAATACCTCGGTATCGCGGAAGTATCCACCATCACTGCGTAAATTTGCACTATGTCTCCAGTTTATCAGTTCCCGAGCATATAAATATGTGAGACAACACTTTAAAACATGTTTGTGTCACGCGTTGTATGTCAACGTCAGGGTGGTGACGTCAGTGACGTCTGTCTGCGTGGTCTTTTTCCACAGAGCACCAAACACGCTTTTGCTTACGCAAAGTAGAGAGAGTATGATGACGTATTACTAAGAGAACCAGTGTCGCCAAACTCATACACGTAAAAACAAACACACATAGAAATAAAAGTTATGATTGGTCGAAAAAAAACGTTAAAAAGGACCTAAAACCAAAAAAATAATTTAATTGATAATAAACCTTAAAGCTATCGTGACATGGTTCTAAACTTAATAAAATAAACAGTGCTAAAATAAAATTCTATTTGCCAAGAGATGGCACTTCAAATCCAGTATTTTTTTCTTTTAGTCTCTATTTAGTTATAACAAGATTGATAATACAATGGCTGTTACTTGATTGACAACAAAACAAAGCTACTTGACGCTAGATGGCGTTATAGAAAACCATTCTGTTAGTCTTTATCCACAAGGTATAAGATTCATAATACAATGGCTATTACTTGACATAGCCACTCACTTAGTGATGTGCCAAGGTGGATACAAGACAAATGTATCGACATCGATGATTACCTACCTACTTCTTATCGTGTCACTGGTTTTTTCGAACCAAGTGAGGTGAAAGGATTTTAAGTGCGCCCCAAAGAGGCTCCTTTCGTGCACTTATTTAACACATATTTTCGAACTTTTTAAGTTCTATGGCATGCCCGGTTTCCTCACGATGTTTTTCTTCACCGTTTAAGAGCACTGGCATAGTGTAAATTAATTTTTGGGCAGTAAACCTCATTGGTTGGACTGGATTTAAGCCCACGACCTAAGGATCAGAAGGCGAAGCCGCTACCACTAGCCCACCAGCGCTCTCACCTACCTACTGATGTATAACGATCGGTAGCACGTCAGGTTATATATATGGTGGTCGAAATAAAAAGCTTTTCTTATCTATCTTTCTTTATTTACCCAATCAAATGTTTACAACTCGTAAAATTGTATACTTAACTGTTTCAAATATTGTTTCTTTTTCTTCTTGTGTTTTCTTTTTCCTGTTGCATCGATACATTTATTTTGAATATCGGAAAACTGAAACCAGAATTATTATGTTATTTCTTCAAAATATTTCTGTAATTTTCATCTTACCCAGCCACTGTTGGCTATAAGAATAAGAAAAGAATCAGAATAATAACAGAATAATACATAAGGAATAAAATCATCGATAAAGCAAAAAAAAAGTCAGCTCCCTAAACCTAACTATTTATATGATCAGAACTAATAAAGTATTCGATAGCACATTCATCACTTTATTGGGGTAGGTACAGCCCTAATTGAGTAGCGAAAGTTGAGATTTATAGAAACGCGACCTTAACGAATATCATTCACAGTCTATTTTTGTTTGATGGTTTTGCATTCTAAACAAAACCAATTTAAGCAATAAAATAATACTAACCTGTGATACGATATGCCCCCTTTTGTTAAATTATTGGTTCGGCTATCGTTTTAGCACTGCAAAACAGCACAATACGGCATTTTTATATTTTTTCGTGTTTTTCTCAGTTACGTTTCTTCTGACAGACTTCAAACACGACTAAACAAAGGAGGGCTTGAAGTCTGCTGTACTGCGCGTACTTGGAGCGTGAGAAGGTCGTCTACATGCTAGTTCCATTACTTCTTTATTTCGTGTCTTTTTCGGTCTACCGGTGGCGAGCGTTTTGGACGCGTTGGCCCCGTAGCATTTTTGATTGGAAATATTTGTTTTTAGATAGCCCTATGCTAGGGGGACCTTCTTTGTGGAAGAAGTGATAAGTGGACGTGTGTCGGAGGACAGAAAGTGGATTATTTGGTACATGTAAAGATCTCTGTTGAGGGAGAAACTTGAGCGCGGCATCGTCCAGCGGCAGTGGGTGGCATTCTGGAGACGTCTCGTGTCCATTCATCTCAGAGGAACGCCTCATCCGAGCACAGGCTGCTCGGCTCATAGGAGGGGGCAATATCTACACGCCACGGCCGGTAGAGCTGGTGTTGACTGTTCTGATCAATTCGTCCGTGGTTGGGGAAAGGCCATAGTTTGTGGTTCGGCTATCCTACACTGCCCAACTCATCAGGTCATCGCGTTCCATATTATTGCCAGTGATTTCATAGTAGCTTTCGGTGCCACTTGATATTAGTATATCTTTCATCTTCATGAATCAGTGAGGTTTCA
This sequence comes from Thera obeliscata, assembly GCA_947578465.1. NCBI lineage: Eukaryota > Metazoa > Arthropoda > Insecta > Lepidoptera > Geometridae > Thera > Thera obeliscata. Next base: position 11,558,110 of record OX387918.1, on the reverse strand, counting down.
GTGCAAGTGACAAGGTGTAGGTTTTTGTTAGGTTCACGGTAGCCCTCTCATATTAGTGCCTTTTGGCAGAGTTATTATAAGTAATAAAGAGACCGTTGTAGCCGATAGGCTCAGGGTTAACCAGTAGATTATTGTTAGGTATCCAAGTACGTTCTCCCAGCATTGTATAGGTCTTTGTGTTTTAGAGGGCTAAGTTAACTTCACCATCATTAAATATTATAGCACTAATCTAGTTATATATCTTTAAGAAAAGTAGCTTCTCTGTTTATTTTGTCAATTTTCAAATCTTTGGTCTTTATAGTATCAGCTGGGCATTTTATATCTAAAGTTGTTTACGCATATCCCGTAGCTTATAGGTACTAACATAGTTATATAATAGTTGAGTTGCATGCTTAGTTGTAAGTAGGTAGGGCTTTAGGTGCTAACATAGATCCTTAGGTGTGTTTAGGATGGGGATATGCATGCCCGTAAATAATAAGTAAATTGTTGCATTAATTTCGAATAGTGTTTTCTTTTGGTTCGTCTCAGGACGCAAATGATTATTGTTAATTTAATCTTTTTCTCTGGTCGTCCCAGGACGCATTTTTTAGTGATATAAGCATATAAACTTAAACAATAAAATTATTCCATTGTACCACAACTGCTACGTCTTCTTTTATAGTATTTAGCTTCTTTTGGACATTCAGGCTCTTGTCCATATAAAGTTTAGAGCCTGTGGCGCCCTCCAATCTTCCTGTAGCCTCAAACTAGAACAGAACCCTAAGCTAGCTAGGCACACCATCCATTTAAACCGCAGTGGTCACTTTGACGGGCAACAACTTTATCAAGTCAATTAGTCTCTGGCGGGGACCATCTGAAAATCAGCCTGCTCCAGCCTTCATACCCAGCATAAAAACAACCAGTTCCTAGTAACAAACTACTCGTAGCTCCGCGTTTTATTAAGTCTATCGTTTTAAAAGAGTAACAAACTACTCGTAGCTCCGCGTTTTATTAAGTCTATCGTTTTAAAAGTTAAGTCTGTAAATACAGGGTGGACCAAAAGTCCGTTAACATTTGAATCGGTTGCCGCGTCTAGCAGCGGCAGCGGAGGGGGGTGGAGGGGTTACGCATTGCAAGAGCGGCCAATGGGAATTTGTACGATGGCGTCGTTCAGCGGTAGTCAACGTGCGTTTTGTGTACGCGAGTACTATCAAAACAACGATTCTTCGACCTTAGCTCAACGAAAGTTTTGCAGTCATTACAAGATACGACACAAAAATCAAGCTCCATCAGGTGTGTTAATTAAAAAATGGGTGCTGAAGTTTGAGAAGACGGGTTCAACAATGGATTTACCTCGATCTGGCCGGCCTAGAACGTCGAGGGACCCCGAAAACGTGGAGCGAGTAAAATCGTCTGTTCGTGACCAACCTGGACTTTCTTAATTCTTTATTGCACACAATACAAAACATAGGAAAAGAACAGAAATAGAGGACATGTACAAAGGCGAGCTTAACCCTGAGTAGAGTTTTCTTACAGCAAACCTTTGAGGCTAGGGAGAGGTGACTATATAGGCAGGTTTGTGTACATTAAAACAAAAGTAAAAAATAATAAAAATACATAAATGAATAAATTTACTAATATGCAAAATAAATAAAGGCATATAATACATAAATAATAATAAAATACAATACAAAAAAAAAAATACATACATAACAATACGTATCACAGTTCAGAGAGACAGATAGTGCTCCTTAACTTTCCTCTTAAATATGCTATGCGATGGACTAGCGCGAATATCGTGTGGTAAGGCGTTCCATAACTTGACCCCTCTTACGGTAAAAGAGCCACCGTAGCGGCTAGAGGAGTGTTGAGGGGTTTTGAGGAGGAGGGAAATAGCCGTCCTGCACGGCTCACCACGCGGGACCAGGAATTCGAAGCGCTCACTGAGGTAAGTAGGAGAAAGAGGACAGTAAAGAATTTTATAAAGGAGCGCCACTACGTAACCACGTAACTACGTAAGGACTTTCAACTCGAAAACGGGCTGCTGTCCTTAACGTGCCAAGAACATCATTAAACCGCATTCTCAAGAAAGATTTACGTCTACATCCCTATAAAATCCAAATGGTGCAGGAATTAAGACCTCAGGACCATGCCACTAGGTTGCAGTTTGCAACGAAATGGTAGAGCGGTTCACCAGCTTTACAAACATTTTTTTCAGCGACGAGGCACATTTCCACCTAAATGGGCATGTTAATAGACAAAATTGTCGTTATTGGAGTGAAATTAATCCGAAATTAAAGCATCAAAGACCCCTGCATTCACCCAAAGTCACGGTATGGGCTGCTTTATCAGCAAGAGGCATTATTGGTCCTTATTTTTTTGAAGACTCAAGAGGACGTGCGGTTACGGTGAATTCCGAGCGGTATATCACCATGTTACAAAACTTTTTCGCTCCAGCACTGCAGGATTTTGTTGGTTTTAATCAACGCTCATGGTTTCAGCAAGATGAAGCCACTTGTCATACATGTAATGAGTCGTTAAGGGCAGCTCGAGACATTTTTGGCCCAAAAGTGATATCGGTAAAGAGGGGACATTAACTGGCCGCCTAGTAGCCCGGATCTATCCCCAATGGATTTTTTTCTTTGGGGATATCTTAAGGCTAAAGTTTACGACACCAACCCAATAACTCTTGACGAATTAAAGGATCGTATTCGCACAGAAATCCAAAGCATCTCAACAGAAACATGTAAAGCTGTTATCGAAAATTTCCGCTCTAGATTGCAGCAATGCCAGAATAATGAAGGATTGCATATGGATGATGTGATTTTTAAGAAATAAATTCCCCTTTTGTTTACTATTGAAAAGAATAAACAATTTTAATCTACTGTAATTAGTTTTTTTTTATCATCATTTCAAATATAAACGGACTTTTGGTCCACCCTGTACCAAAAGTTACGAGCTTGGAAACCTGGATAAATCGCCAGTAGGCATCTATCATGTGAGCGATATCTTTAAAGACTAGACCCTTTCTAGTGTGGCTCCGTAAATATTTGTATGTTAGTTTTAAACCTGGCTTGACTAAACCTTTTTGTTTTTATTTTTAAGCTTAGTGTCAAGGTTATGTTCCAAAGTTATATTTTGTGCTTGCATTAGGTAATTCGTGTAAGTAAACCGTCTAAGGCCTAGTTGGTTCTAAGCCTAAGTTATAGCAGTAATGGTTATGGAGTTGTAATTAAAAAGAATATTGAGATTAAGAGTTGAATGTTCAGTTAGCGGCAGGGTCACCACCCTTGTAATCCGATTAGTCCTTCTGGCTATACCGGGACCTGCCATCGTTAAGTCTAAAAGGTGACCCAGGGTCCTTTACCCACCCCCTTTCGTGTTAATAATATAATATTTTTTTCTACATAAAACCACAGTAAGCGGAATTCAAATGCGACGATATTTAAGCATACAATAACATACCTCCATTATATAACGAGTTGGGACAGCATTACTAAACAATTCCGTTCTTGTCCTTTTTCACACTGAAATAACTCTCAAAGTGCCTTGAGCAAATTCGAGAGTATTTAGTTGGCTCCCAATTCTTTTTACCGGTAGCTAAAACCCATTTTTAGGGTTCCGTAGCCAAATGGCAAAAACGGAACCCTTATAGATTCGTCATGTCATGTGTGTTCGTCCGTATGTCACAGCCACTTTTCTCCGAAACTATAAGAGACACACTAATGAAACTTGGTAAGTAGATGTATTCTGTGAACCGCATTAAGATTTTCTCACAAACATAGAAAAAAAAAACAATACATTTTGGGGGTCCCCATACTAAGCACTGAAATTCAAAAAAAATTTTTCATCAAACTCATAAGTGTGGGGTTTTCTATGAATAGGTCTTCAAAAATGATGTTGAGTTTCTTATATACACACTTCGAAAGTGGTAAAATGTTGCCCCCCCCCCCTGGAAAAGACAGGATCCTTCTGTTGGGTCGACTGGGTGATTTTTGTAATAAAAATTAAAACGAAAGACGTGTGCACTGGTTGACGTATATTGAGAGAGAGATGGGGTGAATGAACCCATATTACATCACAGATTAAAACTAAACAAACTTAATGTTTCCAACATATTCCACCGCAAGAAGCAAAGACTACTTACTAATGTTAAATATTACAAATAAATTGTTGTATGGAAACAGTATTTTATTTTAACGGTACCTAAGTAATAACTAATAGCTTATTTTGCATAATATGTATAAGATAGCTAAAGAATGGACTGTATGTATTTAAATAGGATATTATGATTAGAACTATCATTTATCAAGGCACCTACCATTACACATTGCTTTAAACCTAAGTTGGTGAACACATAGAACATTACTGAGTGACTCAAAAATGACATGCTAGTGACTGTATTCACATTTTAAAGAAGTGGGAGATATGCAACTCATGGCCTTAATTACATTCAAAGTGTAACTATGGAATAAATCATATATCTCTTTTACATAGTTTTTGATTAACCTTAGGTAGGCATTTAAAAATTTATAAATTATATTTTAATCTATAGGTAGAATACAAATTTTCGTTATGGAAGTTTTATGAACATTGCCATTGGATTTCTTAACTTCTAAAGCTCTAACGAGACCATCAGAACCTTCAAATACTCTGGTCACCCTAGCCATAGGCCAGGTCATGGGCGGAGTATCTAACTCTCGCAGAATGACCAGAGCACCTACTTTTACATTTGGTGTACTGTCCTTCCATTTAGGACGATGCTGCAATACATTCAAATATTGTTTTGACCAATATCTCCAAAATTGCTGTTTCAAGGCCGTGCATCTACGCCAAAAACTAAGCCTATTGTCTGGCAGGTTTGTGATATCTTGCTCAGGAATACAATTCAGAGGAGCGCCAGTTAGAAAATGACCTGGCGTTAGGTATGACAGGTCCTCAATATCAGATGACATTGGAGTTATTGGTCTCGAGTTTAAGATACCTTCAATTTGAACTAATACAGTGTTGAGTTCTTCATAGGTGAGAACATGAGAGCCTAGTACTCTTTTCAAATGATACTTTACACTTTTTACAGCAGATTCCCAGAGTCCAGCAAACACAGGTGAATAACTAGGAATGAAATTGAACTTTATACCTAACTTTGATGTCATATTTTGAACCTGTGTTTGATGACTTTTAGAATTGTTCAATTTATAAAGTTCTGATAGCTGGGTATTGGCTGCCTTGAAGGTGCCTGCATTATCACAATAAACATCTGATGGGACATTACGCCTTGCAATAAAGCGCTTGAAGCTTGACAAAAAAGTTTCTGTTTCTAAATTAGATACTAATTCTATGTGTATAGCCTTGGTAACAAAACATACATAAACACAGATATAGCCCTTAGTTGTAACAACATTTCTTAATCTAGATTGCTTAATCATAATTGGCCCTGCAAAATCAATGCCTACTTTCATGAAACATCTGTGAACATTGACCCTGTCAGCGGGCAATGACCCCATCAGCTGTTTTGCAGTTACACCCTTGTGCCTAAAGCAAATTGTACATTTGTATATAAATTTTTTAACTAACCTTAAACCATTGACGAGCCAATAGCGTTGATGAAGGCTACATAATACAAGCTTTTGACCCGCATGAAACAATTTCAAATGCTCATTTTGAATAATAAGATGAGTTACGGAAGACTCTTTTGGCAAAATGATTTGGTGTCTTTGGCTGTATGGTAAGGACGAGTGCTGCAACCTACCACCTACTCGCAGGACACCCTTAGCATCGATAAAGGGATTCAGGGATTTAAGATAGGATGCCGCTTGCTTACCTGCTTGCAACAAAGCTAGATCATGGTGAAAATATATTCCTTGATCATTTTTGATAAATAAATGTAGTGCCTGACTTGCCTCTGCATACCTTACAAAGTTGTCTTTTACCTTGGTTGACCCTGGCCTTACATTCTTACAAAATCTTAAAATATAGGAAAGAATATTTACTGCTTTGTTTATATCAGAATATTTTTCTAATAGTGAACTGAGAAATGACTGTGGTTTGTCTTGTGTCGCTGCACACACAAGTTCGCTTTTCATGGTACCTTTGACCTCTGGTAAGTCCCGAGGTATATCATAACTACAATTCTTGTCAAAGTTGAAGTCTGTATTACAGAAAAAGGATGGTCCACACCACCACAGCTGGTTACATTGCAGCTCAGTAGGAGGAATACCTCTACTTAGACAATCAGCTGGGTTTTGGTCAGTTTTTATGTATGCCCATTGATATGCTCTTGAATATTCATTTATCATTTTTACTCTGTTTGCAACATACGCATTTAACAATGTTGGATCAGTCTTTTGCCAAGCCAATATACTACTTGTGAATCACTAAACAATTTTACACTATGAATTGTCACCTTTTTGCTTAGTGTATCATGCACTCTCATACTTAATTTTGCTAATAGCAGTGCAGCATTCAATTCTAGGCGCGGGACTGACAACTTACTTGATTTTGGTGCAATTCTTGATTTTGAACAGAGCAAAGACATTGTAATTTTTTCTTGTTTGTCAGTGACTCTCAAATAAATCGCACAACCAAAGGCTGTGATTGATGCGTCTGCAAAACCTACTATTTGAATGATTTTACTATTTTCTGGACAAACGTTTCTTGGAACTATAACAGGCGCCAGCTGTTGCAAATCATTGTAGAACTGTAACCATTCCTTTTGCAAAACAGGTGTGGGCATGGAGTCCCAATTTACATTTGATTGCCATAGCTTCTGCATTATTATCTTGGCTTGGACAAAGACTGGCCCTGCAATACCTAATGGGTCATAGAACTGACTTACATAACTCAGTATTTGTCTTTTTGTCTTAGGAATTTCATTAGAGAGAGGACATTCGATCTTGAAGGAATCTGTTTGAATATCAAACTTTAAACCTAAGGTTTTGATGTCCCTGCTTAGTTCCAAATCTCCAAAGTTCTGTTGTTGCTCTGGAATGTCTTTCAGAATTGACTTGTGATTGGCTGACCATTTGTGCAACTCAAAACTTCCCTTACTTAGTAAATCACCCAGTTGTGATTTAGTTGAAATGATGCTTGGTAAGCTATCACTTGTATGTAATACATCGTCTACATAAGTTGAGTTTAACAATGCAGGAGCAGCTAATGGGTATTGCTTCCCAAATCTTGTAGCTAACTCAAGTAAACATCTTGTTGCTAGCCAGGATGAACTTTTAAGACCATAGCTAACAGTAGATAATTGAATACATTTGATTTCTTCATCTGGGCTGTCCCTCCAAAGTATATTTTGCAAGGGTTTCTGTTCATTAACTAAGTTAATATTGCGGAACATGCGCCTTATATCGCAAACGAAGAAATATCTATGAAGTCTGAACAACAATAGGATGTCAAACCACTCTTGTTGGACTATGGGTCCGTTCAACATCAGGTCGTTCAAAGAAACCTTGTTACTGGTCTTCATAGAACCATCGAACACAGTTCGTAGTTTTGTGGTTATTGCATCTTGCTTTATTACGGCATGATGAGCAAAAAAGTATACTGGATCTTTGGAAAGATCATAGAGAGAAATGTCTACATACAAGTTGAGCGGGTAACCGACTACACGTTCGTTTACTTAACTTACCAGATTAATTCATAATTTGCAGTAAAAACTAATAAGTTAATAGAAATCATATATCGGTTTTATCCTTGTGAAATTACCAAACATTTGGTGTATGTGACAGCCCTAAAAGCTCAGTGATTGTGCAGAAATCGTGTAATTAATAAATCAAACAGCTGTTTCTAAGATTGTGAATCGTGTTGTTTAACCTTGAGCTCTGTAGCGTGGTTTCTGACGGTACACTTCTACGTTCGAGTCAAAAACTATAGCCGTACAAACTGGTTGCTTTAATTCGCAAGATCAAGTATAACTTCATTGGTGTTGTAAAAGTACACAGTGAAACGCGTTCGTCGTGCCCGAGTTCAAATCCCATCAATAGATTGATCTTTTTGCATTTCAAATTTTTTACATTTTATATGCCAAGCAATAAAAAGATAAATCGAAATGTCTAATAAGGATCTAGAATGCTCCGGTTGCAGAAAGCCTATTTTGGGCAGCCTCCTAACATGCTGCGAGTGCGGTCAATCTTATGACCTCGATTGTGCAAATATCACCGAGAACTACTTTGTTGGTTTTATGTCCACCGAGCGCAAAGCCGCTTGGAATTGCGTGATGTGCGTGAGCAGGCGACCTAGGGGCGATAACGCAAACACCCCCGTACGCAGTGTTGGTCACAGCGTTAACCAAATCCGCGGAGCAGCACGGATGAGCCCTCAGGATATGCTGAATGATAGTACGGCACATAATGAGACGATTGAACTATCGGAAACGCAAATACTAGTCATGGAGGTGCGTCTATTCAAAGATGAAATGAGAGCGACGCGTATACAAATGGAAACATTGAATAATACGATGTCTGGTCTTGCTCTCAGGATAAATGAATGTGATAACAAGATTTCTCAGCTATCTGCGCGTGTAGGGACCGTAGAGGCACGCTTAACTGAAGGGAGTTTTGCGGCCAATAACAGTTCTTTACTGGAGACAATCGAGCAATTAAAGGCGGACATCAATGACCGTGACCAGGATCTGCTTAGTAATGACATAGAGATAACTTGTATTCCAGAGGAGAGAGGGGAAAATCTGGTACAGGTTGTAAACATTTTGAGCACTAAACTGGGTGTCAAGCTAACAGAGAATGATCTTGTGAGCACCACACGCGTTGGAAGAATTACTGCAACATTGGAAGGCTCCCCCCCACCCCGCCCCCGCCCTATCGTGGTTCGCCTGGCGAGGCGCGCATCTCGTGATCAGCTGATGTCGGCGGCACGCGTCCGCCGCGGCATCACCACGGAAGGCACGGGTCTGCCCGCTCCGGATCGGAAGTTCTATGTTAATGAGAGATTGACGAAGTCAAACCGGATGTTGTTCCGGCAAGCACGGGAAGCCGGAAGTCGTCTTGGTTGGCGGTTCGTCTGGACCAGGGACGGGAATATCTTTGCGCGTAAGCAGCAAGGCGCGGACTCCCCACGTCACCGTATCCGTACCGAAGGTGATCTGCGTCGGGTTTTTGGGTCTGATGCTGTTGCCACCACTGGCAGTCACTACAGCCACTCCAACTAGGTTTTGCTCGCAAATTCGTATTATTGTTATTTTACGTACCGTAGTTATAGTTCACGTAACACTGTTTTTTTCCTTACTACAGTCACAGTGTTGCATTATATTTTTTGTTGTTTATTTATTTATTGTCGCAAAATTGCATTGTTTTGATCGTAAGCATATATTATGTACGGAACGACTGCGCCATAGTTATTATATACCAGTAATTACCACTAGTATTACCATTTTACAACTTGATAAAACCCACCTAAACTTGTGTAAAAATAAATTCAATACGTACTATGTCAACTACTATATTGCGCATCTATTATTTCTGTATGTTTTTGTTATTGCTGTCGATTTATTTAATTGCTACAATAAGCGCATTCTTCTGCATTTGATTGTTATTTGCCGGATATCTTCTGCTCGTGTGGTAAATGGTGTAAAAGTTGCAGCAGCAGACTTGATTGAGATGTCATACAACGGAACATATACCCACCCACACTTGTGTCTGCATTGCACTCTTACATCACTAATTACAATAACACTTCGCCCGCTAGCTTATCAGTTATTTGTTAATTTTGTGTCACCGGGTAGGATCCCTTGTCATCATAGGTTCTGAGTCAAAGTTGCTTAAGTTAGCACTTTATAATGCGGGCTCGTTGAACACTGGGCAGGATAGTTTTGTCATTGCTATGATTCGTTACTGTGCAGATATTGTAGCGATTAATGAGACCTGGCTGAAGGAGGGACAGGAGGCGCGCGCGCCGTCTGTGCCCGGCTATCGACTGCGCATTGCACCGCGTCCCCAGCATATGCGCAGGGGGGTGGGCGGTGGTTTAGGCTTTTATATCAAGTCCGGTATCACTGTTCGATATTTGCCGAGACCTAACGAAGTGATAGAACAAATGTGGTTGTCCACTCGTGTGAATGGTTTTCGGGTTGTGGTTGGGACGGCATATAGGCCAGAATGGATAAATGTAGATACTTTTATTGATGCACTTACAGACTCAATTAATAACTTCTCCTACTTTGACTTTGTTGTTTTCCTGGGTGACATAAATATAAACATGCTCGTAAAATCCGAAGCAAACACAGTAAAGTTTGATCATTTTCTAGACTATATGAATTTATGTCAGTTTGTTACTGAACCGACGCACTTTACTTCGCACAGCGAGAAACTTATTGATGTAGTATGTACGAATGCACCTGTACATAACATAGCGATACACAACGTTACGGGTGGTAATGGGCATGCGATGATTAACGTGACCCTATCATTAAAGAAAATAAAATCCAAGCCCAAAACATTCCATTTTCGGCCGATAAATAGCATTAAACTTGGTGAATTTAACAATGACTTATATGCGATCAATTGGGACGAAATAGTTTCACTACCATCAGTGGATATAATGGTCGATAAATTTAACGCTACAATCATCTCTCTTTTTGACAGACATGCTCCCATAAAATCTATTACTGTTAGAAATAAACACTCCCTGCCATGGGTAACTGATGTGTGCAAAATGATGATCGACGAACGAAATAAGGCTCTTGATGCATACCGTAAATCTGGGTCAGAGCAAGATGAGCTTTACTATAAGGAATTAAAAGGCCTGGTTATAAAAGGTATAGCTGGAGAGAAACGTGCTTACTTTGATGATTTAGTAAATTCGGAAGTTAAAAACAGTAAAGTGTTCTGGAAAAATCTAAAAGATAAAATTTTGGTTAATCAGAGTAGAGATGAATCATTGCCAACACATTTTGATGATGCTGATAAAATTAATGCACATTTCCTGGATGTACCTGGAGATAATGAGGTGCCGTGTACTGAACTGTCGTTTTACAATAAAAATAAATTCTCAACTAAGACATTCGAACTTAAGCCTATCACCTCAACAGAGATATCTAAAATTATTTTGTCCATAAAGTCAAATACGCTTGGAGATGATGGTATAAGTAGAGATATGATTTTGTTTTCTCTTCCATGCACACTAGATGTAATCACAGCAATTATAAACAAGTCCATCTCTACAGGTACAGTGCCTAGCCAATGGATGAAAGCACTGGTGACGCCCATACCTAAAATAGATAATCCTTTTGAATTTAAAGATCTTCGTCCCATAAGTATTTTGCCGTTTCTCTCGAAGTTGCTTGAAAGGGCTATCTGTGCACAGTTGACCAAATATGTAGAAACCAGTGACATATTGCCCTCTTTCCAGTCTGGGTTTCGTAAGGGGCGAGGCACGATGACGGCTCTTCTCGATGTCACAGACAATATATTGGCGCAGCAGGACAAAGGCCATAGTACAGTGTTAACTCTGCTTGACTACTCACGTGCATTCGATTGTCTTAATACTTCTCTTCTTCTTGCCAAGCTATCTTATTACGGCTTAAGCTCAAAGTCAGTCATGTGGTTTGACAGTTATTTGACCAGCCGATACCAGTCAGTAAAACTTGCGAAAAATGATGGCACCATGCTATGTTCACAACCAATGCCAGTCAATCGTGGTGTCCCCCAAGGGTCCATACTGGGTCCTCTACTTTTTATTATTTATAGTGCGGACCTTGCAAGGGTAGTTAGGCATAGCATGCTCCACTGTTATGCGGATGATGTGCAGGTGTATGTGTCGGAGTCTCCTGACAAGCTTTCACAAGTAATTTTGCAGCTTAATAAGGATCTTGATGCGATCGCTGACTGGTCCTTACGTAATGCCCTCGTATTAAATCCCGCGAAGTCCAAATATATGGTGCTGGGTACTGACACTCAAATAAGAAAAATAGGTGCATCTACTGATGTTAAAATCAATGGTGTGTCGGTTTGTCGAGTAGATGAAGCAAGGAACCTGGGTATTACTTTTGACAGCAATCTTAGATTCGAGAACCATGTTCTCGGTTTAGTGAAAAGCTGTTTTTACCGTCTTAAGGTGCTTTATAAAATTCGAAATCAGCTGTCTGTAGACTCTCGCATTGCCCTTTGTGAGGCATTAATTTTGTCTAGGTTGAATTACGGAGATCTTGTCTATGGACCTAGGTTACTTGTCAGGACTCAACGAGTCGTACAGCGAGTGCAGAATGCGTGCTGCCGTTTCTGTTTTAACATTCCACCTCGTAGTCACATAACTCCATACCTAAACAACAAGTCTCTGTTAAATATGGCTTCACGTAGAGAATTACACCTTAGTGGGCTGTTGTTTGATGTTATCAAGTTTAAAAAACCGGAATATTTGCATGCAAAGCTTAATTTCAGCAGTGGTGATAACAAGCGGTCAGGCTTGCGGTCTATTAGATCTGCACTCCTTTATCATAGCCATAAAACGGCAGCATTCAAAGGTAGTTTCCGCTATTTGGCAACGAAGTGTTGGAACAACATACCCCCTCCAATACGTAATCTCCAAACAAAGTTTACTTTCAAAACACGTCTTAAAACTTTGTTATTAGAAAGACAAAAGGTAGGTATTTCAGAACGCTTCGTCTGCCAACCATAACATTGAAAATGCTAGTGACTAAAAAAGTCACCAGATAAATGTTTGCACTTCGTAATTTGAACTCTCTTCTTTCAGCACTAACACTCAATCACACACTATCATTTCAAAGTTTCCCAAACGTCTCCACACCCACACTCTTTTACACAACACTCTTACGAACATACCCCCGCACACTACACACACACTACACAAACACACTAGAGAGCTCTCCTGTGAAACCCTGGCTCTTAAGAGACTTGTGTAATCAGGAGAGCTCTCAGTAATACACCCACATACACACACTCTTCGGGGTAGGCTTCCCTCTGTGCTTACCAGACTCTTAAGAGACTGGGAGAATCATGGAAGCCTACTCACGAAACGCACAACACTACACACTCAACCATTCGCAACCACCCACATGCACCCATACACACATATACACACCCAAACACAATCTTTTAAGTTCTCCGTCATTCACAAACACTGGTTCCGTCGTTTGGCATCTCAACTTGTCGCTTAAAAAGGTAATAGCTGAAAATCAGTGTTTGCACTTGTGCAATATATGCGCTGAGCTATTACCTTTTTGTCTGGAATACAACACACACGCTATCTTAATTTTTGTAGCTAGTTTTTTATTTTCTTGTTAAGTTCTTTTTTTTGTATAATATATCTCTGTATGTTTTTATTTTATTTTGTGTGTGTTAAATCTAGGCAAATAAAGTTTTTTATCTATCTATCTATCTATCTACATAGCAGGCATGGCCTAATTCAATGAACTCGTGAATAAAGCTTTTGTACTCCCTATATAATTGAGCATCTTTTTGCAATTTTTTCTCAAGATTATAGAATCTTTTTAGTGCTAGACTAAGAGAGTCTCCTAGTACATTGTTCATGTCACAAAGTGGTAGCTTAAGGGGCATTGAAACTTCAAAACGATTGTTTTCTAACTTGACAGTATCCGTGAAATATTTCTCACAGTATTGCTGTTCAGACGAATGTTCCGCAAATATTTCAGGGACTTTTTCAGTTTGCCAAAATTTTGATATTGTGCTACTTATATCGGTTTCGCATTCCTGGCAGAAAAGAGCAACAGCTGAGCTTTGTATGGAAGGGCTAGGGACACCACCTGCTACTATGTAACCAAACTGCGTATGGACGAATCTTGGTTGTGCAGCGTCACATTCTTCCCCACCTCCCATCAGCTGGTCATCCCATGGCAACAGCGTCTGGAAAAACACATCAGCACCAAGTAAGATATCTATATCGCTTGTGACATGAAAGGAGTCATCGGCTAACATTATATTTTTGGGCACTCTTATTTTTGAGAAATCAACGGTGCATTGAGGTAACCTAGAGGTTATCTGATCCACTACTAGTAGATTGGCCTTAACCTTATATGGGTAAACGCATGAAAAGACATCCAACTGCATCGCATGTCGAATTGTTTTTTCAGTATTGGCTATGCCTATCACTTCAGTATGATTGGGCAGTAGCGGTTTACCTATCACCTTTGCAATGTCATAAGTGATAAAGGATGATTGGCTAGCGGAGTCTAGCAATGCTTTGACAATGATTTCTTGGCCGCTTCTTGAAATGAGCTTGACCTTTGCCGTTGGCAAGAGAACTTGGGTCTTTGAGCTCAAATTATTCGCACCTACGTTGGCTACATATTTACCTACTTGTTCCTCACAATAGTTTGCTTGTTCAGACTCTGTGTGAAGCAAGGTATTGTGGTTTGATTTGCATTTTTGACATTTAAAATGATATCTGCACTTGCTTGTGTGTGAATTTAAACATATCTTACATAACTTTTTACTTTGGACAAACTCTAACCTCTCCTTTGTTGAAGACAACATGAAATTGGGGCATGAAAATATTTTGTGATTTAACTTACCACAGAAGAGGCACTTGACTTCTCTTACATTTACCACATTGGACACCTTCCCTGTAGAGCCAGTTGACTTGTTGCAGGTCATCATTGCCTCCTTACCGACTTCACTATTTTCTAAGGCAAGGGCGCGGCCCTCTAGAAATTGTATAAGCATATTATAGGTTGGTTGCAGGCATGGCAGAGTATAGTTTTGGTTTAAGGCAAGGTGGTATGCATTGGCAGTGGCTGGATCTAGCTTCCTTACAAGCAGGCATACAAGAAAACTATCCCATTGATCAATGGGCTCACCTATGTTTTGAAGGGCAGCAAGATGCTGTTTCGTATTTGATATAAGTGAGCGCAATGATATCGCGCTAGCTTTGTTGGTTGGTGTAAAATCCAACAAGGCACACAAATGTTCGTTGATGATTTTAAATTTGTTATCATAGCGTTCAGACAGTATTTTTCTAGCCTCCCTATAGCTCGCTCCCAAAATAGGAAGATTTTTAACTAGATCGTAAGCTTCTCCTTTGAGAAACCCTCTCAGGTAAAAGAATTTCTGAATATCAGTGAGATTTTTGTCTTTGTCGATAAATGCATTGAATAATTCGATGAATGGCCTGTAATCTACATACTTTCCCTCGAAGGGTTGAATATTAACCTGAGGTAGCTTTAATTTGCTTGTTGAACAGTGCGCAGAAGCATCAACCTGGGTCTTTTGTGCATGTGCAGAGATGAGCGTGCGCAAGGCTGCTAAGCACTCATAATAGCAGCTTTCAGTTGCTTCGGGGTCCTCAGTAGCATTAATGTCGCCTAGCTCAAGATTTATGTTCTCATACTCACCAAAGACCGCAATGCATTTTTCCTCGAGCAAAACAAGCATTTGCATTGATGCATCGAGAAGCCTTCCGCTATCGATTTTATTTTGAATCCTTGTGAGGGATCCTTTAAGGATCCCTCTCCGAGCTATCACCTTTTTCTCATCTTTTGTATACTCGGGTTCAGCAGATACAGACTTAACAGACATTTTTTACACTCAAAATTATAAAATACAAAAGTCGAAAAATTCACACAAAATGGCGCAAGGGCAAAGTTGCAAATATAGAAACCGCGTGGTGATTTTCTTCTTTCTTGCTCCCTCCAATAATTGAAACGTGAAGTTTGCAGCGATGCATGGAATGAATGGTCGAGTGACGTCACGTTGTTATTTTTCCGCAATGTTGGTCCTTTCAAAAATTGATTCGCCTGGTTGGTTGAATAACCACACAACAAAAACACGCCGTCCAATGGCGTTCCGGAACTGCTTGACTGGCACGTACGTCACTGTCAACTTGACAGCGGCGCTACGAATTGACGTCCCGTTAATTGAAGCAGCACCTTCGGTCTTGGCCTTGGGAATTGGCAAGTGTTTGGGTCTCACTCACCCACGGCGAACTTCCGACCTTACTTGATAATAAGATGAAATTGATGACGTTGTTATTGCACTCTGGAACTTGCAAAATTGCTACAGCTACCACTCGCCTCGCTTTTCGCACCCGTCGTAAATCCTTTAGTAACTTGTGCCGATTCCTTTCTCCGTCGAAGGACCATATGGAAAAGACAGGATCCTTCTGTTCGGTCGACTGGGTGATTTTTGTAATAAAAATTAAAACGAAAGACGTGTGCACTGGTTGACGTATATTGAGAGAGAGATGGGGTGAATGAACCCATATTACATCACAGATTAAAACTAAACAAACTTAATGTTTCCAACACCCCCCTCCCTCTAACTTCTAAAATAAGAGAATGATAAAACTAAAAAAATATACTATGATGGACATTACTATGCAAACTTCCAACGATATTTGGTTTGAACGAGATCCAGTGAGTAGTTATTTTTTTATACGTCATATATCGTAAACCGCAATTTACAACTTTTATATTATGTTACTTGTTGCTACGGAACCCTTCATGGGCAAGTCCGACTCGCACTTGGCCGC
Source organism: Thera obeliscata (assembly GCA_947578465.1). Classification (NCBI taxonomy): domain Eukaryota; kingdom Metazoa; phylum Arthropoda; class Insecta; order Lepidoptera; family Geometridae; genus Thera; species Thera obeliscata. The sequence continues at coordinate 11,541,670 of OX387918.1, read as the reverse complement.
TTTTTCTTTTAAGAGCGCATCGTGCGAAAATTTGTTGAAAAAATATACTATTTAACATGACATTCTATTTAACGCTAATGAAAATCGTATGTCAGCGTTAAGTAGAATGTCATGTTAAATAGTATATTTTTTTAACACACTTAAATTCGAATTAATCTCAAATGTATAGTCTACAATTAGTCCTTTTGCGATTTTTAAAATGTCACTTAGTTATTTAGTTATGATTTTTTTTTTTAAATCTCAAATTTTCGCACGATGCGCTCTTAATGACTGAGTCAATTGGAAAACGGAAAATAAAATTAAAAACTTCAAACTCAATCTATTCAATACAAAATGAATTACGGGTTGGGTTTAGAATTCTGAGTCCCGTGGAGGGGGTAAAAAGGGTTAAAACTGGTAGGGTTTGAGCCCCCGATTTGAGTTCACCGCCGCGCCGCACAAAGCCGGAGGAAATATTGAACACAACAACTGAATAATGAATAACGAACTTGTCAACTTCATCAAGATCATTGCAGCGAATCTACTAGATGACAGCGACAGAGAGAGCTTAACTTTCTCTGATTGCGGTCTGCGAGTAGTGGAGCTCCAGGATCAAGGTGCAAGAAGGGAAGTCATTTGCTAAATTCAAGAAGATAGAAGAAGATTGTGTTTAGAATAATGAATTATGTATCAAAGATGGTGCTAGATTGGACCAATGTATAGTCTGCATGTTAGCTATGTTTACTTATACTCTTTAGTCATGAATAGGTAAGAAAAAAAAGGTGGCAACACTGGCAGTCGTGACGTAAAAACAGCTGCTCGTATTCACATATAATTAAGATATATAATTCTTTTAAGATTGAAATACCTAAACATAAATTGGATGTTTTTATGGAAACGAAGCTGTGGCCCGATGGTATCTCCTTTCGACGTTTTGTTGACTTCACACACAGGAATACTGCATCGGGTCATTATGGGAAAAGTAACTGGAAACCAACTCAACCTTAATGATGAATCACAAAAGCAACTTTATAAGTTATAATTGTAAATCGGTGAGACGGTCAGTAGACTGTATCCGGACATTATGTCAGCAAGCGGATATTATAGCCCTCCAGGAGACGTGGCTGATGCCCTATGAGATATCGTTCCTGGGTACCATAGACGACAGGTTCAGCTACACTGGAGTTTCAGCGGTGGATACATCCGAGGGCCTACTTCGTGGGAGACCCCATGGCGGTGTAGGCATACTGTGGAGGAAGAGTGTGTTCCAGGATGTAACAGTGATTAGTTGTAATAATGTGCGTCTCGCGGCTATCAGGGTCTCGTGCTCCAATAATAGGTCATTTATAGTCATAACGGTATACATGCCAACTGATTGCGCCACTAACTTAAGTGAGTATACAGAATGCCTAAGTGAAATAAGTGCGATTATTGAAAGCAGTGATACTGAGTCAGTGTATATATTAGGGGACTTTAACGCCCACCCTGGGAGACCATTTGGTAAGGAACTTTTGAACTTTTGCTCTGATGATAAGTGGACATGTGCGGACTTTGAAAGTTTAGGTCTTTCCTCGGATACCTACACATTCGTTTGTGAGGCAACTGGAAGTCGACGTTGGTTGGACCATTGTATAGTGACGGTCTTAGCATGGCAAACTATTACAAATATAGCGGTGAAATATGACGTATTCTGGTCAGATCATTTCCCACTTATCATCACCTGTAATTTAAATTTAATTAAGCCTAAGTTAGTCACAACAACAAGTAAAAGTAGTAAGGTTGTTTGGGGTACACGTGATGATAGTCAAATTGAAAATTATAATTTTATTTGTAATAATTTATTGAAAGATATAGTTTTTCCCGCGGAATTAAGCGACTGTTGTGGTAAAATGTGCAGTAATGAAAAACATAATGTCATCATTAATAATATGTATAAAAATATTGTTACCATCTTGAGTAATGCAGCAGTTTCTTGTTGTGCTGGGAGCAAATCGAGGAAGCGTACGATTGTGGGTTGGAATAGGCATGTCAGGCATGCTCATGGAGAGGCTCGCCATGCTTTTCAAATTTGGACTTTGTACGGAAGGCCTAAATTTGGCCCCTATTATGGGACGATGTGTGCAACTAGAAAAACTTTTAAATCCAAATTAAAGTGGTGCCAAAATAACCAACAGCAGATACAAATGGATATATTGGCCACACACCACTCGTCCAAAGACTTTAGTAGTTTTTGGAAGGGCACAAATAAGCTAAATCCACGGGCGAGCTTACCTGTTAGCATGAATGGCGTGTGTGATCCGGCAGGTATCGCAAATGTTTTTAAGGGCCACTTTAGGGTCAGTCCACTACTGGGTGGGACGTCATTGCGGGAGCCCGTTACTGAGTACCGTCTGCCCGAATCACATGTTCATGTTACTGCTAAGGATGTTGAGACTGTTATTAGAGCCATGAAACGCGGTAAATCACCCGGGCACGACGGGCTCAGTAAGGAGCACCTGCAGTACGCCGGAGGTCATTTACCTAGAGTACTAGCTATGTTGTACAATTTTAGTATTGGACATTCTTATCTCCCATTGGACCTTATGAGAACGGTTGTAGTTCCTATTATTAAAAACAGAACGGGTGATGCCTCTGACAAGTCCAATTACAGGCCTATCTCGCTGGCAACTATCATAGCTAAGGTATTGGACAGTTTACTTGATAGACACCTAAGCAAGCATTTGAGCTTAAATGATGCGCAATTCGGTTTTCAGCCAGGTCTGTCGACAGAATCAGCTATTTTGTGTCTCAAGCATACTGTCCAATATTATACAAGTAGAATAACGCCTGTATATGCTTGTTTTTTGGATTTGTCAAAGGCATTTGACCTAGTTTCGTATGACATACTCTGGGAAAAGCTTTTGAGTGACACAAGCCTGCCAAAAGATCTAGTGTATATATTTCGATACTGGTACGAAAATCAAAGTAACACGGTGAGGTGGGCTGATTCGTTTTCGGATGAGTACAGATTGGAGTGTGGGGTACGGCAAGGGGGGATTTCATCTCCGAGGCTCTTCAATCTGTACATCAATCGTTTGGTCGGGGAACTTAGTGGAACTAAAGTCGGATGCTCGATTAACGGTACGATGGTTAACAATTTAAGCTACGCAGATGACATGGTTCTGCTAAGTCCTTCGATTAATGCTCTCAGACAACTGCTGCGGGTTTGTGAAACTTATGCGGGGGCCCATGGGCTCAGGTACAATGAAACAAAAAGTGAAGTGATGCTATTTAAAGCTGGGAGTAAGACTTACGATGTCCCTCCAGTGTCGCTAAGTGGAACTCCACTCACGTGGGTTAAGGAGTTTAAGTACCTGGGCCACTGGGTAACCAATGATATGTCAGATGACATGGACATCGAGAGGGAACGTAGGGCATTGTCGGTTAGATGCAATATGCTGGCTCGCAGGTTCGCACGTTGTTCTGCCGCAGTCAAAGTGACTTTATTCCAGGCATATTGTCAAAATTTCTCCACGTGCAACCTGTGGTTTAGGCATAAGCAGAAGGCCTACAGTGCCCTGCGAGTCCAATATAACAACGGCTTCAGGATGCTGTTGGGGCTGCCGCGTTTCTGCAGCGCATCAGGCATGTTCGCGGACGCCAGGATTAATGACTTCTACGCAATCATGCGCAGTAGAACCGCGTCGCTAATGAGCCGCATCCGCAGCAGCACCAACGGCATGCTAGCTGTGGTAGCTGATAGGTTGGATTCAGGCTTCTTCAGTCACTGCATGGCAAAACTGGTACCGGTTGCCCACTTAGTGACCCAGTGAGAAGTGAGAAGAGTGACTGTTGAAGTATGGATCCAACATATCAGTAATTATAATTATATTTTGTATTTACTAACATTAGTTCTAGTTTTGTGTGCTACTAACAAATTGGATTTTTTCTGAAATAAAATTATTATTATTATTATTATTATTATATAACTTTTATCTAATTTTATCGTGTAAAAAATACAATAATATAACCTGTGTAATCATTTGTAGATGTTATAAATAGACTGTACAAGTGTTTGTGAACTTTGGTATAACTGTGGAGATTAGTAAAAGTGTTTCAAAGTATTGAACTTTCCGACCACGAATGGCGACTTGAATTCAATAAATAGACTGATTGCCGATAGCGGACCTGTGCTTTTGGATTATAATATGTGCATGTCTCCAGCTTCCTCATATGGAAATTGCGAATTCTGAAAACGCCAACATTTAAAGCATAATTGGAGCAATCATTGATTTGAAGGAAAATTTAGCAGCAAAAAAAACAACGACTCTATGAGACTTTATAGGTGTGTTAGCTGGAGAGCGGCTCCACAGCTTCCTCATTCAGTGTGGGCAAACGGCTAACGATAGAGCTATATAGTAAACGCTAAATTTTAGAGCATAATTAGAGCACCCGGCATAAAAAAATCAAGTCTCTAGCTCGAAAACTCTTTGAGTTAGAAGACTATAACAACGTGTTTGCTGGGAAGCCATTTCTCCAGCTAACACATGTGGATCTCAGGAATGGCTATAGCTAGAAAGTTGCTTGATATCTCCAAATTTAGAGCAAAAAATATCATGGATGCTCCAAATATTTCAAGTGTCTAGGTTCAAAACTCACCGAGTTAGAAGCTTTGATGACTGTGTTAGCTGGAGACACGTTTGTCTGGCACGCACATGCTACATCTGAGGATCTACAATAGCTACAGATTCGGTTGACGTGTCCAAACCGAGCTATGAATTAGAGCACTCGGCTCCAAAATTTTGGACTCTCTAGGACAAGTAGTTTCCTAGTAATCAACAAAAGAACATTTTGCCGCCAGAATTTTCAAATATTATGTTCGCACCCGTAAAAATGCGGCGTTGCCGCTCTGAAAGTATGGTATCTGCGTAGGAATTTGAACGTTAGTCGGATGGAGTTGTGTGTTGCCCGGGCCTGGTAAATAGTTACCCTAGGATTCATGTCTTAAACACTCATTACGTAGCTCAAGAAGCGGAATATAGGTTAAAATGAAACAAAAAAACACCAAAGAAAAGTTTTATAATGGTTAGTTTAAGTTTAAATATGTATTTATTAGGAAACCTGACTTCAGATTTTTTATTTTTAGTTTTAAATATCATGAAATTATATCTCTAAGTCTCTCAACTAACCAACAATGTTTTCAAATCATGAGTTACCTACTCTTGTCACACTAGGTGTAAATGGCATCGTGCGAAACTATCATTGTGTCTGTGAATACGTACATAACTATAGATAGTGCAATTCACGAAGACGCGCCCCTCGCGGGGTGCGGGGAGTTTGCTCCGAGCGGCAGTCGCCAACCGTAGTCTATTAATTGTAGTGTGCGTGTGCACTCATAGGTAATTAGTGTGTACCGATAACACTCAAACATTGACGGAAGCTTGCACACATATACTATAAACGGTTAGGAGGAATAGTGGGGCGCGCCTTCGTGGGTTGCACTATCTATAGCGAGCTGCAGTAAATACTCACGGGAAAGCGAAAGGAAATATTATAAATATAATAATTATGAAGAAAAGTGGGGGGGCTCTATTCCGGAAAACGTTTTATTTTATTTCTTCAAAAGTTGTTAACGTAGATACCTATTGTTCTAAAGGTTTTTAGGGCTCTAATTGTGAATTTGACATTCATTTTTGAATTCAAGATGGTGGCTTCATTTTTTTTCTTAAATAATGGATATGGGTATCGTTTAATAGGTTTTTTGGGGCTCTGATTGTGAATTCAACATTAATTTTTGAATCCAAGATGGTGGCTTCATTTTTTTCTCAAAAAATGGATATGGGTATCGTTTAATAGGTTTTTGGGGGCTCTAATTGTGAATTCGACATTATTTTTTGAATACAAGATGGCGGCTTCATTTTTTTTCTCAAAAAATGGATATTAGTATCGTTTAATAGGTTTTTGGGGGCTCTGGTTGTGAATTCGACATTATTTTTTTAAATCCAAGATGACAGCTTCATTTTTTTTCTTAAAAAATGGATATGGGTATCGTTTAATAGGTTTTTGGGGGCTCTGATTGTGAATACGACATCATTTTTTGAATCCAAGATGGTGGCTTCATTTTTTTCCTTAAAAAATGGATATGGGTATCGTTTAATAGGTTTTTGGGGGCTCTGATTGTGAACACGACATTATTTTTTGAATCCAAAATGGCTGCTTCCTTTTTTTTCTCAAAAAATTGATATGGGTATCGTTTAATAGGTTTTTGGGGGCTACAATTGTGAATTCGACATTATTTTTTGAATCCAAGATGGCGGCTTCATTTTTTTTCCCAAAAAATGGATATTAGTATCGTTTAATAGGTTTTTGGGGGCTTAGATTGTGAATTTGACATTATTTTTTGAATCCAAAATGGCTGCTACATTTTTTTCCTTAAGAAATGGGTATGGGTATCGTTTAATAGGTTTTTGGGGGCTCTGATTGTGAATTCAACAATATTTTTTCAATCCAAGATGGCAGCTTAATTTTTGTTCACAATATATTGATATGGGTATCGTTTAATAGGTTTTTGGGGGCTCGGATTACAAATTCGACATTATTTTTTGAATCCAAGATGGCGGCTTCATTTTTTTCCTTAAAAATGGGTATGGGTATCGTTTAATAGGTTTTTGGGGGCTCTGATTGTGAATTCAACATTATTTTTTGAATCCAAGATGGCTGCTTCATTTTTTTTCATAAAAAATGGATTTGGGCATCGTTTAATAGGGTTTTGAGGGCTCTGATTGTGAATTCGACATTGTTTTTTGAATCAAAGATGGCAGCTTCATTTTTTTTCTAAAAAAATGGTAAAGGGTATCATTTAATAGGTTTTTGGGGGCTCGAATTATAAATTCGACATTATTTTTTTAATCCAAGATGGCAGCTTCATCTTTTTTCTTAAAAAATGGGTATGGGTATCGTTTAATAGGTTTTTGGGGGCTCTGATTGTGAATTCGACATTATTTTTTGAATCCAAAATGGCTGCTTCATTTTTTTTCTCAAAAAATGGTTAAGGGTATCATTTAATAGGTTTTTGGGGGGCTCGAATTATAAATTCGACATTATTTTTTGAATCCAAGATGGCAGCTTCATTTTTTTTCTTAAAAAATGGGTATGGGTATCGTTTAATAGGTTTTTGGGGGCTCTGATTGTGAATTCAACATTATTTTTTGAATCCAAAATGGCTGCTTCATTTTTTTCTCAAAAAATGGATATGGGTATCGTTTAATAAGTTTTTGAGGGCTCTGATTGTTAATTCGACATTATTTTTTGAATCCAAGATGGCTGCTTCATTTTTTTTCTCAAAAAATTGATATGGGTATCGTTTTATAGGTTTTTGAGGGCTCTGACTGTGAATTAGACATTGTTTTTTGAATCAAAGATGGCAGCTTCATTTTTTTTCTTAAAAAATGGTTATGGATATCGTTTAATAGGTTTTTGGGGGCTCTGATTGTGAATTCGACATTATTTTTTGAATCCAAGATGTGGGCTTCATTTTTTTTTTCTTAAAAAATGGATATAGATATCATTTATATCTTATAGTCTTATAATTCAATAGAGCCAAATGCACGCAATGCAAACGAGAGCGTGGAAAGAGTGCCAAAGAAGCACAATCGGCCTCAGCGTTCGGCAGTGTTCGACATCTGTTTCTCCTCTTTGAGTGAGCGATGCGTTCGCGTGGACAGCTGTATGACGTTGTCTCGTTCAACTATCGTAAGTAAACCAACTATACAGAAAACCGTTTTTTTAAAGAAAAAAAATGTAGCCGCCATGTTGGATTAAAAAATTAATGTCGAATTCACAATCAGAGCCCCCAAAAACATATTGAACGATACCCATATCCATTTTTTGAGAAAAAAAATGATGCCGCCATCTTGGATTCAAAAAATAATGTCGAATTCACAATCAGGGCCCCCAAAAACCTATTAAACGATACCCATGTTCATTTTTAAAGAAAAAAATGAAGCCGCCATCTTGGATTCAAAAAATAATGTCGAATTCATAATCAGAGCCATCAAAAACCTATTAAACGATACCCATATCCATTATTTGAGAAAAAAAAGCAACCATCTTGGATTCAAAAAATAATGTTGAATTCACAATCAGAGCCCCCAAAAACCTATTAAACTATATCCATATCCATTTTTTAAGAAATAAAATGAAACTACCATCTTGGATTCAAAAATTAATGTTGAATTCACAATCAGAGCCCCCAAAAACTTATTAAATGATACCCATATCCATTATTTAAAAAAAAAACTGAAGCCCCCATCTTTGATAAAAAAATAATGTCGAATTCACAATCAGAGCCCCCAGAAACCTATTAAACGATATCCATAGGTATCCATTTTTTAAGAAATAAAATGAAACCACCATCTTGGATTCGAAAATTAATGTTGAATTAAGAAAACGGCACATACAAATATGCTGGAAACACATACGAACCGTAGGCTCGTATGGAAAATACCTAAAGTAAGGACTAGCTTCGGCAAGCGATGTCACTACTACCTAGGACCATTCATATACACAAAATTAAATAAAAAACTTAACTTAATATCACTAACTAGAAAAAAGTGTAGAAGATTAACTTCCGACTGGCTCAGTAGTCTTAACTATCACGAAACTGAATCTCTCTTAACCCCATCATCATAGCTCATACCAAACTCCCATACGTATTCAATTAAAATAGTACCTTACCTACATACATTACCTATTTACATGCACATTTTTTACCTGCACCTAAATTATATTTACATACAGTATAATATTAAACACAATGTTTACTTTTATCATCTTAAAAATTAACATACATACACTTAACACACCCAAACTATCATAATTATCTGTTGCACTCTCAACTAGCGTAAGCACATACGTTTGTTACTAATTGGACGAAAGAGGCTAACTACCCGCAACACAGGTTCTCCTAGGGTGGGAGTTAGCGTACTTACGCATTTAATTCTGTGCAACTTATCATTTTTAGTTTATAAGTACCTGTTTGTTAAATGTAGTAAGTAGCAGTTTTGTAATATTTATGTATTGTTACCAAATAAATAAATCTTAAATCTTAAATCTTAAATCAGAGCCCCCAAAAACTTATTAAACGATACCCATATCCATTATTTGAGAAAAAAACTGAAGCCGCCATCTTTGATAAAAAAATAATGTCAAATTCACAATCAGAGCCCTCAAAGACCTATTAAACGATACCCATATCCATTTTTTGAGAAAAAAAATGATGCCGCCATCTTGGATACAAAAAATAATGTCGAATTCACAATCAGAGCCCCCAAAAACCTATTAAACTATATCCATATCCATTTTTTAAGAAATAAAATGAAACTACCATCTTGGATTCAAAAATTAATGTTGAATTCACAATCAGAGCCCCCAAAAACTTATTAAATGATACCCATATCCATTATTAAAAAAAAAAACTGAAGCCCCCATCTTTGATAAAAAAATAATGTCGAATTCACAATCAGAGCCCCCAGAAACCTATTAAACGATATCCATAGGTATCCATTTTTTAAGAAATAAAATGAAACCACCATCTTGGATTCGAAAATTAATGTTGAATTTACAATCAGAGCCCCCAAAAACTTATTAAACGATACCCATTATCCATTATTTGAGAAAAAAACTGAAGCCGCCATCTTTGATAAAAAAATAATGTTAAATTCACAATCAGAGCCCTCAAAGACCTATTAAACGATACCCATATCCATTTTTTGAGAAAAAAAATGAAGCCGCCATCTTGTATTCAAAAAATAATGTCGAATTCACAATTAGAGCCCCCAAAAACCTATTAAACGATACCCATATCCATTTTTTAAGAAAAAAAAATGAAGCCGCCATCTTGGATTCAAAAATTATTGTCGAATTCACAACCAGAGCCCCCAAAAACCTATTAAACGATACCCATATCCATTTTTTAAGAAAAAAAATGAAGCCGCCATCTTGGATTCAAAAACTTATGTCCAATTCACAATATAGGAATATAGTTGAAAATGAAACAAAAAACCCCAAAAAGTGCTTTTTCTTCTTCCTGCCCTTACCCACCAGGTGGGGTCGGCACAACATGGTGAGATGCCCCCCCTATCACTTGCCATCTGGTGAGATGGCAAGTGATAGGGGGCAAGTGTGCGTGAGTACGCACACAACTAGCAAGCCGTAGTAAATACCTATTTTCCGTCCGCCTGGTTTACTCGATACGCTCATAAAAACCTGACTGAATACAGTAAAACACAGAGAACAGACGGCTAACAACAGGCAGAGTAGGTAGAATCATCAACACTGGCCTAGCAGGTACCTATGTACAGAACCAAATAAAGTTTTTTTTCTAAGAATACCTAAAAGACACGCATTACTAAAGAAACTATAAAACGAACAAGAACGGGCAACACACAATTCTCATATAGATAGAGAGAAAGCTCTCAACCTAACAAAAAGAGAAAATATGAGTTTGAGGTTTCAGAAATCAAAACCGCTAAGCGCATACGAAAATGACTCGTATCGCGATCTAAAATAAACCGAATAACGTTCAAATTCCTACGCTGATACCAAACTTTCAGAGCGGCAACGCCGCATTTTTACGGGTGCTAACATACATTTGAAAATTCTGGCGGCAAAATGTTCTTTTGTTCATTACTAGGAAACTACTTGTCCTAGAGAGTCCAAAATTTTGGAGCCGAGTGCTCTAATTCATAGCTCGGTTTGGACACGTCAACCGAATCTGTAGCTATTGTAGATCCTCAGATGTAGCATGTGCGTGCCAGACAAACGTGTCTCCAGCTAACACAGTCATCAAAGCTTCTAACTCGGTGAGTTTTGAACCTAGACACTTGAAATATTTGGAGCATCCATGATATTTTTTGCTCTAAATTTGGAGATATCAAGCAACTTTCTAGCTATAGCCATTCCTGAGATCCACATGTGTTAGCTGGAGAAATGGCTTCCCAGCAAACACGTTGTTATAGTCTTCTAACTCAAAGAGTTTTCGAGCTAGAGACTTGATTTTTTTTATGCCGGGTGCTCTAATTATGCTCTAAAATTTGGCGTTTACTGTATAGCTCTATCGTTAGCCGTTTGCCCACACTGAATGAGGAAGCTGTGGACACACCTATAAAGTCTCATAGAGTCGTTGTTTTTTTTGCTGCTAAATTTTCCTTCAAATCAATGATTGCTCCAATTATGCTTTAAATGTTGGCGTTTTCAGAATTCGCAATTTCCATATGAGGAAGCTGGAGAAATGCACATGATTATAATATATATTGCTGCCGATAAACCTGGGGAGTATTGTGTTTACTTGAACTAACCTAAAACACAACATAAAAACATAACATTCAAATATTCACGCTCATCAAACGGTAATCGTTGATGAGTCACGTCAAAAATCACATCACAGGTAGCGTTAATCTCATTCAGGTTGACAAAAAAAGTGGAAGCTAGAATTGAAGACTAAACATTTGCCTCACACAGATAAACAACAATACAAAATACTGCAGACATTATGACCAAGCCGTTGTGTAGTGTAAAACATAGTTATTTTCGTGCTAATTTGTTAAATTTGTGAATAAGCACCTTTGTTTAGAATAGGAGTAAAATTGTAATACGTGTTTATTTGTTTTTGAGGTTGTAAAGCTGTCAAATGTCAAAGTTGAAGTTTGACAGAAAGCATTACCGTCATTTTAGTGTTGCCATGTATAATTTTAAAAATGTGTTGAATTAGTTTTGCAATTTGAAGTTTATTAATTTTTTAATTTTGTTAAATGGTTTAGAAACTCAAAATTGAGAGGGAGTGTTGGTATATTTTCGTTTATGGTTAATGACAGAAGGACACTTCCGTTCGTATCTGTGTGAGCGTAGCGAAAAGACGTCGCGTAAAAGTTTTGAAATTATAACAAATAGAATCGTAAACTTCTTTCAATAAAACACCAGTTCTAACACTACTCAAATTACAGAATGTCCTTGCGTTCATTCGGTCTTGAATTTGAATGCAATTCGCGAGATGATGCGTAAATTGAACATACTATATAGCAGAGAAAAAGTATTAGATTTAGACATTACGAGAATACTATTTTTATTTTTATGAAACAACGGGATATTTACCATGATTAAATTTAAATAAAAATAAAAAATAATAATAAAGAGATGTAATAATATAGTATTTTAAAATAGTGCTAAAAACCATGATAGTTTCAAAAGTTATATTAAGAGAATATTTTGATATAATTAAGTAAGGTTCATATTATGTAGGAAATTATATAGTTATAGTTTTTAAATTCCCAATAGTGCTTCCTTCGTCGTATGTTATGCTTAAATTATCAATTATAACAAACACCATGAGATCCTTAATTACTCCTCCTTTCCCATACCTAGCTATCCATGAGAAAGATTTCAAGTACATTGAGGCTGAATGCCCGAAGACCACCAGTAAATGGTACCTCTGCGAGGAGAAGAAGAACCGGCAGAATCGATCACCAGATGACTGCATCCAGCATCTCATCTCAACGCAGCAGCGGAACGATGCATGCAGCCCTACCACTATCACCCTGTCCAAACCAGCATACGAACCACTCAATGAGAAACACTACACCATCAGCTTCCCTATCTTAACAAAAGTACACCTATCCTGTGGACACATTCTCTACCAAACCCTACAAGGCAGTTTCCTCGCTATAATTCCCAAGCAGTGCTAGCGCAATCAACGTGACGCACGAAATACTTACAAAATTACCTAGTTTTAAGATTTTGAAATGCATTATGCTCTCATACTTAGAGACTTAATCATTAGCCAAATTAATAATAATTTTCAATTTAATTCTTCTTTCCTTTGACCCGGTCATCGGCCTACGTATTTTGTCGAACGTAGAAGTTGGTCCGTTGGGTGGGTTCCCAACGAGTCACACCAGATCCTCCAGAATTTTTTTCCCATCGAGTTACACTGTTACACAAGTGTAACACGTTAGGAACTCTTCTGTAAAAAAAAGTTGCAACGAGTAACAGTGTGACTCGATGGGAAAAAAGTTCCCAACGTAACATACTAGTTTATTTTCACATATAAATAATATCTAACTAGGTTTATTTTTATAATACGGTAATAAATATATTGTAACAGTGGAAAGAAAAAAGTGCTACCTGAATATGAAATAATAAAAGGCTGGTTTTATATAATTATGCACGATATGGAACAGAAGATAAAGATACAAAATCATTTATTGAATATATGGAAACTCAAAGGCGCAAGATGATTTCATAAAAACTTGGTGTGTTTTTGGTGAGATACATCGCACCACAGATGCCTTGGAATCGTGGCATAGTAAACTAAATAAAACGGTCGGCAAAAATAATCTAAACATTATACACTTTTTGCATTCTATAAAATACGACTTTTCCCTACATTCGGTTCGACGACAAAACGTCTCCTATAAAAAGAAACGAACACAAAAATCTATTTCAAAGGACAAAATAATCCAAGAAGCACAACTGGAGCTCATTCAAGGCCAAATGACAGTGGGTCATTTCCTAGAAATTGTTAGGAGTTAGGTTCAATCAATGAGTAGGTACTTACATGTAAAAGACTGATTATTTACAGGCAGATAATATTTTTTTTTTTTTGTTTATTTATTGAGGTTGAATTTTGTGATATTTTTATAAAGATCGACCTAAAAGGCTGATTATTTAGGAAGATAACATGCAAATATGTAAATATTATTGTTTTATGTTTATTATGATTGAACGGGCACGTTCAGTCACCTCCTTGATTTGCACTTACAACGCACTTTACGCCAATGATTTAATTCATCAAATCATCAACATTTCATCCTTTATCATAGTTTTCTTAATATATCACTTTTTAATTTATTTATTTTTTATTATCTTAACCAAGGCATTTACGAACAGCCTGATCGAATGCCCCCCACTACCGATTCTGCTTGTTGTGTTGTGTTGTTATGCTTGAAACTATTGCAATCGAATTAGTTTAAAAAAGCACGGGACTTATATCATCGGTGTGTAAGGGACCCCGATAGAATAGTACTGTCTAGAGTGCCTAAAACCGCACTTTATAAAAAGAATTGTTTTGCTATGTGTGGACAGATTTACAATAGAATTCCCGATGAAATCAAAGATTTACCAACTAGACAATTTTTAAAAAAGCTACGATTATGGCTCATTGACAGAACTCTATACAGCGTAGGTGAATTTATGAATGGATAATAACAATTTGTATAATGTATATTTCATTTCCTTTTGTATTGTATTCTTTTCTATTATAATGTATATTTCATAATGCTTTTACGACATTATTTGATGACATTATTTGTAAGTAGGTACATAAACAAAGACATTTATTATTTTGTTAAGTAAGGTGTAATTTACTATTTGTGACTAAATTTTTTTTTTTTGAACCTATAATTTTTGCATCCCAGCAATGTGGTGGGGAATGTGTGCTACTTATATATTATATTTAAGATCTTATGTACATACACCATTCAGGCAAATAAATGATTATGATGATTATTATGATTATAAAACGCAATAATAACAGACAAGTAGGTACAACCCATTTCTACTTCCATTATCCGTTGAAATTTTAGGATGTTACTTGTTAGCTAATGCCCCGTTCGAGTCGCATGGTAAAAACGAAAATAACGAAATTTTCGTTTCCAGCCCATGTTCGGTTCGAAAGAAAAGTGATCACTGTGATCGTTTTGAACCGTTTTCTCCCCTGTTCGGGTTGGCTAAAAACGCCACCGATTTTTGCCACTTTTTACCCAGCTAAGTCGATGGGCTAAAAATGATTGGTATTTGACGTTTACATGAGTGTCTTCGGAAAATTTTGTGTGGATTAGCGTACAACATTTTTAAATAATTTGTGCTACTTGAAGCTTCTATTTACAACAGAGATGGAGAGCACGAGAGAACTAGACGAGACTCTGTTTCCAATTACTGTGGATGACCCTAAAACGAGTCAATCTGTGTGTGTGCAAATGACAATGGAAACTTTTAGAAAATGCAAGAATGGTGATCAAATCTTTAAGTTACCTACTGTTTTTTTTTTTAATATTGTGGACAATTCACACAACACTACCCAGCCCCAAACTAAGCAGAGCTTGTAATATGGGAACCGGATAGCTGATATACTACTTGAATACATTTTTTTTTTGTAAATACATACTTAGAATACAATATCACCCAGACAGAGAACAAACATTTATGTTCACTACACAAATATTTGTTCTCGGTGGGGATCGAACCCACGACCTACGGCGCAGAAGGCAGAGCTACTACCAACTGAGCCGAGAGGCCAGTCAATGGATTGGTAATTACAAAATAGTGGTGTATTGTTTCATAAATAAATGAGTGATTTGATTGTTTTTTTTGTTTGATTTTTATAATCTGGAAATAAGACAATTTTAAACCTTTTTTTTTCAATAATAATCATGCCAAATCGATTAATAATCGATTAGATAAATAATCGAATCGGCACACCACTATTCAGAGGAGCCAAAAAGCAGCGGATTGCCGCCCTTTTTGAGCTGTGTGACAGCGATTTCGAGGAGGTGGTTGTGCCACCACCATCCTCCAAAAAAAAGCTCGCTTCGAGCTTCGAGCTTCGTTAACCGCGTCGCAACCGCCAACCAACTAAGAGTTGCCGATACCAAAGGAGAATATCATGTTGAATTGAAAGTATCTATCAGAAAGTGTAGTTATGTATCTCATCAAGGAATCCCCTTTTATACCGTGGAAAGACCGCAGGTCATTTGGATACAGTTATGCATAAGGAGTCCAAGCGCCAAATTTCATTTTTTGATTTTTTCGCATTTTCGTAATCACTAGGGCATAATTTAGCCACAGAAAAAACACCCTTGTGATATTTTGACTTTAAGGGGTGTTTTTTGATACCCAGTCCAAGCGCCTTCTATAGCAAACGATTTTTTTTGATACGCAACACAAGTCCAATAACCAATTTAAAACTAACAATCAAATTTTATGACAAGAAAGCACATTTTCATAATACATTACTAGCCCAAACGACCTAGTGTTACGCATTAGTAGTCCACGCGACAGTTGTTAGTTACTTGGACTTGTTTTGCAAAACTAGAAACGTAAGTTTGATTTCAAACGCAAACCAATAATTCTGACATGTTGTCGCATAGACTTGTGATGCATAAAAATAGTTGAAGTGAACTATTCACCTTCTCCTCTCCCCGCCGCCCCCGAGTTTCGGGTCAGCCAAAATCAAACGCACGATCGCCCATCCCAGTGTGTTTGCTAATGTCAAAGGTGAATGGTGTAGACAATAAAATTTTTGATGATTGTTTGTATTGTTTGTGTAGAATGGCACAACATTCAAGAGCTAGGAACATAATAGCATTGGCAAAAGAAAATGTTCGGGAAGTAAGTACCTATTTGTGTAATTTCGTTTATAATAAGCAACTATTTTACTTAGATGTTTTAAAATAATAATACTGTACATAACGCCAGTAAGCAAATTCGTTGGTTAATCGTAGGTACTTTGTGAACAAAACTATAATTGCGTTATCTAGTATCTAGTCAGCTTTGTAAGTAAATAATAAGAGTACCTACGAGTACATATATTATCCTTCGACTATAGATAGTGCAATCCACGAAGGCGCGCCCCACTGTTCCTCCTAACCGTTTATAGTATATGTGTGCAAGCTTCCGTCAATGTTTGAGTGTTATCGGTACACACTAATTACATATGAGTGAATTGCACTATCTAGTTAGTGCAATTCACGAAGACGCGCCCCACCAATTTTCGGTTGAGGGGATCACGGGGCGCGGGGAGTTTGCAGTCGCGAACCGTAGTCTATTCATTGTAGTGTGCGTGTGCACTCATAGGTAATTAGTGTGTACCGATAACACTCAACATTGACGGAAGCTTGCACACATATAGGTACTATAAACGGTTAGGAGGAATAGGGGGGCGCGCCTTCGTGGATTGCACTATCTATAGCGGTGTTTACATTCGACACTTTGAGAATGGAGTTGAGTGTCTTGGGGGTGTGAATGGCCTTTTAAAAATAGTTTAACATTGAAAAATCTGTGAGCCATGCTTGTGCATTTTGCAAATCCTAGTAAGGATCTACTATTTAGAGGTCACTGAACTTGAGTGAGAACTAAATTGGTTTTGGAACTTTTTCGGTCCCGGATTACATGCACATTTTGCTTTGATTTGTTGTTACTTACCTTAATACTTTACCCTTATATTTTTTTCAGGACTTCATAGAAAACAGCTGCTCTAAATTTAGCGAAATAGACCGCTCTTGGTTATCAAAACATCCTTCATTTTTAAGAGTAAAAAGAAAGATTGACTTCGACTTACCAGTAAGTATACTCCACGCATTTATTTTCTTTGACTGTATGAATAAATGCAATATTTTGTAGACACGTAATCTGTCAGCTCGTTGAACATCTACCACATCATTACTTACAAGCGTTTTTCAAAAGATAATCAGTGTTTAAGCAACTGTCATCTAAATTACGTCATGTCCGTCCGTCTGTCCGCATGTCAAACGCCCATCCTTAATCCTTAATATTATTTATACCTAAAAAGTGTATAATAACGTTTGTTTTTCTGTCTGCTCTACATAAAATTATATACAATACCTACTGACACGACTTTCTCATAAAATTTTTGTTAAAAGTTAACATACATGAGTCTTGTTTACTTGTTTACAGGATAATGATGATACAAACAATACGGACAGTAAAAAGAAAAAGCTCAAAGAAAACTATGTGGAAAGACAACAAAAAGAGATAAAAGACGATAATGATCTTAATAAACAACAAGAAAAGCATATTCACGCGAGTCTTTCACCACGTCCTGCTGCGGTTTCTGTTGATCAAGACGATGTAACAAGTTTTGAAAATCCGTCAGTTTTAACGACGTTGGAAACGGTTCCATCTGCATCCAAACCAAGAAATTTTATTTTAGACGTAAAGGATGGTGTTCCAACACTTAAAATAGTATCTAAAGAAAAGACATATTGCCCAGAAGAAGCGGCCACGGACAGGAAAAAAGAAAAATTTGAAGAAAATTGTATGAACAGACAAGAGAACGAGATTGAAGAACACCATAAAAAAATTACTATACAACAAGAAGAGTATTTTTACTCAAGTATCACGCCACCACGTCCTGCTGTGGTTTTTGTTGATCAAGACGATGTAACAAATTTTGAAAATCCGTCAGTTTTAACGACGTTGGAAACGGTTCCATCTGCATTCAAACCAAGAAATTTTATTTTAGGCGTAAAGGATGGTGTTCCAACACTTAAAATAGTATCTAAAGAAAAGACATATTGCCCAGAAGAAGCGGCCACGGACAGGAAAAAAGAAAAATTTGAAGAAAATTATATGAATAGACAAGAGAACGAGATTAAAGAACACCATAAAAAAATTACTATACAACAAGAAGAGTATTTTTACTCAAGTATCACGCCACCACGTCCTGCTGCCGTTCTTGTTGATCAAGATGACGATGTAACCAGTTTTGAAAGCCCGTCAGTCCTAACGACATTGGAAACGGTTCCCTCTGCTTCCAAACCAAATACTTTTATTTTAGACATAGAAGATGGTATTTCAACGCTTGGCTTATCAAATGAAAAAACATCTTGCTCTGAAGAAGGTGTCAATGGTAACATATTTATTTTCAGTGCCCAGCAGGCCACAAGTGAACCAGGCGATGATAATGTCATTCAAGTTCAGTCATGCAATAGTCGCCCAAAAAAAGGAAGAAAATTAAAGTATGACTCACAAAATAGAATGACACGAAAGATAAATGTTATTCAAAACAAAAGTTATTACACTCAAAAGGGTTCCTTCAAAAAACCTAAAGAGTTTTGCCAATACATGTGCAAATGTGACTGCATAAATACCATAGGGGTAGAAACAGCTCAGCAAGAATTTCAAAAATATTATAGCGTCGATTCTCATGCTGCTCAAAGGGCGTTGATTTGCGCAATGGTCACTGAAGAACCTATAAAACGAAAAAGAGAAAAAATATCTGCTAAAAAAACATGCACGCGATTGTATAAGATTGATGGAAAAAAAGTTTGCAAAATGTTTTTTGTTCACACATTCAGAATATCCAGCGCCAAAATTACGACTGCTTTAAAATGTAAAAAGAGACCAGAAGGAGTAAAAGATTTAAGAGGTAAAGGAGGAGGCTATAATAAAACTAGGCAAGAAATATTAAACGCAGTGATAAACCATGTCCAAAAATTTCCGAAATATAAATCCCATTACCGAAGAGCGCAAACTGAAATGGAATACCTTGCACCACATACTACCATGAAAGTGATGTACAACTGTTATAAAGATGAAACTAGAGAGCATGAGAGAGTATCTGAAGCAACTTACAAGAATATATTTTACACTAATTTCAATTTAAGAAGAAAAAAACTCAAGAAAGATACCTGCAATACATGTGACAAACTAGAAGTGTTAATAAGCAATTCATCAACAGAGACAAAAGAAAATTTGATAAAAGAAAAAAATGAACACTGTGAAAAGGCTGAGACTGTGCGTAAAGCAATGAATAGAGACATTGAACATTCTAAAACTGATCCCGAAACAGAAGTTCTCACGTTTGATTTAGAAAAAACCCTCCCAATGCCAAGAATACCAACAAACATTGTTTTTTATTTGCGACAATTATGGCTGTACAACGCTGGCATATACTCCGGAAAAAGTAATAAAAGTTTTTGCTATGTTTGGGTGGAAGGAGAGGCTGGCAGAGGAGCCCAAGAAGTAGGGTCGTGTTTAAGGAAGCACATCCTAAGTGATCAGTTTTGCAAAGTTAAAAACTTAATTCTTTGGTCCGATAGTTGTGGAGGCCAGAACAGAAATATAAAAATAGTCCTCATGATGAAGTCAATCCTCGAAGAGCATCCTACATTAGAAAAAATTACCCTTAATTATTTGATACCAGGCCATAGTTACTTACAAAATGATAACGATTTTGGAGACATTGAAAAGGGGCTGAAACTGCAACAAAGACTTTATACGCCACAAGATTATATGAAAGTTATGGCAAGCTGCAGAAAAAAAAATCCACTAAAAACCATAAAAATGGATAAAACCGATTTCATAAGCACTGAAGAAATGGAAAAGGCTATTGTAAACCGAAAAAAAGATAGTATGGGTGAGAAGGTAAATTGGTTGAAAATAAGGCAAATAAAGGTAATGAAAGATCATCCATTTAAAATATATGTCAAGACAGGTGTAGTAGAAGAAGAAGAGAGCATAGAAATTGACGTAGAGAGAAGAAAAGGTAGAAAAGGGCACAAATATTTTAAAGACATGGTAAAACCACTTTGGCCAAATGGAAAGCCTGTTTCAGAAAAAAAATTAAAAGATCTAAAATCGCTTTTCCCATATATCCCAAACGATGCCATGTCATTTTACAAAGATCTAATATCTGACGACACGATTGAAGATGACATTGAAGGTTTTGATGGTCATTTAGACTTTGATCCAGAACATATTGAAGAAGAGTAGATTTAGTATCTACCTACTCCATCCTCATTCATCTGTCTGCCTGTCTGAAAGCTGATACATCTGGGGTCTTTATCTTGTTCTAAATTCTTGTAAAATTTACTTGCAAGAAATTATTTTATTTTCTTCTTTCTTTCTCTATTACATTTTACCTGTGCCATTTTACTAGTTTTTTATTTATTTTTATCAATCCTCTATAACATCTCCTGATATAACATGCTGACTTAATATGAAAATTTAAGGGTTTTTTTATTTATACGATAGGAAAACAGTCCAAGGGAAATAAAAATATCGCTTGGACTCGTTTTGCAAAAAGAGAACCTCATATTAATTACTGTCCACATGCATTTTAACCTAATCTTCGAAAAAAAAAAATATTTTGTCTCTTGGACTCGTTATGCAAAATGAAAACATCATATTCATTGAAAGTCTAAGTGCATTTTTCGCTGTACCTTCCAAAATAAATACTTATTTTGTATTTTTATCTTATAACATGTTAAATTACAAATATAAGCTACGATATACATAGATATACTTTCAGTCGATGCAAATGCATATCTCCTACCAATAAAAACGCGTTTATGTCATTTCCCAAAAAACTGAAAATGGCGCTTGGACTCACTATGCATAACTGTATCCATTTTATCCTGCATTAAGCAATATCTTTCTTGCCAGCTCCAACATTGTTGTTACATCCGTCCCATGTGAACGAGCTTTCTCAAGAGCAGGGTACATATATTATTATCAGACCGAAGAACTCGTCTGACCACCTCTAAAGTAGAGAAGATAATGTTTTTAAATAGAAATAGAAATAGATAATGAAAAGAAGGTAGGCTGTTCTTTGTGGCTGGTTGACGAATGTTGACGAACCCGGCCAAGCAAAATTTCTTTGGCGCATAACAATGCCGTCTGACCTTCAAAGGCGTGCTGTTTAAATCATGGATCCAGCATAATTTTCTGCACTTATTTTAGTAGCCTCTTCAAAAGGCGTGAGGTGCTACACACCTCACACATTTGGTCTAAGCATTGCCATTATTCCATAGGAATAGATCTTATACCTTTAAACGAAAAAATCTTGTATGTATATATATATATTTAGGATCTCGTAAACTGATCCAACGATTTTCATGAAATTAAGTATACAGGGGGTTTCAGGGGCGATAAATCGATCTAGCTAGGATTCATTTTCAGAAAAGACGCAGGAGAGAAGTAATTTAAATAATTAAAAATTTTTGCGCCATCTATTGCTGAGTAGTCAAACCCACGAGTTAGCTCTCGTAGAGAGTATTAAATTCCTTGCGAGTTAGTGTCACGGAGAATGCCATCTATTGACCTTCTACGTAAACACTCGAGACAAAAGTTCCGGAGATTTCCATGAAAATTAGTATACAGAAGGTTTCGGGGGCGATAAATCGATTTATATAGCTGGGATATTTTTTTGGAAAATCTATTTTATTAAACATAAACTTATTTTAGCTATTCTAGCAGGTGGCGCTGTTAGTAAGATCGAAAAATATTATTCATATTTCACCATTTTCATCAGTATGTAATTCGTATTTAAATATAATTCCTAAAAACACAATTTACAAAAAAATATACCGAGCAAAGGCCGGTCATACCAGCTCGTGGCATTTAAATTTGGAATTGTTGCTCAAAAAGCTTCTTGCAGTTCACTGTACCTCTTCGGTGACGAGTATGTGAAGATGATAGTTTTGATTTTTACGGTATCCGCTGGATGATGGAGGGCAGATGGGGTCTCGAGCCCCCGTCAACGACTGGGACCACCCGGCCTGGGACTCGCCAATGGGAATACTGGCGGCTTATGACTTAGATTAAGCCCCGTGTTATTGCAAGACGCACTGAGAACGCCTGGAGAAGCATAGAAAAAATCATAGACAATAACCACAGAGTGCAACACTCCCGCTATTAGTATTATGACAGTTTAATTAATTCCGTTCCTCCCAGTATTATATTCCTTGGTTCCTCCTCGTCGAGTTTCGTGAATGTGCTTGTGGGTTTTTCGAGTGATTTTGAGTTATTTTACAACTATTGCGTGTTTCCTACCGACACCGATTTCGTGCGTGATTTATTGACCTTTGCTTTGTTTACTGGACTCGAGTTCGTGCGCGATATATTTACCTTGGTATTGTTTACTGGACTATTGGAACCTTTGCGGCATATAACTATGTCGAAAAGGCAGGGCGAAGTTTTACCGAACATTGGCACGAAAAGAAAAAGACACCCAACTTTTGGCGACAGCGAAAAGTTGACTCTTATTTCTCTGGTGGAAAAGCATTTCGACGTGGTTGAGTCCAAAAAACTGATGCTATCAGCATGCGTCAAAAGGCGGAGGAGTGGCGAAAACTTGCTGATACATTCAACGCCACATCCAGCATCCATTCGCGAGAAGCTACTGTTTTAAAGAATTGTTAAGAAAACTTGAAAAAAAGAGCAAAGCAGGAGTTAACCCAACGAAACCAAAGTTTTATGGCTACAGGTTAATCCAGATCATATTTTGTGTGTATTTTTGGTAATAATTATAACTTTAATACTCTACTTATTGCACGTATGAAATATTTGAAATCATCAATATTTATTTCTTTACTTAGGAGGAGGAGACCACCAAAAAAGCCCAATGAAGACCCTGCTATTGATCGTGTGATCGACCTTATACAGACCAGGGTATCAAGGTTCACAAACATATATGACTCCGATAGTACAAAGAATAGAATACTTATACCCCCACGCCCATAGCCGTCTGCTGCCCATATACTACTACCCTTTGTGTTCACTATCAGCTGTCGTCAATAAATGAT
Organism: Thera obeliscata; assembly: GCA_947578465.1. Classification (NCBI taxonomy): domain Eukaryota; kingdom Metazoa; phylum Arthropoda; class Insecta; order Lepidoptera; family Geometridae; genus Thera; species Thera obeliscata. The sequence goes on along the minus strand of OX387918.1, from coordinate 11,518,331 downwards.
TGTTAACTTTAACCCGTTTTTCCATTAGCTCTCTCTCTAGGCAGGATCCTAACCTCCCTAATTTAGGTAGGGCCTGCCGATCTACCTACCTGACGCGTGGCAACCACTACGTCATGTGGCAGCAAATACCAGCAATTTTATAAAAACACTAGGACTGAAAGTCTTGAGTTACCAATTTAAGCAGGCTTTTGTCAATTATCTTTTTTTTATCAGACCGATACTCAGATGGTACAAGAGATGAAATAGAAAACTTTAGATTGGAGTTCGAACGAGTATGTGATGATGAAAGTTTTGATTTTTACGGCATCCGCTGGATGATGGAGGGCAGATGGGGTCTCGAGAACCCCGTCAACCACTGGGACCACCCGGCATGGGACTAGCCAATGGAAATAATGGCAGCTTATGACTTAGATTAAGCCCCGTGTTATTGATTGCCATCCAGTGCTTATCAATATTAGCTCGGTAAAGCCATGACATAAGGAATTCCGAAGGAACAAACAAAGGTTCAAAAACAAGCATGGCGTTTTCTTGAACAAACAGTTCATCGACGACATACCACATAAGTTCAAGAGAGTATGCAGTATTTCACCACTTCCAGAAGCTACCAGTGTTCCTAGTATAAGTTATAAACAAGATCTTCAAAGCAGAAAACGAATCATGGAGACACTAGAGAGTGAACCACAGAGCAAAGTGATAAAAGCTTTTGCTTCTACGGTCTCCACAGACGATAGAACAAAGATAACACCAAAGTCATCTAAAGATTTAGAAAAAAAAATAACAACTTGTTTGAAGTCACCAAAACGAGCTTCCGTGGTTTTGAAAAAGATTTCTGCGGTCACTAAACCTTACACACCAGAGGGAGCTTTGGGTGTCATTATCGATAGGAAAACTGAGTGTGGAGACGTATAAACTCATGCGGAAGGATTTGTGTAGTCGAGGATCGGAGGTCGAGTACAGAGTCGACCAGCAAGAATACCAGAGGACCCGAATTAGCTTTGCCGATTTCATTTTCGGTACAAGAATAAAGCATGGTACAGTCGGCGACGGGAGACTACGTACCAAGCGGCAACCACGCACCGTCTTAGTGTATAGTTGGTATTACCTTTTTAATTGACACTGGTGCCAATGTATCCGTTTTACCTGTTAATAAAGTGCATCCCACTCCCACCCGACGTCGCGAGTGTAAGTACAAACTTATTGCAGCGAAAAATACAGAAATAAAAACGTATGGAACTACAGTGTTGGAATTGAATTTCGGGTTGAGAAGAGCATTTATTAATATTTGTCTGTGTCTTTATTTATTTATATTATTTGATTCTACTTAAATGTTTTGTGTTTTCATAATCCATTAGGATGAGGTAATTAGGTACAAACAATGCTTTCATACATTTGAATTTAGTATTTTTTCTAATCATCATTTTAGGTAATTACTACATCCTAATAAGGTTTAATTTTAGGCACATAGGAGACATTCCAGATAGCTTGTTAGCTGCTTATTACATCAGATGTAACTTCAAAATCAGATGTAAAATCAGATCACTTGTAACAGCCAAGATAGATTCTATCTTGGCTGTTACAAGTGTTCGTCTGAAGTCTAATTGCAAACAAAGGGTTTCCGCCAAAATTGCCCCAGTCCCGGCGCAAAAGAATTGTATCTCAGATTTTAGATACTTATTAGTAGAAACAATATCAGGTGTCGCTATTTCCTGATTTCGTGGCTAACATGTTTTTTTTTACCCAGAGAAGTTTCATAGGCGCTACATGCAAAAATGACACTTTTTAGGAAAAACTTCATGTTACTGTGTGTAATTGACATTGAATTGGCAAAAAACTAATAAAACACATCATATAAACACATTATCACATATGTAATATAATGTACCTGACCTATGCCATTTTTTTAAAAACTTCATTTTACTGTATTAATTCACTCATTAACAACACAAACGTGCGGGTAGTTGCAAAAAATGAATATAATACGTACACACTGATACGACTCGTGGTTGGTTCCTCCTGATTTATTTTGTTTTTACGGCGACTTGGCATTAATCCCTGGACTTTTGATTTTTCTTGTGATATGGCAGACAATTGTGTTTTGTGTACACGGTCACTTCGGCGACTTCGAAGACATGTTCTATTTGGACATTTTCTTCAATCACGTCGAGAATTCGTGGTACATATTATACGTGCTATTGAACCGCCCCAAGAGGTATGTTTAAAAAACTATTCCATTTAAACAAAGTATTTATTTTAACACAATGAATATATGCATAGATATACGCTAATAATTACTGTTTAAGTAAAAGAACGCATTGAGCGCGCTTTAAATGACTGAGTATTAAGTTCTTAATGCACACTTTTAGTTTAGGAACGTAGTGGTACCTGTACACCTATTACACTTAACTCCGATCATTTATAACCAAGTGCGCGCGGAGTAAATAATAGTTGAAAATGCGTTTCATTGTTAACAGGTTCCATTCGACGGTACCCGATCAATATGGTCAACGAACACTGGGAAGTTGCGCCCATGTTATAAGCGTAATCTATTATCTGGGATGGGCTAGACACAATGATCATGAAATAGATCATCCAGCTATAGGCCTAGATTCGATATTGATTGATTTAGATACTTGAAACATGTATGAATAAACTTATGTCGTCTTTGTTCCTCAATAACAACATTATGTACTAGGGTATATGTGTGTGTTTTATTCATTTTTTGCCAATTCAATGTCAATTAGTACAGTAACAAGTAGTTTTTCCTACAAAGTGTCATGTTTACATGTGGCGCCTATGAAACTTCTCTGGGAAAAATAACCATGTTAGCCACGAAATCAGGAAATAGTGACACCTGATATTGTTTCTACTTATAATTATCTAAAATCTGAGATACAATTCTTTTGCGCCGGGACTGGGGTTTTTTTCTATGGCCCGTGGCGGAAACCCTTTGGCGTCTTTGGAAAGCTGAAGCAATTGCTAGTTTTATACAGCATATGAAAAACGATTCGGGTATTCACAGTGCAAATAGCAAGTAAGCAAACAACGTTTCAGGAATATGGGCTTACCATCTTATCTTTTGATATGATCGTAGGGGAATCTCTTAACATAAATAACTACTTCGTGGTAATAAATGAAGTGTTCTATGCCGTATCATACCGTCTGTGTTTCAAAATAGTTTGGGTCGCTAACCTAACCACATTTATAATATAAATGTGATAAACATGGGAATATTTTCAGTGGATTTATGAAGCCGATAAATTTCATGGTAAGTTAAGAATATTACACAAAATAACAAGAGAACACGTCGACCCAGACAAAATAATAAAATGCGGGTAAAACACGCAGCACAAGTTTTCAGTCACAGCATAGCTGTAGCTGCCGATAATTTGGTCGCAAGAGGTGATCTTCCTTCGGAATGCCTAGATATAATTCCTTTTATTTTTACTTGCATGCATCAAGTTTTTCTGCACCGTGCCGCAAAATAAATAGAGCGGCTGTCAAAAGAAATTCTGCTCACCATGAGCTTTGGCAAAAGGCTCAACATTGTTATCTAACAAATATTGTTTAATGGCATTGGAACCAGCACAACTTCCATTATTGGCCCCTACATTCTGTGGGCCCTCACGTGTGGCGGGAATCGGCCCACCAATACAGGTTTTCTGTCAATGTTTGGGCTGGTATCCACGGCGACGATATCATCGGACCAGTTTTTATTAACGGCACGTTAAATGGTCCAAAATTTGTGGAGCTCTTGAGGGCACTGTATCAAGGTACATGGAAAAAGTTTCCATCCGCCGGTACCAACAATTATGGTATCATAGTATAGGATCCCGCTATAGAAGGACCTTCACCGAGCTGGTTATTTAACGAAACGTATTTTATATTTAATTAAACATGCCAATAAAGATATTCTTTAAGGGTTGCCTATCAAATTTCAGTCCAGGATATGATTAATTAATAATTTAAAAAAAAATGTTTTTTAAACTTTCCACCGGTTTGTTTATTAGACAAATTCTATACCAATCGAAAGTATAGACCCCATAGAATATGCAAACGTTAGGTTGCCTATTTTTTTCCGGTCACAACTCTCGGGTAGCCAGGTATAAACAGGTAAATCGATACTAGCATTTTGCACCGGTATGTTTATTGAATAAAAATACTGGGGTCTATACTTTCGATTGGTTTAGAATTTGTTTAGTAAACAAACCAGTGGAAAGTTTTTTTTTTTTAATTATTAATTAGTCATAATTATCCTGGACTGAAATTTGATAGGCAACCCATATAGAATATATTTATGGGCATGTTTAATTAAATATAAAAAACTTTTCATTAAATAACCAGCTCGGTGAAGGTCCTTCTATAGCGGGATCTTAGACTATCAGTTAGACGGTGCACCAGCTCATTCGGTGCTACCAGCAAGGCAGCGGCTTAACTTAATGTTCGATGAGCCGTGGATCAGCCGTTATGGGCCCTGTCCGGCTCTAAAAGTAGGTAGCCATAAAGAAATTATGCATGTTTAGAGCATTATTTAACAAAACGCACGGTCTCGAGATTCTGTTTAAAACTTATTTATAGGTACCTAGTGATTTGAGGGAGCACAACCTTCCCATGAATTACCTGCTGTAAAACTTGCAATGCGATGACTGTTCGTAACTGATATACAGGATAGGTATAGGATAGAAAAGTAGTAGTTCTTCTTTTCTTTCTTTCTTCTTCTCACAATACTATACTACTCAACTACTCATGTAATTTCAACCTGCTATTTTGCAAAAGCACCTTCAATATACCTGCTTTTGATATGCTTCAAATCAAAACAGGCAAGAATAAATCGAGAAACACATCCGTGGATAGAAAACCAACACCAGCTAAAACAACATCAAAGTAAGTTTCATCGCTAATCAGTGTTTTTTTCGGAGTTCGATCATAGTTCTGTTGATGGATAGCATCGCGTTTATAGCGTTGCGTTGCATTGCGTTGTAGAAAAAGCAAATAAACCGTTTGCATTGCGATGATAAGCCCCTGATTAATGAGTGAATAAAATCGCGGTATTGTATCGATACACTAGAGAGTTTTATCGACGAGCCACCACGGAATACCACGGTTTTACTCGCTCATCGATCAAGGGATTTAGTAAGAACGACATCACATTGTATAGTAGACTGCGTTACACTCAAATAGTAATGAAAGCCTCATATTCATTACACAAAAATAAACAGTTTAGTTTAATTGATTTTCATTTTCTTACAGAAAAAGGAAGTTGAACACACCCATCAACATCAATGAAGGACATATTTGGCTTGAGCCGAGGAGCGAAGCAAAAGAGCGAACATCTTATTTCGTGAACCGTGTAGCTAACGGCAACGAAAGGCGCACGTCAGAAATGGAAGGTGAATACACGGTAGATCTTAAGGTCTACAGAACCAGCGACATCGCGGGGGCCGACTCTCTTGACGCTTGGAGGAAGGCGCTTCTGCGTTTAAAACTTCAAACACGAGACGACAGCGATCAATGGAGATCGCTTCAACGCTTCATCCGCCACGCGGACAATGTATTCGAAGAAGACGCGAAGTTTTATAAGGATCATAATAACAACGTGTACAATACATATAGCATAGGTATTTAAATCAGATATTTTTTTTCATTCATGACGCCATGAAGCCACGAACTTCGGTAAAAGATTACAAAAATCATCATTATCTACGTACGCAAGTAATTATTGTTGTCGTATTTTACACAAACTTATCGCAGGTTATTGAACTTACGGCTAACTATCAAAAACTCTCTATGACTTGTTGAAGGCGAACAGAAGTGTGGTGCAAAAAGATGAAAACAGACGATTCCAACCCACCACAACAGCGAAGAGTAGATCCTAATCGGCGGTGATAGAGAAAACCCTGTACATACGCACACACACTTGCTTTTCATCTCTTAGTACTAATATTATATAGAGGATTTTTTTTTTAAAGTTTTTAATGTATAAACACAAAACACAGTGGTGCCGATTTCAAAAATTATTTCACCATTGAAAAGCTACATTCACGTTGAGTAACATAGGCTATATTAATGTGTTTAAAAAATAAATGTCCACCCGTGCGAAGCCGGGACAGGCCGCTGGTTCTATATATTTCGATACATATCTTGTTTTTTATTGTGTGGTCTATATTGTTTAGCCCAGCGTATGCAAGTGTATGTCAATAAAAGCTTTGTGGTTGAGAAATAAATAAGTAACATGTGTACATAATAATAATATCTAAACGATCTGCTGATAGCACAACTGTTTCTTGTGTATTTTGTACATTTTGTAAATATTTTGTTTAATTGTAAGTTTCTTTGTGTAAATAAATGTGTAAGAAATAATATCTAAAAAATTAAATATTGACTTACAGACAAACAATAGGTACTATGGGCTATTATTGACAACATAATAAAAAATATAGGTATTTGGGTGAATCAACTTTTAAGGCACTCCTTTTGTGTCCCTGGCATTGAAATAGCAATAAAATCTGTATTTCATTTTAAAATATGGTTATTTTTATGTTAACATAAACTTAGATCCTTTGCTAACTCGCTAGTTTAATCTTTTTATGAAGGTTTAAGAAAAAAAATTGATATTTTTGTGGTAACTCAGCAGAGCTTATGCACTATCCATACAAAAAATATGTGTCCCCACGCCTAGGCGTCAATACAATGAAAGACGTTTCTTAAAAAAATTGTATGAATGGACAGGATTTTCACACAATATTATAATTCACAATGAGATAAACTTACATATAAAGTTAACATTTATAAAAGTTTGGCTTAAATTATATATTTTACATGCACCTAAGCTTTTGTCCTGAACTTTGATCAAAACATCAGCTCCACAGAGTTACTGATAAAAATTCATGACCGTTATCAAGAGATGGCGCCTAGCTTGGTGTCATCTAAGGCGATTATTGTCTAATATTTTATTGGTATGATCCGATAAGCCCTACCACACATTACCCGCCCCTGAGTCTGCGATAAGCTCTCAGCTGGTGTGCGTGGGTTTATTGTCGCTCTACAGCGTTACGGCGGGAATCTTGGTAAGTTTTTAAAAGATTTGAATTTTATTAGGTCAGTATGCTGCCTATGATGTCTGATTTCAAGGTCATGACAAAAGTTTTGGTGATTTTTGGTTGTGGAATTAATTGTGATATTTTTTATTGAAATTTTCCCTAGCGTTACTGATAACGCCGGATAAATTTTCTCTTGAGTTACCGGTAACGCCAGAGAATGTAGGGCAAATTAACATTGCGACTTGGCATTAATGTGGATAGTGTGGATGTTAATCTGCGTCTAACTTGGGTTTCTAAGATATTATTAATATAGTTTAATAGTTCAAGGTTTGTGCTACATAATTCAAAATGCCACTAAGTGCAGCAGAAAAACAGAAGCGCTATGTAGAAAGACTAAAAATTAATAGAGAAAAGTATGAAGAAGGGAAGAAAAAACACCGAGTTTGGAACCATAAAACAAATAGATTTAACTCCTAAAGAAAAACATAATGCGAAAAAGACACTCGAGATTGTTGCAACAAACACCCCCTGAACAGACTCCAGATTAGATAATTTGGAAGAATTGAATGGAACTCCACCAGCGACGCCTCCTCGAGATCCTCTACGAGCTAAGGATACGTCACTGCAAGCAAGATACCCTCCACTGCAATCAAGAAACCTAACGGCACGGTCAAGAGACCCATCACCAAAATCAAGCGACCAACCACCACGATCAAGAACCTTATCATCGCGATCAAGAGACCCACCACCAAAATCAAAAGACCTACCACCTCGTGCAACAGATACACAACCACGAGTACTAACTACGCCACCAAGGGCTAGTGCTCTTCCACTTCACATATCTTAAGCAGAAGCAGGGCGGAAGAAAGTTAAAACGAACAGGTCACGGGTGAGTAGAGAAAATGCAAAACTTAAGCAAAATAATGAGAATTTGAGACGAAAGTATGAAAAATTTAAGAAAGATAATCAAAGACGAATTGACTGCGAAATTAACGATACTGAAAAAACGGAAGATCTGAAGGCACACAGTTCTGAGCAGTGCTATAAATAAAACATTAATAAAAAAAACAAAATCTAGAAAAGAACGAGAGGTAATAAAGAAGATTTTCTCAACTGTAGAAATAAAAGATTCACGAATGAAGAAAAAGATACTTATGGAGACATTAGGCATTGACAAAATTCTTAGAAGAAAAGACTATACGAATAAAAACACTATTTTAAGGAAGAAAATAATGGATTTTTATCTGAGAGATGATATTTCACGTGCTACAGCTGGCAAAAAAGAAACGCTCACAAAAACAGAAGTGAAGGAACAAAAAAGGTTTATGTTGGATTCGATGAAAAATCTGTTCAATAACTTTGTAAAAGAGAATCCTGAACTTCGTTGCTCTTACTTTTATTTTACGAGAAACAAGCATTTTTATGTCAAAAATGCTTCTGTCGCCGCTAGAGACACGTGTCTTGCAAAATACACACGAACTTTATTCATAAAGCAAAAACAAAAGCACTGAAAAAAAATAATGTAACTGGCACTGATGACCTAAACATCCTCATTGAGTCAACTGTTTGCAATGCGAACTTGAAAGATTGCATGTACGGCAAATGTAATTAGTGTGAGGCACACTGATTACATTTTTTCAAAACAAATTGTTATTGTAAGGAAAAATAAAGTATACAACCACTTGGACAGAATGGGTTAGAAAATAACAATAATATAAATATATACAAGATGGAAAAAACATGAAAGCTATAAAAAATGTGAAAGAAGACTAATCTGAAGAAACATTTACAAAAAAAAATCATGTGTTTAATATAATATAGTCACAATTTCACAACTTTGAAGATTTAAAATTCTCAGGCGTTACTATTTTTCTCTGGCGTTACTCAAATGTCCCTTAATTTATCTAATGTATTTTGAAGATAACTCTCATAGTCATTGATTTTGTTTACAAAAAGCGTTTAATTAAAAGTCTCCAAGACTCATGTGTATTGTAGGAATAAGAATAGTGTGTCTGATTATGCTGTTTTGATATTTATTCTAAAGTTAAGCATTGAAAATTTTGCACAGTAACGCAATGGACCAATAATGGTCTCTATTTCATGTGTTAGTGATAAAAAACATTATGAATAAGTTGGAAATACTAAATAAAAGTACGAATAAATGGTTAACATAGTTGTTGTATCATATTTTTTCGTTTATTTCATGTTATTGTATTTACAAAAAAGTAACGCAATGGATATTTTAGAGCCACACTCGTCACCTATTCTAAAAAAACTCGTTTAAATTAGCTTAGATTTCGTGCCCCGCTTCAAAACCTAAAAATAGATGAAATTGTGCAAATGTAACACTAATCATTTCATCATATTTCGAAAATTTATTTTTTAATTTTATCTTTTCAAAATGTCGTCAAAGGAGTGTCTTAAAAGTTGATTCACCCATTTTAATTTCCAAACCAGATCAAAGCTGGATATTCTGCAGAAGGAATATTTATTACAACTAGAATAAATCAATATAACTTTTGAAACTATCATGGTTTTAACGCTATTTTTATGAAACAACGGGATATTTTCCATGATTTAATTTTGTTGAGTTGACTTTCGATATTTCGGCACAGTTGCATGCACCATGATCACGGTTGAACTCATCATGGTAAATATCCCGTTGTTTCATAAAAATAGAATAAATCATTTTGCAAAATGAAAAACTTGAGCCAAATAAGTCATAGGTAGCCAGGAATTGAACTCGGTACCTCAGCTCTGCAGTCGAGAGGCCTAGCCACTAATGTATTCTGAACGGTGGAAATAAGCTCATAGATTGAAAACAACAAAATGCTTGTCTGTGTGCGTAATTAGTCTGCTATTATAGTCGTTGCCAAATAAGATGGCAAAAGAGGTCATTTACCGACCTTTAATACGTTAACGTAAAATCAAATAAAAATATCGCTTATTCTGTCGCTCACCATACAAACCTAACGAAAACGGGTATCGCTAAGAGTCTCGTGGTACATACCTACAAGACAGCCGCACTGCGCAAAATACTTATCCATGAGTCAAGTACCTATAATAGAAAAATGCGAAATAGCCATAGGATTATTGAGCGAAGATGCGCAAAAAAGCAGGAATAAGGACGTAAGAAACTACAGGGAGCGATTTTCCACCATATGCTACATCACTAGACAATACGTTAAATATATAAGGACACACAAACAAATTCCAAATTAAAGAACGGTTTCTTGATGGCTGAGTCTTCTTTTCTCCTTGCCTCGCGGCCAAGGTCTGCTGTCAGGAAGAAGCCGACTACCTAGGCGACTATTTCCGACCAATTCAGCTGGGCTTTGGTTCGCGAGGCGGTTGTGAGGCCGCAGTACATTCTTGGAGGTAATTTTGAAAGTTGATATTAAAAACGCATTCAATTCAGTAGACAGGGGCGCTTTGCTAAAAGAAATTAAAGAAAAAAATCCCGAAATTTACCCGTTTCTTTGGCACACCTTCTAAATTCATTTACCGGAACCATGTTATTTCGTCTGCTGATGGCTGTCAGCAAGGTGACCCTCTTTAGTCCGACCATATTTAGCCTTGCTATCCAACCAATTGTTCAACGTCTCCAATCCAAGCTCAACGTTTGGTATTTGGATGACGGAACATTAGGTGGTGACGTAGACACAGTTTTTGACGATCTAAAATTCATCACAGATGAATTTCGGCATATAGCTTTAGAATTATTTTTTTCGAAGTGCGAACTATTTATTTCCGATGGATGTGAACTAAGCAGATCTGCTGGACAAGATAAAAAAAAGTGAGTTCTATTCGCATGCAGCATAGTTCTATAGTTCCTGATACATTTTAGGAATAGTTCTGGCCTGAAAACCTGAAAAAACCATGAAATTTTACTTTATTGTCTCAATCTTTTTTGGACTCCTAAAACTCCGTCGTTTCTCAAAGGTATTATTAGAGCTACAACTTAAAATTTGATTCAAGCCAAGCATTCAAGAACTCACGGCAAAAAGCCAGCAGAGCAAGGTTGAAAGTTTAAATTATTTATTTCATAGTCTGAAACAGTGTGCAAAAGCTAGAACTCAGTTGTCTAGCTACGAAAATATTGCTGATAATGATTGGAACGTTCGTGAAGAATGGAGAGGATTACACTAAAACGTAAAACCGATGGATGAAAACGACCACTCACTTAACAAAAAGCGTGCGAAACCAACATGTTTTGATGATTGTCCTGAGTGGGATTTCATTAAATATTCAAAAACTGCCCACGCACCAGTTCTTTTAAACGGAAACATCGCAACGAATAAATAATGAATATTTAAATCTAACTTCAACGTGTTCTTTTGATTCAATTTTCTAAGCTTTTCTTGGTGGACTGTTAGCAAATAAAACCTACTCTGAGAATTTGAAATCATCTCACTGTCCTATCGTTAAAATAGCACAAAGTGTAAATGAAAAAAAAAAGCACTATGTATAACACTATGTTCAACGGGCAAAAATATTAACAAACATCATAATTTTTCAAGGCACCGCTACGACCTTTATGAGAAATGTAAAGCAATTAGATGCGGAATGCAACGCTGCCCATTTAGCTTAGTTCCTCTTTGAAAAAGAGCCTAGTTATGAGTCAAGTCGCTCGCTTAAAAATAAAACGAATTAACTCAAAAATCGGGTTTTAGAGGTTTTATCATAAAACGCATTATTTACCTGCAAAGAATAGGTAGCATTCGACAGGCGCTCGATTCTGAAGCGCCCTACTCACACATCTGCAGGGGCAATCTAGGGTGTAGGAGTGGGGATGACCCTTAATTGCATCCTTAATTGTGATGTTTGTAGGCATGCAGGGGCAATTTGGAGGATTGGCCCTGCGGCAGGGCGGCAGGAGCGCGAGACCATCCTTGATCCCTAAGTCGTCCCTGCCGTCGCTGCGTGTGTAGCGCGATTGGGGCAATTTCTCAGTCTGTCAGTATCTGTCACACGGAGTGCACGTATACATAGCGTACAATCAAAATGGCGGCCGACAACGAACGTGAAGTTTGGACGCGAATTATAGAAGTTTATAAAGACCGACCGCGACTCAAGGCAGCAAACATTCACACTAATGTTTGAAATTTTTGGGGAACTCGAAACCAACATGGATCTGCCGGCTTTCAAAAAAAAATTTGTAAATATGCGGACATCCTTTTTTCGAGAGTTAAAAAAGGTAGGTACGTATTTTTAATTAAGTAATGATTATTTAAAATTGTGTTTTGAATTTATTTTTTTAGTAGGTTCATCATTTATATATCATTTATCTCCTTTGTTTCACCAGATAATATTCCTGCAATGAATCCGGAAGAAATTAGAACGTTTTAACAATTGGCCCTTGCAGCGAATTGCCGATCCTAACAGATTATACGAGACAGAAGTTATACTTAAATGGCGAAGTGAGCTACTAAAAGACCAGCCTGTACAGCTAAGCTACTTCATTCCACTGCGTGATCCGAAACCACCCAAAAATCTTGATACGGTTTACCACATACAACTTCCAGATCCTCTATCGAAGGGAAATAATTATTTAGATGTTGGTGATTTAATTAATTCAACCATGGCACCATTTCCTATCCAAGATTCAGCGCTTGGTAACTTTTACACTAACTTTCATAAGAACAGAATGAAAAAATTACCTGCTTGCATTAAAAGAGCAAAGAAGCACTGTCGGGGCTGGGTAGACGCATTGCTCAATCAAGAAACCACTGAGTCAGAAGCCCAAACATATAAATCTGAAACTGCAACAGGCTTGGACGAAACTGAAACAGGACAAATGGATGAATCAGAGCTAAAAGATAATGCGCTTCTGAAAACTACCATTTCACTGCGAAAATACTAATATGTTGGGGGTTTATACTTTTTCCATAAACCCACGTGTGTTATAGCGCATGCTATAGACTAGTATTGGCGTATAGATAGTGCAATTCACGAAGACGCGCCCCTCGCGGGGTGCGGGGAGTTTGCTCCGAGCGGCAGTCGCGAACCGTAGTCTATTCATTGTAGTGTGCGTGTGCACTCATAGGTAATTAGTGTGTACCGATAACACTCAAACATTGACGGAAGCTTGCACACATATACTATAAACCTTTAGGAGGAATAGTGGGGCGCGCTTTCGTGAATTGCACTATCTATAACGTTTATTTGATGTAAGTCGAGTTTTTCTGATTGTACAGGGTGGGCCTTGGAGTTTTGCGAATTTAAAAACGCTATAGCGTTGGAACGGGCAAGGCAAGCAAGCAAGGCGCGGGAGGTGGGGATGTGTAGCTCGGTTCTTGGAAATTCAGTCGCGATGGAGAACTACACGGGTGAACAGCGTGCGTTCTGTGTAAAAAATTATTACGAAAATGCCGATTCGTGCGTTATTGTTCGACGTTTATTTCGCTCTCACTATGGATTGCATACGAACGACTTAAAACGGTGTCCTAGTGAAAGTTTGATTAGGGCGTGGGTCAGAAAGTTCGAGGCTACCGGTTCGACCCTCAATCAGAAACCTAAGGGACCCCAAAAGACAAAAAGGTCGGAGGAAACCATAAACGAAGTTGGAGCTTCCGTACTACGCAATCCTGGGCAATCAACTCGCAAGCGATCAGCTGAGCTCTCTGTATCAAGAACGACTTTGCGTCGAATTTTGAAGAAAGATTTAAATTTGCACCCTTATAAACTTCAACTATTGCAAGATTTGAAGCCGAATGATCACAATTTACGACGTCATTTCGTCGAAATAATGTTTGAGCGTTTTCGAAACTTTAACAATATTCTTTTTTCAGACGAAGCCCATTTTCATTTAAATGGGCACGTTAACAAACAAAATAGTCGTTATTGGGCCTCAGACAATCCATGCTTAAAACACCAAACGCCATTGCATTCGAAAAGTGACAGTTTGGGCGGCTATTTCGGCACACGGATTCATCGGACCCTTTTTCTTTGAGGATCAGCGAGGGAATTCTGTGACAGTCAATTCTGAGCGATACATAGCCACGTTACGCAATTTTTTTTTACCGCAGCTGTCAGAATTTCAGGGTTTTATCAGTGCGACATGGTTTTAACAAGATGGCGCCACATGCCACACCTCAAACGAGAGTTTGGCAGTCGTAAAGGGGATGTTTCCTGAAAAACTGATTTCGCGCCGAGGTGACATTCCATGGCCACCTAGGAGTCCAGATTTAACCCCACTTGACTTTTTCTTGTGGGGATACATGAAAAGTAGAGTCTACAGTAATAATCCAGCCCCGATTGCCCAGTTGAAGGCCAATATATGCAGAGAAATGGCCGCTATTCCGCGCGCCATGTGCGAAAGAGTTTTTGGTCGAGATTCGAAGAGTGTTTGCAGCGCGATGGTGCTTATTTGGAAGATGTGATTTTTAAAAAGTAAACTTCCCAAATGTTAACTTTAATTAAAATATAAATATGTTTAAGTATTATTTTTGTTTTTTTTTTATGAATTTTCCAAATTTGCAAAACTCCGAGGCCCACCCTGTACATTGCCTACTACAAAGTTTTTAACACAGACTTTAATTTAAGTTTCTTCCAGCCAAAAAAAGACCAATGTGACGTGTGTGTTGCCTACGTCAACTCTAATGAAGAACAAAGAAAAGAAATTGAAGAAAAGTATCAGAAACACTTGAAAGAGAAGGAAGTTAGTAGTAAGTAGTAGTAAACTTAGTAGAAAGGAAAAGCATATCGACCGGGAAAACGTAGACAAAGATAATATCGTCACCATTTACGATTTAGAAGCAGTGCTACAATGCCCTAGAGGTGACACGTCAGCATTTTACTACAAGTCAAAGTTGAATAGCTATAACTTGACAATAAGAGAGCTAACGAATAAAAATGACAAGAAAGAAGCATATGACAATGTACATTGCTATTTCTGGACGGAGTCAGACGCAAAACGAGGGGCTATTGAGATAGGAACATGCATTTGCGAATATCTTAAGGAATTGTCAAAATCATGTGTGGAAGGACACACTAAGGCAAGAATATAATATTCTATTCGGACAATTGCTGTGGACAAAACAAAAATAAGTATATGGCCACGTGTATCTATATGCTGTGCATTATCTGAACATTAATAACATAACCCACAAATTCCTTATTAGAGGACACACATAAAATGAAGCCGATGGTGTGCATAGCCTAATTGAGAGAGAAGTAAAGAAAAACTTGGAACACTGAGGAATACGCTCAGAGAGAAAAAATAGGCACTATCCACCACAAGTGCCAACTCTGGATTTTGGGATGTCACGTTTCTTTTGCGTGTTAGTAATACTTCTTTTATTTCAGGAAATTCCTAATAACTGGGAGATTTTTTCTGGAGTTGAAGAAATGGTCGAGGCCCCAGCGTCCCAAGCACTGCCAAGTGCTTCCGAAGCGCAAACTGGTCAGGCATATTACATAGTTTCGCACAACACAGGAAATCAAGCTCTATGTATAATATAGATGAGATAATAAATGAAAATCAAATAGACAAGGAAGACGTTTACAAAGACGGGTCAGAAGAAGGAGAATCACTGTGCTATGTTAATTTCTTTAGAGGGAGTTAAGAAATTTGTTAATTACTAATCCACGGAAATAGAGCGCAATTTAGTATTTCCATACATTTTGTTTTGTTTTAATAAAGTTGCCCGTACCAGGGGCGCGCCCGATGACATATAAGTGTGGCCTGCGCCTTATAATTAATGATCAAACGAACTTACCCTTACGTTACCCTTAAGTTCGATCACAATTATGTGAACAGCTTAATTCGATGATTACTATTGTAGGGTTACTATACCACCTTCCTGTAGAATAACTTTATAATACGATACTCTACAGCCTGAGGATAAATAATAAGCCATTATAGTGCTGATATACCTTAGTATTGCTGTAGAAAGTCTGTTTATGCAGCTTCTGTGCTAGTTGGGCAAGATTGCGCAATGGACATTGAAAGAGATTGTGTCACAGGGTCAGTTTTGAAAAGATTGGCAATCCAGAGCAAGACTTGGAATTCTTTCTCAGGTTTTGAAACAGAGTTTCAAAAGGCGTTTTGGGGAATTGCACAACTAGAACAAGCTAAATATAAGCTTATTCATTCGTCGTGGGGTCCAGAATCACAATAAAGATAAGTGAACATTTTAGCAATCAGATAAATTCAGTCCGCTCATTAATTATTCCGTGGAGCGAAAGTGAAAAAGTTAATTCAATTATGAAACACTTTTCAGTCAAAATACTGTTGCTCTGGTTTACACGAACGGTTGAAGCCACTATATCCGCAGCATCTGATTTCTTAGACCGTATCAAACGCCACATCGTATGCGAACCGAAAGAAGTTACGAACTTTTATGCAGTGAGGGAAAGGACGTAGAAATAGGTAGTGGAAATTACTCAAGATGGAGTCATTGGGTCATCTTGAACATTGCTGCCACCAACCCAAAGTCCTTCTCCGCTATTTTAAGGAGTTGGGCTGGCTGGGGTAAGGGTTAGCAGGGGGACAATGCACAATACACCCCATCGCGGGACGTCAGTGCAGATCTTATTCCCCCAACACAATTAGAATTAGAATTAGACTCAAGATGGAGTGGAAATAATTCGATGAACTTCACACAGGCAAGGCAAGGTTCAAATTATGGACGTGGACGGGGTCGCGGACGTAGTAATTATAGAAGGAATCATAGAGGGTCTACGCCAGCAATAAAATGGGAATGGTCTAAGGGTGGTACAACAACAGGTAACGAGACCAATTCGACAAGTACGCAGGTACATACATAGACAACAAACGAGTTCTTCCAAACAGTTTCTTTTGTTACTTGATTTATAAAAAAATACGGGTT
Organism: Thera obeliscata; assembly: GCA_947578465.1. Lineage (NCBI taxonomy): Eukaryota > Metazoa > Arthropoda > Insecta > Lepidoptera > Geometridae > Thera > Thera obeliscata. Next base: position 11,501,461 of record OX387918.1, on the reverse strand, counting down.
TGATGCATTATTATTAATACTCTATACTTTCCCCAGTCGGTACGTCAACTTGCTCATTCTTTTTTTGTGCGCGGTGACAATTGCACGTTGCATCTGAGCATCATGCCGAAAAGAGGTGCACAATATCGAATTGAGAAATAGCAAAGAATATAAGAAAGCTTCAAGAAAAGGAAAAAAAGCGAAAAAAATATTACTCCGATTGATTCATCATGGAATGATGAAGGCTGGTAAAAATCGTTTGGAATGTTCTGGGATTGACTGCGAGTCAGTAACGTTGTCATTTGCCAAATCTTAATAAAAAATGAAAAATGACCAACCATGGCATCGGGGTTGACTGCGAAGTCTCCAACGATGACCTTGCAGAAAATACATACAAACTAAAACAGTTGTCATGTGCCTCTGCGAAATCGATAGATTTTTTCAAGGTACCTAGGTGCCGACACTTTTGTTTCTTCACAACCTAAATTTGCAATCAGTATTTTTAGGTAACGGTAACTAAACCACACCATTTTCCTCATAATAATGGTCAGCAATTACAGGAGAAAACCGGATAAAGCGTCCTATTCAAAATAAACGCTAAAAGCAGCAGTAAGATCAGTCAGAAATGGTGACCTAAGTGGCTACAAGGGCTGCACAAATATTAAGATTCCTAGAATGAGTATTATGGAACACATCAAAAATAAGAGGACTAAATCAGAGTAATAACGGTAGAGATGGAAACCAATTTCAGCGTGGCAATCCCGCTAGTGGTAACCTAAACCTCAAATTTTATGATTTATGTAGCCCGGTGGCCTGGCAGTACAAATGATAGTTTCATCTACAACAGCAGTGCTATTAAGCAAAGAATAGTGGAGTAATAATTATTATTATTATGTGCCCTCCGGGTCCCACTGCTGGGCAAAGGCCTCCCCCCATTCCTTCCAGACATCGCGATCCTGGAGTAATAAAAGAAATTATTTTTGGTAGAGCGCGTAGTTAGCAATGTGCTTTTAACACCATTTTTGTCACCCAATTCAACTCCCCAAGAAAACTACAACAGAAGTCAAATGAAAACCATAAATACTGTGGAAAAGTTTTTTGGTGTTTGGAAAAGAAGATTTCCCTGTCTTCAAGTGTGAATGGGTATCAAGGTTGATACAGTTGTATCTGTAATATGTGCATGTGCAACACTGCATAATATAGTATTATTGATAGACGACTTGATGCCATTGAACTGGAATGACATGAGTATACCTAATGATGTTGCACCGAAAGTATAAACCATAACAGCAATGGTTTTATAGTGCGACAAGCTTTGGTTAAAAGGTTTTTCTTATAATATTAAAAATCTGTAAATAATCACATTTTTATTATAAACTAGTTACCTATTTTACCATATATATAACACAAAACTGTTCACTTATATCTTGCCATGGATTTACGCAATCAAATTTACGCAATCAAAATATTGTTGTAAATGAACAATAAATAATACCCCTCTATGATCCTCCTCATTAAATGAAATGCATTCGCAACAATTTAATCACAAAAAATCTGACATATCAGTCAAAAGACAATTTGAAAAGAACAACAAAAGGAAAATCCTGGATACAATGTATACCATTGATACCAAAGCTTACGGAAAATCACGTAATACCTAGCAAAATGTCCAAGATGAAAGTAAAATACGCCACGCAAGTTTTCAGCCGAACTGTGTCAACTAATATGGTATATTTTCAGGTAAAATGTTGTTTAAGGTTTAAGTCTGTTCTAGTACCCTTAAGAAATGTCCGTAATAATATCTTACGACGGTGTCGATTATATTTTCGGGTGCGCGGCGGACATTTCGAAAATTTTAAAATTTAAATTGCATATAGTGAACTACGTGGAGGTTTTAAAACTTAATTTGTGATTACTTGGTAACAATACCATAAAGTTAGTGTTGCATTGTTGATATTCCTCATCTTATTCATTATTGTATAAGTAACGTAAATATAAAAAAATATTTATAGAATATGAAATTTATTATGTTGTTTTCTTTGTAATTTAGATGGAAGGTTCAAACGACCATTTGATGAGGGCCTTTGAGGTTGTGGTGACGCCCGAAGGGTCCCTGGCGCACGGAGACCGCGACTATGTTGTCGAGAGGACCCCATCGGGAACACTTCGGGTATATTGTTTACATGTAACACAAAATCATTTTGTGTTACATGACATATTTATAAACAACTTGTTAATGGGTTGCATTTCCTGACAGCCTGAAGAAGAACTAGAAGAAGAACTGTTCACGCTGATCGACTCCGACAGCGATTACGACCCCGGCGACGACATCGGTACAGCAGTGGACGCCGCAGACGAGGACGACGACGACGTGTCAGCAGACCCACACGAGAACTTCGTGTGGTCTGCTGACTACGTTAATTTTACGGGTATGAGGGAGGACTTTTCGGAAGAGGTTGGCCCCAGAATTGCAGGATCCTCACCAAGTGAGATATTCCTGCAAATATGGGACCAGCCTCTTCTGGAAAAAATTGTATCGGAAACTAATTTGTACGCCTGGCAAACCATCGCTCAGGCTTCCGAAACGGGCATCTCTTCCCAGTCTAGGCTGAACGACTGCGTGGAGATGTCCGTTCCGGAACTGTATAGGCTTGTGGCGATAATAATATTGATGGGAATTTGAGTGCTGGGTCGGGTGGATGAATATTGGAGGAGTGGGGTTTTAGCGCTGTCGGAGCTTAAAAAATTGATGATGCGTGATAGATAACGTGAAGTTTTTGCATTTTGAGGATAACCTTATCCTCAAAATGCAAAATTCGCATCCGTTTACAGCCCTCGCCAAGAACTCTCTCTTGACGAATCGTTGCTGCTTTGGAAAGGTCGCTTGAGTTGGGTGCAATGCATCCGATCCAAAGCAGCACGGCATAAAGAGCTATGAGCTTTGCGAGGGTGTAAGCGGATATGTAATTAACATTATAGTGTACACGGGCAAAAACACAACGCCGTCACTGCCCGTATGTGGTTTTACAGGCAGTACGGCAAAGATTGTGTTAGAATTAATGAAAAGTTATCTGTCTAAAGGCTACACCCTTTTCATGGATAACTTTTATAATTCGATAGAATTATGCCGATTTTTAAAGTGGCGGCGTACCGATGTAGTCGGGACTTTAAATAGAAGGCGACAGAATACCCCGGCGGCCATTAAGGCCTTGACTGACCGCAGTTTGCAGAGGGGGCAAGCGGTAAGTAGACACTGTGGTGACGTTTCCGTCACTGCGTGGAAGGACATGAAATTAGTCACCACAGTGTCTACTTATCATGACAACAGCATGGCCCAAGGTCGCCGGGCAGGTGAGGCAGTCGCCAAACCAACCGTTGTGCATGACTATAACGCTTTCATGGGTGGCGTGGATTTGAAGGATCAAAAGCTATCTTCATACCTCCTTGAGAGGAAGAGAGGTATGAAGTGGTACATAAAGGTATTTAAACGAATTATTAAATGAATACATTTTTAACTCGTATATCATATATTGTGCCAACATTGGCCAAAACAAAAGACTCACGTACCGACAGTTCCGTTACACCCTGGCCTCCGAACTGATTGCAAGGTTCCTAAAACCTGAGAGCACACCACGGGTTAATTCTTTACCCGAATAAGAAGACAAGTTTGTTTTAAAGAAAAAACTAGCAAACATAAGTTTTATACGACAAGATTGCATAAAAAAAAAAATCTTGCTTCATTCTTCTCTCCATGATGGATCCTCTCCGTCATTCGACAAACAATCTTGCCAGTGTCAAGTGATTTTTTAGTATAGATGCTTTTCTATTTAATTACAGGGGGTTTTGATTAATATATTGTAACGCGTTAAAACGTAACAGCGCCACCTACTGGCTTTCCATCGTACTAAAACGTAGGCATCGATACAGTCGTATATGAGTTTGCGATCTGATATCGGGGTATGTCCATAGATGGCAGGACGCGGGTCTTATCTAGGTTTTATTTTCATAATTATGGCAACATTTGAAGATGGTGGCAGCTGTCAGACCCAATGGTTGTCGTGTCATAGTAATGTCAACGTCAGGTGAAATAGATTTGGGAAATGACGTGATTTGTAATTTCAGTCTAGATTTTCGGCTTTTTTGGTTTAGTTAAATATAGGTTTTACAAGTATTTAAAGTGCAAAGAGGCGTGTCTTTCGTCACTCCAGGATATTGCGTGAGGCCTGGGAATCTCTCTCGTTCTGCAGTGGTGGGGTAGTATAAGGAGACTTGAATAGGAGAGACTGCTCGCCGAACCGATTGTTTCGGTTTGAGATTGAAACCGAAAAACACGAGGAGCGAAGATTGGAACTCATCTCTACGAGCATGGTTTTGCTGTCTTCTGGAGGCGATCGTTTGAACGAGGAGCTCGGAGCGTTATCTGAAAATATATGTTTTGAATTGAGTCCTATGTTTGGGGCATCTTCTTGGTAGAAGAAAGAATAAGTGGTGCATGTGCTGGGCGAACAGAATTGGGTGAGTTTCGTCTGGAAGATCGTGATTGTGATGTTGTGTGATGGAGGCGACGCTTTGTGTCTGAATCAGAAGCTAATCGTTCCGTTGTCCTTTGTTCTAGAAATTGGATGGTATTCATGGTTCTGTGAGGAGAAATTTGAGAGAGGCAGCGACCAGCGGCACTGGTTTGGTTTCGGGAGACGTCAGCTCCGTGTAATCCATAATCATTAAAATCCCCACATTCCGAGCAAGTAAGCCTGGCTTTAATCTAAAGTTATCTACACGATCACGTTTCGTTTCATACTCTCTTGGACAAGAACATGTGGAAAAGGGTCCCCGTTTCTATTTGCAAATAATAATTTTAGGTTCTCAAATAAATTGTGTTGATTTTTGATTTTTGTTGTAATACGTTTCAGAAGAACTCGGTCCATAGGAGGGGGCAGAGTCTACACGTCACGGCCGGCAGATTTTGTGTCGACCGGTCTGATCCATTCGTCCGTAGCTGGGGAAGGCCATAGTTTGTGGTCCTGCCACCTCCTACACCGCCCAATTCATCAGGTGACCTCGTTTCATTATACCGGCAGTGGTTTTGATAGCGCGTAACTGCGGTCGTCTCCGCTTATTAATATATCTTTTAGTTTTCTTAAATCAGTGAGAGTATAGTGCAAGGACGTTAGGTTTGGTTCACGGTGGCCTTCTCATATTGGTGCCTTCTGGCAAAGTAGATTGTAAGAAGAAAAAGGGACCATGGAAGCCGATAGGCCCAGGGTTAACCTGTAAAATTATTGTTAGGTATCCGAGTGCATTCTCCCAGCATTGCATATACAGGGTGTCCCAAAATTTAACGATAAGCCGGCACCAGAGGATGGACCTACGAATGACTATTCGAGAAAAAAAAAGAAAAAAAAAATACCTCTACTTTTTTTTAAACATTTTCCAACAACAAAAATCTATTTTGGCCACATAGTAGAAGTGATTACTATTAACAACAACTTATGAAATTTGGTTCTTGATTAGAAAAAGTGTCATTATTTTTTTTTTGTGGCTAGTTTTCCTAAAGTATTATACCATTTTAAAATCTAGGTTAGTTGCGCTAATTTTTTAAAAAACTTGCCATAGTAGTGTCTATATTTTTTTTTTACACTACGATGAGTTAAAGTTTACTGAACGTTAAAACCTTTCAAAATTTTAGGGAAATAATTTTTTTTGATTGTTTTTTTGTATAAAACTACGAAAATTCTGTAATTTTCAAAGATTATGGTGAATAGTAGTACTACTTAGGTTGCCGATACAAACAAAAAAACTGAAATATTTGAAAAATTGTGGTCATGGTAGTTAAAAGTGTCATAAGGGGTAGAGGTATTTTTTTTTTCTTTTTTTTTCTCGAGTAGTCATTAGTAGGTCCATCCTCTGGTGCCGGCTTATCGTTGAATTTTGGGACATGTTGTATATAACATTAAATATCACAGCCCTTACCTAAGTATAGATTTTAAGAAGCAGCTTCTCAATTTTGTTTTATTATCTCAATCTTTGTCTTTTATAGTATCAATGTAAACGTTAGCCTCTCAGCTCATTTTGGTAATTTCAATCTTTGTCTTTTATAGTATCAATGTAAACGTTAGCCTCTCAGCTTTTTTGGTAATTTCAATCTTTGTCTGTTATAGTATCAATGTAAACGTGTAACGAGTCGTTTTCGCCGTTACAGGTGCTGATAAATTTTGTTCAAGAAATTAATAATATTTCGTTTGTTTACGTTTCGTAAAGTAGGACTCAATGCCTTTATTCTTCTTCTTTGGAATATTAGCTTCGTGTCTGTCATAATACAGTAATGACAGTGACAGCTGACACTACAAGGAAGCAGCGCTGTTCAGTTGACAGATTCGAAAGCGATTTTTTTAGCTTGGTGTAAATCAAGAAGCAGGCTTTGCTTTCTCTCCGCCCGGTCTGACGAACAACAATGTCGGATCGTAATTTTTATTTTAAAAATTATTAATCTGTAAAAATCAGGTTGATTTTAATAGATATTGTTATCATGTTTTGTGAAACAATACTGGAATTAGTTTTCTGGATTTTTATCCGTTAATTTGGTTCTTTCGGTGAGTTTTGAGTTTTGGAATCTCGTGGTATTTTTACCTCGAATGTTAGCTTAATGGAAGTCTTTAATTGTTTTAGATTTTAAACACGATCTTCATCGTTTCTTCATCATGCCGCCCTGGTTCATAAAGGGACATTTATAAGAAAAAATAGCGGTATGTATTTTGACAAATTCCTTAACAAAGGCACACGTTCGTTTCTTATTTGGATAAATTGGTAATTATTCTTTGTTCTCTTTGTTCTAGCTCTTCGGCGCTATTTTTTAAAAAACTATTTTTTAAAAAACTATTTTTTAAAAAACTATTTTTTAAAACTATTTTTCTAGTTTTCAAATTTATCCTTGGAACATAAATTTATAGAAATGACCACGCGTTGGAGCTGAGTCATATTAGTCCCCTTTTTACATTCATTCACCCTTCATTTTGACCCCTTGCTGAACACTACGGAGGAGCCAAGCTGGTTCGCAACCGGAGTCCCCTACCGGACCACTCACCTCGGCCTCCATGGTTTTACTATAGGGACGATTCGTATTAGGCTTATGGGTTTGTAAAGCTCAAACCAACAGGTATTTCAAACAATTCTTTATTTTTAATTTAAACATTCATTCGATGCAGTAACAACAGCGTACAACTTTTAGGCTAAATAGTAAACTCTAAATAAAATAACTATAATTAAGAAGTAACCTTTGGATATAAACTTAAATTTACAACTATCAAGATTCCACGGACATAACAAAAAGTTTTGAATAAACCCCATCTTTCCCAAATTTTACAGTGTTCTATTTTATCCCCCTTTCCTTAGATTAAAGGTCTAGTGACGCGTCTGACTCTCTCTCTATCCAGGTAAATTTATTTTTCTATTAGCAGTAGGCTATCTGGCGCCCGAATATTTTTGTTCTTTGTATTTCTTTAGTGATAGCCCTACATTTGATTATTTTATTACAAATCGGCTCCCACATCGGAGACCTATTACATTCTTTCATTATTACATCACAATTGTCGCACAGCGAACAGGGACTTGAAGTGGTTTCTTGAGGTTTTACTGTCTGTTACTGCATCTTACTTTTTTGTAAACTTTGTTACAACATTTACAGTTTTTTGGTGAATTTGTAAAAACCAATTTTTGATATATTTGGTAATATTTCTTTAGAAACTTTTTAGTGCAATTATTATTATAATTTGATAACTTTGTTTATACATTTGTGCCTTTTTTGCGCAATGTTATTTCTCTAACAGAACTACTATAACTCAGGTTATTTATCCGTTTATGTGTACTTTTCTACAGTGAACTTTATGAATTTGTTATACATTACCCGCTTGATGTTAATGATTTAGACAAAGCTGTCTAAATATTCTTGTATCACCATACAAAAATAAGGATAATTGTTTACGGATGTTTTAAGTGAACCTTTATTGTATTCTTAAGGTATCTTTAGGAAGTGTTCCTTTACATTTCTATAAGTTAATATTAGTTATAACTTTATTGTGAGTGGTTATTGCATCTTTTGAATAATTTGACTTTAAACAACTTAACTTAAATAATTTAAAACTTAAATAACAAATAAACTTTTACACTTTAAATATTTAAAAATTTTGACTTAACTTTTACATTGAAATATTCTACAACATTTTGATTTTGGAGTTTTTGTCTGTGAGTTATCATGGATAAAGCGGTTCAGTTTCCATCTACTTCTGTGGATAGTCACACTACATTGGGTTCGATAGTTAATAAGCCCGCACCGATTTCTGTGGAGCTTCCATTGAACATGGAGAGTGTAGGAATGACGGGGTTCCCGGATCCTTTCTTGAATACTGATTTGCCTGCTCATAGTTCTTCTACTGCTGGTCAAAACTTACCATCTTTTAATGCGATGAATGATTTTGTTCGAAAAAATTTGCCTGCTTCAAGTAATAAGTTGCCCGACTTGAAGAGAAGCCGGATTATTTTTGAAGGGAAAACTTGTGTTCGTGAGTTTATTACCCAGGTTGAGGAATACTTTTTGTACAAAAACTTCGATGAGTCTTTGTTGGTTGGTTCATTTTCGGATTTGCTTTCTGGTTCTGCCGCCAAGTGGTTCCGTACCATTCGATTTAATATAGCTTCTTGGTCTGAGCTTAAGGTTGCGTTGCTCAAGCGTTTTGATAAGCTTGAATTCGATTACTTTCTGGAGTATGAACTTCGTACTCGAAAACAAAAACTTAGTGAGTCGCTTCCGGACTTCATTACTGAACTTATGGATATGGCTAGTCGTCTTGTTACCCCTATTTCGGAGTCTGTGGTCATTACCATTGCTAAGCACAACATGCTGTCGATCTATACACCTTATGTGGTAGGTAGACATATTTCTTCATTAGATTGTTTTATGAATTTAGGAAAAGAATTAGAGATTTTTGTTAATAGGAAGTCTATTAAGGAACAGTTTAAGCCTTTCAAGGTGGAGAAGATTCAGTCTAGTGCTGTTAAAACTGAAAACCCCCTTTGCTTGAAGTGTCAGTCTCCTGGACATACCTACAAAGATTGTACCACCATTCCTGGTATGGTTTGTTTTAAATGCAAAAAATTGGGTGTTATCACAAAGTTTTGCGATGTGTGCAATTCGGAAAAGAAAAACTCTTCGGAGTCAAAAAACTGATTAGGCATCATCGAGTACCAGTTTCTGAGCAAACTTCGGCTGACTCGATGAAGAAAATTGTTAGTCACAGTCTTAAACCGGATGATACCATTATTAAAAAAGAATTTTCTGATTGGTTAAAATATTTAAAAACTTTTTTTGGCGTTTATAAGGCTTCACCTGTACTTTTTGTTAAGAATAACGATTCAAGACCTTTTTTACAATTTTCTATTGGTAATCAAAAATTTTCAGGATTATTAGATAGTGGTGCTAATACTTGCGTTCTTGGTGCGAATGCTCACAAGCGATTTTTGGAATTGGGTTATGAGATGGAACATATACCTCAGTCTGTTCACGATTCTGCTTATACTGCGGACGGATCTGCTCAGAGAGTTATAGGTGCTATTAATCTTCCAGTTACTTGCGATAATGTTACAAAAATTGTTAAATTCATGGTTATACCTTTATTCGATTATGAGTTTATTTTAGGATTTGACTTTTGGATAAAATTTGACCTTGCTAAAGATTTATGGAAAAATATAGTTTTTGTTGATGATTATAATAAAATTCAAACTTGTTCAGTTACTTCAGCTGTTGAATTAGCTCCTTCTGAGAAACAACAACTTGATAAAACAATTTCACTTTTTGAAGATATTTCATATGAAAAGAAAGGTTTAGGTCTTACTCACCTGATCCAACATAAAATTAATGTTACTGGAGAACCGTTTAAACAAAGATATTGGCCGTTAAGTCCTGCTAAACAAAAGGAACTTTTTGATGAAGTGGAAGTTTTACTTAAGGAAAATATTATTCAACCTTCTAAATCTCCTTGGAGTTCACCTGTGTTGGCTGTTGAGAAGAAAGATGGTAGTACACGATTATGTTTAGATTCACGTCGTTTAAATTCAATTACGATTAGAGATTCTTATCCTCTTCCGTATCCTTCTAAGATACTGGATAGTTTGCGAGGAGCTCGGTTCATTACAACTATTGATCTTTCTAAAGCTTTTCTTCAGATAGCGCTGGAAGAATCCTCGCGTGAAAAGTGTGCCTTCGTAGTGCCCGGAAAAGGATTATTTGAATTTGTTAGGATGCCTTACGGATTAACTAACGCCCCCGCTGAATTACAGAGGCTAGTGGATAAATTATTTGGATTTGAATTTGAAAATGTATTGTTTTGTTACTTAGATGACTTAATTTTGGTTACTGATAACTTCAAAGATCACATAGAATATTTAAATAAAATTTATAAAACTCTTAAAGATGCTGGTTTAACAGTTAATTTAAAGAAATGTGCCTTCTGCAAAGAAAAACTTCGTTATCTTGGTTATATTGTTGATAGTAAAGGTTTACATACCGATCCTTCTAAATTAGATACCATTGAGAATTTTCCTCGCCCTGAAACTGTTAAAGAACTTAGAAGTTTTCTTGGTTTATGTTCATATTATCGTAGATTCATTGATAGATTTGCTGATATTGCTTCTCCTCTTACTAAATTGACGGCTGGTAGCAAGAATTCTAAAAGATCTCTTATTTGGAATGATGAAGCGGAAATTGCTTTTCTTAGATTAAAACATGTTTTAGTTACCTCACCCGTTTTACAATGCCCTAATTTTGAAAAACCATTCTTTTTACATTGCGACGCTAGTTCTGTTGGAATTGGTAGTGTTTTGAGTCAGGAAGACGCGGATGGTAATCAACATCCGATTGCATTTTATTCCCGTTCATTGAACAAATGCGAACGTAATTACAGTACCACGGAACGTGAATTGTTAGCGATTTTAGATTCAATAGAACATTTTAGACCTTACGTTGAAGGAATGGAATTTACAGTAATTACTGATCATGCTAGTTTACAATGGTTATTAAAATTGAATAATCCAAGCGGACGTTTAGCACGTTGGGCTGCTAGAATTTCTCAATTTACATTTAATGTTGTTCATAAAAAAGGTTCCTTACATTTAGTTCCTGATGCATTGTCAAGAATTGAAGTCACATCATTATTAATTGCCCCCATTCAAATCGTTTCCCCCGATGAAGATATTGAAGATTCTTGGTATAAAAAAGTGTTCATTAATTGTCAAAAATTTCCTACTAGATATAAAAATTTTAGAGTCGAAAGTAATGTTTTGTATAAGTTTTGTAAAAGTAAATTTAATCCCAATAGTCGTTTGAATTGGAAAATAGTTATTCCCAAGGAAAATATAATTGATACTATTAGATCCAATCATGATGATATTAATTCAGGTCATCTTGGAATTCATAAAACTTTAAAGAAATTAAAACAACACTATTTTTGGAATGGAATGTTTAATGATATTCAAGGTTATATTAGATCTTGCGATATTTGTAAAGCGTATAAGCATAGTACGTCCCCCCCTTTTGGTATTATGGTTAATCCTAAAAAAGTAGATCATCCCATGGTCATGCTTTCTGCAGACATAATAGGAATTTTGCCTAAAAGTTATTCTGGTCATAAGTATATACTTTCAGTAGTTGATGTTTTCACTAAATTTTGCTGGATTTTTCCTTTGGTTAAAGCTACGACCTTATCAATTTGTAGATTATTTGAAAAAGAAATATTTCTTAAATTTGGCTGTCCTAAAATTTTAGTTTGTGATAATGGAACTCAATTTACTTCTAAATATTTTGTAGAATTTATGAAAAGTTACAATATTGTTAAAATCTTTTATAATACATTGTATACCCCTCAGAATAATCCTGTGGAACGGTATAATAAAACGGTAGAAACTTGTATCTCATGTTTTGTTAGAGATGATCAACGCACTTGGTCAAAATTTTTACCTCATGTTCAATTAGCTTTGAATAACAGTGTTAGTCTTGCCACTGATTTTACACCTAATTTTCTCATGTTTGGAAGAGAACTCATTTTTGATGCCTCTTTACACCGTTTTAGTAATTCTTTAGAAAATTTGTCACAAGTTGAGATGGGAGAAAGGAATTCTTTTGCTTATTCTCTTAAATCACTTGGTGATGTTTATGTTAAAGTTCAAGCTCATTTATTAAAAGCTTATAAGCGTAATGCGCGTTATTATAATATAGGGAGGAAAGCCATTTCTTTTGCTGTTGGTGATATTGTTTGGAGAAGGAGTTTTGTTCAATCTAGTGCCCCGGCATATTTTTCGGCTAAGTTTGCACCTAAGTTTGTTAAATGTGAAATTATTGATAAAGTTTCTGATAACGTCTATATTTTGAAAGATTTAAGTAAAAATACTTCCGGTCGTTACCATGTTAAAGATATTATAAAATACTAATTTTTGGATTTACACTTTAAACTTGAGTTTGATAACGTTAGGAGTTAGGCCTCTGTATGAGAAGAATGAGAATTGATGTATGAAAGGTTAGTGTGATTATGGCCTTGTATGATGATGTAGTGTATGGTTAACTTCGACAACATTAAATTTTGAGATTTTAAAGTTCTAAATTAAAGCTTAGGTAATTTTGTTTCACCACATTCATTTTTCCAACATCAAAAGATCTTATGTACATTTGTAAATTTGTTTAGAGGATATTTTGTCCTTGAATTTGTTTTGTTTTGTGTTGTTTATACAACTTAGTTATATTTGTTTGCTTAGAACGTTTCGTGTTGTTCTCACAACCTAAATGTTTATGTTTTTTTGGGTATTTTTGTGTTGTTCATAGTTTAGTTTCCCGGATTTGACAACAATTGGTACCACCCTGATTTGACATTCACGTATTGGGATTTTTTCTGCCATTTGGTGCGGACCCCTAAAGTGATAATTTGATTTGTTAGATAGTCCTCGGATCTTCCTCCGGTTCTATAGTTTCGTTTGTTTAGATAGTTCTTGGACCTTCATCCAGTTCTATAATTTGATTTGTATTATTGTGCCTGGTAAGTTGGTGGAGATATGCCAATCACAATATGCAAATATTTTGTTTCCTTAGTTCTCGGATTTTCCTCCGGTTCTATGTTTTTTTTGTTCTGTTGTGCCTGGTAAGTTGGTGGAGTTATGCCAATCACAATAGACAAATTTTACACGTTTTTGGTAGGATGTCTGTGTTCGGAAATTTTGGTAGGGTTACGCCGATCACAGTACATTTCTCATTTTTTCCACACACTTTTGGTGTTGTGATTTTTGAACTTGCACAGCCTTTGCTGTGAGGGTTTCCTCGTTTTTAGCGAGTGGAGAAGTTAGGAATTTATGAGTCGGTGACGAAGGAGTCCAACCGCACTTTATAAAGGAGTTTCGGAATTTAAGAGTCGGCGACGAAGGTGTCCAACCGCACTTTAAAGTAGATTATAGAGTTAATAGTTATAGTATTGTTTTAAGAAAATCTATCATTTTCTTTTGTTCTTTTGCTTTGTTGTTTGAATGATTCCTAGAGTCTTAAGATTCTAGTCGGATTTCTACAGCAAAAAGCCTAAGATCGTTTTCTTGGTTTGTTCTATTTTGTATTATTAGCATATTTTTGGTAGAGTCTTTAGCATATTTTTGGTAGAGTCTTTAGAATATTTTTGGTAGAGTCTTTAGAATATTTTTGGTAGAGTCTTTAGAATATTTTTGGTAGAGTCTTTAGAATATTTTTGGTAGAGTCTTTAGAATATTTTTGGTAGAGTTTCAATTAAATTAAATTTAAATTTTTTGAACGTTTTGGATTTGTTTTGATGCTTTTCTTATGTTTTGGCATAAAAGAAAGTAGTCTTTCTTTTATTTTTTTTGGGATAGTATGTAATGTAACGAGTCGTTTTCGCCGTTACAGGTGCTGATAAATTTTGTTCAAGAAATTAATAATATTTCGTTTGTTTACGTTTCGTAAAGTAGGACTCAATGCCTTTATTCTTCTTCTTTGGAATATTAGCTTCGTGTCTGTCATAATACAGTAATGACAGTGACAGCTGACACTACAAGGAAGCAGCGCTGTTCAGTTGACAGATTCGAAAGCGATTTTTTTAGCTTGGTGTAAATCAAGAAGCAGGCTTTGCTTTCTCTCCGCCCGGTCTGACGAACAACAATGTCGGATCGTAATTTTTATTTTAAAAATTATTAATCTGTAAAAATCAGGTTGATTTTAATAGATATTGTTATCATGTTTTGTGAAACAATACTGGAATTAGTTTTCTGGATTTTTATCCGTTAATTTGGTTCTTTCGGTGAGTTTTGAGTTTTGGAATCTCGTGGTATTTTTACCTCGAATGTTAGCTTAATGGAAGTCTTTAATTGTTTTAGATTTTAAACACGATCTTCATCGTTTCTTCATCATGCCGCCCTGGTTCATAAAGGGACATTTATAAGAAAAAATAGCGGTATGTATTTTGACAAATTCCTTAACAAAGGCACACGTTCGTTTCTTATTTGGATAAATTGGTAATTATTCTTTGTTCTCTTTGTTCTAGCTCTTCGGCGCTATTTTTTAAAAAACTATTTTTTAAAAAACTATTTTTTAAAAAACTATTTTTTAAAACTATTTTTCTAGTTTTCAAATTTATCCTTGGAACATAAATTTATAGAAATGACCACGCGTTGGAGCTGAGTCATATTAGTCCCCTTTTTACATTCATTCACCCTTCATTTTGACCCCTTGCTGAACACTACGGAGGAGCCAAGCTGGTTCGCAACCGGAGTCCCCTACCGGACCACTCACCTCGGCCTCCATGGTTTTACTATAGGGACGATTCGTATTAGGCTTATGGGTTTGTAAAGCTCAAACCAACAGGTATTTCAAACAATTCTTTAATTTTAATTTAAACATTCATTCGATGCAGTAACAACAGCGTACAACTTTTAGGCTAAATAGTAAACTCTAAATAAAATAACTATAATTAAGAAGTAACCTTTGGATATAAACTTAAATTTACAACTATCAAGATTCCACGGACATAACAAAAAGTTTTGAATAAACCCCATCTTTCCCAAATTTTACAGTGTTCTATTTTATCCCCCTTTCCTTAGATTAAAGGTCTAGTGACGCGTCTGACTCTCTCTCTATCCAGGTAAATTTATTTTTCTATTAGCAGTAGGCTATCTGGCGCCCGAATATTTTTGTTCTTTGTATTTCTTTAGTGATAGCCCTACATTTGATTATTTTATTACAAATCGGCTCCCACATCGGAGACCTATTACATTCTTTCATTATTACATCACAAACGTTAGCCTCTCAGCTCATTTTTGGTAATTTCAATCTTTGTCTTTTGTAGTATCCACGCTTGACCTACTATCTATTTATAAAAGGGTATGGTTGGTTGGTCACGGCATCAGTTGCGAAATAACTCGACATGGACCCACACGATGAACACTCTATACCAAAGAGGTTCGACATCTTTTTGGAAGACTTCCAATATCTCATTCACGAAGATTCTATTGTGTCATCCGTTGTGATATCGGTGAAATTCTTCAGACCTGTGTTGGGGAACTATTGTCTGTGTTACTCATGTGCTAACTCTTATTTGAACTATCCCATATGTGTGACGTTCCACGACTACGTGACGCGTAATATCAAGCTGCGCCATTGTTATTTTTGTTGTTTTTGTAAAAGAAAACTATATGAAATTTTGAATTAAATTTATTAAAAATCATGCCTGTTTAATTCAAATTTATTTATAATATAACTATGTGTTCCTCGTATTTCCCTCTGTGTTAAAAATCTAAAGTTTAAATAAATCTCTTGGTGTTTGTAATATTTTTTCCTCATTGTAAAGCTTATATTGTTTTATAATATAACTAGCAGCGAAACCCGGCGTTGCCCGGGCAGAGTGTCAAAGAACATTCTAGTACGTTTATGAGCATCATTTTGAACATATCTAGAATCTTCACGTGATAGAAAAGGATACACATTTATAGAGATTTCAAAACGTTCTATCAATTCCGTCCAAAGTCCCTCATAGCAAGAGACCAAGGGTACCTACCTATCTATACCTACTTGCTTTTTATAATATAATGATTGATTAAAAAAGTAATAAAAATTGATTTTTCGATTAATACACAGTAAATTTACTAAGTCATTTTATTTCCAAAGACAATGTTCATTACATTCTTGCTTATATTACATTCATTCATAGTTTTTCTACACATATTATTATTCTACTAGTAATGTCTTGGGACGTCCACTTGAGGGCAAAGGCTCCACCATCCCTCTCCCATTTCTCCTATTTTGTGCTAGCCGAGTCCATCGGTTGGAAAACACTTCACTTTTCACTTTGATTCTCTCTCCGATTTTTCTTCTATGGATACCAGAATGAAACTGACTTTAATTCACCGAGTTTCTGCTTATACACCTACAACAATCGAATTTTCCAGTAACAGAACACTCTAGGAAACCTTTGACGAATACCTACCAAATTCGGCGGAAGTATTGAAAATAAATCAAAAACAACCGTTGTCACAACAAAATAAAGCACAATTCCGCTCGCACCTACCTGTAATAAACTACATCGCGCTTCTCTTTATAACACGCAACTCTGTTGCACTTGTAACGCTAGGGCTGTCAACACGTGTTTTCGAACTAATTATCCATGACGTGAGTATGTGATGTACTTACCCTTACCAGGTAGGGTAGGTAAGCAATGTAAGTATTAACTATACTAATGTTATTTTTAGAAATGGTTGTAAATCAACTAATTAGTCCGGGAGTCATCACCCGATTTTTTGTGTGTTCCACATTTTCCTTTAGCAAGTAAGTCGTTGACTTTATCGATATTTTGTGTACAAAAACCAACAAATACGCAGTGCAGAAGACAGCTTTGCTGCAAGAGTAGAATAAGCTAGCAGTTCACACTGGACTTACCAGATGGACCCCGACTAACAGAGACGAAATGATCTCATTTCTGTCCAAATCGATCTTTCAAGGCCTCTACCCCTTACCAGAGGAAGAGGCATACTTTTCATTTAATGGTTTCGGCACTAAACCATATTTATCTAAAATGATGTCTTGTAACCGCTTTCTCATGTTAAAAATGATGCTTCATTTCGTCGACAGTCAGACTTTACAGGACACGATTAGACTTTATAAAATACGACCAATTATCGACTATTTTAATGACAGATTTTCCAGCATCTAGCATGCCTCAAGAAATCACAAGAGATAGCCATTGACGAATTCGCATTAAACTGGCACGGGGCTCAGCTTCGCCCAAAAGATTTCATCTAAGGCTGCAAGTTTTGGGAGTAAAGACCTATGAGTTGCACGAATCGTATAGTAACTATCTCTGGAAGTTTCTAGTATATAATGGGAAAGACAAATGAACCGCTACTGATGATATTCACGGACGATTGGCTGAACGGAAGAGAATCAGGCGATAGACCGACCTGACGATGACAAGACAAATGACAGAAATGGCAGACTGACGACTAGTAATAGCGATAACTGACCCACAAGCGCTACTGCCAAAATTGTTTACGATTTAATTGAGCCGCTACTGCACCGTGGATATACATTAATAATGGTCAATTTTTACAAAAGTCCATTATTGCTCCAAAGTGGAGCACGAATCCGTGTGTGCGCGTGTCCCTATGCGCGTGAGCCAAAACCGGTCCCATCTCAGCTATATGCCACCCACTACAAGCGTAGTGAGTGACGCTGGTTTTCAGATGGAACCGAAAGTGACCTCACGGCGGCCATCGAGGGCCAACTGAACTATATCAATTTAAATTAAAAAAAAAAAAAAAAAAAAATATACTTACTATTATTTACATAAACATCTAAATAGAAAAAAAATAATAGGAAAATATATAAGATATCTGGTGTTATTACATACAAAAAATAGGAGGCGGGATAGGTAAGGACTAGACATTGTGTAAAATTTTTCTTCTTCTGAAAATGAACGTGTATGAAAAAAAACTATAATGACGGACCACAAACATGACACTTGCATTAGGTTATCAGGCGGATTACTTTGTCTGTGGCTCGGCGAGGCGGCGAATCGGCGCGGAAGCAAGCAAGTTCAAATGAGTTCAAACAATTTCAGATCAGACCAAAATGTGTTGCTTGTTTGGTGAAAAAAACTTTACATTTTAATAAGTAATGCATACGATGTTTCATTTCAATATATACCTTAAACACACAGCAAGCCTTTCTTCTGGTCCTATAGCCTCCCTGTATTTAGTATTCTGTCTCACTAAATGTGGTTTCAGGATATCAACAAGATAATTGAATTTAGCTTGCGACATACGAAAATATTGGAAGAACTTGGTGTCATCGTTTGACAAATCAGGAAACAGGGTGTGATATTCTCCATGTTCCGATCTCTTCTTGAATATGTCGTGTATCCAGATAATATGTTTCCTTTTTACTTTTTTTTCCAATTCTTCCTCTTCTGCTAACAAACAAGCTACAACGACAATTTGTTCTTCATCGCTTTCCTCCATCCTCAGAGTCCGCACGTACGCTCACTACGAAAATCCGAATGAACTGGCATCGTCAATCCGTATTCTGGTACTCAGTGTCGGTAATCCGTACGCTGCCGATACAGTGGACGCACTGTGAAAACTTGTATCTGTTTGATGCGAGGCGTCCGTTGCGTACGATACCGACAAGTGGACGCTTACCATTAAAGATTCCCCTGCGAATGGGATTATTAGACTTTTTGTCTACAAATCCCCTTAAAATCGGATTTAGCTAAGGTAGGAAAGAGGAGGCATAGAAATCGTAATTTATGTTGGTGGAAGGGGGGTTATTAGACAAGAATAAATAAATAATTTTTGGTTTTTTATTAATATTTCTGTTATCCTACAGTTTTCTCCAACTTTATATAACTGGCCGGCAATGGGGACCACTGTGAAATTCTGTTACAGCTATTTCAGTGTACATTTATGCTTTGTTTGCCCATGGTTGTGTAAGTTCGGTTTGTATCGGAATCGAACAACCTTAATCACCTACTACTAGTTAAGCCTGGTTACACGCTATCTACATAACTTTCCTGTTCTATGCATTCTGTGTACGCATGTTTTGGGGTACTGTCTAGCTCATAATTTAATAATATTTATGCCTGTAAATTATCGATTGTACTCTGTTTTGTGTACTTAATAAACAAATAAAAATACTCTTAAACCTTTATTTCATTAAATGAAAGAAAGTTAATCGTATAGGCCGGGTGAAGTAGCCATAACTAGCCTACAATTTATTTAATGTGACATCTGACCCACCGCGGCTTACTTGTGAAATGCCCACCCTCAGTCAGCTATCCAAGGCCTGGCCGGGCCTGGGGGGGTAAGAAACACCTAAGCCAGCTGGCGCTATGAGTGCTACCAATCAAATAAAAACAACATTAAATAATCACAAAATCTAGAGATCCTCTTGAACGTTTAATTTACTTTTATAAAATCATATACCAACAACTAATTTAGTAAACACAAAGTCTTTATTTGTCTTAAAAACAAACTGTCGCAGAAAACTAATGAATTATTGGTTAGTTCTATAATTATGAAGATTCTTAAAACCTAGCAACTAGGGTAATCATTTCATTGTACGTAAATATCGACATTAATTATCGCGAATAAGGTCCGGTCCATAATTCTGTATAATGCACATTTTTGCGGCTTTTACCTGCAAGGGATTATCTATGGGTCTATGAACCGGTTCCTTGACTTGACTCTGGCATTTGCATTTCTTATCAGTTTGCTGTAACATGTTCACCAGTAAAGTGCACAGTGCGTTGTGTTATTTATGAGACTCCTAATCTAAAAAAATCATGGCTGGTAGTACAAGTGGTGCTGAATTAGAGTACATATTTAATAAAAAGAACGCAAAAATACTCTTACACGGCGGATATCAATATTGTGTCAAAACAAGAAATAAAAATGGATCCGTTTTATGGGAGTGTACACAAAGAAAGAAAAGTAAATGCGATTTGGGAATTATTATTAATGTTTGAATCTGTTCAAATCATAACATAAAAGAATCCTACCTCGGTGTATTGAACTTCGGAATTTGAGATTTAGTAATCACCACCCGAGTGTATTCATTTCTATTATAGATTTTATTTATATTTTAGTGATAAACATAACACTCATGTGCTTCGACAAACAGATATGATTATGTTTAAGGCATTTACAATTACGATTTAGAAAACTGTTTTATCGTCGATTTTGCCGATTTTTTTTCCAGCCTGTTTTTTGTAGGTTTGATTTCTTTGATAACTTAACAAAAACCAGTTTTTGTATCACATGAAGTTTTTAGAAACCTGGAAAGATTCCTGGAACCCGTGACTTTGGAGCTCATTTGTTTAAAATTGACGTTTTACTGTCATTAAAATTGTTTATCTGTACACTATAAAGATGGGTTTCTAACCCAACAAAAGCTAGCTTATTCTACTAATATAATGGTCATCGTTTTGTTGTTTCAGGAACAACAGATTAAAAGTGAAAAACAACATAATGTATGTGAAGCGGATTTTGCGAAGAAACATAGCGGTAAGGCTGGCCAAATTGAAGACAAAAATTTCCGACCCCGAAGCGCCCTGCATTTCCACAGCCTACAATTCAGCTGTGAGCTCAAAAATATACCGTTAAAAGATACCGGAATCGATGTAATCAGAGAATTTCCTCGCCTGAAGAACATAAAAGCAACACTATATAACCACAGGAATGCAGCTCTGGGTGTGAACAAAACGCAATTTCAAGACGTTGCAGAAGTCGATATCCCAGAGTTACACCAGCATTTTTTGTTAGCGGACTATAATGATGGTTCTATACGTGTGGTTTGCCTATGCTACCACAGGACAAAATTCTCGAGGGCTGGTTTTATGTTGCGTCTCAAAGTCCTGATGACTAAAAGAGTAAGCAGTTTAGAACATATATGTTAAAACAGAGGCTAAAAGAAGATTTTATCAAAGTATGGTGCACATTCGATCAGCCACACCGTACAAATAACCTGGTGGAAGCCTGGAATGGCAAAATCAAGAAACGAATAGCTAGAAAGAATACCAGCCTAATACGGCTACTCGCTGTTTTGTCGGAAGATGCATCTTTCTACAATATTCGCGCTAAAAAGTTTATGATAACGGAGAAGGAATTTCAAACCGATTACAAAAGAGTATTGACTACGATCAATTCATACGGAAGTCCAAATGGAACTCATTAACGGTGACATAACGGTTGGGCGCTCTTCAGAAAAACTTCGTTGATTTATTGTTAACCTTATGAAAATGTAACTTCGTAAAATGAAACTTAAAGAAGGAAAAAATCTTCATTTTATATGATATTTTGATTATTAAGGTATAATTACTCAAAAACTTGATTATCTGTGATATTTTGATTGCTTAGTTATAATTGTGTAAAATTATTTAATATTATAGAACTTATTTCTAGGCACATTACTGTAAAAATAGTGATTTTCTGCGATATTTTGATTACTTAGGTATAATTGTGTAATATTATTTATTATTATAGAACTTATTTCTAGGCACATTACTGTAAAACTCGTGATTTTCTGTGATATTTAGATTACTTAGCTTATAACTGTTCAATACTATTGTAACAATAACCAGTTTTTTTTACATTATTATAAAAACCACGAATTATTTGGCATGTTTACGAAATTCTCTATTTCCTACATAATTCGTATTAATTTAAAGCTAGCGGCGGTGAGAGAGTACACAATTTTTTTGTATATATTTTGTTGATTTTTGTTGTTATACCTACCACTAAATTATGTAAAATAAATAAAGAATTTGTGATTTATTTCGTTGTTTTTATTTGATTCTTAGCACTCTTAGCGCAGCTGGCTTATGCGGGCTACACACCTTCAGTTTTATCTGTGCGATTTAACTGTGCAGTCTATCATCATCTATTGCGCCAAGTAGATGTGGAAAGTTCCATCTTTCTTCAAATAATGCACTAATTGCTTTCCATTCACTGCAACTTTGTGGAAACTGAAACAAAGAAAATGTTACAGATTAACGTGATGGAATCATCGGGTGCAACATCAGTGTCTGAAAATGAAGCAGCGCATTCAGAGTTAGATGTTACTGAAAATCTTTCTGCTCAGAGTCCTGCGGCTTTCACCTGAATTACTGCTTCAACTTCGTCTGCTCATGGTTCGGCATCTAAACGGCAAACAAAGCGGAAAAATAATGAAGATCTAACAAAAGACGTTTTGCAATCCGTTCAGGACCACTTTAAACGGCCGACATATCAAGAGGATCGCTACGACATTATCGGAAAAATGGTAGCATTGAAACTTCGAGTAGTTATAAAGTTGATTAAAAAAATATAATAATATGAAAATACGTTTTTTTCTTATTTTCATGTTGGCATATTTTTGGCATTTTTTAACGTCGAGTGTGGCAGAATTTGGCAGATTTTTGGGTCCGTGTGTGGCAGATTCGCCATTTTTGAGATGGTCACACTGCCGCGCGGAGCATTTAGGGTCATGACGTCACAAGTTCCGGCGGGACGCTTGTCTCGGCGGACAGATGCGTGATCTTGCGTGATTCGTGCTCGCTCGCAGTACTATTTCGGTCGTGGTGTGTGTAGTTACTATTGCAATTGACAGAGGTAATTATAAGCTATTACGTGAACCTATAAAGATGGAGAGTGGATTTGTGCGCGGACAGTCTAATAATTTGCCAAAAGTCGACATGGCTATGTTATTAGACTTTTTGACTAACAATCCGCTGTATACAAGTGCAGAAATATGAGGCGTCAAGATGTCAACGTAAGTAATTTTCTATATACTTACCTACATTTTGATTTGCCGTAGGTAACTTAACATCTCATTTATTACGATTTTTATTTGTTTAAATAAAATAGTAATAGTTTGTCGTATGTAACATACCTATAGCTTCAAGAACCATCTTGAAACTCTGCCATTTACCGCCTTGTTCCATTCTACAAATAAACAAAACAATGAATCGGACCAAAATTCAAACAATGAATTGGGCTCGATTGCTCGCAGCCGAACTCGCCGGACTGTTGCTAAGCGGCAACTCAGTCATCGTAGAGATTGAATAAACAACATCGATATCGATATTTACATCGATATGAAATATTGATTTAGGTACACCAGATATGAATACTAATGTTACTTACTGGTTATGGTTAGTACATTATTTACTAATCGATCAATGGAACGAGGATCTACTAAAGTTAGTAAAATGATTTGCAGATCTGCTCGAGAAAGCTACGGTGACGAGACGATGCCATTGGTTATGTGCAGGTGCAAAGAGAAGGCCAACTATGCACAACAAAAGCTAGAATAACTCCAGAGCATAAAGTAAAGAGCAAGCCATATCGTTGTACATTTGTGTGTAATGAAGAGAATGAACACATTATAAGTACTTGTTGCGAAGATTGTGCTGCCAGCCAGGGAGGTTGTAAGCACGCTATAGCTCTAGTTATGTGGCAGAACAGACGATCTGAAGAACCTTCTTGCACCTCAGTTAAATGTTATTGGGCAAAAGCAAAACTATCTACTGTTGGAAGTAATTTAAAATTCATTAAAACTGCTGATTTGGTTACACCGATTTCAAAAAAAACTAAGGCTCTGAAGGTTGCTCTGCCTCCTAGTGATGGATCATTTTTAAAAGAAATATGTAGTTGAAATGTCACAGATTTAAGAGATTAAATCTTAATTCAATGTTAATGTTGTACCATAAATCTGAGAAAGGTCCCACACTTTCCATTCATTCCATGGCATGTTATTATAAACGCCAGGTCCAGCAACCTAATGAAGACGGTTTCATACAGTACTGCAAAGACCACATGGAAAATTTTGATTTGAAAATCGTGTCTCATGACACAATGGATCAATCGAAATGTAATATATGTGGTTCGAACTGCGGTATGGCCGCATCACTGCCTCAAAGCTGCATGAAATTGCACACTGTGGCAAAGAAGATGGGGTGTTGGTAGAAAATATTTCAGGAGCATACACCTTTAAAGACTCGAAAGCGATTAGCAGAGGTAAGACTTTGGAGCCAAAAGTTCGCCAAATAGTGGCTGCTAAACAAGATATAATAATCAAAGAAAGTGGATTAATCCTAAACAAGAATTTCCCCCTATTTGGCGCATCACCGGACGGTATCTCAGCAGAATATGTAGTGGAAATAAAATGCCCGTTCAGCAAAAAAACCATTAAAAACTATGCACGAAATGGAGAAATTACGAAAAAATATATGGCACAAATACAGCTGCAAATGTTATTTGCAAAGAAAACAAAGGGATTGTTTTGCATTGCGCATGAGGATTTCGAGATTTCTAACAACGTGGAGATTTATGAAGTTAATTTCAATGAACAGTTTTGTCTCAAATTGATGGAGAATAGCCTTTCGTTTTGGAAAAAAAGTGTGTTTAAGAAAGTTTTAATGATGTAAAATAAACAAATAATGTAGTTTTGAGTAAAGATTTATTGTTTTATTAAAAGGTTCTGCAAGTTGACTAGTCCACATGCTATTATCACAATATTATCAAATAAAGGCAGCATTTTCACGTTTACACATGCATGTAGTGCAAGCATTTTATAATCTCGCAATCTTCCTATCGATTTTTCAACGTGGATTCGAACAGCAGCAATCCTTTTTGTATGCATAACTTCTGTTTTGTCACTGATAGTACCGGATTTTACGCTTGGTGGTCTGACAAGCTTACTGTGCACAACCGCCTTATGAAAGGAGAAAGAAAGGCGAGCTTCTATATCGACTGTAATCTGTTTTTAAAGCTATGATCGCTCACAGCCTCTCTGTCTCCTCTCGTGACTTGGCTAAGCAATGCACCTAATTCTATCGGGATCTAAAGGATTCTATCGGGTTGAAAGACTAAGGCGGGGCTAAACTGGTATGACGAGGTGCGCTAGGTCGGGATCAGCATTCGGATGTTAGGTCCGAACTTGAGCAGGCAGGTCTATTGGCGTCCGTCCAAAATGTACTTGACCATTATTTAGTGCTAATATGTAAAAACTGTATGAACCCAATGTTACCGATTTCTATCTTATATCTATACTAACTCAAGTCCGCCCAGAGGTGCTAGTCCCGCGAAGCGCAAACTCTTCTTTATTCAATTAAAACTTCTTAAATTACTGACTCTACTCTTACAATGTTTCTGTCTCTATCTATTTTCCCGGTCAAGTCGAGACTTGTCTCAAACTTGGCCTTGAACGTGACACGTGTAAGGTATTTAGGTATTTTTCCATGTTTCATGAACTATTACTATCAACTTTCTCAGGATACCTACCCTATGGTCCTATTAGGTATATAATATTAAAGTCGTATGTATATACTTCCATACTTCTTCTTCTTTAAGGCTTTACCAAAAAGGGGTGTACCTAGGAGCCTGTGCGATACGTGATTTCGCTCTAAAACCTAGGCCCTAGGTACTAACACTATGCGTGTCCTGTTAACTATATAATGCTATAAAATTTACGTATACAGCCTTCGTACATTTGAGAGGTGCCTATCTCTAACACTAGCGTGTTCTGTATGATATTAAAACGTACGTATACAGTTCTCCGTACGTTTGGATTGGGTGCCCTAGGCATGCGCGTAACGGTCTAGCGTTCGCTTTGAAGCCTATATACCTAGGGCACCTAGCTCGAACGCAGACAGAGTGCTGCGCTCGGCTTTACCTGCCTGCATTACGCAGGGCTTTCTAACATGTTACCTTTACGACTCGAGGGTCGTTTATTCATTTTCCTACGTAAGTGTCTTTGGAAAGACCAGGGGGGGGACAGTTTCAAAGGCCGGTCTAGTGGCAAATGAAGCAGCGCTATCTCTATTTTGCTTCGTAAGATATTTGATAAATAAAATGACTGTTTAGTTTTTATAAATCCCAAGAGATGTCAGCACTATGACCCAACGTTCCCAACTTTCTTGAAAGTCATATTCTGTTAGATTGTCAACGTCAAATCACGAGTTTTTCTGTCACTCTGTCAGTCTGAGCGTTTGAAAAATTTCATTTTTTTTTTGAAAATTTTCCAATTCCGTTGCAATTCGTAAAGGCCTTTCAAGAATTGTGTTGCGTAGTGGTTTTCTAGTGTTTTATTTTGCGTTGAAGGGCTCCGCATGTGCGTCGAGGTTCTCCGCATGTGTGTCGAGGTACTCCGCAACTAGTGTATCGTGAGATTGAACGATTTGCGAAAAAGACGCTATAACTGCGACAGGACGCTTGTTTTGTGTTAATTTGTAAAGGTACCTACTGACTGCAGGCTAGCACCAGTTGGTAAACAATACATAAGATGCCACGGCTTTGTGCCTTTGGGTGCAAACCCACTGGTGAGTTATTTTTTGTGATTTTAAGGTTAGCTCTGAACCTACGTACTTACTTTATACCTACGTACTTACTTTATAAATAAGTGTCTCACCCCTTCTTGAGAGGCAATAGGGCGGGCAATAGGGAATAAAGGAGAAGGTAGATCCTAATTTGGCGCAATAGGAGGAGACAAGTGTCGGAGAAAGCCTCAAGTCATGATGATGGATAATTTACCACCACATTGACTATGCTGCAAAAGCCTCTAAAGCATTTCTGTTTCTGTTTCCATATAATGGATGCAGGGGTTCTGGGAGATAGATGTCTACTCACTTGTGTTAGCGATTATTAATCAAATTACGATTTATCAACGCATTTATTTTAATTTATAATGTGCCAATAAGATTGTCCATAAACCACGTGGACTTTATTTTATAAACACGTGGTTTATGAAAACGGTTTAATATAGGTTTTCTACCCGTTATAATTAATATTAGAATTTTAAGAATATAATTATTTATTTTACTATGTATTTTCTAAGTAAACTGCCTATATTCATTTGTAAAATATGAAAACGATTGCTTTTGCGTTCATCGCCGCCATCTTGTTGTTTACCACTGTTCGATGGTATAAAGGTAGATGGCGGCCGCCCCAAAAGCAGTCGTAATTCAACCGTCGCACTGACAAGTCCCAATCGTGACTCCACACTGTATCGGAAAGCCCGGTAATAGACGTAAGTACTCTTGTATGATGAAATGTAAAGTCTTGTTAATGCTCAAATTATGGTTAATAAACATGTAAAGTCTTGTTAATGCTCAAGTTTTGTTTAATAAATATGATTATTATTTGATAAACATGTTTCACTTACATATCAGAAAGTGGGATCAAGACAGGCACGCCTAAATTTTTTCTTTTTTGTTATTTTGTCTTGTTTTTTTTTTTTTGACTGTTTTATTTCTCGCTCTTTTATTTCTGCACGTTGCATAACGAACAGTATTTTGTGTGTTTTTCCTTTTCATTTTCAGGACATCCATGGAGGGCCTAGACCCAGGATCTCCTGTGCTGCCTGGTGGTCAGGGGTACAGCCGCATAGCGCAGCCACTCGGTCCTGAAGTGGAAGGCCAAGTACGTGCAAGCAGCATTGAAGAAGTCCATCGCCGTGCAACGACAAGAGGATCGCCGGGTTTGCGATCACGGACCAGCCGCTCGCCCAGTCATCGGGCTTACAGCCCTCCAAGACGACGATCGGGCAGCCGGCGGTCTCGCAGTCACTCGCGAGTCTCACCGCGTGATCGTCTTTCCCGGCGGCGCTCCCGCAGCCGACTGGACCGTCAGCGCTGCAGTCACCAGCCACGCAGTCGGTCGCGCCATGGCTCACGCGGGCGTGTATCACCCCGGCATCGCTCACGAAACTCTGGGATGGATCATCGCCTTCGCTCCATGGCATCACAGCGCCTCAGCAGTCAACCCCGTGATGAGCAGCCTAGAGCATCACGCAGTCTCCGCAGCCAGCCACGTGCATCGTGCAGCCGCCTCCGCCAATCAACGGATGGAGAGCACCACATCAGGCAACCTTGGGATGTGCAATCCGCTGCAGCGCACAGTCTCCGCATCCCATCGCGTGCATCTGATAGCTTGCCCCGATATGCCCAGCGTGATCATCGCACCCCGCAACGCCGGCAGTCCAGTCGTCACGAACATCGGTCACGTAGCCCGCTTCGCCGCACACGCAGCGAACTCCATGACAACATACCCACTACAGGTAACATCTCCACGCTCGTTAGGGAGAATGGAGATGATTTGTTGTTAGCAAATCAAGACATACCGGCTTTTAATAACGACGCTTTAAACCTATTAATCAAAGCCTTGAAAACTATTACGCCCGACTCAAATAAATTAAACTCTGTACATAATACTATTCCTGAGTTTGACCCAGCAAGAAAAGAGCAAACGATGACTATGTGGCTTCACAAAGTAAATGAGTGTGCTACCATTTACGGATGGTCTGAAAAACAAATTATACACTATGCGCTTCCTAAATTAAATGGTGTAGCTAAAAGATGGTATGAAGGCCTACCCTCGGTGCTCTTTTCTTGGAAGGATTGGCAGTCAAAACTTCTTGCCGCGTTTCCTTCTGGTGAAAATTACGGCCAGATGCTAACAGATATGTTGGCTAAACGTGCTAGATTTGGTGATTCTTTAGAAGATTATTTTTACGACAAAATCGCTCTGATTAATAGATGTGGTATTACGAATAAAAAAGCGGTAGAATGTGTACTACACGGAATCGATGATCGTTCAGTTAGATTGGGAGCTGAAGCGGCACAGTTTGAGGATTTAGATAAACTATTAACATATTTGAGGAACTCTAGAAATGTTAAAATCAACTCTGATAGGCGAAACACAGTCAAAGCGCTACCAACTAAGACCAATGACTCCTCGTCTCAGTCCACTCAAAATAGTAATCAGCCCATCAAACAAAAAAATGTCAGATGTCTTAATTGTAAGCGTGAGGGTCATATGTATGCACAATGCCCTGTCCCAATAAAAAAATGTGGCAAATGTTTCAAAATAGGGCATGAAACTGAAAAGTGTTATTCAAATCTACCTTCAATTGAAAAATCTGTTAACAGAGTAGCTTGTGATGCAAATACCGGCCAAAAATATTTCAAAACCGCTGTCATAAATAATGTCCCCATAGATGCGTTCATTGATTTAGGAAGTGAATGTTCCATGCTAAAAAGCTCTCATTTCCAGGAACTAGGGATTAAGGAGGTTAGCTATGAAAACTTGCCTGTACTAAAAGGATTTGGAAATTCATTGGTAGGCACTTTGGGCAAAATCAAAGCGTACATTGATGTAGATGGGGTAGGAGCTCAAACAGAAGTTTTCATTGTTCCTGATAATGTTATGCAGGTCCCGTTGATGATAGGTCAAACTTATACGGAACAACCACACGTGCTCATACATAAAACTAGCGATCGTCTTGACATTTTGCTTCATTGCGAAGACATTACAGAAGTTAGTAAAGTAAATTTACACTGCCTCGATGAATCAAATATAGCTGGTCTAACTATTGTTGAAGTTTATACAGATCCAAAATTTACAGGGGCTTTATATGTTGAAGGTGGGTTACGACAAAAAGATGGCAGTTGCCACTACGTACCTGCTGGCATATATCACTTTGATGACACGGGTAAAGGTACTATTGCCATTAATGGAATGACATCTGATTCTTTTAGCTTTCATAAAGATGTACTAATAGCACGCGGGAACATCGCCCTTGAGGAATCAGAACGTAGCGTGTTTCGTGTGTCCACTTTAGACCCCCAACATCAATTGAACCCTATCACCTGTTCTGAACTAAATCTCGGGGAAAATCTAAATAAAACGGTTGTTGATGACCTTTTGCATCTACTCAATAAATATCGTAGTTGCTTTGCCTTCTCCATGTCTGAGTTAGGGAACTGTAAAGTATCACAAATGTCTATAAACTTGCAAAATGACGAACCGGTTGTATATAGGCCATATCGATTGGCAATAAAAGAAAAAGAAGTGGTTAGGGAAATGGTTGATGAACTTTTAGAAAATGACATCATCAGACCATCTTCTTCTTCATTCGCAAGTCCAATTGTCTTAGTTAAAAAGAAAACCGGAGACCACAGACTATGTATTGATTATCGAGCTCTCAATAATAAGACAATTAAAGAAAAATACCCAATGCCTCTCGTAGACGACCAAATTGATAAACTTTCAGGAAATAAACATTTTACAACACTTGATTTAGCTTCCGGGTATTACCAAATTCCAATTAACGAACAAGATAAGCACAAAACTGCCTTTGTCACACCAGAAGGTCATTTCGAATTTAATAGGATGCCTTTTGGCTTGGCAAATGCGCCCGCAACTTTCCAGCGTATGATGCATCAGGTACTAGGTAGTCTCCGACATAAAGAAGCATTAGCATACCTAGATGATATAATTATACCGTCCGTAGATATTGCCGAAGGGATGGGTCGCTTAGAAGATGTACTAAAGCTATTATTGAATGCGGGGCTTACACTCAATCTTAGTAAATGTGTATTTTTTGGGCGTTCAGTTAATTACTTGGGCTTTGAAATTTCAAGTGACGGTATTAAACCAGGGTCATCAAAAATAGAGGCTGTGCAAAAATTCCCAACTCCAACAAGTCAACACAACGTTCGGCAATTTTTAGGACTAGCTAGTTTCTTTCGGCGATTTGTTCAGGGTTTTTCGATAATAGCCAAGCCATTGACACAGCTACTTAGAAAAAATGCGGAATGGGTGTGGAGTCAAGATCAGCAAAACGCGTTTCAAAAGATAAAAGACATACTTGTCTGCAAACCGGTTCTAGCATTGTACGATCCCAAAGCTAACACTGAGCTCCACACCGACGCGTGCAAAATGGGTATAGCGGGAATTTTGCTTCAAAAAAATGATCTGAATAAATTAAGACCAATAGCGTATTTTAGCAGACAAACTACCCCGGAAGAACAAAACTATTCGTCATATGATTTGGAAACACTTGCCGTCGTAGCTTCTTTTCAAAAATTTAGAGTATATTTGGTCGGTATCCAATTTAAAGTTGTCACTGATTGTAATTCGCTGCGTGCCACTTTCTCGAAACGAGACATGCTGCCTCGAGTGGCTCGTTGGTGGACGCTTATGCAGGAGTTTGACTTTAATATTGAATATAGACCTGGTACAGCTATGGGTCATGTTGACGCCCTTAGTCGCAACCCATCAACAGACGCCGTTCAAACTGAATACTCTGTTCGTAATGTTATAGAATCTGATTGGATTATAACAGTTCAAAATTCTGATTCTGAAATCCAACGTATAGTTAAAATATTGAATGATCCAAGTCTAGATGATGTCACTGACATTAAAAACAACTATAAGTTGAAGAACGGAAGGCTTTTTCGCATAACGAGCGATGGAGATAAATGGGTTGTGCCTAAGGGTGTTCGCTGGCAAATACTAAAGAAAAACCATGACGATATAGGACATTTTGCTGTTGACAAAACCCTAGAAAAAATTAAACTTCACTTTTGGTTTCCAAAATTAAGACGGTTTGTAAAAAAATACGTGTCATCTTGTTTAGAGTGCGCTTACTCAAAAAACACTGCAGGAAAAAAAACAGGTTTTCTACACCCAATAGAAAAAGTAAACAAACCATTCGATACTGTACATCTTGACCATGTCGGCCCATTTGTTAAAAGCAGCAAAGGCAACACACACATTCTTGTACTAATTGATGCATTTACTAGGTTTATTTACTTAAAGGCAGTTCGAAACACAAAGAGTAGTTCTAGCATTAAAGTGTTGCAAGAGTACATGGGGATCTTTGGGGTACCACGTAGAATAATTTCTGACAGGGGAACATCTTTTACCAGCGATTCATTTAAAACATTTGTATCAGATAAGGGTATAAAGCATGTTCTTAATGCCGTTGCTACTCCTAGAGCTAATGGGCAGGTAGAGCGGTATAATAGGGTTATTGTAGATGCGTTAACAACGAAGTGTATAGGAACTGCAGAAAACAAATGGGATAAACATCTTCCCGACGTTCAGTGGGGCACTAATAATACTTTTAATAAGGGGATAAACAGAACACCCGCTGAAGCATTGTTTGGAGTCCGACCGAAAGGTCCTAGTGACAGTAAAATTATATCTGCAATTGATGATGGTACCACAAAGTCAGCAGGAGAACCTGACTTAAATATTATCCGAGACGAAATAAGTTCCTTCGTAGCAACTTCTCAACAGCTCCAAAAAGATAGGTACGATAAAACGCGGCTTAAACCTATTCAATTCAAAGAAGGAGATTTAGTGAGAGTAGAGCGTCAAGTTCCTGCCACAGGAAATAGTAAGAAGTTGCTCCCTAAGTTCCAAGGTCCCTATAAGATAACCAAAGTTTATGATCACGATAGGTATCAAATTGAAGACACTCCCATAACGAGAAAAGCTAATAGAAAATATACCACTGTCGTTGCAGTCGATAAAATAAAACCGTGGTTAAATTTTTCGAGACCCAATGATGACATACTGAGTGAAGATGAATCGGACTAATATAAAGTGCTTTCAGCTGGTGGATTTATGTAGCTTTACATAGCAAATGTGTTATGTTGGTATCAATAGCACAATATTTTGGGTTGGTGTACAAGACAAACGTGTTTTGTATGTATCACTAGCGTGAGTTTGCATAACTTGCAGAACAAACGTGTTCTGTGTATATATGATAACTTGCAGAACAAATGTGTTCTGTGTGTATATGATAACTTGCAGAACAAACGTGTTCTATAGATGCCATTAGCGTAAGTTTGCATAACTTACAGAATAAACGTGTTCTATAGGTATATGATAACTTGCAGAACAAACGTGTTCTGTAGGTGTCATTAGCGTAAGTTTGCATAACTTTGCAGAACAAATATTGTATTCTATAGGTGTCTCTAGCATAAATGAATAAAGTATTAATGATGCAAAGACAAGTGCTCTATACGCACTATATTCATCATAGACATATTGTAAATAAGTATAAGATTGTGTGCTTAATAATTGTGACTGTAAATATCATTTTCATATTTTTTCGGAGTGAGCTAGCAAATGTTTAATAACAGGTATAGATTCTCTCATTGTAATATTTGTGAGGACACATTCAATTGCGGATGGCCGAACTGTTAGCGATTATTAATCAAATTACGATTTATCAACGCATTTATTTTAATTTATAATGTGCCAATAAGATTGTCCATAAACCACGTGGACTTTATTTTATAAACACGTGGTTTATGAAAACGGTTTAATATAGGTTTTCTACCCGTTATAATTAATATTAGAATTTTAAGAATATAATTATTTATTTTACTATGTATTTTCTAAGTAAACTGCCTATATTCATTTGTAAAATATGAAAACGATTGCTTTTGCGTTCATCGCCGCCATCTTGTTGTTTACCACTGTTCGATGGTATAAAGGTAGATGGCGGCCGCCCCAAAAGCAGTCGTAATTCAACCGTCGCACTGACAAGTCCCAATC
The DNA here is from genome assembly GCA_947578465.1 of Thera obeliscata. Taxonomy (NCBI): domain Eukaryota; kingdom Metazoa; phylum Arthropoda; class Insecta; order Lepidoptera; family Geometridae; genus Thera; species Thera obeliscata. The sequence continues at coordinate 11,468,068 of OX387918.1, read as the reverse complement.
GTGACTCCACACTGTATCGGAAAGCCCGGTAATAGACGTAAGTACTCTTGTATGATTAAATTAAATGTAAAGTCTTGTTAATGCTCAAATTATGGTTAATAAACATGTAAAGTCTTGTTAATGCTCAAGTTTTGTTTAATAAATATGATTATTATTTGATAAACATGTTTCACTTACACTTGCAATACAAAAATAATTTCACTATCACACTAACAGCCGTCCCCAATATTCAATCCATTTGAGGATTCTATCGGACCTAATGGGAATGGCTATTATAGTGACTACCATGATACCAAAACACGATAAAGCCTTTATTTTACTTTACAATCAACATAACTGTTGATAGAAGTGTACCTACTTTGTATAGTAGGTAGGTACAAAATACCTATAAAGGTATGTTAGTACCCTGTACCCTATATTGCACTTTAGTGGATTGAATTTTATCAAGGTTTATTATCATAGTGGGGGTACATAATCAAATAATTATAAATATTTGAGTTTTTAAGCTAGCATAATATGTTACTATAGGTACTAGATTTAATTGTTAACTGTTCTCATTTTAGGTGTTCCTACGCATCGATTTCCCAATTATAAAAAAATTCCCGAACGTTTTAAGTTATGGGTTCATCTTTGTGGAGGAAAATTGGATGCAACGTCTGACTACGAATGCTACACAAAGAAAATAGTTTGTGACAAGCATTTCACGGACAATGATCGCAATAGAAACCAACGACTCAATGCTTTGGCCGTTCCTTCACGTTTTTTGTCTGGTAAGAATCGCAATAATCATTATTATTATCAGCCCGAAGATCAATTCTGGGCCGTTTCTATTACACAGGTTGCATTAATGTTATTTTTTATTTAATCGCCAATAATATGCCACTTTCTTGAACAGTATTATTATCTATTTACAGGAGTAATGGCATGCGAAGACTTGATTCCAAATGTGACTGGAACAGCTGACAAGCACATTCATTCTTCACAACATCAACTTCCCACGATAGGTATGTAAGACTCTTCTGTTGTGGGTTTTGTATTTTTTAAATTTAATTGAATTTTTTTCATCGAACCCAGACGTGTGGGGTATCTATGAATAGGTCTTTAAAAATGGTGTTGAGGTTTCTCATATAGTTTTTTTCTAAACTGAATAGTTTGCGCGAGAGACACTTCCAAAGTGGAAAAAAGTTGGTCCCCCCCCCCTCTAACTTCTAAAATAAGAGAATGATAAAACTAAAAAACATATATGTTGTACATTACTATGCAAACTTCCAACGATATTTGGTTTGAACGAGATCTAGTCAGTATTTTTTTTTTATACTTCATAAATCGTAAACCGCAATTTACCTTTCGACGAACTAAAAGAACCTTTATATTATGTTACTTGATGCTACGGAACCCTTCATGGGCTAGGCCGACTCGCACTTGGCTGCTTTTTTTTGAGTTGGGCCGGTTTTTTTTCGTGGCTGACATTGCAATGTAATTTGTATTCCCGTATACCTATATAAATACGTAAAATTATTACTGTTTTGCATTTTTCTTAATGAGCTTATTTTTTTTGTAAACTAACAATTTCCAAAAATATAAAAAGGTACCTACGTTTTTCTAGGTCAGTAGCGTCTAGGAACTCACTTCACCTTAAGTAGTCTCTTCATGGCTGGTATGGTCAAGTGTGAGTGACCCTATCTTCACTCTTAATAGGTACTGATCTGTTAAATTTGTTGTATTACAGACACACCAGCAATTGAAGTGTCAACAGTTGAGGCTGCTGATAGAAGCAATCAATCTTTGCTGCAACAACATTCTATGGAAGGTAATTCTTTCTCCATTTATTGAACTAGCGAGCGAAGCATCTAAGCTGCGGGATAGGCCAAAAATACTTTTGTCCTGCTGATTTTGATACACATCAGACTAAACACTGCTTGCTCTTTATGTCCTTGCAGTAAGCGTTATTCTTCTTTGTAACTAGGAGCTGTACTTTAAATTGGCTATGATTTTTTTGTATAATTAACTTGTATTGTTAGGTAGTCTCCTCATGGCTAGGATGGTCAAGTGTTAGTGACCCTATCTTTACTCTTAATAGGTACTGATCTGTTCAATTTGTTGTATTACAGACACACCAGCAATTGAAGTGTCAACAGTTGAGGCTGCTGATAGAAGCAATCAATCTTTGCTGCAACAACATTCTATGGAAGGTAATTCTTTCTCCATTTATTGAACTAGCGAGCGAAGCATCTAAGCTTCGGGATAAGCCAATAATGGTTTTGTCCTACTGATGTTGATACACATGGGCTATAGACTATACACTGCTTGCTCTTTATGTCCTTGCAGTAAGCGTCATTCTTCTTTGTCTTTATGTAACTCCGAGCTGTATCCTTGTCAAATTGGTCTCATAAAAAAACGGTGAAAGAATTTTTCAAATCGGTCCAGTAGTTTCGGAGCCTATTCAATACAAACGAACAAACAATCAAATGTAACCTCCTTTGATTGTTTGTTACATAATTTAATATGAGACAAGAGATATTATCAACGGGTTCTGGGCTAATTGTATTAAGCGACACTCTGGGCGATATAGACTTTTAGACATATTTGGAATCAGCAAATTTTTCTGCGTCGTTTGAGCTGGGTTTGGTGACGATCGGAGCACTTTTTTGTCGCTTAATACAACCGCATTTTTGGGGCCCATTTTGGACTGCAATGTATGAAGCAACACAAAATATTGTCAAATTTAGGAACTGTGTACTTAAGCTCACTACCAAATACCAGACAGTCGTTTAAACTTTTTTATCTGGAGCAACAGTTCACAGGTAACGTACGTTAAAGCATTTAGCCTGACCTTATAAATATATACAAATGTCGCTTCATATTTAGCCTCTGTGTTAAATTCTTATCCAGTGTGCTTCATATAATTAGCCTCTTTGTTAAATTATTTTTCAGTGTCGCTTAATACAATTATCTTTATCTTATAAGTATACAAGAATGTCGTTTAATACATTTAGCCTCTTTGTCAGATTCAAACCCAGTGTCGGTCCATACATTTAGCTGTGTACATAAAAGAAATGAAGGAGCATTTGTTAGAGAAAGATGCCTCAAAGAAAAGGTTAGAATGTCATAGAGAACTTCCAAAAAAGAATAATTCGTCCTTCAAAAAGTATTGAATACCCCATATGGAAGCGGCATGACACTCTTTTGGAACAAGAAATAATAAACCTAGGTGGTTAAATCATTTAGCCTGGAATAAGAAACAATAACCATAGGCGGTTAATTCATTTAGCCTGGAACAAATAAAAGTAAAATATGGGTCATGTTGTATTAAGCGACATAAAACTTCGTTAAAAATAAGAATATAAGAAAAAAACATGAATCCGATTATGGGGAACATGTTATAAAAACAATAAAATCCTTCTTTTTTTTAAAATAATGCGATTTGCTAAAGTTATATTTTTTTTCTAAAAATCGACACTTTAAACTGCTCTCCTGTAAAGTTCAAAAAATGTCGCTTAATACAAATAGCCCGGAACCCGTCGTTATGTATATTACTGGTTTTTGTTGTGTGGTAGCTTATTAGAGACCTATCTGTGTTTAATATAATACCTTAATGCATTAACCATATTTATTAAATTAATGAATTTTATCATTTCAGGACTTACTTCTGGTGCATTAGGCTTGCAGAAAGCCTGTGTACTTCAGGAGCACAACTACAGTGCTGCTAGCAGGCATAAACGACTTGTGTCCAAATGTAAGTTCTTACCCGATTACACTAAGTATTACAGATTTATATAATGTCCCAAAAGTTAAGACCCGAGTGAAATTTGAACCTGTGACCTTCCCCTTCGTACGGGGCTGCGGGGTTGGGGCTTGGTTGGTGCCGTATTCCCTATGAGTTATTCTTTGAGTGTGATTAGGATCCGATGGAGCAGTGGTCAGCGCAGCCTCGTACCAAGGGGAAGGTCGCGGGTTCAAATCCCGCTCGGCTCTTAATTTTTGGGACATTATAAAAATATTTAAGAAATCCAAGTGTAGTAAACACTATAAAATCAATAAATAATAATAATAAATATTGTGGACAATTCACACAACACTACCCAGCCCCAAACTAAGCAGAGCTTGTAATATGGGAACCAGATAGCTGATATAATACTTGAATACATTTTTTTTTTGTAAATACATACTTAGAATACAATATAACACCCAGACAGAGAACAAACATTTATGTTCACCACACAAATATTTGTTCTCGGTGGGGATCGAACCCACGACCTACGGCGCAGAAGGCAGATCTACTACCAACTGAGGTAGAGGCCAGTCAAGTAAGTCAAATAACACTAAGTGCAACTTGCACAACAAAAACTTTTGCTCCTAAACGTATTTAAGGGGGTACGATTTCCATACAAACTTAATTTACACAACTATGGGCGAATAAAGTATAAATGTACACTGAAATAGCTGTAATAGGCTTTTACAGTGGTCCTTATTACCGGCCAGTTATATAAAGTTGGAGTGTCAGCCGTTGGTCGTGGCAGTCGGGGCTTCAGAAAAAGAACTAACAGACTTTTACGTCTATTTTGAAACAGTGATGTACAAAATTGACTCTATGCTAAAAGCTAGTACCCGTTAGAAAGAATGACGAAAAAATTACTTTTTTGGTTTTTTATTAATATTTCTGTTATCCTACAGTTTTCTCCAACTTTATATAACTGGCCGGCAATAAAGACCACTGTAAAATTCTATTACAGCTATTTCAGTGTACATTTATACTTTGTTTGCCCATAGTTGTGTAAATTCAGTTTGTATCGGAATCGAACAACCTTAACTTGACAGTTTTCCTATGATTTTGACAAGTTAAAATACGTTTAGGGAGTTAATTTTTTGTTGTGCAAGTCGCCCATATGTATCTTATTTGTATGAAACCCCCAGGGTGACAACATTCAATGATTCGATTATTCTGAGTTATGGAAGTTAAATATTTGAAATTTATCAGATTTAGGTTAGGGTTATGTTATAAAATTAGTACCTATTCATTTTATGTGCACTTGGCATTGTTTTAGGTATATTGTTTTTTGATAAATTTCAGTGCTAATAAATGTTTTTTTTCTGTTAAAGGCACTGGACCAAGATTCAACTCCGCCCAATACAAAAACATGCGAAGCGAAATTAAAACCTTACGCAGTCAAATTTGCCACATGAAGAAAAACAAAACTTTTCAAGCTAGCCTGGCAAATGCTCGGAAATTGACGGAAAATTTGGCATTCCAACAAGTAGTGAGCAGGATGACCAAACCATCTCAATTATTTGTAAACATGCAAATGCAAGCTGCCAAAAAACCAAAAGGTAGGCGCTTCACTATCGAAGAAAAGGTACTGGCAGTGTCCATATATAAGAAAAGCCCCAAGTGCTGTGCACTGCTGCATAAGTATTTTACTCTGCCATCATCAAAAGCAATGAAACGCCTTCTAGGCAGCATACGATTGTGCCCTGGAATTAACCCCATAATATTTGAAAAAATTAAGAAATCCATATCTGAAAAGGATACCACGGACAGGTTATGCAGTTTAGCGTTTGATGAAATGTCTCTGACTGCGCAAATAAACTATAATGCTCAAAAAGACAGTTTAGAAGGTTTTGCCACAAATAATGACAGTAAATTTGCTGATCATGCGTTGGTCTTTATGGTTAAGGGAATCAAGCAAAACTTTAAGCAACCAATTGCTTATTATTTTACCAACTGCTTAAATAAAATTGAACTAAAAAAACTAGTAAAAACAGTCATCCACCACGCACAAGATTCCGGCCTGATTATAGTAAATACTGTATGTGATCAGAGCACTGTAAATGTTAGTGCTATAAATGAACTTGTAGAAGAAAAAAAAGCAAAGTATCTGAGGCTGGGGAAAGAGTGGCGGTATGACTGTTTTTCCGTTAAAGGCCATTCTATCATTCCTTTGTTTGATACTCCTCATCTAATTAAAGGTTTGAGAAATAATTTAATGACGAAAGATTTAATATATACAACTAAAAATAAGGAAAAAACTGTCAAATGGGAGTTCTTTCAAAGAGTGTATAATGCAGACAAATCCTATGGGGAACTTAGGCTACTGCATAAAATAACTGAGGAGCATATTAATCCAGAAAAAGTTAATAAAATGCGAGTGAAAACTGCTACACAGCTTTTTAGCCACAGTGTTGCAGTCGTTGCTGAGCACTTGACTGCCAGAGGAGATCTACCAGAGGAATGTCGGCAATTGATTGACATAACTGTGTTGTTGGATAATTTGTTTGATTATCTAAACGTGAGCAGTTTACATGTTCCACATGGTAAAATTTACAAGGGAGCTGTAAAAGAAAACTCACCTCACCATAGACTATGGTTGGAGGGTAAAAACGTTTTAAAAAGCGTAAAATTTATACAAAAAATAGTCTCCGGTAATAAAATCAGATTATTGGAAATAACTGTACCATCAATCAAAAATTTTATTAGAACTATTGAAGGAATGGAAGCAATTTGGCAGGTCTTAACTAAAAAATTTAAATTAGATGCAATGTTGACAAGAAATTTCAATCAAGATCCTGTTGAAAATTTTTTTGGGAATATCAGAAGCTATGGAGCACGGAACAATGCCCCTAACACCATCTCTTTTGAGGGTGCATTTAAAGCACTGCTTTATAATAATTATAGCGCGCCTCATTCTAGAAGAGCAAATTGCGAAGAGGACAACAATGAATGCCTTCAAAATTTAGATTTTTTTCTAAGAGAAAAAAATCATGGATTACCCATTGACACTTCTGATATGGCCGAAAATATTCCGTACAATGAAAATGTATGTGTTGATTTAACCATAAATCGAGCTGATGCAGGACAGATTAATTATGTTTGCGGTTGGGTTTTGACAAAGTGTTTTAAAAATGTTTGTAAATCTTGTCAAGAATGCCGACAAACTCTGCTTAGCACTACCGGAAATAATGCATATAGCAGAGCAAAAGAATATTGTAATAAAAATTGGCTCTGTTACCCCAGCCAAGAAGCCGAAAATTGCTTTCGCGATGTACAAAATATAGTAGAATCATTCCTGTCAAAAAATGTACCTAAAAAGGACGTAAAAAAAACAATAGTCACGTATTGTGATATATTTATTGATTACCCTTTTAAATGCGTGACCCATAAAGATCTATTAAAGGAATCTTTTTTGAAAATGTCAATAAATGTGATTTTATACAGCTGGTGCAGAAGCATAAATCGAATTTTATCAGGTAAAATAAAGTATGAAGGTGAAAATGTAATTAAAAAAAGCGCTTCCACTTACTATGACAAGCATAAAAATTATAAAAACAGGAAATAAAATAATAACACTTCACACGGCACTGATTTGGATCAATTGAGCTATCTCTAGATTCTTTGTAACAGTCTGCAGATAATTGTTTCTTTTGTATTTTGTACATTTTTGTAAATAATGTATAATGATTTATCAATTGAGCTATCTCTAGATTGTTTGTAACGGTCTGCAGATAACTTAACTGTTTCTTGTGTATTCTGTACATTTTTATAAATAATGTATTATATTATTTGTAAGTTCCTTTGTGTAAAAACGTTTCAGTATGGCCTCATAAAAAAATAAAAATAAAGTGAGTCTCTGGATTATAAACTTGAATTTTACTGAAATTTTTTGGTTTTAGTTTGCTCACAAAAGTGTGACTGTTTTGTAAATTAATATAAAAATTGTATTTATTAAATTATTTAATTAACTTGCTGCCCTTTCACTTTAGCAGACTAGAACCAAAACAATAGTATAAATATGTACCTACTTTAACGGCCGTTACCAATATTCAATCTATCTCTTGTTTTGCCCTACTGAAGACAGAAATGTTTGTCTAGCATATTATTCAGCAGTAAAATGTTAGATTGACAATATTTTCTGTCCTCAATAGAACAAAACAAGAGATAGATTGAGAACGGCTGTACTAGGCAAAGCAAACCTATATATATAGCGTACCTACCTATAGGTAGGTATACCAGAAGTTTTTGGGGGCAAATACTAGATGGCGCTTCAAAATGAGTTGACTAAAAAAACGGCCAGAGGGCTCTCTTCTCCCCACTACTTATTATACTCTTTGGGAAAGACCTAAATACAGCTGTGTATGATGTTTTATTTTGTTGAGCGTATCCAGCAGCATAGCATATCCATGAATTTGTCACATGAGTTTCCACTGAAAGAATCCGACAGATAAACAACGTCTGAAGTGTCTGTAATATCGTCACTAATGTCGTTGTCTTCCAGTATTTTAGTGTCTAAACATTTCATATTTTTCTGCCTAAATTTTGTTTGACATCCTCTATCTTTTGTTTTGCCCATTATACAGGGTTATTGATATAAGAAACCAGTTAAGAGCTTCTTCTGTACATCTTAACAAACAACTTTTGTTCTAAGACTTTCAATAATTCGTAATTTTTTTTTCCATACAAAACATAATAAGTTATTTATAACGAACTTGTCATTCTAAATATTTATAACTCTATGCCCCGTGGCGCCGCGCGCGGTAATCTCAATGAAAGGGGCGCGCGGTGCGGGGTCGCGATGCGACTCCGGTCACCGGTCATTACCATGAAGCGTCTACAATAGACAGAGCTAAAACGTGTTACAAAAACATAAAATATTTTTTTTTGGAAGTGTATTGTGTATAGTGATTTTTGACAAAAGTCGTAGAACAAATATTGTTTGTTAAGATGTAAAGAAGGAACCCTTAACTGGTTTTTTATATAATTACCAATAACCCTGTATATACTTGAGTGCCCTTATTTGCTGTTTGTATTTTGCCACTGGTTTCTTTATCTACCTCGAAACAGCCCATTGGTACAGAAATAGGATTTTCAGGATCTTTAATTACTTCGTCGCTCTGAACACATTCAATAAATTCTATGGGTTGTTGGGCAACAGAGACTGGAACTTCCGTTGAAAGCACTTTTTCATAATACTCTACTCGACGACGCTTCGCAAAAGCAGACCGTTCTTGTGTATCTACATTGATCTTTTGGCAAGCAAACTTATGAGGTAAAACGTCTTTTTTCAGAAGTAGTCTACCGCCAGTAAATCGATGTCTCATAAAGTTTTAAGTATCGTTATCAACCTGAAAAACAAAATAAAAGAATTAAAACAACGTAACCTACCAAACTTTTGCAAGTGAGCCCAAAACAGAAATTAACAGTTTCCATCCGGGTAAATATTTATTCATTTTTTGAAATAATACCTAGATTGTGTAAATCATTAATAGAACATACTTAACACAGTTAAGTATGTTCTCATTTAACACTTTAATACTTTATTTATACTTTTATTTTGTATATTATAAAACGCAGATAAAAACAAACGTATAGTGTAAACTAATGTGTATTATTCTAATAGATAGGTACTATAAGTTTTGCCAAATATATGTACAAATCCTGTGTTATGTTTCTGTATGGTGAACAATAATCTGTTGAGTTGAGCGAACGAGTGCGGACTGCGACGCGGCAAACAGTCGCCGAGCGAGACTTGTGACGTCAGCGCATTGTCCAGCCGGCCGCGCGCCATACAATTTCAGAATGGGCGGGAAAAGCCTCATAACTTCGTAATTTGTGAAGATAATTGAAAAAAAAAAACAACTAGGATTTATTGCAGCTTTTGTATTATTAAAAAAAATATACAATGAAAAATAGGAAACTTCCCTATTGGAGGCAGGTACTAGACAACTACCGCCAAACAAGCAGAGGAAAAAAAGTAATGTCTCTGGCTAAATCCTTGTTTGCCCAACTTTTGCGAAAATCATTGGAAATTGGAGAGCCCACTCGTGTTGATAATATAAAGGCAGGATTCCGAAGCTGTGATTTGTTCCCATTCTCGCCACAAACAGTTTTGAACAAATTGCCGAGCTATACGTCTGAAGTCGAAACACGAGAATCTGTTGGCGAAGCCTTTCATAGTTTCATTGAGACAGAACAGCCGATTTAAATGGTATGACCAGAGAAAAAAAGTTTCAACTGCCTGTTATAGCTGGAAAAAGTGTATCGGCAGAAGAAGTAGAGAAATATTACGAAGAAAAAGCAAAATCAAATACTCCGTTCAAAAAAAAAGGCCTGCAGGATCAAATAATAAAAAAAAGAAGAAAGTGACAGTACCCGAGGAAGCTGAGACCAATATAAGTGATGACGAATCGATAATTGAAAGTGATGAACGCATAACAGTTGAAGCTGAAATACATGGAATTGAGAAATCTACATCGACACTGAAAAAAAATGCACCACAAAGAAATGAAAAAACACGTATTGAAGATGTAATTCAAGAAATTGAAGATGATGTAGAGGAAAACTTGTCTCAAGAAATTTTGAATTCTGCGAATAATTACTTTGAAAATCAAGAAAAATGTGCCGAAGAGCTCACAGTTATACAAGAGTATGTTGTAAGCTCTGATGGCATTGTATTAGAAACTCATGAAACATCAAACAGCACTGAAAAAGGACAATTGGATGGTTTTGCAAACGGTATGTTTTGTGTCTTCAAAGAAGAAGGAAGTTTATTCCCTGGATGCATTAGCAAAGTAGGTTCTCAAAAAATAACCGTATCTGTCCTTAAAAAAAAATATTTAGGCGGGTGGTCATGGTATTCCAGGAATGAACGATGTGAAATAAAAAAAGAAAACGTTGTTTCTATCCTAAAGGAGCATCAGATATCAAGAAAAGATGGGAACATTTTCATAGAAGACGACATTTTGTTTAGGGAGTGGGGAGAATATTTTTTTCGTTTTGTATTTTATCTTGTGTAACTTTTGATCTCATGGTATAAGTTGATGGCATTCCACAGCTAAATGGTTGCAGAATTTTATGCATAATGGTAAGGATACACGACGACACCAGACACCAGACACTAAGGGGCAACGCAAATAGAAGACGGCGAGACGAAGGTACGGTACAGACACGGCGCAGATACGGTGCAGGCGCGATATCTGCGCAAACAGACGCGGGGACGGTACGGCACAGAGTATTATTATACAAGGTGCTATTTAGTGGAAATAACATTTAATACACCTCCTTTCGGTTTTTTTTCGAATACTAATTCCCTCCTTTTGTATCATTATAATTCCTATGTACAGTCGAGAGCACATCAAGTGTAACATTGCGCTACGAAAGCCGCCACTAACAAGTGCAATAAAGGCGTGCTCAAGGTCAAACTGTATAGCTTGATGTGCTGTCGACTGTACTTATGTTTGCAATATGTAACCGCTATGTTTGCTATTTAACTACTTTAAAATACGAATAACATCGAAATACATAAATCAAATCATAATAAGTTAAATTACATCGGATTTTCATTAAAATCAGCCTTTAAATATCCATATGGACGAAAATTTGAACAGTTTAAAATATATCGCTACGTATCTTTGTTCATACTGTATATAATGCGAGACGCCGCTTGCGCCTACATCTGCTGGCGACGTGGCGGGGGGCGAGGAGCGGCGTGCCTGCGCCGTCCGCTTGCCGCCTTCAGTCACGAACAAAAGATAACGCAAGACGCACGTCGCTTCGTATACAGGATGCGTGACGATATTGAGTTTAATATTGAGTTTTGCGAGTTAATTGAGCAATACCCGAATATCTATGACTACACTAAGACAGGGTACAGTAACAGAAATGTGCAAGACAAAATATGGCAAGAAATAGCAATAAAAGTCGGTGCAACAGGTATGTATTTTATTTAAATTTTAAACATTATGTCTAGTCTGAAACGGAATCGGAGATCGTTGTGTTAGATATGTTGTAAGATATTCCCTGATATGGTAGGGATTTTCTCCCATTAATCGCATGTTAATGTTTGCTCCTATCAAATTATTTCTAAACCGTGGATTTGATTTTTTACCATCACATGTGCGAATTACGTTATGCAACACACACATTGCTTTTATAATATTATCAACATATTCTGGTTTGCAGCAAATAGGCGTGTAAAGTCCACCAAACTTTGACGCTAACATACCATAGGCACATTCTACTGACTTACGTGCCCTTGACAACCTGTTATTATAAGCTCTTCTCTCATTAGTCAATTGATTTCGACCATATGGTCTCATAATATTTCTTTTTAGTGGAAAAGCTTCATCTGCCACAAAATAAAAGGGCACATTCTGTGTTTCTCCAGGCAAAGGTGTAGGGTTCGGTAAATCGAGATCGCCTAGATCCATAGCTTGTCCAAAAGAGCTAACTTGTAATACTCGCCCATCACTATTTCGGCCGTATTCACCAACATCTATAGTTATAAAGAAACCATCTGCATCTACAACTGCTAACAATACAATAAAGAAATATCCCTTATAATTTATGAAAGTCGAACCCGAGTTGATGGGCGCTGTAATTCTAATATGCTTTCCATCTAAACTCCCAACACAATTCGGTAAATTCCAGAGAGTGTAAAACCGTTCAGCAACTTCTACCCATTTTTGTCGTGTAGGTACAGGCATATATTCCGGCTGTAGGCATTCCCACAAAACGCTAGAGGTTTCATGCACAATTTGCCGGACGGTACTGCCTCCTCTCAATACATATCCAGAAAGGGATGTAAACGAACAGCCATCTGAGTAGTATCTGTAACAAAAATAAAATAGCAATAAGTATGTAACATTTGTGTGTTTAGATTGAGGTGCCACTTTTCGCATCGTAAAGTGGCTAATGGAGTTATTTAGTAGTAGTTTAGAAAATTTTGTAGAACGGATATTGGATTTTGTATTAGAATACTTCAAAAGTTAAATGAATATAAAGGTGGCACCTCAATCTGTTTGGATTGAGGTACCACTCAGAAAAAGTGGCACCTCAATCTAAACACACATTGTAACTAATCTCCTTAAATATTTTTCAGCCCAAGAATGTAAAGAACGGTGGAAGTTCCGATCGATGTAGTTACAGCAAAAACAAGAAAAGGCTAGATTTGCCATCTGGATCAGGTGCAAAGACGATTAAAGAGTACTACCTTTCACCACATCTACATTTTTTAGACAATTACTTGAAGTCCCGACCAACCAAAAGCAATCTAAGCAAATATGATTGCACAGACGGTAATGATAGTGAAGAAGTCGATGAGACACTGTTTACTGGTCAACTAGCTTCTGAAAACACAAATTCGGATTCCATCTCCAATCAATCCACGCCAACACCGCCACTGCTACCACTATTAAATAAATCTAGGGCAATCTCTTTAAAAGATGTTAATAAATCAGCACATGAATATTTCAGTCAAAGAGCATTACAAATGAAGACCATACATAGAGCTGAGCCTGAAACAGACAGCGATCTAGCTTTTTTTCAAAGCATGCTTCCAGATATGAAATCAATGACACCAGCCCAAAAACGAAGATTTAAAATGGGCGTTCTCAATTTATCAGAGCAAATTTTAAATGACCCATTACCTAGTTATCCTAGGACACAGCCGTATTATCCACGAACACCTTCTCGAGAGACAGATTATGATCCTAATGAAGGTGCAACCCAGCAGACTCTTACATCCAGAGCTAATACAAGTCCAGCACCTTCGTTTACCTCGACTCAGCAGACAGCTAAACATACTGCAGCAGCTAACAAAAATCCGGAAACTCAGCTGACTTTGATATCCGGAGAGTATATAAATCCAGCACCACCGGCGGCAGTGGCTGTAATTGAACAAATAGCTGGGCCTTCAAGACACCGAACTTATGATGAGAAAGCTTATTATCAACTCAGCATTTCAGAATATCAGCAAACGCGGACACCGGGAGCTTATGAAAGAGCACAATCCTTAGCACCTCCGGCAACTCCAACTACATTATGTTTGCCAATATTTTCACCAATAACTCCAGCTACACCTCACCCGAATCCAGAGACATCTATCCAATCTCATGAAGACGAAATAAGTGATTTTAATGAGAACTATCCAATGCCTTGAACATTATTTATAAATGGCTCTTAGTGCGACAGCTAGCTTGAGTAGTCATGTGCTGTCCCTGTCCGCATGCGCTGATTCTGTATTGTGAGATAAGGACAGCACATGATGACAGCTTGACAGATACTCAAATTAGCTGTAACACTGAGAGCAATTTATAAATACTAATTGTAGCAAAGATGCTAAACCAAAAACATTTTCAATGAATATTATCTTTTGATTTGTCAATAAAAGTTTGATCTGTAAAAAATAGTTTCACTTACCTTAAAGTTATCAGTAGTCTTTCTTCAGGGCTGATTGGTTTTCTCCAATTTGTAACTTGCTTCCGAAGTCCTTCTCTTACTTTTGACAATACGATATGGTAACATTCCAGTGACATTTTATAAACTGTGCGAAAACGATCAGGATATTCATATAATGTTTCCATTATTTTATAGTACCTGTGCTCTTCTGCATTTCTCCACACTGGATGTATCCAATACCTTCTTGGTCTTTGCTGTAAATTAATAATCTGTAGCAAAGCCAGTGCATCTTCATCTTCGTCTGAAGAGGAATACATGTCTTATCCCGTCAATATCACGCTCTATAATGACTTAACTTGCCGTATCGTCCCCGCGTCTGTTTGCGCAGATATCGCGCCTGCACCGTATCTGCGCCGTGTCTGTACCGTACCTTCGTCTCGCCGTCTTCTATTTGCGTTGCCCCTAAATGTATACATCGAATGTCTGTGTGTGTACATCGCCGCGACACTTAGTTGCACATGTAGTGACGGTGTCGCTCAGTGTCAGTGTCGCTGCCGTGGAGACAGGACGCGCGCGCTGTCCGCAACGAGTGTCGGTAATTTCGAACCTGCGCGAAATTTTAAGCTAGACCAATGACGTCACGAGCGTGGTCAACCGAGGAAATAAAATCATTGATTTGAATCGCTGCCAGAGCTATGGCAAATATCAAATCCCGATTATAAAAATCGAGTAAAGAAAGCAGCAGCGGTAGAAAGTTTGGCCGAACAATTTAATACTTCTGCATTAGAAATAAATAGAAAACTGCACAATTTACGAACGCAGTTTAATAACGAACTGAGAAAACTTAAAAAAAAGAAGAGTGGCCAAGGCACAGATGAAAATTACGCAAGCACTTGGGATTACTTCACAAGTTTACAATTTTTAATGCCGAGTACCTTACCAGCAAATGAAACACAACAAAATTTGGTAAGTTGTTTTTATTATTTATTTGTTTATTGTTAATTTCAACTTATGTATCTGTACTGCCAGCTAACTTCGCCTTCTGGAGATACAAAATATTCTTTATATTCTTCACGGATTTCTTTACTTTCATTAGACATGTTGGATGCCAGTGGCCTGTTTGAGAACAATACATTATCCGGAGGGGGGTCTTGTCTCCAACTGCCAGGAGTTACTACACCATCAATTTCCTCGTCGAAGGAGCCTTGTGGTGCATACACATGCCGTGAACTCCGTTCCAAGAGAAAGTTATGCAACACGCAGATTGCAGTAACATATTTTATAACTTTTTCAGGACATAGTTCTATAGGTTTCCTTAATATTCTAAATCTGTTTGCAAGTAAACCAAAGGCATTTTCTACCACTCGTCGAGCTCTCGACAGTCTGTAGTTATAAACACGATTAGGTCCAGGTTGGTTACGAAAAGGAAAAGGTTTCATTAGATAAGGCTTCAATGGAAAAACATCATCAGCTATAATGACATAGGGTACATATTTGGCCCTACCAGGAAGAGGCCTTGGTGGCGGTATATTAAGGCTGCCGTTGCTTAAAGCAGGGGTCGGCAACCGGCGGCCCGCGGGCCGCATGCGGCCCGTAGACTATCTCGGTGCGGCCCGCAAGCCTGAGGTCCGTAAGAAAAAAATACCGAAGCAAAAGGCCATATAAATTCACTTGAATTTATACGGCCATGCTGCTGGGCCATGAGAGTATTCTTGAAAGCTCGCTCCCACGCGGGGTGATAAAAATGTACCTCTATTTCATTTCTTAAGAACTGTTTATCAAGACTGATGTTATGTATTGTTTCTACCAAAAATAAATATTTGCTGTACTTATTCAATTCTTGGCAATTTCTTTTGCGTTTATCCGCCGCACGTGCGGCGGCGGGCGGCTCCTTTGAGACAATAGGCGGGGCGGCAGTCTTTGATTAGACGCAGGTGTGCGGCGGCGAAAAAATTCAAAGCGACCGGTTTTAGTTAAAATCACAGCCGCGCGCAGCTCTCGCCACATTCGGTTGTGGAAATTCGCCGGAAACTCACGTCTCATCTGGTTGCTAGCTACGCGTTTCGTTTCACCTTTCTTCCCTTCGCTGATAGCTTCTCACGCACGACGTATGAGGTAAGTTGTATGCACTCGCGAGCATTTTGTTTTATTTTATTTACTGCTTGTTAATGTGAACCTTCAGATTGATGGGTAAATGTTATAAGGACGGGGATAGTAGTTACATGACATGAAGTTAGTTACGAGTGTGTCATGTTTTAATTATTATTTGAATGTGGAGTTGAATTTGTAGGTGCTAACTGGAACATATAATTTTACAACGAATTTAATTTTTTTCATTATTGTTACAGAATAATTATATAAACATGGCTTCAAGAAAAAGGAAGATAGAACAAGAAAAAAGAGTTTTTAACGAATTATGGACAGAATTATACTTTTTTATCGAGTTGAAAGGAAAACCGTTATGCTTGATTTGTCAAAAGAGTATTTCTGTAGTAAAGGAATATAACCTGAAGCGACATTACGACACTGAGCACAAAGCTAAATTTGACTGTCTTGAAGGAGAAATACGGAAAAGGAAAATTTCCACTTTGAAATCGTCATTACAAAATCAACAAAACATATTTAAGGTTGTGGCAGACAACAGCGAATCGAATGTTCGGGCCAGTTACAGGGTAGCAGAGATTCTTGCAAAAAGTGGACGTCCGTTTACCGATAGTGAATTAGTAAAAGAGTGTGTCTTAGCTATCGCAGAAGAAATATGCCCAGAGCAGAAAAAAATGTTTGAAAGTCTTAGTCTCTCTGCAAGAACTTGCACCCGACGTACTGAAGACTTGGGTGCTAATTTGTGTGAACAACTCAGGGATAAGGCGCAGTCTTTCGACTGTTTCTCTTTAGCGATGGATGAAAGTACGGACGTGTCGGATACAGCACAGCTACTCATATTTGTACGCGGCATTGACGAAAACTTTACTGTTTACGAAGAGCTTGTGAAAATGTGCAGTTTGAAAGGTACAACTACGGGAGAAGATTTATTTCACCATGTGGAACAAGCTCTGGATTCATTGCAATTAAGCTGGGAAAAGTTAACAAGTGTCACTACCGATGGAGGCAAGAACATGAGCGGTCAAAACAAAGGTGTTGTTGGGAGAATCATCAGCAAAGTGAAAGATTCTGGATCTACTGTGCCATTGATTTTTCACTGTATTGTCCATCAAGAGGCATTGTGCTCCAAAGTTATATCCTGGAAAGAAATAATGGATACTGTAACATCCACTGTTAATTTTATAAGAAGAAATGGGCTCACACACCGTCAGTTCCAAAAGTTTTTGGAAGATCTGGAAGCTGAACATGGTGACGTGGTTTACTACTGTGAAGTGAGGTGGCTCAGTCGAGGTGCCGTTTTGGAACGGTTTTTTGATTTGAGGAAAGAAATTGGCAACTTCATGGAGATGAAAGGAAAGCCAGTAGAAGAGCTTACTAACAAACAGTGGATTATCGATCTTGGTTTTTTGACTGATTTGACTAAGGAACTGAATCAGCTCAACAAACGCTTGCAGGGAAAAAATAAATTGATTTGCGATATGTATACAGATGTAAAGTCATTTGAAATGAAACTGAAACTGTTTATCAAGGATATTGATGAAAAAAAGCTTGACCATTTTCCTAATTGCAAGAAAGCCGTGGAAGAAGCTGGAGATAATTTTGTGTGGCAAAATATTACAATGAGAAACGTGTTAACACAACTACAAACTGAGTTTGTAAATCGATTCACCGACTTTAAAAAGAGCTCCCTTAACATGGAAATATTCCAAAACCCTTTTGCAATTGATATTAGTGAGGTACCAAGCAATTTGCAAATAAACATAGTAGATTTGCAAAGTAATAGCACACTTAAAACGGCATTTAAGGAAAGCACTGACTTGATACAGTTCTACGGAGGTTTGAGTTCTGAAAACTTCAAAGAATTGAAAAAGTTTGCTCAGCAGATAATAACTATGTTTGGTAGTACATATTTGTGTGAGCAGACTTTTTCAATTCTCAACTACCGCAAAAATAAGAATTGTTCGCGGTTAACGGATGAACATTTAGACGCGATACTGCGCGTGTCTACTACTAAAATGAAAGCAGACGTTAAAAAACTTGCAAGTCTAATGCAGCCTCAAAAATCTCACTAGTACTTACTTTTATGTTAGTATAGTAGTTCAATTAAAAAAGACATAATTGTATGAATATATATGCGTTTTATTTCAAATATTAAAAATATAAATATAAGTGCGGCCCGCACTGATACTCTGGCAACATATGTGGCCCGGCTATAGCATAAGGTTGCCGACCCCTGGCTTAAAGCATTTGAAAGTGAACAACTTGCAAACACGCCTCCGTCGGAGATCCTCCCATTGCATCCTACGTCTACATAAATACATTTGTAATTAGCGTCAACTAATGCCATTAACACAATACTGAATGTACCTTTATAATTATAGTACAGACACCCACTATGTTGGGGTGCTTTTATGACCACGTGTTTTCCATCTAGTGCTCCAAAAGCATTTGGAAAATTCCATTTGTTTTTAAAATCTTCTGAATTTTTTTTCTAGCAATCTTCTGATGAAGGTACCTGTAATAATAACAATAATTAATAAAAGTATATAGTTAAAGTCAATTAATATAGTTTTTAAAATAAACATTTATTATTATTATTTTCAGAGTTCTCCTACTAATGGCGAAAATTTGGAATCAACAGTTTCACAAAACTCCGACAACCTCTCTCGATCTCAACGAACCTCTAAAAAACGAAAGAAGGAAGACGAAGCTTTAGAGCGAGCGTTAAGCGTGTTAGACAAATCTGATGATGCTGCCATTTTTGGTGATTTCGTGGCTGCTGCGATACGGAATATGAGGTCAGAAGCCCGTAAAAGAGAATTGAAACGTAAAATTCAACGTATCATTCTGGACATGGAAGAATTGGATGAAGCCGATCAATATTCCAAATGCGACTTGGGAAAGTTCGGAAGACACTAATGTAACGTACGAAAGTTTTTCATATTAATAACTAAATTAAAATATTACTTAAACATAAATATTTTTTTATTTACTTACCTCCATGTAATTTGGTTTTAAAAATCTATAAATAGCATCGCAACATTCTGGTATTATTTTGGAGATAGTCTGTTGTGGTACCCGAAATAGGTATGGGAGCGATCGATACGAATATCCTGAAACGAATAAAGTTTATCATTAAAAATGTGGTAATAGATATTTTATGGTGTAAAAATATGATAGTATACAGCATGAGTTTGAATTCATATGTTATCCCGAAAGGGGGATAAGCTACTCCTGACAAGAAGTAGCTTATCCCCCTAGATAAGCTACTCCTGAAAAGTCATAGAACTAATGCCAACAGCATTAGTTCTATGACTTTTCTGAATCAGGACTTTTTCATTCAACAAATGGTGTGTAAAGTTTACGCCATGATTTTGCTTAAAAGCTTGTTAGGCAACCCTATAACCAGCTGATTAGGTACTTGACCTCTGTTGAACTATGTCTTATTTGACACCCAAAATCTGCCATTGGCAAGTCAAAAAGCAATAAAAATGTATTACCGCCTCCTTTGAATCGTCACCCTAATTTTATAAAAATGGGGTCTGTTGGGTTCCGTATAATATTTTTCATGAAATTGAAATTTATGTTCAAGTATTTATTTTGTTTATTTGTTGTATGATTCAGAACGAAGAGGATGTGATGCAATGCCTACACTCATTAAAAATTATTTTATTTACACATTGTAAAAAAACTAGCGGTAGGTACTTTCGTACCAAAACATATGTAAGACAAGTTTTATTTGTGTGATTGAGTGACAAGCAACAAGTGCATTTTGCGACTACCTACTTTATGAAAATCTCCGACTTTGGCATTGCTTTAAGATATGGTACGAGAAACTTAAATAAAGTACGTACAGAGTACCTATTTACTTTAATTGAATTCGAATCGAGAGCTTACGAAGTCATACACTATAAAACCATACACACGACTTACTTAACCCAATATTGGGTTAAGTAAGTATTTCATAATGTTTGTTTCGCCTTTGTTTATTTCAATGAAAACGGGACGGGACCCTAAAATTATTCGGCACTGTCAAACTTAGACAATTAGGTTAAATTGTCTAAGCTGTCAAAGGAAACCGAACTCGAAAATCTAAAAATAAACTTAGGCATTTCAGTCATTTTCAGTATTTCGTGGACTATTTCGTTGCGAGCGCATGTTGAAAAGTTAAACTCAGTGTACAAAAATCATTAACTGTCGTAGGTATGGCCTACTTAAGTGCTTGTGAATAATGTGTGCAAAACCTACCTGTACCTAGTACTCGTAGTAGTACCTACCTATGTACCTACCCGTCTTCAGAACAGAGTGCTTATACCATGGAAAGCCAGTAAATTGGTATGTACCTAGTTTGTAAGTTTTATTACTACTTACCTATTTACCAAATTAGCGCTGGCCCGCCCAAGATGTAGGGTTTTCACACAAAATATTTTGTCAATTGATTATTTTTGAAGTGAAAACTTCTTTAGCGGCGTTGAGCACTTTTTCTGTAATGGGTATAAAATCTTAAACTCGCGTCAGCGCGTCAGGACTAGGGTTTGTTCCCGGGAATTCTCGTCCCGGGAATTCCCGGGAAATCGGTCGGTCTCGTACCCGGGAAATTCAGCTCGAGAAAAGTCGAGACATCGAGAAGTTTAAATAAACATTTTTACGCTTAGCTTTTAGTGATTAGCGAGTGATCTTTAGTTATGATGAGAAAAATTATGATTGTTTTTAGTTAAGATGTTTGTTTTAAGCTGATTGTTAACAGAGATTTTGTTTTTTATTAAGGATTAGTGAGATTAGTTATAATAAGAAGAAGTATGATTGTTTTTAGTTAAGATGTTTGTTTTAAGCTGACTGTTAACAGAGATTTTGTTTTTTATTACAGATTAGTGAGATGAGATTAGTTATGATAAGGAGAAGAAGTATGATTGTTTTAAGTTAGCAATTTTGTTTTGAGCTGATTTTTTATTGAGAACTTGTTTTTTTTTTGTTAAAAATTATGTTGATTTTTTTCATGTAAAATAAACACAGTTAAATTAAAGACTCTTTTTATTAATTAAACAAAAATTTAGACGTATTTTATTTTTTCTCGACAACCCGAGAAGACCCGAGAAATCAGGCTCGAGAAGTCTCGACACCCGAGAACTAAAAAACCTCGAGAAATCGGAAACCCTAGTCAGGACACGTGACCTGATCGAAAAAGCGTAAGACGGATGGAGAGTAGACAGCTATCCCCTCTCTACGGCGCGGCGAAAATGTATGCCTGGGCCTACTGTTTCGTTTAGGCAGCGCAGGGCGCTTGCGCGAATGTTCGTGTATGTTACAGCGTGCCAAATAACAAACAAGCCCCCCCTAACCATTCCAAAATATCAAACATGCTCAACGTTAATAATCAAGTTTTCACTTCTGCCGGCACTCCCGGAGTGCAACCCGTATTTTTTTTTTGTATGGAAGATTTAGATTTCGTATTTCACAGAAAGGTTTTCATAGCTTGTGCAAAACCATGGTCCCTATCACCACCTTTCGGGATAACATACGAATTCAAACTCAGGCTGTATATTTACCTGACGCCAAAAATCTTAATGTTATTGATAAATTTGGTTCAAGTAATAAATAATATTTCGTTTGTTTACACTGGTTGAGTCCTGCTTTACTCTTCTTCTTTAGAATATTAGCTTCGTGTCTGTCATAATTCAAACACAGTAATGACAGTGACAGCTGACACCAAAAGGAGGTACCGTTTAGTTGACAGCTGACATTAAGATGAAGTACTGTTTAGTTGACAGATTCAAAAGGGATATTTTTAGCTTGATGTGAATCAAGAAGAAGCCTTTGCTTTTCCTTCCGCCCGTCGTGAAGATGTCCGACGTAAAATATTTTCTTGTTTAAAAGTTCCTAATCTGTGTGTTATAAATAAAACACAAGAAAACCAATATATGGTTTTATCTGAATAAAATTTGAGTATGAATGACAAGTCAGTTTTGACAACAGTCAGATATAAAATATAGGTTGGTTCCAATAAGTATTTACACCACATTCACCGCCATATTTTTTTAAAACTTATTGTTGACAAGATCATAGTCTTGCAGGCGAACAGGAGCTCTCCTGTCTCTAGTAGAACGTCGAACAGAAGATGAAACCAGTATTTCTTCAACAGCATCCTCAAACTGTTCATCGGACTCACTTTCCGTTCTAGTTGCTGTTCGGTGTGAATGATTAAACAATATCTCATGGGGTGCAGCATTATTCGTCGTACACAAAGAGCGGATTGAATCAAGGGCTGGGAATAGCACACGTTCCCAGTTTGTTGTGTCAAGCTCTCTAGACTTCAGGCACAACTTTATAGATTTCCACAGGGTGCCATTGAGTCGTTTCACCTGCCCGTTTCCTTGTGGATCATAAGGTGTCATCCGGCTACAAGCAACTCCATGCGATGCTAGAAAATTTCGTAATTTGTTTGACATGAAGGCGGTACCACGATCAGAATGGATGTAATGTGGGACACCATACTTAGTGAAGAAATCGTTAACACATCTGATAACAGTGCTAGCAGAGAGATCCTTACATGGGTAGGCAAATGGGAATCTAGAGTATTCATCTATGATTGTTAAGATGTAGCGATTCTGCGTATTGGTTGGAAGAGGTCCCTTAAAATCAAGATTTAGTCTTTCAAAGGGTGCAGTTGATTTAATAAGATTGCCTTGTTTCTTGGCAAACCTTGGTTTTACTTCTGCATTTTTTCTGAAAGCAGGCGTTATTTGCTCGATATTTTCATTTCATTTATTTCTGCTTTCGTGGCTTAATGGCGATTGGTTTCACGTGAGTAGATAGATTAGTGAAAAGTGAAACTGGAGGCACCGTAGCTTCCCTAACACTACATATTCTGAGTGTTTTCTTTGCACCTCCAAATTTTATCTCTACCGATGAATGGTCGTTTAAAATATCATGACCAATAATAACGTCAGCACATAAATCTTCTATTATGTACAAAGGCCTTCGAGTGTATGTATGCTCATTTAACATGATGGTTGCATAGCATAATCCATCGAC
Source organism: Thera obeliscata (assembly GCA_947578465.1). Taxonomy (NCBI): domain Eukaryota; kingdom Metazoa; phylum Arthropoda; class Insecta; order Lepidoptera; family Geometridae; genus Thera; species Thera obeliscata. Next base: position 11,444,763 of record OX387918.1, on the reverse strand, counting down.
GGATGTAGTCCGTTTTTTTGAAGCTAATGCTATAACTTCTTTCCATGGATGGCGTTTTAAATTTAGCAGCTTTGCAAAATTTTGGTCGATAAAGCTCATTGAACTTCCACTATCGATTAAAGCATCGGCTTTGTAGTTATTAATAGTGATGGGGACTATTGTTCTGCGTAGACTCGCTGGTGACGCTGCTGATATTTTTCCAGTATACAACTCCTTTTCAACAACTGCGCTTGCTGCAGGCTTATTTGCATTTTGACTTCTACAAACCTTGGCGAAGTGACCTTTCTTTTCACATTTTGTGCAAGTTGAGTGGAATGCTGGGCACTTTATTCTTTGGTGAGTGTTTCCGCCACAGAAAAAACAGTGTCTACGTGTCGTCGGTGCTGCAGACAGGTTTTGAATACTCTTGTTTCCCTCGACAATGTTTTCTATTTGGCTAAGCAAGTTTGTATGTTTATTGCTGCCAAAGTCCTTTGAATTATTTTCAGCCATTTCAAGGGACATCGCTTGATTTTTCGCCTCTTCCAGAGTTATATTTAAATTTTCTAGAAGTCGTTGACGAATCCTGTTCGATTGAATACCCGCGATAAAAGCATCCCGCACATATTCATTCCTGTATTCTTCGGCACTTACAGATTTGAAGTTACATTCAAAAGCTAGTTGCTGTAGTGTGCGCAAGAAGTCCGCTACTGTTTCTTCTGATTTCTGTTTAGTTGAGGTGAGTAGAAATCTAGCATGGATTTCATTTTTGGATTTTATATAAATTCTATCCAGTGTACTTACGGCAGTTGAGTATTCTTTTGCCTCTCGAATAAACAAGTATATATTCGGAGATACATAGTTAAGCAGTATTTTTAATTTGATGTCATCTGACACTTTATTTGATTCCGTTTCTACAGCAAGAAAATTCTGGAACGTTTCTTTCCAATACCGGTACTTGAGTTCGGCGGTGGGAGTTCCCGGATCAGTGTCAAATTTATCTGGCCTTAGCAGTCGTGCTAGAGAAGCCATTATTCATCACGTAGATATTTATTATTCAGATAAAAACTGTAACATTACTTGCTTTAGCTTCTGCTCAAAGAATGCAGACCTTAAGATAAAGTTGTATGATAACGCCATTGAAATTCGTGTACCTGACTTGATTAAAACATCAAGGCCTGGGGCTTTCCAACCACTTATCAGGCTGCCCTTCATCCGCGAGAATTTGAAAATTTGTCCAGCGCTTGCGATACAGGCATACATTGACAAAACAAAAACTGTCAGAGGTACTAACTCGCATAATCATTTATTCATATCAGCTAAAAAGCCACATGGTAAAGTCGGTGCTCAGACTCTCGCGCACTGGATAAAGAAAGCACTTCATGATAGTGGCATAGACGTGAAAGTATTCGGTGCCCACAGCACTCGACACGCCTCAACCTCTGCCGCTCATAGGTCCGGAGTCAGCCTGGAAGTGATACGTAAAGCCGCAGGCTGGAGCGATTCCTCCAATATATTTTTAAAATATTATAAAAAGGAATTATGTAACCATGATGATTTTGTAAATAAGATTTTTGATGTCTAAATATCAACAATGTATCTATGTGATGCATCGGTTCACTTTATTTTTCACTAAATACAATTATTGCATTAACAGTTAACCTAAAAGTTAATGTTAAGAATAGAATAGCTGTAATTTGGGGAATTACATTGAATAATTTTGATTTATTGTAATTTTTTATTTTCTACTCTGAACATCTGCTTGTAAATATTGTAATCATCTTCGGTTGGACCTGAAGTATAATTGAAAATTAAACGAACTCACCTGTGACGTTCGATTCCAATTATACGAGGATCCAACCGAAGATGATTACAAGACCCCACCCAACCCACTAAAGTAAACCCTGCTCAAAAAATTACAAAATACAAATTAAGAAACTCTAAAATAATGACACGACGAATGATGACAGGTGACAGTGAAAGCCCAAGCGATACAGAGTATAAAAGTTTTGCTTTTAGGCCTATAAACTCTGAAAGTGTGACTGAAGCAGCATGATACGTGTACTGCTGCAGTATGAACAGATCCTTGTAATTTTAAACTTTAAGCAAACAAAACCAACACAAAATGTCACAAGAAAAATCAACCACAGCGGAGGGAAGCTCAAAGAGAAAGCTGGAGGACATCTTGGTGGACCCGGACACGAACACACCAATTGAAAACGCCAAGAAACCACGCATTGAATTGGCACCGCAGCGAAAAAAGACGTGCCTTAAAGTAATTGTAGAAATGTACGAGGCCCTAATGAAGGAAATGTTTGGCCAAAAAGCAGAAGGTTCGAGTACCAGATCAATGGAGGTAGATGGGTCCAATGAAACATATCTTGGGGCGCTTAACGGTATAACAACGGGAAATCATGTATTGAGTATAATTTTCACTATTCACAACATATGCCGTCAAAGATTAAAGAATGTTTCAACCAATATGATTACCAAGACTGCAACAACTTCTTTCAAGGTACGTTATTGCGGTAAGGATTATCCCATAACGAACATAAAAGTAGAGCATTTGTGGGCACAAATAACCAAAGAAAATGGTTTGGAATACAAAAATTATGACGTGCAAGACAACGACAACTGGTATGGTACTATGGGGCCATATCTGGATATGTTTTCTGCATACGCGTTGAGGGTGAACGAACTCCGCCTCGGGCATAACAACATGCCTATTTCTAAATCAGATGGGATACATAAAAGCTTCCCAGTAACCAAGTATGGCCTCTCTGGCGCACATCATTGTTATAAATAAAACACAAGAAAACCAATATATGGTTTTATCTGAATAAAATTTGAGTATGAATGACAAGTCAGTTTTGACAACAGTCAGATATAAAATATAGGTTGGTTCCAATAAGTATTTACACCACATTGTGAAAATCAGATTAATTTGAAACGATATTGCTATCGTGTCGTGTTTGGCGTATCAATGTTGGGATTCGTTTTCTGGATTTTTATCGACTAATTTAGTTTTTTTGATTATATACACGATATACATCGTTTCTTCGACATGTCGCCCCGGTTCAAAAGGGAGGGACATTATTTTTTATATTTTTTAAAAGTATTTATATTTCTTTAAATTCTTTAATGTTATTTAAAAAAAAAAAACAAAACTTTAGATTTCAAATCTATCCTTTGGACATAAATTTATTGAAATGACCATGCACTGGAGCTGAGTCATATTATTGCATCTTTCTACATTCATTCACCCTTCAATTTGACCCCTTGTGGAACACAACGGAGAAGCCAAGTGTGGTTCGTCACCGGAGTCCCCTACTGGACCACTCACCTCGGCCTCCACGGTTTTTCTATAGGGACGATTCTTATTAGGCTAATGGGTTTGTAAAACTCAAACCAACAGGTATTTAAAAAAGTTCTTTATTTTTTAATTTAAACATTCATTTGATGCAGTAACAACAGCGTATAAACTTTTAGGCTATGTAGTAAATTCTAAACAATATAATTATAATTAAGATAGTAACATTTGGATATAAACTAAACCTTAACTTTCAAGATTCCACGGACATATCAATCGTTTTGAATAAACTCCATCTTTCCCAAATTTTACAGTGTTCTATTTTATCCCCCTTTCCTTAGATTAAAGGTCTAGTGACGCGTCTGACTCTCTCTCTATCCAGGTAAATTCTTTTTATTGGTAGTAGGCTATCTGGCACCCGAGTATTTTTATTCTTTGTATTTGTTTTTCTAGTGATAGCTCTACATTTCATTATTATTTCTTTACAAGTTGTCGCCCTCCTCAGGGACATTACAAATTCTTTATTATTTCTTTTACACGTTCTTCTAAACTAATAGCTAGTCTCATATTCGAAATTTTGCTTCTTAATCGCAGGTGAAATCTTGTCACATAAATATTGAAAATCATCGTCTTTCATCCGAAGAAAGTTTTTGTAACATTCTGGATCTTCGTTTTTCAATTCAGACAACAATTGGTTATATGCCCCTAGCTGCGCTCTTCTTTTAATCCAATCTTTAACCCATACAGATCTCTTTTTACGCCGGCGCATTTTAATAGAAACACATATCGCGACAATCGCGGCAGCAGCACGTCTATTCATGGCGATGAAATGTCCCAAACTGAATCGTGTAGACGGCTAATACACTTCAACCGGTACACTAAATGTATATGTTTCTTTCCTTAATTTTGTCCTGCCAATATGGTACCTATTAGTTGTAGCTGGTATCTCTGACGGAATGGTAGGTTATTTAGTATCAAGTTGATTGAATTTGACAGATCAATGTATTTTTCATTCAGAATAAGAGTTCGATCTTACCATAGACGAATATATTGCTGTAAAATAAGAACTTTCGTTGTACAAAATAACGAAGTTCGAAGTTACCCAAAATTCAAGATAACTTTGAACGGTGAAATTATTTTAAATTTGAGCATAGAAGTACACTGATTAATCAATAGAACATAATTAGGCCGATACATTATTTTTCAATAATCGTAAAAAACCATGAAGTGTTCAAAGTTACCCAACTTGACTGAACCTCAAAAAGAATTTTATTAAAAGGTGTAGGTTATGCATAGCCAATAATGGAGCCATTTTGAACATTTGCTTTAAAAATAAATGAATGATACGTATTTGATTTTTTTATTTAACTCAATCCCTAGCAAACTTTTAAATTAAGTCAGAAAACGATTTCAGCACTTGTACATCATTCAAGTTTACTTTTACTAGAACTACTATGTTTTGGTACTAGCCAAATGATATTTGCAGGATAACTTCTCCATGAATGGAGGTAGTTTTTAAGCTAGGTTGTAGAAAAAAATATTCAATAATTTTTTTTTGAGAGTGTTTAAAGTTTGTTGTGAAATTCATTTAATTTTTTTTTTGTATGATTAATTTTTATTTGGAAATTAATCAAACAACTACTCAAACCGGTATTGTAGTACAAAAAGTCTACTATTAAGCTACTAGAGGAGACAAAAATACGGTCGTAGCCCTAATAGTTTGGGTACACTTGAAACATTTAACTTAAAATCGGGTTTTTACTAAAATTTCATTAAAACGCGAATAACTTTGAACGACTGAATATCGCGGAACATACAGGTAGTATAGGATCCCGCTATAGAAGGACCTTCACCGAGCTGGTTATTTAATGAAACGTATTTTATATTTAATTAAACATGCCAATAAATATATTCTATATGGGTTGCCTATCAAATTTCAGTCCAGGATATGATTAATTAATAATTAAAAAACTAAATTGTTTTTCAGCTTTCCACCGGTTAGTTTATTGAAAACAAAGAAAAAAAAATGAAAAAATGTTTATTTGCAGCCATATCAAATTTACAGAGGTATACTATTTTACAACTATTAAAACTAACCGACATACTTATACATTAACCTACCTACTCACAGTTTAAATTAAATAACCTACCAAACAACACAAAACACAACAAACTCAAACATTAGACAAATTCTATACCAATCGAAAGTATAGACCCCATAGAATATGCAAACATTAGGTTGCCTATTTTTTTCCGGTCACAACTCTCGGGTAGCCAGGTATAAACAGGTAAATCGATACTAGCATTTTGCACCGGTATGTTTATTGAATAAAAATACTGGGGTCTATACTTACGATTGGTATAGAATTTGTTTAATAAACAAACCAGTGGAAAGTTTTTTTTTTTTTTAATTATAATTATCCTGGACTGAAATTTGATAGGCAACCCATATAGAATATATTTATTGGCATGTTTAATTATATATAAAATACGTTTCATTAAATAACCAGCTCGTTGAAGGTCCTTCTATAGCGGGATCTTAGACTAAGGGGGGTTCAATCGATAGGCATGAAGGTCCTCCATCGCCCTGCTACCTTTCAATTAAATGTCAATGTCATATGATATAGTTTTGGGAGTGGTCGCGTTCGAGAAATTCGGCTTCTGGCTTAATAGTTTCAAATAGATGGGGGTTTTACAGAACGTGTAGATGGGAAGTCGACGTATTTCTTCACTCCAGGAGTTTGCACGCGTTCCTGGTGTCACTCTTGATAAGCGGTATGTCGTGGCATAAAGGTATTTTGGAAATGGAAAAATGGCTCATCGAAAACCTGATTTTCGGTTTAGATTGGGACCGAAGATGGGACTAATCGAAGGCGTTACCGCATCTCTATTTTCAAATGGCGTCTTTTTCTGATGGGTCTCCGTTGTGCACGGACGGCCTTGAGCTTAGCTCATATTACTTATATTGTTTTCAATTTAGCCCTGAACTTGGGGCATACCTGGTGAAGAAGGTTTGAAACTGTGGTTGTTTGTGTTGGGAGAACATATTTGAATGGTTGTGATAGATGTTTTGTGAGGAGATTAGCTGAGCGAGGGATTTTCCACGCTAAACTGGCCCTGACTCGGGAGACGGGAGCCCGATTTAACCCATCTTAGAATTATCACATCCGAGTATAGCTCCCTCCTCGGTCGGGAAGGGCGATAAAACCGGCACGTCACGGCTGGCAGGCGTTGAGCTGAGAGGTCTGATCCAATCGTCCGCAGCCCACATTGTGAGGGGCATAGCTTGCGGCTTCGTCATTCTACGCCACCCGATCCATCAGGTGACCTCGTTTCATTATACCGGCAGTGTTGAAATAATGTGCCTTCGGTGCCGCTCAAACAATATATCTTTTAACATCATATAATAGTGGGAGCATAGTGCAAGGACAAGGCTAGTTTATTCATAGATTCACGGTAGCCCCTCGACATTAGGGCCTAGAAAAAGAAGTAATAGAAAAAAGTGGACAGGCAGCGGCTGAGATGGAATTCGATAACCACGAGCCAGAGGACGAAGACTCACAAACGGAATGTTTTGAATTGATGGTAACAACAGCTCAAGTACACGATGAGCCAAAAAACCTAGATTCCGAATTGGACAAAATTGAAGAATGGATTAATAATGAAGTAGAGCTGACTGATGCATTGCTGATTTTGGCCAAGAAGAACAGCAGAGTAGTGATAAAAACCCAAGAGAACAGAGAAATAAAGAAAAATCCAGGAGTGTCGAGTACAAAAGAGCCAAGAATAACATAGAAACTGAAAGTGTTCAGGACAAACAAGAGAAAGTAACTGATAAAATACGACAGAATAAACGGAAGAAGTCATCTCGAACCAGCGTATATCCAACAAAAAAAACGAAAAACGATGACATTATAGAGCATTGGCAAGACAATCATGTGCCAATCCATGAGATAGAGGTGATTGATGAATGTATTCTTAATACTGACGATGAGACAGAGCTACCGATAGGGATTTTTTCTGAGACAATCATTGGAGAGTACGTTGTTCAAAACAGTGGACAACTCGTCAAATTTCAAAACGAAGAAGAAACATATGAAGTAACCAAATATTGCGTATTTCAAGACGAAGGAAGTCTTTTTCCAGAGCGCATCACCAAAATTGGCCAATCACCATATGAAATATGGGTGAGCTGCCTTAATAAAAGGTTTGAAGGAGGCTGGACATGGCCAGCAAATCCAGATATAACTAAAATTACCGATTCAAAGGAGATAAATAAATTATAGTTAAAAAAACTAAAAAAAAACACTTTTATAACTAATTGAACTAAAAAGTTAAAAATAAAACTGTAATAATCAATTGAAAAATTTATATTATTGTACAAAAAAGCGTGGGGGGCTTGATTTTGTTTTTTTTTTTCATATTTTTGCATTGTCATCGACCTTTGACAGGTGCGTGCAAAGTTTGAATCAAATCTGATCGTTCAAAGTAAGTTTCTTTTTTTTTCATATTATTGCATTGTCATCGACCTTTGACAGGTGCGTGCAAAGTTTGAATCAAATCTGATCGTTCAAAGAAGGTTTTTTTTTTTTTTTTCATATTAATGCATTGTCATCGACCTTTGACAGGTGTGCAAAGTTTGAATCAAATCTGATCGTTCAAAGTAGGACAAAATCGAGCTCAAAGGGGTCAGTTACATACAAACTTACATACAAGCTTACAAGCTTACAAACATACATACAGGTGAAGCTAATAAAAGCGTTTATTAATGGTGTCACTAATGACAGCAGATGCAAATATGTATCTTCATTCATTCTCAAATAATTATTGAAAAATTGATGATAAAAACTGAAAGATCGTATATTTTTACTTGAACGTGTGTGGGCTGTAGGGACGTACGATTTATCTGTACAGTTAAACTTCACAATTTTATCGCACAGATAAAACTGAAGGTGTGTAGCCCGCATAAGCTCAACTTCTGTCCACCCGACCAATCTGACCATAGCACCTGACCTACCCCTTTCTCGCTCCCGCACCCCGCAACGTACCCATACCGCACGCGTCACGCCGCGCGCCGCGCCACTCAGTCGTTTGCGAATCGCCGATCGATAAACGATCGATTTCGTTTATCGCGTCACGGTTCTTCTTTTCGCGGAAAATGGCTTACCAATTTACGTCTCGCGAGTACACACTAATGGTACGTGCGTATTTTTTAAGTGGAGAAAATGTCAGTGCTGCCTTGAGAATGTACAGGGACTTGTACCCAGATGCTCGTCAACCAAATTACTCAACTATGTTGAGAGCATACCAATCTCTCCTGGATCATGGTACATTTACACCGTCGACTTCAGGACGTGGGAGGCCGGCTTACCCGCAAAACTTACACGACGCAGTTCTTGAATAGTTTGAAGAAGACCCTCGTCGAAGTACCAATGAAGCTGCACGTCGTTTTGGCGTTAGCCAGTACTTCGCCTGGAAGCTAGTGAGCTCAGCTGGTATGCACCCATACCATTACCGCAAGACTCAAGAGCTTACGACTATCGACAGAGCGCCAAGAATTGAATTCTGTCAGTGGGTGTTGAGTAACCCTGATATCAACGTTTTGTTTTCGGACGAATGTTTATTTACAAGGATCGGGTTATTCAACCAACACAATGAACATTGGTGGTCGTATCGTAACCCTAAGTTGACCAGAGAACATTCATTTCAACACCGATTTAGTTTAAATGTTTGGGCTGGAATACTGAACAACAAGCTCGTCGGTCCATATTTCATTGAAGGACGTCTCACAGGAGAGACGTACTTAGATCTGCTGCGAGTGATGGTATCTTCAATGTTAGATGATGTACCATTGGCGAGCTTACGTAACTTATGGTTCCAGCAAGACGGTGCGCCTCCACATTACCACAGAGCGGTCATAGATTTTTAGATGAGCAATTTGGACACAGATGGATCGGTCGCGGCGGTCCGGTCCCGTGGCCGCCACGCTCACCCGACTTGACGCCCATGGATTATTTTTTGTGGAGTGAAATTAAAAGACGCGTCTATGAGAGTGAACCTAACACTGTGGAAGTTCTTAAACAGCGCATAATAGACGCATTTGATGACGTTAAACGTTTAGATTTAGTGCTAACTAGTGTAAAAACGAATTTACAGAAACGTGCGCGTTTGTGCATCGAAAATGAAGATGGACATTTCGAACAATTACTGAAATACACATAAGACTGTAAGCATATAAACCATCAATCTTTTTTGTAAATAAAATCATTGGAAATAGCTGATTCTAACTTTTTAAATACGTCAAAATTACTAGTACTTTTAGACCAGGTGGTAGGTATCTAGGTAGGTACTTACGAATGAGCTTATTAAAATGTATGTGCCTACCTACCTACTTACATGCAATATTAACTAGTAGGTAGGTACTAAAACTTACACGGCTTTACATTAAGTTAGTTACCTAGTTACTTACCTACTTACATTTTAGTTTTTTTATTTTGATTGAGTAATTTTGCCGGTCCTAAGCCCGTCCAAGTATGAAGGGAAAGTTAGAATAAGAAAATAAAAATGTTTTATGAAATTAGTTTTTTATTTGGTTTGATAAAACCTACACCTACACATAGGCCGGCCGCATACAAACGGTTTCTAAATTCGTTTTCCGTAAACGGAATCCCAATTCGGGGTTCCGTGAGCCTAGCGCAGACGTTCGGGCTGGCATTCGAAACGTACGTACGGAATATTTTCCGTACATTTACATGAATTTGATGTATTTGAGTGCCCGAATACGGAAAACGTATTTGGACACCGTACGTATGCGGCCGGCCTTACTTGCACCGTAAACAAAATAGGTACCTACCTACGTAGGAAAGCGCGCGGCGCGTAAACCGATCAAAGTCGATGTATGCGTTCGGGAACATTCGTGAGTGAGTGAAAAAGCAGACAATTGCCTCTTTCCGATCTACGCGTCCGCGATAGCTTAATGAAATTCAATAGTGTGGGTATGGTGTGGGTGCAAGAAGGACGATCAGCTGTTGATACTACGATGTAGTGTGTCCATATAATTTAGCACAATTTGATAAAACTTTGACATGATGTAACTTTTTTATTAAACGTAAAACATAAAAGCTGATTTCACAATTGCAATGGTAGCCCTTATTTACATCTGCAACTCTTTTATTTCTGGTATTTAAAATGTAGTGGTGTATACATTTTATTTCTTAATAACCGGAAATTGCCTAGTATGTGGTCCAAAAGTTACCCGGAATGACTGTAGCAGGAAGATCCCAAGCAAGAATGTTCTGCGATGGCTGCGGGGGGCAGAATAAAAACTCACATATTGTGCATGCCTTATTATTCTGGCTTGTCAATAAATCGCAAGAAAACTGTAACACCCGATTTCTAATAGGTAAACCCTAAGTAACGATCGAATAAACTCATACCTTTTCAAACGTTCCCGCCATTCAATTTAAAGCTTCTTTTCAGCGAGATAGTTTTTATAGTATATGGTATCGTCCTAATAGAACGCGACTACGCGATCATCGCCAGTTCGCGCGATTTTCAATCGTACGAATTCGCGATCAAACATACTGATATGGAATAGGTGTCCTAATCGGCACTCGCGCGATGCGGTCACGCGACTAAAATGTTTGATCGCGATTTCGTACGAATGCGCGATGAAGCCACGGGGGGCAAGGGGCAGGGCGGGGTTGAACGCCGACGCAGGCCGGCCAACCGGCCGCCATTTTAAGAATGTGATTTGTAGACGGCATACGCTAGTTGATTTTATACTCGACGAAAAAAAACGCTGCGCATTTCACAGTTTTTTAAAAATGACATTTGAGAAAAAAAAATGATATTAGACGTGCGTAGAGTCGACCTACTTTATGGGAAAAACGTAAGGATGATTACAAAAACCGTCTAAAGAGTGACAAAGAGTGGAGTATCGTTGCAAAAAATCTCAATAAAACAAGTAAGTTTATTTTTTAGTTGTTTAATTTTCTTCATTACAACATATTGATTAACATATTGATGTTTACGATTGATTTTAGAAATAGGTGGTAAATTTCTGTCTGGCACTAATTGCAGCTGCAGATGTGCGATTATAATGCCTGATTATGTTTAATGTTCTCAATGAGTTTGTCGGTGGACGATTTCCAATATCAGGGTGATCGCTATATTTTTTGTCTATATCTATTAAAATATTGTGCAAGAGACATAATGTCTTTACTATTATTATGGCATTTTCAACTGAGGTTTCGATAGGTTTATAAAGTATTCTAAATTTGGAGGCCATCATTCCAAATGCGCATTCTACACCAACCCTCGTAGTAGATAATCTTTTATTAAATCTTAGTTTGGTGATAAAAACACATATGGTGCCACAATGTTAGAGTTTGGTAGTCGTTCTTCGGGAGGAAGTTGAATATCTTCGTTCTCCAGCTTTTGATAGAAACTTGAATTACTAAGCACACCGCCATCACTGTCTTTGCCATATGCACCTACGTCAATAATTATAATATTATACGACAGTGGTAATTTGATCGCCCTAAAGTCTTTGGTTTGGTCAAAGACACATCTGATTCATCATCTTCTAGAGTCAATCAAAAAATTACAAGTAAACAAAAAAAACAACAAGAACTATCACATTTTCAACATAAAATAGAAAAACAGAAAATCCAAGCATTTAATGCAAAAAACAACATGCAAGACGATGAGGACATGTTGTTTTTAAGATCATTAGCGCCATATTTTAAATGTTTAACACCTGTGCAAAAACTCAGACTAAAAAGTAAAATTCAAAATGTTATTGCTGATGAAATTTCTATGAATACTCCTTCAACATCGTCACCAAGATCACAATCTATATTACCCTCTCCGGTAAACGCCTCATACACTAATTTGTCGTCGGTACGGCATTATTACGAAAATGATCCCTTAGGTCTACACGAGTACGAAACCTCAACAAATGACTATACTTATTAAATGTGACAACGGAAATAATAAATATGTACTTACAGTTTGTTTTGATTGTTTTCTTTTGTACTTAAATAAAAATTCTAAACAATAAAATTTGTTTTCTTTCTCCTTAATTATACATGGTTAATTAAATTGGTCAGCGAAACTCGACCCCACTGATCTCTAATTTAAATTAAAAATGAGTTTAGGTTTCTTCATACAAACAGTTCCCAAATATTTAAAAGAATAAATAAATAATATTATTGATAGACCTTTGGGTCAAGATTATATAATTATATAGACCGCCACATAAAACGGCCCGCCTTATTTAGGCGCCGTGCGTCGGTAACATCGATCCTTCTGTCACAGTGTCCACAAAACATATTATTTTATTATCACATGAGCTTGGAAGCATAATTTTTGTTCGTAGTTATCTTAGAGCTCTTACACACGAGCGGCATGTTCCCTAACTGCAGACGTCGACGCGCGTCGGCGGCAACCGTCGACCTATACCAACACTTGCAGTTGTAGTGTGCCGCGTCCGCCATTTTGTCAGTCGACTGCAAATAGTTCAAGAGTCGCAAATTTGTAAAATGAGTTCTACTGACAAAATTGATGATGAATTGCTAATTATGGCAGTAAAGAAAAATGCTTGTATTTGGAATTATAAACTGAAAGATTATAGTAATAAAACAATAAAAAACAGAGCATGGATGGCGGTTTGTGAAGAAGTTGTAAATGATTTTAATAATAAATCCATTTTACAACTGACTCCTATACTAAGAGAGCAGACGACGGCTGCCGCTGATCTTCGAAGTTGAAATGTCGACGGTTGCCGCCGACGCGCATCGACGGCTGCAGTTACTTCTGCCGTTGGGAACATGCCGCTCGTGTGTAAGAGCTCTTATTTACATCAGCTGGTTCGGGTTTGCCCGCTCAGTACGGTCCATACTAAGGGTTACGTCAGTCGGCTTGACACCCGACGCCGAGAGTCAATTAAATTGTTTATACCTCAATATTATCCATCATTGAATACTTACTACGTCTTAAAATGCTCATTGTAAAATAATTGCAATTCATAGTAAAATAATGATGATCCGAGTTGGCGATCGATACTGCGCAGTTGCGCAGTTTAGGGTAACCGCGGTAGCTGGCAACATGCATGCGCGACGTGCCACAAATTGTATTGTACGAATAGGGGTTTATCGATCCGAGCGATTGTCTGATTGATCGTCATCGAGTATCGAGAATCGATTATCCTACTAACATAATATTGTCATTATTACGAGAATTTGCCCTGTTTTTACAGGATACAGGATTTTCAAAACGTTATGAATTCGTTCTAGATCCCCGTCCGCCTTTTCACGGCTGAATTCGGGTCGATTCGTTTGTTTTTCTCCATGCAGGTCGATTATAAAATCGATAGCGCGAAAGAAATAATCACTAAGAATGGTCGATCGAAAACAGTCCGAGTCTATGGTCTGGTTTTTAGGATGAGCGAGCTGACACGTTGCAAACCGATTTGATTCTTCGATATCTTATTTAACAGATTTCTGTGGATTTTATTGTCCCGTAGTGGACAAGAATATACCCTACGCATCATATTTTCCAGCCTCAAGTAAGTCGAATATTCCTGGTTGCGAGCGAGTTCAGTGTTTTTGTAAAGCGCCGATATAATATTGTTCCTTTTTTTCGTTGATCAGTAGAGGCTGTCTGGTAGCTCCGAGGTTCCCGCCGCACACGGACCCCAGGCTCTGAATCTTGGCACTCGTCTCGTCGATGGACCCTCACGACGAACACTCGATACCTAGAAGGTTCGAAATGTTTTTGGAAGATTTTCAAAGATTCTATCGTGTCATCTGTCCTGATATCCGTGCAATTTTATAGACCTGTGATTGGAAACTATTGTTTTAGTTACACCTGTGCGAATTCTTATTTGAATTACTCCATATGTGTGACCTTCCATGATTACATAATGCGTAATTTGAAGCTGCGCCACTGTTATTTCTGTCATTTATGAGAAAAAAAAATTATATAAAATTTTGTGATTAAATTCATCGAATTTATTTATTATATATACATGTGTTCCTCGTATTTCTCTTTGTGTTAAAAATTTAAAGTTTAATAATACACTACGAGCCCCAATGCAAAATAGTTCGTCTAGTGTGAAATTTACTCTGTGAGATTTTTTCTAACTTCATTATTTTTGTATATCTATATAAAATATTAAGTTGTTCTACTATCACATGTCCCGTTACTTATGCCATTTTTTAATTATGAACCAATAAACTATTTTAGCTTTTTAAATTTATACATATCCTGTTTTATATTCGAAGAAGTTATAAGCAAAATAGTTCGTCTAATTGTTAATCGATGCAAAAGAGTTCGTCTATCGGTGAGTTAAATAAGATTATACCTCCTTTGTACAATTATGTTGCATAATTTAAATTTGTAAATTTAAATTTGGAATAGTTCTGTGTCATTTGTCAAGTGAGACAGTATAAATTCTGCAAATTTCAGTTTTTTTCATAAGTTTTCAAATAACAATGGGTCGCGGCAAACCCGTGTGTGAAGAGCTCCGAAAGCGAATAGTTTGTGGGGTCGATGCTGGCAAATCAAGTTACCAAATATCTAAAGACTTGATACTTCCCAGGTCTACAGTCCAATCTATCATTCAGCACAATAAAAAAAATAGAACGACTTCTTGTTTGAAGAAAACTGGTCGACCACGCATCACAAGTGCAGCTGAAAACAGAGTCCTGAAGAAAATTATCAAAAATAATCGTCGTGCTCGAGCTGGAGAACTCACGGTGCAATGGAAGGACATGATTCACAAAGACGTCTCAGTTGATACTTGCAAGAGAGTCCTAAAAAGAATGGGTTACGGATTTTACACCGCTAAGGAGAAACCACTGTTGACTGCTGTACAAAAGAAAAAGAGGTTGAAGTTTGCCCGTGATCATTTAAATTGGACTTCCGATCAGTGGCGCAGTATCATTTGGAGTGACGAGTCCAAATTTGAAGTGACAGTTGGCGATGAAAGGAAAAAAGTGATTCGGAACAAAAATGAGGCATTTCATACTGATTGCCTCAAACGCAAAGTGAAGTTTCCGGCGTCTCATATGATATGGGGCTGCATGTCTGCACAAGGTGTTGGTAGCATGCAGTTTGTGGATGGTTCTATCAATGCTGCAAGGTATCAAAACCTTTTGGAAGAGAACTTACTGCCCTCTATTCCGTCACTTAAGCATCAAGACTCCTTCATCTTTCAACAGGATGGTGCTTCCTGCCATACTGCAAGAACAACAAAGACGTGGCTACTAGCGAAAAGCATTCCTACAATGGAATGGCCATCTAACAGCCCGGATTTGTCGCCGATCGAAACCCTATGGTGGAAAATGAAAAAAGTTCTTCGTAAAAATCCATCAAGATCGAAGAGTGACTTACAGGCTAAACTCTTGGCTGTCTGGGAGTCAATTACGCCTGAGGAGTGTGCAGCGTTGGTTGCAACCATGCCTCTTCGCATTAAAGCTGTCATTGAGAGCAAAGGCGATACAACTAAGTGGTAGACGAACTATTTTGCGTGAGTGACAAGGGTAGACGAATACTTTTGCGTTATGTTTTTTAGGATATTTTTTATTTTTTTATTTTATTATAAAGTCATGAAAGAATTTCAGTTATGTCAAAATAAACTTTAAAATGTTCCTCAAATTGTGGTTTACTTTTTATTAAACATTCTTAATTATTTAACCAATATATTTACTTTCATATTTTAAGCTTTGCACTACTTTCCATACTAGACGAACTATTTTGCATTGGGGCTCGTATATACATCTCTTGATGTTTGTAATGTCGACCTAACCTAGGTGGTACTACTAATAAAGAACTAGGATCTCGAAAACGGGAAGCAAAGATGGATCCAATAGAATTGAAAATGTTGAAAAAAAATGGAAAAAAGTAGAACCAGATAGACATGTGTTTTTTCAAAGGAATAATTCCATCCCTGAACACTTTTATCATCACGAGCAGTGACATCAGTGAGTTAATAAAACCATATCATAAATACCCAGTCGTTCACTTTGAAAATGAAACGTGTAAAACAAAATGTACCAAGGAAGGAGGAAACGCCACCATCATCACCACTTCACCAGCGAGCAGGTCGCCGTCACCACCAACACGACCAGTGAAGGTGAGACGAGAGGAGACATCCCCCCCGAGGGAGAGGAACTGGGAAAAGTTCAGGAAGGACATCATACAAAATTATGTCCTGGGCCAGATGGGATTATCGAGCTTGAAGATGCAGGCGGATGCAGAATTAGATGGGGAAACGACAGAACAAGACGATACTCTAACGGAGGAGGAAGCAAAGAGAGAATTGGAGATGACAATGGACAAGTGGGAGAAGGAGTATGCCCAGTCGGTACGTATGCAACAAGCACAGAAGGTTCAATTACGAAACTTTATGACGGACCTTATAAACTCATCGCTGTCCATTACGGAACAAGAACATTACACTGGCACCTCGTGTACTACAGTTACAATAAACAGTGGGGAATTAACTCTAGACTGGGGAGAACTATTCGAAGAGGAACCTACAAGAATAAATCAATTGACTGTCTGTCTTGCATTCGCGAGTATCTTTATTCCGGCAATGGTCGTCAAGTCATACAGGATGTTCTCACCAGGGAACATATTAAAACTTGTGCGTGCGCAGAACATAAATGTGGAATGGACGGCCAAAATCCATGGAAAAAGCAGATGTACGAAATTGATTGTACCGAGGGGGGAAATTCAATATTTGGATATGAAGGCGCAACATCTGAAAAAAGGCAGCACGGAATGGTGGATGCAGCTGGTGAAATCAATGGTGGTGAGAACGGAGAATCCAGAGATCAAGTACAACGCAAAAAATGGATAGTTTTGGATGGATGGAAAAACTGTACAAACGACAAAAACACAGGAGAGATTAACATTGCTGACGGTGGAAACGCAAATATTATTATCGTTTTATGCAAAAGAGGTGCTTTCACAGAAAATGAAGCTATGGGAGTATTTGCAACGTCAAGTGAAGGGATTAACCTTATCCCTTCGACTGGCAACTGGTGAGGCCCTGGCTTTCTTCAAAATCGTCACATCTGCGCATCAGCCGGCTCTTGGCCGATCGCACCGTCCTCAGTATTTGTACGAAATTAACGGCATTAACCTATAGCTGCACTTCTCTAACCTAGTCACTGGCTTCGTTGAAGAATAGAGACAGGTAGCAAATGTTCATAAAAATACGGCCAATGGAGACAAAGTTCACAAGTTCATTCGATTTACGCGCACTTTCGCCGGTCGGTCGTCGTACCAAGTTTGTGTTGTTTTGCTGGTAAAAAGTGGTAAAAAGTTAATTATTTTGTTGTTGGTGCTATACTAACGATGAACAGGTAAGTTTTTAATGTTTTTACATTCATTGGTTTCGGTTTTGATAAGTTTTCATTCAAAAACTTGCTAATTTCATCAGCCACCTAATTTTTTTTCTGCGAAGTTCTCCAACAAAATCTCTTTGCTTAGACTTAAAATCTAACTGTCCTTACTAAAAAACCAGTGGAATAGGTCAACAATACATATTTTTATGTTATTTAAGTGTTATATTGTTAGAATGTAATTAGGTTTCTTCAAAATAGTGAAATAAATACTAGCATTCCATACATGAGCCAGGAGTGGGCCATTCCGCAGTCCGAGAAACGCGGTCAAGGTCAATGTAGCGACCATTTTGGCGGATTAAAATAGGAATGGATGTGGCATTTCAGTATGTGTATAATCATCATCATCATTTCGATTTTAATGTTGTTTTTTTATGTTTTGGTAATTATGTAACCCAGATACAATTAGGTACGTAATTACAACTTCGAATAATCATCATCATCATTTCGATTTTGATGTTTCTTTTTTTGTTTTGTTTTATTAATTATGTAACTACTAATTAGGTAGATACATAATTATTACTTTGGATAATCATCATCATTATTTCGATTTTATTGTTTTTTGTATGTTTTAGTAATTATGTACCTAACTAACTAGGTAGGTACGTAACTAAACTTAGGATAGACAGTCACATGCAAAAGTGCTATCATATTTTTTTGTACTAATTTGCCTTCTTTAAAGTAGGTATTTTCTTGATTTATTTTTGTATTGAATATGTACGGCCTGTACATATTGTTTTGTTTGCATGGTTTAGTGAAAGACGACGTGTTCGCACACGAGGAGGGCGTTCTCGGCCTAGCCGAGGACGCGGTGTTGCTGTCAGAGGTGGTGGTACTGGTAGAAGGCCTATAGCACTAGAAGGGTAAATTAAGTTCTTTATGGTCCATTTTTTAGATAAATACCGCCAAAAATTATAATTAATGATGCTTTATATCATATATTTTTTAGTGTCAGTATAATAAGGGTGGAAGACTTACCCCAAGGGCAGCCTCTGGAGCACGCTCTTACAATTAGAAATAGACGTCGCTGGGATCCAACAGAGGCAGTTCTAGCACCTGCGAGTCGCGTGCCATCGCCCGTACTGTAAGTTTTTTTTTATTATTCATTCTAAGCAGAAGGAAAATTTATTCGATCGCATTGATACATTCTGTAATTTTAGATTCCTGGAATGTTCCTCTGAGGCGCAGGAAGAGATGGAGATTGAAAATGCATCCCCAGCACCGACACCCGTGACGTAAGTATAAAAATTGCAATTTATTCACAAGGTATTTTGGATGAGCGAGCTGACACGTTGCAAACCGATTTGATTCTTCGATATCTTATTTAACAGATTTCTGTGGATTTTATTGTCCCGTAGTGGACAAGAATATACCCTACGCATCATATTTTCCAGCCTCAAGTAAGTCGATTATTCCTGGTTGCGAGCGAGTTCAGTGTTTTTGTAAAGCGCCGATATAATATTGTTCCTTTTTCTCGTTGATCAGTAGAGGCTGTCTGGTAGCTCCGAGGTTCCTGCCGCACACGGACCCCAGGCACTGAATCTTGGCACTCGTCTCGTCGATGGACCCTCACGACGAACACTCGATACCTAGAAGGTTCGAAATGTTTAACGGCATTAACCTATAGCTGCACTTCTCTAACCTAGTCACTGGTTTCGTTGAAGAATAGAGACAGGTAGCAAATGTTCATAAAAATACGGCCAATGGAGACAAAGTTCACAAGTTCATTCGATTTACGCGCACTTTCGCCGGTCGGTCGTCGTACCAAGTTTGTGTTGTTTTGCTGGTAAAAAGTGGTAAAAAGTTAATTATTTTGTTGTTGGTGCTATACTAACGATGAACAGGTAAGTTTTTAATGTTTTTACATTCATTGGTTTCGGTTTTGATAAGTTTTCATTCAAAAACTTGCTAATTTCATCAGCCACCTAATTTTTTTTCTGCGAAGTTCTCCAACAAAATCTCTTTGCTTAGACTTAAAATCTAACTGTCCTTACTAAAAAACCAGTGGAATAGGTCAACAATACATATTTTTATGTTATTTAAGTGTTATATTGTTAGAATGTAATTAGGTTTCTTCAAAATAGTGAAATAAATACAAGCATTCCATACATGAGCCAGGAGTGGGCCGTTCCGCAGTCCGAGAAACGCGGTCAAGGTCAATGTAGCGACCATTTTGGCGGATTTAAATAGGAATGGATGTGGCATTTCAGTATATGTATAATCATCATCATCATTTCGATTTTAATGTTGTTTTTTTATGTTTTGGTAATTATGTAACCCAGATACAATTAGGTACGTAATTATAACTTCGAATAATCATCATCATCATTTCGATTTTGATGTTTCTTTTTTTGTTTTGTTTTATTAATTATGTAACTACTAATTAGGTAGATACATAATTATTACTTTGGATAATCATCATCATTATTTCGATTTTATTGTTTTTTGTATGTTTTAGTAATTATGTACCTAACTAACTAGGTAGGTACGTAACTAAACTTAGGATAGACAGTCACATGCAAAAGTGCTATCATATTTTTTTGTACTAATTTGCCTTCTTTAAAGTAGGTATTTTCTTGATTTATTTTTGTATTGAATATGTACGGCCTGTACATATTGTTTTGTTTGCATGGTTTAGTGAAAGACGACGTGTTCGCACACGAGGAGGGCGTTCTCGGCCTAGCCGAGGACGCGGTGTTGCTGTCAGAGGTGGTGGTACTGGTAGAAGGCCTATAGCACTAGAAGGGTAAATTAAGTTCTTTATGGTCCATTTTTTAGATAAATACCGCCAAAAATTATAATTAATGATGCTTTATATCATATATTTTTTAGTGTCAGTATAATAAGGGTGGAAGACTTACCCCAAGGGCAGCCTCTGGAGCACGCTCTTACAATTAGAAATAGACGTCGCTGGGATCCAACAGAGGCAGTTCTAGCACCTGCGAGTCGCGTGCCATCGCCCGTACTGTAAGTTTTTTTTTATTATTCATTCTAAGCAGAAGGAAAATTTATTCGAACGCATTGATACATTCTGTAATTTTAGATTCCTGGAATGTTCCTCTGAGGCGCAGGAAGAGATGGAGATTGAAAATGCATCCCCAGCACCGACACCCGTGACGTGAGTATAAAAATTGCAATTTATTCACAAGGTTTTTTGGATGAGCGAGCTGACACGTTGCAAACCGATTTGATTCTTCGATATCTTATTTAACAGATTTCTGTGGATTTTATTGTCCCGTAGTGGACAAGAATATACCCTACGCATCATATTTTCCAGCCTCAAGTAAGTCGATTATTCCTGGTTGCGAGCGAGTTCAGTGTTTTTGTAAAGCGCCGATATAATATTGTTCCTTTTTCTCGTTGATCAGTAGAGGCTGTCTGGTAGCTCCGAGGTTCCTGCCGCACACGGACCCCAGGCTCTGAATCTTGGCACTCGTCTCGTCAATGGACCCTCACGACGAACACTCGATACCTAGAAGGTTCGAAATGATTTTGGAAGATTTTCAAAGATTCTATCGTGTCATCTGTCCTGATATCGGTGCAATTTTATAGACCTGTGATTGGAAACTATTGTTTTAGTTACACCTGTGCGAATTCTTATTTGAATTACTCCATATGTGTGACGTTCCATGATTACATAATGCGTAATTTGAAGCTGCGCCATTGTTATTTCTGTCATTTATGTGAAAAGAAATTATACCAAATTTTGTGATTAAATTCATCGAATTTATTTATTATATATACATGTGTTCCTCGTATTTCTCTTTGTGTTAAATTTAAAGTTTAATAATACACTATATACATCTCTTGGTGTTTGTAATGTCGACCTAACCTAGGTGGTACTACTAATAAAGAACTAGGATCTCGAAAACGGCAAGCAAAGATGGATCTAATAGAATTGAAAATGTTGAAAAAAATGGAAGTAGAACCAGATAGACATTTGTGTTTTTTCAAAGGAATAATTCCATCCCTAAACACTTTTGTTAATCCCTTCACTTGACGTTGCAAATACTCCCATAGCTTCATTTTCTGTGAAAGCACCTCTTTTGCATAAAACGATAATAATATTTGCGTTTCCACCGTCAGCAATGTTAATCTCTCCTGTGTTTTTGTCGTTTGTACAGTTTTTCCATCCATCCAAAACTATCCATTTTTTGCGTTGTACTTGATCTCTGGATTCTCCGTTCTCACCACCATTGATTTCACCAGCTGCATCCACCATTCCGTGCTGCCTTTTTTCAGATGTTGCGCCTTCATATCCAAATATTGAATTTCCCCCCTCGGTACAATCAATTTCGTACATCTGCTTTTTCCATGGATTTTGGCCGTCCATTCCACATTTATGTTCTGCGCACGCACAAGTTTTAATATGTTCCCTGGTGAGAACATCCTGTATGACTTGACGACCATTGCCGGAATAAAGATACTCGCGAATGCAAGACAGACAGTCAATTGATTTATTCTTGTAGGTTCCTCTTCGAATAGTTCTCCCCAGTCTAGAGTTAATTCCCCACTGTTTATTGTAACTGTAGTACACGAGGTGCCAGTGTAATCTTCTTGTTCCGTAATGGACAGCGATGAGTTTATAAGGCCCGTCATAAAGTTTCGTAATTGAACCTTCTGTGCTTGTTGCATACGTACCGACTGGGCATACTTCTTCTCCCACTTGTCCATTGTCATCTCCAATTCTCTCTTTGCTTCCTCCTCCGTTAGAGTATTGTCTGGTTCTGTCGTTTCCCATCTAATGCTGCATCCGCCTGCATCTTCAAGCTCGATAATCCCATCTGGCCCAGGACATAATTTTGTATGATGTCCTTCCTGAACTTTTCCCAGTTCCTCTCCCTCGGGGGGATGTCTCCTCTCGTCTCACCTTCACTGGTCGTGTTGGTGGTGACGGCGACCTGCTCGCTGGTGAAGTGGTGATGATGGTGGCGTTTCCTCCTTCCTTGGTACATTTTGTTTTACACGTTTCATTTTCAAAGTGAACGACTGGGTATTTATGATATGGTTTTATTAACTCACTGATGTCACTGCTCGTGATGTTTCACTCACTCACTCTCTTTCATTTTCCATGTAATTCGGTGCGCAACTCAAGCGACAATAAAAATCCTTATTTCAAGTATTTTGTTATTTATTTAACAAATTTGGTGCCGAAACCTTGCCTTTAAGAGAATTCTACCACTGGTTCGCAGGAATTGCTACTGATCAGCAAATCCGTGATGTTCTTGCACTCATAACCAAGTATGGAAGTAAACTTGCAACTAGTAAATACCAATCATTTAGTTTCACTAGTTTTAGCATGGTACCTTGTTCAAAAGTAGCCTTCAGTATAACTTTTGAAACTATCATGGTTTTTAACACAATTTTTATGAGACGGGATATTTACCATGATTAAATTTTTCTGAGTTGACTTCCGATATTTCGGCACAGTTGCATGCACCATGATCACGGATGAACTGAAGTCCACGAGTAAAAAAAATGTTATTGGCAGATAAATCGATCTACCCTCTTTCGCACTCAACAACAACTCTACTCTTTCGCAATTTAATCATGGTAAATATCCCGTCGTTTCATAAAAATAGTAGCCTTCAGTAGTTCAAAAATAGTAGTTAGTACGATAAGTTTTTTTTATTTCCAGTCACGTTCACCGTTAAACCTTTACCTACACAGCTTCATTTAATTGCACCTTGGCAGAAGTCCACAGTTTGGCATAGGAGCCCCCTCTATCCACCGACTTCCCGCGATCTTAATACCCGTTTTTTTTTATAATTGCTAATATTACACATCTTTACATTATCTCCTTTCTTTCACCAGATAATAATCCTGCAATGAATCCGGAAGAAATTAGAACGTTTTAACAATTGGCCCTTGCAGCGAATTGCCGATCCTAACAGATTATACGAGACAGAAGTTATACTTAAATGGCGAAGTGAGCTACTAAAAGACCAGCCTGTACAGCTAAGCTACTTCATTCCACTGCGTGATCCGAAACCACCCAAAAATCTTGATACGGTTTACCACATACAACTTCCAGATCTTCTATCGAAGGGAAATAATCATTTAGATCAAGGCTGGCCAAACCCAGGCCCGCGGGCCACATAGTGGCCCGCCAAGGCATTTGAATTTGCCCGCCAGCACTTTGCGCCAAGGCATTTGAATTTGCCCGCCAGCACTTCGCGCCAAGGCATTTGAATTTTCCCGCTAGCACTTCGGCAGCGCGGCGTGCGATAGCACTGCTTCCACTTGATTGGTCAGCCGAGCGCAACCGATCCGCGTCGTTCGGGTATTGTCGCTACTTCGCCCGCACCCCGCACGCATATCGGTCCCGTCCTCCAATAGCCAGACAAACGGACGGTTAGCGAGCATCTTAGTACCGTTATCAATCTTACTTGAATGCAAATATATTGAATTACTAATTCGTTTTGTGACAATTCGTTTAATAAATTAGAAAGAATACTACCAAAACTTTGCATCTTCTCTGCAGGTAAGTGTAATATTTGCATGTGTTACAATTAGTTTGTTTGTTTGTTTGTAAATACTTTCCTGCACAGCAGGCGGCGCGGCGGTCTTATTGCCCAAGATGTAGGATTTGTACCTACGAATCTTAATTAGATATTTGTTGATATTGTGGAGCGGTGCCTGTCCAAATTAATAATTTTATTTTACTTAGGTACTTACCTTCATTTCATAGTTTACATGTACATTTACATGTAGTTTTACATGTACATTTACATGTAGTTTTACATGTACATTTACATGTAGTTTTACATGTACATTTTATTGTTTTAGTATGGCCCTCAGCAAACCTAGTACGAGTACATCAAGAATAAAGGATAACCCTCGGACGTTTCATGAAGAATGGGAAACAAAATACCTTTTCACCGAAAGCAAAGCCCGCAAACCTGTGTGTCTCATTTGCTCAGCAACAGTAGCTGTTGCTAAAAAATATAATTTAGAGCGGCATTTTAAGCAAAACCATACAAAATTCGACAAAGAGTATCCAGTGGGGTCAGCTGTAAGGACTGATTTCATAAATAAAAAGAAGAAAGAACTATTTTCACAGCAAAATATTTTTGTAAAACGACACGAAGAACTGGAAGCCATGGTCAAAACATCGTATGAAATATCTTTACTATTGGCTAAGAAGAAAAAGCCGTTTTCTGATGGGGAAATTATCAAACAGAGTTTGTCCATTTTTGCACAGAACTGCAATGATCAAAAGGTTAAAGCCATGGCAGCTAGTATTTCACTGTCGCGCAACACAGTAATGAGGCGAGTAGAAGATATGTCAACAGACATTAACAGTCAAATTGCAGAGTTTGTAACTAAATGTAGATATTATTCACTTGCATTGGACGAAACCTGCGATTTAACTGGTATGGCGCAATTAGCTGTTTTTGTACGCTGTATTGATGACAATTTCAATATATTTCAAGATATATTGGACCTCTGTCAACTGGAAACTACAACCACAGGAAAAGATATATTCATGAAACTGAAAGATTGCATTGAGGGTAAGAGCCTAAACTGGGATAAATGCAATTCAGTTTGCACTGATGGAGCACCTGCGATGATGGGGAAAACCAATGGCGCTGTAGCTTTGCTGCAAAATTACATAGGTCGACAATTGTTTTCTTATCATTGTATTATACATCAAGAAGCTTTGTGCGCTAAAGACATGACGTTCGAGGACGTGATTGACCCAGTAGTACGCTGCATTAATTTCATACGTGCCAGAGCACTTAACCGACGAGAATTCAGAACGTTGTTTGAAGAAGAAATAAAAGAATATGGCGAATTACATCTTTATTGCGCTGTTCGCTGGTTATCTAAAGGCGAAATGTTGAAACATTTTTATGATTTGAGGGAACATGTTCTGGAATTTCTGAAAGAAAAACAAGCATTGCCAGCAGAGAGAGCTCTGCTTGAAAATTCATTATGGCTGTGCGATCTTGCATTTTTAGTTGACACATTGAAGCACCTTAATGTCCTGAACCTTAAATTGCAAGGAAAAAATTGTTCTCTTCCAACAATGTTCAACTTGATCAATGGTTTCAAAGGGAAGTTGGACTTGTTCGCAGCAAACTTAGAGAGAAATAAAGTCGACCACTTTTCCACACTTGCAAGTTTAAAAGAAGAATTAGAGATCACTGCCCTTGATATTCCTAAATACCTATCAAAAATAAAATGTTTAAAAGAGTCTTTTGAAAACAGATTCCAGGATTTTGAATCGGACAAGAGAAATATTCAGCTGTTTATAAATCCATTTGCTATCAGTTCTACTGACTTGGTTGATTATCCAGCAAACATACAGCTCGAAGTAACAGATCTTCAAAACCACACTGCCCTGAAACAAATTTTCTATGAAAATGTATCTTCAGAGCAGCTAACAGAAAGTTTTGCAAGTTTTTGGAAAAACGTTTCCAGTGAAGATTTCCCAACATTGCGCGACCTTGCTATGCAAATTTTAAGCAGGTTTGGTTCCACCTATGTGTGTGAGAAAACATTTTCAACTCTATCATACATCAAAAATAAATATCGCACATCTCTCACTGCAAAACACATTTCGGATTTGATTGTACTATCAACATCAGACTTAAAACCAAATATCGACAAATTACTATCACAAAAACCTCTTCACAGCTCTCATTAAATAGAAATAATGTTGTTATTATGTATGTTACTTAATTTCATTTACAAATAAAGTAAATTAAACCAAATTTTTAATGTACGTTTTGTGTATATTAATACCTTATGAATATGGTATTTGGCCCGGCGGCACCACAGTCTATGAAATTTTGCCCACCTGGAAAAACTATTGGCCAGCCTTGATTTAGATGTTGGTGATTTAATTAATTCAACCATGGCACCATTTCCTATCCAAGATTCAGCGCTTGGTAACTTTTACACTAACTTTCATAAGAACAGAATGAAAAAATTACCTGCTTGCATTAAAAGAGCAAAGAAGCACTGTCGGGGCTGGGTAGACGCATTGCTCAATCAAGAAACCACTGAGTCAGAAGCCCAAACATATAAATCTGAAACTGAAACAGGCTTGGACGAAACTGAAACAGGACAAATGGATGAATCAGAGCTAAAAGATAATGCGTTTCTGAAAACTACCATTTCACTGCGAAAATACTAATATGTTGGGGGTTTATACTTTTTCCATAAACCCACGTGTGTTATAGCGCATGCTATAGACTAGTATTGGCGTAACGTTTATTTGATATAAGTCGAGTTTTTCTGATTGTACAAGGTGGGCCTTGGAGTTTTGCGAATTTAAAAACGCTATAGCGTTGGAACGGGTAAAGGGAGCAAGGCGCGGGAGGTGGGGATGTGTAGCTCGGTTCTCCGAAATTCAGTCGCGATGGAGAACTACACGGGTGAACAGCGTGCGTTCTGTGTAAAAAATTATTACGAAAATGCCGATTCGTGCGTTATTGTTCGACGTTTATTTCGCTCTTACTATGGATTGCATGACTTAAAACGGTGTCCTAGTGAAAGTTTGATTAGGGCGTGGGTCAGAAAGTTCGAGGCTACCGGTTTGACCCTCAATCAGAAACCTAAGGGACCCCAAAAGACAAAAAGGTCGGAGGAAACCATAAACGAAGTTGGAGCTTCCGTACTACGCAATCCTGGGCAATCAACTCGCAAGCGATCAGCTGAGCTCTCTGTATCAAGAACGACTTTGCGTCGAATTTTGAAGAAAGATTTAAAATTGCACCCTTATAAACTTCAACTAGTGCAAGATTTGAAGCCGAATGATCACAATTTACGTCATTTCGTCGAAATAATGTTTGAGCATTTTCGAAACTTTAACAATATTCTTTTTTCAGACGAAGCCCATTTTCATTTAAATGGGCACGTTAAAACAAAATAGTCGTTATTGGGCCTCAGACAATCCATGCTTAAAACACCAAACGCCATTGCATTCGAAAAGTGACAGTTTGGGCGGCTATTTCGGCACACGGATTCATCGGACCCTTTTTCTTTGAGGATCAGCGAGGGAATTCTGTGACAGTCAATTCTGAGCGATACATAGCCATGTTACGCATTTTTTTTTTACTGCAGCTGTCAGAATTTCAGGGTTATAATAGTGCGACAGGGTTTCAACAAGATGGCGCTACATGCCACACCTCAAACGAGAGTTTGGCAGTCGTAAAGGGGATGTTTCCTGAAAAACTGATTTCGCGCCGAGGTGACATTCCATGGCCACCTAGGAGTCCAGATTTAACCCCACTTGACTTTTTCTTGTGGGGATACATGAAAAGTAGAGTCTACAGTAATAATCCAGCCTCGATTGCCCAGTTGAAGGCCAATATATGCAGAGAAATGGCCGCTATTCCGCGCGCCATGTGCGAAAGAGGTTTTGGTCGAGATTCGAAAAGTGTTTGCAGCGCGATTGTGCTTATTTGGAAGATGTGATTTTTAAAAAGTAAACTTCCCAAATGTTAACTTTAATTAAAATATAAATATGTTTAAGTATTATTTTTGTTTTTTTTTTATGAATTTTCCAAATTCGCAAAACTCCGAGGCCCACCCTGTACAATTATGTACCACTAGTATCCAGTCTAAGAAGTTCTTGCTCCCTTTGCCAGTTCAACAAATATTTTTTTTAACTTTAACCTAAAACTATGGATACTTTGCAGGTTCCTAATTGGGGGTGGGATGTTGTTCCAACACTTCGATGCAGCATAGCGAAAACTACCTCTAAAAGCTACCGTTCTATGCCGCTGTGTTGGAAGCTGCATCGAACATTGCCTCCGTTCGCAAGTTCTTAAACTGAACAGTTCATTGATCTTACAGAACAAATAAGCAGGTGCCTTATGCTTTAGGACACCGAAAAGAAGACACGCCAGGTAAATTTTGCGTCTGTGTCTCATCTTGAGTAAAGAATGTTCATTCAAGAAGGGGGTCACATGTCCTCTCCACGGAATATTAAAACAATAACGAGCACAAGCGTTCTGAACTCGCTGTATCAATCGTTGCGTCTTTTCTAAGAGTCGAGGGCCATAGACCACATCTGTATAATTTAATTTAGAAAGTAAAAGCGACTCCACCAGTTGTATTCGTAACTCCTTCGATAAGTACGGCCTCATTTTATACAAAACTTTCAACTTATAGAAACAAGTCTTGACTAGATAAGCTATATGATCTTCAAAACGCAGGTCACAATCTACTTCCAAGCCTAGATTACGTGCTTTATAAACTCTTTCAATTGGTTTTATTACGTCACGAAAAAATATGTCCTGGAAGAAAATTCAAGCAAGGCGAGATGGAGATCGTTGAAAATGGATATGGCACGATTGCCATAATTATTATGGCAAGATACGAAAGACGTCATGTTGATGAGCACGGACCCGAGAGGACTACCGTTAGACGGAAGTTGAAGACAGGGAGTGTGGTGCCTGTCCCAGCGTTAGAAATTGTGGAATTTTACAGAAATGCCATGGGAGGTGTAGATCGCGCTGACAGAATGGCCGGAGAACATGAATTCGAACGTAAATCTACAAAATGGTGGAAAAAAGTAGTTTATAGATTATTGAAAATGGCAATTGTTAACTCATGGGTAATTATAGAGAAAATGGACCAAAATGTTCAATGAAAGACTTTTTGATTGATTTATCAACTTCGATGGTTGAATGCGGCAAAACAATGACATGCAAGACACGTAAAACAATAAAGCTAAAATAGTTGGTGGCGCGGTTTGTGATCATTTACCAATAGAAACAGAAATTACCAATAGAATCGTCGGAATCGGTTTGCAGGGTATGGGTGCCGGTGTAATTACTGGCACGTGAGGCTAAACAGACATTGCAAGAGGTAACAGCACGTTTAATGGTGGAAGAAGAAAGAATCAAAGACGACCAACCGGATATGACATCAGCATTTGTAGCAAAGAAGAATAACTATCAGCAGAAAGATGCAAAATGTTTCGAGTGCGGTTAAGTTGGTCATATCAGGCAAGATTGCAGAGCAAGAACGTGCAATTATTGTGGTCATATATATGAAAATTGCTTCAAAAGGAAGGGTTCCGCAGTAACAGATGGTAATGTGATTTTGAAAGAAGTCAGACCCTGAAATATAATTTTTAATAATAATGGCTTCTGGTTCTAGTGTAATGGAGGTTAAAGATTTAAATAAAACATATGAGAGAGTTGCAGAGATAACCATACTTTTGGAAATAATATAATTATAATAGTAGATGAGATTGGACCAATTGGGCAAACAATAAAATTAGATATCGCGAGAGGATTGATTAATAATTATTAATTGCCAGTTTTTTTGATAAATGTTTTTTTATTTATTTATTTTGATTAAAGTAATGTGTAAGCAATCTAACAAATCATGGTTTAAGCCTCTGCGTCATCAGACATTTTTTATACAGACACTTTAACCCTTAATTAACTTCCTGAGTCCCTGGGACTCACATCAAAATTTCAAACTTCCATAATTGTAACATTTGAGCGGCTAGATTCCCTCCCGTCTCAGTACCTTCCTGCAGTGTCGTGGGCTACGCGGAGGTGAAAGGACGTGTACCTACACTGCGTATTTGGTGAGTTATTGCGTCGAGTGAGTCCCAAGGACTCATACAAGTGAATTGTGCTATATATTTTTTTATTTGTTTCAATTTTCGAATGTTGCTTATTTGTCGTTATTATTGGTATAAATTATATTTTTTATATGCTTATAACATATATCTTTTTAGGTTTGCAGAATGAATCCAGAACAAGATAAATTCGTTAGTATGAATGAAGATGGGGCGGATTCCGTTTTGGAATCTTGGCTGTCAAGAATGAATTTTCTGAAAAGCATTGATGAAAAATTAAACGAAGCCAATCTGATGACACGTCTGCACAATACTCACCTGCCACGCAAAGTTCGCTGCTCGGTTTCATCTATATTTAAAAAAGACATTCTTGAAGATGTGAACCACCCTGAAACTGAAGACAAGCTACCTAGGAATGAAAGAAAATACTGCTATATGTGCCTCTATAAAAAAAGAACAAAGGCTGCATATCTATGCACCAAATGTCTGAAACCAATATGTTTGACCTGCTCGAAAAAGGTATGCCGACGTTGCCTGTAAGCAGTGCCAAAACCCATTGCACCTTTTATTTTTTTGTATTGGAGCAGACATTTTTGTTTTATTATTATTAATTTGTATATCTTTGAGAGTCCAAAAACATAAAAACATGTATAAGTTACGAATATTTCATAGTTTTGTAGAGGTTTTAAAATACCTTTGTTTTTTGAGACTGATAAAATTAGTTTCTTTAATTTTACTAAAATCTCTCTCTCTCTGTCCAGTTTTGATACTTTTTCCTAGTGCCTTTATAAATATTTAATATGAATAATGAAAAAAAATTGAAAAAAAAAATGTTTTATTTGAGAATATCACGCTTAGAAAATATATGAGTCCCACTGACTCATACAAGTTAATTACGTTAGTAAATTTCACGAAGTTAATCAAGGGTTAAGTTACGAAATTTTTCAGAAAATTAATGAAATTGGTTTTTGACGCTAAGTTAAAAAAAAAGCAGCCAAGTGCGAGTCGGACTCGCCCATGAAGGGTTCCGTAGCACGACGAACTACAAGAACCTTTATATTATGTTACTGGATGTAACATAATAAGATTATTGACAAACATACTCATAGGATACCTGTCAAGCGTAGCAACCGTATTCTAAAACCATGGATCACTCCTGGCTTAGTCCGTTGTATGCGCCATCGCGATCGTCTTCACTCTCGCTCTAAATGTAATCCTACCGACCTTGTACAGCAAACCATCTACACTCGCTATCGTAATTTCTGCAACGGCTTGCTACGGAAACTAAAAAGAGAATTTGAAAATAAAGAACTAGAATCAAACAGAAATAATCCAAAGCAACTATGGAGAACCATTAAAAGTATTTGTCACCTAACGTCGTCCAAAAGAGAACCACTAGAGCTTCTTAGTGCACACGGTAACAGCGATTCTAAACAAGCACTCAATTCCTGCAATGCTTATTTCTCCACCGTTGGCCAAACGCTGGCGCTCAATATTTTAAACAACCTACAGACAACAGAGGCCGCCCTTGCTAGCGAGGTAATGACCCAAGACTACTCTCTTCCTAACTCTTTCTTTATGCACCCAACAGATTTGAAAGAAGTTGATAAGCTTATTGTTAATCTACACTCCAACAAGGCCCCCGGCATAGACGGAATAACTAACCTACTCTTAAAACAAATAAAAGATGCCCTAGTCGTGCCTTTGACCTTAATCTTTAACAAAAGTCTTTATACCGGCATTTTCCCTGAAGCTTGGAGGGTTGCCTCTGTCGTCCCCATACACAAAGCTGGTCCTAGAGACATTCCGGATAACTACCGCCCAATCTCGCTTCTTGGTGTCTTTGCCAAGCTATTAGAAAAACTAGTTAATAAACGTTTAGTAAATTTTCTTGAGGCTCATAATATTCTGTCGGAAAGGCAATTTGGTTTCAGACAGGGTAAATCTACCGAAGGTGCTATGTCTCTTTTACTGTCTAAAGTAGTCTCTCACTTAGATCAAAATAAAAGCTGCGTGGGTGTGTTTTTGGACCTTGCCAAGGCCTTCGACACTGTTTCCGTTCCAATTCTGCTCAAAAAACTGGAAATGTGTGGAATAAGAGGAATTGCACTACACTGGTTTAAGAGCTACCTCACTGAACGGAAACAGTGTCTTAGCGTAAATGGAATTACTAGTACCTCTCAGCAAGTGGAGTTTGGTGTGCCTCAGGGCAGTATCCTGGGCCCTACACTCTTCATTTTGTACATAAATAGCATACACAACCTGAAACTCACAAACGCGGATATCGTATGCTATGCAGATGACACCGCGGTTGTCTTCCACGGCTCAGACTGGGATGATGCTGTATCACATGCGGAGCAGGGCATGAAACAAATTAATCTCTGGCTTTTGAGAAACCTTCTCACCCTTAACGCGCAAAAGACTAAATTCATCTGCTTTCACAAGACTCGGGCATCCTCGCCATCTCAATCTCTTTCTGCCATCCGACTCCACACATGTAGCAGCATAGTGCCATCTGACTGTTGCTGCGAACTGATATGTAGAACTAACTCTATTCGATATTTGGGAGTTTTGGTAGATCAAAACCTTAATTTTAGAGAACACGTAAATAGCATGTCGGCTAAAACACGCAAATTCATTAACGTCATGCGTCTACTTAGGAACTCTGCAAGCTGGAATACATTAAAATCTACTTACTTAGCCCTTTGCCAATCTGTATTAACTTACTGCATTACTAGCTGGGGCAGTGCTGCGAAAACCATACTTATCCAGTTGGAAAGAGCCCAAAGATCAGTGCTAAAAACAATGTTAAATAGGCCTTTCAGATACCCAACAACCAACGTCTATAGTGAATCCGGTGTTCTCACCATACGTCAACTTTTTATTCTCAAATCATCTCTTTCGGTTCACAGGACCATACTCAATAGTAATTGCTATCATGATATGTTAACCCATAGAGTATTTAAAATTCAAACTAAGTCTGTAAATACCTCATTTGCCAAACGCTTTAGTCCCTTCGTTTCGAATTTTCTATACAATAAAATAGTAAAATGTTGTGATATAAAGCATTGTTGTATTTTCAAAGCTAAACGGATATTGGTAAATTGGCTTGGAACTCTCACCTATGACTACATCGAAAATCTGCTAGTGTCAATTACATAAACCTACTGCACTTTAAAAGATGTAAATTTACTGTTATTATTTATAGTTAACACATACAATCTTATACTTTTATTGTCTCCCCTAAAACTAAAACAATCCTAACCGAGGTTATTCACCCCATTGTAATCGTATGGATACTCACGATACAGATTTTTTTATCTAGTGTGGGTATCACAGGTAACTAGAACCTTATCCATCTCTCAGCAATTCAATACAATAATTTGTGAATACATTTATTTACTCAAGGAATCTTACAATTAAGCAATCATTTACAAAATGTACAAAAACACAAGAAGCGGTTGAGCTATCTGCAGACCGTTGCAAACGATCTAGAGATAGCTTAACTGATCTAGATCTAATTCAAGTAACAGACGCAAGCGTCTCCAAGACGCGGTATTAATCTGTGCATTATGGTTTCACCTTTAACCTACCAAGATTTTGCAGCTGCCTCTATCGCCTGCCTACTTTTGAAAAACTTATAAGCCATGCCTTGCACTACTGTCATCTCTTAACCAGTGTTTAAATGTAATGTAAACAGTGATTCAAAATTAAAAATGTAAGTAGGTAGGTTATTAAATTTAAACTGTGAGTAGGTATGTTAATTTATGAGTATGTCGACTAGTTTTAATAGTTGTAAAATAGTACACCTCTGTAAATTTGATATTGCTGCAAATAAACATTTTTTCATTTTCATTTTCATTTTTCATTCTTGTAGTTCGTCGAAAGGTAAATTGCGGTTTACGGTTTATGACGTATAAAAAAAAACTACTGACTAGATCTCGTTCAAACCAAATATCGTTGAAAGTTTGCATAGTAATGTACAACATATATTTTTTTTAGAATTATCATTCTCTTACTTTAGAAGTTAGAGGGGGGGGGGACCAACTTTTTTCCACTTTGGAAGTGTCTCTCGCGCAAACTATTCAGTTTAGAAAAAAACGATATTAGAAACCTTAACATCATTTTTGAAGACCTATTCATAGATACCCCACACGTATGGGTTCGATGAAAAAAAAATTGAGTTTCAGTTCCAAGTATGGGGGACCCCCGAAATTTATAGTTTTTTTTCTATTTTTATGTAAAAATCTTAATGCGGTTCACAGAATACATCTACTCGCCAAATTTCATCAGTCTAGCTCTTACGGTTTCGGAGAAAAATGGCTGTGACATACGGACGGACAGACAGACAGACAGACATGACGAATCTATAAGGGTTCCGTTTTTGCCATTTGGCTACGGAACCCTAAAAACGGTGCGTGCGTTTTTTGTTCAAACCTTTTTGAAAACATGCTTGGCTATTGATCTTTCATTTGAAGTATCATTGTATGCCAGTATGGACCTATAGTATACAGCTCTGGGGCTGTACAAAAAAGAGCAACATAGAAATAATCCAGCGATTCCAAAACAAAGTACTCAGGGGCATAGTGAACGCTCCCTGGTACATACGCAACGACGATCTCCAAAGAGACCTTAACATTGAGATCGTCGATAAAGTGATAAAAAAACACGCAGAAGCTCATGAACAAAGGCTTCTTCACCATGTGAATGTCGAGGCAACCCAGCTCCTTGACAACACGGACCTAGTGAGAAGGCTCAAAAGGAGTTAGTGTAGTGTATATACAATAGTGAACTGTAGTGTAAGTGTAAACTAGTGCTACGTTTTAAGAACACAAGAACAAACTGTTTTCCCTTAAGTGAATAGAGACAATAAGAAACGTGCTTATGGACACATTCTTAGAATAACAATGTAGAAATTTAAGTCAGCATAAAATTGCTCATTAGCCTACATTATGGCTAGACCGTAATCTTATTAGGATACATTATTTATAATATTATAAGTGTGTAAACTAATTTAAAAAAATAAAATAATAATAATAATTATGCGGTTAAGTTACAAATTAATGAAATAAGGACCTACAAGCCAGATCGAGGGAGAAAATTATTTTTTTTAGGCAAACGAATAAAACAACAAAAACATATTTGATGAGTTCAAAATGGTAACTGAGGTACTCAATTCTAAGAATTAAGCACGTGCGAAAACTTAACTTCCATTATTCTCCGATCAAAGACCGCCGCGCAAGCCATAAAGCATTTTTCCAGGTAACATGCTCAACGAATAGACGGATGTATCAGGAGCGCTATCCAAATCGCAGGGTACCGAATGTCAGGGTCTTTTACAACTCATTTCGTCGGCTTGCTGAAGATAGGCTACACCACTCGGAACCTACAGTCAACCCAGGTAGACACAATCCTAGCGTCGAGGAAGACATTTTGGCAGCATTCCAAGTAGATACTCATACCAGCGTCAGGACAGTAGCTTTAAATCTTAACATTTCTCAATGGAAGGTGTGGAGTACAATGCACCATAATGAAAAATATCCGTTCCATGGCACGGGTGTGCAAGGTCTGGAAGAGCAAGATCCCCAAAGGAGAATTCAATTCTGCCGCTTCCTTCTCAACAGAGAAATTGAAGAAGGATGGTTTTTGAAATCAATTTTGTGGACAGACGAAAGCTAATTTTCTAGAGAAGGGATAACCAATTTTCACAAAGGAACAATGGGCTGACAAAGGCAGAAATCCACACTGGAAGAAACAAGTATCATCGCAGAGGAAATTTTCTTTCAATGTGTGGGCTGGAGTAATTGGCAAAACTATAATTGGACCCCACTTCTTACCAAATACCTTAAATGGTAATAATTATTTGGAGTTTCTACAAAAAGATCTTCCAGTGCTTGTGGAGGAATCCGGTGCTCCGATATTTAATTCGGAACGAGAAGTCATTTTCCAGCAAGACGGCTGTCCAGCGCATTGGACATTAATTGTGAGGGAACACCTGAATAATTGCTTCCCACACAGTTGGATCGGTAGAGATGAGCCCATCCCCTGGCCCGCTCGGTCAGCAGATCTAACCACGCTGGACTTTTTCGTGTGGGGTCGAGCCAAGGAACTAGTTTACACTAATGTGGAAATTAACACAAAAGAAGAATTAAAAGAAAGAATTATTTCAGCGTTCGAAACTTTGAAGCTGGAGATGATGTTGAAAATAACTACAACGGCAGTGAGAAGACGGGCCCGTTCTTGTGTTAGGAATCGCGGCAATCATTTTGAGCATGAATAAATAAATAATAAGAACTAAAATTTTGTTTTATTACAATATCTAGAAATTTAAATTTTCTCCCTCGATATGGTTTGT
The DNA here is from genome assembly GCA_947578465.1 of Thera obeliscata. NCBI lineage: Eukaryota > Metazoa > Arthropoda > Insecta > Lepidoptera > Geometridae > Thera > Thera obeliscata. Next base: position 11,408,149 of record OX387918.1, on the reverse strand, counting down.
AGGTCTTTAATTAATTAACTTGTAACTTAACCGCATAAATGATACTTCAAATGAAAGATCAATAGCCAAGCATGTTTTCAAAAAGGTTTGAACAAAAAACGCACGCACCGTTCTTTTTAACTTAACGTCAAAAATCTGTTTCATTAATTTTCAGAAAATTTTCGTAACTTATGTCTGATGACGCAGAGGCTTAGACCATGATTTGTTAGATTGCTTACACATTACTTTTATCAAAATAAATAAATAAAAAACATTTATCAATAAAACTGGCAATTATTAGCCATTAAATGTAAAATTTTGGGACAACAAAATACAAAAAATTCGGTAAAAAAACCAGCGTTTTATTTAACATTTTTGTTTTTTTTGGTTGTCTTTTTACTTAGGTAGGTCATACTAGTTTTAAGCCAGTTTCCACGTGATTATTGTAGTAGAATAACACTGTTAATAAAAATATTATAAACAGAAAACAACGTTGACATTTACTCTACCTAGTTGGGGTCTATAGTATTATAGTTATTTTGTTTATTGTATTAGCCTAACACTTGTTTACCTTGACTGTAGTCATAGTAGGCATCCACTATCCACGTATGTATGTTTGTATTTTCTTTATCAAATCAATTACTGCCTTCAGGTACATACCCTAGCATACTAATACAAACACTACAAAGTTTTGTGGCAGCTAAAATGTGTATGGTATTCTTTACAGGTATTCTGCGCATACATTACCGGAAAAGCCGCAATGTCAACATAATTAAAAAAAAAAAACATTTAAATGCCAGACATTAACATCAAACGACGTATTTTACTTTCACAAAAGTTTCTACGGCAAACTCCAAACAAACAACAAAACAAGCCAAACAAGTTTATTATTATTATTATGAGCCTGTGGTGTCCCACTGCAGGGCAAAGGCCTCCCTTCCTTCTCTCCAGTTCAAACAAGCTTTATCAAGATAATTTTATTTTGCGCCATGTTCTTTTGAACCCCGTTAAAAGAAAACGCCCAAAAACTAATGCTCGAAGCGAACGCGCTTACTTGAAGCAGTACATTGTGACGAAGCATAAGAAAGAATCGATAAAGATATCGATAAAGATATCGATAAGGATGAGGCATTGCCAACTCAGCCAATACCAAATACAGCAGCAGAAGTTTTACCCGAGGCTAATCATGATTTGCCGGCTATCAGTACTGAGACTATCCAGAGCAAAACAACGCTGCAGAAACATCTACTTCTCATTCGTCTAAAACTGTTGAAAACTTTATTTCACCTAAAGTGTTGCGACCACCACTCAAAGCAGAGCCCCGAAAAAGAAGTTTAGCCAAGAGAAGAGTAGGAAACAGCATGATAGCTACTGATACTCCGGAAAAAAGATGAATTAACTGCTAGAAAGACGAAAAAGAAAAGTCGGAAAAGAGTCAAACTGGCCAATTTCACGGGACATTTTCAAATGCAAGAAGGAAAAAACTTACTCATCAAATGAAGGGGAAGAATGTGTGAATTATAGCGGCTCGTCTTCTGGTGGAGACAATTTCGTAAGTGCATCTGAAGACGAAGAATAGCATAAAGCATTTTTCCAGGTAACATGCTCAACGAATAGACGGATGTATCAGGAGCGCTATCCAAATCGCAGGGTACCGAATGTCAGGGTCTTTTACAACTCATTTCGTCGGCTTGCTGAAGATAGGCTACACCACTCGGAACCTACAGTCAACCCAGGTAGACACAATCCTAGCGTCGAGGAAGACATTTTGGCAGCATTCCAAGTAGATACTCATACCAGCGTCAGGACAGTAGCTTTAAATCTTAACATTTCTCAATGGAAGGTGTGGAGTACAATGCACCATAATGAAAAATATCCGTTCCATGGCACGGGTGTGCAAGGTCTGGAAGAGCAAGATCCCCAAAGGAGAATTCAATTCTGCCGCTTCCTTCTCAACAGAGAAATTGAAGAAGGATGGTTTTTGAAATCAATTTTGTGGACAGACGAAAGCTAATTTTCTAGAGAAGGGATAACCAATTTTCACAAAGGAACAATGGGCTGACAAAGGCAGAAATCCACACTGGAAGAAACAAGTATCATCGCAGAGGAAATTTTCTTTCAATGTGTGGGCTGGAGTAATTGGCAAAACTATAATTGGACCCCACTTCTTACCAAATACCTTAAATGGTAATAATTATTTGGAGTTTCTACAAAAAGATCTTCCAGTGCTTGTGGAGGAATCCGGTGCTCCGATATTTAATTCGGAACGAGAAGTCATTTTCCAGCAAGACGGCTGTCCAGCGCATTGGACATTAATTGTGAGGGAACACCTGAATAATTGCTTCCCACACAGTTGGATCGGTAGAGATGAGCCCATCCCCTGGCCCGCTCGGTCAGCAGATCTAACCACGCTGGACTTTTTCGTGTGGGGTCGAGCCAAGGAACTAGTTTACACTAATGTGGAAATTAACACAAAAGAAGAATTAAAAGAAAGAATTATTTCAGCGTTCGAAACTTTGAAGCTGGAGATGATGTTGAAAATAACTACAACGGCAGTGAGAAGACGGGCCCGTTCTTGTGTTAGGAATCGCGGCAATCATTTTGAGCATGAATAAATAAATAATAAGAACTAAAATTTTGTTTTATTACAATATCTAGAAATTTAAATTTTCTCCCTCGATATGGTTTGTAGGTCTTTAATTAATTAACTTGTAACTTAACCGCATAAATGATACTTCAAATGAAAGATCAATAGCCAAGCATGTTTTCAAAAAGGTTTGAACAAAAAACGCACGCACCGTTCTTTTTAACTTAACGTCAAAAATCTGTTTCATTAATTTTCAGAAAATTTTCGTAACTTATGTCTGATGACGCAGAGGCTTAGACCATGATTTGTTAGATTGCTTACACATTACTTTTATCAAAATAAATAAATAAAAAACATTTATCAATAAAACTGGCAATTATTAGCCATTAAATGTAAAATTTTGGGACAACAAAATACAAAAAATTCGGTAAAAAAACCAGCGTTTTATTTAACATTTTTGTTTTTTTTGGTTGTCTTTTTACTTAGGTAGGTCATACTAGTTTTAAGCCAGTTTCCACGTGATTATTGTAGTAGAATAACACTGTTAATAAAAATATTATAAACAGAAAACAACGTTGACATTTACTCTACCTAGTTGGGGTCTATAGTATTATAGTTATTTTGTTTATTGTATTAGCCTAACACTTGTTTACCTTGACTGTAGTCATAGTAGGCATCCACTATCCACGTATGTATGTTTGTATTTTCTTTATCAAATCAATTACTGCCTTCAGGTACATACCCTAGCATACTAATACAAACACTACAAAGTTTTGTGGCAGCTAAAATGTGTATGGTATTCTTTACAGGTATTCTGCGCATACATTACCGGAAAAGCCGCAATGTCAACATAATTAAAAAAAAAAAACATTTAAATGCCAGACATTAACATCAAACGACGTATTTTACTTTCACAAAAGTTTCTACGGCAAACTCCAAACAAACAACAAAACAAGCCAAACAAGTTTATTATTATTATTATGAGCCTGTGGTGTCCCACTGCAGGGCAAAGGCCTCCCTTCCTTCTCTCCAGTTCAAACAAGCTTTATCAAGATAATTTTATTTTGCGCCATGTTCTTTTGAACCCCGTTAAAAGAAAACGCCCAAAAACTAATGCTCGAAGCGAACGCGCTTACTTGAAGCAGTACATTGTGACGAAGCATAAGAAAGAATCGATAAAGATATCGATAAAGATATCGATAAGGATGAGGCATTGCCAACTCAGCCAATACCAAATACAGCAGCAGAAGTTTTACCCGAGGCTAATCATGATTTGCCGGCTATCAGTACTGAGACTATCCAGAGCAAAACAACGCTGCAGAAACATCTACTTCTCATTCGTCTAAAACTGTTGAAAACTTTATTTCACCTAAAGTGTTGCGACCACCACTCAAAGCAGAGCCCCGAAAAAGAAGTTTAGCCAAGAGAAGAGTAGGAAACAGCATGATAGCTACTGATACTCCGGAAAAAAGATGAATTAACTGCTAGAAAGACGAAAAAGAAAAGTCGGAAAAGAGTCAAACTGGCCAATTTCACGGGACATTTTCAAATGCAAGAAGGAAAAAACTTACTCATCAAATGAAGGGGAAGAATGTGTGAATTATAGCGGCTCGTCTTCTGGTGGAGACAATTTCGTAAGTGCATCTGAAGACGAAGAATAGCAGCAACGAACGATAGAGCAGCGTACACGTTTGACGAATCGTACATACAGTTATCACCAAGTTACTCGTTCGAGCAAGATCGATTGGAAACATTCAACCAAGCGCAAAGAATAGAAGCGATAACCTGTCCGTACATATTCCACCATATTCGCAGATGAGGAATCCAATGATTCGCGGCAAAAGAGCAGTATCGCTGTGCGTCGATTTGCGCCACTTCATCCACACACTACAGTACGCGATCACGATACTCAATTATCTTGTTGTATTTTAGTTATTAAAAAAACAATGCAATTATTTTTTTGTTTAGACAGTTCTAGCGGATTGGCGAGCGACGTTTATTCGTGCACTTATTGAATACGACTGGGTCTACTACAGACGACTCGCATTATCGTCTACCGTCTTCCACACGCCCCCCCCCCCCCTCACGCCTTCGCCGCTACAGAAGAATGCATCTAGTTTCCTAACTTTCTATCGTAAGTGTCAATTGTATATAAAATGTCCGACGAGCCGTCATCATCGTCGTCTTTCGATGGCGACCACCCTACTAAGAAACGTGCAGGGGGCTAATTCTCGGGCCGATCTCGATCATATTGCAATTTTATTTTATTGCTTCTTTTCACAACCCCGCGCTTTTTCTACGTTTTCCGTATATCGTAGCTGTCGAGGCTTTTACGAAGAGGTCGTTGATAAATTACTCAAGGAAATCTGCCAGTCTATCTTCGAAAAGAAGCAATAAAATAAAATTGCAAAATGATCGAGATCGGCCCGAGAATTAGCCCCCAGTTGTATCGTTATATTCGCCAGAATTAGATGTCGAAGATGACCAAGACGAAACAAAAAGCAAACGACAAAAGAGTGAATCGCAGTTTGATTATTTAACGAATATACCCGAGGTTGGTATAACCAACGGTAGATTCACATGCTTGTGCTTGCCGTACAATCAAAAATACGACAGTTATATATTCGTGCAATCGCCGCATGCGATAATTAATAGAAAAACGTGGTATCAAACTATACTAAATCGAATACAATCAAAGTTTATATCGAAACGAGTAATCTTGATGACGGTAAAAGAGCTAAAAAAGCAACCTGCCGTAGAGTCTGTAGAATGCAAATTGTCTGACGAATCGGTGCGATTCCCTCCCCCATACCGCCATTAAATACAGCCCCGAACAATTGCGCGTATATATGGATGTGGCTGGACATTAATTGCATCAATATGGGATGCTGCCACAACTTACTTTCTTACACCCAGAAATATTGCCAAATAGGGAAAACCGGACAGGCCAAGCAAGATTCTAATAAGACACTGCTTGAGATATGCTACCTTGTAGAACCTACCATATTATGAAAAGTCCAGCAGCTTAAGCCCGCAGACTACCCAAGAAGAGTGGCGTTTTGTTAAGAAATGCTGCAGCGTAAAGCTAATGATGAACATTTTTTCAAAACTATTTTGTGGACCCATGAGTCACATTTTAAGCGCTGTTGGATTTTCAATATCCACAATTACCATTCCTGGAATATCGAGAATCCACACCTAGCACGCGAATCGAACTTTCAGGAACAATTTAGTGTCAACTTACGTGACAGTAGACTTAGTGACAACTGATTTGAACTACCTGACCGATTGAACGGCGAGGCCTACCTGAATTTGTTGCGAAATAACCTCAACGGCCTATACAAGATATGAACCTGTTTACACACACATGACTTACCAAAACGACGCGTCGTGCCTATTTGTTATTGGATTTTAATAAATTGGAATATACAAGAGATGTTAATTTTGCGGCCCTTGAATTTGGCATATCTGTATTACACGCCAGAATTCGTATATTTGAAAGCATCTTACATTTAGCCTACAAACTACAAGTAAAGAAATACAGGGAGAAAAAAAAACAAGAGGAAAATGACATAGAAGAACGAAAAAAAAGACACATACAAGAAAGGTTTCGCACTGAAACAGGTCTATTAGTAGGTATGCCAAAATCCAATTTTGGCAATACTTGATGGCAATACCAGCAGAAGGTTTTTTGAGAAGCCGAGATTAGCTTCAGAAATAACAGGCATCAGTTATGATCTAATTTATAGACTAAAAGTCATATTGGAAGCAATTTCAAGCGGGTACTAAATTGATCTTGTAAAATATCAAAGATGCTTCAGAAACTGCTCGTGTCTATGTTAACTCATAATGAATGGCATCCTATGACGCCAACAATGCACAAGGTTTTAGTCCATGGCGCAGTTATCATCGAAAAGGCATTATTACCAATCGGGCAGCTTTCCGAAGAAGCAGCTGAGGCTCGCAACAAACATTTTAGATGTTACCGCCAAGATTTTTCGAGGAAATTTTCCAGAGAAAGTTGCGACCAAGATATTTTTAACCGCCTTCTTCTTAGTTCAGATCCTTAGCTAACTAGTAAGCGAGCAGTAAAAAAAAGGAAAGCAGACACATTTTTGCCTGAAACCTTGGCCAAGTTCGTATCTGCGGAACCAAATATAATAGAAAATTCATCAGAAGAGCGGTGAGGAAAAAATTACAGAAACTTAGCATTTTAATTTTTTTTCCTGTAATCTACGTACCTACCTCTATGTATGTGAATATATATATTTTTTTGTGAAAATAAGTATTTTCTTCTTATTTGCTTTGTTTAGAAACCAATTAAACATCAAAACAATTTTGGCCGCGTAGATCGCGCAAATACCAGTATGTACGACGGCGCTCCATGCCACTTCGCGAGAGTTGTGAGAGAACATTTGGACGAAAGATTCGGAAGCAGGTGGATCGGCCGTGGAGAGCCAATGGCGTGGCCGCCGCGGTCGCCCGAATTGAACTTGATCGATTTCTTTGGGACTACAATATGGCCAAATTAAGACAGGCCGAAGAAAAATAGAATAACTTTCACACGATTAAAGACTTGAAAAAAATTTGAAAAAAAAAGACGATGTAGGATTTGTATCGACCAAGAAGGTCGATATTGAAAACTATATGTAGATAAATAAAATTAATAAATATTTACTGCTGTTTTATTTCATACTAAATGAAATGAAAACTATTGCATAAAATGTGGTGAGGTATTAGATGTCATTAATTAAATTGATTCAGCACATTTTGCTTGAACTCAGCATGCAATTAAAATAAATCAAACCTTCAAATATCAATTTAATCATGCTTTCCTGCAGTCATTTTTGGTTCATTAACAAACGAATTAAGCTTACGATGGTAAAATGGCCAAAATCTATTTTCAAATCAGATAGATAGATAAATTTTCCACCTCGCCGTCTTTGAGGGCCGATTTTAGCCTAAGTAGCCCATTAAGCACAGTAGAGCGTCGATTATCTGTACGGCGTCGCTAACCCAAGGGACAGTACAACAGTAAACAGTAGTAACAGTAAGCGAACAATAGTAAACACGCGTCTAGGCCCTGCAACTAGCGCGTGCCTCGCTCTCGCATTCCGTGCTTTAGTTTTTTGCGCATTTGTCGCGACTCGTTCACTTGATATTGCCATGAATGTAATGAAGAAGAGGTTCAACAATGGATGGATGTCGACGATGAAGATCTTGGGTACCAAATTAGGCAAGTCTGAAAAGAATGAGCTTTGTCCTTATTTATAAGAAATGCAAGAAAGGTTATTATGGACTTGCGGTTAAAGATCTAAATGCATTAGTATAGGTATAGGTCCATCTGAAGATCAGCACCACTCCATGAATGTATTGTGAGGAAGTATATTCCATTTCCTTTGAAGGGTGGATATCATGCTTATTATGTGGAAGATGGGCTCGTAATAGCTGCGCAGAAATATTATGATGATGATGACGAAGCCACGCATGTCTGCGAGTTATGCCAGGTCGAATAATCATCTCATCACCCCATCTTACCTCAGGGGGGTACCCCTGATGCAATTCTTTTAAATTTGGAACCCGGCGTCATTGGCTGCACCCACTTTTAGGGCAAAGATTTCATCAAGGTGCTCTTGTGCGTCACAGCTACAAGGCTTAACATTTTTTAACTTAATTCTGAATGACGACATATTATTATGCTAGTGATGACCTTCTAGCTTTTTAGTTAGTAGAAGCAATAAGAGTGCGAGTATTTTAACAGCACCATAGGAAAGTTTGTTGGAAGACCACGCATAAACGATTTGTTATTTATGGCTTCCGTCCTTAAACCTATAATAAAAGAAAGTAGTGTTACACTATTTACAACTCAAGAACGGCTGAACCGATTGGGCTGAAAAAAGGATGCCTTAGCTGCATTGAAATGCAATAAAGATAATGGAAAAACGAGAAAAAATGGCAACATTAGATTACAATAGAAGTAAAGAAGACTTCTTTAAAAATCACCTACAGAGCTGTAAAAGTTATAGAAGACAAGTAGAAAAATTTGACAGCGTCGAAATTTGCCAGTGGTAAACAGGCGTGAAAATAACAGCATTAAAAATTTGGTTAAAAACACCTTTTAATAGTTTTTTTATGCAACGTATAGTTGTCACATGCTACGGTCCACCTGATGGAAAGCGGTCACCGTAGTTTATGGACGCCTTTAATTCCATAGGAATCAAGTGCGTTGCCGACCCTTTGTTTTTTATTTAATTCATTTTTAAAGTGCTGGCCGCACTATAAGAAAAAAATTAAAATGATCTCGAAAGTTATACACCAAGTGGGATTAGAACCCACGACCGTCCCTTTTACCACGGGGATCTTTGAAAGACGACATTAAAAAAGAAACAATTACTATGGAACAGTTAGCATCACAGCTAAAATTTAAGAGGCCTTAATGGTCTCATTATTGATAGAGTTACCTTTTCTCGGTATTCCAGACGAAATCGTAGTTAAAAACACGATAATAGAAATTAAGTGTTCCATAATAGCATTAAAAAATCTTTAGATCAGGCTTTAGATAAGAAAAAAGGAGTTAATTTCGAAAACCAGACATGAACTTATCAAAAATACATTATTGTTTCATACAAGTAAAGTGAAACACATAAGTACCTATCACCGGATAAGTACGCACCGAAAAAATGGTTTGTACCACCCTGAATTTTTACACCCTAAAATGTTTGAATCAATCAAAAAGATGAGGTAAAAAACAAATCGCTGAGACGCATGGCATATACTACATTCAACAAGAAATACCTACATTGTGCAATGTTTTTTTTTTATTTGTCGTAAAGGGCGAAGTACTTTATCGATCTAGTAAGTATATCATCATCTTATATACTAGATCTATTAGCAATCACAGGAAAAAGAACACCAGTTTGAGAGTTGCCTTTAATGTAGGAAAAGTCGAAAAAGCTCTTATCCACCCAAATACAAAGATGTACAAAAATGTCACTAACATGGATGTGGAAACAGCTCCAGTCCTATCTCCAGTTGCATCGCATACGGGCTCACCGACAATCCTGGCAACTACTAGTGCCGTTTCAGTGCACTCACCATTACCATTTCATTTCGCTGTACAGGACGGCGACAATGATGACACGAATATGGATGTGGAATCAGCTCCAGTCCTATCTCCAATTGGATCGTATATGGCTGTACAGTACGATGACGCTGAAGACACTGGTATGAATTATGAATCATCTCTAGCTCCAGTCCCATCTCCAATCGCATCTTCTACTGAATCAGCAATGCCCCTAGCGACTACTAGTGCCGTACCTGCGCACTCGCCATTAGCATTTGCTTTAAACATGCGTTCGTCAAATTCCGGTGCTGATACGCCTTCGCTATCAGTACAGTCCAAAGTATAATCTCATCAGGTCCAGGTGCTGAAGCGGCTCCGCTTCCAGTCCTAACCCATAATGAATCAGCTACGGTGCCGTCGACATCAAATGACGAATTACCGGCTCCGCTTCCAGTCCAAGACCATAATGAATCAGCTACGGTGCCGTCGACATCAAATGACGAATTAGTTCATTCTCAAGTCTCGCGCAGTTCAAGGGCTCAAGTAACATCATCAGTCTGAGTAAGTCATCATTGTTAGGGAGTACTGCTCGAGTTTCTTGCGTCGGACTCTGACAAACTGTTCAAGTAATATCATGTCTGCTTAGTAGACAACAGAAGATTTTTCCCTGTTCAAGTAACATCATCAGTCTGAGTAAGTCATCATTGTTCGGGAGTACTGCTCGAGTTTCTTGCGTCGGACTCTGACAAACTGTTCAAGTAATATCATGTCTGCTTAGTAGACAACAGAAGATTTTTCCCTGTTCAAGTAACATCATCAGTCTGAGTAAGTCATCATTGTTCGGGAGTACTGCTCGAGTTTCTTGCGTCGGACTCTGACATACTGTTCAAGTAATATCATGTCTGCTTAGTAGACAACAGAAGATTTTTCCCTGTTCAAGTAACATCATCAGTCTGAGTAAGTCATCATTGTTCGGGAGTACTGCTCGAGTTTCTTGCGTCGGACTCTGACATACTGTTCAAGTGATATCATGTCTGCTTAGTAGACAACAGAAGATTTTTCCCTGTTCAAGTAACATCATCAGTCTGCATCCAATCACTGGCAAGTTCCATTTCCTGGCTGCCACACTGAGCCTGCTTCCAGTTACTGACGAGTCTCATGATCTCTTGGCTGGCGGACAGAGCATCCTCAGGCCTCATACAGTCTAATCTCTCGGTGACGTGTTTGCCAAAGAACCAGTACATAGGCTTCCGAGTCTTTAACAGGGGGTTTAGAGCCTCGATAAGATTGTTGATAACTTTGATGCATTTTCTGGATTTTCGAGGCTTGATGATTTTCTTATGGCGCGGGCGGTCAGTTCTCACATTTAACTGTTCGCTCTTTAATTCTGTTTCGGGTTCTTCTTTTATTGCAAGGTCTTCGAGAGGTTGGTAATCCGAGCTCTAAAATTAAAAAAAAATTCTGATAAAAATTTATTACAAATAAAATAGAATAATAAAAGAGAGCACTGGTGGTCTAGTGGTAGTGGCCCCGCCTTCCGATCCGAAGGTCGTGGGTTCAAATCCAGTCGTGTACCGATGAGTTTTTCTGTCGAAAAATTTATGTGCACTATGCCAGTACTCTCAAAACGGTGAAGGAAAACATAGTGAGGAAACCGGCGTGTCGTAGAACCTAAAAAAGTTCGAGCAACACGTGTCAAGGATCACGCAAAAAAAGGCCCTCCAGCGGCCTACTTGCGGAAAAACCAGCCCGCACGTCAAGTGCGGATGATACAAATTTGACGAATTTTTATTACAAATAAATTAATAATTGTTCATACTTTTTTAAGGTTCTACGATACTCCTCACGTCCTCCGGTTTCCTCACGTTTTCCATACAGTTTGAGAGTAGGTACTGGTATTGTGCACACAAATTTTTCGACAGACAAACTCATTGGAAGGAAAGGAGGTTATACAGACAACACTATTATTGAATTGGATGTCCAAGGCCAAAAGCTTGCCAAAGAGCAGATTTTAAAAACCTGACTAACAAACCTACTTATAGCCTGAAGTCTAATCTTATGTCAGAAGGCCTATTCTCATATAATTCGACCTGTTAGGCAATGTTATAGATGATGGTTACCACATAGTTACTACTTCCCATGACCTGTTTGTATTTGTATAATGTAGTGAACTTTTTGTCAAAGTCAAAGGCAAAAATGAATTTAATCAGGAGAATGACCAGGAAACGTTAAAGCTAGATGAGTCTGTCTAGGTGCCAGTTCCACGCAACTCAGCCTAGAAAAACAGGCAACAAACTATGGCTTGGTTCCTATGGTTTTTTTGTATGATCCTTTTACAAATCAAAAATAATCAATTACAAATCAAACATTGATTTTTGTTACCAAATAAATCTTTTCAAATCTCTTTCATCTCTTTTAACAGCTAGTTCAAAAAGTTGGATTTACCTCAGGTTCAGTCTTCACATCATCTCTCAGGAATTGCAGGGGCTTCCACAGAGGCCAGCACGGAAAATACACCTCGTTCTGTGAAGATGCAGTCTCCTGAGCCCTTTTCACTTTCCGTAAGTTGTGGTTAAATGTACTTCGGATGTTAACCCATCTGTCTCGTACCGAGCGAGCTGGAATTGAAAATCGCTTGTTAATCATTGATATTAGGATATTATTAAGGTTAAGGCGTTGTAGTTTGGGAGAATTCCACGGAAATATCTACTTTGCAGGTTATTTGAGAGTCTTTGTGGCTTAAAAGAAAACCTATATAAGGATCAATGCTTGTAGGTGCATATATGAGTACAAAGTAACAAAGCTTATATCATACTGTTTGAAACCAATTGTAACTTAAATAAGAGACTTGCAACAATTGTTTAGCTTAAAAATGCCAGCGCCTAAGCTGGAAATATTTAAAAAAAAATGTGTTTACATGGCCCCACTTATTTAAAACTCATAACCAAAAAATCTACTTGATCTGTACCCTTTTCCCTAAAATAGTTATGTTAGGTTAGTAGTTAACGTCTGTTCAGAAAGAGAACCGTCGTGGCCAAATTGTGAACTAACGTTTCAATTTTATATGGCAGTTCATCCCTTTCTTTCTGCTCAGCATTTTGCATCATAAAAATTAACTAAAGGAATAGTACACTACCACTAGTTGTGATAGGATCAAAACGCAACAGACGCGCTATTGTATTGCCCACTAAACAAAAAAGGTAATTAAGCACAGCAGCGCCCTCCAATCCCACGACGGTTCTCTTTCTGAACAGACTCTTACTCTTGTGTACCATTTTGCACACCTAAACTACAAAAACATATGAAACAATTGATACTTTTGACACCTTTGTACTTTTAAATACAATATTTTATTTAAATAAATAAATGAATTAATGATATTACTACTCATTGTGTCAATTATTTCAAACCAGTGTGGTAAAAGGTTTTTAAGTACATCTGTCTGCATTGGAGAGCACTGGTGGTCTAGTGGTAGTGGCCCGCCCCACCTTCCGATCCGAAGGTCGTGGGTTCAGATCCAGTCGTGTACCAACGAGTTTTTCTGTCGAAAAAATTATGTGCACTATTCCAGTACTCTCAAAACGGTGAAGGACAAGATCGTTTGGAAACCGGCGTGTTGTAGAACCTAAAAAAGTTCGAGCAACACGTGTCAAGGGTCATGCAGAAAGGGCCCACCAGCGGCCTACTTGCGCAAAACCCAGCCCCCGCACATCAAGTGCGGATGATAAACTTGCCGTCTAATTGACTCACTCTCTTGATCTGATTTCCGTTTTAGTTTTACTTTATATCGACGCATGAAAAGCAAACCTTACTAAGCGACAGTATGGGGTCAATTGAGTTTTATATATCAATCGAATCGCCAAAAAAATCCGCGTCGATTGGTCTGAGTCTCATAGCGCTGCGATGAGTTTTGCTGTCGCTTAAGAAGTACGTGAATTCTTAGTATTCTAAAATATTCGGCCCACTAAGCGACACAAAAATACGCATTTTACTTTATTCGGTTGGTTGAACAAGTTGACTTAATATTTTTTGCGGATAGTAATTTGTTCATCATTCGAATTTATTTTATCCATTGACTTAAATAATTTTTCTTCAGTAAAAATCATGAGTACGAAGCAGTAAGGTATTTTTACCTGAATTACGCTTTTCCGTCAAAGTCGCTTCGCAAATTTTATACGAATACAAAAAAGATCCAAGTGTTTCCTTATGCACTTGTTACTGTTATTGTGTTTAGCTCTATTTGTACTTATATACTATTGCTTGTTATGAAATTGGCATAAAAATCAACTTGGACAATTTTACAATAAAATGAAATATTAACTTGGTGTCGCTTAGACAATTTTACTTGACAAATTCGTTCGAAACTGAATGTCGGTTAGATATTTTTACCGGCGTGAATATTGTTTAGAGAATGTCGCATAAATTATTTTACGTGAATTGAAAAACGAGTGATGATGGTGGTTAGGAAGCGCAGTTTTGTATCAAATGTCGGTTAAAAACATCGCACTGCGTGAAACAAATGAATCCGCGCGTCGGTTAGAGAGGACGCTGCGCGGTGCGCTCGCCGCTCTTCCTTCGATTTTGGCGCGTAGTAAATAAGAAAACTGTAAGTAAAAATTCTTATTCACTTATATAAAACTATTCAAGCTCTAAGGAAATACTTGCCAAGTATTTAATTAAATTAGGTATAATTGCGTAGTTAACTAACTACTTTATTTTAATTTTTTTAGGTACGGTTTTACATCATCATCATGCACAAAAGACACCGCTCATCTAGAATCATCGACATAGCTCTCGCTTCTGCTGGAATAGGAGCATCGCCCAAGTGTCGACAAAAATTAAACAATGAGATCACATTTAATAATCAGTCTCAATATTAATTTAACAAGGCACAGTTCAACACACAGTTACTTATTTCTAAAATGATCACGGGACTCATCCAAGTTTTAAAAGTTTTTGGACAGATAAGTAGATATTTGTAATTACAGTAAGTACCTATACTAATTCTTTCTTACTTTTCTGTACTAAGATACATAACTATAATTCTTTAATGTGTAATGTAATATTCTATGAACTTATCTCAATTTTTTAGGAACCTGATACATTATGTATCATTATTTCGTAAAATTATAAAAGTTATAACAATCAAAACAATCGAAGTAACTATAATAATATCACAACGTAACTTTTATCATCTTTGTTCAGATATTCTTTAAGATTGGTTACTACAGATCGATCAAATTAACTTGAATTTGAAAATAGAGACAGCGTTACACAAACATCGAGCTTATCTTGAAATTATAAATACACACAGTGTTTATTGAATTCACATGTTTGTATAATGCTATTTAAATTTTTAATTTCTAAATATTACCTTTATCTTAGTCGATCTGTATCTCTAATACTAATAAACAGGTACTAATTATAACAGCAAAGGAATAAAAACTTGAGTAAAATCAATTAAACATAATCAGGGTCTTCTATATCTGATTCAGGTAACATGTCTTTGACATTCGCATCTCGTGGAATGTTTTTATACTCATGATGGAAACAATCTGGAATTATGTGGTCAATACATAGTTTATGAAGATCGTCGTATTTCTTTTTAGAAATGGGTAGTAACGACTTATAGCATGACATCAGTGGAATTGCTGTTGTACTGCGATTGTTGTCCAGGTCAAAACCGGAACCGAACTATTATGGGTATGATTCATCAAACTTTACAGGAATGTGACAATATTGAAACAATTCAGTTGAATTTCCTCTTGACTGGGCATACTTATATGCCAGTAGATAGTTCTCACGCCGTTATTGAAAACCACCTCAAACACACCACTGTTTATGCACCTTCCCAATGGTTTACCATATTTTTAACTGCTAGAAAGAATCCATCACCATTTAATGTTGAGCGAATGTGTTATGAGCAGTTCAAAAAATGGGATAATATTGGAGACAAATATTTCAAAGGAAACCTTACAGGGAAAATTAGTAAAGTCCGGATCGCAACTTTCAAAAGAGGCAAACAATTTGTGTCAATAAAAACGTTTAAGAATGCTGCTGCCAAGTCGTTTAATGTTGAAGTCCAGCCTAAAACGAGGGTTCCACTGATGTCATGCTATAAGTCGTTACTACCCATTTCTAAAAAGAAATACGACGATCTTCATAAACTATGCATTGACCACATAATTCCAGATTGTTTCCATCATGAGTATAAAAACATTCCACGAGATGCGAATGTCAAAGACATGTTACCTGAATCAGATATAGAAGACCCTGATTATGTTTAATTGATTTTACTCAAGTTTTTATTCCTTTGCTGTTATAATTAGTACCTGTTTATTAGTATTAGAGATACAGATCGACTAAGATAAAGGTAATGTTTAGAAATTAAAAATTTAAATAGCATTATACAAACATGTGAATTCAATAAACACTGTGTGTATTTATAATTTCAAGATAAGCTCGATGTTTGTGTAACGCTGTCTCTATTTTCAAATTCAAGTTAATTTGATCGATCTGTAGTAACCAATCTTAAAGAATATCTGAACAAAGATGATAAAAGTTACGTTGTGATATTATTATAGTTACTTCGATTGTTTTGATTGTTATAACTTTTATAATTTTACGAAATAATGATACATAATGTATCAGGTTCCTAAAAAATTGAGATAAGTTCATAGAATATTACATTACACATTAAAGAATTATAGTTATGTATCTTAGTACAGAAAAGTAAGAAAGAATTAGTATAGGTACTTACTGTAATTACAAATATCTACTTATCTGTCCAAAAACTTTTAAAACTTGGATGAGTCCCGTGATCATTTTAGAAATAAGTAACTGTGTGTTGAACTGTGCCTTGTTAAATTAATATTGAGACTGATTATTAAATGTGATCTCATTGTGTGTCAAATACTTTTTTAAGAGTAGATACTACTTAATTAGGTTATTTGGGATTTTTCAAGTATAAGTTTTTTTGTTTTTTACTAGTAAATTAAAACCTGAAAAAAGGAACCTATGTTTGTTAAACTTATTAACTTTCTAATACATGCCATTTCTAATTAAAATTCTTGCAATAAATACACTATGAATACAAAAAATTGTTTTTATTATTTAAGCTCATACAAAATGTCGGTTAGTTTTGCAAATATTTCAGTATAATTATTATTTGGGTTTATTTTCTTGACGATTCTCCCTGAAGTTAAATCATTAAAACAATTTTCTCAGTTTATAAAATAAATATTTTTATGACTGATACATTTTTACCTATTCTCATAGACATTTGCTTATGTAATATAAAGAAATAAACCTGCTGGTAACTGAGAAGATTCTGGCGTAAAGATAGTTTTATCTGAAATTTTTGTCGGGTTAATTATTATCTAACCGACTAAAAAGTATGAATTTAAAGTGTTACGGTAATAATTTATTTGTGAGGTTAAGGCCTACAATATTACAATGCCTAGGCTGTAACAATTATTTCTTTATGACATAAACTCAAATTTTAAAAGCATTTTTTTGCAAAAAAAAAACTTTTATCAGCCCTCCTATACATTTAAATCCATGTCGGTTAGTAAACTTTGCCTTTCAAGCGTCGATATCTTTTAATTGTTCTTTTTTTGTAACTCGCTTATTGCTTTAAATTCCTTGGTGTACAACTAACCAAGAGGGTATAATTAAAAACAGTGCTGGGTGTACTTCCAGCTATAGCTGAATTTACATCATTTGTGCTTGTATCTTTAGTTTATGTTAAAGTATAATAATGTCGTTCTAGGCTTATAAGGAGGCAATCAATGTTTATTTATTTATTTGACGGGGCAGGCAGGGTCATGTACTGAGTTCAATTCAATTCAATGACGGGGCAGGTCATATACTACGTCAATTCAATTCATTAAAATGTATTCCATTTTTATACAGTCAGGATAATCAGTGCTCTTGTCCAATGGTTGTTTATACTGCTTCATCACATCTAAGCATTAGATGCCCGTATCACAGTGAGAATATAAACACTAGCTTGAATTACACAGTTTAGTTATTGTAAACAAAAAGCACAGTGGACGCTTGTTAGGTAGGTACTTCATTGTCCGACACGAGGCAACGCGGTGTTCACGGTATGCGCGTGCAATATCTTTCGTAACCCTCGCCTAACTGCCAATGGGTTAGCGATGGGCGATTACTAATTTTATCGAATTAGTCGATTGTTCGGTCGGTTGTTTCGGTGTCGACGCAACACCGTCCCGCCCGCCCCCGCATGCACCGCCCCGCGCGGCCTTCCGCAGCGCAGTTCCGCAGTTCACTGCACCGCACGCACACTTACATGTATAGTAGTTAGTAGTTTGTCGATTGTTATTCGAATAATCATGGGGAGGAACTACTAAATCGACAATCGAATGCTCAGTAGCGCAATTTTTGATTCATTTGATTGTTTTTTTTTGAAGCTATGGCCCATCGCTAATGGGTCCAACACCCGCTTCTCTCGCACCACACACCAATTACACCCAAGCTTTGTTTATATCAATGCTCGACATTCCTCACCTCCGACATATTTATTAACATCAATGATGAAACCATATCCTAAGCAAGTTTATTTTTGTTCATTTTGGATGAGCCAGTGTTTTAGGACCGTCCATGTGTCGAAATAAACCGAGTCTGCATCAAGCCACAAGCATAAATTCTTTCCACTTTTCAATACAGAACTGTCAAAAAGTCCATGCCTGAGTCTGGACTTAGACTCAAGCATTGTTTCTCCATGCTTTACTCTAATAATAGAGTATGTAAAGCCACATCACAGCCTCTATTATAGCTTAGAAAAAACTTAAGAGACTCACAGTCTTTGCTCCCCAATGCATGGAAACATTCAGACGTAAATGCCACTATAAGTAACAGCATTCAGTAGTTTAACCCTTAATTAGGCGCATGGGGTCAAGTCAATTTCTAATCAAATTAAAGTAATGTTTGAGTGTTTAGAACGCGACGGTGCTTTTTCTAGCTTCCTACCTCCCCGCACGGTACGCAACTACGTTGTGAACAGACAACCAACTCGTATGCACACGTCACTGCACTCTTGGATGCTGACCCCATGCGACCAATTACGTAACATTTTTGGCAAAGGGTAAGTTTTTATTTTTGTGTTTTTACGCATATATATTTATTTGTTTTTACTTATTATAATGTATTATTCCTTTGAATAACATAATTTGGATATTTTTGTCTTATTTTTTCTCTTTTAGACAGACACGGCAATGGCTGGGAGATTTGTCTGATGATGTAAGATGTCGCGGGTTCTACCTCTGAAGATGAAAATTGCAGATGATATATCTGAACATAAAGTTCATGAGTCGAAAAGCGAGATCAAAGAGTCCGAAGATGTTCCTGAAGTTGTGCATCAATCGAAGAATGTCAAGCATGGTCGCTATTTGTCGTGCCCTAGAAAAGATGACAAGAAAGTAGCTTCTAAATGCCATAAGTGTGGTAAATTTGTTTGCAAGCAACACTTCAGGGATTACTGCATTGAATGCGAAGTAAATGATTCTGCTGATGAATCAAGTAAATTTTTTATTTATTTTTAATCTCAGCTATGCCAAAAAACGATATTTTTAAGAGGTTTTAGAAGTTGTTCTATGTTTTTAATTATTTTAAGTGAAAGTCATGTTTTTATTTTTTTATTATGATTTCAATAAACCATTTAATGATTTTTAATATTACATATTTCATTTTATTAGTTCCTTCTACTCCATTTATATTCATAATTTTGGGGTCAGATGTGACCCCATGCGACTAATTGTGTGATTTTCTTCATGCGCCTAATTAAGGGTTAAGGTTATGTTTGTGGTGTTTCCAATTTTTATTTAAATTAATAAATAAATATTGTGGACAATTCAAAGAACACTATCAAGCCCCATATTACTACGATTGAGGTTACTAGTTAAGAAAACACATACCTGTAAAACCTGTGCCCAGCTTCGCAGCAAACTCAGCGTAAGCTTTATACTTCAGCTGTATATCGTGGTTAGTGTTCCCAGCAGGCCGCCAAATAGCTACTCTCTGACGCACGTATCTAATCAGCTCCAATTCCAGCTTGCGGGTCCAAAAACAGGAGTTGCGTGTACTGCGCGGCATTTTGTCATTCCTGCTATCCTGATAATCCTGTCCTGCTGCTTGAACTTTGTTTCAGGGACGCACACATGGTTTCTTATTTAGCGTGTTGGGATAAAATCTCAGTTTCACCTTCACGATTGTGTTGGGTTGGCTTTTCGTTTTTTTCTACGGTGTCGTTGTCATACAACCAAAGATCGTGATCGTACGATTACGATTCGTCGGTGACGTACCAATTACGAAAAGAAAGATATATTTAACTTGTTTAAAGCACACCACCGCACAGAAAGAAAAGAATGAAGTCAAATTAAAAAAATAGTTTGCACAAAAAACCCACGCCACGCCGACGCCTTTTTTTTTTTTTTTTTTAATTTTGTGCTGGCTTGGATTCAAAGTCCTTCCGCCAAGTCCTATAAGTTTTTCAGATTTTGTTTTGACACTATTCACTTTCTCTCATGTTTGTTTTTGATTGACACGCACTTAAAATTTTCATATGTCAGCAATGTCAGTTTTTGCATGATTTTTGTAATACGAATTATGTAGATTCATGGTAATTACATTAATAAAATTGTTTTCACAGAGTTTCCACAGTGTTGACCACATATTTATAAAGAGATCCAAACAGATCTGCATTAGACAAAAGTTCTTGGAGACGGCGGGGAACGTCAGGGTTTATTTCCAGTAACTCTGCTATCATCAGGAGTCTTTGCAGTGAAAAACATTGGCAATTCAGAATTATATGTTGAAGGTCTGCATTTTCATAACCACAATGCTCACATTCTTTGGAGTTTATTATATTCATTCTTTGTAAATGTGCAGGAGTTAGGCAATGACCAAATCTCATTCTATTGATTATTGTGACAAATTTCCTTTCATCAATGTCTCTATGTCTATTGTACCAAGGCCTTACTGGCAATTCTTTTTGAATATTATAATACCACTGTCCTTTGACCTTGCTAGTTTCTGTCCAGTACTCTTTCCACAGCTCTCTCTTTTTCTCTTTGTATAAGACATGATAGTCCGTAAATGGAACTTCTAGCTCCTCTGAGTGATCCTCATCTGCCTCTGAGTTTGCTGCTCTGTCCACTATTTCATTTCCCTTAATATCGCTATGAGATGGAACCCATTTAAATTCTACATTTTTACAAGAGTTATATAATACAAGAAGCATGGATCTTATAGCAAACAATATATGATTTTGTTTATAAGAAAAATTGGGCCTTTGTAAACTTAATAATACACTTAAGCTATCTGATATGATCATGAATGTTTCGTCTGCTATGATGTTATTGATATGTACTAATGCTCTATACACCGCATAAGCTTCTGCTGAAAATATACTACAAAACGAGTCAATTTTAAATGTTTTTGTTATACCTACTTGTGGGTCATAATAGGCACTTTTGACTTCAGTTTGTGACTTGGAGCCATCAGTGTATATTATATATTTGTTCTGATTTTCCTGCATTTGTTCCATAAACATAAACTTGTCCTCTATTTTACGCATATCCATTTTAACATTGCTAAATATAAGAGCATCATAAGCACACCTATACACAGGCCATAAATCACATTTATACATATTTACAGAATTTTCCTTAACTTTGCAACATACAACATTATTGAATTTATTGCAGGAAGTCTATTTGACACAATATCAGAAGGCTTCACATACAGATCCTGTATTGTACTGCACAAGGTTTCAGGTAAATACAAACTATTCAAAAGTGAATTACTCTGTGAGAGAGTCTTTAAAGAAAATCTCTGAGCCGTAGTAAGCCTACGAATTGCCAGAGGCTCAATACAAGTCTCAGCCTCCATTGCATTTATGGGAGTTGTTCTCATAGCCCCACTTATCAATCTAAGAGCAATATTTTGTAGCACATCAAGTTTTTTCAAAAAGGTAGGACTGGCATTAAGGTATGCCAAGGAGCTGTATTCAAAATGACTCCTTACTATACTCTTATATAACATGCTCAATATCTTTGGGTCAGAACCCCAAAAAACACCTGTAATACATCTCATTATATTAATTCCTTTCATTGCATTTTGACAAATATAATTTACATGTTTATCAAATTTTAACTTATCATCTATTATTACGCCTAAGAATTTTTGATTCCTTACTTGAGGAATAGTGGTATTATTGTACAAAATATTTACAGGCTCATCACTACCGAAAGCTAACACTGAGCTTTTATGGCAATTAATATTTAGTTTTAAGTTTGAATAATATGTATTTAACTGTTGGAGAGCTTGATTAACTGAGCGTTGAGCAGCCGTTATTTCCGTTTAGCCGTTGTATATAACAATATCATCTGCGAATTGAAGTATTTTTACATCGGTATTCACATATTTACAAATTTGAGATGTATACAGGTTATAGAGCAATGGGGACAAAGATGAACCTTGCATCAAACCTCTTCCAACAGTGCATGGCCCGTGTAGAATATTATTAAACTTAACAAACATAGTTCTATCAAAACAAAATTTATAAATCCAGTTTAACAATTTTCCAGGAATGCCGATGTCATGCAATACCTGGATTAGTCGGCACAAGTCAACATTGTCATATATTATGCTCCCTGGACATCAAGGAATGCACATACAGCCGATGAATGAGAGAGCAGACTCTTTTTAATGTCAGCAATAAAGAGGACAAAGCTATCGGTGGAGCTCTTTCCTTTGCGGAATCCAAATTGAAAATCAGGTAATAAGTGGTTTTTTTCCACAATATAATCTAGTCTTAATTTAATCATTTGTTCAAATACTTTACCGATGCAGGAAGCCAAAGAAATAGGACGATAGGAATTATGATCATTAGGTTCTTTGTTAGGTTTCAGTATGGGAATAACACATTGTGTTTTCCAAGACTTAGGGACTATGTTTTTCTGCCAAAGACTGTTAAAAATATTTAGTAGATGTAATCTACTTGAAGCATGTAATTTTTTAATCATCAGGTAAGGAATATCATCTAGACCTGGAGTAGTGTTCTTTCTAGAATCCAAAGCTATACATAGTTCGTCATAAATAAATGGTTTTGTGAGTAATTCTGCTTCATGCATTCCGCTTTAAGTATTAAATATATTTACAAAACTATCCCTATCAATATTACTGTCTGAGGCCTGACTCAACTTGGATATGAAATCTGGTATCCAATCATCATTTTTATATTTATTTTTACTGACATTAATGCGTTTGAACCTACGTACATAATTCCATATCTTTGAGATAGGTGTGTATCTATTTAGAGAGCTACAAAGAACATGCCAACTATTTTTTCTGGTCTCCTTCAAAACAAGTTTTTTAAATGCATTAACTCTCTTATACTCTATATAAGACTCTATTGTATATTCCAATCTGTACTTTAACAAAGCCTCCTTTGCATTTTTTACAGCTTCATCACAGTCATCATTCCACCAAGGAGCAGGTGCCCTCATCATATGAACACTGTCATCACCTTTGTAAACCGGAATACATTCATTTTTTAAGGTATTTAAAATTTCACAAAAGTTATTGTAAGACTCTGTAGGATTTTCAATATTCACTTGGAAGCCATTACATAATTCCTCAGAAAGTAAAAAATATTTGGACCAATCTGCTTTATGAAATAAAAACTTTTCTATGTTATTATTCACTTTATACATCTGTGGTGATAAGTTTACATTTATAAAAGTAGGATAATGATCACTACCTAATGAATCTACACCTACATGCCATTCACAAAGAGGAGCAATAACTGGACTTGCACAAGAAACATCTATAGCTGAGGCAGCTCTAGTAGGCCCCTGGACTGTAGTGATACTACCGGTGTTTAAAATGCAAAGGTCTTGCTCATTGAAGACCCCATAGAGTGCATTACCTCTTGCATTTGATGAGGCACATCCAAACGCTAAGTGATGAGCATTAAAATCTCCAGATATAAAACATGGCTTAGGTAAACTATTTATAATTGAGTTTAATTTATTTACACGAAATCTGTTTGTTCTAGGTGGACAATAAAAGCAAGCAATCTATATAGGACCAGCCTTTGTGTCAAGAGAAATGGCTAATGATTGAACATCTTCATAAAATGGAATACTAATAATTTTATACTTAAGACAATTTTTTATTATTATGGCAACGCCACCGTGTTCATTTTTGGCATTTTTGTTAATACAGTTGTAACCTGTAAATTTAAGGGGAGGGCTAGTGTTTTTTAAAAATGTTTCATTTAATAAGCAAATATCTATATTATTTTCTGATAAAAGTGTTTTCAAAAGTGGTTTTTTATTATTTATGCTTTGAATGTTGTGTTGAACAATCGTTAAATTGTCCTTTATCGTGGGGTTGACAAGTTTTTTAGGAGGATCTCTCTTATTTTTGAGGAGGTCAACGGAGTATTCTCCGTAGAATTCCCCAGGAAGACAAGTGTCTTGACCATTGCGTTGAGGATATTTTCATCAATTTGTGTGGATGAAGCTATATTTTTATTAGTTTCAGAGCAACTCTCTGGGGCCTTTGTTCGATGTATCTTATTGACTGGAGTTGTTGGCTTTTGTGGCTGCTGATATGCCTGCTGAGGCTGAGGCTGTTGGGTAACAGGAAGAGCTGGGAAACTCTTGCTGTAATCTCTGATTACACTTGCATATGATTGTATGTTAAGCTTCTGTTTTGCAATGCGCTGCATTTTAACTGGACACATTTTTGATATTGCTAGGTGAGCACCTCCACAATTACTGCATTTAATATTGTCTTCGTTAGTACAGTCCTTGTATTGGTGTTCGCTTGAACATACAGAGCAAACTTGCTGATTTTTACAAACCTTCGCAGTGTGGTTAAATTTCATGCATCGATAACATTGCATAACAGGGGGCACATAGGTGTTGACTGGCATTCTCCAATGGTCCAGGTAGACACATTGGGGAAGAATCCCAGTTACAAACGTTACAGTTACCGTTTTTAAGGGTTCCATCTCACCTTCTACCTTCTTCATAAAACGGCGCACCGCCACTATTTCATTTTCTCCCGAAAGTTTTCGAAAAAGCTCTTCATTAGAAAGCTCCGTAGAGACATGTTGAATTACTCCTACCTTTTCAACAAATGCTGATGGGATAAAAGCTTTTATTCCAATTTTTTCCAATGCATGTTCGTTGGACAGCAGGTCATTAGCGTCAGTAGCCTGTTTAAATACAATTTTTAATTTTTGAGCACTAGCTCTACTCATTACATATTGTCCTTTTATATTTTGTGTTATAAGTTTTTGTATAGAGATTGGGTCCTTGTTGCCCAGTTGCTCTTGTTGAGCAGTGCTCTCTAGGAACACTGCAAACTCGTTATGGTCAGATTTGTCTGGATAAAGCCTTTTATAATTTGGCTTTATGTAGGGTTTATACTTATCATCCATTTTAGGTACATCACGCATTATAGCAGGCCTTGCTGCAGCCGCAGGTGCCTCAACAGGGGCTGGAAACTTTCGCTTCTTCCGCTCTCGCGATACCTCCTTGAACTCAACATCATTTCCGTCACTTTCTGACTCCATCCTCACTCCGAAGCCACTTATTTCTGTTTAATTTGAATTATATGAAATTTTATTTTAAAAATCCGCGCTCTTCCAATTCCCGCCAAATTGAAAGTCCACGCCGACGCCGCTGCCCCAGTGTTGCCAGTCCAGTGGCAGATAGTAAAGTATACTAAAATAAAATGTACATGCGGCGGCATCTCAAAAAGTAACACTTGTTAAATTCTCGTGGATGTTGCTGATGTTAGTCCACTCCAGCATTTACCCTGCCTCTCTGCTTCCGCCATTAGCTGCCGGAAGGCATAAAGCATTCGCAAGAATTCGATAAGCTTAATGTCATGTTTAGGTCAACTCAGCACAGCTAATGTGACTAGGTATAGTACCTAGAAACCTAGAGAATGTTACTACAGTTACCTATTATGTAATTTTATGCTCAAGTATGTAAGGTAAGTAAAGTACCTACGTTGGAATTAAACTTTGGCCTAATACCTACATTGTACACACAACAAAATAAGGACTAAACACTAAGCTCAGTGCCAGGTAGGTTGATTATAGGTAGGTAAGTAGGTAGGTATATCAAAGCTTGATTAAGTAAATCATGGTCAAACAAAGTTTCGAACCCAGTGTTTTTTAGATATAGCAAATAGTTTTATTTTATTTTATTATTCATGAGTAAAATAATGAGTATAGGTACCTAATAGGGCATGCTCCCGGGAAGTATCAGTATCGAAAGTACCGGGAATTATCGCTGATTTTGAACTTTTCCAGTACCGGTTCTCCACGAAGGAATTCCCGATACTTTCGATACTTTCGATACTGATGAAAATGATCAATTATTGGTGTTTTCTAGAAAACACCAATAATTGAGTGTTTTTTATCGTCATTTATTTATATCGTACTAGTACGATATAAATAAATGACGATAAAAAACACTAGCTATGCGTTCAGTTTCACTTTTCTGTATACATTGCTAGATATTTTGACAAATTACAAACCTATAATTTACATCATTCAGATAATATCTCAACAATTTCGGACAAGTCAAACCGAAAATGACATGTTTATTTTACCTGAATTGAAGATTGTTTAATATTGTATTTAGATTTTGTCATAAATAGTAACGAACATTAGATGTTCGTTACTATTTATGACAAAATCTGTTAGAAAAAGAACGAAAATAACATGAACGGCTTTCTTTACGAGAGATGGAAATGCTTTTACATTCAACTTACGCCTTGCTGATATTTCGCTATATCTTTGCTGAGCTGATTTAGTTAGATAACGTACATAGTTTGTTACTGTTAGTTCTAACTGTTGATTTATTTGATGAATATTCGATTTACTTTGATATAACCTAGCTCTGATTGTTGCGTGCACGCACAGAGAGTTTTAGTATTATAATAATGAAGAAATACGCGAAATAAATGAGAATATTTCGTGTATTTTGTGGTTGAGTGTGGGTTAATTTACGGTTCTCAATAAAAATAGTTATTTGTTGTACAAGAGCACAAAGCTGCTTTTTAACCGCGTGCTCAATTTTGATGACCGAGCAAGCGAAGGATTCTAAAGTTTAACCACGAGCGTAGCGAGTGGTTTAAAAGTTAGAATCCTAAGCGTTGGCGAAGGAATCAAAAGAGCACTAGGTAAAAAATCTTTGCACTCGAGTGCAACACGTAACTTTTCATCCCACCTCAGCGAGGAAATGCAAAAAAGAACATAGCGCGACTAAAAGGTTCCGAGTCTGAGTTTTTAACAAATTTAAAAAGGTTGTATGATAAATTCGGCACCATGGAGGTAGAAGTAAATAGGTTTAATTATGTTTTGAATTCACAAATACACCAAGAAGGTTACGAGTGCGAGTTTTTAACAGATGAAAATAGGTTGTATGATAAATTCGGCACCATGGAGGTAGAAATAAATAGGTTGTGTATTCAAACTTAGTGAACACAATATTCTAAATTCAAATTTACTTTATCCTCTAGCGGATAAAAACGGCTTTTGCAGTCAGATATTGAACAGCAAAAACACACTTTTAGAGCTGGTGGGATGAAAAGTGTTTTTTTCAGTAGTTTTTCTTTCATTGTATATACGGTTTACGGGTTTGTATTTCTATACGGTCAGTTTGATTAAAAAAATAAGTCAGTATCGAAAGTGTCGAAATTCCCGGGAATTCCCGGTTCCGAGCCCAGTATCGGGTGAAAATTCCCGGTTCTGAGAATGGTTCCGATACTGCATGCCCTAGTACCTAATAAAATATCACTTTGAAATTCTGAAAACGCCAACAATTTCTCTAAGCTGACTGTACATACTGGACAGAGGGCTCATTAGTGCAGGCTATTGTCCATTCAGTAACGAGGGGTCAGGGGAGAGTGGAACTTTACCAGCTAATTACCATGCAATTTACTAAGTAGCTACTTTTTACATGCCCCAGTGCACACGTACCTACTTTATTAACTAACAAAATTGGGTATCTGAGCCATGTTCGCAAAATACTTTCAACTAAATTCCAATTAGTTTTATGTAAGACTTTACATAAACAGTCACTGTAGTCGAAATCGACCAGTAGGCCTACCACAAGCTCTGTCTGGCTCTGTCTCTGGCTCTGGTTTTGCGTCTGTGTGAGTGTTGACTAACTAGATCCTACGTCGAAACGTCACACGCACCTCAAAACCAGAGCCAGAGACAGAGCCAGACAGAGCTTGTGGTAGGCCTCCAGGACGTCGCCATCATCATCACTATAATTATAGCTAATCATCAAACCTATTTTGCAGAAGATTGTTATTGGTATGTAGGTACTTAGTTTGGGGCTGTGTAGGTACTTAATAAATAAATAATATTACATTTTATTTTTTTATGTGTTTGAACATGCAATATTCAATTTTATTTATTTTATATGTTTTATACGTGTACTTATTGAATTTAATACAGTGACTTTCAAACTAAGAAAAGCAAGGATACTTATGACTGGTGGGGCCCTATCGCGTTACTGTATTAGTTCAGCAAAAAAAATGTAGATGGCACCACTTTAAAAACACCGAAAAACATTGAAAAAGGTTTGTGGGTTATGCTATGTTAGTATGTATGTTTTACCAAAGCCTGCTAGAGTAGTGATTAAAATTATGCATCTGCAATAGAAAGAGGTATACCTATTAATACCTTATAAATTCTAATTAGACTAACAGCCAAACTATTAAATAATTATTTGGAATGCCCCAGTGGGGTTCATGCCATAAAACACAATACAAATGGATATAATTGAATAGATAGGTAAGTTATAAAAATAATGGGTATACCGAGATAGGTTTTTATTACAAGCCTAATCTGATAATAAATAGTCTCCTGCATTGAATTATTGAAAGACTGTGTAAGTTTATTTTTATGCAACTAGTGGATGGAATAAGCGTGAAGCCCACCTGATGCTAAATGGTAACCATTCATAACAAAGCTTTCCCTCGTAGATCACGCACGTCAGGAACTTGCCCTACGATGCACTGCCCTGCGTCCATCAACTTGAGGCATACAGATGTTCAGCCTCACGTGCCAGTAATTTGATCTGCACCCCCTTCAAACCGAAACACAGCAATGCTGCTTCACGGCAGAAATAGGCATGGTGGTAGTACGCACCCGGACGAGACACACACAAAGAGCAAGTTCGGCATGTTTATCACCCGCACTTGATGTGCGGGCAGGTTTTTCCGCAAGTAGGCCGCTGGTGGGCCCTTTTTGCGTGACCCTTGACACGTGTTGCTCGAACTTTTTTAGGTTCTACAACACGCCGGTTTCCTCACGATGTTTTCCTTCACCGTTTTGAGAGTACCTACTGGCATAATGCTATATCTAGCCATCCCCATTTTGAAGAACTGGATTTCCATGCACTGGATCCTAATAAAAAGTGATAGGTTTAAGACAGAAGGTAGGTTTGCCTACCAGTGTTATTTTGTGAGTGTATTGTATTGTTTATTATTACTGTAATTTTTATGTGATGTGGGTCTATCGTGCCTGAAATAAACAACTTTTTTTTTTTATAGTGCACATAAATTTTTCGATAGAAAAACTCATTGGTACACGAGTGGATTTGAACCCACGACCTTCGGATCGGAAGGCGGGGCCACTACCACTAGACCACCAGTGCTCTCACAGACACACATAGAGCTCTACTACTACTAAGTTCGTAAGTTATAGAGATAGGTACTACGCATTTTGCTATTTACGTAGGTTTAAAGTGTCTGTGTGTGTCCGGAGTTTTGTCACATTCCCCTTTTCACGTACGACACGTGCGATTTTTATATACGTAAGTTGGAAGGGTAAGTACAGTCGTCGTCAAAAGTAACGACGCAGCAAAGTTTTAAAAGTATACTATCATTCTCTCACTCTCGAGCTTATGAATGATGTACCTAATCTTAAAGTGTGAGAGGGAGAGGAAGTGAATACTTAGTACTTTTTTCGCGCCGATATTCATACAACTTATATTTTTTATACTTAATTATAATTGAGATCTAGGTAAGTTAACTCAATCTATAACTTTATTGCTATTTCCCTGAGGGTAGATGAAATAAATCTTAACGGTATTTATTTATTCAGTAGAAGTACCTACCCGAAAAAAAATTGCGGCACTTACCGAAATGGGTAGGTAAATGAGTCATAAGTACCTACAGTGCCTTCTATTTTTGAACTTCTGTCTTACTTAATTATGCAAATAAATAGTTTGAATCCAGAATCACAAGGATCACTTCGAATAATATTGTCTTATCCACAACTTAAAATAAGGTAACTAACTTCTGCTGCTGACTGTACTTATACATCGATATTGGCACGTCTACCTTCCATTTATCTACTCAATAATGTGACAAAATACTGAAAGGAAATAATCTGATGTGCTCGTATTTTGTCGCCTACATACGAACAAAGTAAGTAAAAGTATATAGTCTAAGATCCCTAGAAGAAGGACCTTCACCGAGCTGGTTATTTAATGAAACGTATTTTATATATAATTAAACATGCCAATAAATATATTTTATATGGGTTGCCTATCAAATTTCAGTCCAGGATAATTATGATTAATTAATAATTAAAAAAAAACTTTCCACTGGTTTGTTTATTAAACAAATTCTATACCAATCGAAAGTATAGACCCCAGTATTTTTATTCAATAAACATACCGGTGCAAAATGCTAGTATCGATTTTCCTGTTTATACCTGGCTACCCGAGAGTTGTGACCGGAAAAAAATAGGCAACCTAACGTTTAATAATATAATAAATTATAATATAAATATAATAAATATAGTTAAATTATATTTAACGTTTAATAGTGGCGGAATGAAATAGTTCGTCGATTTTCAACTTGATTTGTTCAACGTATCACGATCACATACTACCTTTTGAAACTGAATAGACAGAATACATCGATAAGTTAACGACACAAAATATTATGTCAAAATGTGTTCATGATCAAGGCACTTTTGCAAGCGAAAACCGAGGTGACGAATATTTACATACGGCGACCATACCTTCCTTCCTACTCAAAAGGTAACGCGATGAAAACTAAAGGAAAAAAGTAATCAGTAAATTTATTAGTTATAATAATATCTTGTCAGGTCATTATTTACTCTTATAAGACATTTTGTAGGTAAATATTGTATCATTTTATTTACGTGTTATTATAAGTACCTATGTATTTTAATTTGTGTGTGACTAGTCAAATAACGTTGATTAGCAACGTTAGGTGTGCATTATTTGTTGTCTACTAGATATTATAATCACATGATACAAATAAATAAATTATTAAGTATAAGCATTGCTATTCAGCGTGGCAATGCCGCCAGCGTCTTGGGGACGCTTCCGTCTGGCACTGATTTGGATCAGTTGAGCTATCTCTAGATCGTTTGTAACGATCTGCAGATAGCTCAACTGTTTCTTGTGTATTTTGTAAATATTTGTTTAATTGTAAGTTTCTTTGTGTAAATAAATTACCCTATTTAAAAAAAAAAAAAAACCTTTTAACTTTGACTTAAAAAAGTGTCCAACAGACGATGTCGCCACACCATCAGTGCCCCAATGACTTTTTAATCGCCAAAAGATAGCAGGTTATTAAAAAATACTGCTCCAAATCTGTTTTATCTGCGTATGAATAAGGGCACACACCACCGCCAGCTATCATTCACATTAAACGCGCTATCGCTGGAGTGCGAGCTTTATGCCTTCCGCTTCCGAGAGAGAACTGTCGGCGGCAAAAGTTGATGATCATCATAAAAAGAAAATCTGTTCTCTGTAAAGTCGGTTTACTGACATTAGTTGAACGTGACAACGTCATACAGCTGTCCACGCGGACGCATCGCTCACTCAAGTAGGAGAGAGACAGATGTCGAACGCTGCCGAACGCGGAGGCCGTGCGTACCTCTTTGTCGCTCGTTCCGCGCTCTCGCTTGCACTTCAAGCCTTAAATGGAACGCCTCAGAGCGAGGTAACGCTGCATGACGTCATGTTTTTCGTGCGTGCAGCCGGCTCCATCGAATTATAAAACGTTGTCACGTCAAAATAACAATAAGCTCGAAGAACCGACAACCGTTGGGGAATAAAGGTTCTCGAATGGCGACCATGAACCGGAAGACGAATCGTAGGGCGCCCACCCACCAGATGGACCGACAACATTGTTAAGATCGCGGGAAGTCGATAGATGGAAAGGGCTCAGAATTGTTCTTCCTGGAAATGTGTAGAGGAGGTTAACTTATTCAGGAGCTAAAATTAAAATTCGCCATCGCCATCGTTTAGATGTGCGCAGGCCTCAAATTCTGAAAAACTACGCAATTTTTTTAGTCTAGAATTCGTTACTTGAAGCTTTATTTTTTTAATTTTAGCTTCTGAATAACAGTTTGTCATAGATTAGTATAAGAGTAGTTACATAATAAAAAAAAATACCTACACGTTTACATTAAGAAGACTTTCAAAACTTTGCCCGATCATTATTTACTTTTGATGTAAATTAATCATTATTCTGAAAAACTCATCAACGTTTGTTGCTGACTGTACGTACATCCAACAGCACACGCGTATACCAATATTTATGTGAGCAATAATGTGTACAGTATCTAGGTATTGTTATCACAGCTCGGAAATATGTAAATAAGTGCATAAACACCGCATTATTTAAGCAGTGGCGGCGATAAGCTCGCCACCTGTCACGAACCTAATAGTCTATAGGCAGGCATCGAATAGAAATGAAATAAGATCGCGTCTTCGTCTGCGTTTGAAGTTTTAAGGGCTTCACCAAAACCAAACATCTGTGTACCTACGTGTTTTCTACGTTTTCCGTAGGTATATTGTAGCTGTCGAGGCTTCTACGATGAGGTCCTCGATGAATTACTCAAGGAAATCATCCATTCTCTCTTCGAAAAGAAGCAATAAAATTATATTGCAAAATTATCAGAGTCGAGCCGAGAATTAGACTACAAGCCAAGAAAATTGCGAAAATGAAAAAAAAAAATTTCGAGTGGTTTTGTTCAGCGCCAGCCAACGCCATCTAATAATCGGGATTTTGGGGAACATTTTACCTTTTCTTGTTTACTTTATTTGTCTAGAATAGGTTTATCCTAGAACCAAACCAAGCGATCGGGTGGTCTGTGGTAGCATCAGCGGTATAACTAGCTACAGCGCCCTCTATTCGGCATGGAGAGAACGAAGTTACTCAGTAGTGACTGAATGCATCGGTAGATGGCGCTACAACGACAGTTCCACTCGTCCCACTACATTTAAATTGCTTTTATGGAATGTTATTATGTACACTCAAATGGACTGACTTTATCGAATGTTTGTTATTTTATTAAGTAGGTATTGAATTATTATTTATTGTTTTTTTTCTAAATATATATATTTTTTTTATTTTTTTTATGACATTAAGAGCTATGCTGGGAGTTTCACTACGTGATAGAATCAGAAATGAGGATATCCGTAGGAGAACCAAGGTCACCGACATGGCTCTTAGAATTAGTAAGTTGAAGTGGCAATGGGCAGCTCGAAGAACCGACAACCGTTGGGGAATAAAGGTTCTCGAATGGCGACCACGAACCGGAAGACGAAAAGTAGGGCGCCCACCCACCAGATGGACCGACGACATTGTTAAGATCGCGGGAAGCCGGTGGATGGAAAGAGCTCAGAATCGTTCTTCCTGGAAATGTGTAGGGGAGGCCTATGTCCAGCAGTGGACTTCTTCAGGCTGATGATGATTTATTTTATTATTGAAGAAAATTAGGTGATGGGAACGCTTCCGTCTGGCGCTGATTGGCATTTCAGCTATCTCGAGATTGTCCATAACGGTCTGCAGATAGCTCAACGGTTTCTTGTGTATTTACATTATCTATTAGGAACATTTTATAAATACCTACTTGTATTAATTGTCAAAGTTTATTTCTGTTAAGAAAATCATTTATATTACGTCTATAGCTACCGTGCCTGAAGGTTCAACTTGTGTGTGATTCTATACCACCGAAGTGGACGCTAAGTAGCTAGGCCTCTACAGTACGCGCATCGGATCTTTGTCCCCTTGAAGTTAGCGGCTAGTTCCAATTTTCCGCACAACAGAAACATGCGCAATCGTTTAGTGCCTAACTTAAAACGTTGCCTGTAAGAGATCGCTCTCAGCTAGAAGGTCGCCTATTCTTTTTCCAAAAAATCTGCATTAATCCTGTGGTATGTTTCTGTATGGTGAACAGTAAGTAATAAGTTATTCATCTACCTAACTTCAAAAGGAACAAAGTCAAATTCAAAGTCAAAATACTTTGATTCAGTTGCATTACAAGGATCACTTTAAGAACGTCTTAAAGCTAGGTGAGTCTAGCTGCTAATTCCACACGACCTATCCTCGAAGACCTAGAGGTCATATGATCAAAGTGATCCCTGTGATACAATTGACTAAAGAAATATTTTGATTTTGTTTTTTGTCGTAAGAGGACCGAGAGACCTAGGACAAAGATGGTGCGCGCACTGTACTGTACCTATAGGTAGGTTTCAGCATGGAACATTCTGCAAGTTTGTTCATTACACTGCTGACCTGCACAGAAGTCGAATGTGCGAAGTTTCGTAGTACCCGCCCCGGGCCAAGACGCGTAGTTAACTAAGAAAATATCCGAAGATGAGGGGTATAAGCTGAGCGATAAGCGGGGCGACGAGCGGACATAACATGTTATTTACGGTACAGCAGGGCTACCACGAGCTCCATATGGTTATGGTTATGGCTGTCAAAACGTAGACATCGTGGTAGCCCTGCTGGTGATTACGGTTGGCTGCAATAGAACTCACAAGGTAGTATTACATTTACAGGGCCTCTTTGAGGCGCTCATTAAATTATTTCACCACACTTGGTTTGAAGGAACCAGCGACACGAGAAGAAGAAGAAGAAAGGCAAATGTTGAAGAAATAAGTGCATTACAAATTGATTTCATGAATGTTGAACTGACTATACTTAATTTAGTCTTGAGAACATACTTTTTCCGACTTCTTGATCTTTTAATTTTCGAGTTTTTAAATTTCACTGTACTAAAGTGAGCACTGGTGGCCTAGTGGTAAAGGCCCCACCTTTCGGGCCTTAGGTCGTGGGTTCAAATCCAATCATGTACCAATGAGTTTTTTTAAACAAAAATGAATCTATGCCAGTACTCTCAAACAGTGAAGGAAAATATCGTAAGGAAACCGGCATGTCGTAGAACCTAAAAAGTTCGAAATACATGTGTCAAGTGCACGAAAAGAGGCGCACTTAGAAACCTTTTACCACACTTGGTTTGAAAGAACCAGTGACACGATAAGAAGAGAGAAGACTGAATTAAATGATTTACGAATATCTTTTTCTCGTCTCTGTCTTACTCGTACCACATGTTTTTAGTTTTACGCATGGGCATTTGTATTTTGTACTGTTCACCTGAAGAAAATAGTGTTTATATGATTGACATTATGCTAAATTTAAAGTATAGGAGGTACGTTATAGTCCCTGGTACTTCTAACTGTCATCTATCTTGGGATCGCTCCGCTTATCGATCCGCTGATCGCTCCGCTCCGCCAACACGACAACCCCGAAGGTAATGTGATTCCGTTAATTTTTACGGCAGTTGAAAGGTCTAACGGTTATGTTACAGCGAAAGTGTTGCTATTATTAAAAGAAACATCTGTAACAATTTCAAATGATTCAAACAAAAGGAATTGTAACTATTATGTTTTATTACGATACCCAAGGCGCCATACCTAACGTGTTTGATTCCTGTATCGTGACAAATTTTTGTGATCTGCCAATAACACCTATTTTAAGTCACAACACAAATCACTTTAAATGTTTTTTTTTATAAAACTAGCTGATGGAACAAGCATATACCTACGTGATGTTATAAAAAAAAAAATTAGAGACAATCCACACACACAACACTATCTAGCCCCAAACTAAGCAGAGCTTGTACTATGGGAACCAGATAGCTGATATAATACTTGTATACATTTTTTTTGTAAATACATACTAAGAATACAATATAACACCCAGACAGAGAACAAACATCTGTGTGTTAAGTTAAGTGGTAACCATCGCCTGTAACAAAGCATTGCCTCGTAGGTCACGCACGTAAGGAACGTGCCGTACGATACGATGCACTTCTCTGCGTCCATCAACTTGAGGCATACAGAATCAGATGTTCAGCCTCACGTGCCAGTAGTTTTTTTGAGTTGTGTGAGCTTGTGGGGTAGTTAGAGACACGTCCAAGTCGTCCAAACATGCCCAATGGGATTTTAAATGTTGTTGTTGAATTTAATATCTTAGAAATGCGAATCCTTTCCGAAAAGCTAAAAGTCAGGACTCCAAACGCTAATAAAAATTAAATATGAAATGTAATTTTGAAACTAATTTGTAAGACCTGTAATTACGCACCAAATTAACAATTTTATGACAGCCCGGGGAGTTCCCTTCCTGGACGATGTCGTAAACAATATTAACTATGGAATGATAAATAACATAAACATTATTATTATTATCTTTTAGACAGACAAGCTCTGCCTTAGTGACCATAATCAGCTGTAAAGAAAGGCTGTAAAAATATCCTAACAGATAGACTTTGTTTGAACTTAATAAAATGTACGCACAAGATGCACAAAGCTTAAATTATAACCATCTCTTGCCAATCGGTTACAAGGCTCGTTGGTCTAAAATGCAACGTTTATAAGTATGGTGGTGGCAAGTAACTAAACATTTCAGGTTTTTTCACTACAAAACCACTGAAAAATGTACGCATAGTTACATACAAACCACCCCCGCCTTAGTCAGTTCGCGACTAGAGTAGGTACAGGGCGGTCGCGTCGTCCTCCGTCGCGACGCTTCTCGAAAGCCTTACCATAAATAATTATTATTAAACCGACATTAAAAAAAAAACAGTTTGTTCCGTGCGTAAAACGTTGCGTGCTAATAACAAGTTCGAAATTCAAACAGATTTGGAACTTTGGAAGTGGTTCCAAAACTTTTTTTTATGTGTTGTGATGTGCGGAATAGTGATGTACATAATTAACGGTTAATTACACAAGTTTGGAAAGTGATAGTGTTGTGCTACCGTGGAAATTAAATCGAGTTGTTTGAGGTGAGTGGATATGATTAAAACTTTTAATTGAATAATAAATTATTCGAGTCATTACGTCTATATTGCCTGCCTTGAATCATAATAAATGAAAACTGAGTATAACTCTTTACGTATGCGGTAAATTAAGTAGGTGAAAGCCTTATTGGAAAACCTATCGGAGTTTTGATGAGTAGGCATTTATCATCGAGGAAAAGTTACCGTTTTCGACTTCGAGAAATCAATTTAGGATCGCTGGAATCAAATAGTTCATTTCGAGATTATTCACATTTTTCAATAAAAAATATCGTTCTCTACTTAATCATTTATTAGTCTAGGCTTATTAACTTTTTTAGTTAGTTTTTTTATGGTAATTACAGAAAGATGTTTCTACTGATTAAATCATTCTAAAATAAAATAAAATTTTGCTTTCGTTTAGTTAGAAAAATATGTTATATGAAAAAAAAAGCAGCCAAGTGCGAGTCGGACTCGCCCATGAAGGGTTCCGTAGCACGACGAACTACAAGAACCTTTATATTATGTTACTTGATGTAACATTATAAGGTTCTTGTAGTTCGTCGAAAGGTAAATTGCGGTTTACGGTTTATGACGTATAAAAAAAAAACTACTGACTAGATCTCGTTCAAACCAAAAATCGTTGGAAGTTTACATAGTAATGTACAACATATATTTTTTTTAGTATTATCATTCTCTTAATTTAGAAGTTAGAGGGGGGGGACCAACTTTTTTCCACTTTGGAAGTGTCTCTCGCGCAAACTATTCAGTTTAGAAAAAAACTATATTTGAAACCTCAACATCATTTTTGAAGACCTATTCATAGATACCCCACACGTATGGGTTCGATGGAAAAAAAAATTTTGAGTTTCAGTTTCAAGTATGGGGACCCCCGAAATTTATAGTTTTATTTTTATTTTTAAGTTAAATTCTTAATGCGGTTCACAGAATACATCTACTCGCCAAGTTTCATCAGTCTAGCTTTTACAGTTTCGGAGAAAAATGGCTGTGACATACGGACGGACAGACAGACAGACAGACAGACAGACAGACAGACATGACGAATCTATAAGGGTTCCGTTTTTGCCATTTGGCTACGGAACCCTAAAAAACTATAGGTATTTTATAATATTATTGTATCTCATATTAGGTTTAATAGGCCTACAGAAGTTTTCAGTAGTAAAAAGAAATCGAGTAAGTCAAAAATGAGAGCCCTCATAGCTCATTTGGTAGAAGCTTTGCCTTCTGTAGCGAAGGGCGTGGGTTCGATTCCCACGAACAAATATTTGTGTGGTGAACGTAGATGTTTGTTCTCTGTCTGGAAATTATTTTAAAGAAACAGTAACATGATAAAAAGAAGCTAGTGAGAAGAAGCGAGGGCTAATATTTATTTATACTAGTAGCCGCCCGCGGCTTCGTTCGCCCCGTTCCCGTTACTTACATCCGTTCTCCGTTACAATATCTTTATAAATTATAGCCTTTGTGTTATTCTGATGTAAGCTATAATATTGTAAAGTTTCATTAAATCCATTCAGTAGTTTTTACGTGAAAGAGTAACAAACATACATCCAATCATACTTAAAAACTTTCGCGTTTATCTCTATCTATATCTGGCTCCAAACTAAGCAGAGCTTGTACTATGGGAACCAGATAGCTGTTATAATACTAATATATTTATTTTTTTGTAAGTACATACTTAGAATACAAATATAACACCCAGACAGAGAACAAATATCTATTTCACCACACAAATATTTGTTCTCGGTGGGGATCGAACCAACGACCTACGTCACAGAAGGCAGATAGGATAAGAATTAAGATTTAAAATACGTAAATAGTTTTTACTTGGCTTTAACAAGCCTGAAAGAAACGTACATAAGTCTGGTACTGAAAAAGGATATTTTTGTGAAATCGCGTGTCGGCACGGAACCGCAGTAGGTAGTTAGGTATATACGTAATTAGCATGCGAACCCAATATGCAGATATAAGAAGCGAAAAAGGTTCGTATGTTTTATTCCCGTTTACGCCTTTGATATCGATCTTTATTTGCATACGACACACGTAAAAAACACATAAAATGAGGTTTGAGTAAAACATACAGCTAGTCAGTAATCAGTTAATCACCATCAAAATTATCCTACTAATATTATAGGACTATAGCATGGGGTTCTTCAAAAAGGGCGTTTTAAAAGTTTTAAAGGGTCGGCAACGCGCTTGTGATGCCTCTGGTATTGCAGGTGTCCATAGGCTACGGTAACCGCTTCCCATCAGGTGGGCCGTATGATTGTTTGTCAACTTAGTTGAATAAAAAAAATAAAAAAAAGGATTATTGTAGCTACGACTTGTATTTCTGCTGTTAGTTCTTATCTTTTTGACATATTTTTATTAAGTTAGGACTTACACAATGTCATAAAACAACTTTTAATTGTATTAAGGCATATTATATGACTAAGTTAGCTACTAAAAACTTGTAATGGATAGGTATTTATTATTTAATGTGTATGCAATAATTGTGATTATTTTTTAATTTAAATTTTAGTCTTAGTTAAAATTCCGCACACAAATGTATTTTATTATTTTGGAATAAATGAATATGAATATGAATATAAACGCGAAAGTTTGTAAGTATGGATGGATGGATGGATGTTGTATACTCTTTCACGTAAAAACTACTGAATTGATTTGAACGAAGCTTTACAATAATATAGCTTATACATCAGAATAACACATAGGCTAAAATTTGTAAAGATATTGTAACGGAGAACGCATGTAAGTAACGGGAACGAGGCGTATCGGGAACGGGGTGAGCGAAGCCGTGGGCGGCCGCTAGTATTATACATTCGAGAGAGATAAGTGAAAGTCTTTGGGAGAGACCTTAGCCTTATGGACGAAACAGGAAATAAGATGGAGTTCCAAAAGAGTTTTGTTAACTAATCTGGCAATAAAAAAAATGGATTGGCTGAATTAAAATTTATATTACTTATATTTATACTGTTTAACAAACTTTGTTTTATAAATTCTGCTTAGATTATTTTATAGGCTGTGCGTTGTATGTCAGTCAGTCAGCCAAGACTAAGTTTGCAATCATTGTGCATCTGTTTCACCTTATAGTTATAAAAAAAGTTATTAATGAAGAAACCATCTTTATTTATTTACTAGCGGCCTGTCCCGGCTTAGCACGGGTGGTATTTTTTTTAAATACATAAATATAACCTATGTTACTAAGGGTGAATTAAGTTTTCCAATGGTGAAAGATTTTTTGAAATGGGCAAAGTAGTTTTTGAGTTTATTTATTACAAAAATACAAATCTTTCCTCTTTATAATATTAGCATAGATTTATTGGAAAACCAACAGCTTATACTACCTTAGTAACATTAATACTTACTCTAAAAACTGAGCCAATTACTATAGGTTTTCACGGATACAAAACAATCTATTGATATCTATCATAATATTGAAGAAAATGTATACTTATAAAAAACTAAGAATATTTTTAACTGCGTTATTACATAAGTGATTATAGCTCATAAAATACAAATCTATCTTGGTTTATACCTTTAAACGAGAAAATCTTGTATTGTTCAGGATCTCGGAAACGGCGCCAACCATTTTCATGAAATTAGTATACAGAAGGTTTCAGGGGCGATAAATTGATCTAGCTAGGATCAATTTATCGCCCCCGATCATTTTTAGAAAATGACGAGAAATTGGTGTTTTGCAATAATCAAACATACACTCAATATACGACTGTTCCTGCCATCTATTGGCGATTGTGAGCAACTAACTGCAATCTATGGCGATGGCGTTGTTTACTAAAAATAGGCCAATAAAGATACGACTCTTCCTGACACCTATTGGCGAATAATAATACTATAATTTTAACCCCGAGCGAAACTCGGTCATACCAGCTCGTAGCTCATAATATACAAATCTATAGTAAAATATACAACAATAGGTACGTCGAAATTCACAGGGTGATAGATTTAGCTTCAGAAATAGTATGAGCGCACGGAGGTGGTAACAATATCCGTTTAGACAAGGAATACAATAGTACGTACTAGTAAGAAGTTTCACTATTCTGTTCAACTTTACCGAACTGTGCCCTTTCGCACTTCGACTGAGAACGATCTAAAGAAACTTTTGAAATGTTCTTTCGCGAAGTCTCGAGATACACATATAATAGAAGAAAAATCTTAAACTGACAGGCCTCTCCGCTCAATTGGTAGCTCTGCTTTCTGCGCTGTAGGTCGTGGGTTCGATCCCCACCGTGAACAAATATTTGAGTCACCAACACCGATGTTTTTTTCCTTTCTGGGTGTTATTATTGTAATCTAAGTATGTTTTTACTAAAAAAATATAAGTATTATATCAGTTATCTGGTTCCCATAGTACAAGCTCTGCTTAGTTTGGGGCTAGATAGTGTTGTGTGGACTGTCCACAACATTTATTTATTTCCTAGAAACGAATAATGAGATACAGCTAGAGCCAGTTCCAAGACTAAGCTCGACTTTTAAAAATTCTTCACAGAAATTCCTTGAAATACTTTTGTAGAATTTCAAATACTTCTGTAGAATTTCAAATAATTTTTACAGTGACCTACTATGGCATGACCTCACAGCTAAAAGTGCTGGGCTACCACGAGCTCCATATGGTTATGGCTATGGCTGACAAATTGTGTATTGATAGGCTGACCCACACATTCATTTTCTTCTTGGGTTTGAATGTGTTGACACTGTTGACACAATTTTGACAGCCATAACCATAACCATATGAAGCTCATGGTAGGCCAGCTGGATTGACATTATGAGAGTTTTCATTTTCAAACTTCTTCCTGCGCAAATTTCTAAACTCCATTGAAATATCTGATGTTTTTTTGATGAATTTTGCTGAGGGACAATAGCGTTCCTCTTAGACATCCTCAAAGAATCTTGAGTTGGTACTTGACTAGGAATCCTGAGGGGATTATCTGCACCGCTTCTCAAAGTCTCAAAGCTCTGTCTGGCTCTGTCTCTGACTCTGGTTTTGAGTCTGTGTGAGTGTTGACTAAATAAATCTTACGTCGAAACTTCACACCCATAGTATAATACACTGGTGAGCACTCGAACAGACTCAAAACCAGAGCCAGAGACAGAGCTTGTGGTAGGGTTTTAATCTGTGTGAGTGTTGACTAAATAAATCTAACGTCGAAACGTCACACCCAGAATACACTGGTGAGCACTCACACAGACTCAAAACCAGAGCCAGAAACAGACCAAGACAGAGCTTATGGTAGGCTTATTGGCTTAAGCTTAGCAAAAGTGACGAAGCCTTACCCGACTGATATTAACGGACGTGTAATGCTCAAATCGCGTGCGGTTTCAATATTTGCTGTATAAGTTTATGTAACGCCTGAATTCGGCGGCAAAATGGCGACTATTCGCACGCGAACGCTGTCTATTGTTAACGATAGTAATGGCATCCCAGACATCGAGCCCATAATGTAAGCACGCTGAAATATGTGCGTCTTTGACTAACACGCGCGTCGCAGCCGCTGTTATAATATGTTTATGGCACCATTGAAAACCATATTCGTCTCCTTCTGGTCTCCATGTCAAAAATATCATTAAAAGCTAGTTTAAAACATGACTTTATTTTAACCCTGTCACTGTTTGCCATTAACCAGTGGTAAGAGATGGCATTACTATACTTTTATATTTTGATATGTTTTTATAAGTAAGGTTTAAATATTATGTTTTAAGTGTTAGACATGTTTAGACTACGCATCAAACAATTTTTATCTAATCTTATCTTTATTTATTAGATTTGAGTACATAATTCAGCTTCAGGTCGTGGGTTCATATACAGTCAGTCGTGAACCTATGAGTTTTTCTCCCTAAAAATATAAGCACACTATGCCAGTGATGGTAAAAGAAAACCTGGCGAGGAAACCGGCATAATATCGTAGAACCTAAAAAGTTTGGAAAATATGTGTCAAGTGCACGAAAGGAGCCTCTTTGAGGCGCACTTAAAATCCTTTCACCACACTTGGTTTGAAAGGATTAGTGACACGATAAAGAAGAAGAAGAAGCTTCAGGGGTACAAGTGTTCTACCACTTATTATATGTAAATTGGTTAGTGTGTGTGTCTGTTTGTCTGCTATTGTGTAGCTGCGAAACTAATGCTCCAATTTGAATACGGTTGTTTTGATAGAAAGCTAGTTCTAAGATGGATTCTTGCTGTGTTTAGCAGAATACATGTTCTAGGGATAGAGGAAAAACCTCGGTTGTGGGTTTAAAAAATGTTGTAACACCTATTTGGAAATTACAAAAATTATTATAATATCCCAAAAGTTAGGAGCCGAGCGGGATTTGAACCTGCGACCTTCCCCTTGGTATGGGGCTGCACTGACCGTTGCGCCATCGGATCTTAATCACACTTGACGAATAACTCTTAGGGACTGTTCGGCACTAACGCGACCGTGGCTCCATCTACAGGTTTGACGTTACAGTCAACTCCTTACCTGCTCGATATCCGAAGTTGCATTCAGTTGAATCGATGAGAGATGTCACCTTGCTTTTTCATAACTTTATAAATCCCGCCCGGCTTTTAACTTTTAGGACATTATAAAAATCTTTGACATTTACTTTTATTCTTCACACGACACTTAATAGTGTCTGGCAGTACCAGCCTAGTTGACCTACCTTTGGGTTGAAATAAATTCAGGTCAATTTCTTCTTCAACAAACCGAAGAACAAAATGCCAAAAGCATTTCCAATACCTCAAACTCCAAACTCTCAGTATTTATCCAACTTTGTACAGCTAGGTAGATAACGAAACAAATTCTGTACAGTCAAAAACAAAGTAGTTAAAATGATAATGGAGCAATTTTTTAACCGACTTCTAATCAAAAAGGAGGAAGTTCTCAATTCGGTTGTATTATTATTATTATTTTTTATGTTTGTTACCGCAT
The DNA here is from genome assembly GCA_947578465.1 of Thera obeliscata. Lineage (NCBI taxonomy): Eukaryota > Metazoa > Arthropoda > Insecta > Lepidoptera > Geometridae > Thera > Thera obeliscata. The sequence continues at coordinate 11,364,389 of OX387918.1, read as the reverse complement.
AAATTCGTCATTTGTGAGCCGATTTGAAAAATTATTTTTTTATCTGAAAGGTATTGCTTCCAGAATGGTACCATTTTAATTTTATTAAAATCGGTGTTGCCATTTTTTTTTAATGTTTGTAACTGCATGCCTCCGTCATTTATGAACCGGTTTAGAAAATTATTTTTTTTATTTGGAAGGTTACTCTTACGTCCAGATTGTCCGTTGGTCTGCAGATAGCTCAACTGTTTTTTGTGTATTTTATACATTTTGTAAATTCTTGTATTTAATATTTCTTTGTGTTATTAAATGTATTAAGAGCGGGTCGTGCGAAAATTTGAGATTTAAAAAAAAAAAATTCATAACTAAATAACTAAGTGACATTTTAAAAATCGCTAAAGGACTAATTGTAGACTATACATTTGAGATTAATTCGAATTTAAGTGTGTTAAAAAAATATACTATTTAACATGACATTCTATTTAACTCTAATGAAAATCGAATGTCAGCGTTAAATAGAATGTCATGTTAAATAGTATATTTTTTTAACACACTTAAATTTGAATTAATCTCAAATGTATAGTCTACAACTAGTCCTTTTGCGATTTTTAAAATGTCACTTAGTTATTTAGTTATGATTAAAAAAAAAAACTCAAATTTTCGCACGACTCGCTCTTAAAAAAGATAAGATTTACCTAACTGTTCTTTTGCGTTTGCATAAAAGGTAAAGATACATTAAAGATACAATATTTTCATATCCTCTATAATATTATTTGAATTACTTTTTGCCGCTGACTGTACATAGGTATGTAAAGTACTATTCGGAATGAAAGCAGTGGAATTGAGTCCATGTTTCCTTTAGTTCCGGTTTTTGCATTTGACAATGTCCCAGAGGTGAATGTTACCTACGCTCGTTTGTAAGTCGGTTAAGGGTGAGAGGGGCGGCGCGAGGTTCCGTGACGTCATACAGTAGAATACTCAGTCTATACTAATATTATAAAGAGGAAAGATTTGTACCTATTTTTGTATGTTTGTATGTTTGTAATGAATAGGCTCAAAAAGTACTGGGCCGATTTAAAAAATTCTTTCACCAATAGAATGCTACATTCTTCCAATTTGACATAGGCTACATTTCATTTTGAAAAAAATTAGGGATCCTTGGTAAAATTTGAACAATGTAACCGAAGGTGTAGAAAAATGAGTCTTAAAATGTATCTTTCGTCGAATGCGCTGCCGAAACTATTAGCGATAGAACAAAATAATGTACAACAATATTGTCTACCCCGTGCGAAGCCGGGACGGGCTGCTAGTACTTAATATATTTATTGCATACACATGGTTTAGTTTAAGTACATAACATAGTTCTTAGTAGAAGTCAGTATCACATGGACCCTGTGTATATAGGGTAAAAAACGAAGGTTTTTGTTTGTTTTTAACCGGCTTCAAATAAAAAAGGAGAAGGTTCTCAATTTGGTTGTATTTTTTTTTAATGATTGTTATAGCATTACTTTGTAATTTATGAACCGATTTGATTTTTTTTTTATTAATTTGACAGGTCCAGATTGGTCCAATTAAAATTTTATAAAAATCGGCTTGTTCGTTTTGTCTTCATAATTTTATTTAATATTTTTACTTAAAAAAAAAAATACAATAATACTTAAAAATCTTAAAAACGATTTGTAGGAACAATAGGCTGTCTTATTCCCACCGGGAACAAAATATTTGTGTTATCACATAATTTCGTCATATTATTATGCGTCGATAAAAAAAAATATTTTTGTTTAATAAGCTAATTAATTCGTTTTTTATCTGAAGCTTCCAGATTGGCCCCATTGAAATTTCACAAAAATCGGTTTAATAGTTTGGCCATTAAATCGTTTTTTAAACTTATATTATATTTTTTTCAAAGTCATAGTCAATAACGGTTTATTAAAAAAAAAAGTAAGTATTTAAGTATTATATTAGCTATCTGGTTCCCATAGTACAAGCTCCTAAAAGTTTGAATGGTGTCTAGTTCAAGAAAGGAGCCTCTTTCTCTCGAAAGAACCAGTGCCACACATAAGAAGAAGAATTATTCGAAACCTTCACCTTATTTTATACATAGTGTTGCGTAACACACCCTTTGACTTGATGGCACCTTTTAAGGTTTCTATAAAAAGTTAGAGGAACTCTAACGACAATCAAACGAACTTCCTGTTTTGCTTTAATAGGCGGATTCTGAAATCGCATTCGCTTTTTATTTATTTATTTATTTATTCAACCGGTGTTTTAGTTGTCCCAGTTCATTTGCATTGAATGTGCGAGTGAAATGGAAATATTTTATTATGCTTATTTATGGTTGCGAATCTTTTTAATAGACCATAGTTTCGTCTGATTATAAATACCTTTTAATTTGCATTCTTTTTCTTATCGTGTCACTGAACACACAAAAACTGATTCTTTCGAACCAAGTGTGGTGAAAGGATTTTTGTACTTTTAAAAACACGTTTATTTTCTTCGTGACCGAAAATGGTTTATTTGAAAGATATTTTTCTTTTTCCATCCAAGAAAAATAAATAACCATCTTCAAAAAGTTGGTATAAACACTTACTAATATAATTAATTAAAAACATTTATTTACACGAAGAAACTGGCAATTGTATAAATATTTTCAAAATTTTCAAAAACAAGAAACAGTTGAGCTATCTGCAGACCGTTACAAACGATCTGGAGATAGCTAACTGATCCAAATCAGTACCGGACGGAAGCGTCCCCAAGAACCAAATTTGGTAGAAATTAAATTCGGAAGTCATTGTAACCTGATTGAGTTTGCGCCTGAAAATACGATCAGTTGGAAGGTGGGAAGTTAAAATATTCAATTCACATTTATCATCTTCTGAGAGGTTATCATAATATATTAGTCATCCGTCACCCTTATCTCTCGAGCCACTGCCTTGCTTATTCGGTCGGCAGGGCCGGATCTAGGGAAACTATCATTTAGACAAATCAAAATCAAAAAGGTATTTCGGTATTCTGTAGAATTGCAAGGATTAGGTACTTTCAAGGTTCAAATCCAGTCGTGTACCAATGAGTTTTTCTTTTGAAAAATTATGTACACAATGCTCTCAAACGGTGAAGGAAAACATCGAGAGGAAACCCGCAGCTTAGTCAGCTCCGCACGTATTGACCATGTCTTTCCTGTGGATTAGGCCGACTAAGTTGTCAGGATGGTATAGGTGCTGGGCAAGCCTATTCCATCTAAAATCCTGTTCCAGGCACTATAGCGTCCCGTAAGTAGGGGCATGAGTGAACACCAGTTGCCCCTGACGCTATATAAATCATCTAAAATAGATGCAAAGGCCTGTTTACTTTTACTTAAATACTTAACTAGACGAAGATTTATTTTGTATTCGGTGTGGAGAAGAGCAGTGGCGGTTCTAGGTCATTTAGTAAGGGGGTAGCATGTAGGGGGTATCTTCAGGGGGTAAGCGAGGTACGAAAAATAAAAAAAAATATTTGCAGACTTCTTCCAGGCACATCTAGGGTTGCAATCTAACTGCAGCTTAGATGTATATTGGCTGAATGAAAATGTTCGTCGATTTTCAACTTGATTTGTTCAACGTATCACAATCACATACTACCTTTTGAAACTGAATAGACAGAATACACCGATAAGTTAACGTCACAAATTATGTCAAAATGTGTTCATGATCGAGGCACTGGTGCAAGCGAAAACCGACTCTAAGGTGACGAACATTTTCATACCGCGACTGTACAAACTTGTGTGTTGGTACATCTAAGCTGCAGTGGCGATCAGTGAAACGCTGTTAAATTATGACAGCGATATTTGATAGTGTTTCACCAATTGCCACCACAGAACGCCTAGATGTGAGTAAAGCTTAACTAATTAATTGATTTAGGTGTGACTTTGCGGAATTCTATTGTTACACATAAATTAACTATAACAAAGATATACTACTAGAAATACTTGTTAGTAGTAGATTAGCGGATTAGTACTATGTATTTGCAATTTATATTTAAGGCGAATTTAAGTATTTCCTTAATAAATAATAATAAATATTTTGGACAATCCACACAATACTATCTAGCCCCAAATTAAGCTGAGCTTTTGTTATGGGAACCAGATAGCTGATATAATAATTATATGTATTTTTTTGTAAATACATACTTAGAATACAATATAACACCCAGACGGAGAACAAACATCTGTGTTCACCACACAAATATTTGTTCTCGGTGGGGATCGAACCCACGACCTACGGCGCAGAAGGCAGAGGTACTACCAACTGAGCTGAGAGGCCAGTCGAAAGCTTGGAATAAGTCTGCAAATATTTATTTTTTCGTACTTAACTTACCCCCTGAGATACCCCTACATGCTACCCCCCAAATAAATGACCTAGAACCACCTCTGTTCTTTTCAACACCGAATACAAAATCAATCTTCGTCTAATTAAGTATTTTTGAAACAATCGTGATTGTCTTGCTTCCTAATTCTGCAGACGAATTTTGAACTTGCTTTTAACCCGACTTCAAATAAAGGAGGAGGTTCTCAATTCGGTTGTGTGTTTTTCCCCATTTTTTATTACAAAGGAAAATAAGCGTATGGCCCACTGGATGGTAAGCAGTTACCGTTTACTTACTCATAGACGTCTGCAATACTTTGGTATTAATATTATTGGTTAAGCATTGCCGACTTTTCATAATCATCATCAACCTATAACAGTCCACTGCTGGATGTAAGTATCTCCCAAGACGCACCACTGAGCCCGGTCTTCGGCTCCTTTTCTCCAGTCCTATCCCAACCACAGACACAGCCGATCTTTAAAAGATACTAACGGCGGCCCGCAACTTCGCCCGCCTCGTTCCGTTACATTTCCGGGATAAAAAGTATCCTTATTTCCGTCTCCTGGTTCAAGCTACCTTTCCACCAATTTCTAGCCAAATTTGTTCAGTTGTTCTTGAGTTATAAATAGAGTAACTAAGACGACTCTCTTTTATAAAAGATTTAAAAAAGTACAAATTAATAAATTAATTTTGGCTTTGACCATGACCCTGCTAAATTTTCACGGGAAAATAAATTAAGCGTTTGTTTGAAGAATATGGTGGCAGTTTCTCAGTAGGTACTTTATGGAAACGTTTTCGATCAAATTATGATATCGACATAACTTAATTCTGTGCTGATGGGGGCTGTAACGTCAATAAGCTCAATACTCAATACTCAATACTCAATACATCCTGAGCTATCCTGATTACATTTTAACTTCGTTTATCAGATACGATGATTTTTATTCCTGTAGGACTACCACAAACTCTGTCTGGCTCTGTCTCTGGCTCTGGTTTTGAGTCCGTGTGAGTGCTTACCAGTGTATTAGTGTATTATACTGTGTGTGTGACGTTTCGACGTAGGATTTATTTAGACAGCACTCGCACACACGCAAAACCAGAGTCAGAGACAGAGCCAGACAGAGCTTGCGGTAGGCCTACAGAATGGGTGAAGCCGGGATGTGGATGATCACAAGGTATACACAACTACTATAATATTTTTTTATTCTCATTTTATAAATGATTAAAACATTATAGGTTTTTTTATTTCATTTGCACCAGAGATCATGGACTTGTAAAAAATACATTAAATATAAGAATAAACAAAAACATCGGATTTCTGTAAAGTCGGTTTACTGACGATAGTTGAACGTGCCAACGTCATACAGCTGTCCACGCGGACGCATCGCTCACTCAAGTAGGAGAGAGACAGATGCTGCCGAACGCGGAGGCCGATTGTGCCTCTTTGTCGCTCGTTATGCGCTCTCGCTTGCACTTCAAGCCTTAAATGGAACGCCTCAGAGCGAGGTAACGCCGCATGAGTCATGTTTTTTCGTGCGTACAGCCGGCTCCATCGAATTATAAGACGTTGTCACGTCTAAAAGCAGAGCAAAAAACGAAGGTGACGCAAGGTTTAATAAAACGGAAATTACAGATTATTAGATTTAATTTAAGGGTTTGTGTAAATTGGAGGAGTTACAAGAACTAATCAGCGCGGGGCGAAGGCTCTTATGAATCGGCCGGGGAACACTCGCAGCCTTCCAAGTAGTAAGGTAGTAGATACACTGAAACATGGATATAAAGCTTCTTTATAAAACTATATAGCTGATGGAACAAGCCAAAATAAAATCAAAATTGTCTTTATTCAGTTCAATTACAAGAATAAATAAATAAATAAATAAATATTGTGGACAATTCACACAACACTACCCAGCCCCAAACTAAGCAGAGCTTGTAATATGGGAACCAGATAGCTGATATAATACTTGAATACATATTTTTTTTGTAAATACATACTTAGAATACAATATAACACCCAGACAGAGAACAAACATTTATGTTCACCACACAAATATTTAAGAATAACTTTGAAACGTTTTTAAAAGTGTTGGTATTTAGGCTCATTAAAAAAAAATATGATTGATTCGGAATCAGCATCACTTAGCGGTTCTGATGCCACAATTATGTCTCATCTTTGTATTAATGAGATAGGCGATCTGACTGCCAGCTCCCGGACTATACAGGATTAATAAGAAATAAAACTTAAGTATTTAAGCAAGTAAGTGGCTCCTAAGTGAAGATTACGTAGATACATCGCTACTTAGGGTAAAAAACTTTTTCTTTAAATTTGCTTTGATAAAGTAGGTACTTAAGCTGTGCTATAAATTAGAGAATTAGAGCCCAGTTTCTTCCATTGGTAAATCGTGTAAAAAATTATTCAATTTCTAAATAGAAAAACATAATTATGTTTAGTAGTTTAAGAAGTAAACGATTTTTTTATACAACTAGCTGATGGAACAAGTATATATAGCCCACCTGACGTTAAATGGTAACCACCGCCTATAACAAAGCTTTGCCAACGTAGGTCACGCACGTCAGAAACGTGTCCTACGATGCATTTACACTAATAGTTATATGCTAATTTTTGAAATTAATTAATTCAAAATAACTTTTAATATCGCAAACAAAACTTAATAACATGAACAAAAAAAGTTTCCTGTTGCGTTTAACCTTCATACAGTTCACGGGCCGTTTCGTCCCCAAACTACCCTTTAAGGCTTTGCCCCTATATACTCGCACGCAATCGTTTGTTTATATCGTATGTAACTACTTATAAACAATGAAAAAGAAACTTGAATAAATATATCACCGCCACACCACACCACTGTTTGAACACCAGTATTTCACTATGATGTTTCTCTTCACCGATTGGGAATTAGCATCGCACATTGGCTGACGTGCGTGATCTATTATAGGCAATGCTTTGTTATAGGCGACCTGATGTTAAGGGGCCGGCGGAGGGCGAATTTTCATACAAACGTAATACCAAAATGATTACTTATTTAAGCAGATTTTCATTAAATTATTGTAATAATTGTATTTGTATAGTATTTATCTAGGTTCCTGAACAGTTTTTATTTTAAACTGCTTACCACAAATTTAATTAACGCCCATCTTATTTGGAATGAAAAAAATGTGTAAAATATGATTGGTGTTTATTTCATTTGAGGTAAGTAATTTAAAATGAAAACTGTTCAGGAACCTATATAAATACCATACGAATACAGTAATTACAATAATATAGTGAAAATCTGCCTAAACTAGTAATAATTTTGGTATTACGTTTGTATGAAAATTCGCCCTCCGCCGGCCCCTTAAGTTGCTGTTACCACTGAGGTGGGTCATATTATTACGAGTATGATTGTTTCTTGGGTAAGACGTGAATCAACCCTCCGAGGATTACCGTTGCTCTGTTTGAATCATTTTTAAACGACTACTAATTAAAAAGGAGGTTCTCAATTTGGATGCATTTTTTTTATGTTTGTTCTCTCATAACTTCGTAATTTATGAATCGATTTTTTTTTCTTATTTGATGACAGTAATTTTAGTAAAGTCAAATATATATTATTATTCAGTTGTACTTATCACAAGGATCACTTTGAAACGTCGTAGAGCTAGGTGAGTCTAGGTGCCAGTTCCACGCAACCATGCCGACGCAAGAACAGGCAACAAACTACGGTTCAGGAGTTTGGCATGAAATTGGTTTTTAAGATTTTTAAACTTCATTTACAACCACAAGGATCACTTTGAAACGACTTAAAGAAAAGAGAATCAATGCTGTTCTCATGTGAATCACTGTGAATGGATACATCGCAGTAAGGGTTGAACGTAATATGTTTGTAGTATCTTTTACGGTAGGCCTTTAGCGATATTACAAGGATATAATCATAGGAATGTTCTTGTTCGCATTTTGTTGTAATAGAAAACAATTTGAGAATGTGTTGTCATGGTTTTTGGTACTTACGGGTCTTTGAGACACTTTGAATAAACAGAGGGGTTAAATAAATCTGCTTTCATATACCTCTCTATTGCTTGCGAATTTGTCTGTGGATATACTCATCATCAGCCTGAAGAAGTCTGTTAGGGATACATTTGGAAGAGTAACATTGAATTTTGATTTTTGACTGGTCTGAAAAACTGTCAAAGCACACAAATTAGCGTTCTGCAGTGGCAATCAGTGAAACTTTGTCAAATATCACTGTCATTAGATTATTTTAGAGGTATTTTTTTTTGCATTGTAGGCGATGGTTACCACTTAACATCAGGCGAGCTATAGCCTGATGTTAAGTGGTAACCATCGCCTATAACAACGCATTGCTTCCTAAGTCACGCATGTCAGGAACGTGCTCTACGATACACTGCCCTGCGTCCATCAACTTGAGGCATACAGATGTTCAGCCTCAAGTGCCAGTAATTTCACCGGCATCCACACTCTTCAAACAGAAACACAGCAATGCTGCTTCACGGCAGAAATAGGCATGGTGGTAGTACGCACCCGGACGAGCCCTTCACTAAAAGCACTTATCGTATTTGTTAACAGACTTCAAATAAAAAAGGAGGCTAGGTTCTCTGGTTGTATTTTTTTGTTTCTTATTATCGCATAATTTCGTCATTTATGAACCAATTTGGAAAATTCTTTTTTTTATCTGAAAAGTCATAGCTTTAGCTTAGTCCCTTATAAAGTTTATCAAAATCAGTTCAACTGTTTTTTTTTAGATATAATAGGCTTGCGTTTATCCGCAATCTCACCTGCTGTTTAGTGATGATGCGGTCGACGGTTTTGTTTGGCCATGAAGTCTGTTATAATATTATTTCCTTCAACGTTCATCAAAGCGTCTAACTTATTAACATAATATAATATCGCTTCGTCTGAGGGTGACTTTAGCTTGTTAGTTAATTAATGATCTGAGAAATGTTCTCGACAACTAATTAATCAATTTAGCGTTGCTTTTCAACATCCATGTTATAGATATTTTAAATTCAAATAATGTTATAGAAGCTGACGAGCGCTTGAGGTGAAGTTTTTTTGAACTAGGCCAAGCAACGATTTGTTGACGTACCACAAGCTCTGTCTGGCTATTCAGGAACCTAGATAAATACTATACAAATACAATAATTATAATAATTTAGTGAAAATCTGCTTAAACTAGTAATCATTTTGGTATTACGTTTGTATGAAAATTCGTCCTCCGCAGGCCCCTTAACTTACAGAAGTATTTTCATACATGGCATCTAAAATGCTTTTGAATCTTGCGTCAAATTGTTACACGAAGTAACAAGCAAACTTTAATCGAGACGCAATTAAGTTTGGCGGAATAGAAAAGTGAAAAAGATAAAGAAAACTTATTTGAAAGAAAATAACGAACTTATGAGCCCATTTTGAAGTAAAATATTTTTTTGCTTTTAGATTGGTCCCCTAGATCTTTTTGCACGCCCAGGAAGACTGGCAGATAATGCTATTAGCATTAAGTTCTCCTAGCACTAAACCTTTAGTATGAAAGTTTTAAATAAATACAAATAGTCATTACATAAAAATCGCTTGAGCTGCTTTTTTTATTGTTTTTTAATTTTTTTCTTAATGCATAACTCCATCATTTATGAACCGATTTAGTATTTTTTTTGATTTTACCTAACCTATGGTTCCAGATTGTTTCCATAGTAATTTCATCAAAATCGGTTCAGTAGTTTGGACATGAAGTCGGTTTATCATGTTTTTTTAATAAAGAGTGGTTTGGTAATACTGGAGGCCTTACAGTGGCCTTAAAACGTTGCTAGAATATATATTTATTCCATGCCCAACAATATAGGTCCCCTGACTGAAACACTTCGAACAAACAAAAGTCAATTCAAGCTTGATTGGTTTCTACAGTGTTATTACAACTAGGACTAGTGATGTGCTTCATCTAGGATTGCGGATACGGAATAACGGTCCTACCGTTATTCCGTATCCGTTCCGTATATAGTAAGTAGAAGTCGCGTGAAACTAAGCATCTAGGTTCATCTGTTCATCTAGTTTTTAGATGTTTCTAAATGATGATTGGGGTTAAATGTCTTTTATGAGAGCACTGGTGGTCTAGTGGTAGAGGACCCTTCTTCCGATCTTAAGGTCGTGGGTTCAAATCTAGTCGTGTACAAAAGAGTTTTTCTGTGCAAAAGTTTATATGATAAGTGCAAAAGTACAAACCGTAAAGGAAATCGTGAGGAACGAAGCATATTTGACAACGTTTCACTGATCGCCATCGCCGCACGCTTACGGCCTGCGCACATCTAGGCGATGGCGATGAAATACTGTCAAATATCGCTTTTAATATATTTTTAATTTTTATATAATTATTAATTTTTATTTTTGAGCGGCCGCTCGCGGCTTTGCTCGCCCGTTTCCGTTACTTTTACGGCATGAAAACAATGTCCTATTTCTCAATCCTAGTTCAAAATCAAAAAATCAATCAAAATTCTCTTTATTCAGTTCAATTACAAGAATCACTTTGAAACGTCTTAAAGCTAGGTGAGTCTAGGTGCCAGTTCCACGCGACCAAGCCTAGAAGAACAGGCAACAAACTACGGCTCGGTTCTTACCGTTTTTTTATATGATCCTTTTCCAAATCAAAAATAGTCTAAAATAATAGCAGTGAAGTTCCAGTGTGGTGCCATTTCACTTAGTCAGACGTGTGCAATGCAAAATAATACAAAAGCAAAAGTTTTAAAGACAGCACACGCTACGCTTCCATTGTTATAATAAAGTATCTACACAGTTCTAAGCTACGTCCCTACCAATTTTCAGCCAAATCGTTTCAGTCATTCTTGAATAATTATAAATAGTGTAACTAACACGAATTTCATCTTTATATGTAAGTATGTATATAGATATAGATTTCTTTACGAAAACTAATTCGAAAGTATCGGTCTAGCCCAGCCCTAAATCTAAAACTAGGGCAATTGGATTGACGCGGCACGCATACTAAACCTGAGTTTAGGTTTTGTTTTGCAATCTTGGTCAATTACAGCCTTTTGTGGTGAAACAAGCCTTTTCTTATAACAGATTTCACTAATTAGAAGAGATTATCAAGCCTGTAGACCTACCACAAGCTCTGTCTGGCTCTGGTTTTGAGTCTGTGTGAGTGTTGACTTAATAAATCCTACGTCGAAACGTCACACACACTGTTTAATACACTAGTGAGCACTCACACACACTCAAAACCAGAGCCAGAGACAGAGCCAGACAGAGCTCATGGTAGGGCTACTGAAGATCTCTTTTTTCTTCTTTTTCTTCTTCTTATTTAATGGCATCTGTCCATTATGAATCGATTTTGGGCGTGTCGAGTGAGACTATATTACTTAGATAAAATACTTTTTAGTCAAGTCAAGTCCAGTCATAGACAATTAAGTTGGCCCTAATTGGCTTTGGAAAAACATGGTGGCCAGTTTTTTCGATTAAATCAGGATATCACATAATACACTTTAATTCCAACTGCTCATACATATCATACATATCTAACATATCATAACATATATATATATACATATCTATTATACTAAGACCTCAAGTCATGTTGGTTAAAATACCACCGAAATTACACAACAGAACTCAAAATATCACCAGAAAAACAATTAAAATGAAAAAGCTATGTGACTTCACAAAATGACAGAAAATGAATCGCCCTGAAGATCTCCAATCGTACACCATTGGATTTTACGGCAATAAAACATGGCATTGACATTCTTCTTTTTATCGTGTCACTGATTCTTTCGAATCAAGTGTGGTGAAAGGATTTTAAGTGCGCCTCAAAGAGGCTCCTTTCGTGCACTAGACACATATTTTCGAACTGCGTTGACATTTAACTAATAGACAGTACTAATAAATTGTAATCAAATTAAATAGCTTTTGTTTCATAAATATTGACATTTGTACATTTACATTTGATTATGTAAAATTTATATTTGTATAATTATTATTTAATTTGTGTTTATTAATTATTGCTTGTTTGTCTAAATGATAATATCCATCTTTTAAATATATAAAACTCTTACGATACTGACTGACTGACAATCAACGCTCAGCCTAAATCGTAAGTCCTAGAGGCATGAAACTTGGAGGGTATGTTTCTTTTATAGCGTAGGGGTGTACTAAGAAAGGAAATCAGAAAATTATTTCCCTCAGAGGAGAAAAACGGGAAAAACTATTAGAAGAAAAATCAACACACAGCCTAAGCTTTCAGTCTTAGAAGCATTTTAAATACTATCTTTCTTATAAGGTGTAGAAAAGCAATGAGAAACGTACTCAAACTATCTTACCACGCGGACGAAGTCACGGGTTACAGTTAGTAAACAATATGAATATCTCGCCGCCATACGTGCCCTACGGGTAGATATCGCGTTGAATATCCGTCACGCGTATTCGCATCGATAAAATAACAATGATGGAGTCGCTTTGACAGTGATGACATATCCATATCGTCTGTCGCGTTAGTATTCAGGTGAGGGCACGTCAGTACAGAAGTATACAGGGTGTCCCGGAAATAGCATTTTTTTTTTTTCATTATTGCATAAAATACATGTTGAAAAAGGTGGTAAATTTATAAATGTCCAATGTATTCTACTTAAAACTAAGCGTGCAATATTAAGGTTTACATATAGATGAAGTTATATAATGTCAAAGGTTAAATATACGAGCATGTCAAAAGTTAAATACTTATATGTCAGAAGTTACTTATATAAACAATCTTCTCTAATAATTCGTACACCTACCACATAATTAATATCAAATAATGTCACTCAAGATTTACTAGTAATAAAAATACCACCTTTTGTAGATTAAATGTACTAGTTTAATATTCCAAACATCGTTAAATTAGATTTTAAACCACACTTTACATAAAAATATCAACCGATCCCATCGTCGCTCTCACGCCGATAACCCGGTCCTCCGAATAGCGGTCTACCTTCCACAATAAAAATTAACCAACTACCTTCTAGACCCGATATAAACTAAAGTATTGTTTCTTGTAAAAACCTAATAAACATTAGCATCGATAATTTTGATTATTTTAAAGCATAATATATTTCTATTTTTAATGTAATAATGTGTCGATGCTAACAGACGGCCGTCCTTAGTATCGGAATGACCCTATTCCGGCTCGGCCATTTGATAAACTAATTGTATGCCTCTATACAATACAACAAAACTAAAGAAAGATAAATAAAAGGGAAAAAAAAATAAAAAAATAAAAAACTTGTGTGTTTTACATACATATTAAATCTGGTCAATGAACGGAAAATAATAATTATGATCCAAATCCTACAAATCCTATATTGAGTATCATTGTAATAAAATCAGCTTGAATAAATCCGGTCATCAAGATTGTATGTAGTGGAAGTCCCAGTTTGCACTGCCAACAAATATGCTTGATCGCTGGTTACCTAGGATACCTGTGAAAGTAAGAATTGATTTTAAATGTGTATTATATGAGATGATTGCAGGAAGTAGATGATTATTATATCTCATATTATTATGAAGTTAGTTGATGTCTATAATAAATTACCAGAAAAAAATAAAAGAACTTCAGTCAGATTCCCATAATATATAGTAATGCCCTTAGGGATACACATTGTGATACTAAACTTATTATCACCTCAATAAAAGTATTGAGTATTGAAGTTTTATTAATTAATTGAGTGATTATTATTATTTTTTGTTAAAGTTGTTCGAGTTATAACATTATAATATGACATAAGAACAGTTTTTTTTTTATAACAAAACTTCACCAAATGGATCCTTTAGTAAGGTTAGGTAATTAATATTATTTTATTGTTTATAATACCGACGCTTGAAACATTTGATTCAACAGTGATCACTGCAGTTAAGCAGTATGTCTCACTTGAACTTACCCATGATGATCACCACAATTTAGTAGTATGTCTCATCTATATTGACGCATAGTGATCACCACAATTTAGTAGTATGTTTCATCTATATTGACGCTTAATGATCACCACAATTTAGTAGTATGTCTCATCTATATTGACGCTTAATGATCACCACAATTTAGTAGTATGTCTCATCTATATCGACGCATAGTGATCACCACAATTTAGTAGTATGTTTCATCTATATTGACGCTTAATGATCACCACAATTTAGTAGTATGTCTCATCTATATCGACGCATAGTGATCACCACAATTTAGTAGTATGTTTCATCTATATTGACGCTTAATGATCACCACAATTTAGTAGTATGTCTCATCTATATTGACGCTTAATGATCACCACAATTTAGTAGTATGTCTCATCTATATCGACGCATAGTGATCACCACAATTTAGTAGTATGTTTCATCTATATTGACGCTTAATGATCACCACAATTTAGTAGTATGTCTCATCTATATCGACGCATAGTGATCACCACAATTTAGTAGTATGTTTTGTTACATATTGTCCGAAAGTGTAACTTACGTCAATTTTATTCCCGTTCCTCCCAAGCAATCAGCATAATGCATGATGAATGGCAGTTAGCCTAGCAGGTTGATCAACTGAAACATATGCTGCAAGGACTTGGATTTCAGTGGATGCGGGATATATAATGGAAAAGGGGTTAAGTATTGTCTAACAACTGTTTAGTCATCGTCATTGTCACTCGTATCTACATTGTCATCACGGTCAGCATTTCGAATGGGGTTTCGACTTAGGCCTATGTTTAGGTTTTCTACAGGCACGTCTTTGTCAGGTGCAACGTCTTCGAAATCGTTAGTGAATGTCAATTTGTTTACCTCAAACTCCATTTGAAGCTTATTGAATAGGATATCAAATATATATATACAATAATAGAATAGTAACAAGCTACCGCGAGCTAACAGTGTACCCTTATTCAGAGTGATGTCTTGTCTGGAATAGTTTATCACGGGTTTATGACCTTCTTCTTCTTTAATAAACTAAACACCGGGTAAGGTCAATATTTCTTCACCTTCCCTAAAGGATGTCTTGCCTGGTATACAAATGTGTCCTGAGTTCTTTGTGACACATAGTATTTTCACAGTCTGCATATTCTTCACGACTATATCCTGTGCATTGATGACTCGGCGTTTTCAGAGTGCAATGTTAAGATTGAATTAGTTTTATAGACAATTACGTCTGGAAGTTCGGTTACATTTTGTCCCATTAGCAAATCAGTGCTTAAAGTCGACGGAGATGTCTAATTCGACTTTTCCAAGCGGGTGTAAATTTTCGAAAGCAAAATCTTTAATAAGCGGTAGATGTGTATGTGTTCGACTTGTAGATCTAACTCATCGACCAAACTTTTCTTCACAATTATACATTGACATTCCGATATCTATGAAAGCCACTTTTATCATTAACCCTAATTTCTTTATTATAAATTTCACCCGTCTAATTTTGAGCAGTTATTTGTAGTACATTGCTCTCAGATCTATCAATCTTACTTTTATAGTGATCTACCATTTGTTCTCGTCTACAATACTCAGCCAAATGACCTAAACGGCTACACTTTGTACATTTTTGACGTTCTTTGGTGCATTTAGGTACAGTATGTCCTGGTTCAGAGCAATTATAACATACGTGAGGGTCAGCCTTATACATTCTATTGTTTCTGTATATATCATTATTTTCCTGCGAACTCTTCATGGGATTCGTCTTCTTAATATCCTTGTTAAAACTATTTGCTGTAATGCTTCGTAAATATACAAGGAGTTGATTAGGACTTTTAAAGTTAGCTCCTTGCGCGTTTAATCTGATATTTTGATCAAAGATACCATGTATTATACAGTCTACAGCGTCTTTGCCCTTTATATTACAACAGCGGACAAACTTCGCTTTATCATAGAAGTATTCTTCAAGGGACTCTTCTCTTCGACTTCTTCTTTCCAGCATTTCGGTTATCCTGTCAGCATAATTACGGTCATCTGGAAAGTTTTGTAATAATTTCCGTTGCCATTGTTTCCATGACAACTTAATTGACGATAAGCCTTCATACCATCGGCGAGCTAACCCAGATAGTTTCGGTAAAGCATAAAAAATTGTCTGCTTACTGCTCCACTTGTAGATAGTTGCGGTTTCATTTACCTTTTTGAGCCACGCCTTTGTGGTTTGAGTTTTCTGATCGGGATCAAATTTAGGTACGACCTCGTAAGCCCCCATAGATGCGTTTCTGTTTTGACTACTGATGGCGTCAATAAATCGTCTCATTATATCATTATTTTTAGTTTTTCTCCGACTATGATCTTCACGGGTTCTAAGTTTTGATCTTGATCGTCGAACCCGAGAACGAGAGCGATCGGTACTAGAAGAGCTTGTTTCCGTGCTAATTGTGTAGTCACTTGCTGCCGTAGAACTTTCTGAACTGGAGCTGGAATCCGTAAATCTCCTCCTTGCCCGTGTCCTACGAGTGCGACGAGCGCGTGTGTGTCTAGATCTGCTTCTGCGCATTCGCTTGCTTGCACGAGGAGTACGCGAGCGATTGCGTTTATATTTACGTGCCTTCCTTCGGTCTCGGGACTCACTTCTAGTTCTAGTTCGCCCACGAGAAACATGCGATCGTTGCCGACCTCTTTTGTGTGTAGGAGAATTTGACCTACTTCTGTTTCTCTTTCGCACATCATCGGTCAGCGGTGGTGTAAAAGTACCAATTTCTGATTCCAACATTTTATTGCTTTATATTTGTTTTTTTTTAAATAAATTTAGTTCTATTGAAATAGGCGTGTGTGTACTGTGTATAGGTGTGTAAATTAAGGGAATTTTGTCATTGTCATTGGGTAAGGAAGGGTGAAGGTAAGGAATAATAACAAAACATTAGTGTGTACATAATTACGTATAAAACAAAAACTAGAACTTATGGTACGTACCTACTAATAAAACTATAACTTTTTATGTATGAAGTAAATTGGATATTATCAATATGGTACTATACGAATTGTTTTTAGTTTGTTTGTTTGTTTTTTTTTTGTTGTAAGTAAAACAATATCTGAGTGATTGATTTGATCACATTCAACGGTAGCAACGTTACAGAGAAATCGATACGACAGCGCAATGTGACAGCAACACGACAGCGACACGATAGCAACGCGACAACGATGCGACAGAGATCTGACAGCGATGTGACAGTGATGCGACAGCAATGTAACAGCGATACGTCAGCGATGTGACAGCAACGTGACAGCGATGGGACAGCGATGCGACAGCAATGTGACAGCGATGTGACAGCAACGCGACAGCGATGCGACAGCGATGCGACAGCGATGCGACAGCGATGCGACAGCGATGCGACAGCGATGCGACACCGATGCAACAGCGATGTGACAGCAACGTGACAGCGATGCGACATCGATACGACAGAGCAATGGAATAGCGATGCGACATCAATGTGACAGCGATACGACCGACAGCAATGCGACAGCGATGCGAGAGCAACGCGGCAGCAACAGACATCGATATGATAGCGAAACGATCATAATAGCTATCGACACCACATTGCATAGAATCAAGTGTGGCCCAGGTACACGTACTATTATTTATTTTGTAGTAGGGCGCAAAATAATTGTATGAAAGAGAACCCGCTATAATATAGTGATAGTCGTTTTCTCTTATCTGTTTTGCACGAAAAATGTAAATCCATTATTGGCTGTAACCTATATTGTAAGATATGTTATTTAAACCTTAATGAGCTGTGGATTATGTTAATAAATAAAATAAAATAAAATATAATTATGATTTATGTGCGGAACATACATGTCTACATAGTAAGTTCTGATGCAGGTATTGATCGTATTAGACGGTACGACGTACTGCGGTATATATACTTATGCTTATGTACAAATCATAGCTGATTTTTGTTGAATTACATAGTGTTATGTATGATCTAGTTAAATGTAGGTACACCAGTCATTGTTTCGATTATTTAGTAGAAACTATGTCCTGTTGTTTTTCTAAAAACAGAACCTGACTGATGCCGTTCATTGAAATAAAAATTATCACAAGATTACATACCAATGTGAGCTGCTGTTCATCCGATACTTCTGAACTAATAAAAATACCACCTTTTGTAGATTAAATGTACTAGTTTAATATTCCAAACATCGTTAAATTAGATTTTAAACCACACTTTACATAAAAATATCAACCGATCCCATCGTCGCTCTCACGCCGATAACCCGGTCCTCCGAATAGCGGTCTACCTTCCACAATAAAAATTAACCAACTACCTTCTAGACCCGATATAAACTAAAGTATTGTTTCTTGTAAAAACCTAATAAACATTAGCATCGATAATTTTGATTATTTTAAAGCATAATATATTTCTATTTTTAATGTAATAATGTGTCGATGCTAACACTAGCATAACTCATTGATATTATAAAAACAGTTAACAGATAACCATTTATCCCGAGGGGGTGATTCCCTACCCTCATGGGAACAACGCTCCTGTTTTTTAAGGAAACATGCATACAATTTAGCTTCTAACCAAAACGGACTAGGTGTGCTTAAATTAAACTTCTAACTCCCCCTCAGATATACAAATGGATCCCATATTTTTATCAAAACTTATCTTTTTCTTCTTCTTAACTAGATGGCATCTGTCCATTTGGACAATTTTGCCAGTGTCAAGGGATAATATATCTTCTTCCTCGTCTTACTTAATGGCATCTGTTCATTTTGGATCAATTTTGCCAGTGCCAAGTGAGATTATATTACATACACAAAATAGTTTTTAGGTCAAGTCAGTCATCAGACAATTTAAAAAGTTTAGCAGTTTGACCATGAAGTCGGTATCTCAAGTTTTTTAAACTTCACTAATTTTCCATAGATACATTTTGACGTGATAACGTCTTATAAATCGATGGAGCCGGCTGCACGCACGAAAAAACATGACTCATGCGTCGTTACGTCGTTTCGTCGTTCCATTTACCTGAGCCCGAGCCCGGGTCGGGTAATGGGTAAGGGTAAATGAGGGTAAGGGTAAATGAGGGTAAGGGTTCGGTCGGGTTCTGAGTCCGAGTCCGAGTCCGAGTCCGAGTCCGAGTCCGAGTCCGAGTCCGAGTCCGAGTCCGAGTCCGGGTCCGGGTCCAGGTCCGGACCGGATTTTCATTCAGTTTCATTCAGTTTTAATCATAAATCGTAAACCGCAATTTACCTTGCGACGACCTACAAGAACTTTTATATTATGTTACTGGTTGCTACCGCTAAGGTTTTTTTCAGTTTACTTGCTGAAAGAAATAATGTCAATACAAAATTTACTTATTATTATAAAACAACGTCTTATAATACAAATAAATCTAACTTGATCGATTCAATTGTGATTTCCATTTACCTCCTTATCTATATTATATCCATACAAAATGTCTATCAAACAAATATTAATTAAAATTCTTTTGAAAAATGCAACCATTCCATCAGTATTTTCTTATGACGTTATCACGTTCAACTATCGTCAGTAAACCGACTTTACAGACAACCGATTTTTTTTTTTTTGTTTTTGGCAAGTCTAAAGTAGAGATTAAAATATTTCTAACAGATAACGTTCCTCTGAAGTGGTTAAAGACAAACTAGAATTGCCCTTGGAGCCAGTGGCCGATAAAGCTTCTAGATTCTTCGCTTAGAAAAACTTTGTAATTGCGAATTGGACTCAGTTTCGAAACTAATAAATCGGTTTATTACTCGTGTTAACAAATAGTTTTCTGTCGAATTAAGTTTAAGTTTATTTGATTTATAAGTTAGTTATAGTTAGTTATTATTATTATTAGTAATTGAGTGTGAATTGCTTTTAAGATTTATGTAAAAATAGAAAGTAAATTTTAAGATAATTGTTTTTTTTTTATAATAATCGCGCTTTGGTTGTAAAAGTATCATGTACCTATACATTATGCATTGTGAAATATAAATAATTTTTTGTTTTCCTTTTTACTTTATTTTTACATTGTTCCCCAACCCAATTTCCAAAAAACGCTGCATAAAGGACAGTATAGACCTATATCAGCATAAGTAATAGACATTACTACTAATTTTTTAGAACACAAATCATAAAAAAATACTGAAATGAGAAGCTAATTAGAACGAAAAAAAAACATTATGTTGACATTCGTTTGACAGTGACAGAAATGGTTTTCTCGACCACAGATTAAGCACAACTACTAAAAGATGAATGGATTGGTTGAAAGGTTATGTCCTAGAAAGGAGTGAATGCTGAGATGACGGATGATAAGGGAAAATGGAACAAAATAACATGGTGTTGACCGCACCTAGTAGGGAACTGGCACCTAGACTCACCTAGCTTTGAGACGTTTCAAAATGATCCTTGAAATAAAACACGAATAGATAGTTTTTGACTTTTACTTTGGCAGGGAGATGATAATGGGATGATAATCTAAATACAAATACTACAGCTTTTTTAATGTTGACAGGTATTTTGAAGACCTTTACGACCGTAGCATTTTATTCCCTTTCCTGTTATACAGCACAATTTTCGCCAGTAGGACCCCTTTTCGCCAATTAAAATTCTTCCGCAAGGTTTCAGATTCTTTAACATTTACGACATTTTATTGCGAAGTTCCGGTCGAAAAATATAGCCTGAAGATTGCAAATCGGCATAAAAGTATTCCATCAAGTGAACATTCAGAGCATCGGGCGGCGATTTTTCGATGCCTTCCAAATTGCCCTCACGTAATGTAGATGGCGCCACGTGCCCAGAATCCCAAAGCGTCCACTCGCTCAATCGTAAAATATTATTGCGGGAATGATAAGTGAAAAGAATGGTTATGGCGTTACAGCCTATCCATCAATTGCCTTTGGTTGAATCTACGAGTAAGGCCTCTTTCACATAAGGCAGAACCGACGCTGCGTCCGTGGCGTACACGGTGTAACTATTCTGAGTTTCATTTATCAACTTTCATGCTATGTGACTCCGTTTTCGAGCGGAAATTTGTATACATTAGACACAAGATCTCTCATTAAATTCACTAGGCACACTTTAAGACGCACCGGTGCAAAACAAGCCCCAAAAAAAACAACATTGTACAGACAGACACCGCTTTGTCACGGCCGAGGTAATTTTTGTCCTTTGCTTAAGTGTGATCAAAGCTTTACATTTAAACGAAGGGTATTGATGGCTAGGTCCCATGGCTTTTAAATTGGAAGAAAACGGCGAGAAACCTTCCGCCGTCCATTTGACGCAGCAAGGACTTAGGTTGTTACAATAATGACGATTTTTTCCAGCTTCAGGGCTGGCAACTAACAAGCTCCGTGTGAAAGGCGCTTATAGGCCCACATGGATCAGAACTGGTCACTTGTGTCACATCAAATCTTCTTCCTCTGTAAGCATTTTGCTTTAATGCCGATAAAAATATACGGCTGAAAGGTGATGTTTCCTAACGCGCCTAGTCTGTGTACTTTTAAGAATACTGGTGAAAAAAATGAAGATTACCAGAAAAATGCTAAATCCACTAATTTAAAAGCAAATACTTAAATGCTAACTAGTGGTTGATTTTTAGTAGTGGTGAATACTAAAGGGCGCTGCTATAACAGCGTCAGTGGTTAAAATAATGGTTCGCTATGTTTTGGTGCATTATTGTAGTGTTATTCTTTTTAGCAAAAAAATCTCTGTTGACAAGTAAATGAAGTAAAACTATAAAAAAATAACAATTTAAACCAAAAACTATATTGCTAAGCTGTATTTACTATTGGTGTACAGTCGCGGTATGAAAATGTTCGTCACCTTAGAGTCGGTTTTCGCTTGCACCAGTGCCTTGATCATAAACACATTTTGACATAATTTGTGACGTTAACTTATCGGTGTATTCTGTCTATTCAGTTTCAAAAGGTATTATTTGATCGTGATACGTTGAACAAATCAAGTTGAACTTTTTCATTCCGCCACTATACACAGAGCTGGCGCGGGCTCCATAGATTCATGAAACATCTCCTTTCACACAGTGTCGTCTAGACTCAAACTTAGCAAAGTGTGTTCTATGGGAATTAGACAATACATAAAACACCTCATAACACTTAGACATAAAACCTACATCTAAGTCAATCTCAAAAATGTTTGTCCTTGGTAGGAATCAAAGCCACAACCTACACAGAAACCGAGTTACCTACTACCAACTAAGCTACTTTCACAGTAGTTAAATAAAACTGAAATTGCTGGTTAAAAGTAGATAACACGGAGCATAAGTTTCATGAATAAATGCAGCATCGCTTTGTTCTCTAACTACCCCCTGAACACCCCACGAACACTCCAGTATAATGCACATTTCGGATTCTAACGTATTTTTTTTTGGCCGTTCGCCAGTTTGCGACATGTTATTATGTTTATAAAGTTGTTGGGGAAAAGAAACTGGAGACGCTGTTTTGTTTTGAGCGGCTGTGACGCGCGATTTTCTATGCGACAAATGATGCTTTGCGTATAAACAAATTATGAACAGAGAAACCTAACGAAGCAAGCTGTAAGTGTCTTGCCTATTATAGTTTTGTAGGTTTGGTCGCGTGGAACTGACACCTAGATCCACCTAGCCTTATGACGATTCAAAGTGATCTTTGCTATAACTTAGGTACTTTGGTGAACCTTTACTTTGAATTTGATTTACTCAAAAAAGCCAATAAAAAATGAAGTATGCGAGCCACTTTTTCTTACATGACGATCAAATTGTACCATGCTTCTTGCAAAAAATATTTAATTTCATTTCATTTCAAATGCGTGTTTATTAAGAATATATACAGGGTTATTCATTATTAGCTGCAAATACTCAGGAATTAGGTTCAACAAATAAAATAAAAAATATATATGCAATTATTTTTTTTTAATTTTGATTTAAGTTTTTTTATCAAAATTTTATTTTTATTAATTTCTTTACGGCTATTGCATAATGATTGCCATGGAGAACAGGACGATAACCCACCCAGGCGGTGACTGAACGCAGAGTATCGCTCACGGCGCGCGGTTGCGGATCAAAGGTCAAAATAGGTCAGGCGCCAATGATTCCTTTATCGATTTTCTCGGGATTTTCATAACAAAACTTAAAAAAAATCATTTCATAAATATTTTTTATTTTATTTGTTGAACCTAATTCCTGAGTATTTGCAGCTAATAATGAATAACCCTGTATAAGACTGAAAAGCATTATGATAAGGAGAAGTTCGTAGTGAAAGAAGACAGAGAAAAAGTTTGGGCATGTAGAAAGGATGGGTGAAATGGGAAGACTTCGCTTTCGTAACATACTTGCCAAATCTCACAAATATTTATTCTCGATTGGGATCGAACCCGCACCAAAGACATACTTTGCAAACTTTTTGTGTTACGTTTGATAGCGTGTCGCGTTGTCGCTGTTCTCGAAACGTCTTCACTCATCCAAGTGCGTTCAAAACTTATCTATGTAAATTGTGTTGTTGGACGGGGCCCAAACAGCTTGTTTTGACATGCGTTCAAGAGCCGATAGCACATTGAAGTTATTCAGTGTTTTTGTATGCAGATAATATAACAAACTATCTACATTATAATGCCTGGCAATTCTCAATCTATAACAATATATACGTACCTACTACTGTCTATAAACCTCGGCCTACCTCCATGTTGCTTTATCCTATACGCAGGGTCCATGTGATACTGACTTACACCTAAGAACTATGTATGTACCTAAACTAAACCATGTGTATGCAATAAATATATTGAGTATTGAGTATTTAATTTTTGAAACTACGGTATATTTTTTTTGTTATTTTTTAATTGGATTCAAAGACATATTAAACAGTACCTAGTGACGAAACCATACGTGGATACACTGGAAATCCCATTCGGTTAATAACTTTTGAGCCATTATACAATTTTTGTGATATTTCAGCGTAGGTTTAATAGAAACCATAAGTTAATAAAACTTGAAGTTCTTCAGGCTCAACAAAAATACATCGTAAAAATACAGAATGCATTATTTCAAATTGAAATCTTCCTCCGTTACATTTTATAAATTGAAAATTCTCATAAATACGAAACCTCTCCGTTACGGCGTAGCACAGAGCTACGACGCTACGCTACGAGCTACAGCGTCGCGTGCACATGTCTACTACATCTCGGAATGCACGAAATGCACGTACTAGCATTTTATTTCAAAAGGCACTTTATATTAGGAGTAACTCATGTTCAACTACTTGTCTTAAAGATTTATTTATAAGCTAGCTGTTGCTTGCTGTTTTCCTCACTCCATCGGACGATTGAATTTAGGCTTTGTTTTTTTCCCCTTTTCCATAGTCGATCCCTCATTGTTGAGGATCCTGACTCCTTCCTATTTTGTGGTCAATATCTTTCCATTTGGAGTGGTCGGTGTCTTGATGGAGCGCCTGATACATCGGCATTTCTACCTGCTCATATATCTGGTCCGACCAGTGTTTGGGGCGTCGGCCTCTGGGTGTTTTTTTTAAGTTGACAGAAATTCTCAGCCGATAATCATGATGAAGTATTTTTCACTAAAACGAGGTAGGTACTTGCCAAGAGTTGATATGGATGGAATTGAAATTAATGTATTAACAAAATGCAAACAAAATATATGTATTAACAAACATCTCAAGAGGCTCTCGCTGGATGGTTGGCTCAAGGGTCAGATGCAAAAGGCGGTGATTCTGGACACGGCACGCATTGTCCGGAGGTTCCTCACTCTGCAGCCTTGACTACCGGTAGCTCGGGCCTAGCCCCGCTTTTGTTGTTGTTTTTCTGTTGATTTGTTATATTATGTTAGTCTATTGAAATAATATTTCATTGCTAATTTATATAATAATACTAGCTGCATGTCCCGGCTTCGCACGGGTGGACATTTATTTTTTAAACACATAAATATAGCCTATGTTACTCATGGTGAACCTACGTCCAGCAGTGGACTGATATCAATTGATGATGATGATGAAAGAACATTCTATAACGTTTAGGAGCACTATTTTCTAGAACATTTTGTCCAAATCTAGAATTCAGAACCGATTGCATGGGTATATTTCAGTATTCTAGATAATTCTGGATTACTAACGTTTGGGTGGGAGCATTCCGGATGCTAACCGACTTTAAATTTGATTATTCCAGATCTGTTCTCGTCAAAGTCGAGAATTTTCTGAAAAATCCCTAAGCGATAGAAAGGGATAGACATATATGAGTCCCTAGGTGATAGAAAGGGATAGACATAGATTTCGAAACTTTTGCTCCTTATAAATTAATAACACCTAAATATTGAATATCATCATCATCATCATTATCAGCCTGAAGAAGTCCACTGCTGGACATAGGCCTCCCCTACTCGTTTCCAGGAAGAACGATTCTGAGCCCTTTCCATCCATCGACTTCCCGCGATCTTAACAATGTCGTCGGTCCATCTGGTGGGTGGGCGCCCAACGCTTCGTCTTCCGGTTCGTGGTCGCCATTCGAGAACCTTTATTCCCCAACGGTTGTCGGTTCTTCGAGCTATATGGCCTGCCCATTGCCACTTCAACTTACTAACTCTACGAGCTATGTCGGTGACCTTGGTTCTTCTACGGATATCCTCATTTCTGATTCTATCACGTAGTGAAACTCCCAGCATAGCTCTCTCCATAGCTCGTTGCGCGACTTTGAGCTTGTGCACGAGGCCTATAGTTAGCGACCACGTCTCAGTTCCGTATGTCATCACTGGCAACACGCACTGATTAAAGACTTTTGTCTTGAGGCTCTGTGGTATCTGCGACGAGAAGATGTGACGCAGTTTCCCGAACGCTGCCCATCCGAGTTGGATTCGTTGGCTGACCTCTTTGTCGAAGTTGGCTCTACCTAATTGGATCGTTTGACCCAAATAAACATAGTGGTCCACAACTTCGATGATATCGCTCCCAACATGTACCGGCGCGGGTGTGACATGAGCATTAGACATGATTTTTGTCTTGCTCATGTTCATGTTGAGACCCACCTGTTGGGAGACAATATTGAGGTCTCTGAGCATTGTGCCTAAGTCTTCCAGTGACTCCGCCATTATGACTATGTCGTCGGCAAATCGAAGGTGAGTGATGAATTCGCCGTTAATGTTGATGCCATAGTGCCGAGGTGAACAGTTTCGGAGATATTACATCTCCCTGTCTCACCCCTTTTTGCATGTGGATTGGATTTGTACTCTGGTCCTGAAGTCGAATAGACATTGTGGCATTCCTGTAGAGACATTTCAACACTTCGATATACCGATAGTCAATTTGACACCGCTGGAGCGACTGTAGCACTGCCCAGGTTTCGACTGAATCGAAGGCTTTCTCATAGTCCACAAACGCTAAGCAAAGTGGCCGATTATACTCCTCGGTCTTCTGTATAATCTGCCGTAGCGTGTGGATGTGGTCTATGGTACTGAAGCCTTTCCGGAACCCGGCTTGTTCGGGAGGCTGAAAGTCGTCGAACCTACGAGCGAGACGATTAGTAACTACTCTCGAAAACAGCTTATAGACGTGGCTAAGCAAGGAGATCGGCCTATAATTTTTCAAGAGAATTTGAATATAAACTATCCTATATTTTAAGTCCGACCATATTAAAGGCAGTTGCAAAATTTTACCGAAATCCGTTCAGTAGTTTCGGAGTTTATCGCGTTCCAAATTGTGACACGAAAGATTTATATATATAGATTATTGTATTTGAATTGCGGCGTATTACTTTTGAAAGATCTTCATAAACCCATGTTTGTGTATAATTTCGATCAACAATAACGCAGATTCATTGTACATATAGGCTCGGGCCTAGCCCCGCTTTTGTTGTTGTTTTTCTGTTGATTTGTTATATTATGTGTTAGTCTATTGAAATAATATTTCATTGCTAAATTATATAATAATATTATTGTATTTGAATTGCGGCGTATTACTTTTGAAAGATCTTCATAAACCCATGTTTGTGTGTAATTTCGATCAACAATAACGCAGATTCATTGTACATATTTCCTCGTCATAGCATCATAATCCGCCCATAGAGGATGCGAGGCTTTCGCGGAGTAGCGAACATACTTTACAGGATCAAGGATATAATCTATGTTTATCATATCCCCCTTATTTATGGAGGATACATAAATAACGGATTTGGGGCTTGTGCTTGTTATTATCCGACTAATCACGAGAACAAAATTAATAAAGTACTAAGATAATACTATAGACGAATTCAATGAAGAGTTTTTGTAAACGTGTTTCGTGGTCTAGTGATCCCCCCCCCCCCCCCCCCCCCCCCCCTTCCACATAAGTATCCTTATGGTGGGTGTTTCGATAGGTGATGAGTATGGATGTGGATAGATAAGTGAGCAGAGGTAGACCAAAGAAAACATGGATGAACTGTGTGAAAGACGACATGGATAAGAAGAGAGAACGCAGTAATTTGTTTTTTTTTTCTGGATTAGTCCCCTAAAAAAATCATTAAAATCGATTAGGCAGTTTGGCCATGAAGTGGGTTTCGTAAGGCCTGCGCACACCTATGCCGCTGGCGAACGCGATCAGTAAAACGCTGTCAAATTTGACAGCGACATTTGACAGCTTTTCACTGATCGCTACCGCCAGCGAACTAGGTGTGCGCAGGCCTTTAGTGTTTTCATGTTTAATCCATACTTAAAAAATCTTTGAAAAGAATAGAAAATAAATAACTAACATAAAACTCAGTAATTTATTCTAAATACAGTAAAATTAACATTTTGCTTTAAATGAAGAACCTTCTTTCTTCATCGGTAATAAATAACATTTGAAGGTGAACGTGATCCGATGTTAATAACTCCGTCCTAGACATTATTGGAATAAACGACAAATACTTTACTAGGCATTCAATCACGAAGGCTTCTCAATTGTTATCCAGTTTTTTTATAAATCCGTCCTATGCGAGTCAATGTTTTCACAGACGAAGGTATAAAACAGTCCTCCTCAAGGTCGTCTGAAAGAAATTATTTTTATCGATACCTACGCCGATTGAATTCTTTACAATTTGTTTTTTTGAGTAGAAAAAACATTGTTTTAAACAAAGAAACTTTAAATTAAACAAATATTTACAGAATGTACAAAATACACAAGAAACAGTTGAGATATCTGAAGAACGTTCCAAACGATCTAGAGATAGCTCTGATCCAAATCAGTACCGTTATTTTATTGTTTTTTCTTTCATGTACCTTGTGTGGAAGACATAGTTATGTTTTATAAGTGTACAATTTTTGTAAGTCCAACCTACTAATCTTCTAGTCTGGTCTTTTTAGGGTTCCGTAGCCAAATGGCAAAAACGGAACCCTTATAGATTCGTCATGTCTGTCTGTCTGTCTGTCTGTCTGTCCGTCCGTATGTCACAGCCATTTTTCTCCGAAACCGTAAGAGCTAGACTGATGAAACTTGGCGAGTAGATGTATTCTGTGAACCGCATTAAGATTTTTACACAAAAATAGAAAAAAAACTATAAATTTTGGGGGTCCCCATACTAGAAACTGAAACTCAAAAAGTTTTTTTTCATCGAACCCATACGTGTGGGGTATCTATAAATAGGTCTTCAAAAATGATGTTGAGGTTTCTAATATCGTTTTTTTCTAAACTGAATAGTTTGCGCGAGAGACACTTCCAAAGTGGAAAAAAGTTGGTCCCCCCCCCTCTAACTTCTAAAATAATAGAATGATAAATCTTAAAAAAATATATGATGTACATTACTATGTAATCTTTCAACGATATTTGGTTTGAACGATATCTAGTCTAGTTTTTTTTTTATACGTCATAAATCGTAAACCGCAATGTACCTTTCGACGAACTACTAGAACTTCTATATTAAATTACTTACTGCTACGGAATCCTTCATGGGCGAGTCCGACTCGCACTTGGCCGCTTTTTTAGTTCCCAAATAAAAGTTTTGCTAAGTTTATGGTTAGAAAGCTCTGACTGAAAATATCCAAGAATATTTAATTTTATTGTGTTGCGGACCACAAACCAGTTTTTTAGCATTGAGCACTCATTCAAAGTGTAGTCCTGTAATGACCAGGCCCCAGGCTAGTCTAGATACGTCCTCTAATGAGCCATCTACACGCCCTAGAAAGGCTTTTGTCCCGTTTTCTCGGTTTTTTCTCCAGTAATTACTACGTTTTGTTAAGCAGAGGTTTTTGCTTGTTTTTTAAATTGTATGTGCGAGGTTATAATACTTATTTTGCATTTCGTTTTTACTGTAATGACTTTTTTCTTGAACATTAGCTGGAAGCCGCGCCGCGGCCAGTGGAGCTTTGTTTGCGTTATAAGCTCAATAACGAGTAAACCTATAGAAAAATCAAGGTTACAACTATGGGAATTTACAATTGATTACAGACAATACAAATTTCAGCTAGGGAATAAAGGTTCTCGAATAGCGACTACAAACCGCAAGACGAAACGTAGGCACCCATCAGATAAACCGACGGCATTATTAAGATTGCGGGAAGTCGGTGGAAGGCAAGAGCTCAGAATAATTCTTCCTGGAAAAGTTTAGCGGAGGCATATGTCCAGCAGTGGACTTCTTCAGGCTAATGATGATGCTGATGACAGACAATACAGGGATTAATGAAAGAAGAATCCACGCAGCGGAGATGCGAAAGTGGATGTGTGGAGTGACGAGAATGGATAAGACAAAGAATGAGTATATCAAGGGCAGTTTGAAAGTGGCGCCAGTGATTGAAAAGATGACGATTACCAATTTAGCGTGGTGTCATGTCATGCAAGGGGAAGAATATCATGAAACAGTAAGAGTGCTAGGTATTAATGATAATGGATACAGAAGTAGCGGTAGGCCAAAGAAAAGATTGTGATGTGAAAGGTGACATGGGTAAGAAAGGAGTGACTGCTGAAATTACGTCTAAAAGAGAAGGCGTGGAGAAAAGAAAAAAACCTGTTGTGCCGAACTCACATGAAGTGGGATAAGAACAAAAATAATAGTGACATCGTCTTAAAAAAAAATCTGGCGACAAGATTACAAACACTCGACATAAAAAGCAATTTAACAAGCACATTACAAAGAAAGAGATTAAGTAAAGAAACACGAATAAATGAATATTCAGAATAAGTAATACGCTCTCAAAGATCACGTTCTCAGAACTTCCAAGTTACATAAACGTAGAACCACTTTCCTTAAAACAATTAGCGAGACAAACGAGCGTCTTGTTATTATGAGACATGTACAGTGGCATTAGAAC
The DNA here is from genome assembly GCA_947578465.1 of Thera obeliscata. Lineage (NCBI taxonomy): Eukaryota > Metazoa > Arthropoda > Insecta > Lepidoptera > Geometridae > Thera > Thera obeliscata. The sequence goes on along the minus strand of OX387918.1, from coordinate 11,333,881 downwards.
AATTAGTAAATTACAAGTTAGTTTTGCAGCAGTGCAATGGACATTTTCAGGACAAATTCTGAAAAACTAGTGAGGTTACCAACTGATTTCATGATCTATAAGTTTTAAAAAGCAAACTGTAAGCAAACACAAGCTCTGTCTCTGGCTCTGGTTTTGAGTTTGTGTAAGTGCTGACTAAATAAATCCTACGTCGAAACGTCACACACACAGTATACACTGGTTAGAACTCACACAGACTTAAAACCAAAGCCAGAGACAGAGTCAAACAGAGCTTGTGGTGAGGTAGGCCAACTGTATAACATAACACCTAGTTGTGAAAATAAATTTAATTAATTAATTCATTTATTTATTGCTTACATATACATAAAATAAATAGCGTTCGTTCTTAAAAAAACTTAGGTTAGTATGCACCCTGTTGGGCACTGCAATGTCATAGTAGGTTTATAATACAACTAGCGGCCTGTCCCGGCTTCGCACGGGTGGACCTTTATTTTTTAAACAAATAGCCTCAGGGTTGTTTGCCAATGTAGTTTTTGAGTTTATATTCATTATAAACATGCAAAAATACACACTTATCCTCTTTATAATATGAGTATAGATAAACAGTTAACAAAATTATAGATACCTAGTATAAGTTAGTCATTAGTCAAAAGGAATGTCAAGATAGGAATGTAAATAACATTTTAGTGCAGGTGACTGTACCGTCAAATAAAAATCATTTGTCATGTCACCTTCCACACCTTTATGGAACTCTGTAAGCATCAGCGGATCGTATAACAGGCTGAGCGACCCCAATTGAAAGGAATCTGCCAGCCTTCGGGAAAATGATGATTTTGACAAGTGGATTGTCCCAATTGTGTCCCATAAGGGCCTTGTTGAATAAGTTTACGGGTTTCCGAGGAAAATAGTTCGATAAAATCAGAATTATTACTAACAATGGTATAAAAAAGGAGTGCTTTGTGTGAAAGTTTTAATTGAATAATGTCCCATCACCATCGAATCAGCCATCAAAAAAATATATTTAAATGTTAGACAATTCTAACACAGTCAATACTGGCCTCTCAGTTGGTAGTAGCTCTGCCTTCTGCGCCGTAGTTTGTGGGTTCGATCCCCACCGAGAAATATTTGTGTGGCAAACACAGATGTTTGTTCTCTGTCTGGGTGTTAAATTATATCCTAAGTATGTATTGACAATAAAAAAATATAAGTATTATATCAGCTATTTGGTTCCCATAGTATAAGCTTTGCTTAGTTTGGGGCTTGATAGTGTTGAGTGTATTGCCTAGAATATTTATTTAATATAATATATATTTTTATAAATATCTGTTACTAAGAATACAATATAACACCCGGACCAATTCAAACTCAAAACTCTTAATTCATTTGCCTTACAAAGATCACTTTGAAACGTCTTAAAGCTAGGTGAGTCTAGGTGCCAGTTCCACGCGACCAAGCCTAGAAGAACAGGCAACAAACTACGGCTCAGTTCCTACCGTTTTTTATAAGATCCTTTTACAAATCAAAAATAATCTAAAATAATAGCATTGAAGTTCCAGCGTGGTGCCACTTCACTTAGTCAGACGTATAGCCTACCACGCAAATATTTTGTACGTTTTCCAGCTCAGAAGGTAGAGCTACTATATCAACTGAGCTATGAGGGCTGTCAACAAAAGGGTCATGGGTTCAACAAAAACCCCAGCCTTGTGTTCCCACGGGCAAATTAGACCCAAATACTAAGTTGTAAGGGCTGATCTGATAGGGTTGTTCGTGCAAACTTTTTTATGGGCTGTAATTTAAGTAATATTGCGGTCGTATTATTGTCGTTTTCAACGTTTATTTGCTAAGTAATTCTGTTTGTGCTTTTTTCAAATAACAGCAGCCTATTAGAAGTCCTGTGCAAAGAAGTATATAAAAGATATAGAAATATAAAAGGAGGAGGATTTGTTGAATGTTTTAAGTAGACACTCAGTATTAGGTGGGCCCTAAGTTTATTTATTTATGCTCTAACGTCAAATACATCTTCGCTTACCATCAGGCGAAATTTTAGTCAAAGAGCGGTCTTTTGACGTGACAACGTCTTATAATTCGATAGAGCCGGCTGCACACACGAAAAAACATGACTCATGCGCCGTTACCTCGCTCTGAGGCGTTCCATTTAAGGGTTGAAGTGCAAGCGAGAACGCGGAACGAGCGACAAAGAGACACGCACGGCCTCCGCGTTCGGCAGCGTTCGACATCTGTCTCTCTCCTACTTGAGTGAGCGATGCGTCCGCGTGGACAGCTGTATGACGTTGTCACGTTCAACTATCATCAGTAAACCAACTTTACGGACAACCGTTATTTTTTTGTAAAAATAAACTCAAGGTTTCCTTACATAAAACTAAGTACGTTTTTTCACGATATTTACAAAACAATAAAGGCTTGTTTACTGAATCTCGTTATAAAAACCTTCGAATAAGAGTTTGGGCAAGGCCTCACGCAATATCCGCCCTTCGTACTAGCCAATTACAATAATTTCGTAAAAATGTCGCGTGTCTGACGTTATTGATGGAAGCGATAGGTGTAAAAAGCCTACTCACAGGCTATTGATTTTCTAAAATAGGGCGAAAAGTAGGTTGTTACTATAACAAATAAATATTTGAATATAACCAACCATTTCTTTCTTTAGACTTATAGCTGTTAGGATGGTATACGTGCTTTGGCAGGCCTATAATGGAGACTATAGTGTGTTTTGTGATTCTAAGGCACGGAAAACATCCTTACTAAAACCTCCTTTTGGTGCTCAATATCTTAATCTATCAGGATATCTAAGGGGGTAGACAGAGGCAAGTAAAAAGCAAAATAATAATAACAGTAAACTTAACAGACATAAAAGTAAGGAATAGGTCCAAGGAGATATCTACCGTGCCTGAATACCTAAAACTTATTTTAATTACTAAACGGCCGCAAATTTCCGGAGCTCTTTATGTGTGGCTCGTCCGGGTGCGTACTATCACCATGCTTATTTCTGCCTTGAAGCAGCATTGCTGTGTTTCAGCTTGAAGGGTGTGGGTGCCGGTGGAATTACTGAACATTTGTATGCCTCAAGTTGATGTACGCAGGGCAGTGCATCGTAACGCACGTTCTTGACCAGCGTGTCCTACGAGGCAATGCTTTTCTATAGGCAATAGTTACCACTTAACATCAGGTGGGCTATAAACTCGTTCCATCAGCTAGTAGTATAAAAAAAGTCTGATGGTATTTCCGGAACGTTACAAACAAGTCAATTCCCGAGTGGTCTAATCTTGCGAACAAAAAACAAAGATCAGTCCCGAGGGGCGGCGTAAAATGAAGGCTTGCCGGGCTCGCTCTTAACCTGACCCAAATATAGACTTTTAGAATAAAACTGTGCATGGTTCTGCACGTAGTTGCTAATAGTATCCTAGAGGTTACATACGTTTTTTTTACATCATTTCTATCAGCTTATAGAAGAAACCTGCTGTGTTCTTTAGTTATCACTTCGTGATCACAGAGTCAAAGACTTCTTCCATTACAGTATTAGTATTATGTAAGTACGAGCCTTTTGCATCCACGATATAATGTATAAATTAAATGCAAATGTTTATACGATCTTTATAATGTCGTATGTCCATCGGGGGGGCTTCCTACAGATTTTCTTCACATTAAATTATAATTTAATAATTCAATACGATAGTTTTGTTAATAATACAACTTTTGAAAATAGTTATAAACATAATAATATTAATTATTTAATATTTAAATAATGTAGGTACATGATGATCTAACTAAAAATATCAATCGAATTAAAAATAAAAATTTGAGATAACGTCTGAGAAAATTATTATATTCTCAAAACTATGACATCATATAATATATTATATTTGTAGGCCTGTTAGCATGTATTTATAAATTTGATTCTAGTACATAAGCTGCCAAACCTGTTAGCAAATTGTACGGAACTCTGTAGGTCTGATTCGCAAATGGCCGGATTTATTTAAGGCTTTTTAGCTTCTCGTCGCATCGGACGCCAATTTCAAATGAGACGTCGTTTCAATTGAATGAATCCAAATCGGATTTGAACGAATTCTAAATTCAGTTCTGCTTAGGTTCAACGCTGAAGCACTGGCAAAACACAGAGGTATTTTTAGATTTTTAAATAAATCTAAAGCAACTTAATTGTCAAGTGAAAAAAAAAGAAAGAAAATACATTTATTTGACATAATATAGGTACATAGGTGTAGACGTTCACAACATTTAGCAGTAATAAAAATAATTATGCCAAATAGGCCCCGACTTAGCTTTTTGCTGCCTGACAAGGTATTATCTACCATGCCAAGCAGTGCTAGTTTTCAGGCAGAGCCTTTACGAAGAGGTGACGTCACACGAAAAAAAAAAAAAAAACGGAAGTCTGTCAAAGGACAATACATAAATTGTGTATTTAATTATTTAGTGATGTAATTATGCTCGCGTCAGGGCCCAGGGCATAGACAATTGGGCATCTATGAGACAAATTGGAAGAACATTGCAATACACAGAGATGAAAGGATGGACTTGAAGGATACTTTTGCCTAGATGATAAGGTTAACTTAAAAAAAAATTAAACTTGAAGTTACATTTTACAGTAGGTATGCATGAAGCTTTGTGTGCCGGGCTTGGTTTAGAACCCGCCCATTCGACCGCCATATTGGAGTGTAATGACAAAACAAATAGGCCATATGAAATGTAATGTGTTGCGCGCCGTTTGCTTCCTACAGGGGCTTGTGAGGCCAGGGGCCACCATGTCTTATTGTGGTTCTATTTAAGACCATAACTGACCAGTTTGACAAATTTTATGACTACTTTTATTATTATTATGACTGCTGTTGTGATACGGTCGATATTCTATGAAAAATTTAGAAAAACTTGAAGTAAAAACTGATGAAGTCGAAACACTGGTGGTCTGGTGGTCTTGCCTTCCTATCCTACGGTCACGGGTTTGATCCCGGTTATGTACAGTCGCGGTATGAAAATGTTCGTCACCTTAGAGTCGGTTTTCGCTTGCACCAGTGCCTTGATCATGAACACATTTTGACATAATTTGTGACGTTAACTTCTCGGTGTATTCTGTCTATTTAGTTTCAAAAGGTAGTATGTGATCGTGATACGTTGAACAAATCAAGTTGAAAATCGACGAACATTTTCATTCCGACACTATACCCAAGGATTTTCAGTTCGAAAAATGTATGTACACAATGCTAGCGCTTTCAAACGGTGAAGGAAAACATCATGAGGAAACCCGTGGCTTAGTCAGCTCCGCACGTATTGACCATGTCTTTCCTGTGGATTAGGCCGACTAAGTTGTCAGGATGGTATAAGTGCTGGGCAAGCCTATTCCATCTTTAATCCTGTCCCAGGCGCAATAGCGTCCCGTAAGTGGAGGTATGAATAAACACCAGTTGCCCCTGACGCTACATAAATCATCTACATTAGATGCAAAGGTCTGTTTACTTTTTTTTAGAAGTAGTCGTCATCATCATCAGCCTGAAGAAGTTCGCTGGACATAGGCATCCCCTTCACATTTTCAGGGAAAACGATTCTAAGCCCTTATCCATCCACCGACTTCCTGCGATCTTAACAATGTCATCGGTCCATCTGGTGGGTGGGTGCCGTAGGTTTCGTCTACCAAGTCGTGGAAGTAGTGGAGTTCGTGTTAGAAGTAGTAGAATTTTGGTGCTTGAAATGGTGCTATAGTGAACACGCCACTGCGTTTTCACTAAATGCTTTAAAACATAATATTCAATATTTTATTCATGCATTTTGCTCAGAATATCCCGAAATGGTTTCCCTTACAAATTGGTTCAATGGAAAAATTGAATTTTTAACTAAATGAAGTTTGCAATGCATTCGGTATTACTAACATTGAACAATACGTTTGGATGTTTGAGTATTTGTTCGATTCCGCAGCAGTGAAGCCTAAGCGTTCTGCGATGGCGATTACTAAAACGTTATTAAATATGACAGCGTTTCACTGGCCGTCATCGCAGAACGCTTAGATGTGCGCTAGGCACCCATAGTCATGTTGATGGACTCAGGAAAGTGCATCGTAGGGCGTCGTAGGGCAAATAATAATCCTTATTAATATTATAAATGCGTTTGTAACTCTGTCTGTCTGTCTGTCTTCCTGTCTGGCTTTCACGCCAAAACTACTGAACCGATTGAAATGAAATTTGGTACACAGATAGTTGAGGGCCTGGGGAAGGACATAGGCTACTTTTTATTACGAAAAAAAGGTTGTAAGAGGTTGAAAATAGGGGTTGAAAGTTGTATGGAAGTATCGTCATTTTTAGAGCTAGAAACTTAAAACTTATTTTTTAGCCTGTTGATTTGATATAAAAATATATGACATTCAAAGTTTGTGCTGGGGGGGTAGAGGGAGGGGAGTACAGGAGGGAGTGTGGAGGGGAGTACAGGGGGGAGTGGGAGGGGAGTGTGGAGGGGAGGTGCGGGGGGAGTGTGGAGGGGAGTACAGGGGGAGTGTGGAGGGGAGTACAGGGGGGAGTGTGGAGGGGAGGTGCAAGGGGGGATGCGGGGGGAGTGTGGAGGGTGGGTGCGGGGGGAGTGTGGAGGGGAGTACAGGGGGGAGTGTGGAGGGGAGGTGCGAGGGGGGATGCGGGGTGAGTACAGGCGGAGTGTGGAGGGGAGGTGCGGGGGGAGTGTGGAGGGGAGTACAGGGGGGAGTGTGGAGGGGAGGTGCGAGGGGGGATGCGAGGGGGGGGGGGCGGAGGGGGAGTACAGGGGGATTGTAGAGGGGAGTCTGGGGGGAGTGCGGGGGGAATGTGGGGAGGTGTTGAGGAGAGTGGGGGGAGTGTGGGGGGAGTTCGGAGAGGAATGCGGGGGGGATGAAAGTGTGGCGTAGTACGACGCAGACGCCCGCCCGTCTGCCCTCTTACTAAACTTAGACATATAAGTGCAGACGACTGTGTCACGTGCACGCGAATATGACGTTGTTATTTAATTACTGTTTTCTTCCGCTGCAAATTAAAAATGCTACCCATAGACACTATACCACGTGGACGAGGTCGCGGGCACAGCTAGTAATAATAATAAATCTGCAGTGGGCTGTACTAATCACAGGTAGAACTGTAAACCTACCACAAGCTATGTCTGGCTCTGGCTCTGATTCTGGTTTTGAGTCTGCGTGAGTGTTGACTAAATAAATCCTACGTCGAAACGTCACACACACAGTATAATACACTGGTGCACTCAAACAGACTCAAACCCAGAGCCAGAGACAGAGCCAGACAGAGCTTGTGGTAGGCCTATTGAATTTGAAATTGATAAGAAAGCTTCTGCTAAAATAAAGTTATATTAACAGTTTAAAACTATATTTAAATTCAAAAGTTTGATTTTACATTTTGTAAAGCCTCACCTCACCAGTCACGTAGGCCTTCTACGAGTACAACGGCAAGATGCTAAAGCCCTCGTTGTCGTTATTTTCCAATGCAATCTAGACCTTATAGCCTTAGGAATAAGGAGACGAATACGAAATTGGTTTTGAACTAATAAAATTCTGCGCTCGGACGAAAACTTAAATTAGATTCTGTATTGCCTGTCGCATTCGATTTGGGAGAGAGTTTATTTCTGCATGTATTTGATGCATTGGATAGGCAATAAGATTGTAGCTAGATCATTTTTTTAACTACGACTGGCCTCTCAGCTCAATTGGTAGCTCTGCCTTCTGCGCTGTAGGTCGTGGGTTCGATCCCCACCGAGAACAAATATTTGTGTGGTGAAGTTTGTTCTCTGTCTGGGTGTTATATTGTATTCTAAGTATGCATTTAAAAAAAAAAGGTATTTAAGTATTATATCAGCTATCTGGTTCCCATAGTACAAGCTCTGCTTAATTTAGGGCTAGATAGTGTTGTGTGATTGTCCAGAATATTTATTTATTTATTTAAGGCCAAGATAAGACTTTCAGAAACCTTACGCACTTCTCCAGTATGGATGTATCTTTTTGTATCATTCTTCTTTTATCTTGTATCTTTCATTCTTTTTTCTGCGGTGGTGATCAGTAAAACATTGTCAATGACAGCGATTTCACTGATCGCCACCGCAGAACACTTAGATGTGCGCAAGGCTCTAGTGTCCTTGTTTTCTACTGATTTACTCAATCTGTATCTATACTAATATTATAAAAAGCAGCCAAGTGCGAGTCGGACTCGCCCATGAAGGGTTCCGTAGCACGACGAACTACAAGAACCTTTATATATGTTACTTGATGTAACATAATAAGGTTCTTGTAGTTCGTCGAAAGGTAAATTGCGGTTTACGGTTTATGACGTATAAAAAAAAAACTACTATCTAGATCTCGTTCAAACCAAATATAGTTGGAAGTTTACATAGTAATGTACAACATATATTTTTTTTAGTATTATCATTCACTTACTTTAGAAGTTAGAGGGGGGGGACCAACTTTTTTCCACTTTGGAAGTGTCTCTCGCGCAAATTATTCAGTTTAGAAAAAAACGATATTAGAAACCTCAACATCATTTTTGAAGAACTATTCATAAATACCCCACACGTATGGGTTCAATGAAAAAAAAAATTTTGAGTTTCAGTTTCAAGTATGGGGACCCCCAAAATTTATAGTTTATTTTTTATTTTTATGTAAAAATCTTAATGCGGTTCACAGAATACATCTACTCGCCAAGTTTCATCAGTCTAGCTTTAACGGTTTCGGAGAAAACTGGCTGTGACATACGGACGGACAGACAGACAGACAGACAGACAGACATGACGAATCTATAAGGGTTCCGTTTTTGCCATTTGGCTACGGAACCCTAAAAAGGAAAGATTTGTATTTTTGTATGTTTGTAATGAATAAACTAAAAAAATATTCTTCAAGTGCTGATTTCAAATATTCTTTTACCATTTGAAAGCTACATTTACCCTGAGTAATAATCATGTGTTTTAAAAATTCTTAGGTGTAAGTCAGTATCACATGGACCCTGTGTATAGGGTAAAGCAATATGGAGGTAGGCCGAGGTTTAAACTTAGCTTTACTTAGGCCGAGGTTTAACTTAGCTTTACTTTGACATACCAACATAATACTTAATTATTTATTGACATTGCCCTCCAATTATTTCTTTTTTAATTTGGTTATGTACTTACCAAATTATTTTATTTCTTTTTTTGCATGCCGAGTTAAGAGGTGAAGTGTGTTAACTCAATTAGTTATAAGACCTGTGTAGTACACATTTCATTTCTAGACAGTAGTAGGTAGGTTTTTTATTAGTAATCAAATTGGGCCGTTTCTATGTACTTGTAGTTGGCATGAGCTTATATTGTGTTGTTAACAGGCAATATAGGTTATAAGGTTGTCTGGAAGAGATCGCTTTTACTGATAAGACCGCCCATTGGGTTCCACTCTGATGTTTTTCTGTATTTCTTTGTTAATTTTATGAGGTGTACAATAAAGTATTTTCTATCTAATATACTTGTTTGTTTAGACATAGTTTTAAATAATTAAAATGGCAACTCTTTTTGTTTAGAAATTCTCTTTATAGAGAATATTCGGAGGAATTTGTCATTAGCTAATGACAATTGCTTTATTGCTACTTTCCTGGAACGGGACTTTTATTGAGAAAGGGCTTTGGGGTTGTTTTAAGGGAGGTTTTCTGACTAAATATTAGGAAGTAGACGGCGAAACCAGCACGACTGATGTCTCTCAAAATAAATCTTCTTATTCATCACTTCCTCATTCATCATCATTATCAGCCTGAAGAAGTCCACTGCTGGACATAGGCCTCCCCTACTCGTTTCCAGGAAGAACGATTCTGAGCCCTTTGCATCCATCGACTTCCCGCGATCTTAACAATGTCGTCGGTCCATCTGGTGGGTGGGCGCCCAACGCTTCGTCTTCCGGTTCGTGGTCGCCATTCGAGAACCTTTATTCCCCAACGGTTGTCGGTTCATTACTTGAAATGTAGTAATTACAGAGGTTCTAATACATTTTAATTATTAGGTAGTACAACGTTGGTATTAGGGTAGCAGGACGATTAAAAATAATTATTATGATATAAAGTTGTACGATTGTACAGATATAGAACAAATCATACATGTATTTCGTCTCTGCCCTCTATCTCGAAAACGGTTCACCGTATGAAAAATGTTTTTAAGCAAAAATTGTGTAGAATTTTGTATTATACAATATTAATATTATATACAAATAGCAAAAAACCCATAGGAAATGAGATATTTACAAAAAGGTTTTTGTAAATATCTCAGGTTTTGAGACAAAACCTACATAATATGGTAAATACCTACAGGTGGAAAACAGAGTTCATTATTAAATTTTAAGATTATTAAGAGTAGATTAAGTGTAGTAAGTCGTAGTACCTTTATCATACCTACCCAAAGGATTAATATAATATAGTACATTACTTAAAGGTATATTTAATTATAATTTGAGACGTTGACTAAAATGTTTGCAAGGATGGTAGCCGGAAGCAAGGTCCGAACCGACGCCGCGCGGCCTTGGCGCTGCGCATTGCGGCGAGATTTTAATATTTTACTGGTTAGACACACGGGCCCTGGGATTCTTACCTTTGCTTTATTTTAAATCTATTGTCCTTTATAAAAGAACAGGATATTGCTTTTGAAACTATCATGGTTTTTAACACTATTTTTATGAAACAACGGGATATTTACCATGATTAAATTTTGTTGAGTTTACTTCCGATATTTCGGCACAGTTGCATGCACCGTTGTTCAACCGTGATCATGGTGCATGCAACTGTGCTGAAATATCGGAAGTAAACTCAACAAAATTTAATCATGGTAAATATCCCGTTGTTTCATAAAAATAGAACAAAATATTTTTTTTTTATTTTGGAAGAAAGAAAGAACGAAATTACATTTATTTGGCACACATTAGACGTTCACAATAGATAATGGTAGATTAAATATGCCAAATTGGCCCCGACTCAGCTTTTTGCTACCTGACGAGCACTATTAGCCGTGCACATATCTAAGCGTTCTGCGGTGGTGAAACACTGTCCTCTATGACAGCGATATTTGACAGCGTTTCACTGAACGCCACCGCAGAACGCTTAGATATGCGCAGGGGCTTAGGGCCGTATGCAGAAGTAAATTATTAGCATAGAAGTACAGATTTTTTGATACTTTTCAATGAAAAAATGTTAAAAAATCTATGCTTGCTTGAGGCTCGACTTTAGAAGAGATGGATTGATAGATACAACTTTAGTGTACACAAAGATAAATAAAATAAGGGAACAAAATAAAGTGCAACAGGCAGTCTTATCAATCAATTTCTTCCAAGCATCCTAAGTCTTGGGAGCAATCCTGTCTTATAGTTCTTAAATCGTTGGTTTAAATCCAGTCTTACGGCAGCGGGTTTTTCTTTTAGATTTTTACGCCAGTGGTCAAGTGTATTACTTGTGGTCATTTTTCAGGTTTTGTAAGTATTTTAAACCTTAAAGACTTTGCTAACCAGCAAATCTCGAAATAATTAATAGCAGTAATAGTTCAGCGGGGTTGTAAATACGATATTTTGGCAGTAATCCATTTCAAACTGTTATAATCTGATAATCCGGAGAGATAAAGTGACATTGAGAAATTCTGTGAAATTAATTATTGTTAAGACGTTGAGAGCCGTGAAACAATGTCTCACTCGCACTTCACCTTGACCTTTGACACATAAAAAGAACTGAAAATTGGGCTAGAATGCAGTTTATTTATATTTCGGAAAAATAACAATCTACGCATTACAACGTCATTTTCATTTTCTCACGTGTGTTTCGTTGTCCGACCTCAGTAGCGATGTCCTATATCCCTAAAACTGGCTATCACTGAGTTTTCGTACTTGGGTTAACTTTTAAGCAGGAAACGTGTTAGGATCAAAATAATTTCTTTGCTAAACATTATGCAATCGAATAGCACACAAAATATTTGCGCGTGATTTTAAATAAATAGTTCAGTGATTTCATATCCTTCAAAGGATCAAATTGTGTGAGCGAGAACTATGTCGACGGTTGTCTTCGCCTTAAAGACGTGAGTTTGGTTTCCACGATTATTTAGTTTCTATTAATTAATGATTTATTTGTTGTCCTTAGAGAAAACAAAATTCAGTTGCTGATTTTTAACTTCTACTTTATTAACTGTAGTTATTGTTGAAAAAGTTTTTTAATTGAAAATGTAAGATAATACAAATACAAGATTTCTATAATAATGCTAAAAGTCAGTAAAAAAGTGATAAAAATGTACTGCACGTACAGCGTATCAGACTTTCCAAACGAGTGGAGATGGGTGCAAATGCGAGTAATAAATAACTCTTGATGGAAATAACGAGTGGAATTATTTTGCTTCTGTATTTCTACTGACTAGCTGGAGATTCATGCATAGATTTCTTAGTTTTAACTTAAAATAAAATGCTTTTTATAGTATTACTAAACGAATGACACTAAATGTATGAGGAATAGAATAGAAAATTCTAACTAATAATGGAAAAACAAGTAGCAATAATTTTAAACCATAGTAATGCGCAATGGGCGTTCTTATCGCTTACGTGCAATCTCTTCCCGACAAAGTAAAGTTACAGAAAAAGTATTTCATCTCTATCGTAATCTGGAAAATGTTTATATTATTTATGTTTTTATTCTCCAACATTTGGAATAAATGGTAATAACTTTTAAAACTTATTTTTGTGAATAAATAAAATAAAAATTATAAACTCATGAATATCTTGTCTATGTTCTCGGAAGATATGAGTTCTAGATTTTTTTGCCTATTTTTCTTTTAAACTCTGTCTGTTCTTACCGCCTGTGTGTAAAATTTGCAAACAACTTGCTTTGTTTGAGCCGATTTAAGGCTCTAGCATACGAAATGCGGTGGTGTTGTACCTTATACGAAATAGGAACATAGAACAGAACTGTAGGTCTACCACAAACTCTGCCTGGCTCTGTCTCTGGCTCTGGTTTTGAGTCTGTGTGAGTGCTCACCAGTGTATTATGCTGTGTGTGTGTATGATTTATTTAGTCGTCACTCACACAGACTCAAAACCAGAGCCAGACAGAGCTTGTGGTAGGCGTACTGTACCCGAAGTCGGAGTTTGTTTTCCACATTTCATCTACCAAATGTTGTTTTCGTGTAAGCACGTGTTTCTCTCTTTTGTATGGAAAACTGATGAGACAACAACTCGTTTCGATCTACCTAATGTATTTTCTGCGTTATGTATTTTTGCTGTCTCACCATTTTTTCATACAATAGAGAGAGACAAATAGACAAAACGAAAACAACATTTCGTGGACGAAATATAAAAAAAAAAATCTTTACTGAGGACTACATAATTGTTCGTAAAAATGCTTAAGGCACTAAAACATTACGATGTATCTAGTCCTACAATCGGTGGTCTTATCGCGCGCAGCGATTTCTTCCAGACATATAGTAAATAAAGTGGGACTTGCCTCATTACGTCGGCAGAAAAAACCATCAGACCAGTAATTTTTTAAAGCAACTAGGTGATGGAAGAAGTATATGGCCCACTTGATATTAAGTGGTAACCATCGCAAACAAAGCATTTCCGTAGGTTAAGCACATCAGGAACGTGCCCAGATACAAGGAGGGAGAGAGAGAGATACAGATGTTTAGTTTCACGTGCCAGTAATTTCACCGGCACCCACCACACCCTTCAAACTGAAACACAGCAGTGGTGCTTCACGGCAGAAATAGGCATGTAGTACGCACCCGGGTGAGCCGTTCACAGAGAGTTCTACTTCTAATGTACTTATATTACTTTATAGGAGCTTAGCAGAAATAATTAAATGTGTGGGAGACATTTTTTTAGATCTCTGCTGTGTGGAAATAATGTAGGTATTATTTATTTTCAGGTACTTTTGCAGAAAAAAGCGGATTTTAAGTAAGTTTAATTTATTTTTGGTTAAATAAATTCGTTTGTAGTCTATTTACAGGAACAACGATTTTGGTTTGCGTTCCGCGAACTCGCTAAGAGTATGCGGAACGCAAACTCACGACCTTCTCTGGGTTCTTTGAATGAAATTAAATGAGGTTAACATGTAATTAGTACAAAATGTATAAGCTCCCGTGCAAGGTTGTCGTTCTCCAGAAAAGTGGGGCGACGATCTGCGAAATGTAGCTGGCAAGCACTGGAGGATAAGAGCCGAAGACCGGGCTCAGTGGCGCGTCTTGTGATGAAACTACAAACGTCTTAGGTACGGACGTGACTCTGACTATCTTATATCTTCGATCTTCGAAGATCAAAAGTACCAAGAGTTATATAATAAATGAACAAATAATAAATATCATAGACAATTCACGCAACACTATCTAGCCCCGAACTGTTTTAATTATTTATTTATTATATATCTGGGTGTTATATACAATATAACACCCAGACAGAGAACAAACATCTGTGTTCACCACACAAATATTTGTTCTCGGTGGGGATCGAGCCCACGACCTACGGCTCAGAAGGCAGAGCTACTACCAACTGAGCTGGGAGGCCAGTCATAAAGATGCATACCGAGCAAGGGTTACATTTCTGAGCCTATTTTACTACTCGACTGCCCGGAAGGAAGGTTTTTGAATTTCAAGAATTTATCAAATCTCCATAAAATCACAGTAACCTCCCCTGCAGAAGGACCCTTAGTCAAGGGTTAGACAACGCATCATTTAACACACCAGCACTCAAGTGGGTCACCCTATCCAACCAATATCTACAAAAGGTGGAATAAAAACGCGAACGCATTGGGCGACCAATAGTCGCTGCGACTATAAGCCAAATACTTCTATTTTCAAATGGTGTGATGTTCGAACGGATCAAGGTGATGGCAAAAAATGTTTGGTGAACACAGATGTTTGTTCTCTGCCTGGGTGTTGTATTCTAAGTACGAGTATGTACATAATCACAAATTGTATTTACAGAAAGATTAAATTAATTGGGAATATACAGTGTTTGCCCCTTGGCACTTGTGGCACGTGTCAGGCCTCATGTCCCAAACATTTATGAAAAAAAAAAATTACCGTCACTTACACCACACACCAACATCATAAGTTTCAAAGAATTTGGATACTCCTGTTTAAAAAAAACTATCAAAATTTTACTTCGATTACTATTTCAGTTTGGAGGTCACACTTCATGTCCGTTTATTCCCAGTAGTTCGGTTGAATAGTTCTGTTGACCGAACTACTGGGGTTTTTTCCCACTAGTTCTGTTACGAAAAAAGCACACCCTAGTACAGAACTATTGGGATATTTTAATACAAGTCGTGTAATACGTTTGAGCACTTAAAACAATTTGGACAAGAAAGGAGTGAAAGACCTGTTAGAATATTGATTACTGCGTACCTGCATGTGTAACATTGAACAGTCTATTCCATTTAATACTTGCCATTTACTTCCACCAGTATATAATATACGTAAAAACAGAACATCAATTTGTTTTTTTTTACAACAAACAAACATAATTATGGTCCACCTAATGGTAAGCGGTAACCATCGCCAATAACAAGGCTTTCCCTCGTAGGTCACGCACGTCAGTAACGTGCCCTACGGTACACTGCCCTGCGTCCATCAACTAGAGGCTCACATATATTCAGCCTCACGTGCCATATTCCCTCCTCACGTGCCCGTAATTTCACCGACACCCACACCCTTCAAAGCAAAACACAGCGATGCTGTTTTTTAATTAATGTTTGTTATCACCTAGCTTCATCATTTAAGAACCGTTTTATTTTTTTAAATTCGCTATAGGTCTTTTAGAAATTGTATCATAATCGGTTCAGTAGCGATGAAGTCCGTTTCTCAAGTTTTTTTAACTAGCTTAGTTTATTTAATTCATTAAAACGAATTCAATAGTCTCTGAAAAACTTATAAGCAAAAGTATCTACATAACTTCACTTGCATTTTCTTTATCATAGTGGATTGCTTATTATTCCCGCGTGCAGTTGTTATACTGTTCGCAAGTATACTGTGCCGCAGTTCTCGCTAAATGGGGCGTGGTGTGAACACCGAAGGCAGGTAAGGTCCATATTTGGGAAGGATCATAAACTCCTGGTAAGCTCCACTGGGTCTGGCTCGGTATTTGTATTTGAATCCAATCTTTTTGGGGTCGGCTAAGTTAGAAGTTATTATGATGGAGGAATTTTTATTTTGTTTGGATTTTCTTGAATTTTTGCCTAAATTAAGAAGAATTTCTTGGCTTTCAATTCTTTTGTATCAAGATGATACTGGCTCTCATAGAACAAGCTCTGTTTAAATTAAATAAAAATAAATAAATAGTTGGGTTGGATAGAGTTGTGTAGATTGTCCACAGTTTCTGTTTATTATCACAGTTTTATACTTCTGCAGACAGTCTTATTATATTACCAAAATAAATAAATAAATTTAAAAATATACATTATTTACTGAATTACAAATGCCAGGTGGGCGGATATACTCCTTCGTGAATGAGCCCACACAAAACCTTTGTTTACCTGACCTCTTTCGACTAGATAATTATTAAAATGTACCTACTTAACTACTCATCATCATCATCTGCAGCCTGACTTAACCCACTGCTGGGCATAAACCTCTCTATGATTCCCCACTACCACTAACCATTCACCACTATATTGAGCTACCCTCATCCACGTAAGTTCTAATAAATTAAAAAATAAGTTATAGTTTAAAAACCTAAAAAAAAACGCTTTTATAACTAATTGAACTAAAAAGTTTAAAATAAAACTGTAATAATCAATTGAAAAATGTTTATTAATGTACAAAAAAGCATGGGGGGCTTGATTTTGATTGTTGTAAATATTTTTTTATATATATTATTTATAAAAGCGTTTATTTTTTCATATTATTGCATTGTCATCGACCTTTGACAGGTGTGCAAAGTTTGAATCAAATCTGATCGTTCAAAGTAGGACAAAATCGAGCTCAAAGGGGTCGGTTACATACATACATACATTCTTACATACAGGTGAAGCTAATAAAAGCGTTTTAAAAAGAGTTTATTGTGTAATCACAAGTTGCCCCAGACGCTAAAATCATCTACAATAGATGCAAAGGCCTGTTTACTTTTTTTACTTATAAATTTAGATTATTTTAACTGAACTCAAAGTAGAGCTCAAAAAACAATCTGAAAATTGTAAATTATTCTTCTTTCTATAAACGATTTGTTATCTTGTCAAGTGACTTGAAAAACCTTTATCCAGTCAGGTGTGAACAGACTGATTCGATCCGGGGCCCTTATTCACTAACCACCATTTCCCATCTCTTTTTTATATTCAATAGGCCACAAACGCCCATCCAGCGGTCACTAGATGTGACCTGCGGAAAGAGAAAAAGCCCCCACCACCTGATTACATTTCTCCCCGGGAGCAACTACCACCCGGACACGATCTGCCCTGGCCCGTGTGGAAGTCGCTAAACCGACTCCGCACTCGAGTAGGCCGCTGCAGGGAAAATCTCTGTAAGTGGGGATTTAGGGACCCTGGTCTGGCTCACTGGCTGCATGCGACTGTGGCGCTCCATCACAGTCCATGCAGCACTTGCTTGCGTGCCCCTTGTGCCCGAACACCTGCACAAGGGAATACTTAATAGAGCCACAGCAAATGCTATTAAGGTATAGCCACCAACTTTGTAAAAGTTGTTTAATGAAAAATCGACACGATAAGAAGAAGAAGAAGTTATATTCAATCTGTAATCTGTTGTTTTCTTCTCTTCTTCTTCTTCTTCCTGTCCTTATCCCACTTTATGTGGGGTCGGCACAACATCTCTTCCTCCTCCATTCCCCTCTGTCAGCCGTCATCTCTGCATTCACTCCTCTCTTATCCATATCATCCTTCAAATAGTTCATCCATGTTTTCCTTGGTTTACCTCTTACATATCCATCCACATCCACCTTTCATAACACCTTATGACATGCCCGTACCACGCCAACCTATTGGTCCTCAATTTTTCTGTCATTGGCGCTACTTTCAAACTACAATACAACTACACATAACGACGCCATCTTCTTTCCTCTTCTTCTTATTTTCACCACTAGAGATGTGATCCCTTGCTTGATCCCATATTAGGGATGTTCTATTCCCAAAACCGGTTAACAGTATTTAGAAAAAAGCAGCCAAGTGCGAGTCGGACTCGCCCATGAAGGGTTCCGTAGCACGACGAACTACAAGAACCTTTATATATGTTACTTGATGTAACATAATAAGGTTCTTGTAGTTCGTCGAAAGGTAAATTGCGGTTTACGGTTTATGACGTATAAAAAAAAAACTACTGACTAGATCTCGTTCAAACCAAAAATCGTTGGAAGTTTACATAGTAATGTACAACATATATTTTTTTTAAGTATTATCATTCTCTTACTTTAGAAGTTAGAGGGGGGGGGACCAACTTTTTTCCACTTTGGAAGTGTCTCTCGCGCAAACTGTTCAGTTTAGAAAAAAACGATATTAAAAACCTCAACATTATTTTTAAAGACCTATTCATAGATACCCCACACGTATGGGTTCGATGAAAAAATAATTTTTGAGTTTCAGTTTCGAGTATGGGGACCCCCGAAATTTATAGTTTTTTTTTTATTTTTATGTTAAAATCTTAATGCGGTTCACAGAATACATCTACTCGCCAAGTTTCATCAGTCTAGCTCTTACGGTTTCGGAGAAAAATGGCTGTGACATACGGACGGACAGACAGACAGACAGACAGACAGACAGACAGACAGACATGACGAATCTATAAGGGTTCCGTTTTTGCCATTTGGCTACGGAACCCTAAAAAAGGGTATAAATAAATAATGAAATAATGCGGACAATCCACTCCACAATTTTGGGGCTAGATAGTGTTGTGTGGATTGCCCGCATTGATAGCCTTTGACTTGGACTATGTCATCATTTCTTGTTGAATACGGGGTCTCTCCAGCTCGGCCTCTAGTAAGTGGAATGAATATGCCAAGAATCGGAAGGAATAACGTCAATCCAAACCTTAGGGCGGGGACACTGTAATACACACTCTGCCTGTCCGGCCTCTCAGCTCAGTTCGAATTTTGTATGTTTTTACAAAAAAATGTGTATTAAGTATTATATCAGCTATATGGTTCCCATAGTACAAGTAATTTTAGTAAAGTCTTAATTTGGTGCTTGTTATTGCTGTGTGGATTGTTTATTATATTTATTATGTTTTAAGGCAAAAATATATAAACGATCATTCTTAGGTGGGCCACGTACCGGTCTATAAATAGAAAATATTGAATAATTTGTTTTGCGTCAACTTAAAATTAATAGGTACAGTTCAACTTAAATTAAATGACGACAAAAAAGGTAATCTACTCAGCATTTGCTACAATTTAAGGGCACGGTAGCCCTTGTAGCATTGGTTTTCAGTGGCACCATAATACAATAATAATAAAACTAACGCTAATAAATATTAATAACTTATAGTTATTTGTTATACAAGAGTGCAAAGCTGCTTTTTAACCGCGTGCTCAATTTTGATGACTGAGCAAGCGCAGGATTCTAAAGTTTAACCACGAGCGTAGCGAGTGGTTTAAAAGTTAGAATCCTAAGCGTTGGCGAAGGAATCAAAAGAGCACAAGGTGAAAAATCTTTGCACTCGAGTGCAACACGTAACTTTTCATCCCACCTTAGCGAGGAAATGATTATTGCAAAAAAGAACATGGCGCGACTAAAAGTAACACACCAAGAAGGTTCCGAGTATGAGTTATTAACAAATTTAAAAAGGTTGTATGATAAATTCGGCACCATGCAGGTAGAAGTAAATAGGTTTAATGGTGTTTTGAATTCACAAATACACCAAGAAGGTTACGAGTGCGAGTTTTTAACAAAATAAAAAAGGTTGTATGATAAGTTCGGCACCATGGAGGTAGAAGTAAATAGGTTGTGTATTCACAAACTTATTGAACACGATATTCTAAATTCAAATTTACTTTATCCTCTAGCGGATAAAAACGGCTTTTCCAGTCAGAAATTAAACAGCAAAAACTCACTTTCAGAGCTGGTGGGATGAAAAAAAATATACAGAACAGTCTCCTTTTCAGCAATAAAAAAATATGATGTCAGTCTACGAGTTCACTTATTTCTCACTTCTTCTTCTTATCGTATCACAGATTTTTTCGAGCCAAGTGCGGTGAAAGGATTTTAAGTGCACCTCAAATAGGCTCCTTTCGTGTTGATGCTGCGATATAATTTCAAGTTATAAATTAATACATGTTATTGCAGTCAACAGTACATCTAAGCAGGTAGGTATTGTTAGCCCGTGGGTGACCGCAGCCTTGTGGAACCCACACCAAAAGAAACCCTAGTACGTAGTCAAGGCAAGTTTAACCTTGTCTCAGATCTTATTTATCATGTAATTTAAGACGCTGACAACCGTCAAATTTCTCGGTGACACGTGACAACGTCTTATAATTCGATGGAGCCGGCTGCACGCATGACGTGATGCAGCGTTACCTCGCTCTGAGGCGTTCCATTTAAGGCTTGAAGTGCAAGCGAGAGCGCGGAACGAGCGATAAAGAGGCACAATCTGCCTCCGCGTTCGGCAGCGTTCGACATCTGTGTATTTTCTTATGACGTTGTCACAATTTTTATGAAACAACAGGATATTTACCATGATTAAATTTTTATGAGTTGACTTCCGATATTTCGGCACAGTTGCATGCACCATGATCACGGTTAAACTGAAGTCCACGAGTCAAAGAAATGTTATTGGCAGATAAATCGATCTACCCTCTTTCGCACTCTTTTATTGGTTTCGAGACTACTATTGGTTCCATTCTCACTATTTTGTCGATTTCGACACACAAAACTGACGGTATCAGGACGCGTAGTGGATGCCACACTTTTTGGTGGTTTGCACATTCGTACCACCGGGTTCAAGACTCCAGATAACTGGAAACCATCTTCACGCATTCATTCATGCAACATGTTCATGGTGCATGCAACTGTGCCGAAATATCGGAAGTCAACTCATAAAAATTTAATCATGGTAAATGTCCCGTTGTTTCATAAAAATAGTGTTAAAAACAATGATAGTTTCAAAAGTTATAATATGACGTTGTCACATTCAACTATCGTCAGTAAACCGACTTTACAGACAACCGATTTTCTTCGTTGTCACGTCAAAAAATAAATATGCAGTACTTTCGAACTTGGCCATAACTGCCCTTCTTGAAAAATCTCGTTTTTCGAGATCCATCTTACTCACCTAGCTTTAAGACGTTTTAAAGTTATTCTTGGAATTGAATTGAATATTTTTTTTTTGATGGGTGATAGTTTCTAAATACATGATTTCAAAGACTGCTTCCCCATGTGATGGTGATGATGTCTTACCTGAATCGTCTACGGTCTTTTGTATGTCTTGTTTATGATGGAAGGCGTGATTCTGCTAAAACTGGGTCGATCCTGGAACCAACTCATACATAATTTATAATGCCATAAAATGTTTTTACTTTTAGGATTCCGTATCCAGACATGAAAAAATGGAACGGAAAACAAAATAAACAAGTAACAATCTACAAGACACTATGTAGCTCCAAATTAAGCAAAGTTTGTACTATGAAAACCAGCAGGCCTATACCACAAGCTCTGTCTGGTTCTGTTTTTGGCTCTGGTTTGAGTCTGTGTGAGTGCTCACCAGTGTATTACACTGTGTGTGTGACGTTTCGACTTAGGAATGTCGACTTAGGAACGTTTTGACTGGACTCAAAACCAGAGCCAGAGACAGAGCTCGTGGTAGGCCTACAGATAGCAAAAGAAAAAAAGTAAGAAGGGAAAAGTATAACAAAGTTTAAATTTGAGAAATTTTAGCTGCTTTAATCGGTTTTAAATATGTGTAGTTTTGTGTAAAACTTGAAAATGGCTAACAATTTATTATGCGTTACGCACATCTAGATCACCTGCGATAGCGATCAGTGTAACGCTGTTAAATATCGCACTGTCAAAATTTGCGGCAGTGTGCGCGGGCTTATGCAAAACCCTATGCTGAAACTGATCGCCGTTGCAGATCGCAGCTGATTGCCGTTGCAGATCGCAGCTGATCGCCTAGAAATGCGCAAGGCGCACATCTGTATGCCTCCAGTTGATGGACGCAGGGCAGTGCATCGTAGGGCACGTTCCCGACGTGCGTGACCTACGAGGCAATGCTGTTACATGCGATGGTTACCACTTAAAATCAGGTGCGCCATGCTAGTTCCATCAGCTAGTTCAATAAAAAAAGGCTTCGCGGATTAAAGGTTCTTGCAGTCAAGAATTACAGTGAGCATCCCTCAAGACCCATGTCCCACTCACGCTTGTCCGTTATATTCAAATAAACTGCCCGCGTGATATGTTTAAGATCTTGAGGGTTGGAACCGCCCTACAGATCCCTTTACATCGGGCTTCAGATATGGGGTTGAAATTGAACCGATGGGATGCTGAGCTCAAATAATGGCTTTTGGTTAAATCTGCCCTAAATTAAAGCTCCTTAATCATTTAAGGCTTTAGCATAAGGTTTTATAAGAGTTCGTAGAAAAAAGCACTTTGTATAGTTTGAGTAACCTTATCTTGGGTTGAGGTGTAGTGGGTTTGAATCCAGTCATGCACCAATTTATCATCATTGTCAGCCTGAAAAATTCAATGAGGCCAAAGGAGGCCTATGCTCCCAATAAAACACCAATTAAGGTTAAATTATTTCCTGTGAATTAGGCCTATACTATAGCGTCCCGTAAGTGGGGGTATGAGTAAACGCCAGTTACCCCTGACGGTATATAAATCATCTAAAATAGATGCAAAGGCATGTTTACTTTACTTAAATTTTGATTGAATTAACGCCTGCATGAATTTTGATGAAACTTAGAATATCATAATAGTTCGTGATCACCAATAAATAACTGCTATACTTATAGTTGTGCTCTACGAGCGAAGCCGTAGACGAGAGCTTAAGAGGGAACCACACAGGCGACTCTCCATACAAACGTAGTCCCCTATTTCCTCCCTGGATAATGCTTCTAGAGTAACCATTTTGTCTCATAAAATCCAGATCTGCTATATACGTGCTCGTATGTTTTCTTTTTATCAGAAACTTATTGATAATTAAAATATGACCCTCATATATATGATTTATATGAAATATGAATTGGAGGTGATATTTTCTTAATAGGGGACTACGTTTGTATGGAGAGTCGCCTGTGTGATTCCCTCTTAATAAGACAGTAAATATTTGCACAAATCAACTCATTGGGTACGTGACTAATGAATAGGCTCCGTACAAAACATTAATTTGGAGGGTAGTTTGGATATTAATACCCAATGTTTACTGTGGCATAGGATCGAGTGATTGCTAGGGATGTTCAATTATTCGATTTTAGAAATAATATTCCTTTGATATTGTTCTCTGTCCGAGTCTTATATGATATTCTAAATATGTATTTACAAGAAAACCTATCTGTAGGCTTACCATGACCTCTGTCTGGCTCTGTCTCTGGTTATAGATTGGAGTCTGTGTGAGTGTTGACTTAATAAATCCTACGTCAAAACGTTACACACACAGTATAATACACTGGTGAGCACTCACACAGACTCAAAACCAGAGCCAGAGACAGAGCCAGACCTAGGCCTACTGGTTCTCATAGTACAAGCTCAGCTTAATTTGGGGCTGAAAAGGATTGAGTGGGTTGTCTACAATTTTATTTTACATAATATCTCCTGCTGTTAAGTGATGATGCGGTCAACGGCGTAGCACGCTTACCTATTCACTCTTGGCTTGAAAACGTCCAAGTTATAAGTTATTTATTATTTATACTACAGGCGATGATAATAGAGTAAAAAAATTATAATACCTTACCAAATTCTATACCATACCGAAGGGGAGGTAATTGAAGGGGACAGTAATTCCATCTCTAACACCAATCCTCTCAACCATTAGCGACGCTAAACGCCATATACCGACCGCAAACATATAATTCCCCAACTCTACACATTAGCGCTGAAAGTAGAAACGCAATGTAAATAACTCAAAACTCCTTAACAGTCGGCAGTCACGCCATGCCCATAGCTGGCTAGTGCGGGGAGACATTCCCATCGGAAGTTGGCAGTCCGGAAGTAGCAAAAAATCGGTTGTCTGTAAAGACGGTTTACTGACGATAGTTGAACGTGACAACGTCATACAGCTGTCCACGCGGACGCATCGCTCACTCAAGTAGGAGAGAGACAGATGTCGAACGCTGCCGAACGCGAGGCCGATTGTGCCTCTTTGTCGCTCGTTCCGCGCTCTTGCTTGCACTTCAAGCCTTAAATGGAACGCCCCAGCCAGAGCGAGGTAACGCCGCATGAGTCATATTTTTTCGTGCGTGCAGCCGGCTCCATCGAATTATAAGACGTTGTCACGTCAAAAATCATTTAGATAGATAACATTTTATTTGGCTCACAACAGAAAAAGAAGAACAGCAGTACCCGGTCCGTTGGTCGGTCGTCGGACCGGTCCGTCTGGATGACTGACTGACCGAAACATAATCTGTGCAGCTAATGTAGAAGACACTTACTCTATGGCAAAAGGAAAATAAAATACGGTAAAGAAATTACTAACACGAAAAGAGTATGAAAAAAATTGAATCACAAGGATCATTTTGCACTCTTCTAAAGCTAAGAGCTTCTAAGGGCCAAGTCCACGCGGCCAAGCCTAGAAGAACGGGCAACAAACTTACTCCGTTAAGTCTGGGTTGTTTCGATTTATTCCACGTAGCTTAATAATGAATTATCTTCGGAATTAAAAACAAAGTCGAATTAAGAAAAGACGAGAAGAATAAAATACAGCGTATTTGAGAACCTCTACCTGTCTTTAAGAAGTTGGCTAAAATCTGAGACAGAGCGATTTAAAGTTTTCCATAGCAAATTAATGAATATTTCATTTGTAATTACATATTTTTGAATATCATGCCCTCTGTTATTATTTTTAGATTTATCGCATGACCAGTATTGACCATAATAAGGTTAAGAGTTTCTTTAACCTCTTTGAGTCAGCATTTTAAAAATGCTTTTATAAACTAGCATTGCAATGTATGGAAAATCGTGCAGAATAAACCCTCAAGGGTTTTAGTGTTGGGATAAATAATTCCGAAAAAGGATATTTTAGAAATTCGATGACATCAAATTGACACATCTTCAAACATGCAGCCCTATTGTCTAACTTGAACAACTCAGAACTTGAACAGGTAAGTCAACTGACTTACTTTTCAGATAAAAAAATATTTTTTCAAATCGGCTCACAAATGACGAAGTTAAGCGGTAACAAACATTAAAAAAAAAACAACTGAATTGAGAACCTCCTCCTTTTTGATTGGAAGTCGGTTAAAAATGATCGTATTTGTTTGCATGACCTATCAATATTAGACTAAGACCTTGCTCTGAATATCCAGATCTAGAGCTGAATTTACTGATAACTGACACAGGAACACATAATATAATATGGGGTAAGAAAGAACATGTATTCAAACACAGTATTTGTATTTTATTGTCACACTGCCGGGCGAAAGTCTTCCGCAAATCTTTTCAAACATATCTCCTTTTAATCTTTCTATTCTTTTTCCTAAAGCGTTTAAGCCCAGAATTTTACGTTCCTTCGACAAATATTAAAGTTTATACATATTTTAGTGCTTTTCGGAGTACGTCGTTTTTCCCCATCACTGGCAAGGCTGCTTATTTATATGTAAATCATACGATATTGCTATTCTTTCCACTGTAGTTATTCTGGATTTCAATTACGAAGTTAGGCAGTAACTACTTGCTTACTATCATTTCAGTGAAATACAATTGCTATGAACACGAACCTGTTTTTCTTTTAGTTATGGCGTGTCGACGTTTAAGAAGATTAGTCAGACAAAGGCACCGTATATTTGCCTATGAACAGTTAGGGTCGGCAAGGCGCTTTTGATGCCTCTGGTATGTCAAGTCGTCGGTCCATCTGGTGCCCGCCCACCAGGTGGACCGACGACATTGTTAACATCCCTACGTTTCGTTTTCCGGTAAGTTCCCATAAAACTAACAATAAAATGTGTCAAAGACTACCTCAAGGTTGTCTGGCAATAAGGCCGCCCACTACATTACTGTGACTGTTTATTTTTAAACTAAAAACTGCATCCTACTTACTATCTATATATTTGACTGGCCTCTCAGTACAGTTGGTAGTTAGCTGTGCCTTGTGCGCCGTAGGTCGTGGGTTCGATCCCCCCCGAGAACAAATATTTGTGTGGTGAACTCAGACGTTTGTTTTTTGTCTGGGTGTTATATTGTATTCCAAGTATGTATTTAAAAAAAAATTACATACTTATTATATCACCTATCTGGTTCCCATAGTACATGCTCTGCTTAGTTTGGGGCTAGATAGTGTTGTGTGGAATGTCCAAGACTATCTAACCCTCCACAATCGTATACGCCACATTGACGTCACGTTCTCGAAGTATCTAGAATGGGTAGCTCTCAAATCTTTCTCGCATACTTCCCCAAAGCGCTGCCATTTGCGATATAAACCAAATTTCCGATCCCCTAAATAGCCCAAACTCACCGTAATACCGTTGAATAAAACCGCTTTTGTCTTTTATTTACAAAAGGGGAAGATAAAGATATGACATCTGAATAAAGGCATTCTGAATAGCCTTCAGGATGAATACGGGACGTACTCTAAGCACTAGTTGGTACGATCATATGAGCTGATGGATCTAGGAAAGGAAAGAAGGAAAATATTCTTTCTAAATTATAACACACAACTGATGACTGGCCTCTAGCTCAGTTGGTAGTAGTAGCTCTGCCTTCTGCGCCGTAGGTCGTGGGTTCGATCCCCACCGATAAAAATATTTGTGTGGTTAACATAAATGTTTGTTCTCTGTCTGGGTGTTATATTGTATTCTAAGAATGTATTTACAAAAAAAATGTATTCAAGTATTATACCAGCTATCCGGTTCCCATATTACAAGCTCTGCTTAGTTTGGAGCTGGGTAGTGTTGTGTGAATTGTCCACAATATTTATTATTTATTTATTTATAAAACCAAGAAACAAAAACGCTACTCATACCTTGCGCACATCGCGGTGGTGATCAGTGAAATGCTGTTAAATATCGCTGTCATATTTGACAGTGTTATAATGATCACCGCAGAATGCTTAGATGGCTTCAATAAGACAAGTTTTAAGCCACCTAAAAAGTCACCAAAAAAACACAACTGCTATAAAGTGGATCAATAGAGTTGGAGTAAAACTTTGTTAGAACTTCACTGCTATTATTTTAGACTATTTTTGATTTGTAAAAGGATCATTATAAAAAAACGGTAGGAACCAAGCCGTAGTTTGTTGCCTGTTCTTCTAGGCTTGGTCGGGTGGAACTGGCACCTAGACTCACCTAGCTTTAAGACGTTTCAAAGTGATTCTTGTATCGTATTGAATAAACGCTTATTGAATCTTGAATCTTGTTTGCCAATTCTCAAAAAAGTGATTCTTGCATTGCTAGCTAGTACTATTTTTAATTGACTTCTCGACCGATAACAAAGGAGAAGGTAGGTTGTATTTTTGACGTGACAACGTCTTATAATTCGATGGAGCCGGTTGCACGCACAAAAAACATAACTCATGCGGCGTTACCTCGCTCTGAGGCGTTTCATTTAGGGCTTGAAGTGCAAGCGAGAGCGCGGAACGAGCGAAAAAGAGGTACAATCGGCCTCCGCGTTCGGCAGCGTTCGACATCTTTCTCACTCAAGTAGGACGGCCAGACATGCGTGACCTACGAGGCAATGCTTTGCTATAGGCAATGGTTACCACTTAACATCAGTTGGGCCATATGGTTGTTCCATCAGGTAGTTGCAAAAAAAAAGTATGAAAACCTTCATAGTTTATTTATAGTATTTATTGCTTTTTAATTTATTGAAGTTTGAGTTGGTGGCAATTTTAACTGCATATTACTCACTATCCAGACTTAAAACTCATTATCATTGACCAGTTGTAGCATACTCACTAGTGGTACGATAACGTTCAAAACTGGTGCTAAAGGTTGAGATCTGAGATTACGGAGCTGAGGAGTGATGTGTCTGGCTTTGGGTTCTGTTTTGATGAGGTCCCCCGTTATTAGGGCCCCGTTATTAGGGTCTGCTGTAGCCTCAAAGATAAGATGTGTAAAGTTTGCTTTTATATAAGGCACAATGACAATGCTTCTCTCCTTAGATACTTGGAGCGATAGACGTAATACAAATGATACATAGGACACGTTTTTGGTGAGGTAATGCATTATCATGAGTAGAGTAGAGTGAAATTACTGACACGTGAGGTTGAACTGAACTGAACCGGTTGAAATGGGTCTTTTATGGGAAACACTGTACGCTTCTATAATAAACTTCCGGAAAATGCAACTAAGCTTCCTATTCCGAAGTTTAAAGCCTTTGTTAAGAATATTTTAATAAACAAAGCGTACTATACTCTAGATAGCTATATGAATGATAAAACTGCGTGGCCCGATGTCCCGGGCCACGCAGTTAAGGTGTTTAGGTGTAAGGCAAGTCAAAAAATCGGTTGTCTGTAAAGTCGGTTGTCTGTAAAGTCGGTTATCTGGCGATAGTTGAACGTGACAACGTCATACAGCTGTCCACGCGGACGCATCGCTCACTCAAGTAGGAGAGAGACAGATGTCGAACGCTGCCGAACGCGAGGCCGATTGTGCCTCTTTGTCGCTCGTTCCGCGCTCTTGCTTGCACTTCAAGCCTTAAATGGAACGCCCCAGAGCGAGGTAACGCCGCATGAGTCATATTTTTTCGTGCGTGCAGCCGGCTCCATCGAATTATAAGACGTTGTCACGTCAAAAATCATTTTGATAGATAGATAGATAACATTTTATTTGGCTCACAACAGAAAAAGAAGAACAACCGTACCCGGTCCGTTGGTCGGTCATCGAACCGGTCCGTCCGGATGACTGACCGACCGAAACATAATCTGTGCAGTTAATGTAGAAGACACTCACTCTATGGCAAAAGGAAAATAAAATACGGAAAAGAAAATGCTAACACAAAAAGAGTATAAAAAAATTTGAATCACAAGGATCACTTTGCACTCTCCTAAAGCTAAGAGCTTCTAAGGGCCAAATCCACGCGACCAAGCCTGTCTGTTCTTCAAAAACAGACAGCAAACTCACTCCGTAAAGTCTGGTTTGTTTCGATTTGTTCTACACAGCCTTCTAGCTAATTAATAAAATATCTTCGGAATTAAAAACACAGTCGAATTAAGAAAAGACGAGAAGAATAAAATACAGCGTATTTGAGAACCTCTACCTGTCTTTAAGAAGTTGGCTAAAATCTGAGACAGAGCGATTTAAAGTTTTCCATAGCAAATTAATGAATATTTCATTTGTAATGAAATGAAATGAAATGAAATGAAATGAAATGAAATGAAATGAAATGAAATGAAAATGAAATGAAAATTTATTGCTTAAAATGTGGTAAGGGATTAGATGTCAGTAATTAAATAATTGATTCAGCACATTTTGCTTGAACTCAGCATGCAATTATAAGTATAGGTTAAGTATTTAGAATTACAAATAGTCATTAATTGATTGTCTAAAATTATTAAATGTCATAACCTAAGAGTACACAGTCAATTTATTATCGTCAGTTATGGCGTGTGAAAAACTCATTTAAGTTATAATAACAACCTTTAGCTAGCCAGTTGTACAATTTTGCTTGGAACTTTCGTTCTGGCTGTTCCGTTATTTCGTTCGGTAAGTGATTGTATATTTTGATTGCCATATGATAGCTGTTTCGCGCCCTAAGAGCAGTTTTTGCTGCTGGTTGTATTAGGCGATTTGGATAGCGTGATTCGAACCTGCGCTCCAGATCTCCTTTTTTTGTAAAAAGATTTGCCTGATGTTTCACAAATTTACACATTTCAAATATATATAAACTAGTCAGCGTCAATAAGTTCAGTTTTTTAAAAAGAGGCCTACATGAGTCCAGAGGGCTAGCACCACATATAGCTCTTGTACATTTTTTCTGTATCATAAATAAGCTTGTAATATCGACTGAGTTGCAAATTGCTGTAATTACATATTTTTGAATATCATGCCCTCTGTTATTATTTTTAGATTTATCGCATGACCAGTATTGACCATAATAAGGTTAAGAGTTTCTTTAACCTCTTTGAGTCAGCATTTTAAAAATGCTTTTATAAACTAGCATTGCAATGTATGGAAAATCGTGCAGAATAAACCCTCAAGGGTTTTAGTGTTGGGATAAATAATTCCGAAAAAGGATATTTTAGAAATTCGATGACATCAAATTGACACATCTTCAAACATGCAGCCCTATTGTCTAACTTGAACAACTCAGAACTTGAACAGGTAAGTCAACTGACTTACTTTTCAGATAAAAAAATATTTTTTCAAATCGGCTCACAAATGACGAAGTTAAGCGGTAACAAACATTAAAAAAAAAACAACTGAATTGAGAACCTCCTCCTTTTTGATTGGAAGTCGGTTAAAAATGATCGTATTTGTTTGCATGACCTATCAATATTAGACTAAGACCTTGCTCTGAATATCCAGATCTAGAGCTGAATTTACTGATAACTGACACAGGAACACATAATATAATATGGGGTAAGAAAGAACATGTATTCAAACACAGTATTTGTATTTTATTGTCACACTGCCGGGCGAAAGTCTTCCGCAAATCTTTTCAAACATATCTCCTTTTAATCTTTCTATTCTTTTTCCTAAAGCGTTTAAGCCCAGAATTTTACGTTCCTTCGACAAATATTAAAGTTTATACATATTTTAGTGCTTTTCGGAGTACGTCGTTTTTCCCCATCACTGGCAAGGCTGCTTATTTATATGTAAATCATACGATATTGCTATTCTTTCCACTGTAGTTATTCTGGATTTCAATTACGAAGTTAGGCAGTAACTACTTGCTTACTATCATTTCAGTGAAATACAATTGCTATGAACACGAACCTGTTTTTCTTTTAGTTATGGCGTGTCGACGTTTAAGAAGATTAGTCAGACAAAGGCACCGTATATTTGCCTATGAACAGTTAGGGTCGGCAAGGCGCTTTTGATGCCTCTGGTATGTCAATGTCGTCGGTCCATCTGGTGCCCGCCCACCAGGTGGACCGACGACATTGTTAACATCCCTACGTTTCGTTTTCCGGTAAGTTCCCATAAAACTAACAATAAAATGTGTCAAAGACTACCTCAAGGTTGTCTGGCAATAAGGCCGCCCACTACATTACTGTGACTGTTTATTTTTAAACTAAAAACTGCATCCTACTTACTATCTATATATTTGACTGGCCTCTCAGTACAGTTGGTAGTTAGCTGTGCCTTGTGCGCCGTAGGTCGTGGGTTCGATCCCCCCCGAGAACAAATATTTGTGTGGTGAACTCAGACGTTTGTTTTTTGTCTGGGTGTTATATTGCATTCCAAGTATGTATTTAAAAAAAAATTACATACTTATTATATCACCTATCTGGTTCCCATAGTACATGCTCTGCTTAGTTTGGGGCTAGATAGTGTTGTGTGGAATGTCCAAGACTATCTAACCCTCCACAATCGTATACGCCACATTGACGTCACGTTCTCGAAGTATCTAGAATGGGTAGCTCTCAAATCTTTCTCGCATACTTCCCCAAAGCGCTGCCATTTGCGATATAAACCAAATTTCCGATCCCCTAAATAGCCCAAACTCACCGTAATACCGTTGAATAAAACCGCTTTTGTCTTTTATTTACAAAAGGGGAAGATAAAGATATGACATCTGAATAAAGGCATTCTGAATAGCCTTCAGGATGAATACGGGACGTACTCTAAGCACTAGTTGGTACGATCATATGAGCTGATGGATCTAGGAAAGGAAAGAAGGAAAATATTCTTTCTAAATTATAACACACAACTGATGACTGGCCTCTAGCTCAGTTGGTAGTAGTAGCTCTGCCTTCTGCGCCGTAGGTCGTGGGTTCGATCCCCACCGATAAAAATATTTGTGTGGTTAACATAAATGTTTGTTCTCTGTCTGGGTGTTATATTGTATTCTAAGAATGTATTTACAAAAAAAATGTATTCAAGTATTATACCAGCTATCCGGTTCCCATATTACAAGCTCTGCTTAGTTTGGAGCTGGGTAGTGTTGTGTGAATTGTCCACAATATTTATTATTTATTTATTTATAAAACCAAGAAACAAAAACGCTACTCATACCTTGCGCACATCGCGGTGGTGATCAGTGAAATGCTGTTAAATATCGCTGTCATATTTGACAGTGTTATAATGATCACCGCAGAATGCTTAGATGGCTTCAATAAGACAAGTTTTAAGCCACCTAAAAAGTCACCAAAAAAACACAACTGCTATAAAGTGGATCAATAGAGTTGGAGTAAAACTTTGTTAGAACTTCACTGCTATTATTTTAGACTATTTTTGATTTGTAAAAGGATCATATAAAAAAACGGTAGGAACCAAGCCGTAGTTTGTTGCCTGTTCTTCTAGGCTTGGTCGGGTGGAACTGGCACCTAGACTCACCTAGCTTTAAGACGTTTCAAAGTGATTCTTGTATCGTATTGAATAAACGCTTATTGAATCTTGAATCTTGTTTGCCAATTCTCAAAAAAGTGATTCTTGCATTGCTAGCTAGTACTATTTTTAATTGACTTCTCGACCGATAACAAAGGAGAAGGTAGGTTGTATTTTTGACGTGACAACGTCTTATAATTCGATGGAGCCGGTTGCACGCACAAAAAACATAACTCATGCGGCGTTACCTCGCTCTGAGGCGTTTCATTTAGGGCTTGAAGTGCAAGCGAGAGCGCGGAACGAGCGAAAAAGAGGTACAATCGGCCTCCGCGTTCGGCAGCGTTCGACATCTTTCTCACTCAAGTAGGACGGCCAGACATGCGTGACCTACGAGGCAATGCTTTGCTATAGGCAATGGTTACCACTTAACATCAGTTGGGCCATATGGTTGTTCCATCAGGTAGTTGCAAAAAA
The DNA here is from genome assembly GCA_947578465.1 of Thera obeliscata. NCBI lineage: Eukaryota > Metazoa > Arthropoda > Insecta > Lepidoptera > Geometridae > Thera > Thera obeliscata. Next base: position 11,300,874 of record OX387918.1, on the reverse strand, counting down.
AAAGTATGAAAACCTTCATAGTTTATTTATAGTATTTATTGCTTTTTAATTTATTGAAGTTTGAGTTGGTGGCAATTTTAACTGCATATTACTCACTATCCAGACTTAAAACTCATTATCATTGACCAGTTGTAGCATACTCACTAGTGGTACGATAACGTTCAAAACTGGTGCTAAAGGTTGAGATCTGAGATTACGGAGCTGAGGAGTGATGTGTCTGGCTTTGGGTTCTGTTTTGATGAGGTCCCCCGTTATTAGGGCCCCGTTATTAGGGTCTGCTGTAGCCTCAAAGATAAGATGTGTAAAGTTTGCTTTTATATAAGGCACAATGACAATGCTTCTCTCCTTAGATACTTGGAGCGATAGACGTAATACAAATGATACATAGGACACGTTTTTGGTGAGGTAATGCATTATCATGAGTAGAGTAGAGTGAAATTACTGACACGTGAGGTTGAACTGAACTGAACCGGTTGAAATGGGTCTTTTATGGGAAACACTGTACGCTTCTATAATAAACTTCCGGAAAATGCAACTAAGCTTCCTATTCCGAAGTTTAAAGCCTTTGTTAAGAATATTTTAATAAACAAAGCGTACTATACTCTAGATAGCTATATGAATGATAAAACTGCGTGGCCCGATGTCCCGGGCCACGCAGTTAAGGTGTTTAGGTGTAAGGCAAGTCAAAAAATCGGTTGTCTGTAAAGTCGGTTGTCTGTAAAGTCGGTTATCTGGCGATAGTTGAACGTGACAACGTCATACAGCTGTCCACGCGGACGCATCGCTCACTCAAGTAGGAGAGAGACAGATGTCGAACGCTGCCGAACGCGAGGCCGATTGTGCCTCTTTGTCGCTCGTTCCGCGCTCTTGCTTGCACTTCAAGCCTTAAATGGAACGCCCCAGAGCGAGGTAACGCCGCATGAGTCATATTTTTTCGTGCGTGCAGCCGGCTCCATCGAATTATAAGACGTTGTCACGTCAAAAATCATTTTGATAGATAGATAGATAACATTTTATTTGGCTCACAACAGAAAAAGAAGAACAACCGTACCCGGTCCGTTGGTCGGTCATCGAACCGGTCCGTCCGGATGACTGACCGACCGAAACATAATCTGTGCAGTTAATGTAGAAGACACTCACTCTATGGCAAAAGGAAAATAAAATACGGAAAAGAAAATGCTAACACAAAAAGAGTATAAAAAAATTTGAATCACAAGGATCACTTTGCACTCTCCTAAAGCTAAGAGCTTCTAAGGGCCAAATCCACGCGACCAAGCCTGTCTGTTCTTCAAAAACAGACAGCAAACTCACTCCGTAAAGTCTGGTTTGTTTCGATTTGTTCTACACAGCCTTCTAGCTAATTAATAAAATATCTTCGGAATTAAAAACACAGTCGAATTAAGAAAAGACGAGAAGAATAAAATACAGCGTATTTGAGAACCTCTACCTGTCTTTAAGAAGTTGGCTAAAATCTGAGACAGAGCGATTTAAAGTTTTCCATAGCAAATTAATGAATATTTCATTTGTAATTACATATTTTTGAATATCATGCCCTCTGTTATTATTTTTAGATTTATCGCATGACCAGTATTGACCATAATAAGGTTAAGAGTTTCTTTAACCTCTTTGAGTCAGCATTTTAAAAATGCTTTTATAAACTAGCATTGCAATGTATGGAAAATCGTGCAGAATAAACCCTCAAGGGTTTTAGTGTTGGGATAAATAATTCCGAAAAAGGATATTTTAGAAATTCGATGACATCAAATTGACACATCTTCAAACATGCAGCCCTATTGTCTAACTTGAACAACTCAGAACTTGAACAGGTAAGTCAACTGACTTACTTTTCAGATAAAAAAATATTTTTTCAAATCGGCTCACAAATGACGAAGTTAAGCGGTAACAAACATTAAAAAAAAAACAACTGAATTGAGAACCTCCTCTTTTTTGATTGGAAGTCGGTTAAAAATGATCGTATTTGTTTGCATGACCTATCAATATTAGACTAAGACCTTGCTCTGAATATCCAGATCTAGAGCTGAATTTACTGATAACTGACACAGGAACACATAATATAATATGGGGTAAGAAAGAACATGTATTCAAACACAGTATTTGTATTTTATTGTCACACTGCCGGGCGAAAGTCTTCCGCAAATCTTTTCAAACATATCTCCTTTTAATCTTTCTATTCTTTTTCCTAAAGCGTTTAAGCCCAGAATTTTACGTTCCTTCGACAAATATTAAAGTTTATACATATTTTAGTGCTTTTCGGAGTACGTCGTTTTTCCCCATCACTGGCAAGGCTGCTTATTTATATGTAAATCATACGATATTGCTATTCTTTCCACTGTAGTTATTCTGGATTTCAATTACGAAGTTAGGCAGTAACTACTTGCTTACTATCATTTCAGTGAAATACAATTGCTATGAACACGAACCTGTTTTTCTTTTAGTTATGGCGTGTCGACGTTTAAGAAGATTAGTCAGACAAAGGCACCGTATATTTGCCTATGAACAGTTAGGGTCGGCAAGGCGCTTTTGATGCCTCTGGTATGTCAATGTCGTCGGTCCATCTGGTGCCCGCCCACCAGGTGGACCGACGACATTGTTAACATCCCTACGTTTCGTTTTCCGGTAAGTTCCCATAAAACTAACAATAAAATGTGTCAAAGACTACCTCAAGGTTGTCTGGCAATAAGGCCGCCCACTACATTACTGTGACTGTTTATTTTTAAACTAAAAACTGCATCCTACTTACTATCTATATATTTGACTGGCCTCTCAGTACAGTTGGTAGTTAGCTGTGCCTTGTGCGCCGTAGGTCGTGGGTTCGATCCCCCCCGAGAACAAATATTTGTGTGGTGAACTCAGACGTTTGTTTTTTGTCTGGGTGTTATATTGTATTCCAAGAATGTATTTAAAAAAAAATTACATACTTATTATATCACCTATCTGGTTCCCATAGTACATGCTCTGCTTAGTTTGGGGCTAGATAGTGTTGTGTGGAATGTCCAAGACTATCTAACCCTCCACAATCGTATACGCCACATTGACGTCACGTTCTCGAAGTATCTAGAATGGGTAGCTCTCAAATCTTTCTCGCATACTTCCCCAAAGCGCTGCCATTTGCGATATAAACCAAATTTCCGATCCCCTAAATAGCCCAAACTCACCGTAATACCGTTGAATAAAACCGCTTTTGTCTTTTATTTACAAAAGGGGAAGATAAAGATATGACATCTGAATAAAGGCATTCTGAATAGCCTTCAGGATGAATACGGGACGTACTCTAAGCACTAGTTGGTACGATCATATGAGCTGATGGATCTAGGAAAGGAAAGAAGGAAAATATTCTTTCTAAATTATAACACACAACTGATGACTGGCCTCTAGCTCAGTTGGTAGTAGTAGCTCTGCCTTCTGCGCCGTAGGTCGTGGGTTCGATCCCCACCGATAAAAATATTTGTGTGGTTAACATAAATGTTTGTTCTCTGTCTGGGTGTTATATTGTATTCTAAGAATGTATTTACAAAAAAAATGTATTCAAGTATTATACCAGCTATCCGGTTCCCATATTACAAGCTCTGCTTAGTTTGGAGCTGGGTAGTGTTGTGTGAATTGTCCACAATATTTATTATTTATTTATTTATAAAACCAAGAAACAAAAACGCTACTCATACCTTGCGCACATCGCGGTGGTGATCAGTGAAATGCTGTTAAATATCGCTGTCATATTTGACAGTGTTATAATGATCACCGCAGGGGCCTAATTCTCGGGCCGATCTCGATCATTTTGCAATTTTATTTTATTGCTTCTTTCGAAGAGAGAATGGCAGATTTCCTTGTGTTATTCATCAACGACCTCATCGTAGAAGCCTCGACAGCTACGATATATGGAAAACGTTGAAAAAGTGTGGGGTTGTGCAATGCCAAAAATAAAATAATCGCTTAGAAAATCTCGGTCGGCCCGAGAATTAGGCCCCAGAATGCTTAGATGGCTTCAATAAGACAAGTTTTAAGCCACCTAAAAAGTCACCAAAAAAACACAACTGCTATAAAGTGGATCAATAGAGTTGGAGTAAAACTTTGTTAGAACTTCACTGCTATTATTTTAGACTATTTTTGATTTGTAAAAGGATCATATAAAAAAACGGTAGGAACCAAGCCGTAGTTTGTTGCCTGTTCTTCTAGGCTTGGTCGGGTGGAACTGGCACCTAGACTCACCTAGCTTTAAGACGTTTCAAAGTGATTCTTGTATCGTATTGAATAAACGCTTATTGAATCTTGAATCTTGTTTGCCAATTCTCAAAAAAGTGATTCTTGCATTGCTAGCTAGTACTATTTTTAATTGACTTCTCGACTGATAACAAAGGAGAAGGTAGGTTGTATTTTTGACGTGACAACGTCTTATAATTCGATGGAGCCGGTTGCACGCACAAAAAACATAACTCATGCGGCGTTACCTCGCTCTGAGGCGTTTCATTTAGGGCTTGAAGTGCAAGCGAGAGCGCGGAACGAGCGAAAAAGAGGTACAATCGGCCTCCGCGTTCGGCAGCGTTCGACATCTTTCTCACTCAAGTAGGACGGCCAGACATGCGTGACCTACGAGGCAATGCTTTGCTATAGGCAATGGTTACCACTTAACATCAGTTGGGCCATATGGTTGTTCCATCAGGTAGTTGCAAAAAAAAAGTATGAAAACCTTCATAGTTTATTTATAGTATTTATTGCTTTTTAATTTATTGAAGTTTGAGTTGGTGGCAATTTTAACTGCATATTACTCACTATCCAGACTTAAAACTCATTATCATTGACCAGTTGTAGCATACTCACTAGTGGTACGATAACGTTCAAAACTGGTGCTAAAGGTTGAGATCTGAGATTACGGAGCTGAGGAGTGATGTGTCTGGCTTTGGGTTCTGTTTTGATGAGGTCCCCCGTTATTAGGGCCCCGTTATTAGGGTCTGCTGTAGCCTCAAAGATAAGATGTGTAAAGTTTGCTTTTATATAAGGCACAATGACAATGCTTCTCTCCTTAGATACTTGGAGCGATAGACGTAATACAAATGATACATAGGACACGTTTTTGGTGAGGTAATGCATTATCATGAGTAGAGTAGAGTGAAATTACTGACACGTGAGGTTGAACTGAACTGAACCGGTTGAAATGGGTCTTTTATGGGAAACACTGTACGCTTCTATAATAAACTTCCGGAAAATGCAACTAAGCTTCCTATTCGGAAGTTTAAAGCCTTTGTTAAGAATATTTTAATAAACAAAGCGTACTATACTCTAGATAGCTATATGAATGATAAAACTGCGTGGCCCGATGTCCCGGGCCACGCAGTTAAGGTGTTTAGGTGTAAGGCAAGTCAAAAAATCGGTTGTCTGTAAAGTCGGTTTACCTACTGACGATAGTTAAACGTGACAACGTCATACAGCTGTCCACGCGGACGCATCGCTCACTCAAGTAGGAGAGAGACAGATGTCGAACGCTACCGAACGCGGAGGCCGTGCGTGCCTCTTTGTCGCTCGTTCCGCGCTCTCGCTTGCACTTCAAGCCTTAAATGGAACGCCTCAGAGCGAGGCTCCATCGAATTATAAGACAATGTCACGTCAAAAGCTTGCAGTGAAATAAAAAAAACTGATTTATAAGTAAAATACGACAAGTAAACCCTCAGTATATAAAATTTTCAAGAGATTACCACAATTTTTCGGCCGAAATTTTACACTTCATAAAGTTTTTTATCATTCTCAATTTGCGTCCATTCGGTAACATTTACATAATATCTGTGTGTAATTACCTCGGGTGGGTTTATGCCCAGGGTACACAGGGCCGTATTTAGGTAGAGGGGCGGGGGTAGTTAGTCATTTGTCTGGAATCCAAGGTTGATTTGTATGACAGACAAAACTATGCATAAAAAACATTTGTTTTATGGTCAATTAACGTATTTTCTTTCTTTCTTCTTTCTTTCTTTTTTCTATGCCTCTTCATAATTTAGAGATTTTAGAGTCGGTCTGGCTCTGTCTTTGGCTCTGATGGTTTTAAAAATCGAAATAAGTTTAGTGTATGTATTTATCTCTTCATAATTTAAATCGTAAATGGGGTTGCTTAATATAAGCATAACACAAAATTACAGTAATAGGCTTACCACAAGCTTGGTCTGGCTCTGGCTCTGTCTCTGGCTCATCATACTGTGTGTGTGACGTGTGAGGATTTATTTAGACAGCACTCTCACAGACTCAAAACCAGAGCCAGAGCCAGAGCCAGACAGAGCTTGTGATAGGCCTACTGAATACAGCACTCTTCTTCTTCTTACTGCCTATCCCCCTTTATGATGTGGGGTTGGCACAACATGTTCTCCTCATCCATTCTCCTCTATCAGCCATCATCTCTTTCACTTCTTTCTTATTTTATTTTATTTTTATTTTATTTTATTTATTAAGTTGCACCAACAAAATGAACACCAACAGTATCTTAAGGTCTAAAAACAATATGTAGTAAGTATGCTAAATGTCACCTCAATTATAGGAGCAAACGACATTTTAAGGCCGAGATTCATAGACCGAACTTTGACTTTACTTTGATGGAAAGTTCAACTTTCAACCAAAATTATATTTCATAGTTCTGTCCAGCTCTTCTTTATTCAAAATATTGATAGGAAACTTCGATAAACAAAGCTTACTTTGCGAAGACTGCTTTGCTGTAAAGCAAAGTGCGGTCTATGAATCTCGGCCTAAGAGCAAACGACATTTTATCTTATCCTGAATACAGCTCTGTCGGGGTCATATGTAGGCCTTGGATTTGAGGGGTTGAGCCCAACCCACGAAACCCAATTCGCTAAGATTGTAATTGTAATTTGCGGTAAAAATATTTGAGGTAAAATAAACGTTAATTTTTTCATTACCATGTTTGTCTAGGACTAATAGCCCAAGTAAATATGAGATGGTAATGATGATACTCCTTCCCTGTTTACTTTTGTTTGGTAGTTAAAATGTAAAATACCCTTTCTAGAATTCTTAATAGTGTCACATCAGAATCTAGGTGATCTGCGAAGATTATGGCGATTAGTTTCAGTAAAAGGTTTGGCATACATAGAAAGAAAGTAAGAAAAAAGAAAAAAAGAACGGAAAAGAGAAAGATATTTATGATGTACAGTCGCGGTATGAAAATGTTCGTCACCTTAGAGTCGGTTTTCGCTTGCACCAGTGCCTTGATCATGAACACATTTTGACATTATTTGTGACGTTATCTTATCGGTGTATTAGTTTCAGTTTCAAAAGGTAGTATGTGATCGTGATACGTTGAACAAAATCAAGTTGAAAATCGACGAACATTTTCATTCCGCCACTATACATATATCATCTATAACAGAGAACGGCACATCTAAGCCATCTGCAATGGCGAGCAGTAAATGATATTTGACAGCGTTTTACTGATCGCTATCGCCCAAGATGTGCACAGGCTTTAAATACAGGTTTACATCCGCACATAAATATAAATAATAAAATAAATATTGTGGACAATTTTGAAAACAACACACAACACTATCTAGCGCCAAATTAAGCAGAGCTTGTACTATGGGAACCAGATACCTGATTATAACACCCAGCCCAGATAGAGAAGAAACATCTTTGTTCACCACACAAATATTTGTTCTCAGTGGGGATCGAACCCACGCCATTCAGCTCAGAAGGCAGAGCTGCTACAATATTAGTTTAGATATAGCTTACATTAATTATAGATGTGAATATTCCAAATAACAGTTCAATTAATCACAGTTACAGTCTAATAAATTGTTCGTTAGAACGAAGTGGTACATATTTTGATTGAGTTGTACCTTCATTGCTTCACTCACCGAACCCTCGACCTTCTGAGAACGAGCTACATAATGTACTCGTAGTACATAAATCTGCTATTTAATCCAATGCCCAAAGTTTATTGTTAGTTAAGTCGCAGATTAAGTAGCAGTTACTTTAGATGTAGAATGGAGTGGTGTAAGCAAACTATAGTGAGAAAAATGCCTGTATGAATTAGTATTTATTTATTCTACCTTGTGCATTTTTCCTAGAAATTAAGTTTACCTAGTTTTAAAAAATAATTGTTTTTTTTTTTCAGCCTACATTGTCCCACTGGTGGGCCAAGGGCTCCCCCAAAGACTTCACTTATTTATTTATTAACAAAAAAGTTCCAGACAGGGCTTGCGTTTTGAACAATTTTAAGCCAATATACTTATATTTTAAGATAGAGAAGTCGGTGGATCAATTGGACTCAGAATCGTTCTTCCTGAAACTGTATAGAGGAGGACTATGTCCAGCAGTGGACTTCTCAGGCTGATGATGATGACTTATGCTTATAATTATTGCCTTTTTATATAATTTTTTTATACAATTTTTCCTCTCGTCATAGTTCGGACTTTGCCATTAAACAACATGAACTGTGAACATAAAATGTAGAGCAGTAGCCCTATCACAGGCTCTGTCTGGCTCTGTCTTTTTATAGCTCTTGTTTTGAGTCTGTGTGAACAATGTATTATTACTGTGTGTGTGACGTTTCTACGTAGGATTTATTTAGTCAATACCTCACACCGACTTCAAACCAGAGCCAGAAACAGAGCGCAGGCAGAGCTTGTGGTAAGGCCTACTGACTAAGCCGCGGGTATTTTCTTTTACTGTTTCACGAACATACATTTTTCTAAAAATTTAGGCACACGACCGAAACCTACTAGAAGCCTATATTTGACTTTGAATCCTGTAAGGTTTCCACAGCTTGATTTAATTACTCCAGTCCTCAGTCAAAATGTAAGCACCACTGAGAGACATTAATCCTAGGGGACCCGTGATATAAGTCCAAAGGCTGTATTTCACTTAACCTCTAGGTTCTATTGATGGCAATAAAGGGACGGGTTTAGTAGCTAGGTTAGCGTGTAGCGGAGCGAGTAGCGATTTTGTCAAGATCAGTAGGCCTACTACAAACTCCGTCCGGCTCTGTCTCTGGCTCTGGTTTTAAGTCTGTGCGAGTGTTGACTAAATAAATCCTACGTCGAAACGTCACACCCACAGTATAATACACTGGTGAGCACTCACACAGACTTAAAACTAGAGCCAGAGACAGAGCCAGACAGAGCTTGTAGTAGGTCTACTGCTTAACAAAAAAAATTGGCAAGCATATTTTTTTTACAGGGTGTCATAAGACGACTCCTGAAAGTTTTAGGCACTTATGAATATGACCAACTTTTCTATCTTACCAACACTGTGAGTATATAAGAGTAAAAATGTATAAGAAAACGTGGTGAAAAAAACAGAAGACTAAAACAAAAGACACAGACAGAAGAGAAAATGAGAAGAGAACAGAAGGGTTGAGAACGCGGTACGGTAACCACTTCACATCAGGTGGGCCGTATGCTTGTTCACTTTGGTGTATAAAAAAAATATAAAAGACCCACCATGATCTTGAGTGGTTATCCTGCCTTAAAAAGTCTGAAGCGTGCTTTAATGAGGTCTTTCATGTTTTACAAGTTTTTTTGAGAATTTAAAATGATCCTTGTCATTTCAAAAACAAGTCTAAGCTTTGACTTATTGGTTTTCGCTGTAGCGTAGTTAAAGCAAGCCTTTGCGATCCAAGTCTTTAGTTATGTGGTTTCATTTGGAAGCCAGGAAAGCGAGGTATTATTATAAATCTTTGAGGCTGTTTAGTCCCTAAAAAGCTCATTACCGAATTCCCGCGTCGCAAAGAAAAATAAATAATTTAAACTGCTGCCATTTGGCACGGAATCAAGAAGCTTGGTTATTCGTCGGTTTTTACGAGCAGCAAATTGTGCTTCATCTTTTAACCGCTGACAGTGTGGCCTAGCCATAATGTAGCCTGAAAAACGTGATTATTTTTAAATTCTGAACGCATACCTTCTAGAAGGTACGTACTACGTCACTACTGTTACGACGAAAACTCTTCATTGATTACAGCTTCTTCTTATCATGTCACTGATTCTTTCGAACCAAGGGTGGTGAAAGGATTTTAAGTGTGATTACAGCTAAAACTCTGTTTTACATATTACAAGGCAAACAATACAACTACGTATATCGTCGCCATCTTATCCTCCTGCTTCTTTTTACTACTCTAGGGATGTGTCTCGTTGATTGAGATTGATCCAATTAGGGATGTCCTATTCCCAGTGTTTTTGAATTGTAAAAGGATCATACAAAAAAACGGTAGGAACCAAGCCGTAGTTTGTTGCCTGTTCTATAGGCTTGGTCGCGTGGGACTGGCACCTAGACTCACCTAGCTTTAAGACGTTTCAAAGTAATCCTGCTCAGTTTTAGCATAATAAGGGAACAATTTGACATCAATTAATTCATTTATTAATACTAGGTAATTCAATCCAGCTTTAAAATCACGTTAAAATGAATTAGCCAAATTGCGTTTGATCAATCTCCTCTGATTTTTAAAAAGATTATCAAACTCTTTGACATTTGACCAACAGTGATTAGAGCCTAAAAAAGGTCGATTTATAAAATAATTGAACAAAATCAACTTTCTACTTTCAATAGTATCGCAAGAATCACTTTGAAGCGTCTTATAGCTAGGTGAGTCTAGGTGCTGGTTCCAAGCGACCAAGACTAGAAGAACAGGCTATAAACTACGGCTTGGTTCCTACCGTTTTTAGGCTTCCGTAGCCAAATGGCAAAAACGGAACCCTTATAGATTCGTCATGTCTGTCTGTCTGTCTGTCCGTCCGTATGTCACAGACATTTTTCTCCGAAACTATAAGAGCTAGACTGATGAAACTTGGCGAGTAGATGTATTCTGTGAACCGCATTAAGATTTTTACACAAAAATTGAAAAAAAACAATAAATTTTGGGGGTCCCCATAGATAGATAGAAAATACTTTATTGCTCACAAATACATAAGAACAAACAATGGTACATAAAAACTTAACAACTATTTGTAAAAGCAATAGGCGGTCTTATCGCTAAGCAGCGATCTCTACCAGACAACCGTGGATGGATTGGATTAATGTTACTTACAAGGGGTGATTTGTGTGCGTGGATAAAAAAAAAAACACAAAAATGTGTAGCTGGCTACATACATAATACAAAAGAAAAAAAAACCAAGAAATATAATTATAAAATACTTACATTATTCAAAGCCACTACTTAAAACTGAAACTCAAAAATTGTATACTGCAACGTTTGATGGTAAATCTTGATTCCTTTCCTCTGTACTTGAGACAACAGCCACGTCTCAAGTGAGGGGTGTGGTGATGAAGCCACTGTAATCAAAGTCTTCACTTCACTCGAGGGTCTTCACTCCCTAGGCCCCGGCGAACAATGAACAGAAAGATCGAATTGTCAAATCAACAATTTTATGAATAACAATATGTACCACCTTCATTGTTGATTACTAAATGTAAATTAATATTGAAAACACTACCGATGTTTTATTTTCAATTTTTTAAACATTCTGTGTAAGTATTTTGAGGCTGTAAACAAGTTAGGCATTGCGCACGGTGGCTCTCTGACGAAACCGCAATAATTTCGTCATGTCTTGTCCCGTGTAGGAGAAGCGGAACACTAGCGGAACTGCCTGTTCTAACGCATAGATTTGGCTATATTCCATCTCTTTCTTCGCGCGTTTTCGTCGATCTGCTCCGACGCCAGCCACACTTCCGTGCTCTGGCCGCCGTTTTACAACAGCAAACACAGAACAGTAAGCCTACCATGAGCTCTGTCTGGCTCTGGCTCTGGTTCTGGTTTTGAGGCTGTGTGAGTGCTCACCAGTGCATTATACTGTGTGTGTGACGTTTTGACGTAGGATTTATTTAGTCAACACTCACACAGACTCAAAACCAGAACGAGAGACAGAGCCAGACAGAGCTCATGGTAGGCCTACAGTAAACTTAATCAGAGCAAAATAAAAAATCTGATAGTGTGTTTTTGGGAGTAAATGGGTCTGCGTAAGTGTAAAAGGTTTTGTGGGATGGTTCTCCTGGTACGTCAGTCTCATGAGAGTCTGGTTAAAGACAAGAACCTCCGTAAGAATAATATGGGCAAGGCTTTAGAAACTGCTGCAATTTCTAGCTGCAATTGTCTTTTCATTGCTCATACTCTGAAAGTAGGTCTGAAGTTGCCTGAGGGGCCTAATTGAAAGTAAAACTTTCAGCCCTAGGGAGAATCGCTTTCTACTGACAGCTGTCAAGTTACAAAAAAAAACAAGTTCTATTTTATTCAACCATGTTCCAACTTTCTAAAGTCCGCAAGTCTAACTGCAAGGTTAAACCAAATTCCAACTTTTTATTCAGCAAGTAGGTTGGAAACCCATTACAACGGTAAGAAGTTTAAAAAGTCTAATTAGAGCGCAAGGTAAAATTTAAATAAATAATATATCTTCTAAATTATTCTAAATTATATAGCTTCAATTATTTATTTAAAATAACATAGATTTGAGCAAACAATTTACCATTTTTTAAATTATGAAAATGAAAATAATGGCTGAATAATGCTTGCGAGCCGAAGCCGAAGGCCCGCCAGAGAAGAAGAAAAAAAAACCGGGAAGGCGGCCATTCAATCTTCATTTTCACAAATTTTTCTTTTATGTTTTTATTTTTACTTTCCTTGTATTCGTAATGAAAAGCACAGTGTTTACCTCGGGTGAAAGTCTTTTAAGTCCCTCAAGCTCCATTGGCACCCTCGCTACGCTCTGGCGCCAAACCCGTCTCGGGACTCAAAAAACGTGACTTTCAACACTCAGGTAACAATGTACTATTGTTTACGCAAATGGTTGTAATTATAAAAAAATCGGTTGCATGTAAAGTCGGTTTACTGATGATAGTTGAACGTGGCAACGTCATAAAAAAATACACAGATTGCGAACGCTGCTGAACGCGGAGGCCGATTGTGCCTCTTGTCGCTCGTTGCTTGCACTTCAAGCCCTAAATGGAACGCCTCAGAGCGAGGTAACGCCGCATGAGTCATGTTTTTTCGTGCGTGCAGCCGGCTCCATCGTTTTCACGTCAAAATTTAAATTCACAGTTTCCACATTCAATTTGCTAATGCTGAATATTGATCAAGACATAACGTTGGAAAACACTCGCATTAACATGGCGAAGTCGCAAGTAAACTTCGACAAACTACTATAGTTTGATAATGCCTGGCAAAGTTATCGAGTTTTTCACCCCGTATAAATCATATGACATGCACGCAACATTCGAAGAAATCTCATTCGACTACTTTTCACATGAATACTGGTCTTTTTTTACCGACAAATAAAAAAGAAAGATGTTCTCAAATCGGTATTTTTTTATGCTCGTTATCGCATAGATTTGTCATTTATTTACAAAAAAAAATGTATTCAAGTATTATATCAGCTATCTGGTTCCTATAGTACAAGCTCTGCTTAGTTTGGGGCTGGGTAGTGTTGTGTGAATTGTCCACGATATTTAATTATATATATGACCGATTTGAAAAAAAAATGATATGAAAGGAATTTCCAAAGTGCCATATAAATTTTATCAAAATCGGTTCAGCTGTTCGGCCATGAAGTTGGTTTCTCATTTTTTTTCAACTTTGCTTGTCTTTAATAATTAGGTCACCAGGGGTACACCAAGTCACCAATTATTTTTAATAAAACTTAATAATGGAACAAGCATATGGCCCACCTGATTTTAAGTGGTTATCATAACCATCGGCTTTAACAAAGCATTTCCTCGTAGGTCACGCACGTCAGCAACGTGCCCTACGATCCTACGATGCACTGCGTCCATCAACTTGAGTCATACAGATGTTCAGCCTCACGTGCCAGTAATTTCACCGGCATCCACACCTTTCAAACCGAAACACAGCAATGCTGCTTCACGACAGAAATAGGCATGGTGGTAGTACGCACCCGGACGAGCCACACACAAAGAGCTCTACTACTACTAAAATACGTGTGCCAAGGGTGGTGTCTGGTAAATACACCCGTTTAGACAACAGCCAATGCATGTTTAAAGGCACTAAACGTGCAATAATAATATAGCATGCATGTTTATTGTATAATAATTTATTCAACGCCACGCACGTTTTTTCTTCTATAGGTGTACGCTGTAAAAAAACTCATTTGGAGTGGTTTATTTACCTTGCGGTGGCAAAGAACTTCAAATACAATTGTTTCTTTTATTCCGAAGCAGACATCTTTTTTTTCATTTTCTTTATTATCACAAGGATTACTTTGAAATGTCTTAAAGCTAGGTGAGTCAAGGTGCCAGGTCCACGCGACCAAGCCTAGAAGGCAAGTTCCTCATATTATACGTACTAGCAGTGGGTAACCGAGCTTCGCTCGAAATATTTTTCGTTAATTTGTATTTGTAAAAAATCATAAGAGTGGTTTATTCTTACTGAACAACTCCATCTGCTGGACATGCTTGCAGTTAGTTGCTCACAATTGTCAATAGATGAGCAGTCACATATTCAGTTTATGTTTAATTATTGAACTCGGAAAGAAATAATCATTTTCTTAAAATGAATCCTAGCTAGATCAATTTATCGCCCCCGAAAACCTCTGTATACTAAATTTCGTGAAAATCGTTGGTGCAGTTTCCGAGATCCTAAATATATATATATATATATACATACAAGATTTTCTCGTATAAAGGTATAAGACTAGCAGTAAGTGACCGAGCTTCGCTCGGTATTTTTTTGATAACGTACATAAGAATGATGAAATCATATATTTCGATCTTACTAACATACTACATAATAATAAAAAATAAGAACTGGTTATTTAAAAAAAAATCACGAGTGCAATGAGATAGAAACTTCCGGAACTTGTCTACAGAGTGTTTACGTAGTCCTTTAGTTCCAAAACTCGAGAATAGATTGCGTTCTCTGTGAAACATAACCCTTGAGTTCTCAGGTTCTCACAGAGCTTAGTTTTTGCTTCTGAGCAACAGATGGCGCTAAGAGTAATGATATTATGAAAAATAGTTTGTTCTTAACTCCGAACGCCGATATTTTCTAAAAATAAATCCCAGCTAGATCGATTTATCGTCCCCGAAAACCCCTGTATACTAAATTTCATGAAAATCGTTGGTGCCATTTCCGAGAAAATCTTGTATATATATATATACAAGATTTTCTCGTTTAAAGGTATAAGATTAATAATATTCCTCATATTATACGTATTAATAAACACAATCAGCAAATGCTGAGTGGTTTACCTTTTTTGATGTCATTTCATTTAAGTTGAACTGTACCTATTAATTTTAAGTTGGCGCAAAATTATTTATATTGCTATTTCAATCAACTTTATAACCGACCGATTTAAAACCGACTTTAAAACCAAACTAATGAACTGACGCTGAAATTTCTATGGGACCAATTGAAAAATATAATCATTCTAAAAACCTAAAAAATCAAATCAACTTATGGTAACAAAAAACCAACGAGCTGTAAGCTTACCACAAGCTCTGTCTGGCTCTGTCTCTGGCTTTGGTTTTGAGTGTGTGTGAGTTATGACTTAATAAATCCTACGTCGAAACGTCACACACACAGTATAATACACTAGTGAGCACTCACCCAGATTCAAAACCAGAGCCAGAGACAGGGCCAGACAAAGCTTGTGGTAGGCCTACTGATAACCTCCTCCAGTTTATGAAGTTGACTAAATTAATTATCATGGTATAGATCTATCAAGTTTAGAATGACTAATCCATTTCGCATGAACACCACGAGTGGTTTCCACTGTGGAACCATAAATCAGCCAAATATCAGAGCCTCACCTCGCTATTGTGACGCCAGCAGTTATTAATTGCTACTTGTCTACAAGCTGATGAGGGGCATCGTCACAGGCAAATAATACATCAGCTAGATCACTTCTAACCTTAACAAAACTACTTTATTTTTATTTTATTTTATTTGGGAAACAAACAGAACAATAGCATTCTAAGAAATATGATATAAAAACACATAAACCTATGAAGTTTCCTCAATTAGGTGATACAAAATAGGTGTGGACAGAACTAATACTAATTAAAAAAAAAACAAAGAAAGAAGTAAGTTTAAATATAGAACTACTTTACTTTAAACAAATAATAAAAAATACCTATTTATTTACTGGCAATGCAAAACAAAGTCAAAATAACGTCTCGGCGATATTTGGGCAATGTTACATTGAAAATATCAATATCAATACGACGACATTAGGTCGCAATAGATCAGTGGACTTTTTCAGACTGATGATGAATAAATTTAGTATTAGACTCGCCGCAAATGAGCTATTGGCCACAATCACTCAAAGCAAAGTAAAAATTAAAAGTGTGTTTATTCAGTAGAATCGCAAGGATCACTTTGAAACGTCTTAAAGCTGGGTTAAAGCTAAGTGCTAGTTCCACTGGTGGCCAGCGACACACATAGCCTTTTATAAAAAAATCTGTAACCCCAAAAGATAATCAGTGTTTTAAGGCTATTTTTCACTAGGATACACAGTGGCAGAAAAACCAGACTCTGGTGCTATGATTTAATTTGGAATAAAAAACATTGGGAAAATTTAAAGCAATATAGTGAAGTGTTTCAGCTATTCCACTTTAAGCTACCTTAAGGCCTATACATCTGTAAAAAGATTATTCAAGCAGCATCTGAGGTCAATAGCTACTCATGTTACGACTGGCCTTTCCAGTTCAGTTGGTAGTAGCCTTTTTCACCGTAGGTCGTGGGTTCGATCCCCACTAAGAACTATTATTTGTGTGGTGAACGCAGGTGTTTGTTCTCTGTCTGGCTGTTATTTTGTATTCTAAGAATGTATTTACAAAAAAAAAAGCGTTTATGTATTATATCAGCTGTCTGTTCGTCTGCCAGCTATGGCATAAAAAAAAACCATTTGTTCTTATCTTAAAAATATCTAAATTATTTAACATTTCGGAAATACTGACTGACTGAGTGAAGTGTCGTAGCTATTCTACAATAAGCTGTATCACTAATCATAGTCCCTCTGCGTATGATTGTCTAATAAGTTCAAGGGTTGTGTAACAAATGTTATTATGACGGCGGTACGTGGAGGAGGAATTTCATCTGACTTCAGGGACTCTCAGCGCAATCTCCTAGTATCAATATTTTATAGGTTTCATCACATTTTGTCAAATATTTTTCAGACATCATGGACCACCTTATTTGTAACTTTCTATATATCTATCTATCTATTCAGCTTTTATGCATTCACTGTGTATAGGCCTCCTCCTTCACTTTTTATGAGTGATAACACTATTGTACAATAGTGTTATCACTCACTGCAACTACAATAGTGTTATCTGCTAACTGTACAGTTAGCTACGGAAATTGATAGACAATTAAATATAAATAAATAAATAAATATTTTTAGACAATTCACACAACAATTGGTTTTAAAGCATTTTTTAATATTGAAGGGGACCACTTAGGGTCCGTTCACAGAGACCGGCTCGGAGAGGAGAGCAGATCACGTTGAAAACAGGGTTTTTAGTATTTGTGGTAAGGTTCATTTTTGCATCTGCACAGCTTTTGTCAATAAGAATGCTTGAACGCGCTTGGTGTGAAATAATAATAGGAGCTGACCGACTCCAATCGCGTACTTTTCTTGTCGGCTGCGAGCGCATCCGCTTTCAGATCGCTTCCAGTCGGTCTATTTGAAATAGTTGGAGCCTCCGCTCCGACCAACACCAAGCGTATACGATCCGGTATATGTGAAAAGAAAAATGCGCGCCGATGCTCTCCGGACGGTGTGAACGGACCCTTAAAAGCTTTATAACTTCAAAACAGTTATTTTTATTACACAATGAAAATAGATAACGTTTTTGAAGGGCCTTCGACGTTCTATATAGGCAGCAAAATTTGAATTTGAACATTTAAATAGGCAAGTTAAATGGTTCTGAACAAGGATAGACATACAGGCAGACAAAGTGAAACTATAAGGGTTGTTGTACTTCGGAGTAAAGCTCTTTTTGTGACTCGTCCAGGTGCGTACTACCACCATGCTTATTTCTGCCGTGAAGCAGCATTGCTGTGTTTGGGTTAGAAGGGTGTCGGTGCCGGTGAAATTACTGGCACGGGAGGCTGAACATACGTAAGCCTCAAGGTGATGGACGCAGGGCAGTGTATCGTAGGGAACGTTCCTGACGTGCGTGACCAATAAGGTGATGGTTAGGTACTACTTAAGGGGCCAGCGGAGGGCAAATTTTCATACAAACGTAATACCAAAATGATTACTAATTTAAGCCGATTTTCACTATATTATTGTAATAATTGTATTTTTATTGTATTTATCTAGGTTCCTGGGTAGTTTTTATTTTAAATTACTTACCTCAAATGAAATTAACGCCAATCACATTTTACAATGAAAAAAAATGTGTAAAATGCGATTGGTGTTTATTTCATTTTAGGTAAGTAATTTGAAATAAAAACTGTTGAGAAACCTAGATAAATACTATACAAATACAATCATTACAATAATATAGTGTAAATCTGTCTAAATTAGAAATCATTTTGGTATTCCGTTGGTATGAAATTTTTCCTCCGCTGGCCCCTTAACATCAGACATAAAAATATGCTTGTACATCAGCTAGAAGTATAAAAAAAAATTAATACCGATTTTACGATCCTTCGAGTCTAAAAAAAAACCTTTTTCGTAAATTGTTACGAAACTCGGTTATGAACGGTTAAAGGATAGTTTCAAGCTAACTATATTCAGACACATGCTTGAAAGCTTCCGCAAGTAACAATGTCATAACTAAGGGGAGAGTACAAGTGTGAAATACTGTGTCTGTTGCTGATGCCACAACAAAACAAGCATTGTGGATGATAAAACAAAAGAGTTCAAAGGAATCTGCATAAAGAGCGAGTAAAAAGGAAACATATGGGCTAAGTTACGCTTCTAGGGCCGTCATCTGGTGTGGAGTAAGTTGTAAACTTAGATGGACCGATGACCTATAAAGATAAAAAATAAATAAATATTAAATATTATAGACAATCCACACAGCACTATCTAGCCCCAAACTAAGCAGAGCTTGTACTATGGGAACCGGATAGCTGATATACTACTTATATACATTTGTAAATCCATACTTAGAATACAATATAACACCCAGACAGAGAACAAACATCTATGTTCACAAATATTTGTTCTCAGTGGGGATCGAACCCACGATCTACGACTCAAAAGGCAGAGCTACTACCAACTGATCTGAGAGGCCAGCCGTATGACCGTTGATTTTTTTAAATTATGTAACTAGCTGATGGAACAAGCATATGGTCCACCTGATGTTAAGTGGTAACCATCGCCTTTAGCAAAGCTATGCCTCGTAGGTCACGCACGTCAGAAACGTGCCCTACGATGCACTGCCTTGCGTCCATCAACTGGAGGAATACAGATATTCAGCCTCACGTGCCAATAATTGAGCACAGTGGCCGTCTTACGAACACTCATCATCATCTTCCTATACAGTAGGCCTATCTGGCTCTGATTTTGTGTCTGTGTGAGTGCTCACCATTGTAATAAACGTGTGTGTACGTTTTGACGTTGGATTTATCTAGTCAACACTCACACAGACTCAAAAACAGAGCCAGTGATAGAACCAGACAAAGCTTGTGTAGTCAAAGTAAATTGTTCTATAATACCTACATCACAAAGATCATTTTTAAGTACTTTGCTGTGAGCCAACTTCAAGAAAACGTGGTGGAGAGGCGTGCATTTTTAGACTGATTTATCTATACCTATATACTTACTTATCTTTCATAAACACAAAAAGTGTAATTAAAAAATATTTATTGCCTTTTTTGTATTTAATTAGTTGTCATCAATTAATAACAAATTGATTAAGAAACTTTGTAAGCTGACATTTAATATTTTGATTAATTAATTTAGTACAAGCAATTAAAATATTTGTAAGTAATTAGAAGGAAACTTTACAGACGAGCTGATTTGCTCAACAATATTCTGATTGGCGGAAAGGCTCAAAATGTATTGTTGAAACTTAAAATAATAATTATTTCAACAGATTATTTTGATATTTTCCTCAGAAATACCTTTCCGTACACTAGTGGATACTTGTGGTTTCGGTCGTGTGGACTTTGTTTCCTATCGGTATTTTTTTAATACAACTTGCGGGTAGAAATAGCTTATGGCCCACCTTTAGGCCTACCACAAGCTCTGTCTGGCTCTGGTTTAGAGTCTGTGTGAGTGCTTACCAGTGTGTTATACTGTGTGTGTGACGTTTCAACGTAAGATTTATTTAGTCAACACTCACACAGACTCAAAATGGTTTAGAGTCTGTGTGAGTGCTCACCAGTGTATTATACTGTTTGTGTGACGTTTCGACGTAAGATATTTTTATTCAACACTCACACAGACTCAATACCAGAGCCAGAGACAGAGCCAGACAGAGCTTGTGGTAGGCCTACTGATTTGTAGTGGTACTATAACAACATTGGCAAACATTGCCTCAAAGCAATCTAGGCGATGGCAATCAGCTGAAACGCTGGCAAATATCGCTGTCATATTTGACAACGTTTCAGCGGATCGCCATCGCCATCGCCTACATTTGCGCAGGCCTTCTGTCATACAGGACTATAGGCTTAGCCCTAGGACTAAACATTGTCTAGAGCTAGACAGTAATTAGTCTACAAAAGAGTACCTAGACTAAATTCAGTATTTCTGACACTATTTCCGTCAAAAAATAAACGGTTGTCTGTAAAGTCGGTTTACTGACGTTAGTTGAACGTGACAACGTTAAATGGAACGCCTCAGAGCGAGGTAACGCCGCATGAGTCATGTTTTTTTGTGCGTGCAGCCGGCTCCATCGAATTATAAGACGTTGTCACGTCAGAAAATGAAAAGGTAGCATCAAATATCAGTCAGGACTTTGGTTCTAATGTTTTAAACAATTTAATCTTTGTAAGAGACTGTACAGTACAAAGCAATCAACCGATGAATAAATAAACAAATCGAATAATTATATACTTTGATATTGAATAATTTATATATTATCTTCAATTAAATGCCTTCCCTAATAACTTAATGAGCCAATTAAAATTGACGTTTTGAATAGAAGTTCAAATTATCATAGGCAAAGAATTCAAAATTGTGTGTTTATTCAGTAGGATTGCAAGAATCACTTTGAAACGTCTTAAAGCTAGCTATTATTAAGCAGAAGACACCTATTTAAAGGAAAACTTCATTTTTAAATTCGTGCATGCAGGTTTGAGCTTTGTATCAGAAGGTGAAGTCACTTTCGCATGACTACTGAAAGAGAATTTGACTATTTTCAATGTTGTTGAAATATTGTATTTTTTGTATTTGTATTTATTCGCTTGAAGTATGGTCAGTATTGAAAATATTATTTTTAATTATAATGTGTGCCACATAATTTGTCGAAGACCGACATATAAAGCACTGCTAACATAAAAGAGGAAAATTAGGTATCCAAATATAAAAACATGAAACATGACAGCTTATAATAAGAGAGAGTAAAAATAAAATACGCAGTGGTCTTAGGTTTTTGTTTAATATGATTGTATCTTTATCTCGTTTGGTTCTTAAAATCATCAAGAAATCAGTTTAAGATAACATAACATCTGTTTCTCGTTTGCCTCTGTTATAAATCATCATTAAAATCAGTTTAAAATTAATTCAGTTTCTGGCGATCGTAAGACCCTCACCCAAGACGGGATTAGGTCCGACTGATATCCTAAGCCCACAGCTTGACGGCGTAATGCCTTGTCACTTCCAGATGTTATGCAAATACAGGACACTACCGCCCGTGGCGTAGTTGTGCTCAGAATTCCTACTTACAAATTTTCTACAGGTCTGCCCTCTCAATAGGCCTATCCCAAGCTCTCTGGTTTTGAGTCTGTGTGAGTGCTCACCAGTGCTTTATACTGTGTGTGTGACATTTTGACGTAGGATTTATTTAGTCAACACTCGCACAGACTCAAAACCAGAACCAGAGACAGAGCCAGGCAGAGCTCATGGTAGGCCTACAGGTCAGTTGGTAGCTCTGCCTTCTTCGTAAGAGAAACAATTTTTAGCAGTGGACTTTTTCAAGCCTTCTTTTTTATGTTTTATTATAAGGTCCAAAAATTGAAACATGCGCATCACTTACATCTAAAATATTTCACTGACAACAAAATCGGCGCAGTTTCTAAAAACACAGCATGCAATGCAAAATGTATTTCTTATCGTGTCACTGATTGTTTCGAGCCAAGTGTGGTGAAAGGATTTTAAGTGCGCCTTAAAGAGGGTCCTTTCGTGCACTTTAAACATTTTTATGAACTTTTTCATCTCTACGACATGCCCGATTTCCTCACGATGTTTTCCTTCATCGTATGAGAGCACTGGCATAGTGTTTATACATTTTTGTGCAGAACATTGCATTATAAAACTTTTTCAAGTCTAAAAAAATCGGTTGTCTGTAAAGTCGGTTTACTGACGATAGTCGAACGTGACAACATCATACTGCAGTCCACGCGGACGCATCGCTCACTCAAGTAGGAGAGAAACAGATGTCGAACTCTGCCGAACGCGGAGGCCGATTGTGCCTCTGTCGCTCGTTCCGCGCTCTCGCTTGCACTTCAAGCATTGAATGGAACGCCTCAGAGCGAGGTAACGCCGCATGAGTCATGTTTTTTCGTGCGTGCAGTCAGCTACATTGAATTATAGACGTTGTCACGTCAAAAATACTGTAGCGTCCATGATAACCCCTTAATAAATATCGCGTACTCCTATGCGTTGCTCTCAACGTAAAAAAGTTTCACCACGGGGACCACAGCTGTTGTATTTCAGCGATACAACAGATACGTTTTATCGTGCACAGTCGGAGACAAAAATAGAATAACAATTTCAGATATTTGTTCTTTTATTCAGATTTGGCAGGAAAAAATCTGCCCCCTTAGTCATTTTTGTTCATTTTTAAAACGTGGGGGTGAATGGACATAGGTAGTGTCATCTGCCACCACTTTTCAAACTCGGGGGCGAAAAGTGGCGGCAGATGAAACTAATCCAATATGTTTACTTTTCTAATTTTAGGAAAACTTACAAAAATTCAATGAAATACAATTATCAATTCATCAATTTAATTTCATTTCGAAAACTTACGGATAGGTATAAAACATTGAATAAAAGTATTATAACATGAATCTGAAGAGATCCATGTTTACTAATGACTAACAAATTGCTGACTGGCCTCTCAGTTCAGTTGGTTTGGTAGTAGCTCTGCCTTCTGCGCCGTAGGTCGTGGGTTCAATCCCTACCGAGAACAAATATTTATTTTGATTAATTTTGTCAAAGCTCACACAGACTAAAAACCAGAGCTCGTGGTTTTTTGGTCACAGAGTAAGTATAGTTTTGAGCAAAAAAATATAATTCTGTCTGTTCCCAAGCCATGTTCTTGA
Organism: Thera obeliscata; assembly: GCA_947578465.1. NCBI lineage: Eukaryota > Metazoa > Arthropoda > Insecta > Lepidoptera > Geometridae > Thera > Thera obeliscata. Next base: position 11,277,479 of record OX387918.1, on the reverse strand, counting down.
ACTCCCCAAGCCCCAACTGTTTCTACAATCATCCCTTTGCGTCGCTAACAGTACAGCGCTGAGGTTTGATGGAGGGAAAAATGTGAGTTTGAGTAAAATATCCAAGTTTGAGGTTTTGTAGTTTGGGGGATGTCGGGGGGCCTCCCGCGAGCCGCAACTCCGCGCCCGCCCTGCAGGGCGTTCACGGAGATTTAAGCGGCCCTCACTGTGGGGATAGACCGCACCCACCCGCACCCCTCACGGTCGCGTCGCTCGACGACGGCGGCGAGGGGTGCCTCCCCCGCTGGCGGGTGGACCGAGCTAGGCTCGAGGTCAGCCGTGCACCCGCAGGCGTCAGCGGGGGGGGTTGCCGGGATCAGTTCGCGGCCCGGGAGGCAGCAGGCGGACTGTAGCTTGTGGCACCGAAGCACCGATGAGCGGGGGGGGGCTGCAGCCGTCGTGCAATGAAAGACTTGGTTGTACAGGCGGTGGAACGGGGCGCGGGGAGCCTGGCTTCTCGATGGCAGATGTTCGGATCCTAGCTTCTAGCTTCCTATATACTTCTAGCTTCCTATATGCTCTCAGCTGAATGATTCTTGAAAGGCTTCCTGACTACTTCTTTCTTGATTAAAAGGCTTCCTGACTACTTCTTTCTTGATGAATCGATCTCGAACAAAACTCGTTTTTACTTTGAAACTGTCTCGCTTACCTACCTCAAGGTCTTACCTTACAGAGAGCGGTATAATTTCGCCTAAATCTCAGTTCTAATTTTCATCTCCTACCAGGCTTACCGTTCCCGTTTTTCTTTATTAAAAGACATAAAAATAACAAACAAACACTACCTAAGTGTGGCCTATATACCCATTTATCTACTCGCTCTACTAGAGGCGGCACCATGGCCTTTATTTATTACATAATTGAACAGTTACACTTAACTACTTGGGTATGGCCTTCTCGTTACATTTTCTATAATTTTAACATAATTTTAAAAGGACATTGCGTTACTCTATAAGTTAGAGCGAGACGGCACTAGCCTATCCCGCTTTTACATCTCAATGAACCTCATCTTAAAAATCTCATCTTAAAATTATCTTAGTGTCTCTATTATATGGCGCCGACATCCTCCCCCTCGTGCATCGCACCGACTCCCTGTTTGGCGCCATCCAAGTCTCGTGTCGACTCTGCGCCATCCTGGAGTTTCCTGGTCAACCCTGCGCCATCCGGACGTCCTTGACTACCCTGCGCCATCCTGAAGTCGCCTGTCGGTTCCTTGGCCTGACAGACGTTAGGGTCGTCTGCGGAGACCAGGAGCACGGCCTTTGAGCAAGGCCGCCTGAAGATGCCGTGCGGGGTGCGCACGTCTATGATGCGAGTGCGGTGGTCGGGCCCGGGATACGTCCGGACCACGACACCACGGGGCCACACGTTGCGTGGCAGTGTGGAGTCCACTATCAGGACTGATTCGCCACACTGCAAATCCCTCGATGTGGTTGACCCGTCGATTCGTCGGGGTAGGAGAGTTGGTAAGTACTCCCGTACCCATCTGGCCCAGAAGTGATCGGCCAGCCGCTGCGCCGTCCTCCACGATCGTCGTCCAGAGAGATCCTCCTCCGTGAACACCCCCAGCCTGGGAGCGCCGCATGACCGCCCGATGAGGAAGTGGTTCGGTGTTAGGCCTTCCTCGTCGCTGTCCTGTGTCCTGGTCAGCGGTCGCGAGTTCACGATGTGTTCTGCCTCAAGCAGAAGTGTGTGCAGCACCTCTTCTCTGGGACTTCGCTCCTTCAAAATCACGCCGAGGACGCTCTTCACTGTCTTTACCAATCTCTCCCATGCTCCCCCCATGTTTGGTGCGCCGGGTGCTATGAACTTCCATCTCACCCCCATTTCTCGTGCTTGCTCGACGACTCCCTCGGTGTCAAGGGTCTCGATGGCGGCTCTCAACTCTTTGTCCGCACTCACGAAGTTAGTGCCGTTATCGCTGAACATGGTAGTTGGCATGCCTCTTCTCGCCGCCATCCGTCTTAGCGCCATGATCATGGAGTCTGCTGTTAACGACGCTGCCAGTTCCAAATGCACTGCCCTGGTGGTGAGGCACGTGAATAGGGCACCCCACCTCTTCTCATGTCGTCTTCCCACGGTCACGGTCATCGGGCCGAAGTAATCGACCGCCGTGCTCGAGAAAGGTGGCTTCCCCACTTGCAGGCGTTCCCTGGGCAGGTCCCCCGTCGGTAGCCGCTGTGGTGTTCCTCTGTAGACTCTACACCATTGACATCCATGTCTTGTCGCTCTGACCGCCGATCTCAAGCCAAGTATCCAGTAGCGCTGTCGAATCTCATTCATTACCGTTTCATGGTTTCCGTGGTTGAACGCTTCATGATAGTGAGCTATTATCAGTCTCGCTATCCCATTTTTGCTATCCAAGATGATAGGTTGCTTGTAGTCGCTCGACATGCTGGCGGCGCCTATCCTGCCGCGCAGCCTCAAAAGACCATCTTCCATTATCGTGTCGAGCTTCTTGAGCTTCCCCGCTTCTTCTAAGCGGCTATCAGCTTGGCTCCTCATTAGAAGCGCTCTCTCGGCTCTCTTCAAGTAGCCGATCTCAAGTGGTAAGAACTCTGAATTTCTTACTTTCGTGGCAGGCCGCCTGTAGGCTTGCTTCTTTGTTTTATTGACCTTTCTCCATGTGGGGTCATCCTTGACGCCCCGTACCGCACCAACCATTTCCTTCTTCCTGCATAGGTCGATGAACTGGAAGACTCTCGCCGTCGCTCTTAGTAGTCTCGTCCATCTTGAGAATCTAGTGGGATCGGGAGTACCTAACTTGTACTCGCATATCCGGACGGTGGCCGTATGTTGAGTCTCCTTGTCCTCCCCCGTCGAGCTACGCTTGAAGGTGCGGTCTTCAGGCCACTCTTCTTCTTCCCTCTCGAGGAACTTTGGCCCCGTGTACCAACGGTGGCCCCCATCAAAGTTCCTGGGGACTTCTCTTGTAGCGTCGTCCGCTGGGTTCTCCGCTGTAGGAACCCAGCGCCATTGATGCGGCCGCGTCGTGTCTTCTATCTCAGCCAGACGATGTGCGACAAAAGGTTTGAAGGTCCTGGGATCAGCCTTTATCCAGGAGAGCACCGTGCTAGAGTCTGTCCAATAAGTCTTCCTTGTGGCCCTCACATCCATCTCCTCCTCGATGGACTGCGCTAAACGAGCTCCGAGTAGCGCGGCCTGCAGTTCTAACCTTGGCACGGATACTGGCTTCAATGGTGTGACCCTCGCCTTGCCAGCCAGCAAGGTCACGTCGTATTTACCCTCTTGGTTTCGTTGCCTCCAATACACTGCGCATGCGTAGGCTTTTTCACTGGCGTCCGTGAAAACGTGTAGATCTCCTCCTGCTTGAGATCGTGAGATGCACCGGGGAATCCTCAGATGATGCAACAGCTGGAGATCTTGGAGATAGCTTTTCCACGACGTTTCGTCCGTGTCTGTCACCTTCTCGTCCCAACCAATTCCGCTCCGCCATACATCCTGCATCAGTTTCTTCCCCTGGATCAGCACAGGAGAAGCTAGACCCAGGGGGTCGAATGTGCTCATGACTGCACTCGTCACCTGGCGCTTGGTTGGGGTCATCTCTAGGTCAACGACCTCAGACACGTTCCGCATTTGAATCCGGAATCCCATCTCGTCCTCTTCCGTGAACCAGCGCAGCCCCAGAGTCCGTTCCTCCTTGGACCCGAGCTCTATCTCTGTGTTCACCTTATCAGTGAGATTCTTAAGGACTTTCCGACTGTTTGATGCCCATCCTCGCAACCGGAACCCGGCTCTTTGATGGATGGCATCCACTTGCTTTGCCACCCTTAGCGCGTCATCCTCTGTGTCGAAACAATGTAGGTAGTCATCCATATAATGGTTCCTGACCACCGCCCTCGCTGCCTCTGGAAACTCGTTCTTTGCTTCTTCTGCGTTTAGATTCTTTACATAGATCGCCAGGCTTGGTGAGCAAGCGGCCCCAAATATCACCGATGACATTCTATACTCTGTGGGTGCGCCTTTTCTTCTTGCTCTCCTCCATAGGAAGGGGAGACTATCCCTGTCCGCTTCTCTTATCTTCACTTGGAGGAACATCTCTTGGATATCAGATACCACAGCGATCGGCTTTTCCCTGAAGCGTAGTAGTACCCCGAACAGTGACTGGAGTAAGTCTGGTCCTGGCAGTAGGGCGTCATTCAGACTCTTGCCTCTACATTTGGCTGCAGCGTCGAAAACCAACCGCATCTTCTTCTTGGTAGGATGTGTCACCGCAAAGTGAGGAAGATACCACTTCCTTGTCGACGTCGACTCGTGCGTGACCTCCTCGGCATACCCGCTGGTTAAGAGGTTATCGACCTGCCGCTCGTACTCTATCTTCAGGTCTTCATTCTTGTCTATCTTACGTTCGATGTTTCTTAATCTGTTAAGCGCAGAATCATAGTTGTCCGGCATGGACTCTTCATCAGTTTTCCATAGCAGGCCCGTTTCGAAGCGCCCGTCCTTCATACGACGTGTGGTCTTACTTAGTAGTTGCACGGCCCTTTCTTCGGCGTCCGTGCTTGGTCGACGCGGCTGCACCCCCAGCGACTCTATTGCGAAGTGCTCCCTTATGAGTTCATCCATGTCTTCGTCGCGCGTCGAGACGTGAGCACAGGTAAGGTGGTTCACCCTCGGAGCTGCTCCCCCGTCTATCCCATGCAGCACCCATCCTAGGTGTGTGAGAGAAGCAGCTGGTTGGCCACGTTTACCCCTCCTTGTTGCCCGTGACACGATGAGCTCCCAGTTATCTTGCCCGATGAGCAACTTCGGCGCTTCCTCTTCATAGTGAAGCCTGTTCGCTATCCTCTTGAGGTGATTGCATTCATCCAGCCGTGCCTTGTTGATCACTTGAGGCGATAGTCTTAGCTTGTCTATCGTTCTCGCCCCGATGATCTTCCTTCTTTGGTTCGAGTGGAGACCCCTCAGACTGATGTTGACCCGCATGGAGTCATCCTTCCCGATGACTCGTCCTCCAACTGTCTCTATTGAGAGAGCTTCCCTGGGTCCTTCCAGTCCGATTTTGTCCGCCACTGCAGCGTCGATGAGAGTCACCGTAGACCCTTCATCCAATAAGGCCAAAATCGTAGCCTTTCCCTTTGGCCCGTATACCTCCACGGGCACCATCTTCAGATACGCTCTCGCGTTCTTCGCGGCGTTCGTCAGATGAACATTGTTGGCGACCTCCCTCGCTGAACTCTCCCGAGCATCCGATATCTTGTCCGATGATGGCCTCTCTTCCCCATGCAGCAGTGCATGATGCCATCTTCCGCAGTGCTTGCACGGAGGTCTTCTGCACGTCTCCTTCCTGTGCCTGTAGCGAAGACACTTGAAGCAGCATCCTGTCTTCCTTGCTATGGCCCACCTATCTGTCACTGAAGCTTGTAGAAATTTCTTGCATTCGTCCAGGTGGTGACTTCCTTCACAGTGTGCACATGAAGCTTGCTGCATCCCCTGCGACTCTGTCGCTGCATGTGCAGCCTGGCGCGGTAGATGGTGAGCCGCCTTCCTTGGGGCAGCGGCTTCCTGGCTGGCGTAAGGTCCACACCTTTCGGCCTCTCTGTTCAGGAACATTGCTATCAGTGCTAGGTCCGGGTCCACATGTTCCGCAGCAAAATCATACCATCGATATCGGAGCACCATTGGTAACTTCTCTATGATCACCTTTATCATCTCTGGAGAGTTGAGGTACGCCGGCTTCCTTAGCCCCTTTATTGTCGCGACGGTGTTGCTTATCGATCCAGCAAATAAACACACATCCCGCGCACTATCACTTGGTTTAGCAAGGTTTTTCACTTTATCTAATTCCGCCAGTACTAACGCCTCCGGCCGTCCATAGCGCCGGCGTAAGGACTCTATCACTTCACTAGGTTCACACTCAGAATATAACACACTTTTCACTGCATCCCTTGCGCCTCCTTTGACGGCCTTCCTTAGCCGTGCCATGTTCTGCACCGGAGTAAACAGCGCCGCCGTATCTTCATACACGGACTTAAAGGCCAGCCACTCTCCACTGTTTCCATCAAACACCGGAAGCTCGTACATGTACGCTGGCTGGTGCACGTGTCCCGTGGTCCTTGGTGCGGCGCTGATGGCACTGATGATCGCCTGGGCCAATGCCCCCATGTCGCGGTCTCCTCTGGAGTCCTCTGGCTTCACGGCGGTGACAGTGGGATCCTGGAGTTTTAAGGAGTCGATGACCCCACCTGGTCGCCCCTCTGCGGACGTCCCCCCGGCCCCTTGATGTCCTCCACCAGACATCCTGCCAACCGTGTCGTTCACCCACTCTGCGACTTCATTGGCTCTACCATCAGGCTCTTCTTCAGCAGAGTCCTCGGCCCTCTCTTCCGGATTGTCCTTTCCCAACTTCAACAGTTCCATCTCAGCTCTCGCCAGCGCAGCGGCAGCCTGTGCTTCTTGCATCTCTTGTCGGCTTATCTCCGCACGCAATTCCATCTCACGTCGTGTCCGTGCCTTCTCCGCCGCTGACGAGGGTTTGTTGGGGCTAGGACGGGCCTGGGGCTCCCCCGTGTTCTTCACTCTTGATTCTTTTGCCGGTCCGCCGGAAACTCTCACGGTCTCCGGCGCGCTCCCGGCAGCATCCTCTTCTGTTGTCGTCTCGGTCGTCGGTGCCCCTGAGACCTCCGTGGCCTCGGGGCTCAGCTCCTCGGAGCTGGACCGGCGGGCGACACCCTTGTGACTCCGTGTCACAGGCATCGAGAAGTCGTGTGGTCGTCTGCTTCACTGGTATATACAGCCCACTTGCCAAGGGCTGCACTTGCCAGACTCTCCGTCAGCACTCGACGATCGGCTCCTGCCGACTGGAAGCGCGACCTCTCCGCGCGCACACAGACCACCACCACCAAAGTCTAGTTCAAAGCAAATGACAGCTGCAAGCTGTCCCCAGGTTACGCGATGATCCGGCTCGAAGGACCAGCTGTCGGGGGGCCTCCCGCGAGCTGCAACTCCGCGCCCGCCCTGCAGGGCGTTCACGGAGATTTAAGCGGCCCTCACTGTGGGGATAGACCGCACCCACCCGCACCCCTCACGGTCGCGTCGCTCGACGACGGCGGCGAGGGGTGCCTCCCCCGCTGGTGGGTGGACCGAGCTAGGCTCGAGGTCAGCCGTGCACCCGCAGGCGTCAGCGGGGGGGGTTGCCGGGATCAGTTCGCGGCCCGGGAGGCAGCAGGCGGACTGTAGCTTGTGGCACCGAAGCACCGATGAGCGGGGGGGGGCTGCAGCCGTCGTGCAATGAAAGACTTGGTTGTACAGGCGGTGGAACGGGGCGCGGGGAGCCTGGCTTCTCGATGGGAGATGTTCGGATCCTAGCTTCTAGCTTCCTATATACTTCTAGCTTCCTATATGCTCTCAGCTGAATGATTCTTGAAAGGCTTCCTGACTACTTCTTTCTTGATTAAAAGGCTTCCTGACTACTTCTTTCTTGATGAATCGATCTCGAACAAAACTCGTTTTTACTTTGAAACTGTCTCGCTTACCTACCTCAAGGTCTTACCTTACAGAGAGCGGTATAATTTCGCCTAAATCTCAGTTCTAATTTTCATCTCCTACCAGGCTTACCGTTCCCGTTTTTCTTTATTAAAAGACATAAAAATAACAAACAAACACTACCTAAGTGTGGCCTATATACCCATTTATCTACTCGCTCTACTAGAGGCGGCACCATGGCCTTTATTTATTACATAATTGAACAGTTACACTTAACTACTTGGGTATGGCCTTCTCGTTACATTTTCTATAATTTTTCCTTCCTATAATAAAGTTCTTTTACAATGTCTCCTTATGCTATCTTACTCTACGTTATGTTAATGTATTTATTCAAGCTTATGAAAGGTATTTCGACTAATATTATTTTCAACAAAATGACTTTAACATAATTTTAAAATGACATTGCGTTACTCTATAAGTTAGAGCGAGACGGCACTAGCCTATCCCGCTTTTACATCTCAATGAACCTCATCTTAAAAATCTCATCTTAAAATTATCTTAGTGTCTCTATTATATGGCGCCGACAGGGGATGTTCATTTCGCGGTTGGCTGGTCGCGCCGTTCTGTTTGACCGAAAGTTTGTTGTTTTAGCTTTTATAAAAGTAACTTACGTAAACACCTTTCTGTAATACCACTAGTGACCGCCGAAAACTGAAACGAGGTTGATCTACACAAAAACCAAAAAAGTAAAAATAAAATGAATTAATAATTTTTTTTTTATAAACAACGGCGTATTTACCATATCTATCTACAGGGTGTGGCATAAAGAGTGGATAATCCTTTACCTACGGGTCGAGGGCATCACAACTGTTCAGAAAATAAAAACATGTACCCAGTAAAAGTCCCACGGTTTTCGAGTTATTAAACATTTTCGAAATTTTCATTATTTTGTACTTCTGTCCATACTTTTCGATGCCAAGATCACAAATCAAGGAATTTTCTCCATCTGTTTTTTTTATAGCATTCTTAGATAACTGTTCTATCAAATGATAACTGCCATTGGTATGTCAAAGGTACAGTTTTTTTTTTAGAATTTTTTTTAGAAATAAAAATGTGATTTGCCAATTTTTTCCAAAAGTTTGACCACCTGTGGTTTAAAAAAAATGTATGGTCACCCTGAGTGACCAACTAATAAATAACTTGCCTACTTTATTGAGATTCCGAAATGGTATAGCACTTGCTAGTTCCAACTTTCAATGCAAAGAATATTGGTGTTAAAAAAGGGTAAGGGTCATTTTTTCAAATTACAAGTAAGATTTTACATAGCAATCGAATTTACTAAAAACAGAAAATAAAACAAATTAGATATTTAAAATACATTTATTACATTAAAATTTCTTACAACAAGTGCTCAAAATGGTTTCCACTTGCTCTTATGCAAGCCCTACATCTTTTAATAAAAGAACGCTTTATCTTGCGCGCATTTTGAGCATTTTGAGCCATTTTGAGCACTTGTTGTAAGAAATTTTAATGTAATAAATGTATTTTAAATATCTGATTTGTTTTATTTTCTGTTTTTAGTAAATTCGATTGCTATGTAAAATCTTACTTGTAATTTGAAAAAATGACCCTTACCCTTTTTTAACACAAATATTCTTTGCATTGAAAGTTGGAACTAGCAAGTGCTATACCATTTCGGAATCTCAATAAAGTAGGCAAGTTATTTATTAGTTGGTCACTCAGGGTGACCGTACATTTTTTTTAAACCACAGGAGGTCAAACTTTTGGAAAAAATTGGCAAATCACATTTTTATTTCTAAAAAAATTCTAAAAAAAAAACTGTACCTTTGACATACCAATGGCAGTTATCATTTGATAGAACAGTTATCTAAGAATGCTAAAAAAAAACAGATGGAGAAAATTCCTTGATTTGTGATCTTGGCATCGAAAAGTATGGACAGAAGTACAAAATAATGAAAATTTCGAAAATGTTTAATAACTCGAAAACCGTGGGACTTTTACTGGGTACATGTTTTTATTTTCTGAACAGTTGTGATGCCCCCGACCCGTAGGTAAAGGATTATCCACTCTTTACGCCACACCCTGTATATATATAATCTATATATATAAATCTTTCGTGTCACAATTTGGAACGCGATAAACTCCGAAACTACCGAACGGATTTCGATAAAATTTTGCAACTGCCTAAAATATGGTCGGACTTAAAAGATAGGATAGTTTATATTCAATATTTAGGTGTTATTAATTTATAAGGGGCAAAAGTTTCGAAATCTATGTCTATCCTTTTCTAACACGTAGGGACTTCTCTATGTCTATCCTATTCTATCACTAATGGATTTTTCTGAAAATTCTTGACTTTGATGAGAACAGAATGCACATAGACGCTCTAGAATGTTCTTTAAGGTTCTCGAATGATCTGGAATAATCAAATATACCCATGCAAACGGTTCTGAATTTTAGATTTGGACAAAATGTTCTAGAAAATAGTGCTCCTATACGTTATAGAATGTTCTTTCATCATCATCATCAATTGATATCAGTCCACTGCTGGACGTAGGTTCACCTTGAGTAACAAAGGCTATATTTGTGTGTTTAAAAAATAAATGTCCACCCGTGCGAAGCCGGGACAGGCAGCTAGTTTTTCTATAAATGTTCATGTGCGAGTAGTAAAAATTTGCTGACAAATAAATACTACTAGGTATGCTGGGTAAATTTCATCATCATCAGACGTTTCAAATTCTTGTGATGCAAATAAATAAATAAAAAAATACTTTGACTTTGAATCATCATCATCATCAGCCTGAAGAAGTCCACTGCTGGACATAGGCCTCCCCTACACATTTCCAGGAAGAACGATTCTGAGCACTTTCCATCCACCGACTTCGCGCGCTTTTTTTAATGTTTGTTACTGCATAACTTTAATCGTCATTTATGAACCGATTTGATAATAGTTATTTGTTATACAAGAGTACAAAGCTGCTTTTTAACCGCGTGCTCAATTTTGATGACCGAGCAAGCGCAGGATTCTAATATTTAACCACGAGCGTAGCGAGTGGTTTAAAAGTTAGAATCCTAAGCGTTGGCGAAGGAATCAAAAGAGCACAAGGTGAAAAATCTTTGCACTCGAGTGCAACACGTAACTTTTCATCCCACCTCAGCGAGGAAATGACTAAATGCAAAAAAGAACATGGCGCGACTAAAAGTAACACACCAAGAAGGTTCCGAGTATGAGTTATTAACTAATTTAAAAAGGTTGTATGATAAATTCGGCACCATGCAGGTAGAAGTAAATAGGTTTAATGGTGTTTTGAATTCACAAATACACCAAGAAGGTTACGAGTGCGAGTTTTTAACAAAATAAAAAAGGTTGTATGAGAAGTTCGGCACCATGGAGGTAGAAGTAAATAGGTTGTGTATTCACAAACTTATTGAACACGATATTCTAAATTCAAATTTACTTTATCCTCTAGCGGATAAAAACGGCTTTTCCAGTCAGAAATTAAACAGCAAAAACACACTTTCAGAGCTGGTGGGATGAAAAAACTTTTTCAGCTCACCGGGCGGCAAGTGGCAACTTTCGGTCCGCTGCACAAACCGAAGTTGCCCCTTTCCTTCGTCGTCGACCTGAAAAATTGTATACACACCACGGAAAGTAATATACTATTTACCTGAACTTCCATTTTATTCCTGAGGCTGACCACCAAACATAACTAATCAGCTTATCCAGGAGTTTTAACTGGTTTACGGCTGTCGGGCTTTTGTGGCCTTCTGATGCTGTTCCGGTGTTCCGACAGGCCACTAAACAGGAGTTATGTCCGGAATAAAACCTGCATGGAGGTCACGACTACTTTGTAATCGCGCTTGGCTTTCTAACCCGACCTCTCTTTGCTCTTTGCCTTTTAAAATCAAACATTTCTTTATTCAACAGTATCACAAGGATCACTTTGAAACGTCTTAAAGCTAGGTGAGTCTAGGCGCCAGTTCGACGTGACTTAGCTTAGAAAAACAGGCAACAAACTATACGGCTTGTTGCCTATCGCTTTTTGTTGTATGATCCTTTAACAAAACAAAGCTAAATTTTAAATATTACATTCAAAGTCAAAGTTTTTTTTTTAACTAGACAACGTCTTATAATTCGATGGAGCCGGCTGCACGCTCGAAAAAACATGACTCATGTGGCGTTAACTCGCTCTGAGGAGTTCCATTTAAGGCTTGAAGTGCAAGCGAGAGCGCGGATTGAGCGATAAAAAGGCACAATCGGCCTCCGCGTTCGGTAGCTTTCGACATCTGTCTCTCTCCTACTTGAGTGAGCGATGCGTCCGCGTGGACAGCTCTATGACGTTGTCACCTTCAACTGTCGTCAGTAAACTGACTTGAAAAACAATCGATTTTTTTTTTCCATCACAAAAATTTGAAACGTCTTGGGGCGAATGCGTTGTAGGTGTAGGTAGGTAGGAGTTTAATTGCTATGGACGAAAGCGCTATTAAAAAATAAATAAATTGGAAATTTCACACATTCCTTAGCCATTTTTGTTAATTTTGTGGGTCAGTCTTTGATATTTAAAGAATATCGTTAACATCTATTTGTAATATAAATTTTATAAAAATTAAATTCACAATATTCTGTAAATTTCAGAATATTTTTTACAATATTTTCTTACACAACTAGCTGATGGGACAAGCATATTTTTATGGCCCACCTGATGTTAAGTGGTAACCATTGCATATAACAAAGCTTTGCCTCGTAGATCACGCTCGTCAGAAACGTGCCCTACGATGCACTGCCCTGCGTCCATCCGTCGTATGGCGGCTAGGTACTCGTAGCCATCAAAAATTGGGCTGACGCAGTCGTGTTCGCCGTTCATACTCCGTTAACATGGATAGTTCATTATCATCATCATCATTATCAGCCTGAAGAAGTCCACTGCTGGACATAGGCCTCCCCTACACATTTCAAGGAAGAACGATTCTCCGCCCTTTCCATCCATCGACTTCCTGCGATCTTAACAATGTCGTCAGTCCATCTGGTGGGTGGGCGCCCTACGCTTCGTCTTCCGGTTCGTGGTCGCCATTCGAGAACCTAAACTTAGAAAATATGGATAGTTAATGAGAAATAAATAATTATTCGGTGCATTCATTGAGGGTTGTTACACGCCCTTCTAGAATGTGATAAGTTAGCCGTACTCGTAAGAAAACGATGGGAAACTTAACAAAGGTTCGCTTCGTATAGTTTTCAATGAAAGTTAACGCAAAGTAAACTATGTCTGGGTCTGAAACATTACCAATGCCATCTCCCCCCCCCCAACCCCCCTCCCTAGTGTAAACAAGACGTTTTATCTAGCAGATGTTTACAGCCTCATAAAGGGACATACACATAGGGCGTGCGCTTTTAAAACTAAAATTTAAATATTTTTTATCAAGGTATTCCAATCTACCCCCAAAGAACCGCGTTATTTAGAACAGTGTATAATGTAGTGTTTTAGCATGTTATAACGATACCTAGACTTTGCCTAAGCGCACAATTATTACTATAAGATAAATCGTGTTTTCTCTGTAAGTGAATTAGTAAATTATTTTGTGTTTAAACCGAACCAAAAGGCTAATTTTTATAATACGTATGCGTATTTTATTTTCAACAAACTTACAGCTAGAAATATGTAGGATACTTTGAATATAAATAAAGAAAAACATGTAACTTTACCCAAAAAAAAAACATTAAGTTATGCATGGACAGACAGACAAGATCATAGAATCCCTTCAAAAAATCCAAGCCGGTTTTTTTGATAACGGTTGTATTTTCCGTCTCTAACATTACGTTATAATAATATGGAGGTAATAGTACTTTCATACATTTCCGGGAAAAAGGATTATACAGGCTTTAATCACCCCAACTTTCCGTTATTTTTACAAACGCGCTCTTACAAACACCCAATGTGCATGTGCCTTAATAACTAGGGTTGAACGTGCGTGTGTTTTCAACACACACTTCATAGCTTTGCTCCTATTTCGCCAAACTTATTTGGGTCAACAGCCTTATGTTGTTTCTTATAGGCTCAGTTGCCCTACCACAAGCTCAGTCTGGCTCTGTCTCTGGCTTTGGTTTTCAGTGTGTGTGAGTGCTCACCAGTGTATTATACTGTGTGTGTGACGTTTAGACGTAGGATTTATTTAGTAACACTCACACAGACTCAAAAGCAGAGCCAGTGACAGAGCCAGACAGAGCTTGTGGTAGGCCTTCAAGGCAATTTCAAGTAAGGGGAAATAACGATGGGCTTGCAGTCTGTCATATGGAATACTAAATTATAACAAAATGTGAGCTTAGTTTGGGGCAAATCACTTAGGATGGGGTTCGCCCCTAATGTATAATGTATATGTAGGTATACAAGTATCACCAGTGATATTTTAAGAGTCAACTCGCTTTCTGATCCTAGAGTCCTTCTTAGCTAATATATATTATATAAGCTATGGAGAGAGCTATGTTGGCAGTTTCACTACGTGATAGAATCAGAAATGAGGATATTCGTCACCCACATAGCTCGTAGAGTTAGTAAGTTGAATTGTCAATGGGCAGGCCATATAGCTCGAAGAACCGACAACCGTTGGGGAAAAAAGGTTCTCGAATGGCGACCACGAACCGGAAGACGAAGCGTAGAGCACCCACCCACCAGATGGACCGACGACATTGTTAAGATCGCGGGAAGTCGATGGATGGAAAGAGCTCAGAATCGTTCTTCCTGGAAATGTGTAGGGGAGGCCTATGTCCAGCAGTAGACTTCTTCAGGCTGATAAAGATTTTTAAACTATTACACGGGTATTTATCGCGTATATTAACCTTATTTCATTTATTTTCCCGACGTTTCGGCTACATTGCAACCGTAATAAAATAAGGTAATATACGCGATAAATACCCGTGTTTAGTTCAAATGTGTTTTATGATCGCAAAGTTTAAAAAGATTTTTCCTAATATTTGTTTTTGTAAATACATACTAAGAATACAATATAACACGCAGACAGAGAACAAACATCTGTGTCCACAAACTATTTGTTCTCATTTGGGATCAAGCCCACGACCTACGGCGCAGAAATCCTTTCACCGCACTTGGTTCGAAGGAACTACTGACAAGATAAGAAGAAGAATCAGCTTGAAGAAATCAACTTCTGGTCATCGGCCTCCCATATTTTCAGAAAAAAGGGGTCCATTGATTGATTTACTACGCTCAATGTCGTCGGTTCATCTAGCGTCCTATGAGTCGTCTAGTTATCTGTAAGCCTACGACAAGCTCTGTCTGATTCTGTCTCTGGCTCTGGTTTTAAGTCTGGGTTGACTAAATAAATCCTACGTGGAAACGTCACACATACAGTATAATACACTGGTGAGACTCAAAACCAGACAGAGCCAGAGAGGTATCCATTCAATACTTACTAGAGTCTTTGGTAGTAAAAAATAGGTAATAATATCTAAGGTGTCTTGGGATTTATGTCATGAGGTATTTTTCATGTTTTCTGTTCTTCCAAGAAAACACAGAGCGATAAAAAGAAAGTAACAACAAAGCTTGTACAGAGTAAGACTTATCGGTACAAGGAGCAACAAGAAACATCACACCTGCCTCAAGGGGGCGATAAATTTGAGGAACTACTTTTTCTAACAATAAAAGCCTTCCGTTTTCCTTGAGCATTGCCAACAGATAGCGAAAGCTGGGTATGGTGGTGAGGTAATAAAAAATGTGGGTAAGTTTGATGTAATATGTGGACATGCTTTGAAAACTTCCTTAGAACTTTATAAAAATAAATGTTATTCGAGCCTTGCGCATATCTAAGCGGTCTGCGGTGGCGATCAGTGTAACGCTGTCAAATAGTGCGGTCATATTTGACAGCGTTTCACTGATCGCTCAGATGTGTTCAAGGCTTGACTGTATCGCGTCTGAGGCCACCTGAACTTTTTATTTAAATAAAAAAAAACATGAACAAATGCACAATTGTTCGTACGCCAAACCATCGAATTTGAAAAAAATACATTTTTTTAACCGACTTCCAATCAAAAAGGAGGAGGTTCTCAATTCGGTTGTATTTTTTTTTTGTATTTTTTTTATGTTTGTTGCCTCATAACTTCGTCATTTGTGAGCCGATTTGAAAAAATATGTTTTTATCTGAAAGGTACTGCTTCCAGATTGGTCCCATTTTAATTTTATTAAAATCGGTGTTGCCATTTTTTTTTAAATATTTTTTTTAATGTTTGTAACTGCATGCCTCCGTCATTTATGAACCGATTTAGAAAATTATTTTTTTATTTGGAAGGTTATTTTTATGTTTAGATTGTCCCAAACAAATTTCATTAAAATCGGTTTAGCCGTTTGGCAATGAAGTCGGATTCTCAAGTTTTTTAAACTTATAATTATTTAAACTTAAAATACGTAAAGTTGTTAAGTGATATAACATGTAGTCTAGGCAAATTGTCTACTTAATAATCAAAATAACTGTAATTAAAACGAAATAACGTGTATCTTGCCGAGGTTAATATTAAATAATTAACCGTCAAATTACTCTAATTACAGGCCCCAGACAACGCCAGTCAGACAAAAGACACTATTTCAAAACCGTAAAGAAAAGCTTATTATAAAAAAGTCAGAAGACCTTTGTCATAAAAGATTATACCTTACCTACAAAAGTTTCATTCGTTTGAAACAATTTTAGACTTTTATATTTAGCGGTGCGTGACTTCGAATGAAAATAGAATTCGAAATAAACGTCTTTCTAACTTTATCATTTAAATCAAATCAAATCATTTATTTTATGCCACACAAGAATCATAATCGATACAATACCAACCGCCAAATACATAAATCCGCACAATGGGTTTTCGAGAGAGCGATGCTATGTTAGTAGTTTTCGTGGTAGAACCCGGAACGAGAAAATCCGTACAAAAATCGAAGACACGATAAATTCAGCAAGTACTTAAAAAATATATAAAAGCTAGCGTGCCACATCTATTTTTTCTATCACGCTTGCATTATGTAAACTGGACTTTGCATCTATCATTCGAGATGATTTTTATAGCGTCAGGTGCAATTGTTTTTCCGTTAGTTACGGGTTGGTTGTCTGGGACAGGATTTTTATATGGAGTGCCCAGCACCTATACCATCCTGACAGCTTAGTCGGCCTAATCCACAGAAAAGACATGGTCAATTCGTGCGTGCTAAGCCGCGGGTTTCCTCACGATGTTTCCTTCACCCTTTGAGAACAATAGCATTGCGCACAATAATTTTGTTGAAGAAACAACTCCGTAGGTGCCTCACTGGATTTGAACCCACTCCCTTAGGATCGCAGGGCGGGGTTACTTCCATTAGTGGTCTCACGCTTGCATTTTGCAGTGTATGAAACGTTAATAAAATATTTCCGTCTCTACTTTAGACTTAAAACTGACAGATAACGTTATACTGAGGGTACTTTTAAGGACCTTACTTACCATTATAAAACGCTAAGTTGTTACTACAAAAACGCTAAGTTGGTACCACGAAAACGCTAAGTTGGTATCATTAAAACGCTAAGTTGGTACCACAAAAACGCTAAGCTGGTACCATTAAAACGCTAAGTTGTTACCATTAAAACGCTAAGTTGGTACCACAAAAACGCTAAGTTTGTACCATTAAAACGCTGATTTGGTACCACAAAAACGCTAAGTTGGTACCATTAAAACCCTAAGTTGATACCACAAGCTTCACATTTCTTTGTGAGTGTTCCACGTGGTATAGGCATAAACCAAGTGATTATCATGAGCACTCCCTGTATAAAGAAAGTCGTAATAAAGCAGAATTCGCTAATGGCGTCGGCCTTAGCACTTACGTGGTGGCCACTGTACTAGCGGACTGATCGAGCAATCAAAGACATACAAGAGCACTGGTGGTCTAGTGGTAGCGGCCCCGTCTTCCGATCCCAACGTTGTGGGTTCAAATCCAGTCGTGTCCCAATGAGTTTTTCTGTCGAAAAATGTATGTGCACTATGCCAGTACTCTTAAAACGGTGAAGGAAAAAATCGTGAGATTCGTGAGGAAACCGGTGTGTTGTAGAACCTAAAAAAGTTCGAGCAACACGTGTCAAGGGTCACGCAAAAAGAGCCCGCCAGCGGCCTACTTGCGGAAAAAACAGCCCGCACATCAAGCGCGGATGATAAAAACATGCCATAGTTATAAGTTTAAAAACTTGAGAAACCGAATGTATAGCCAAAACTGGTGAGCCGATTTTGATGGAATTTTTATAAGACTAAAAAAGTAAGCAAAGTTTATAGATCTTTGCTTACTTTTTGTACTACGATATGTATTTAGAAATACCGTGGACTTCTTCAGACTGATGATGAAGTCAACTCGGTTGTATCGGGTTAGTATGAATTTAATAACACGTCGTTTAAGGGGCTTAACTGGCACAAATGTTTATTACGGATTTATCGTAACTACTGTTTTAATTTTAAATAAACTATGTATAAAGTTGTGGTTTGACCCAAATCCCCGAACAATCAGGGAATCGGAATGTGGGCCCTGGTTAACTATACAGGGTGTCTTTAAAACTTTTGATTTTGTATTGCCTTCGTCTCAATAAGTTGGAGAGGCACCACACTGGAACTTCACTGCTATTTTTATTTTTGTTTTGTAAAAGGGTCATACGAAAAAACAGTTGAAACGAAGTCGTAGTTTAAAAAAATATAGGTATTGATCAGTTGTCTAGTTTCCATAGTACAAGATCTGCTTAATTTGGGGCTCGATAGTGTTGTGTGGATTGTATTAAATACATATTAATTTTTATGCATCATCTCAGTCAGTCGAGGCTTATTAGAGTTATAAAATGTATTCGTCTAAATTACTTGTTATATAAATTCCGCCGTTGGTAAGTATTTTCCATAATCGTGCATAAGTGAGCTTATAATGATTATCGCTTATTTAATGGCCACTTTGGCTTGAAAACTGGGCATTTTTAGTCCAACTTTGTTCGTAATGTACATATTACTATACTAAGCTAGGCTATGTAATTGACTGCCTAGTCCGCCCCAACTGCTATTAAAATGTTGCTGTGAATTTCTGAACCGACAGCCGGGAATAACGGTTCTCGAATGGTGACCACGAACCGGAAGGTGAAACGTAGAACGCCCGCCTATCCGATGGACCGACGACATTGTAAGATCGCGGGAAGTCGGTGGATTGAAAGGGTACGCTAGTACGCAACGCACCGGACGAGACACTGACAAAGAGCTCTACTTGTACTTATATACGTGTTTGAAAGCAGAATGTCAATTCAAACCGAAACACAGATAAAATGATTTTGACGTGACAACGTCCTATAATTCAATGGAGCCGGCTGCTCGCACGAAAAACATGACGTCATGCGGCGTTACCTCGCTCTGAGGTGTTCCATTTAAGGCTAGAAGTGCTAGCGAGAGCGCGGAACGAGCGACAAAGAGGAAAAATCGGCCTCCGCGTTCGGCAGCGTTCGACATCTGTCTCTCTTCTACTTGAGTGAGCGATGCGTCCGCGTGGACAGCTGTATGACGTTGTCACGTTCAACTATGGTCAGTAAACCGACTTTACAGACAAACTAATTTTTTTCAAATAAAATATAACCAACTCACAAACGAAGTATAGTAGCTGTAATTAATTATTTTCACCCTTGTTATCGCAAAACTAGCTCATAAAAATAAGCATGTCACCGTCTGCACGTAACTTTAATTGCTGCACTAGTGCTTATCGCTGTGTTAAATAAACATTTCTCGTTTAATCAGCAGACGCCGTATCGTTTGAGGCCCCGCCGCGCAATGTATATAACATTAAATATTTGCACTGTGAATGCTACTGTATGGGGCTAGCAAGAGTTGAAACCTTTTTCAATCGTCTCATCAACTTGGTCAAATATTGACCGATTGCTTTTTGATATGGGAGCTTATACAGGGTGAAAAATACTACATTCAACAAAAAATATGTTTTTTGGAACTTAATGAGATGGTTCTACTTATAGAAAAACAATTGAAAAATACGAGTACTAAGGTATATTGTAAAACATACATTTTTGAAATGAAAAAAAAAATTGTGATTCTAAAATGAACTTTCACTCAATATTTTCTTTATTCTTGTTTTATTTGTGTGCAATAAAGAATAAAGAAAGAAGTAAAGTTACTTCTTTCTTTATTCTTTATTGCACACACATAGACAACATTTGAAAAATTTAAAGTTAAGACATGTACAAAGGCGAGCTTAACCCTAAAAAGAGTTCCTTTCTATTTTCCTTGCTACTATTAAACAATGTGATTAGAGAATATACATGGTTGTTTTATTAGAATCTTGGTAACATTACTTTTCATTCCATGTACCTAGTAATATTAGTTAGAAAATAACGATTTGATACTGCTAGAAAATAGTGTTAACTCTCAAAACTACAGTAACATTAACGCAAGCGTTAAACTTTATGTCAATATGTATTAGGTCATTACATTTGATGACCATTGCCTGGTTCAAGTCAGTGATTGCTCAGTTAAGCCATTTATAACCCAAACGTGAAGAGTTAAAGCTCATTTTGCATTAGGCAGGTTAATTTCACAACGCGCAATGTTTTCGTCGCTTAATTATACAGAACATGATGGAAAATTCAGTTTTTAATTATAATTTCTGGGTTAAGAAGTTGCCACGCGGATTGCGAACGTTATTTTGATGTTTGGAATTATGAAATATTTTTAAGCCATACCATAAAAATTTATAAGTGTTTTTATAAATTTTATAGCTCGTAGAACGAAAGCCGCAGGGCATTAGTCCTAAAATCATAAAGGGTTATGAATATAAAGTGAAGGTTTTTGAAAGTCGACCACAAACAGAAAACAGAGTGTAGGACAGTCACCCATCCGCCTGACGACCACGATTGAGAGCACTTGTGGTCTAGTGGTTGCGGCCACGCCTTCCGATCCTAAGCTCGCGGGATCAAATCTGGCCGTGGATCAATGAGTTTTTTCTGTTCAATTTAAGAGCACTATACTCTTAAAACGAAAACATCATGAAGAAACCGGCATGTCATACTAACATAAAAAAATCGAAAACAAGTTTCAAATGCACGAAAGGAGCTTTTTTGAGGCGCACTCAATCCTTTCACCACACTGGTTCAGTAGAACTAATGAGACAACGAGAAGACTGACGACCCTGATGGCCACTGTGCACGCCACAGTGGAACCCAAAGTCTAAAAGCATTTTTTAAACAAGTGAAATTATACAAATTGAATCTAGACACAAATCACTCGCGACCTAACCTAGAAAACAATCTTGAAAACTTAGCGTTGAATGCGTTGCGTTGACTTTTAGATTTAAACTCAAAATATATTTATTTAGTTGTATCTTAAGGATCACTTTGAAGCGTCTTAATGCTAGGTGAGGTGAGTGATGCCAGTTCCACGCGATTACAAAATTAAGGTCACATTATATTTTCTAGACTTTTTGTAAAACTATTAAGAGTTTTCCTTGACCTTTTCTTTTGATAAGTTTAACCTAGGTTATAAATTTCTGTGCTCGCGTGAGAACTTCCAAGCTTATGTATAGTCGGCTACACAGGTTAGGCACCCTATATTTTATATATAGCATATAAAATAACATCTTGCTGTTTATAATGTGTGTATTTTCTGTAATCTATTGTAATAAATAAGGATAATATCTGAAATAAATGGTAAAATAAATAAAAATAGTCATAACTACGCTACATAAAAGACAAAGTGGCCGGCGCGTAATTATTCGTCGTTCCACTAGTTCTAGTGTGGTGAAAGGATTTTAAATTTGTCTCAAAAGAGCCTCTTTTCATGCACTTGACACAATGTGGAAAGTGACAGAAATGATAGCAACGTATCGCACCCTCTCCCAAGATTCATAGTTTTCAAATTTTTATAGTACAGAGTTCAAAGAGTGTATAGGTTGATGTGTCGCCGACAGTAATGCAGACAGGTTCACTCTGGTATTTGTTAGTGGTTTATAATTTCAACTCAACTCTGAGTGCTATTTCTTGTTAGCTGTCAAATACAATTATGGGGTGTCTCTAAATAGAATATTTTGTTTAAATTCTACAGGATGTGGAACTTGCTGGGATAACATTTTGGTTCTTGGACACCCTGTATAGATAGGCAAAAACCGCAACCCCAAAAATACTAGATCAATATACAACGTGTATCAAAATATGTGTACTATCTTGAAGGGGGGTGAATTTCCACACCCCGGGGAACAACTTTTGTTCAACGACTTTTCGAACTTCGATTGGTATCTCTGAAAAAAACTGCAACGAAGTTTCAACATGAACAGCTGACTTTATACAAAGTGACAACCCTAAACTCAGCTACAGAGGTAGTAGGTAGTAGTAGTAGACCTACAGAGGTAGTAGGTCAAGGGGTCAAGGGGTTACAAGGATAGGGTTGTCAATTTATTTAGGCATTATGAAATTAAATATTTTTGTATGGGAAACTGAAAATAGGAATTTTTAATTATCTCCCCTCCACAACTGATCACCATTGTGGTCTGAAACCCCCCACCTTCGCATAGTACACATATTTAGATACACCTTGTAGAATGCGATTTGATAGAATGCGAAACTTTGCAAACGAAAAATATTTTAAAATACAACCTGTAAAACATTGATCAAATAAAATAAAATCAGTTACATCACAAGGATCACTTTGAAACGTCTTAAAGCTAGGTGAGTCTAGGTGCCAGTTCTACGCGACTAAACCTAGAATAGAAGAACAGACAGCAAATAAGGCTTGGTTGTGTTTTGATAAGTCCTAGTTTGTTTTAATCGTCTTGAAGTAATTCATAGGATTTCTAAGCGTGATCGCTTTGTTTTGCTCACTAAGTTGGATTGGCACCACACTGAAACTTCACTCTTAGTTTTATTTTAAAAGACCATAAGGGCGCTTGTAGACGCTAAGAAAATTTGCCGTTCCTACGGCAGACAAGACAAATTCTTCGTGTAGACAACAAGAATTTTGTCTTTTCCACACACGAAAACGCAACAACGTTCGCCGCGTCGTGTCTTGCGCAGATAAGATTTTTTTCGTGCACCGCTGCGAGCAGTGTACACAGTTATTTTCTAGTTACGACACGAATTCTTGGGTAGACCCGGCGTTTTTTCTTAGCGTGTACAAGCGCCCTAAGAGAAGTTTGTTGCCTGTTCTTCTTAGGCTTGGTCACGTGGACCTGGCACCTAGACTCACCTAGCTTTCAGACGTTTCAAAGTGATCCTTGCAATTCAAGTGAATAAAAGTTTGGTGACTTTGATTTAACTTGATAAATGCCAAGGGCTTAGATTCTTAATAGCCCCTTCCCACCGGTGTGTGATATCGCGCACGGAGGCGGATCAGCTCGCACGACACACCATGGGAACGGTCTCGTGCGCTGAGGTGCGCGGTAGCACAGGAACCCTTTCTGTGTGCGTTGCCGTGCGTCGTCGTCGGCTGTGCGTGATGATCTGCAGAACCACGCACCGTAGGAAGGCAGCATTAGAAATTATCGAATTTTCTATGCAGCCGCAGCTTTTCAGTTGATAAAATTTCTTTGAATATTACATGCTTTGACAGCTTGTCTTTCCTCTGTCGGTTTAGCAGGGCTTCCTTTTATTTGAAGTACTTTAATCTTTCAACGTGATCTATAAAGTTTATTTATTAAGGGACAGACCACCGTTGATGACCTTATCACTCGTACTCTTTGACCTTTTGAAATAAATTGTCCGGTAGCGAGAAGAATCGTCAAATGATCACCAGCATCTTATTAGAAAAAACTTGTGAAAGATATAAAATCACCAAACTTTTTTATTGTAAATAGCAAGCAACTTTCGTGTGTGCAATCCGTAAAGTAAAATTATTTAAAGAAACCAGTTAGGATAATTTTTCAGTAGGAAAACGTGCAAGGATCAAAACATTTTTTTTGCTAAACTACGTGCAATTGGATTGCTCACAAGATAATTTATCTCGATTTTCGATACTTAAGTTTAGCCATAAGGTCAAAGTGCCCGAGATAGAAGTTGTTTCACAGTGTTCATCGTCTTAATACTGAATTCAGAATTTCAGATAGCATTTATAATTCAAAATGGTTGCGTCATGTTTAATAATACATTGAATTGGAATATAAGTTTTTACTCAGAAGTGGAGAAGTACTATTCCTATTTGCATAATGTAAAATAGCTGAATCAGGGTTCGTTGACTTATTTTAATAGCTTTGGATTTTCGTATCTCGTGTTAAATCTTTTAGGTTTATCGTGCAGAACCCTAGGTAAAGCACACGCGATCTATCTGCAGTCTAGAACCTATAAGTTAGTATCACAATTTATAGAAAATCAATAAATAAATACCTATTGCCTGTTTCTGCCGTAAAATAGCATTGTTGTATTTTGGGTTGAATGGTGTGGGTGCCAGGGAAATTACTGGCACGTGAGGCTGAACACTGTATACCTCAAGTTGATAGACACAGGGCAGTGCATCGTAAGGCATGTTCCAAACGTGCATGACCTACGTGGCAAAGCTTTGGTTTTCTACCACTTAACATCAGGTGGGCCATATGCCTGTTCTGTCACTGGCATGATTTTTAAGAAGTTTCAAAGTGGTCTAATGGAAAAATTTACTTTAAACTTTGAATAAAAATTAATACTTTCCAACATTCTCCAACGTTTGTTTCTTGGGACTAACATTTTCATGATTTATGGGTTGACCTTCTCACAGGCGAAGTGCGAAGCCTTTTTATGGTGTGCCCTATAGGAACCCATAAAATAAGCGTAAAATATTCTCCGATATAGTTTTAGCGTAGCAAAGTACACGGGGTCTTATGCTTGGCACCGTTCGATAAATGTCATAGATTATTTTCGGTCATTATACAGTTATTTTGAATGTCATTGATGTTAAAAAGAAGTTACAAAAACCAAAGTATACTTTTTATCAAATTTACAAGGATCTCCTATCCAATAAAACAGTGTACCTATATTTTTTCTATTTTTGTTTTTTGAATGAGATCTAGAGACATCTACATGCTGCACATAGCTGAGACAGGGGCCCATTTGACACCAAGCAACGTAACCTCATACTGTGGTTCTAGTTTTGAGGCATTTGTGAGCGTGCCCTACAATTTGAATACATTTTGACGTAACAACGTCTTATAATTCAATGAAGCCAGCTGCACGCATGAAAAAACATGATTCATGCGGCGTTACCTCGCTCTGTGGCGTTCCATTTAAGGCTTGAAGTGCAAGTGCAAGCGAGAGCGCGGTACGGCAAAGAGGCACAATCGGCCTCCGCGTTCGGCAGCGTTCGACATCGGTGTATTTTCTTATGACGTTGTCACGTACAACTATCGTCAGTAAACCGACTTTACAGACAACCGTTTTTTTTTTCTTTCATTTTTTAAAGTGACATTTTATCGAGCATTTCACTTATAAGCCCTGGTCATGTAGAACTAGGGGTCGCAATCAAATAAAGTTTACCTATAAGCATAAAATGTTCCGACGTAATAAGCAAAGGGGTAGTTTTATGTTCTTCAAACGTGTGTACCTAACCTAATGCTGAAGTAAATAATATGACCTCGGCGTCGCAGACTTTGAACGATGAAAATACAAAGATTTTACAACAGTAGACCTACCACAAGCTCTGTCTGGCTCTGTCTCTGGCTCTGGTTTAGAGTCTGTGTGAGTTATGACCAGTGTATTATATGTATGACGTTTCGACGTAGGATTTATTTAGTCAGCACTCACACAGACTCAAAAACAGAGCCAGACAGAGCTTGTGGTAGGCCTATAGGACCTTTTCCCGTCATTCAGTTGACGTCCGATCTCAAGCAAATTCAAGTGTATAAATGTTCGAGTTTACGTCATTGAGATGACGTAAGATGTCACATTTCGGGCTAAAGGCCGAAGGAAATATCGCTGTCAAATTTGACGTTTCACTGATCGTGAACGCCAGCGACCAAGGTGTGCGCAGGCCTTTGATCATATAAAGTAGGATAATCATGAATTAAGACTAAAAAAGAATACCATTTTAATTTTGAAAATGGAACTAAAATCGGCGTTCACTTTAGTAGAATACATAGCCATGCGTTGCGACTATAGAAGATATAAAAAAAAACATTGGCGCGAAATCTTTAGAATTTTTCTCAGCTGTTTCATGTATTGGATTATTTTATTTTCTCGCAATCGTAGTAAAAGTAGAGTGTAACACACGGCGCTAAAACCCATTCAAACTCTGTTTCTATTTACTACTTCGCTAAAGCTCGGAAGTGAAACTACTTCGTTTAAAATGGGTCATTTTAGCTCCTTGTAAAATAATAACAGTGAAAAATTGTGCTATCTGCATAGGTTCCTACAGTTTTTAATGAGAGTATTTTCAATATTTGTTTAACATAGCTATATCACTGTTTTGTTATTATTTAATCGGTAATAGTAAACAATACCAGTTGAACATGCTACTTTCTGTTTTTTTGCCTAGAGTCATCGTATTTTAAATAAATAGAAACTAATATTGTGTTATTGGATAAAAATAAAGTAACTTTGAACAGAGAATAAAAGGTAAAGTATAATATAAGGTAAGGGTTTTATTTTTCTTACTCTTTAGTGCAGGAAGCAAGTAAACGCTGAAGAAAAACATCCCGCGAAACCAACATTCTACTCGGCTTGGGTCGGGTTATTTAAGTTTCTAAGTTTTCAAACACACAAAGGTTCCTTAAGACCCAAGCACCGCCATTTTCAAGTAGCCCATGATTTATGGGGCAAGTCCGCTAGCCCTCACAATCGGGGTTCAATTAACCCCACAATGAGGAGGCCGCTTTGCAAATAGCTAATGATTCTGGGGGTTTTTATAGTTGAGGGACGGGAGAGTTGCTTGTTTACCCCTATGTTAAACTATTAGCTTTAGTTTCGGATTGGAAATAAAACTTAAAAGAAAATCGGTCGTCTTTAAAGTCGGTTTACTGACGATAGTTGAACGTGACAACGTCATACAGCTGTCCACGCGGACGCATCGCTCACTCAAGTAGGAGAGAGACAGACACAGAGAGACAGATGTCGAACACTGCCGAACGCGGAGGCCGATTGTGCCTCTTTGTCGCTCGTTCCGCGCTCTCGCTTGCACTTCAAGCCTTAAATGGAACGCCACAGAGCGAGGTCATGTTTTGAGTCATGTTTTTCGTGCGTGCAGCCGGCTCCATCGAATTATAAGACGTTGTCACGTGAAAAATGATCAAGAACTATGTGTTCAGGCATGGTTGACATACTCGCAAATCTTTTGTTACCTACTCCAAACCATTGATGATAATATCAATATAGTAGGCTTTTAGACGTAGAAATAAGAAATTGAAATTGAAAATGAACGAAATTGACGAACTTTTTGCGAAAGGCGTCATGATGTGATGGCTGGCAGGATGACAGATGACAGATCAACAAAGGGTATGGCGACACACCCATGTGGC
The DNA here is from genome assembly GCA_947578465.1 of Thera obeliscata. Lineage (NCBI taxonomy): Eukaryota > Metazoa > Arthropoda > Insecta > Lepidoptera > Geometridae > Thera > Thera obeliscata. The sequence continues at coordinate 11,250,531 of OX387918.1, read as the reverse complement.
GACAAGTTAATTAATTCTAACACGAGAACTGTGGAATATTGATTCTTTTGTATTGTAAAAACGGGAATTTTCAGCCAAAACATTATGCTTCAAAAAGTGGGATTGACACATTTCACGAAGTTTTATAATGTCCGTTTTTGTATGGTTCTTCTTCTTCTTCTTCTTAATGAATGGCATCTGTCCTTTTCGGAACTTTTTTGCCAGTGTCGAGTAGTATAATGAGTTTAATGATGATAAAATACATAAATAAAATACTTTTTCGTCAAGTCGTCAGTCGTCAGTCAAAGTCGGCCTTATAAGTTTCGGAAAAAAGATGGCCGTTTTTTCCAAAAACCAACTGAAACATTTTCGATCAAATCAGAATATCACATAATACACTTTAATTCCAACTGCTAACACTTTGAGCTAGGACCTCAAGTAATGTTGGTTAAAATACCACCGAAATTACACAAAATAACTCAAAATAACACCATAAAATCAATTAAAATCAAAAAGCTATGTGACTTCCCGAAATGACAGAAAACAAATATCTTGTATGGTTTTATTTAATAAATACACTTTGACAATTACGTGTCACGTGTCACGTCGCTGTTGTCAAAGATTTAAACTTTACTCTGGCAACATTGAGAATAATTTATTTTACCACGAAGCCTTGACAATAAGAAAACTTTGTAGTCTTTCGATGTCTCGAAATAAAGGTTGATTGACGAGTGAGTATTTATTTGTAGGTGGTACATTTCTGGCTGAAAGAAAATCTAGCAATCGTATTAGTATTGTTATTCAGCGTGGCAATGCCGCCGGCGTCTTAGGGACGCTTCCGTCTAGCACTGACGTCACTTGAGCTTATCTCTAGATCGTTAGTAACGGTCTGAAGATGGCCCAATAGTTTTTTGTATTTTGTTATTTTTGTAAATATTTGTTTGATTGTAAGTTTCTTTAGGTAGGTTATGTAAGTATATAAAATAGCTAAGTTGGCAGCACTGCCGATAATAGAAATCGTTCCGTCATCGTCCCGTTGTGCTAAAAAGTAGTTCAGCCTAATGGATATCGTATTTAGAGAAGAGCGATATCATAGTAATAGCACAACATAGATTGCTGGCTCGTTTAGTGATAAATACATTTCAGTACATTCCATTCATCTCCTAAATCGTAGTTACGTCATGGAATAGCCCCAATTTTCGGACTGCATTAATGAGGAAGTTGGAATAATTGTAACACAATCTCGGTTTTATAGCAGGCGCAAAAATACTTCTTCTTCTTCTCGCCCTTATCCCACTTTATGTGGGGTCGGCACAACATATCTATTCTTCCTCCATTCCCCTCTGTCAGCCGTCATCTCTGCATTCACTCCTCTCCTATCCATGACATCTTTCAGACAGTTCATCCATGTTTTCTTTGGTCTACCTCTGCTCACATATCCATCCACATCCATACTCATTCCATCCAGGTGGAAAAATACTATACTCGAAAATCTTAAGAAAATAAAATAATAGTTTTTTGAAGTGAAAATTGATCTAAACGAGATGGTGCATTTTTAAGTTGGGAAAAAAACAATGAATTTGCTTCACCGTCACCGTGTTATCTTCACCGACAACTCTACTTCTCAACAATTGTTCAACAGTTTTCACTTCACTATTTTTAGGAAACAACGGGATATACCATGATTAAATTTTGTTGAGTTGACTTCCGATATTTCGGCACAGTTGCATGCACCATGATCACGGTTGAACTGAAGTCCACGAGTAAAAGAAATATTATTGGCAGATAAATCGATCTACGGTAAATATCCCGTTGTTTCATAAAAATATTGTTAAAAACCATGATAGTTTCAAAAGTTTTCACTTCTGTTGGCATTCCCGGAGATTTTTTTAAACAACTCTTTGATTAAACAAGCATTTATGGGTCCACCTAAGTTAATCGGCAACCATCGCCTATAACAAAACATTGCCTCTCAGGTTATATACACGAGTTAAGAACGTGCCCTACAATGCACTGCCCTACGTCCATCAACTTGAGGCTTACAGATGTTAAGCCTCACGTTTATATAATGTTTGACTGGTCTCTAGCTCAGTTGGTAGTAGCTCTGCCTTCTGTGCCGTAGGTCTTGGGTTCGATCCTCACCGAGAATCAGCTGTCTGGTTCCCATAGTGCAAGCTCTGCTTAATTTGGGGCTAGATAGTGTTGTGTGGATTGTTTTGTTAGTTATGCCTGTAATTTTATCGTCATCTACTATCTTACCTCTGTTTACTTAAAAATCTGTTTACGTAGATGTATACGTAAACAAATTAATCAGAATCCCCCAGATATATCCAAGCAATTCACTTACACTGAATTCTGGCAACTGCTCTCGTCTGGCAAGCCCCGGCTGACGTGTACAAGCAAATTGGAAGGGTGTTCCAACAAGTCTCGGGGGAAGGTTTCTATGACGGAAGCTGTCGTAATGATTGTGGAATACACGGGCGGATATGGTGTCTAGCTTATCTTGGCTTTATAAAATTTTATTTCTGCTTTAAATTGATTATTATGTGATCTTTGTTAAACACAAGCAGTAGACATATTTATACTATTACACGGGTATTTATCGCGTATAATTATCTATATCCGCACCTATTTCGCGTATGTCTTATGATCGCGAAAGTTTAAAAAGTACTATAAGCAGTAGAGCCAGAGATAGAGCCAGACAGAGCTCGTGGTAGGCCACCACAAGCTCTGTCTGGCTCTGTCTCTGGCTCTGGTTTTGAGTCTGTGTGAGTGCTCACCAGTGTATTATACTGTATGTGAGACGTTTAGTCGTAGAATTTATTTAGTCAACACTCAGTCAGTTTTGAGTCTGTGTAGACTCAAAACCAGAGCCAGAGACAGAGCCAGACAGAGGTTGTGGTAGGCTTACAGGGCGACTAGTTACCTCACTTTTCACAAAAAATTAAGTATCTTTTTAATTAACCAACGTGTTCATTCCAAAAATAATAATATTAAAATAAACTTTATTTCGGTCAATTTTCGATAAACTTAATAACTAGTACATAAAAGAAAAAGAAGACAGTGTTTTGCAATGAGCGTTATTATCACTCGAGGCGATTTCTTCCAGATGACCTTGCTAGTAAAAGCATTTTCTAAACCAGCTTATAAAGGCGTATTTATACCTTAGTTATTATTATTAAGTGCCCTCCGGTCCCACTGCTGGGCAAAAGTCTCCCCCCCATTCTCTTCAGACATCAGAGTCTTGAGCTACGTTTGTCCAGTCCGTCGTTAAACCATTTAAACCTAAGAATTTATAAAATGCCGTACAAAATTCAAAAGCAAAGCCTTGTAAGTTAAAACTGTCCCAAGACGTGAAAAAACGAGGCAACTTTATGCTTTTTTTAACGTAAAAAGTTTGGCGTCGCGGCAGGCCGTGTCATCCCGACACAATTCGGGGACTTTATCCCTGGTACAAATGCCATATTACATTCTCTTTATTTGAAGCCTTTTTGAAGCCTTATTGTATATCCGTTGGCGATAGATCAATCTTATTTCTACACGATTATTATCTGTTTTTAGATTACTTTTTATTTATTTTATAGTGTTTACTACACTTTTGTAGTGTAGAGGAGATATCGTCGAGTGTGGTTAGGATCCGATGGCGCAGCGGTCAGCGCAGCCCTGTACCAAGGGGAAGGTCGCGGATTCAAATCCCGCTCGGCTCTTAACTTTTGGGACATTATACAAATATTTTTAGATTGTTGTTTTTTGATTTATTTTTCTGATCAGATTCAGAGATATTTTAAATACCTACTTAAATAAAATGGTCGCATTTAGGACAAAGGAAACAAGAAAAATTGGGTTTTTAAAATATTCTTAAAATTGTGTAATAGTTATACAATTACATGGAATGCTCTCTTATATTAATATCGTGTGATGAAGTTTCCTTTTATATAATTATTGTTAAGTTTTAAGGTTACAGAAACAAATATGGAGAAGCAACATGCCTAAACAAGGTTTTATTTTCAAAACTGGCCAACTTGGAAATAGCACTTAGGGCGCTTGTACACGCTAAGAAAAAACGCCGGGTCTACCCAAGAATTCGTGTCGTAACTAGAAAATAACTGTGTACACTGCTCGCAGCGGTGCACGAAAAAAATCTTATCTGCGCAAGACACGACGCGGCGAACGTTGTTGCGTTTTCGTGTGTAGAAAAGACAAAATTCTTGTCGTCTACACGAAGAATTTGTCTTGTCTGCCGCAGGAACGGCAAATTTTCTTAGCGTGTACAAGCGCCCTTAGTGTTAGTGTATGACGTTTCAAATTGAACCTTGCGATAAATCTGAATAAAGAAATTTTGAATTTAAATTTGATTTAGACCATTATAATTGCAATAATAAAAATTGCAACAAAAATGATAAACAAATAAAAGCACGAATTACTAACTAATAAGTCATACAAGAACTAGAAGCCTACTATTTTCCCATGGCCATGCTTATGTAGTAGGCAGTGCTTCGTAAAAACTTACTCTAGTTAATTAGCAATTTCCACAAATTGGATTTCTGTAAGTGCACGCAATCGTAATTTCCACATCGAATAAAACCTGGATTTTCCTTGTTTACTTCGTTGTTTTAATTTAATTTGTTCCGTCGGAAATGCACAAATAATATGAGGTTCACGCCCACGGCCTTTTGACCTACATCAACTTAAGGCCTTCGCTATACCGCAGGTAGCGAGATAATTACTGTACAGCAACGTCGCTTATAGTATACAAAGCGAACTTTACTGATTAGTCGGGGCAAAATGAATAAATAAATATTTATTTAAATTTTATAACATTTACATATAATTCGTAATTTTATATTTTAATTGTATTGTGTACTTACATTACCATAAGTTTGAGCACCCAATGTTTAATTATGTAATTAATGACGTGTGACCTTTTATATTTGTTACTAATAAATAAACTGAACTAAACATGAACAATGAAAATGTTTAAATAAAGATGGCACTTTACGAATAGCTATTCTAAAGGAATAATTTGTTATTAAAAAACTATACAGCTAAAACTTTTTTACATCCCAAAATTACTTAACCAACTGAGTTTGGAACGACTCTCTTCTCTAACTTTTGAAACTATCATGGTTTTTACTTTATGACAGTTTTTCATAAAAACAAGATACTTAGAACAACCCGTGATCATGGTGCATGCAAATTTGTTGAAGTATCGGTATTTAAAACTCACAAAATTAAATCAAATATCACGTAGTTAATAAAAAATAGACTTAAGATAATTAATAGATTCAGGCGTGACTTTGCGGAATTCCATTGTTAAACATAAACTAAGTAGAACAACAAATATATAGTACTAATCCGCTAATCTAATCTAAGTAAGTTAACTTAATGCAGACTTGTGTGTGCACCCCACGTAACACCTGCAAATCCTGCAAAGCGAAATAAGGTGTATTAGACACAACAATAATACCACAAGAAATAAAAAAACTTAATAAGATTCGACACGTGTTTCGCCTCTCTACGAAGCATCCTCAGGAAAATCGACTCTCTGTGCACTAAGACGTGTTGCCTTGTCGAGTGCTGAGCAGAGTGCTGAGTCTTTCTGCTCAGCACTCGACAAGGCAACACGTCTTAGTGCACAGAGAGTCGATTTTCCTGAGGATGCTTCGTAGAGAGGCGAAACACGTGTCGAATCTTATTAAGTTTTTTTATTTCTTGTGGTATTATTGTTGTGTCTAATACACCTTATTTCGCTTTGCAGGATTTGCAGGTGTTACGTGGGGTGCACACACAAGTCTGCATTAAGTTAACTTACTTAGATTAGATTAGCGGATTAGTACTATATATTTGTTGTTCTACTTAGTTTATGTTTAAAAAATAGACTCTTTTCTGTATGCTCATAATAATGCCAAATTATCATCGTTGATTTTTGCAGCGTACTGCTTCTTTTCGCGATATATAGCCAAGCCTTAACATCAGCTGAAATAAAAAATAAACGAACTTCTCATTTCGTATTCATGAAGTTCAGTATTTCGCGGCTCCCGCGGATAAGTGAGAGACTTTTTAGCTACTTTTCTGCCTTATTTAGGCTGAAAGGACTGCAATAATTATACAGACTTGATTGGCTTGATGTGTAGAGATGTTCTTTATTTATTTGATTATGCCAGGCTTTAGAGAATAGTTCCATAAGGGACTTCCAAATAGGTATAAGTACGGTAACAGTTAAGGTACCTGCAGACCGTTACAAACGATCTTAAGATAGATCAACTGATCGTATTTAGTGCCAGACGGTTAGTTAGTTTGTTAATTAATAAAACTGTGATAAATGGATTACTTCGATATAACTTGGTATGTAAAATCTTAAGAACAATTCATACTTATTATAAGCTAGTTTAGTAAATGGACTGACGGATTAAAATTAAAACAGTTTGAAATCCTTATGTTCAAACTGTTTTAATTTAAGCCGTCAGTCCATGCCTGTGATCCCCTTCAAAAACTTCAACCGTCCAAGCGTAAGGTTTTTATAAAAGTAAAGTGTGCAAGTATTAAACAATTGTTCATCGCTTACAAAGTCGCTTACTTTCGCAACAAAGTTACCAAATCCCTAATTAGTTTTCCACTCAAAAGACGGTTAAAAATATTATCTTTGCATCAAAGAAGATCCAAGCTGTACAACTTGTGCCGAGCGTGATGTTCCCAAGTAATCTGCTACAAGTTTGGCCAAACTTTTTTATTATACAACTAGTGAAACGCCCGGGACTTTGATTGGTAATTTCTTTAAACGTCCTAAAATCTCAAGGCGATCAAGTATATTATGTATGAAATGACACATTACAATTTGGGCCCTTGGCACGAGCTGTAAGCCCAAACAGCATTTTGTCTAAATTAAATAAAAATAAAGTCTAATTATTGAGAGTTTATTACAACTTCATAACCGTTGAGCGAGTCTGCCCGCGACCACGGTTATTGCAACATAGCCCGCACGTCGGGAAAATCAATAAAATAAGGTAATATACTCGGTAAATACCCGTGTAATAGTATAAATATGTTTTATGATCGCGAAAGTTTAAAAAGTACCGTTGAGCGGAGTTTCAAATTTCACAATTTAAACATTTTTGTCCCAGAATATACCTATTTAAATTAAAAGTAAAGACAATCAATCAGTCCTATAATAAAAGAGTTAGAGGGTTATGTAAAAAAATGGTCCGTGTTCAAAGAACCGTCGTAACACAGAACAAGTTATAGTCTAGAACCTACTGGAGTTTCACTTTGGAGGTAAAAACACGTAGCGAGTTATTTTTATTGAACTGACGTGATGGTAAAAAGGGTACGACAATTTGGAAGCCGGAAGTCAATGGACCACCATTTTATTAGAAAATATGAACACCTATAGTCACAAACATTGGTCCCTTCCTGAGTAAGACTTTCTGTGTCTTGTGTACCAAAAATTACGAGACCAATAGTTCTAGGTCTGGGTTTTATATTTAATGTAATAAGGCCTTTTCAAAAGATGATTTACTAGCGTCAAGGGCAATTTGTTTCACACGTGCGTGTATTTTCGGGACACTGTTGTGCATGGAGCTTTATTTTTTAAATGAATAAGTGTCCTCGGACGGGGAATCCAGAAACGTGCTCTACAATGCACTACCCTGCGTTCATCAACTTCAGCCATACGTACGTACAGGTGTTAATAATAATAATACTGATATGCACTTGGCTAAGGCCCGTGCATTTCATTTAATTTCCGGTTTTCTTCTTAAAACCGAGCAAGAAAAATATAATAATAATAATATATCTTTATTTCGAACACGAGATCCATATGCACATACAAAAGTTTAGGTCTTAAGAGCTAGAACACTAAAAAGCTAACAACACAACAAGATAAAATAAAATAAAATAATATAATAGGTAGGCATCATACCTAACCTAACGTAAAAAAGCTTAAGCTTCTTGCCTGTTATTTCACCCCTTCAAACCAAAACACAAAAATAGTTTTGCAGCAGAAATGACCCCCAAATGTCATAGAAGTGTTATCTAGGATTTTGAATATAAAGTGATTGCAATAAAACTCATTTTGCATTGTAACGCCGCGTGAAACGTACAAATTACTTCGGGACCCAAAGAGACAAGGCTAGGCTTTTATTTTGCAAAAGGGAGATTAAAGAATGCCTCGACTTTGGAGATCACGCACTGGGAGGTCAAAACGCCGCAACAAATAAAAAAAACACATTAAGTCACATTTTTTAAATTAAAGCGATCGTTATGCATAATTATATGGAAAAAACGGGTGTTTATCGCGATTACCTTTATTATCTCCCCTTATCTTTATTTATTGTCTCACGGCTGTTGTAATACGGTTGAAACGTCGGGAAATAATAAAGGCGATAAACTCCCGTTTTTTCCATATAATTAGACATTTAGTTACATTTAGACAAGTTTTTTTCAATCAGGAGATTTAAAAAATACTAATACCTTGCATAGGGTAGTTGGTATAATCAAGTTGGTGCACATTCTCATCGTAAAATGTATTCATAATATTTATGTGCACTATGCAAGTACTCTCGAAATGTAAAGAAACCATAGTTCGAAAGAAAGAAAAAAGTTCGAAAACATGTTTCAGGTGCATCTTTGACGTGCACTTAAATTCCTTTCACCACACTCAACTTTTTTTTTATGACTTATATGCCTGTTATACAGAAATGATACAGAATTTAGAAAGAAATAAAAAAATATTTTGATTTCACCCATACCCAACAAATAATCGACAGTACGTTGCTTGGCGGCAAAACAAAACTCAGGAATATAGTCTAAGATCCCTAGAAGAAGGACCTTCACCGAGCTGGTTATATAATGAAACGTATTTTATATATAATTAAACATGCCAATAAATATATTCTATATGGGTTGCCTATCAAATTTCAGTCCAGGATAATTATGATTAATTAATAATTAAAAAAAAAAAATTTAAACTTTCCACTGGTTTGTTTATTAAACAAATTCTATACCAATCGAAAGTATAGACCCCAGTATTTTTATTCAATAAACATACCGGTGCAAAATGCTAGTATCGATTTTCCTGTTTATACCTGGCTACCCGAGAGTTGTGACCGGAAAAAAATAGGCAACCTAACGTTTGCATATTCTATGGGGTCTATACTTTCGATTGGTATAGAATTTGTCTAATAAACAAACCGGTGGAAAGTTAAAAAAACATTATATTTTTTTTAATTATTAATTTATCATATCCTGGACTGAAATTTGATAGGCAACCCATATAGAATATATTTATTGGCATGTTTAATTAAATATAAAATACGTTTCATTAAATAACCAGCTCGGTGAAGGTCCTTCTTCTAGGGATCCTATACTAATAGTACTTCCTCAAACGAGCCGACCACAAAGAGCGTTACTACTTACCCTATTCTGTTTCAGTGTAGTGTTAATTTAAGTGTTCCATTTTACGGAAAGTGGCTTGAACCAGAAATCAAGGCTTCAGCTTTGAAATGTAGCTTTTAATAACAGACAAAAGTACTTTATTAATTATTATAAATGCAACTATAATTAATAGGTACCGCCTTTGAACAGAAATGGCCTGCCGCCATAAGCCCGATGCCCCTTTGCGTGTATGCCAAGGAAATTTGATTTTTAAATTGCTTATGGTGTAAAAGGCAGCTACCAAGGCTTTACCTACAACTTTTTTTTTATGTTTGACAGAATCTACCAAAAGAACTTCATTAAGAAAAACCAGACTATGGAATTTGCGAAACAAAAAATGCTTTGAAAGCCGCAATGTTTTAATACCCAGTGCGTAAGAAGGAAGGTCGCCGCGATACCTATCTTCTTGCCGGGATGATACCGCGGTCACTTACGCCAGAATCCGGCACATTGTCACCGCTTTTTATGTGAAAATTCAAATTCCCCGCTCCTGAAATATGTGGCATTTTCCGGCCGCAATTTTTTTCTATTATAAAGATTTTTTGACGTGCGAGAACACTTTTTTGAATGAACCTTTTGTAATGATAAGATGGAGGTGCCACATTTTTTTATTAATTAATGATAAGTAACATTGTACAAAAGTGTGTCATGACGATAAAGAAAATAAATTTAAGGGAACAAATAACCTCATAAAATCATGTAGTTTGTACATAATACATTTTTTAATTTGTACATAAAATGTACGACAATGATTTTCTTTCTAATTATGTCCATATATTTTAGTAGTAGTAGAGCTCTTTGTGTGTGGCTCGTCCAGGGAAGTACTACCACGCACGATGTCTATTTTTGCCGTGAAGCAGCATTGCTGTGTTTTGGTTTGAAGGGTGTGGGTGCCGGTGAAATTACTAGCACGTGAGGCTGAACATCTGTGTGCCTCAAGTTGATAAACGCAGGGCAGTGTATCGTAGGACACGTTCCTGACTTGCGTGACTAACAAGGCGATGGTTAGCACTTAACATCAAGTGGGCTATATGCTTGTTCCATCACCTAGTTGTATATAAAAATCATCAAAAAGTTGTGTGCAAAAACGGGAAAAGAAATTCCTATGCCAGTAGGCCTACCACAAGCTCTGTCTAGCTGTCTCTGGCTCTGGTTTTGAGGCAGTGTGAGTGCTCAGTGCTCAGTGTATTGTACTGTGTCTGTTCTAGTCTGTGACGTTTCGAGGTCAAATTTAGTTAACACTCACACAGACTCAAACCAGAGCCAGAGACAGAGCCAGACAAAGCTTGTAGTAGGCCTACTGTACATGGTTGTGGTAAATTAAAGAGCCGATGGCTGTTCTGCGGAGTATCTGCTGGTGACGTTTGAAAGGCGTGTGCTAAATAGAAACAGAACTACACACGGGGTTTCGGGAATACATTTTTGGCCCTAGTAAGAAAATTTTCCCCGTTTGAGAGCACTAGAATTGGGCAAAATTTGACTCAAAGTCAAACCTGTGACTCAAAGTCAAAGTCACAAATTTTTGAAGTGAAAACTTCTTTAGCGGCGTTGAGCACTTTCTGAATGGGGATAAAATCTTAAACTCGCGTCAGGATCACGTGACCCTGATCGAAAAAGCGTAGGACGGATTTTTTGCAGAAATGTACCCTAAGACTACAACGTAGAGTTCATAATAAAAATCGAAAAAAAGCGTAAGACGCTACAGATACGCTAGTAGTTACTATGACACGGTAACGTCACAGAATAGATAATAGTTAGTAGCAAGCATACCAAGGCGTTTTTCGTGACTGTAGTAGGTATAGGTACATACCTATTATAGATTTTATGAACTAGCGGCCGCCCGCGGCAGGTAGTAGTGGTCATTGGTACATGATTTTATAGATCTACTGTATTTATTTTTCGAGTGGAGCATTGCGGCGAGCGAAGCGAGCCGCCATGCGACCATGGGAACAGCGCGGCGAGCGAAGCGAGCCGTGCTGTGACTCCCCCCAAGCCCCCCAGAACCCCCTCCTCCTGAACCCGGGGGGAGCGTCGCGGCGAGCGAAGCGAGCCGCCACGTGACCACGGGGAACAGCGCGGCGAGCGAAGCGAGCCGTGCTGTGACCCCCCCTAAGCCCCCCAGAACCCCCTCCTCCGAAACCCGGGGGAAGCGTCGCGGCGAGCGAAGCGAGCCGCCACGCGATCACGGGGAACAGCGTGGCGAGTGAAGCGAGCCGTGCTGTTACCCCCCTAAGCCCCCCAGAACCCCCTCTTCCTGAACCCGGGGGGAGCGTCGCGGCGAGCGAAGCGAGCCGCCACGCGACCACGGGGAACAGCGCGGCGAGCGAAGCGAGCCGTGCTGTGACCCCCCTTAGCCCCCCAGAACCTCCTCCTCCTATGTCTGCCGTTTTACTTCATTTAGGACCTACTTGTAGGTCGCGCGACAAGGTCCCTTCTAGCGGTTCCGACCCGTTGAGGATTTGGCTTTACGTAAAATTTAGGGTTCCGTATAGGGTTTTGATTGGGGTTATACTATATTGAGGAATTTGATTAAATGGTCGACTTTTAGGGTTCCTTAGGACTTTGATTGGAGTTTCAACTACACTTAGAAGCTTGATAATGTTAAAATTTTTAGGGTTCCTTAGGACTTTGATTGGGGTTTTACTACATTGAGGAATTTGATTAAGTGGTCAACTTTTAGGGTTCCTTAGGACTTTGATTGGAGTTTCAACTACACTTAGGAGCTTGATAATGTTAACATTTTTAGGGTTCCTTAGGACTTTGATTGGAATTTCAACTACACTTAGGAGCTTGATAATGCTAAAATTTTTAGGGTTCCTTAGGACTTTGATTGGGGTTTTACTACATTGAGGAACTTGATAAAATAAACAACTTTTAGGGTTCCTTAGGCCTTTAATTGGACTTTCAACTACACTTAGGACCTTGATTATGTAAACAATTTTAGGGTTCCTTAGCACTTTGATTGGAATTTCAACTACACTTAGGAGCTTGATAATGCTAAAATTTTTAGGGTTCCTTAGGACTTTGATTGGGGTTTTACTACATTGAGGAACTTGATAAAATAAACAACTTTTAGGGTTCCTACGTTAATAATCAAGTTTTCACTTCTGCCGGCACTCCCGGAGTGCAACCCGTATTTTTTTATTCACTTGCATCGCTAGGACCTCTTTGAAATTAGGTGGGTCTAGGAGTCAGTTCCACGCGAACAAGCCTAGAAGAACAGGCAACAAAACGGAGACTTAGTTTTCCCCATTGACCATGGGTTTCCAGTGGAAACAAACAGATCTTTACAACTATTCTAGAAGATTCAAGCAGCGCCAAGAAACAGGCCTTTACAACTATTCTAGAAGATTCAAGCAGCGCTATTTTTTTACTTATGCTATTTACGGAGTATTTGTTGAGCAAAGTTTTCCATTATGATGGAAAGAAAATTCTTTCATTTGTCTTTAACTACACAAAAATAACAAGAACAGAGTTGCAAAAACAAAGCTCTTTAGTTACGTGGGACTGAATTGGATATTTGATATTTCGATATTTTATTTATTTAACCTCAAACCGAAGTTACATAAGAAAAGCTTTTCAAACGCTAGTGGCGAGATCCAAATAGTAGTGAGTTCCAAGTAAATGTTATGGACAATCCACACCACAATCTAGCCCCAAATTAAGCGAAGCTTGTACTATGGGAACTAGTTTTTTTAATGAGACTAGTTGATGGAACAGGCATATGGCCCACCTATGTTAAGTGGTAACCATCGCCTGTAACACAAAGCATTGCCTCGTAGGTCACACACGTCAAAAACGTGTCCTAAGATGCACTGCCTTGGGTCCATCAATTCGAGGCTACATGTGTCACCGGCACCCACACCCTTCAAACCGATACACAGCAATACTGCTCCATGGCAGAAATAGGCATGGTAGTACTTCCCCGAGCGAGCTCTCTAGATACAAACAACATTACAACAACATAAATATACATATGAATACATTTTTATTTGGAATTACATTACTTAAAATACACTATAACACCCAGACAGAGAACAAACATCTGCGTGTTACCACACAATATTTGTTCTACGTGGGAACGAACCCGCGGCGCAGAAAGCTGAGCTACTACCAGCTGAGAGGCCAGTCGATTAAGAGATATTGTAAGCGACGCAATCAAATCAGTGCATACTTACTTAAAAATATAATGTTTTTTTTTCTATTACATAAATGTACGAATGCATTCTATGAGTGCAACCCAGAGAACGTGCGGGGTACGTAACGGGCGCGTGCGGGGTACGTAAGGGGAAAGATCGTTAGCATAGATTTTAAAAATTACAAGATGGTCAGTCGTTGCAAATACGGGCCCGCGTACGTCACACGCACCTTGGTTTTTTTTGCCTTAACTTCCCGCGAATAAAGATACTTTCAAGTTAGCCTTGCTTTTTTGACTTTCAAAAACCTACTGCCTATCACCATACTTACGTCCACCACAAACAGATATTATTATGTAGATCACAAGCTGAAACAAACTAGCTAGAGAGACTCCCGTGGGTTTCTACCCTCGGGAATCCAACGCTGCACTTTCAATTGCATGCTCAGCAAGAACGGAATTTAATTACCAATTTGAAACGGCTACCTGCTTAGTATGTCTGCCGTGGAGCTACTTGCTATAAAACTTTATTGTCCAACTTCTTGTTTTTGAACTTGGTGGCGCAGGCGTGACGAGATTCTATAAATATTTTATGGAGTTCTCTGTGCTGGCTGATAAGCTGGTCGCACACTTACTGACGTCTGGCTTTGTAAATAAACTAGTGGTGCGGTTGGCACTTCATCGTATCAAAAACATAGGTATATCATACACCAATATTGAAACAGTAGTGTATTATGGAATTAGTGGATAAAAGACAAAAGAAAAAAATTAATAGGTGTATCTTCAAACACAAAATCACGAGTGAAAATTGTTTTTTTATTCATTCGCGTCTTTACATCGTGTCACTGGTTCTTTCAAATCAGAGTGTGGTTTTAAATGCGCCTCAGAGAGGCGCATTTAAAACCCTTTCACTTTGTGTATTCATTGTATAGCATTGAAATGGAGGTCTAATACCTATATTAGGGTGTTCTATATTCAAACACTGAAACGTATTTTTTATTCACTGTTTTCAGCTTTTTAGAAGAGACATGGTATCGTTGACCGTAACCCTCTCACTTACACCTATTGTTTACATTTGTTACCTCTCAATTGCACTCGTAATAGGTACAACTTTGTAGAGTTTGAAAAAAAAAAACTATATCATGGCAAAAGTTACACAGGATTTCATACGAGTATGTATGGGTATTTTTGGTGCATTGTTCATGGAATATTATCGAACTAGTTTTCATCTAGATTTTCCTAATAGCAAATTATTTCATACTAAACACTATCCAGTGCTTAAGCACGTACTAGCCTATTACTGGCTGGTCTGTGCACTGCATTATAAATGCAGGGCCATGGCAACCCGCCGCGGTCTGGGATAGCCTTAATAAAAAGGTTTATCTCGCCTGAAAGAGACATAAGACCCGGTATTTGAACAAACAAGTTTCATTTTAAACTAATATAAAATGTTACCCTTATAAATAGGTCACGATTACATAAAAAACTTTAAGGCCTGCGCACACCTAGGCCGCTGGCGAACGCGATCAATGAAACGCTGTCAAATATCGCTGTCAAATTTGACAGCGTTTCACTGATCGCGTTCGCCAGCAGCCTAGGTGTGCGCAGGCCATTATAATAAAAGCGGGTTTGAATCCAGTCGCGTACCTATGGCTTGAAGAAGTCCATCGCTAAACATGGGCCTTCCCTTGTTTGGGCTATTCTATCTAAAGTGCATTTACCCCTGACGCTGTATAAATCATCTACATTAGATGCAAAGGCTGGTTGTAAAATTTGTACATTTTAAACTATACAACTAAAACTTTTGGTCAATTATTCATTCAAACAATATCATCATAATCAGTCTAAATAAGTCCACTGCTTTACATTTCCAAGGTACTAATTTTGGGACCTCATCATCCGCCTACATAGTCGGTCCATGGGTACTCCCAGGCGGCCATGTTTTATGTTATCTTAGGGCACGTCCACATCTATGGGATATAAATAAATAAATAAAATCAATATTATAGACAATCCACACAATACTATCGAGCCCCAAACTAAGCAGAGCTTGTACTATGGGAACCATATAGCTAAGATAATACTTATATAATATTTTTTATGGATATGCTGGCGTTAAGCTGGGATATTCGACAGTGTAGCTTCACGCCTAGATGTGGCCGTACCTTTAGTTCCAATTTCAAAGAGATGTCAGTTTCCAAAAGCAAAGTCTTCAGATGACGGAAAAATAATTAGGGTTTGAGATTAAAATTAAAAACTTGCAAAAAAGAGTTGTTTTTAAATATGCAGCGCATCCGTGGTTATGTCATCATGAATGTTTTATTATCTGTGGAGACTTCTGTCAAAGACTAATGCTACAGAAGAGACAAACAAATTAGAAACATAAAAAAAAACTAATTAAGACTTCCTAGATCCTAGTATTTGTAGGAATCAAACGGAAACTGATTTTATTAGGCTGACTGGTAAAAATTAAAAGCAACTCGGCTTTTCGGTTTTGTAGAGCGCTATCTCTTTCTGACGCATACTACGCCCTATGAAGCCGAAATTAGCCGATGTGCAATATTTGTTGCCAACTACCATACATTTATTTGATTTACATAGTTAGGTCTGCGCACACCTATCGCTGGCCATGGCGATCAATAAAACACTGTCAAATTTGACAGCGTTACACTGATCGCCGGCGGCAGCGACCTAGGTGTGCGCAGGCCTATAACTAAAACCTATTTCATATAATGTAGTCATACGAACAAAGTAGCTAGGTACTAAAACAACCTTTACCTTTACTGATTCACATTACAAACCTCTTCAACTTTGGTGAAACTAATAACAAAATAGTTATTCATTCTCCTCAAAAGCAATCAAATTCATAATTATAAAATAACAAGTCTAATTTTCAAAACTTCGCGTCATTAAAAATATCAAATGCCCAATTAAAAACTACTAAATTAAATTACTTTTTGCAGCAACATTAAGAAGTTATCTTCTTCGTAATAAACATGAATTCGTTCTGAGCACTGAATTATTACAGTGCTTTGTAGACGTTTCTTAGAAATTCAGGAATATAATTAGCATTTTACTCGCAAACCTGCCAGGTCTGGCGCTTTTGTGCACTATTGTAAAGGTGGGTTAAGGTCGACGCACACTAGTGTTTATCGACCGCGTAGAACGGGGCGAAATAATTTAATTTAAAATATTTTTTATTTATAAAGTAGATACGAGTAAACCTTTGAAAAATACAGTACAAGACATTAAAGTAAACAATTAGACAAATCAATAGGTGACCTTATCGTTGAGAGCGATCCCTTCCAAGCAACCTTGGCATGGAAAGAAATAACGAATTGAAGGTAGTGTAGTCACATATTAAAAGTGTAGATCTGCAATACCTTAGACTTAGACTAATCTTTTTTGAATTAACGCAATTGTTATGTTATATGGATTAAACGTCATCAGCCTCCAGTTGTAACACAGTCGAAACGTCGGGGCTAAATTCATTTGGCTAACATTGATTTCGTGACAGAAACGTTCACAGGAAGGTACCTACTTCACGTTTTATCCAGATAACAAGTAAACCTCGCAAACTATCGATTTGTTAATTTCTGTAAGAGAACACAGTGAGTTTCTGGTGTTGTTGGTGTCTATGGGCAACGGTGACCACTTACCATCAAGTGGGCCGTAAGCTCGTTTGTCTTTCTTTTACATAAAAAAAACAGAGAGTTTCGTGCAACTAATTTGAACGTTAGATTTACCTCGTTCGCGCGCTGACAAATGCGTGCTCGCCTTTACTTTAAGGTTCTTAGTGGTACTCAACAAAGCCGACTTTACGTTTCTAGTTTATGAAATAACTATAATATTTACGAAACTTCTTCATTCTTTTGGAAGTACGAAAATAATTAGCAAGAAAACATAATATCCAAAACACTACAAAGATAGAAGTCTGTTCAGAAAGAGAACCGTCGTGGCCAAATTGTGAACTAACGTTTCGATTTTTATATGGCAGCTCATCCCTTTCTTTCTGTCAGCATTATGCATCATAAAAATTAAATAAAGGAATAGTACACTAGTTGTGATAGTACACTAGACGCGCTATTGTATTGCACACTAAACAAAAAAGGTGATTAAGCACAGCAGCGCCCTCCAATCCCACTACGGTTCTCTTTCTGAACAGACTCTACAAACTTTTTTTACAACAAAGTAAACTAAACAAACTAACATACATATTACAGCCATGCCTATATATCTGCCGTGAAGCAGCATTGCTGTGTTTCGGTTTGAAGGGGGTGGGTGCCGTTGAAATTACTGGCACGAGAGGCTGAATACCTGTAGTCCTCAAGTTACGCAGGGCAGTGCATCGTAGGGCACGTTCCAGACGTGCGTGACCTATGAGGCAATAGTTTGTTACAGGCGATGGTTACCACCTAACATCGGGTGGACCAAACGCTTGCTCCATCAGCAAGTTATTCAGCTAGTAAAAAAAATACAGTCCACCTGATGGAAACCTGCAATGATGGAGACAAATCACAAACACATAAGAAAATAAAACATCAAGGAAATGTTCGTGCAAGTAAAGCCGCGGGCTGCAGATAGTAGTTTTTAATAACCGCTGTTATTTAAGTTCTGGTTAAGTGTTATGTACTTACCTGAAGGAATAGGGTGCTTGTACTATGCATAGTAAAAGTTCCTATTGACAGAATGTATTCATTTAGAACCTTTAGAATAGAGACCATGATGATATCACTTAAAAAAAAAAATACGGGTTGCACTCCGGGAGTGCCGGCAGGAGTGAAAACTTGATTATTAACGTAGGAACCCTAAAAGTTGTTTATTTTATCAACTTCCTCAATGTAGTAAAACCCCAATCAAAGTCCTAAGGAACCCTAAAAATGTTAACATTATCAAGCTCCTAAGTGTAGTTGAAACTCCAATCAAAGTCCTAAGGAACCCTAAAAGTTGACCACTTAATCAAATTCCTCAATGTAGTAAAACCCCAATCAAAGTCCTAAGGAACCCTAAAAATTTTAACATTATCAAGCTTCTAAGTGTAGTTGAAACTCCAATCAAAGTCCTAAGGAACCCTAAAAGTCGACCATTTAATCAAATTCCTCAATATAGTATAACCCCAATCAAAACCCTATACGGAACCCTAAATTTTACGTAAAGCCAAATCCTCAACGGGTCGGAACCGCTGGAAGGGACCTTGTCGCGCGACCTACAAGTAGGTCCTAAATGAAGTAAAACGGCAGACATAGGAGGAGGGGGTTCTGGGGGGCTAAGGGGGGTCACAGCACGGCTCGCTTCGCTCGCCGCGCTGTTCCCCGTGGTTGCGTGGCGGCTCGCTTCGCTCGCCGCGACGCTCCCCCCGGGTTCAGGAAGAGGGGGTTCTGGGGGGCTTAGGGGGGTAACAGCACGGCTCGCTCCACTCGCCACGCTGTTCCCCGTGATCGCGTGGCGGCTCGCTTCGCTCGCCGCGACGCTCCCCCCGGGTTTCGGAGGAGGGGGTTCTGGGGGGCTTAGGGGGGGTCACAGCACGGCTCGCTTCGCTCGCCGTGCTGTTCCCCGTGGTCACGTGGCGGCTCGCTTCGCTCGCCGCGACGCTCCCCCCGGGTTCAGGAGGAGGGGGTTCTGGGGGGCTTGGGGGGAGTCACAGCACGGCTCGCTTCGCTCGCCGCGCTGTTCCCATGGTCGCATGGCGGCTCGCTTCGCTCGCCGCAATGCTCCACTCGAAAAATAAATACAGTAGATCTATAAAATCATGTACCAATGACCACTACTACCTGCCGCGGGCGGCCGCTAGTTCATAAAATCTATAATAGGTATGTACCTATACCTACTACAGTCACGAAAAACGCCTTGGTATGCTTGCTACTAACTATTATCTATTCTGTGACGTTACCGTGTCATAGTAACTACTAGCGTATCTGTAGCGTCTTACGCTTTTTTTCGATCAGGTCACGTGATCCTGACGCCCGGACGCCCTGACGCGAGTTTAAGATTTTATACCCATTACAGAAAGTGCTCAACGCCGCTAAAGAAGTTTTCACTTCAACAAGTGAAGTTTAAAAAACTTGTGAAACAGATGTCATAGCCTAACTGCTGAACCGATTTTGATAAAATTTCTATAGGACAGAGCTGGAAACCTAACTAGAACTGGTGCGGAGAAAAAATTTAAGTGAGAAAGAGGCTTCTTTCGTGCATAATAGCCGCTTCCCACGGTATGTGATATCGCGCATGGGAGGCGGATCAGCTTGCACGACACACCATGGGAACGGTCTCGTGCGCCGAGGTGCGCGGTAGCACAGGAGCCCTCTCTGTGTGCGTGCGTCGTCGTCGGCTGTGCGTGATGATCTGCAGAACCACGCATCGTAGGAAGGCAGCATTACACACACAGTCGTGGTGGCTTGGAAGCAAATGCTAAAGTCAGTCACATATTCCAAGAGCGCATCTGTCAAAAGTTTTGAACTAAAATGCCGGTAGTAAAGTGTTTATGCGGTGTCAAAGTCGTAAACCTTCGGTAGAAACCATAAACATATGATATAACTATACATACATACAGTCATAATACTCGTATAACACGTACTGTTTACTGTTTAACAGTACTATAAGCGCACTAGTGGTGTAGTGGGAGTGAGCCTTCCTTCTGATAGTTAGATCGTGGGTTCGGACCAGACCGAACTAAAATTTGTAAAATGTGGGCATGTAATATTGGGACCGGTCTCTAACTACGCTCTAAAGGCCTGCTCACATATGGCGATGTCGATCAGCTGAATCGCTGTGAAATATGACAGTGATATTTGACAGCTTTTCAGGTGGTCGCAATAGCAATCGCCTTGATGTGCGCAGGCCTTAAGACATCCTCAAATAGTTAATAGTTGGTATGGTGTACATGGGTGGTACTAAGTAATCTAAAGAGATGTCTACCGTGCCTACCGTGAGACTTTTGTTAATTTGACGTCATTGTTTAAAAAACAAACATAATTTTGTAAAATTTAAAAGAGAAACCTTCTTTATTCAAAAGACATGACAAGAAAATTCAATTGAGTCTTTGTAACTTTTTATTGTAACAAACGAACTTGAAGTGACGAGTTTGAAGTGGACCTTCTTGCAGAATACCAATTTATTGTCATCCCTTAAAAGTCATTTAAATAATAAATATCTCATTCAATTCTCAGTGAATATATTATTTTATTAATATATTTATTATTTTGAGATATTTATTAGTTTAGTGATCTCGCACTGGTGGTTTAGTGGTATCAGCCCCGCTTTCCGATCTGAAGGTCGTGGGTTCAAATCCAGTTGTGTACCAATGAGTTTTTCTGTCGAAAAACGTATGTGCATTATGCCAGTACTCTCAAAACGGTGAAGGAAAACATAGTGAAGAATCCGGCGTGTCGTAGAACCTAAAAAGTTCGAGCAACACGTGTCAAGGGTCACGCAAAAAGGGCCCGCCAGCGACCTACTTGCGGAAAAACCAGCCCTCACATCAAGTGCGGATGATAAAAATTTGCCGAAGTTTTTTGAGCTGGTACAGGTTGATATTGATGATGATGAAACTCCAACTTTATTTACGTCAGCTTACGACCTCGCTATGTTCTAACAGACAAGTAAGCCTCTACGTAACTGAATTCTAAACTGAAGCAGCTTGCTTAGTTATAATATAACGGTTAACGTGATCCACTTTGAGGTGGTAACGCGTATTTAAATTTCATGAGCTGCTTTGACAGCTTCCGTCATAAGGTACTGTTTTATCAACAAACAGCGCTTAAAGTCTAGAGTATTTTGAGCTCTATTTCCTGATGGTAAAGTTGGAAACGATGAGGGAATGTGACGGAATGTAGTGTTTGAATTTCGAATACAAGGTATGAGGGTTGGTAATAAATTTCATGGGTACGATTATATTGCTTATAAAAAATGTTGTCAATTCACACAACACTATCTAGCCCCAAATTAAGTAAAGCTTGTAATATGGAGCCAGAGAGCTAATATAATACGTACAATTTTTCTCTGTAAATACATAATAAAATAAATAAAAAAGCCTTTATTATTCCCTAGTTGACATACTTTTAAATAACTTAAACCTATATTTCTTATAAACAAACTAACTAAGGACCCCTCGACGGGTATAAGCAGAGGCCTATACCCGTCGAGACGACATAATCCAGAAGATTATGATAAGACTGGAGCCTTCTGGAAGAGTCCAGAAGGCTCCAGTCTTTCCTCTCCTTCGCTTTCTTCGTCCAATCTCTCCCTACCAATTTGATTATGTCGTCTTGCCATCTTTCCTGTGTTTGTAAATACATATGTACATAGAATACAATATAACACCTAGAAAGAGAACAAACATCTGTGTTAACCACACAAATATTTGTTCTCGGTAAGGATCGAACCCACGACCTACGTCGCAGAAGGCAGAGTTACTACCAACTGAGCTGAGAAGCCAGTCAAGAGATGATGATGATGATGACATTTGCTATAAAAACCAGAAGGCTAAGAGAATCTTTATGAAACAAATTTATTTGAACGAACTCATTTCTTCTCAAAATAATCTGCGCTCAAAATAATATGCTGAGACTCAGAAAACCTCAGGAAAGGATTCATTTAATTTTAATGTCCTTTATAAATGACCGGTTGGACCTTTGGGTCAAGTTATAAGAGTATACGGTAAGTTAAAAAAAACATGTTTTTATGTATCAGTAGGCCTATCACAAGATCTATCTGACTCTATCTCTGACTCTGGTTTTGAGTCTCTGTGAGTGCTCACCAGTATATTATACTGTGTGTTTGACGTTTTGTCGTAAGATTTAATCAACACTCACACAGACTCAAAACCAGAGCCAGAGACAGAGCCAGATAGAGCTTTTGGTAGGCCTAAGTTATTTTCTATGTTAAAACGTGTAATCCGAACTAAGCTAAGCCTTTAGATTCAAGATTCAAGATTCAATAAGCGTTTATTCAATACGATACAAGAATCACTTTGAAACGTCTTAAAGCTAGGTGAGTCTAGGTGCCAGTTCCACGCGACCAAGCGTAGAAGAACAGGGGGCTAATTCTCGGGCCGATCTCGATCATTTTGAAATTTTATTTTATTGCTTCTTTTCGAAGGGGGAATGGATAATTTCCTTGAGTAATTCATAAACGACCTCTTCGTAAAAGCCTCGACAGCTACGATATACGGAAAACGTACAAAAAGTGCGGGGTTGTGAAAAAAAGCAATAAAATAAAATTTCAAAATGATCGAGATCGGCCCGAGAATTAGCCCCCAGGCAACAAACTACGTCTCGGTTCCTACCGTTTTTTTATATGATCCTTTTACAAATCAAAAATAGTCTAAAATAATAGCAGTGAAGTTCCAGTGTGGTTCCAGTGTGTTAGAGTTCTTGTGGGTTTGGTTTGGACATTCGTGTCAAAAATATTTTTTTCTTGTGTAGCTGTACTTTGCGTATTCGATGTCCCTCTTTCTCTGATGCCCTTTTTCTAAGTTGTGCTGTACTTTTATTTTTTGGGCCAAATAAAATGTTATATTATCTTATCCAGCCAGTCACAATTAAAAATATTTTTTTCGAATTTTAATATTATTAAGAGAAAAAAAATACTAAATACTGAGCCCGTTGTGTCCCTCTGTAGGGCATCAACCTCCCTTCTTTCCCTCCAATCGTTTCTCATTTGGACAACTGTGGACAGATCCCTAAGGACATCTATTTCTTCCCTCTCTCTTCGCCGTGGTCTGCCGCTTGGTCGTTTTCCGTATTTTTAGAACTGTGACTACAATTTCTACCAAAAACTAATAGTCTAAGATCCCTAGAAGAAGGACCTTCACCGAGCTGGTTATTTAATTAAACGTATTTTATATATAATTAAACATGCCAATAAATATATTCTATATGGGTTGCCTATCAAATTTCAGTCCAGGATAATTATTATTAATTAATAATTAAAAAAAAAAAAAAAATAACTTTCCACTGGTTTGTTTATTAAACAAATTCTATACCAATCGAAAGTATGGACCCCAGTATTTTTATTCAATAAACATACCGGTGCAAAATGCTAGTATCGATTTTCCTGTTTATACCTGGCTACCCGAGAGTTGTGACCGGAAAAAAATAGGCAACCTAACGTTTGCATATTCTATGGGGTCTATACTTTCGATTGGTATAGAATTTGTCTAATAAACAAACCGGTGGAAAGTTAAAAAAACATTTTATTTTTTTTAATTATTAATTAATCATATCCTGGACTGAAATTTAATAGGCAACCCATATAGAATATATTTATTGGCATGTTTAATTAAATATAAAATACGTTTCATTAAATAACCAGCTCGGTGAAGGTCCTTCTTCTAGGGATCCTATACTATAAATAAAATAACACCACGACAAAATTATTCTTGGACCACATCACAAAGATATCATTTGCAATAGCGGGGTAATGGTAAATTTACCATTTTAAACGTTACTTGTTTGTACTCACACCTTTTATTTGAGCTCGAAGCGTTTTCCCTTCTCTGAGATATATAAAGGAGTTATTTTTGTTGGATTTTTCGTAAAACGGTCCGGGTTGAACAAACAGATTTCTGGCTGAATAGAGCGAAATTTTTGTTTAGGTTTATTGTTGTTTAATTAATATACTTCATTTTCTTTGTTCGTGTTATTTTAGCAATCGCTAGCACATTATATTTATTAAACAAGTCATTCGTTCCATTTCTTCTGAGCACACGCTAAGCAAATATAATTTAAAAGAAAAGTTGAATAAATAAGCTTTAATTTTTTTATTGGATCCAATCAGAAAAAAAATCTACTATGATCCAGCTTCATAACAGTTTAGTCTATCATCTAGCTGGTCCAACTTAATAACTAAACAGTTTAATCGCCTCGCAAGAGTATTCGGTTCATGAATATTGATTAAACAAACAGCTGAGTAAGAATTCCATTTTAAAAATGGCTGGCAAAAAGAGCTCGTAGTCACGAACAAATTTAAAAGGAATTAAGCTATTCTTCGTGTAGCCTGTACCTAGGTACTAGGCTAGGTACACTCGTACGTCCTGAGACCTGGCGGACAGGGAACAACAGATAGTCCACTCTGATAGCAAAAAAAAAGAAAAAATGTTGCGTTCTTACTGAGTTTTCAAAACTAATTATTATTATTACCGGTTCCACTTCCGTCAAGAGCAAATATTTTTGAAAATAAATATGCAGGTATTGTTTTCTTATAATGTATAGAGGGCTCGACGTTTTTCACGACTTTTCCCTAACTCTTGTGGTTTCAGACTTGGCCATCACCGGCTTTCTCAAAAAACCACCCTGCGTATATAAAAACAAATCCCTATTTCCCTTGGTCACACCATCACGCGAGAACGACTTAACCGCTTGACTGCAAATTGGTGGGAGGTAGCTTAGAACTAGGAAACAGACATACGATACTTTTTATCCTGAAAAAAAAATCGGTTGTCTGTAAAGTCGGTTTACTGACGATAGTTGAACGTGACAACGTCATACAGCTGTCCACGCGGACGCATCGCTCACTCAAGTAGGAGAGAGACAGATGTCGAACGCTGCCGAACGCGGAGGCCGATTGTGCCTCTTTGTCGCTCGTTCCGCGCTCTCGCTTGCACTTCAATCCTTAAATGGAACGCCTCAGAGCGGGGTAATGCCGCACGAGTCATCATTTTTTTGTGCGTGCAGCCGGCTCCATCGAATTATAAGACGTTGTCACGTTAAAAGTAACGGGTACGGAGTGTAACGGGAACGAGGCGAGCGAAACCGCGGGCGGTCGCTAGTTACTGATTGTAATAGTAAATGTTTGAACAAGCTTGCAAAGAGTGGACTAGCTGCCTTATCAGTGTTAGGTCGTCGACATTGGAACGAAGCCAACCAAGTCACTTCAAGACGGGAAAGACTAGAAATTTTCAGTTTTCTAAGATTTATAGGAAACCGTAATGGAAATGAACGATGTAAGTAATGTTACTAATGACTTTACGTAACTTTTGTTTTTAAAAGAAGAGTGATTATTTCCTAGGTTAGCGTGCACTGTCGAGAGCATCATCACTTAACATCAGGTGGGATTGCGGTCAAACACAAGATTAGAAATTGTATAAAAAATTGCCAGTTATTTAACACTAACAATAATTAAATAAACAAATATAATGGATCATCCAAACAATACTCGCTGACCCCAAATTAAGCTGAGCTTGTATTATGGGAAACAGTAGGCCTACCACAAGCTCTGTCTGGCTCTGTCTCTGGTTTGAGTACTGTCTAAATAAATCCTAAGTCGAATGGTCCACACACACAGTATAATACACTGGTGACATACACTCAAAACCAGAACCAGTGACTTATCATGCGCACTTTGATGTGCGGGCAGGTTTTTCCGCAAGTAGGCCGCTGGTGGGCCCTTTTTGCTGTGTTGCTCGAACTTTTTTAGGTTCTACGACACGCCGGTTTCCTCACGATGTTTTCCTTCACCGTTTTGAGAGTACTGGCATAGTGCACATACATTTTTCGACAGAAAAACTCATTGGTACACGAGTGGATTTGAACCCACGACCTTCGGATCGGAAGGCAGGGCCACTACCACTAGACCACCAGTGCGCAGAAGGCGGCGGGAAAGTGGAATTGACTGTTGCTGAAAGACGATTCAAAGTGATCCTTGTGATTCAACTGAAACTTTGCCTTAGACTTCCACATCATCATCAGTAACTTCTGAAGTTTAAATTTATGACAGTGCTGTCAATTTCTACTTTTGTTAAACTAAAAAGGACGACATTTCTTTTATGTAATTACTCGTACGCGTTTGTAGTTATTAAATCCAAAACGGGCATTATTTGTTATTACAAGTTTCTAAGCTGTAATTATTTTACAAACCTACGGTAAAAACGTGTTATTTTTATAATTATTCATTGATATGGAGGCACTATTTTATTTAATACGGGAAACCCGTGACTTCCTTCACATTTATTATTTTACATACCTACAAGTGTGCCTATAAGTTCTCCCACACACACACAGAAATAGGAATAGCAGTAGTAATAGTAATAGTAGTATATACATATAGTAATAGTAGTAGAGTAGTACTTCTCCGGACGAAATATCCAGAACTCTATTGCTACTAAAGTGCTGTTGGTTTTCTTACAAGCAATTAAACAATATTTTTCCAGGATTTTCCTCAGGTTACCAATATTTCGTATTCCACGTAGTCACTCAAAAGAAATGCCTGTAGAAATATTCGTTCATTACACCGACATGAAAATTAAAAGAAATGCTGATGGACAAAGGCCTTCCGCATACGTTTCCAGGAAGAACGAAAGAGAAGAAATGAAAATAGATAGGTAGATAGATAGGCAGACGGTTTAGAGAAAGGCCAGGTCAGGAGTACCCTAAACCGACGAGCATGTATGAAGAATGTTATGAGAGTGAATGAAGCGAAAGAGGTGTGTCAGATCGTAGCAAGGAGAAATCCGTGATCTTTGCCTACCCCCATGTATAAAAATAAAAAGTAATAAATAGTAAAACTTAATTTTTAAAAAAATAGGCCATACAGAGCAACAGACAGAATAACATTAACGGAAAAGGACAATGACAATTTGTTTGTAGGTATGTATATAAATACTCGTAGATAGGATAAATTAAAAGAAGGTAGTAGGTTCAAGGTAGTCGAATTGAGATCCCTAGAACCTTTACCCAAACAAAGTATTATTACTGCTCATACCCAAATTTTTCAATATAAAGAATATAATCGAAGGAACGATTGGGAAAAAAGCAGTATCAAATTTTACGATAAACCCACTGAGCGATATTTCAACCGTTTGATGGGTCTGATGTAATTAAATAGAGAAGTGAAACTCAAAATTGCAACGGAAATTTGATTACACATTGTTGCGTGTAATTAATTTCCTCTATTTAGGGTTTGATGATCTTGATTAGAAACAAAGGGTGTTGCTTTATTCACATATTTATAGGCATAAAAGTTGAAAATTTATAAAAGAAAGAGGAAAGAAAGAAAAAAAACACATTTGTTTTGGACACACGGCACACATAAACAGAGTAACAATAAGATACATTTAGAAAGTAGGTAACGAAGACAATAAAATAGCAGGAAAAAAACGAACAGTAAAAGGACAAGGTGATTAAAGAAGGTTGTGTTCACAAAAAATTATTACAACAAAGTTTAAGACTCGTTATGACATATCCAGTGACAGCTATGAACTCTGTCACTAGATTCTAGATGTGCGTAAAAATGCGTGTTATTCTAATACGCAATACAATAAAATACAAGTTGGTAGTTTCTGTAGCACAAGCTGTGTAAAATGCATGCACTTCCGATATTTGATATTTAGTTTATGTCATTTTGAGTTGCGTTTCTATATGCTTAAATTGTTTAACTAGTTTACGGCATTACGATGTTTCAAATCGGTAAATAATGGAAAGGAAATCTAGTGGATGGATCAAATGGTTTTGAGCGATAAGTGTTCTGTAGATCCGTTTTTTATCTGTTTTCGCCTTCGAATTTACTAATGGACGTTTTGCTCTGAACGACTGTAATTTGTATCATGATTGTGTTTTCGTACAAATGATCGATGCTTTGTCTAAATAAATCATGATCAGCCTGATGAAGTGCATTGATGGGCTGGGGTTTTAATAAGATTTTCATTTTAAAACTGTAACTTTTAGCATATAAATACTGCGATATTTTTTTACACTGGGATTTAAAAATCAACGGTTTTACGTAAAAAAAGTCCTTTGCATCTATTGTAGATGATCTATATGTATATAGCGTTAGGGGCAACTAACATAAAATGTAATAAAAAATTCTATGAGACATGGTTTGAGCCACTTCTTGAATACTTGAATAATATGAACAAAATATTCGTTCTAATTTTCTTAAGTGTATTGGTTTTGCAAACCAATTATCACATAAAAATCATGATTCGGGACAACTTAATCTTTTTAGAGCCTTCGGGTATTTTTCGTCGATAAAAACTTCAAATATTTGCGTTGGTTTTAGAAAAAAGATTGGCTAGTTTATAAAAGGAACAGGGAATGGAATGAACCCCTTTTAAGGCTCTTTTAAGGCCTTGGCCTGATTGTAGGAATTCTTAATACTGAGAAACGCGAAAAGGTTTCTGGACGTTCCCATAAAAGTTTGTTCCGCCTCTAAAAAATACGGATCTTTGCTGAAAGTTTTAATTTTGTCAATTGTATTTTTTCAAGTCTTTCTTAATCGTATTTTTAAGTCTTTTTATTTTATTCAAGCATTGATTTTACTTCTGTGATTTTGCAAACCTCGCTAGGCAATGTAGTTTGTCCTCAAAGTTATGAAACGAGTGAGGTTATTTCAACATACTTTATTCATGCAGCTGTCATTTAGCCTAGCAGGTGGCTACGGCTATTGCTATCTCTATTTGTTGACATAAAAATGACAGGGACAAGAGTCTTTTAACGAGCTGCTAAACAGTGTCTGGCATTATTATATTAGTTTTCTTTCTCTCGTGTCTTGCCTTGTTTCCGTGTCATTTGTTTTTGTTTTACATATTATTAGAAGTCTTAATTCAGTACTTTGGACTCCCGCGATACAAGCTTGTCCTAGTACGGGGACCACCAGTAACTTAAATAGAGCTTTGTATGTTATTTGGTAAATAAATAATTTTGTATTTTGTTTGTATTTGTATTTTGTATTCTGAATGAGAGGGACAACACTCATTGATTCCAGATTAAGGCTTCCTCTTCCTTATAACTCACTTTAATTTATCTATTACTAGTGGCCGCCCGCGGCTTCGCTCGCCCGTTCCCGTAACACCCCGTTCCCGTTGCTTTTTCGGGATAAAAAGTATCCTATGTCCTTCTCCCGGTTCTAAGCTAACTCCCCACTAATTTTCTGCCAAATCAGTTCCGCCGTTCTTGAGTTATAAGTGGTGTAACTAACACGACTTTCTTTTATATATACATATTTTCCTGCTCGTAACCCACACTAAGTGGGGTCGGCACAACAGGTTTATTCTTCCACTCACCTCTATCATTCGTCATCTCAGTGCTCACTCCTTTCTTGTTCATGTCATCTTTGACACAGTCCATTTTTCTTTAGTTTTTCTCTACTTCTATAACCAGCATCAAATTTAGCTATGATAACTAATATGTTTTCAATGCTAAACCGACGAGCATGTATGAAGAATGTTATGAGAGTGAATGAAGCGAAAGAGGTGTGTCAGGATCGTAGCAAGTGGAAATCCGTAATCTCTGCCTACCCCCATGGGAATAAGGCGTGATTTTATGAATGTATGTATGTATTTTCAATGATTAGTGGGGAATATTTCCACCTACCACTGATGTATCCAGCCATCATTCTTGCTTTAGGAAGCAAAGAATCCCAAAGGGACGTGGCACCCCGAAATAGAATTACAATGGACATGAAGATTGATGGGGTTCGTGAAAGGGGTTTCATGTCGCTGTTATGAACAAATGCACCTGCTATTACTATCGTATGTAGTACATTTTTTGACAGTTGTTTTAGAGCTTTTAGTTTAGTATTTACGAAATGAAAAATGAATAAAATCGGCATCAGTACAGGAGTTTTCCTACCACATTTCGTCTACCAAATGTTGTTTCCGTGTGAGCACGTGTTTCTCTCTTTTGTATGGAAAATTGATGAGACAACAACACTAACAGTAATTAATACGTAACGTATTTTTGCTCTTGCATCTTTTCTCCATACACTAAAGAGAGACAAATAGGCGAAACGAAAACAACATTTCTTTGACAAAATGTGGTAGCAAAACTCCGACTTTGGGTTCTTGGCTCTTATCCCAGGCACAAAACGAGCCTCTCTGAGGCACACTGAAAATCCTTTCACCACACTGGATCGCTGGGGAGATAATTAAAAGTTCCTATTTTCAGTTTCCCATACAAAAATATTTAATTTCATAATGCCTAAATAAATTGACAACCCTATCCTTGTAAACCCTTGACCCCTTGACCTCCTACCTCTGTAGGTCTACTACTACTACCTACTACCTCTGTAGCTGAGTTTAGGGTTGTCACTTTGTATAAAGTCAGCTGTTCATGTTGAAACTTCGTTGCAGTTTTTTTCAGAGATACCAATCGAAGTTCGAAAAGTCGTTGAACAAAAGTTGTTCCCCGGGGGGTGGAAATTCACCCCCCTTCAGGATAGTACACATATTTTGATACACGTTGTATAAGGAAGAAATCCCCAGGCACGGTAGATACTTATCTCTTTTGCTCTTTTTAGTACCAATATAAACGGTAGGAACCAAGCTGTAGTTTGTTGCTTGTCCTTCTAGGCTTGGTCGCGTAGAACTGGTACCTAGCTTAAAGTCGTTTCAAAGTGATCCTTGTGATATTACTGAATAAACATAAAGTAGTATGAACCCACCATAGTAACGTGACGGAATAATGTGTATCTTAAACAACTCAATTATCGCCCGATGACGGAGAAAATTAAATTTGCGCCCAATATTGTACAAGGGTAATTAATGTTTGACAAACTTTGTTATTATACGAAGGGGGTTCATCAAATGGTAATTATCTCTTTGCCATATACAATGTATTTCAAATTGTAACATCATTATCATGAGCCTAAAAAAGGTTCACTGCTAAACTAAAAAAAAATTGCCTGATTCGTGAGCCTTCCACGTCAGTTAACAATATTTGATTAGTTCCTCGTGGTCCCAGTATTTTGACCCATTAATAGAACATGGGAATGGGATCATGAGAAAGACTCATTTCTAGACATATTCTGAGCATTTGGACTCTTTGGCACGAGCTGTTTTATTATATTTAGTATTTTGTCTAAATAAAATAAAATAATAGTAATTTCTCGTATAGCTCTCCCATTGCTTTTTGATATCTACCTTATGCTGCCTTCCTACGGTGCGTGGTTCTGCAGATCATCACGCACCGCGCACGACGACGCACGGCAACGCACACAGAAAAGGCTCCTGTGCTAGACCGTTCCCATGGTGTGTCGTACGAGCTGGTGCACGATATCACGCACCAGTGGGAAGGGGCTATTATATGTACAAAAGTAATTCTGTCTCATAACTGTATAAAACTAGAACCTAACCTATAAAACTAACAAATGAACCTAGCTCGAGATCTTCAAATCTCAAAGTGTTTCTTATAAAAGCCATGAAACTTATCTATAAGTTAGTCTACTGAAAGCAACGGTATTCAACTAGTCTAAACTTTGATATTTCAAGAAATAACTCCACAGCCGTTCAGCCAAAATACACGAGTATTTCTATTTCCCCAAAGCTAAGCTTTTGGGAAACGACCAGCAAATGTAATATTTATTTTCTCAAATCGTGAAGATACAAGCTTTCATGCTTATTTATTATTAATCAGACTTCTCATATCAGAGTAAGTAATGGCTTCGACCATGTATACGCGCATGGAGCTACACTTTGTCAACCCATATATCAGCCCTAACATCATTGAACTTTAGGGATGGAAAAACACAATAGATAGATATTGGTTGACATACGCTATCCCTAAACAAATTGACCCTAATGTTTGGGTCGTTGTATTATTAAGATTTCACCTACTTATTAGGATTTCTATAAGATAATCAATGTGTAGGCAACTGCCATCTCTTACCCCTAGCTAATGACAAACAGAGACCGAGCTAATTTAATTTAAAAAAGTGTTTGTAATTATGGTCATCAAAGTGTGTAAGACATCAAAACTTCACAATAGAGATCAAGAAACTAAAAAAAATGTAAACTTCAAATATAAAATTTCGTTAGTGCTATAAATAATCAAAATCTATAGCGTTCTAGAAACATTAAAATTTTGTTCATGATTTTCATGATAAAAAAATTCCTTCTACATAGCTGGTTACTAAACCTGGTTACAAGGAAACACTAAATTGTAACGCTTATAACACGTGGAACGCGTTGTTTTTACTTTTGCTTCAGGTATTGACAGCAAAAAGTAATCGTATGCGGACATTGTTGGGTCAGCCTAAGCATCATGGAGTTTTGAGATTTAAGATTTGGTTTTGCTATTTCAGTGCCTACAGCCTACTTCCGCTTACAAAACAGAATTTGCTTAAATTATTTAGCAATGCAGCAATCTCGGCGTCGTTATAAAGTTACTAACCTTCTTTATCTGTGTTTGTTATTAACATCATAGACCTCATAGTTGTCTAAATAAACAGTTTATTCTTTATAATGTGTAATTTAGTTAAATTAGGTGTAAATTGTAAATATGCAGGCATAGTTATAAGATTTTAGATAAATTTCAGGTGTTGTTTGTAACGGTTTGCTGATAAAATGAATACATATTTTAGACAACACACTCAACACTCTCTAGCCCCAAACTAAGCAGAGCTTATATAAATCTAGTTCAACAATTTGAGGTGTGTTTTGTAAATACTTTTATTATTTCTAATTTGTGTTATATGTTATCTGAATATTAATTGAAAATTATGACTCCATAAGGGCGATGGGTGAATCCGTGAATTTTGCTAATCAGACCTACCCACTTATTAAACGTGAATTGAATTTTAAAACACTCATTATCATACGAATTAATTAACCAAGCAAATGTGGAGTATGTTAAGGCATGTTAAAAAGTGTTGAATATTTTTTTATTAGGTATCCTAATTTATATTTGTTTTGTTTTATTTTGTAAAAGGATCAACAAAAAATGGTAAGAACCAAGCCGTAGTTTGTTGCCTGTTCTTCTTGGCTTAGTCGCGTGGAAATAGCACCTAGAATTACCTAGCGCTTCAACGTTTCAAAATGATCCTTGTGATACTACTGAATAAAGAAATTTGGAATTGTTAGTTTTTAGTACTTATTTCGTATTTTTGCAAAGTTGTGATCTAGAAGGCAATGTGTTTCTGATCATTAGTGATTGATTATGAAAATTGAGTTTCTTCTTCTGACAAATGATCTAAAAAATGTTTTTATTGTTTCAGATCGATGACTTTTCTGGAGAAAATAAAAGAGGTCTGTTTTTTCCTATATTCAATACAAAAAACTACATCGTCATTTGCCAAAACTTTTACTGGATGATGATTGTTTTATTGATGATGATTTTACTTTAAGCATTGCTATTCAGCGTGGCAATGCCGCCAGCCAGCGTCTTGGGGTCGCTTCCGTCTTGCACTGATTTGGATCAGTTGAGCTATCTCTAGATCGTTTTAACGATCTGCAGATAGCTCAACTGTTGCTTGTGTATTTTGTACATTTTGTAAATATTTTGTTTCATTGTAAGTTTCTTTGTGTAAATAAATTTTCTATTTACATGGAGAGACATTTTCGATCCCTAATTTGAAAAACTTTCTTTATTTAATCTAAGTATAGTTTCTGTGAAATTGTAATCTATTCCACGGTATGCTATTTCTGACTTCAATCGGTATCTGTGTTATTTGAGGAACGATTCAGTGAAGCTTTGGTTTAATAAGAAAAAGCTACCGTTATCTAACGAACGTTTCAAAATGAATGCCACAAAATATGACAAAAGTATAACTAAAGTTTGATATTTTTTGAACGTGCCGTTTTTAAATGTACGATAATCATTGTTATTTATTGTTAATTTAGTAACTGTTACAGGATCACAATAATCTTACAATGTTTTTACATATACATATACCTACTTAAAAATATAGGAGGGAGTACCCATCAGCTATTATCACTCTTTTCTTCCTGGCCTTATTCCACTTTATACGGGGTCGGCACAACATGTCTTCCTCCTAAATTCCTCTCTGTCAGTCGTCATCTCTGCACTCACGTGTCACATAACCATCTTTCACACAGTTCATCCATGTTTTTTCAAGCATGTGCACAAACGTGTTCAAACTAGAGCAGACTGCGTGGATCTACGCGTCTCTGTCTACCACATACAATATGTTTGAGAAGGTTGAAGTGACACCCCACGCGTCTGCCATAGCAAAACTGTGGCTTAACCGCCGTCATTACTTGTGGCAGCTTTTTGTAGAACCAGCTGGGTAGACGTCGACGATACCGACACCGCAGTTGACATGTTGACTCGAGCTGGATGTCGCTCTGTCGTGGGATATCCCACTGTCGGAATGTCGGTGTCGACTGTTATTTGAAGACGACGTGTTATAGCGGTAGATATGATTTTCGACACTATTGATGTTGTTTTAATTTACTCAAACTAAATCAGTCTGTTTTTCATTAGTTTCATTAGAATCACTTTGAAACGTTCGTTTTCCAACTAGCTGATGGATCATGCATATGGCCCACCTGATGTTAAGTGATCACCATCGTCTATAATAAAGCATTGCATCGTAAGTCACGCACGTCGAGAACGTGCCCTACGTTAAAGAGCTAGGATCCCCAATCAGGTCTTTTAAGGTTCTTATAGAGTACATTTTGCGATATGAAAAAACTTACCGTAGTTTTTGTGGAACAAAACACAAAATCGTCGTTACTTTGGTTTTGTTAGTTATATGATTCTCTAGCAGCGACACCCAGACAGAGAAAAACATCTATGTTAACCACACAAATTGTTCTCGGTGGGGATCGAACCCACGACCTATTGCGCAGAAGGCAGAGCTACTACCAACTGTAACAATAATCTATGTGATATTAGCTCACTAGGTGTATCTTGTATCATTTTTCAATTTCTTATTGTATGGTGGTTTGAATAAACAATGTTTCTTTCTTTCAACTCAGCTGAGACGCTAGTTCCCAGTTTTTTCTTTTAGAAAATTCAAGGCAAGTCAAGGCTAAAACTACACAATGGCTAAAATATTGCTGTGCAAACATCTCTAATTACGTAATAAATAAAACGGAAACTCGCATGATCACTCCATAAAAGTAAATTGAAGGCTCTAACGGCCCTGGCGCATGTTAGATTACAAAGGCCGCTATAAAACAGCCGTTATAAAATTAATCAATGACAGCAACTACAGAATCGTGGTACCTAATTATTAGTCTTGAATCTCCATCAAAATAGGATCTAAGGGTAAGGTCTGTGCCACTGAAAGGTTTTAAGCTGGCTATTAGACCAAATAACCTATAACACACACACACGCACACAAAGCTCTTACAGCTCAGTTTGTAGTAGCTCGGACTTCTTGCGCTGGAGGGCGTGGGTTCGATCCCCACCGAGAACAAATATTTGTGTGGTGAACATAGATATTGGTTCTCGTTTGGATGACAAAAAAAAGTATTTAAGTATTATATCAGTTATCTGGTTCCCATAGTACAGGCTCTTCTTAGTTTGGGGCTAGATAATGTTATGTGGATTTTCCGCATTATTTATTTATTTAAACAGTCATATCACCAAGCATACTACCGTCGTCATAGAACGCTACCGTATTCACAAGAATCGGGCTTAGCCTGGCTGCGGGCACGGCCGAGTGTCGATCTTAATTAGAGTGTTTTTCAGAATTAATTACACACTCACAAGTTTTTGGGGCATGAAATTCGATGTGAATTTTTAGGTTTTAATATAATAATGTGCAAAGGGTACATAAAAATGCTTGTAAGGTCTAATGAATTGAATAAATGTAAAACACTTTGCACAAACCAGACAAAAATAAGAGGAAACATTGTAACCATGAGGATTAGAATAAGGTTGTGTTATCGCTCAGTAGATTACTACTAAGAAAAAATATATATTACAGACAATCCAAACATCACTATCTAGCCCCAAACTAAGCAGAGCTTGTATACTATGGGAACCAGTTAGCTGATGAATACTTATATACATTTGTTTTGTAAATACATAGGTATAGTGGCGGTATGAAAATGTTCGTCGATTTTCAACTTGATATGTTCAACGTATCACGATCACATAACTACTTTTTGAAACTGAATAGACAGAATACACCGATATGTTAACGTCATGTCAAAATGTGTTCATGATCTGGTGCAAGCGAAAACCGACTCTAAGGTGACGAACATTTTCATACCGCGACTGTACTTAGGATATAATATCCCCAGACAGAGAACAAACATCTGTGTTCACCACACAAATATTTGTTCTCGGTGGGGATCGAAACCACGACCTACGGCTCAGAAGGCAGAGGCCAGTCTACCGAGCGATAACACAGCCTTATTCTAATTCTTACTGAAGTTAACTTACTAAAATTTGTTTTGATTTTAACCCTTACCTCAAAGGAGCCTCGGTCCTAAGAACATCTATTTAAATTCTGGAATTTTGTTGATGAGTTTTATTTTGAGCCTCCGTCAACTTCCTACGATCTCCTACCTCTTTATATTTTAACCCTAGCTTCACAAGAGCCTTGGTCCTAAGAACATCTTTCTCAATACTGGAATTTCGTTGATGAGGTTTATTTTGAGCCTCCGTCAACTTCCTACGATCTCCTAACTCTTTATATTTTACCCCTAGCTTTACAAGAGCCTCGGTCCTAAGAACATCTTTCTCAATGCTGGAATTTTGTTGATGAGGTTTATTTTGAGCCTCCGTCAACTTCCTACGATCTCCTACCTCTTTATATTTTAAGCCTAGCTTCACAAGAGCCTCGGTCTTAAGAACATCTTTCTCAATACTGGAATTTCGTTGATGAGGTTTATTTTGAGTCTCCGTCAACTTCCTACGATATTTATCTCATTGGTGGAATTTATTTAATGAGTTGTGGTACTAGAAATAATTTACTACGCTCTTGTAATTAGGGAACCCGCGTTTGAGCTACCGATTCCTGTGCGAATTAAATGATTTTGGATCCGCAAATGAAAATTGTAGTTGGAAATTGAGAGATGAATTTTCGTACTTATTAGTAGGTAAATAAATAAATGTATTCGTCAATCCACACTACAGTATCAAGCCCCAAATTAAGCAGAGCTTGTACTATGGGAACTACATTGCTGGTATATACATATTTTGTTTGTTAATAAATACTTAGAATATAATATAACAACCCAGACAGAAAACAAACCTTTGCGTTCACCACACAAATATTTGTTCTCAGTGGGGATCGAACCCACGACCTACGGCGCAGAAGGCAGAGCTGCTAACAACTGAGCTGACAGGCCAGTCAAATGTTTATGAAAGGTCACTAGCACTTAGAACACTAAAAAAGCACACAAACAAAACACAAAGTAGCAAAGTAAAGGCCTGCGCACATCTAGGCGAATGCGATGGCAATCAGTGAAACGCTGTCAAATATCACTGTCATATTTGACAGCGTTTCACTGATTGCCATCGCAGAACGCTTAGATGTGCGCAATGGTGAATGATACAAATCGATGCATAAAACCGAATTGAGAGCCTCCTTTTAAGGGTTCGTAGCCAAATGGCAAAAACGGAACCCTTGAGATTGGAGATCTAGCAAGAAGTTTTTTTTCAACGTCATTAATCGTAAACCGCAATTTGCCTTTCGACGAACTACAAGAACTTTTATATTATTTTACTTGCTGCTACGGAACCCTTCATGGGCCTGTTCGACTCGCACTTGGCCGCTTTTTTATTAGAAGTCGGTTAAAAAGAAGAAGGTTTTATTAGTACCTGTGACGTATAAGTTGAAGAGTATTTATTACTCCTAGGTAAATAAAACTATCAAACTTAAATTTGCTGCATTAACTGCGAGGGTAAAGTTAGTTTTGTTTCATTTATTCGAGTTTAAAAATAAGCAATTTTAAACTGTGGTTGACTGACACGGCCCACAAAAACTTTTAACTACAAATAAAGTTATTTAAATTCTTGCAACAAAAACCTTTTAGTGTTGCAGTAACTTTTAATTGTAATGCCTCGTACTAGCACATCGAATAAAATTCGGTGATCCTATTATTTTGTCTATTATTAACCTACCTCAAGCTCTGTCTGGCTCTGTCTCTGGCTCTGGTTTTGAGTCTGTGTGAGTGCTCACAAGTGTATTATCTATTGATTCTAGAAACTAGTCCTAAGATCTGACAATGTTAAATTTACGTATTTTATTTAAGTATTTTTTATTGTTAATTTGTATTTGTAAGAAATCTTAAAAGTCATAATATTATATTTATTGTCTTATTCTTACTGAACAACGCCATCTGCTGGATATGCTTGCAGTTAGTTGCTCACAATCGGCAGGAGCAGTCACATATTCAGTTTATGTTTAATTATTGAACTCAGGGTGATAATCATTTTCTTAAAAATAATCCTAGCTTCCGAGATCCTAAATATATATATACAAGATTTTCTCGTTTAAAGGTATAAGATAAGATAATAAAGCAATAAATATTCTGAATACTGAAACCTCATTTTATGAAGATAATTCAATTCATAATTCGTCTTTATTCAGTTGCATCACAAGGATCACTTTGAAACGCCTTATTATATACATAGATACAGCGATGTATCGCTGTCCTATGATCGCGCTGTTATCGCAGATCGCTGGGTTATGGCCAATCCTTTAGAGTCCCTCGTCTCACTTAGCTATAGGACGTTTCAAAGTGATCCTTGCGATCCTACTGAATAAATACATTTTTAATTTTGTTTTTTTATTTAGTGCAAGGTTTTTTCACACTGTTCCGTTTAATTAATTTTAGAACGAACATTTTCTGAGAGCTCCTTCGATTACAAGACTAGACTGAAAAAAGACTTTCATAACAAATTGCCACAATCTCTTCGCGCAGCGGGCTTTAATGATTCGGAAATGTGTAAAATAGAGAGTTTATTATTTTTGCAAGGAAAAATACAGAGAATGGAGAAAACTGTACTTGTTGAAAAATTAAGTAAATACCATAGAGGCACAAAAAATAAAAGCAGCCAAGTGCGAGTCGGACTCGCCCATGAAGGGTTCCGTAGCAACATGTAACATAATATAAAGGTTCTTGTAGTTCGTCGAAAGGTAAAATTGCAGTTTACGATTTATGACGTATAAAAAAAAACTACTGACTAGATCGCGTTCAAACCAAATATCGTTGAAAGTTTGCATAGTTTGTACAACATATATTTTTTTAGTTTTATCTTTCTCTTATTTTAGAAGTTTGAGGGGGGGACCAACTTTTTTCCACTTTGGAAGTGCCTCTCGCGCAAACTATTAAGTTTAGAAAAAAACGATATTAGAAACCTCAACATCATTTTTGAAGACCTATTCATAAATACCTCACACGTATGGGTTCGATGAAAAACAATTTTTTGAGTTTCAGTTTTTTTTTCTATTTTTATGTAAAAATCTTAATGCGGTTCACAGAATACATCTACTCGCCAAGTTTCATCAGTCTAGCTCTTACGGTTTCGGAGAAAAATGGCTGTGACATACGGACGGACAGACAGACAGACAGACAATCTATAAGGGTTCCGTTTTTGCCATTTGGCTACGGAACCCTGAAAACACAAATTCACAAAGAGATCTCTATTGTAAAAAATCTGTTGTCTGTAAAGTCGATTTACTGACGATAGTTGAACATGACAACGTCATAAGAAAATACACAAATGTCGAACGCTGCCGAACGCGGAGGCCGATTGTGCCTCTTTGTCGCTCGTTCCGCACTCTCGCTTGCACTTCAAGCTTAAATGGAACGCCTCAGAACGAGGTAACGCCGCATGAGTCATGTTTTTTCGTGCGTGCAGCCGGCTCCATCGAATTATCGTTGTCACGTCAAAAAACTACATTATGTGATCGACGGCTTCTTTCCCAAGCACGGAAGCGCTCTAATTAATATTCTACTAGCAGTCATCCTTCCAAATACTGATCGCACTGAACATACCCGAATGTTCGATTTACACAAAGGTTAACTGGAGGAGAATGCTCTCTAGCATTAAGCTCGCCTAAGTACATTGCAATTTTTGTTTTAGTGCAATAAAGAATTTTCTATCTATCAATCTATTGCTTATTTTGTAACTAAGCTTGCCAGGCCACGTGGATCAAAAATAAATTCAACGAACATTTATTACAATATCTTCTTCTTCTTACCAAAACAACAAAAATTAGGTCGCTAAAGGCTTTCATGAAGGCTCAACGGATTTGTGTACAAAAATAAACGAAAAACATGTATTATGATATTTTTGTGATCAAAATGTTCTTTATAAAAGCGTTGATAAAACCAACTCAATAAATTTCTGAATGTGGTTTAACGTGGTGGCCGAATTTATTAACAAATAAGCTCTTTTAATAAATTAAACTGTTAAACTCAAAGTAACTTATTACTCGTGTAATAGTAATTAAGAGTGAAACGTTAAAAGTATCTTTAGCACCGGTATTTTTGTACCGGTATTTTATAATACCTTGTTTTAAAAACAGTATTTTTATACTGGCTGGTGTATAATGTCTGTTGTATTATGTCTTATGTTTTTTATACCTGATACCTGCAAGTGTATGGTCCACCTGATGTTAAGTGGTTATCATCGCTTAGGTAAGTAAGCATTGCCTCGTAGGTCACGCACGTCAGGAACGTGCTCTACGTTGCACTGCCCCACGTCCTGCAACTTGAGGCATACAGATGTTCAGCCTCACGTGCCAGTAATTTCACCGGTACCCACACCCTTCAAACCGAAACACAGCAATGCTGCTTCACGGCAGAAATAGGCATGGTGGTAGTACCGTACTACCACCATGCTACTAGTAGTACTACTAGTACGCACCCGGACGAGCCACACACAAAGAGCTCTAGAATATAGTTGTCTACCCATTTTGTTTATTTGGTGATGGTGGGTTTTGGGTTTACAAACCCATTTTTTCGTAGAGCTTGTTGATAGAACAAGTCTTACCTGATGTTAAGTGGTGATTCTTCAAAGTGATCCTTGTGATATAAGTGAGTAAATGCCTTTTGGCTTTGGCACGAATATGGCTGGTAGCTTTAAG
The DNA here is from genome assembly GCA_947578465.1 of Thera obeliscata. Classification (NCBI taxonomy): domain Eukaryota; kingdom Metazoa; phylum Arthropoda; class Insecta; order Lepidoptera; family Geometridae; genus Thera; species Thera obeliscata. The sequence continues at coordinate 11,209,256 of OX387918.1, read as the reverse complement.
TGAATAAAGTGGTTATTTCACTATTTTTAATAATACGTTGCACAGAAAAGCCCGTTATGCGATGATCCGGTAAAATTGGTTCCACAATTTTATTAAAATTCATGTGGCTTTAGTTTTAAGACGGGAATTTTAAAGAATAATCTAGACTTTACCTCTTTACTTTAAGATTTATACAGTAAAAATATCTGCAGGTTTGCTATGAAAACTATTACATTTTGTCTATAGTATCTCCTTCTTCTTCTCGTGTCTTTGATTCTGTTTTAAACCAGTGTGATGAAAGGATTTTAATTGCACTTTTCTTGCACTCGACACATAAATATATTTTTGAAGTAGCAACAAATTTATGCAATACTAGCTGCCTGTCCCGGCTTCGCACGGGTGGACTTTTTTTTAAACACCGTTTTTTAAATACTTATAGCCTATGTTACTCAAGGTGAATAAAGCTTTTCAATAGTACACGTACTAAGCCATTTTTTTTCCAAAGACAATTTTCGTTACATAGTTCATTCATAGTTTTTGTACACATACCTACCTATTGCTATTATTATTATTCTATTGGTATAATGTCTTGGGACGCCCACTTGAGGGCAAAGGCTATCCCTCTCCAATTTCTCCTATTTTGAGCTAGCCGTCCAAGTTGCACCCGTTATTTCCATTATGTTGTCCCGCTCCCGCCCGCGCCATCGCATTGGTCGGAAAACACTTCACTTTGTTCACTTTGATTCTCTCTCCGATCTTTGTTCTATGGATACCAGAATGGAAATGACGCTATTCACCGAGTTCCTGCTTTTATACCTACAACAATCGAACTTTCCAGTAGGTACTTACTGCCGGCAATCGAAAATTCTTGAACATAATGTAGGTATACCTACCAAATTCTGCGGAAGTGTTGAAATCAAAAGCAACCGTTGCTACAACAAAATAAAGCACAATTCCGCTCGCACCTACCTGTAATAAAACTACATCGCGCTTCTCTTTCTAACACGCAACTCTGTTGCCCTTGTAACGCTAGGGTTGTCAACACGTGTTTTCGAACTACTTATTCATGACGTGAGTATGTGATGTAATACTCACATAACAGGTAGGGTAGGTAAGCATTGTAGGTATCAACCATGCTTATGGTATTTTTAGAAATGGTTATAAATGAACTAATTAGTCCGGGAGTTTCGGGTGATGACTTTTTTAAGTATGTTCCACATTTTCCTTTAGCGAGTAAGTCAGTGATGAATCAGGTTGCTTAGAAGTCATTAATTAACTTTTGAAACTATCATGGTTTTTAACACTATTTTTATGAAACAACGGGATATTTACCATGATTAAATTTTTGATGAGTTGATCCGATATTTCGGCACAGTTGCATGCACCATGATCACGGTTGAACTGAAGTCCACGAGTAAAAGAAATGTTATTGGCAGATAAATCGATCTACCCTCTTTCGCACTCTTTTATTGGTTTCGAGACTACTATTGGTTCCATTCTCACTATTTTGTCGATTTCGACACACAACACTGACGGTATCAGGACGCGTAGTGGATGACACACTTTTTGGTGGTTTGCACATTCGTACCACCGGGTTCCAGACTCCAGATAACTGGAAACCATCTTCACGGTTGAAATTCTTGTGTTTGGTGATTTCAATTGCCTCTTGAACCAATCTCGGTATGTAGTGGCGCTCGGTTGAAATCACCTGCGGGTTGTGTAGCTCGATCCAATGGTTTGATCCGGAGTCCAAAAGATGTTCTGCAATGGCAGACTTATGTGTCTCAATGTTTTTAACCGCCCTAATGTGTTCTTTTATACGACAGGCAATGGTGCGTTTTGTTTGGCCAATATATGAGCTCCCACAGCTGCAATCAATCTTGTACACTCCTGGTTTTTCCAACGGGAAACTATCTTTTGGTGAACGCAGGTAGTGTGAGATCTTTTTCAATGGAGTAAAGATGGTTTTTACTGAAAACTTTGTTAAAGCCTATCCAATAAAAGAGTGCGAAAGAGGGTAGATCGATTTATCTGCCAATAACATTTCTTTTACTCGTGGACTTCAGTTCAACCGTGATCATGGTGCATGCAACTGTGCCGAAATATCGGATCAACTCATCAAAAATTTAATCATGGTAAATATCCCGTTGTTTCATAAAAATAAGTCATTAATTGTTGAAAAAATATATTAATTATTTCGCGCGACCCGGCGCGGCTAACCGGCGAGACGTGTTGTGACAGCCCTGTACGTTTCCTACATAATAATAAGAGCGCGCCGTCCGAATGTTCCCGAACCGCGGAGTGATTTTCTAGAAGAAGTAATAAGTTCGGGAAAACCAAGAAACGAAAATCGAACCGTTTGCGTGGGTACCTTGGTATATTTGAGTATTCTAGATAATTCTGGATTACTAACGTTTGGATGCATTCCGGATGCTTGCCGAATAATTTCAGTCTTCGAATTAAATTTGAACATTCCAGAACCTCAAAGACATTTTAGAGCGTTCTTTCCTCGTCAAAGTCGAAAATTTTCTGAAAATTCCCTAAGCGATAGAAAGGGATAGACATAGAGAAGTCCCTACGTGTTAGAAAAGGATAGACATAGATTTCGAAACTTTTGCCCCTTATAAATTAATAACACCTAAATTTTGAATATAAACTATCCTATCTTTTAAGTCCGACCATATTATAGGCAGTTGCAAAATTTTATCGAAATCCGTTCAGTAGTTTCGGAGTTTATCGCGTTCCAAATTGTGACACGAAAGATTTATTATACCTATAGATATTAAACACGATTGGCAAACTTTTTAACTCAGTGTTACCTATTGTAATGTTTCAAAACATCAATCTACATTCTTAACAAAACCAAAACCTGTATGGACAATGCAAAGTAGTATGAAGCACAAATCTAAACCGACCCCCAAAATACCCCTAAAAACTCCGAACACGGAATAGTTGCTAAGCTAACATTCTTAGAAGTGTTGCCTTCAGACCTATATCAAATATTTACGAACGTCGTGTTGCCAACTCTGCTACTTTTCGTTAGATCTAGCATATTATCTGATTAGCTAAAAACAATTTGTTTTGTTTGCGTGCCTGTATTAGTGTTGTAAAATATATAATTAGGATTAGTTTGCAAGCACCACAACTTTTATTTACGCTACTAGTTTTTTTTGCACCTTTTTAATTAACTTTTATGTTTTTTATTATAATTGTAAGTATTTTGTAATTACCTTGTTTTGATGTGACCAACCAGGGTTGCACTGTGAAGTGTGACGTCATGTGACCTACACGGTGCGACAAATACTGAGCCAGGGGCCTAATTGACCGTGTGCTATTTTGTTAAGTACCACAATTTTAGAACAAAGTTACAGAACAAAAATCTGCGTTCACCACACAAAAATTTGTTCTTGGTGGGGATCGAATCCACGACCTACGGCGAAGAGGGCAGGGTTACTACCGATTAAGACGTGACGTCTGTCACGCAGATTGCTGGAATAATACTACCACAACCATATTCTAATTACTATTACTACTACTAGCCTGTAGTGTCCCACTGTTGGGCAAAGGCCTCCCCCCATTTACGCCAGTCACTACGATCTTCTGCTTTAAGTTGCCAGTCCCGCTCAAAAGCGTCCAGCTCGTCCCTCCATCTCATGCGAGGCATGCCGCGACGCCGCCTCGCTGTGTCAGGGCACCACTCGGTAGTGGTTTTGGCCCACAGGTCATCCGGCATGCGGCAAACGTGGCCTAATTCTAATAATAAAAAAAAATACGGGTTGCACTCCGGGAGTGCCGGCAGAAGTGAAAACTTGATTATTAACGTTGAGCATGTTTGATATTTTGGAATGGTTAGGGGGGGCTTGTTTGTTATTTGGCACGCTGTAACATACACGAACATTCGCGCAAGGGCCCTGCGCTGCCTAAACGAAACAGTAGGCCCAGGCATACATTTTCGCCGCGCCGTAGAGAGGGGATAGCTGTCTACTCTCCATCCGTCTTACGCTTTTTCGATCAGGTCACGTGTCCTGACGCGCTGACGCGAGTTTAAGATTTTATACCCATTACAGAAAAAGTGCTCAACGCCGCTAAAGAAGTTTTCACTTCAATAATAAATAATAATGCGGACAACCCACACAGCACTATCTAGCCCCAAACTAAGCAGAGCTTGATTCTATACTAGACATTTATATTCATCCTTGAGGATGCCTAAGATTATATTTTGGCTCGTGCCCAAATTTTGCATTAGCTTTCATAGTAATAAGTAGCATGCGACAAGATATTAGTCTGTCGTCACTGGTACAACAGAATAATATTGCAAACTAGTGGAACACATACCTACTTCTTACTTTCAAACGGCGAAGAAAAACATTGAGGAAACCGGCCGGATCGGAAATTTAGAGGCATAATTCATGTTTGTGTTTTTACATACATTGTCAAGTAGCTCTGAAGCTATTTTGACTTTGCTTTGATTACCAGTCAGTCAGCCAGTAAGTAATGACTGTGGTGTTTATTTGTTTTACCAGTTGGTAAGTTTATTTGGCCGATCGCGTGCGTTCAAATGATTTGCGGATACGTTCTCCCCCACATGGGCGAGAGTAGTGTTGTGACATTATGTTTGCATTTCCACGAGGTGAAAAATCGAGGTTGCGTGACCCCCCTATGTGGATTTATTGGGGTCCTGACGTAGCTGAAAGAGGACACCTGTTTCACTATTAAAGAGGTACTCTAAGTGCCTGTGACGTATTTAACGCGTGTACGACGCTTGTAAAATGTGTTAAAAGATGATAACACTCGTAGGTTTACCTACAGTTTTTGTGTTTTAAACAGCACTAGCGGACGCCCACGGCTTCGATCGCCCCTTTGCGCCCCGTTGATTTTTATTTTAAAAGTTTTTTTATCTTTTTTTCCGCTTAGGGAAATCATTTTTCAATTTCCTTTCTTAGTGCCTCCTATGCTATAAAAAAACAGACCCTCCAAGTTTCATGCTTCTAGGACTTACGGTTTAGGCTGAGCGTTGATTGTCAGTCAGTCAGTCACGTAAGAGTTTTATATATTTAGAAGAAGATAAAATTAGAATTTTCCTAGAATGTTCTGCTGTATTTTAAGCACGCCAACATCTCGGTTTTTCACCTGTCAAGGTTGGCTGCCAGAAAAAGTAGACTAGTATTAAGCTCGTCTTTTGCATAAATTTGTTTTGGTGCAGTAAAGAATTCAATAAAAGTTGAGCAGATGTAAAGATCGCAAAGAGAAAATAAGATATTGTAATCAATTTGGCAGACAAAAATTATTAAAGGTGTTATAAGTGTTGCCATACTTTTAGAGCTTGTAAAACGTACCATCTATGTACATCTGTTTTTCACATATTTCAATGTTCTTAGAGTTAGAATTTTGTATAAATTTAAATGTATATTGCTTATTTTTGTTTTGTTGTTCTAATACTTATTGATTGGATCCGGTGTGTCTTATTGTGATTATTTTTTATTATTTATTAACTGTTTGTGATTGTATAATTATTAAATCTAAAATTTGGAGAATGATGGCTGCGCTATCGTATTAGGGTACCCCTGTAAAGATAGAGCAATGTGTATAAATAAATAAATAAATACATTTTAAATACGCCAAACTCTTAGTTTTTCACCTGTTGAGATTGGCTGGAAGAAAATGCTAATTTAATTAGCATATTGAACATTGGTGAACTTAATGATTATAATAAATTAACCATTTATTTCCTCGGATTGCTCACGGCTTCGGCTCTTCGCCTCCAGTGCTTGCCAGTCCAGTGTTATTGCCATATGTATAGTAAACACAATCAAATCAATAAAAAAAGTATTTACATAGTTTATTTTTTCTGTAACAGTTAGTCAATACGGGCTTTTACGAGTTTTTATTTATTCAATAGACTATGCGAACTAACCTTGCTATTTTAACCAAACTGCTCGGAACAGAATGCGGGCATTTAAAAGGGCCGTATTCTGAGTTAAACCTAGTTGTAAGTGCTAAGTTATGATGAAAGATTAGACCGAAAGAGATTTATGATGGCGGTGGGCTGTGATTGGCAAAAGGGCAGACCACAAGTATACCCTTGTTTATCCTTGTGACCTTTGGTAAACCTACACCTGACCAGTTGTTTTGCTAGAGTTGAAATCACTTGAGAGTTTATGAAAAGTTTTTTTTTTTGTTTATTCTGTTTATGAAAATTCATCCTTTAGTGCTTGTCCGTAACCGAGTTTCGTAACCAGCTACGATAGTCATTGCAATAAAAAACTCAGACAAGTTAATTTTAGCGGACGCTAGAAGTCACAATTTGGGTTGAAATACTAGTATTTTTCTCAGTTTTCTTGTGGAGTTATTCTGTTATTTTTGTTTGCGGAAATTAAAAGATGGAGAGGGCTCAGAATTGTTCTTCCTGGAATTGGAAAGGCAGTCCAGCATTGGACTTTTTGACGAGACAACGTCTTATTAGCCGGCTGCACGCATGAAAAAACATGACTCATGCGGCGTTACCTCGCTCTGAGGCGTTCCTTTTAAGGCTTGAAGTGCAAGCGAGAGCACGGAACGAGCGACAAAGAGGCACAATCGGCCTCCGCGTTCGGCAGCGCTCGACATCTGTCTCTCTCCTACTTGAGTGAGCGATGCGTCCGCGTGAACAGCTGTATGACGTTGTCACGTTTCAGTACCGTCAGTAAACCGACTTTACAGACAACCGATTTTTTAAGGCAGATGTCGATGATGGAGCCTAAAATGTACAATTCTCAAAACGGCAGTTCCCAATTTGTCCCTGGAACACAGCAGAGCGTTCAAAAGGCCAGCTATCGGCTTGTCCCGTGTTTTGTGGAATACATCACCTGGGACGTCGTGTCGACAAAACAAATGTTTTATTGCTTTCGCTGAAAATTGTGATTCAGTTGTTCTTTTTTAAAGCATTTTATAAATGGGCGCACTGCCTACCTATGAAAGTAATTGCCCTCTAATCTTAAGAAAAAAGCATTGAATAACTGAAATGTTAACCAGTAGGCCACAAACTTTGTCTGGCTATGTCTCTGGCTCTGGTTTTGAGTCTGTGAGTGTTGACTAAATAAGTCCTATGTCGAAACGACACACACACAGTTATAATACACAACCGTGGCGAACACTCACACCGACTCAAAACCAGAGCCAGAGATAAAGCCAGACAGAGCTTGTGGTAGGTCTACAGTTTTTTTTATTTATTTCCACATACTTTCGGCAATCTTGACAATTTTATTTCAATAAACCCCCGAAGTAACTTTGATTTTGAAATGGCGGTACAGTACGCTAAATCCACCACGAAGCTGAGCAAACCCGAATTAACCCAAAACCTGAATTAACCCAACAATTTCCTGGCTCACAAAAATGCCCATTTCCCTAGCTTATAAAAATTTCATGGCCTATATAAAGCAGTTACTAAAAACCATTTAAATTCTGCTCACGCAGAGCTAAAAGAGTTGGAATGAGTATAAACGTTTGGAATAGTACTAGAAACAAAGCGTTTTGTGCTATTCGAGCTTCCCTTTGTGCAAAATCTCACGTTTATTTGCTTAGCGGCTGTATAGTCGTCTGTAATCAAATGCAATGTTGGTTTTTGATCGAGCTACTGTGATTAGTAGGCCTACCACAAGCTCTGTCTGGTTCTGGCTCTGGTTTTGAGTCTGTATTACTGATGTATTATTGTGAGTGCTCACTAGTGGATTAGATTATGTGACGTTTCGACATAGGATTATGAATACTCACACAAACTCAAACCCAGAGCCAAAGACAGAGCCAGAAAGAGCTTGTGGTAGTTTTGGAAGCGTCGCTAAAAAATGTTTACACTATCCAATACTAACTACGCCAAAGTGTACCCACCCTACTTAATATCTAGGACGCGTCCAATCTTAGTTTATGGTCACGGCCGCCGAAGGAAACTTGATATTTTCTCAGTGTTTTGGTGTGTAATATGAAAACTTTTGGTGCAATACAACAATGGAGAACCAAGAAACTTTAATTAAAACATTTTGTTCTGGATTGGATCTAAAGAATGGTGCAAGTAGTTAGAACCCAAGATACTGAGAACTACCTACATTGAGCGGTTTACTTTAGCAGAACTACAAATAAGTTCCACTCGTCTCATAACTTTTGCGATATTATTTTTCTTATCGTGTCACTGATTCTTTCGAACCGAGTGTGGTGAAAAAAAATAGGAGATAAAATAATGTCAAAAATACTTGAAACCGAAACTCAAATTTTTTTTTTCATCAAATCCATACGTAAACGTTATGAATAGGCCTTCACAAATAATGTAGAGGTTTCTAAAATCGTGTTTTTCTAAACTGAATAGTTTGCGCGAGAGACACTTCCAAAGTGGTAAAATGTTGGTAAATAAAACTAAAAAAAATATATGATGTACATTACTATGCAAACTTCCAACGAAATTTGGTTCGAACGCGATCTAGTGAGTAGTTTTTTTTTATATTTTAGTCATAAATCGTAAACCGCAATGTACTTTTCGACGAACTACTAGAACTACTATATTATATTTCTTACTGCTACTACTAGTATAGTATTATCTTATCTGTGCTGCTACGGAACCCTTCATGGGCGAGTCCGACTCGCACATGGCCGCTTTTTTATATTTGCGATATTAAAACATAGGAGCTCCCTGACTGAGGCTCTCTTTAAATCCTTACACCACACTGCACTGGTTCAAAAGGACTAGTGAGACGATAAGAAAATGACATTGATTTAATCTAAATACAGTTTTATTTAGTGGAGACGAACGCTACTAAAATGCTTCCCTTTGGTCTCCCTGGAGACTCTAGAGTCAATGCAGAGCAGTTGATAGGCAGCAGCATCTCTTTAGTACCACCAAAACTGCGGTCACCAAGCATACTGACTGCAGCAAACCTCCCCAAATATAGCAGAGGTGTATCCAGAAGTGGACTTATTATAGTCGGACTTTTTTTCTTGGAAAAAATGATGTGCGCAATGCTAGTGCTCTCAAACGGTGAAGGAAAACATGCGGCTTAGTCAGCTCTGCACGTATTGACCATGTCTTTCCTATGGATTAGGCCGACTAAGCTGTCAGGATGGTATAGATCTTCTACATCTTAAATATCTTGTACCAGGCACTATAGCGTCCCGCATGTAAGGGCATGAGCAAAAACAGTTGCCCCGACACTATGTAAATAATCTAGAATAGATGCAACACACAGGTCCGTATACACTGATCAGAACTCACACAGACTCAAAACTAGAGCCAGAGACAGAGCCAGACGAGCTTGTGGTAGGTCTACTGATGATGATGATGATCATAAAACGGTCACAGCTATTAAGGAAATCGGTGTTTAGCAGAAGAAAGGATCGAAAATCATAATAAATAAGAAAACAATTCCGGTTGGTTACGAAAACGGTAAAAATAAAGCAAATAACAAAAAGCGTGCAGATTACATTACCATAATGTAATATGGGATCTAGGACATAGGGTTTGGACAAACAGCTGGTGAACTAGTTGAAGGGTCTTGGTAAAATAACTGGCACGTGTACGAAGTAAAGCCTTATGCCGCCTTCCTACGGTGCGTGATATCACGCACCAGCCCACACCGCGCACGACGACGCACGGCAACGCACACAGAAAATGCTCCTGTTCTACCGCGCACCTTGGCGCACGAGACCGTTCCCATGGTGTGTCATGCGTGCTGGTGCGGGCTGGTGCGCGATATCACGCACCAGTGGGAAGGGGCTATTACGCACATCTTATAGCCCCTTCCCATCGGTCTGTGATATCGCACACGGAGGCGGATCAGCTCGCACGACACACCATAGGAACGGTCTCGTGCGCCGAGGTACGCGGTAGCACAGGAGCCCTGTCTGTGTGCATTGCCGTGCGTCGTCGTGCGCTGTGCGTGATTATCTGCAGAACCACGCACCGTAGGAGGGCAGCATAAGCGATCTGCGATGATGATCAGTGAAACACTGTCAAATATGACAGCGATATTTGACAGCGTTTCACTGATCGCCATCGCCAAGATGTGCGCAGGCCTTAAGGAGACATTTGACAGATCACTCAGCAACAGATTCATCGAGGTGCCATGGAAAACCAATATGCCTACCATGAGCTCTGTCTGGATTTGTCTCTGACTCTGGTTTTGAGTCTGTGTGAGTGCCAACCAGTACATTATACTGTGTGTGTGACGTTTTGACGTAGGATTTATATAGTCAACACTCACATAGACTCAAAACCAGAACCAGAGACAAAGCCAAACAAAGCTCATGGCAAGCCTACTGAAACCATTTTTGCACTATTTTCACTATATGTTTAGATTTTGTTATTATAAACATTTTTAAGTGAAAGATCGTCTGTAGATGATTTATATGACGTCAGGGGTAATTTTTCCCTCATGTCCAGGGGATTTTTTATAAATGAGAGCACTGGTGGTCTAGTGGTAGTGGTTCCGCCTTCCGATCCTAAGGTCGTGGGTTCAAATCCAGTCGTGTACCAATCGAAAAATGTTTGTACACAATGCTAGTGCTCTCAAACGGTGAAGGAAAACATCGTGAGGAAACCCGCGGTTTAGTCAGCTCTGCACGTATTGACATGTCTTTCCTGTGGATTAGGCCGACTAAGCTGTCAGGAAGGTAAAGGTGCTGGACAAGCCTATTTCATCTAAAGTCCTGTCCCAGGCACTATAGTGTCCCGTAAGTAGGGGCATGAGTAATCACCAATTGCCCCTGACGCTATATAAATCATCTACAACTAAATAACTAAAGAAGTAAACCAGCTGTTTACAATTAAGCTGTGTCTAGGGCCTAACGGCTGTAATACCATTAAACCGACCCTACGAAGTTATGCGCTCGTTTTTAATAGACCCACATGCGCTTAAACTCTACTTTACTTAAGATTCCTTCCGCGCAGAAGCTGTAGAGATGAATGGTTACTTAAAAAACTAACTCACGAGTACTTACTTTTAGCCTTTTAGGGATCCATGTTCGTAAGTTGAGAAGTTATAAGGTCGAGTATCTAAGGTAAGAAAGAAAGAAAGAAAGAAAATGTATCTATTTAACATAACATACACAGAACGGAACACTGACAAACATAATACTTAAACATAAATTATAATAATACATAATAATGAAAAGGCACAAAAAAATGAAAATAAAATAAAATACAATCCAACACAAATAATAAGGGAGTGTTCACACTTTACCGCTTTTTTATACAACTAGCTAATGGAACAAGCATATGGCCCACCTGATGTTAAGTGGTAACCATCGTAGGTCACGCACGTCAGGAGCTCTAAGGATGCACTTCATTGCGTCCATCATAGTTCATTAAGTTTATTTATTAATAACAAATTACCATTACAAGTATTTGTTCTCGATGCGGATCGAACCCACGACCACGACGTAGAAGTCAGAGCTACTACCAACATCTTTCCGAGGCAAGTCTTTTGAGGTGGCGGCTGTAGGTCTTTGGAATGCGCTCCCTATTGACATCAAAAAGGCTCCCAATAAGTCAGCTTTTAAGCGTCTGGTTTATGAGCATTTCCTGAAGCAGATCTCATCGGACCTTAACGAATAAGTATTGTACCATGTTGTTAATTTTAATATCTAAGCTTTCCTTTTTTTTATGTAAGCACGCCAACGCCATTCCTACCTCTAAGGTTGGCAGGTAGAAAATGCTTAAAGCATTAAGCTCACCTGTACATAGCATTACGTTTTTGTGCAATAAAGAGTTAAATAAAATAAATAAACTGAGCTGAGAGGCCAGTCAAAGATTAATGATAAAGTCCAATTTGCTACCCACAACATTCCGTGTACCTGATAAACTTGCGAAATTCCCCAACTTTGTTGGTATCCCTGAGATTGTACCGCTATCAGATTTTAGAAACTTTGAGGGTAGTTTCTACCAACACACACGTCTATATGGTGAGGTACTTACTCTTTAGAAGAATTAAGTAATTTACTTAAGAGGGAATCACACAGGCGACTCTCCATACCAACGTAGTCCCCTATTTCCTCTCTGGATAATGCCTCTAGAGAGTAACCATTTTGTCTCATAAAATCCAGATCTGCTATATACGTGCTCGTATGTTTTCCTTTTTTTCAGAAACTTATTGCAGTTTATAATTACAAAATTTAGTTATTCTGATGTCCTTCGATTTTTTATTGACTTCCATTTATTTTTTTAGAATTTTAAAATATTTTAGACAAATTAAAGTAGAAAATTTACAAAAGCCTGGTTGTAAGTTTTACTAAATAAGTTATTATGAAACTATAGACTACGCTGGCTATGGTTCCCCGTCCTAAGTAGCCTAACCATAGGTTATGGTTATAGGCTTCCAAAAGATAAAAACAGTACGTGTCGAAACCTTTTTGCAAGAATCGCAAACATAAAATATACAGCAACACTTACATTTTCAAAAACCACACCTTATTTTCCGACCGAAACTATTAGGTTTACCGTCAAATAAATAAATAAATATCGTTCAAATAAATAAATCAAGAGGCACAAATATGCAGGTCTCGACAGAGCCTACTTGTTTGCTCCTCTTGGGGTTGAGACTCTGGGTCCGTGGGGAACCGAGGCCTCGCGGGTCTTCAAAATTTTGTCTAGGCGACTGATCGAAGCGACGCGTGACCCAAGAGCTGGTGGGTGTCTGGCGCAGCGTATAAGCATTGCTATTCAGCGTGGCAATGCCGCCAGCGTCTTGGGGACGCTTCCGTCTGGCACTGATTTGGATCAGTTGAGCTATCTCTAGATCGTTTGTAACGATCTGCAGATAGCTCAACTGTTTCTTGTGTATTTTGTACATTTTGTAAATATTTGTTTAATTGTAAGTTTCTTTGTGTAAATAAATCTAAATGTCAAGTTCAAAAAAAAAAAAAAAACATCGTGGACAATCTCTTCAAAATCCTTTGTTTTAAATTCGTCTGAAGTTTGTAAGTAGGATACAGTTGTTAGCTTAAAAAACACACACATATAAGTCACAGTATCTAGGCAATGGCGATCAGCTGAAACGCTTTCAAATATCGCTGTTTAACAGCCATTGCCATTGCCATTGCCTAGATGTGCGCAGGCCTTTAAGGGGCCGGCGGAGGGCGAATTTTCATACAAGCGTAATACCAAAATGATTACAAAAATAAGCAGATTTTTACTATATTATTGTAATAATTGTATGTGTATAGTATTTATCTAAGTTCCTGAACAGTTTTAATTTTAAATTACGTAACTCAAATGAAATTAACGCCAATCACATTTTGCCATGAAAAAAATGTGTAAAATGCGATTGGTGTTTATTTCATTTGAGGTAAGTAATTAAAAAAAAAAACTGTTCAGGAACCTAGATAAATACTATACGAATACAGTTATTACAATAATATAGTGAAAATCTACCTAAACTAGTAATAATTTTGGTATTACGTTTGTATGAAAATTCGCCCTCCGCCGGCCTCTTAAGAAAACGGCATAACAGTATTAAGAGTAGAAGTGGAGAAGAAAAGAATAAAAGGTTTTAAGATATTTGATATCTACCGTGCCTTGGGGTCACTGATTCTCCTATTATTTTTTGGTTGGTGCGTCACAAAGTCTGGTAGTACGTCATGCGAACCCGTAGGCGTAAGCTACTAACATAATAATTATTATTTTATTAGAAAGACCCCTAATAAGCAGAACACGTACGCGAAGGGCTCTAATCTGATTATAGGGAGGGTTCGCACGCTTTGTTTTTATTTGATAGTGTTTGTTTGACGCTTTGTTTGTTAACAAACTTTCGATTTGCCCAAAGTGTATAACTTTGTATCTAATTTGTGATCTCCGAACTGAACTGATTCCGTCTCAAAAGTATCAAAACAAGGCTTTGTTTAACAACCTTAATAACATAACAATATTGGAAGCCATTCTTCTATTACGTAACTCGCGATTGGTTTGCAGTCGTCATCTTTTGTTTTGACATTGTAGCAACTGACAGCAATTTATTAATATTGACGGACATTATAAAAATGTGTGACTAAAATAGCGATTGAACTGAAATCCTAGTAGCCCACGATGTTAAATGGCGAATTACTCGAACGTCATAGAGACCTATTGGGTTGCAAAGCTGAGATGATACATTTTTTATACCTTTTCATCGGTGGGTTTTTTATACAACTTTTTAGAACAATTGTAAGGCTTATTATATTAAGTGGTAACCATTGCCTCGCAGGTCACGCTCGTTAGGAACGTGCCCTAAGAAGCATGCTTTGCGTCCATAAACTTGAAGGACAAAGATGGCAAAAGCCATATGCCAGTAATTTCACTGGCCCACACTCTTCAAACCGAAACACAGCATTGTTGGATGGCGGCAGAAACAAGCATGGTGGTACACTACACTTCCCCGGCCTAGCCTTTCTACTACTACGCTTGTCGCGAACCCGTTGCGTGTTACGTGATACGTTAGCCAGTGTCCTGTGGATCTCGGATACCAGTTAATTTCCGCATTTCTCCAGTTGTCGGGAACTTGTCCGATTCCAGTGTTACCCTTTTAAATTAAACTGTTTTTGGAGTTCAACAAGCGATGCAATTAACTCGAAATCTTAAACAATAACATCCGACTGGCAATAACATTTCAAACCAAATTATCTTTATCACATCAATACGAATATTATGAAGCAGAAAAGTTTGTTTGTTTGGTTGAACATGCTAATCTCGGGAACTGCTATGCTACTGGTCCGAATTGAAAAAATATTTTCGTGTTGGATAGGCCATTCGCTAGTAATATCTAGCCTTTAACTCCAATGGTGAAGTGGGTGTTGAAATTTTTGACGTGACAACGTCTTATAATTCGATAGAGCCGGCTGCACGCATGAAAAAAAATTCTCATGCGGCGTTACCTCGCTCTGAGGCGTTCCATTTGAGACTTGAAGTGCAAGCGAGAGCGCGGAACGAGCGACAAAGAGGCACGCACGGCCTCCGCGTTCGGCAGCGTTCGACATCTGTCTCTCTCCTACTTGAGTGAGCGATGCGTCCGCGTGGACAGCTGTATGACGTTGTCACGTTCAACTATCGTCAGTAAGCTTACTTTACCGATTTTTTTTATGAAAAAAGTTCAGTCAATATAAGACAAAATACTCATTCTATCAAATCTTTTGAAATTAACGAGTTTTTGCGGGAATTCAGTAGACAAATGTGTAAGGGAGGTAATAACACTCGTATGTCCAGCAGTGGACTGCTTTGGCTGATGATAATTGTGTGTTCATGAGGCAAATAAATTATTTTTAGACAGGATAGTAGACAAATGCGGTGTCTATTTTTCCAATCAGCAATTAAGCCTTGCGCACAAAGAAAACTAAAAACTAAATCAAAAGTGTATTTATTCAGTAGAATCGCAAGGATCACTTTGAAACGTCTTAAAGCTAAGTGAGTCTAGGTGCCACATCTAGGTTTCCACATTTACAATTATATCTATCTTCTTCTTCTTCAATTTAAGAGTTTAGCTCTTGTCGGGGTTTTGATGCAGTTTTCTCCAATTAAGACTTTCGAATGCGGCCTCCTCGACTTCCTTATACGACATGACAGCGACTTTTTCTTATATCTGGTTCATGTAACTAATTCTTGGCCTTCCTCTTCCCCGTTTCCCTTCAACCTTTCCTTCAATGATGTTCTTTATGTAGCTGTCATTTCGTAGAAGATGTTCAAACATTTTCCTCTTCGATTTTGTATCGTCTCAAGTATAACTCTTCTCTTTTACTCGCTCTAAGATCTCTTTGTTCGTAACTATATCCATCTATATATATACGTATATCTATCTACTATCCCATATCTAGATCATCTTCGATGGCGATTAGTGTATCGCTGTCAAATATAGCACTGTCAAAGTTCGCGGCAGTGTGTGCGGTTGTATGCAAAAACCCTACGCTGAAACTCGCCATCGCATATTGCTTAGATGCGCGCAAGGCAGTGTAATGTTTTTTGCAATCAATCAATGAGATTCGACAGTCACACAAAATGTTCTGTATTTTTTTTTTCCAATCAGCTAATAATGCTTTGCGCATACCATCAAGTATTCAAGCCGCATTATAACAGTAACCGCCGGAAATGACGTCACTGACGGGAGGCTCCTTGGGGACGTAGCCTGTCAATACGAACGTTTCCACTGCAATACCTGAAATTGCTGACTTTGGTGCATTATTCTATTCAAATACACTCTGTAAAAAATGTTTGGGAATAAAGGTTCTCGAATGGCGACCACGAACCGGAAGACGACACGTAGGGCGCCCACCCACCAGGTGGACCGACGACATTGTTAAGATTGCGGGAAGTAGGTGGATAGAAAAAGCTCAGAATCGTTCTTCCTGGAAATGTGTAGGGGAGGCCTATGTCCAGCAGTGGACTTCTTTAGGCTGATGATGATGACTGTATAAAAATATACAAACATTTTAATGCTTTCTAGCCTCAAACTAAGCAAAACTTGTAATTAGATTTTAGATCGTTTGTAACGGTCTGCAGATAGCTCAACTGTTTCTTTTGTATGTTGTACATTTCGTAAATATTTGTTTACTTGCAATTAACTGAATTTATTACATGGATATTTTTGACGTGACAACGTCTTATAATTCGATGGAGCCGGCTGCACGCACGAAAAAACATGCAAGGCTTGAAGTGCAAGCGAGAGCGCGGGACGAACGACAAAGAGGCACAATCGGTCTTCGCGTTCGGCAGCGTTCGACATCTGTCTCTCTCCTACTTGAGTGAGCGATGCGTCCGCGTGGACAGCTGTATGACGTTGTCACGTTCAACTATCGACAGTAAACCGACTTTACAGACAACCGATTTTTTGCGTAAACTATCTTATTTTACTTTTTTTTTAAGTACTAAGTACTTTTAATTTATTCTCTCATCAAGTTTTTTGGACTGAAATATCTGCACAACAAAAATTAAAATAAAAAAAACGAAATCAAAAGTTTATTTATTCAGTAGAATCGCAAGGATCACTTTAAAACGTCTTAAAGCTAGGTGAGTTTACGTGGCCGTTCCACGTGACCAAGCCTAGAACTGGGTTTGAACCCACGATCGGATCACGACCACGACAGATCGGACAGGGCCGCTATACCACTAGTGCTATAAGGCTGATGATATTGTTCAACATGTGATTGTAAAAGACTTTTCCTCACATGAAAGCTATTACAGAAGATTACTTGAAGATTAAGCGACAATTTCACAAATAGAAATCCTAAAACATCCTCATAAAAACTCAGAGGGCTTAAGCTATGACCCTATATGTAAGCATGCTATTGCACCTCATATTGCCTGAAATTAAGCAGAGTTTACATAAAGAAAACTTATATACGTATTTTTTTGTAAATATATACTTAGAGTACAACAACACCCAGACAGAGAACAAACCTCTATGCTGATCATCACATAAAATTTATTCTTGGTGGGGATCGAACCCACAACCTAAGGCGCAGAAGGATGAGCTATTAGCAACTGAGCTGAGAGGCCAGTCAAATATCTTTATATTTTTACATGAAAAACAATATTGGCCTTAAACGATCAAACCTAAATAAAATGTCAATAAATGTAATATAATGTGTAATTACAGCGTCGTTTGCTCCTATAATTGAGGTGACATTTAGCATACCAGATATTGTTTTTAGACCTTAAGATACTGTTGGTGTTCACTTTGTTGGTGCAACTTAATAAATCAAATAAATAATTTAAAAAAAAGGGTTGTCTGTAAAGTCGGTTTATTGACGATAGTTGAACGTGACAACGTCATACAGCTGTCCACGCGGACGCATCGCTCACTTAAGTATGAGAGAAACAGATGACGAATGCTGCCGAAAGCGGACGCCGATTGTGCCTCTTTGTCGCTCGTTCCGCGCTCTCGCTTGCACTTCAAGCCTTAAATGGAACGCCTCAGAGCGAGGTAACGCCGCATGAGTCATGTTACTTCGCGCGTGTAGCCGGCTCCATCGAATTATAAGACGTTGTCACGTCAATAAAGCAAAAGGCCTGCTTACACATGTGGTCGAAGCAGCATCTCTATAACAACAACTATTATTGTTATTATAGAAACTACCGCTAACAGGATGTGTTGGCAACAACACGTTTGATAGCTCTACGGTTATTGTCTCCTCTGTTCAAGTATCTTTTTGTTATTTCAACTACTTGTACGCAAACGGTAGAAACCTAGACTTAATTAGCTTTATGACAGTTCAAAGTGATCCTTGTCTTCTTCTTATCGCGTCACTGATTCTTTCGAACCAAGTGTGGTGAAAGGATTTTAAGCGCACCTCAAAGAGGCTCCTTTCGTGCACTTGACACGTATTTGCGAACTTTTTAGGTTCTACGATATGCCGGTGCCTCACGATGTTTTTCTTCACCGGCTTAGAGCACAGGCATAGTGTACATACATTTTTGGACAGAAAAAACTCATTGGTACACGACTGGATTTGAACCCACGACCTTAGGATCAGAAGGCGGAGCCGCTACCACTAGACCACCAGTGTTCTCATTGGCGTTGGCATTGACATCTAGAAGTAGTATTCCGAAAATTCTTTCTAAAATCTTCTCTAAAAATTTGTCCGCAGACGAAGCTCGCATTTCTTTAAAACGTTTGAAAAATGAAGTACTTCAGTATTGCATGAAAGTAAATAGCTCCCGAGATCCGGAAATAAATATGATAAACAAATACTACATTCCTTTGAAGGGGATTTATAATATTAATGTACGAAGGAAATTCGGACTGTTTTATATTACTCACAGTTCTAAGTGACAGGATTTGAAACGAAGAAATTCGTAGAACTAAGGTGATCAAAATAGCTTTGATTTAACAAGTTGAAGCGGCAGTGAATTATTAAAATTGAAATTGTTGAATAATAAGCTAGGTAAATTAATGATGAATTACTTAATATATCGGCGTGGGGTGCACACACAAGTCTACATTTAATTAACTTACTTAGATTAGATTAGCGGATTAGTACTATATATTTATTGTTCTACTTAATTTATGTTTACTCAATATATTTAATAATAATAATTGGGAGCAAAAAAAAAAACGTAAAACGACACTCATATGATGGATGGATGACATTGTTACGTTTGTCTACAGTAGTTCGGTTGAACAGTTCTGCTGACCGAACTACTAGAAGCTACAAAAAGCAGCCAAGTGCGAGTCGGACTCGCCCATGAAGGGTTCCGTAGCACGACGAACTACAAGAACCTTTATATATGTTACTTGATGTAACATAATAAGGTTCCTGTAGTTCGTTGAAAGGTAAATTGCGGTTTACGGTTTATGACGTATAAAAAAAAAACTACTGACTAGATCTCGTTCAAACCAAATATCGTTGAAATTTTACATAGTAATGTACAACATATATTTTTTTTGTATTATCATTTTCTTACTTTAGAAGTTAGAGGGGGGGGGGACCAACTTTTTTCCACTTTGGAAGTGTCTCTCGCGCAAACTATTCAGTTTAGAAAAAAACTATATTAGAAACCTCAACATCATTTTTGAAGACCTATTCATAGATACCCCACACGTATGGGTTCGATGAAAAAAAAATTTTTGAGTTTCAGTTTCAAGTATGGGGACCCCCAAAATTTATAGTTTTTTTTCTATTTTTGTGTAAAAACCTTAATGCGGTTCACAGAATACATCTACTCACCAACTTTCATCAGTCTAGCTTTTATGGTTTCGGAGAAAAATGGCTGTGACACGGCCGGACAGACAGACAGACAGACAGACATGACGAATCTATAAGGGTTCCGTTTTTGCCATTTGGCTACGGAACCCTAAAAAAAAGCAGCCAAGTGCGAGTCGGACTCGCCCATGAAGGGTTCCGTAGCATCAAATAACATAATATAAAGGTTTTTGTAGTTCGTCGAAAGGTAAATTGCGGGTTACGATTTATGACGTATAAAAAAAAATTACTCACTAGATCTCGTTCAAACCAAATATCGTTGAAAGTTTGCATAGTAATGTACAACATATATTTTTTTTAGTTTTATCATTCTCTTATTTTAGAAGTTAGAGGGGGGGGGGGGACCAACTTTTTTCCACTTTGGAAGTGTCTCTCGTGCAAACTATTCAGTTGAGAAAAAATGATATTAGAAACCTTAACATCATTTTTGAAGACCTATTCATAGATACACGTATGGGTTCAATGAAAAAAAAAGTTTTGAGTTTCAGTTTCAAGTACGGTTTCGGAGAAAAATGGCTGTGACATACGGACGGACAGACAGACAGACAGACAGACAGACAGACAGACATGACGAATTTATAAGGGTTCCTTTTTTGCCATTTGGCTACGGAACCCTAAAAAACGTAGAAAAACTAAAATCAAATGCTTCATGTTGATGGACGCATGATTATGCATCGTAGAGCAAGTTCCTGACGTGACCTACATCCCTACGAGGCGTGACCTACGAGGCCATGCCTTGTTGTAGGCGATGGTTACCACTTTACATCTGTAGGCCTACCATGAGCTCTGTCTGGCTCTGTCTCTAGTTCTGATTTTGAGTCTGTGTGAGTGTTGTCAAAACGTCACACACGCAGTATAATGCACTGGTGAGCACTCACACAGAGACTCAAAACCATAGCCAGAGACAGAGCCAGACAGAGCTCATGGTAGGCCTACAGGCGGGTCATATTATTATGCTTGTTCTAATAAGCTTGCTGTAATGTTTTGATTGCCAGTTCTTCTAGGCTTGGTCTAGATAGCAACTAGCATCTAGATAGCAACTAGCTTTAAGACAATTCAAAATTATCCATGTGATTCAATTCCTGTATTCGTTGTTTTTCTTTTTCTTTTGTTTTTGAGCCAGATAAAAAGTTTTTTTTTTATGTAAAAGATAGACAAACGAGCTTACGGCCCACTTGATGGTAAGCGGTCACCGTCGCCCATAGACACCAACAACACCAAGGGTGCTGTCGTTGCGTTGCCTACCCAGGAAAATCTAGCTAACTCAAACAAATGCATTATTTCTGTTTGAATTTAACTTTTATAGAGATTGTAAATTGATCGTATAATAAATGTACTACAATAGGTAACCTCTCAATATCAGGTAAGCCACCGGCTTATTTTATCACGTATTCTCATAAAACACCTTTAATTATAAAACTGCGTCATCATTACCTTCAGGATGTTACCGGAGAAGGGGTGTAATAGATTATAAAGGATATGAAGGGGGGGGGGGGTAGCTATCAAAAGGGGAACCGTTGGTCCGCGAAATGAGATGGAATCCAAGATGACAGACGTTTTAGTTGATGCTGTGAGGCTTTCGCGGACACACGGACGTTTAGTTTGCTGAGCCTGTTGAGAACCAACATGTGCGCGATGATTTTTATCCTTTTGAAGTAAGTCACTAGAAACGACTGCACACGTAAAGCCTAGCGCACATCTAAGCGTTCTGTGGTGGCGATCAGTGAAAGGCTGTCAAGTATCGCTGTCATATTTAACACTATTTTATTTTACGTCTGTTTATATAACTTGTATGTTTTTAAGAGTAGAGTGAACAGGTATCTCCTAGGTCAGCGTGCTACACAGTCGACCGCATCATCACTTAACACCAAGTGAGGTTGCGGTCAAACGCAAGCCGATAATATGTTAAAAAAAACAGCGTTTCACAGATCGCTACCGCAAAACGCTTAATGTGAGCAAGGCTTTACTGTTGTATGGAAAAATAACAAACTGAACTGTTCTGCTTCTAACGTTGTATTTCGGTTTGAAGGGTGTGGACTGTGGGTGCCGGTGAATTATTCGGTCGACTTATTCCTCAGGAAAGACATGGCCCCTATATAATAAAGCTGCCAATTCGACATTATGTCAATAAGCGACAAAATTGTAGAATTGTCGCGCTTAGGCTATTAATAAAAGTGACAAATATGTCACAAAAGTGCGATGGTCATACGTGTGGAGACTATTATGCCGCGGGTTTCGCAATACACTAGCTAGCATACAACTTGCAGCATCATTCAAAATTAGCGTGATTAGCTTGCTTACCATTTTTTCAGTCCATATTCACCCCTTTCTCAGTAGGACACGTCCGCCTGATGAGCTTAGGCTCAGGGTTCAGATGTTTTATTCAGTGCACGTCGTGTAAACTCACAAAAGGACCCGTTCTCTCGAATATTATAAACGTGGAATATTAAAAACAGTCTTATCTTTGAAATATGTTTAAAATGAGAGCTCTTTGTGCGACTCAGCCTTCATGCGGTCTACCCGTCTGTATATGTGTTGAGAACTTTGGGGTTGTTTTGGATTTGAAGAGGGTTATCGGTTTGATATACCTATTAGTACTTATTAGTACGGGATGAAGTAGTTAAGTAGTTCTTTGTTTTAAGGTATAGATAAACCAGTCTAAAAATGCACGCACCTCCACCACGTTTTCTTGACGTTGGCTCACAGCAAAGTACTTCAAAATGATCTTTGTGATGTAGGTAATAAAGAACAATTTACTTTGATTGACTAAAGTAGTAGGACGTGCAGTTTAAGATTGGACGATCTCTACCTACTGGTATAATGTTTGCCAAAAAATAAATAAAGTTAGTCCGTAGTCCTATAGGTATTTATTTTTTACTAGTGTGTAAGTGGATTACCTAGTTAATACCTAGTAGTTTTTTGTACCAAATAGCTGTAAGAACAAGCATATGGCCCACCTGATGTGAAGTGGTAACCATCGCCTATAACAAAGCTTTGCCGTAGGTTACACACGTCAGGAACGTACCTTGCGTCCATCAACTTGAGGCATACAGATGTTCAGCCTCACGTGCCAGTAATTTCACCGGCACCCACACCCTTCAAACCGAAACACAGCGATGCTGCTTCACGGTAGAAATAGGCATGGTGGTAGAACGCACCCGGACGAGCCCCTTACAAAAAGCTTTAGTTCTACAAAAAATATAAAACTTGAAATGTATATAGGCATACTTCTCTAAAACTTCTCTAAAAGCTTTTACACTATTGCAGAATTTCTAAAAAAGGGTTCGTGTCGTTTTTACAACAATTAAAACTTCCCAGTTAGTGTAATATTTGAAACAATTTGACATGTCGACTTCATTATTATTACTATTTTTGTATAGATTTAAGTACTTAATTAATTTTACATCTATGTACTTTACCATACCATGTTTTTAAGCAAATAAACGAATGAAATGAAATGAAATAAATACCATAAATTTATTTCTCATCTGGGTACCACAGGCGAAGCCATAGGCGGAAGTAAGTCAGTAATAAACTGTATATTTCGGTTACTAGGCCGACTACAGGTTTAATATTCCCGAAAGCCAGAATTGTAGTAAGTGAAATAAACGCTAAAAGGAACTTATTTTCATCAAAAAATATGACTTCGTTCGCCGCGTAAATGTGTCGTATAGAGAATTTAATTAAATTTTACTTTTCAACATTATAATTATGTACATACAGTCGTCTACGCTTAGAAGCACTAATTCATAGTTTTCCAAACGAAGTTATTACTTTTGTATTAATATTTTGGTGGATTATGTAATGTTTTTATTCTGACTTAATGACCTGCCCTCATTAAGGCGCAGGCGATGGAGATCAGCTAAAATGCTGTCAAATGTAACTGTCATATTTGACAGCGTTTAACTGATCGCCATCGCAGATCGCTTAGATGTACGCAATGCTTTACTGTCTGCATCTTAACAATTTCCATATTCATTGGAAGTACTTACTTATTAACTGGTTTCTCAGCTCAGTTGGTAGTAGCTCTGCCTTCTGCGCCGTGGGTCGTGGGTTCGATCCCCACTGAGAGCAAATATTTGTGTGGTGTGGTTAGTCCACAATATGTATAAATTTTTATATTCATTTATGAGATAATATTGAACGATAAAAAAGGTTTTACATAATACCTTACGTCAAGCAGTCATAAAACCTCAAAAACCAGGCTTTACTTAAACGGCCATAAAAGTAGACAATAATTATTCATAAAATATTACCCACATCCTTCCATTGTACGAGCTTCAGGCAATTACACACCTAATAATGTTCTACATAAGATCTAAAATGGTTATATCCGCGATCAAATAACTTTATCCTGTGACTAAAAAGCGGCCAAGTGCGAGTTGGACTCGCCCATGAAGGGTTCCGTAGCAACAGTAACATAGTATAAAAGTTCTTGTAGTTCGTCGCAAGGTAAAATGCGGTTTACGGTTTATGACGTAATAAAAAAATCTAATGACTAGATCTCTTTCAAACTTCCAAATATTGATGAAAGTTTGCTTAGTAATGTATACTTCCAAAATCTTAATGCGGTTCAAAGAACACATCTACTCGCCAAGTTTAATTAGTCTAGCTCTTACAGTTTTGGAGAAAAATGGCTGTGACATACGGACGGACAGACAAACAGACAGACAGACATGACAAATCTATAAGGGTTCCGTTTTTGCCATTTGGCTACGGAACCCTAACAAAAAGTGCGGGTTCGAAGTTTTCGTTCGTCTAACTATAACGCGTCTTTTTATTCAATAAAATGTCGCGAAGGTAACTTTCATCTACTTTACTTTTTATGGGTCTGAAGACTTGGGGGCAATCATGCTATTCTCCTTTACTTGAAAACAAAACCATGGCTAAAACACTATGCACATTTTACGTTTAGAAATAGAACTACGACTTTGTATATTGTAAGTAATGATTTACAAAAAATATATATTTAAGGATTATATCAGCTATCTGGTTCCCATAGTACACAACCTCTGCTTAGTTTGGGGCTGGGTAGTGTTGTGTGAACCAGATGGACCACCCACCAGATGGACTGACGACATTGTTAAGATCTCAGGAAGTCGGTGGATGGAAAGGGCTCAGAATCGTTCTTCCTGGAAATGTGTAGGGGAGGCCTATGTCCAACAGTGGACTTCTTCAGGCTGATGATAATGATGAGTGTTGTGTGAATTGTCTATATTTATTTTATTTACTTGTCATATCATCCTTGTTGTGTGGCTTATAAAAAATTAACTTTTGATTTGATTTGATTTGAATACATTCTCCATCTGAAACCTCGTAATTCCCGAATTACGAGGTTTCAGATGGAGAATGTATTCAATACTCATTACTCATATGTATACTCTTTACTCATGCCCCGGCATGAGTAAAGAGTTGTTTCTGGCACTGTATAAATCATCTACAATTGCAAAAGCCTGATTGCTTACTAATGTATGTACTAAGTAGTTAGGAACCCCGTCATTAGTCTGAGGTCATTCTGATTAATGACAAGATTCTTGGGGCTAGTTTCACGGATTGATAATCGACCTATTCAATATTTGACAGTTGGTTATTTCAGGCTTTATAAGCAAATAAAAATAATTGAGTTACAGAACACAAATACAAATATACAAATAAAAGAGTCAAATATTTGATGGGTCGATTAGTAACCCGAAAACAGCAGTACATATGTCGAGAAAGTATTCAAAAAGAAAATCGCTAGTGATGCCTCCGGTGTTGCAAGCGTCCATAGACTACAGTAACTGCTTTCCATCAGGTGGGCCGTATGCTTGTTTGCTAACTTTATTGCATACAAAAAATACTGAAGAGAATAAACAAAAATTTATGAAAAATCTTATGAAAAAAAAACACGAAACCTTTAGAAAGGAAAGCACAACGCGCAATTCCTTTCGTAGCCGTGAACGACGAAATAAATTCAATAATAATGTCATTGTACCCATATTTTTTTAAATAATTCTATGCTAAAATAAATCCATTTGTTAGCAAACAAATCGATGTAAAATTACAGCATTATCTTGAGTGAAAATTTAAGTTTTTTTAATTTAAAACTTTTACCTCACGTCCAACGGCGATACAGTAAAATGTGACGTCATGTGGGGATGCAAAATTTCAATTTATTTTATAGCCAACCCGAAGCAGGTATGACCAGAGGGCTTCGTATAAGTTTTTACGGCCCCTATAACTGTACTAGAAACAGCATCGTTACGAGCTCAGTAAAAAGTTGCCACGGAAAATCTTATTGAAATTTAGCATTTTTATATATTTGAAAGGGTTGGTTAGGTTCTTGACTTTTGAACAAGGTTAAAAAGAATCTTGAAAAACTGATTTCATGGCCAAACTGCTGAACCGATTTTGATGATTTTTTATGGAACCAATCTGGAAGCTGGGACTGCACCTTTCAGATAAATGTATTAATTGATACATTTGGATTGTTACTGTTTATTTAATTTTATTATTTGTATTGTTTTAGCTTAAGTATGTTTTTTTTTGAAAACTTTATCATATAATCGAATTCAATAAAAAAACTTTTTTTAATTAAAAAAATATTTAATTACTGAAGTAGAATAGTAGCGGTTTGTTAGAATAGTTTTTTTTAATAATTTAAAGTTTAATTTATAATTTAAATAAAATTTTATAATAAATTGAATAATAACTAAAATTAACATTTTATCAAATCGGTTCATAGATGATGAAGTTATGCAATAACAAACATAAAAAAAACAACCGAATTGAAAGCCTTCTTCTTTTTGAAATCGGTTAAACAAGCCACATGTGGTATTTATTTGTGTTTATAGCATGGGTCGGTAACAACATAAGATCCAGGGTATCGAATAGGACGGTGGAATCAATATCCGGCCATATTTCCTATCCTCCGGTACTGTTGACGACAAAAGTGTCATGCGAATGAAACGCTTCTTGCAGTAATGTTTTTTTTAAACGCTCGGAGAACTTGCTCTGATAAACGATATGAAATTAAATGCTTAGCTTGGGGCTGATTAGTAATGCGTGGATATTCCGCATTATTTATTTAATTATTGCAAGAAAGAAAGAAAGAAAAAAAAGCATTTTATTGAACCTAGCATAAGTACACAGGAATACCTACCTACTTAAAAATAAAAATCACATAAAAATGATAACAGAAAAAGAAAATAATCATTAGAGGCAGGTAGGCAGCTGTCATACAGTATTACATTTAAATGGGTAACAATATTATAGGTCAATTATTGTAATTAAATTAAATGTATCTTAGTGCATTTTTCAAACAAATGTCCAGTGGCCAAGCAGAAAATAGCAGCAGGCGCAAATTGGAACTTCTTTCAAGTATTTCTTTGTCAGCAGCTGTACAGAAAATAAATAAGGGGATGTAGTTCCAGCGTTTCAGTGACTCGGAGAAATAGGAATATTTTGATTCAGTAAGATATTCGCAGTACTAGAAGCACTAGTTACTGACGTCCTATTATTAGGATGCTGTTGGGAACTACAGAAATGTAAAAAACTTGAGAGGTGTCAAGGGACACCCGGATGGAACGAAGTTCCATTATTATTATTTACAAAAAACCTGTATACACTCAACAAAAATAATCGTCACGACACCACACTGTTCAATGTGAAATAGAAATGAAAATATCTGGCTTGCTTTCTATAAGACAGAGAGAGAGAGAGAGAGAGAGAGAGAGACAGATAGAGAAACATGCGCACGCCGCACAGCTTACAATAGCTTACTATAGCAAAAAGTGTCGTGACAACTTTTCCCCAAATGGGGACCCCCAAAATTTATAGTTTTTTTTCTATTTTTGTGTAAAAATTACCGGAAACAAAAAAAAAAGAGAGAGGAGGCTTATACTAAGCAGTGGGTGCAAACGGGCTGAGATGATGATGATTAGCCCGTAGTGTCCCACTGTTGGACAAAGGCCTCACCCTATTTTCACCAGTCACTACGTTCTCTGATCTTAGTTGCCAGTCCCGTTCATAAGCATCCAGCTCGTCCCG
Source organism: Thera obeliscata (assembly GCA_947578465.1). NCBI lineage: Eukaryota > Metazoa > Arthropoda > Insecta > Lepidoptera > Geometridae > Thera > Thera obeliscata. The sequence goes on along the minus strand of OX387918.1, from coordinate 11,181,566 downwards.
CCATCTCACGCGAGGTACAAAATAATATATTGCAAACATTACAAGGTAATGCTTTGGTGATATTTGCCTAGGATCAGGTGAGCTATATGCTTGGTCCAACTTTTTTTTTTGCCTATTTATGTAAATTTAACAGTGTCAGATCTTAGAACTAGTTTTTGAATCAATACATAATTTACCCTGTAAGGGTTTTGCAATACTGTAGAAGAGGGCCGATATGATTAGAATCACGCATATTGTAAGCAGGTTTAGTATAAAATGATAAGAGGGTTATTTATAATTAACGCTATTCTTTTCGTTCGTCGTTAAGAAACTCGTCTAGTGTGTAGTAATGTTTTTCGTAGAAGCATCTCTTTAAGTTTTTTTCAAAAATGTTGTGTTTGCAACTTTGATGGCACGTGTTAATATGAACCTATGAATTATTGCTTCGAAATCAAAGTTTTCAATGTCACGAAACTTCTGCTAAAGGTACATCTCACGAATACAATGGAATTCTTGTCAAGTTTATGACGCAATTCTAAAATAAGGCCGTAGTTTGGATCTGCGGATCCTGGACCGACAGACAGACGGAGATCGGGATGTAAATCTATGGTTTATGACGTGCAGACGTCTGTCTGTACTTTTTATGGCTGGTTTTCCTCACAAACCTATTCTATCATATCCTGTTTTATTGCCTATCTACACAAAAACAACTCTCACAGCTCAGTTGGTAGTTGGTCTAACTTCTGCGTCCATGAATCATGGCCAATAATCATGGTAATGATGTCATGGGCCATGGGTTGGACCCTAGAGCTTAGAGACTCCTCGACCTTAGAGCTCTTTGTGTGGGCACAAACCAACTAGAGTCTGTTCGGAAAGAGAACCGTCGTGGAATTGGAGGGCGCTGCTGTGCTTAATCACCTTTTTTTGTTTAGTGGGCTATACAATAGCGCGTCTGTTGCATTTTGATCCTATCACAACTAGTGTTCTATTTCTTTATTTAATTTTTTTTATGATGCAAAATGCTGACAGAAAGAAAGGGATGAGCTGCCATATAAAAATCGAAACGCTAGTTCTCAATTTGGCCACGACGGCTCTCTTTCTGAACAGACTCTACCAACTGAGCTGTCTCAACTGTAGGCTCGTCCGGTTGCGTACTACCGCCATGCCTATTTCTGCCGTGAAGCAGCATCGCTGTGTTTCGGTTTAAAGGGTTGGTGCTGGTGAAATTACAGGCACGTGTGGCTGAACATCTGTATGCCTCAAGTTGATGGGCGGTGCACTGCAAGGCACGTTCCTGACGTGCGTGACTTATGAGGCAAAATTTTGTTATAGGCGATGGCTACCACTTAAAATCAAATTATCCTGCAAGTTCGATAAAATTGTTGAAAAAAAAATTAAGAGACGTCCGTCTTTTTCGATGTTGGGTTCTTTTTTTGCAAAATAATATGAGTCACTCGTGTAAACAAAGTCACGCGTAAAAAGCAAATGATTGTATTGTTTTAAAAAATAAGCAACTTTCATTTAGTCTAGCAAATTGCGGTAGAGAATCCCACAAGCCAGAGGTCGGTACAAACAAAGAGCAGGTATCATCAACATTTAAACCACTTTGATTAACGCTCTGCAGGTGTAGTAAACCTTTTTTGAAAACGGGATATTAATGGAAACACTGTTCCGAGCACTGGAGTGTTCCGTAGAGAAAGAATATACTGTAGAGTTTAGTTAAAGTATGAACGTGAATGAATATCTACAAGCAAAAAAGGCGCAGAGTACCAAGCTAAAGAAAGATCGCACTTACAGTAGTCTTATAATTATGTGAAAGGTTCATAACCTCAAACTTTTTAAAATATTACATACGACTAAGACTGATAAAGCTCGAATGGCGATTACGAAAAAGAAGACGAAGGTTAAGCCCGACGGCAAGAAGTCACTGTAAAATACTTAGGAACTTCAAAGATGTCTCAGAATAATAGTTGTTTTTCAGGTAATTCATGGAGGAGGTTCTTGTAGGTTTTTTCAAGCTTATGATGGTAGTGATGATGACGATATTGATGTAACCATTTGAGAGCAGGCTGGCATTGGATACGTTCTTACAGATGCTCTACAGCTTGGTAATTATAACTCTCTTTCCGTACATTCATTATACACGCCAAAACGAGGATTAACATACATTTGGTGGTGGATTTCAAATATTATTCATAAAAAAACACGTTAAACTGGGCTTAACTTTAAGGAATACAAACTGGGTGTTTTAGCTATGAAATGAAGTAGGATAATGCTACTTTATTTAAGACTATTATATAAAATAACTGATATGAACTGAGAGAAGAAGAATTGATAGAATATAATAGATAGGTAGGATAGTTTTATAATAATATTAAAATTGGGGAACCGACTTCATGGCACAAAACTGTTAAACCGATTTTGATGAAATTTCTATGGGACCAATTTAACCTTTCAGATAATAAGAGATCTTTTTAAATTGACTCATAAATGACGAAGTTATGCAATAACAAACATTAAAAAATACTATTTTTTTTTATTTGAAGTTGGTTAAAAATATTGCATTGTCATGCACGTTACGTGCCCTACAATGCACTACTCTGCGTCCATGAACTTGAGGCATACAGATGTTAAGCCTCACGTAGAGTCAAAATAAAGGTTAGTTTCACTGCACTACAGCTGCAGCACTAAGTAATGTCATTTTTCACCTGAGCGTTCGTAATATTACGCGATGCTAAATTACTTGTCATAATTTAGTGCTAAGGGCCCATTTACACTGCGAAGTTTCACGGCATCATATAAAACCCTGAAACACTTTTATTTTATTTCACGAGTGTTTTATAGATCAGGGCTTTTAGAGAGCAATACATATTTCATACAGTTAATTTTTAAAATGATTATTCTTTTCCCGTGAATGCTCATAAGGGTAGTGTTTTTTTTACTAATTATAAAAAAAGAGCATAAAAAAAGAAAAAAAGAGCTCTTTTTTTGTAATAAGTACTTTAATAAAATATGTTACTTAAAATATGTCATAGCGAGCATCTATTTAACAACTGTTGCAAATTTGTAAAAATAGTAATACACCTAATTTTAAAAACAAGTATTTATTTTTTTAGTTTTACTTCAGATAATGCACTGCAAAATGTATTTGAATTAATGTCCAATGTAGCTTTATTAATAAAAAAATGAACAATTGTACTAAACTGGCAGCTGCCCCTTTGAGGTTATTGGGAAAAAAATATTCTCTGGCACTGCGGTGGCCGCTATCGCGGCACGCTCGCTCTGCTCGTTCGCCTTGTGCGTAATTTTTATGTTCTAACATAACCTAACCTATCCAAGTCGGATCCGCCCTTTGTGTAACATTCAGGAATATTTGGTGCACGATCAGTATTTTTCGGGGAAGATCAATATTTTAGAAATGCATACATTGATGTACCTTAAGATTTTTGGTGAACACAAAATACGGACGCATCGCTCACTCAAGTAGGAGAGAGACAGATGTCGAACGCTGCCAAACGCGGAGACCGATTGTGCCTCTTTGTCGCTGTCCCGCGCTCTCGCTTGCACTTGAAGCCTTAAATGGAACGCCTCAGAGCGAGGTAACGCCGCATGAGCCATGTTTTTTCGTGCGTGCAGCCGGCTCCATCGAATTATAAGACGTAGTCACGTGAAAAATTAAAAAGTGAATTAATACAAAAATACACAATAAAATACAATTATTCATTTTTAGGGTTCCGTAGCCAAATGGCAAAAACGGAACCCTTATAGATTCGTCATGTCTGTCTGTCTGTCTGTCTGTCTGTCTGTCTGTCTGTCTGTCCGACCGTGTCACAGCCATTTTTCTCCGAAACCATAAGAGCTACACTGATGAAACTTGGCGAGTAGATGTATTCTGTAAACCGCATTAAGATTTTTACACAAAAATAGAAAAAAAACTATAAATTTTGGGGGTCCCCATACTTCAAACTGAAACTCAAAAATTTTTTTTTCATCGAACCCATACGTGTGGGGTATCTATGAATAGGTCTTCAAAAATGATGTTGAGGTTTCTAATATCGTTTTTTTCTAAACTGAATAGTTTGCGCGAGAGACACTTCCAAAGTTGAAAAAAGTTGGTCCCCCCCCCTCTAACTTCTAAAATAAGGGAATGATAAAACTAAAAAAAATATATGTTGTACATTACTATGCAAACTTTCAACGATATTTGGTTTGAACGAGATCTAGTCAGTAGTTTTTTTTTATACGTCATAAATCGTAAACCGCAATTTACCTTTCGATGAACTACAAGAACCTTTATATTATGTTACTTGATGCTATGGAACCCTTCATGGGCGAGTCCGACTCGCACTTGGCTGCTTTTTTTAATTCATCGCAAGGTTGATTTAAGTCAAATATAATAAGATTAAACCACTGGCTATGAATTTAAATTTCAAGATAAGAACCCATAAACGGCCCATAACTTATGGGATAATATAAAATCTAAGTGTCCTTAAGTTTTCATGAATAAGTTTTAGTGGTGGGACAAGAAGATTATAGAGACATTTTGGGAAAATGTTTAAGTTTTTTTTTGCAAGCCATAAGCCTACCACAAGCTCTGTCTGGCTCTAGTTTTGAGTCTGTGTGAGTGCTCACCATTGTATTATACTGTGCATGTGACGTTTCCACACAGACTCGAAACCAGAGCCAGAGACAGAGCCAGACAGAGCTTGTGGTAGGCCTACTAATTTTAAGTGTATATGCGGGTCGAGATGTACTTTTTATATTTCTCATATATTGACTGTTTAAGAGCGGGTCGTGCGAAAATTTGAGATTAATAAAAAAAAACTATAACTAAATAACTAAGTGACATTTTAAAAATCGCAAAAGGACTAATTGTAGACTATACATTTGAGATTAATTCGAATTTAAGTGTGTTAAAAAAATATACTATTTAACATGACATTATATTTAACGCTAATGAAAATCGTATGTCAGCGTTAAATAGAATGTCATGTTAAATAGTATATTTTTTATGCGATTTTTAAAATGTCACTTAGTTATTTAGTTATGATTTTTTTTTTTTAAATCTCAAATTTTCGCACGACCCGCTTTTAATATGATATTTCACTTTAACGCTGACATACAATTTGTCCATTTTTACTTATCTTTGTTGCTGCACATGTGTGAAGGTACCCTTACAGAGGCATGCATTCCCCACATTTTATAATTAACTAGTGCTAGCCTGTGGCTGCACGCACGTGTGATTAATGAGCTCAAAACAAATTGTCCGATATTGCAGTACGGCATACGTAAGCGAAACGGACGCGTCGGACGCGACTTGGTAGCGCGACTTGTTAACGCGACTTGTTAACATAATGCACGCTGTAACTATCATAGTGTTAAATTTCACAAGTTTAGTTATCAAGCCTCTAAACCAGCATCTGTAAGTCTGAAAGATCAAAGTGGCCGGGAAGAAATGAGAGTTCAAAAAAAATGGTATACTGAAGACGTGGTTAAAGATGTAGGAATCAGTTGCATGCTTGATGCAGAAGGTCCAATACCAAACGCAAAGCGTACTTTAGAAGAGACTTTCATGCATCATTGGGTAGCCAATAGTTGAGACGGTGATATGAAAAGGCCAGGATTAAGTATACGCGAATGATATATTTTTGTCCAGTCTATGAAGTTGCGACTTTAAGTCGCGTCTTTTGTTTTTGTAACACATACATAAATTGAGCTACCGGAAAATAATAGCAATTTAGAAATGCCGTGTCCACTGTACAGTACAACAATCCGCAATGTAAAATTAATATTGAAACTTCATGTAAGAGTTGTATTTGACCAGATTTTATGCAGTATTAAGTACTGCATAAAATCTGGTCCAATTTGACATTTTAATGTGCTTATTACCACATTCCAGTAAAAGTTATTAAAAAAAGTTTTTGGTTTTATGACTACCGAAAAAACTACAGATGATCCTTTAATTCAAGTGAAACTTTAATTAACTTATTTTAATATTATCATCTTCCTGATGATGATGTTGATATTGGCTGAGCGCTGGTGGCCTAGTGGTAGCGGCCCTGCCTTCCGATTCTAAGGTCGTGGGTTCAAATCCAGTCGTGTACCAATAAGCTTTTCTGTCCAAAAATGTATGTGCACTATGCCAGTGCTCCCAAACGGTGAAGGAAAACAGTGAGGAAACCGGCATATCGTAGAACCTAAAAAATTCAAAAGTATGTGTCAAGTGCACGAAAGGAGCATCTTTGAGGCGCACTTAAAATCCTTTCACCACACTTGGTTTGATAGAATCAGTGACACGATAAGAAGAAGAAGAAGAAGATTATCTTCCTGCTCTTATCCCATGTTATCTAAGTCGGGTCGGAAAAATAGATTTTCTTCTGTTTTTCTTAAGTATTATACTAGCATGATTATGACGTGAAAATATAAATTCAGGAGCGTACAAGTTTTCTGTATACGGTACAATCTCAGCGTTGCTGTGGTTTCCAAGTTTCTACATAAGTCCCAAGTTTGCAAAGTTAATGCTGGCAAGAAAACCTTTTCCTTGGCGTTTATTTTAGTTTAGTGTGACAAAGGTGTTTAATCTTCATTTTGTACTCCAACATGTTGTGAGTGGAACTGTGTGGTAATTACTCGTATCTCTTTCAAAGCCACTTTTCAAAGTATGACACTTTGAAAAGTCAAATCTAAGTGACAGTTACTACGCGACCAAGCATAAAAAGACCCAGTGCACGCACTGTAGTTCTCAAAATACCTACATAAGAGTACATAAGAGTGAATAGGTATCTTCTAGGTGAGCGCGCTACACCGTCGATCGCATCATCACTTAACATCAGGTGAGATTGCGGTCAAGCGCTACCCTATAAATTGTAAAAAAAAAAAAAAAAAAAAAAAAATTTCACTCAAATACTCAATACATTTATTGCATACACATGGTTTAGTTTAGGTACATACATAATTCTTAGGTGTAAGTCAGTATCACACATGGACCCTGATGTGTATAGGGTAAAGCAACATGGAGCCGAGGCCGAGGTTTATAGACGTAGTTGGTAACGTATATTATTAAAAACTTACAAATACAAATACTTACAAAAAAGTTGATTGTCATTTAAAGAGACGACAAATTAAAATATGACAAATAATATCAATTTGACAGTTTAAGTAGGCTCAGCACTAAATTCTCATACATTAACAATCAACATACATAGATGATGCACAGGGCTGGTTTTCAGCCTACCCTAATTTTCAACGTTGTATGTGGTAGTCGTACCGGAAAAAAAAGGAATTACAGCGAGTTATAAAAAAAAATCGGTTGTCTGTAAGGTCGGTTTACTGACGATAGTTGAACGTGACAACGTCATACAGCTGTTCACGCGGACGCATCGCTCATTCAGGTAGGAGAGAGACAAATGTCAAACGCTGCTGAACGCGGAGGCCGATTGTGCCTCTTTACCGCTCGTTCCGCGCTCTCGCATGCACTTCAAGCCTTAAATGGAACGCCTCAGAGTGAGGTAACGCCGCATGAGTCATGTTTTTTCGTGCGTGCAGCCGGCTCCAGACGTTGTCACGTCAAAAAGAAATAGCATATTATATGCAGATAAAAAGGAAATACCTATCAAAATACATTATTACAGAAAAAACTCACTTATTTGTATATTTTTTACCTGCGCCTTGATTTCCTTTTAGCCCCTAAGCAAGCATAACGTATTTGAACGTAACTTCACATTCAAATAACATGTTCAATGAATTGTAAATAATTGAAAAAAAAAAACGATCTTCCAATCTCTTTTGTCGAGCGTTCCTTTCTCGAAGTTAATTAAGTATACCTTAAGCCAACGTCTTACAAAAACGGTGATCATATTAAGTCGGACGTTACTTCCATTGCAATGTGAAAAGCTGAAAAAAAGAATAGTAAGTGTCTTACTCTATTCTACGCTATAGCCACTTCTTCTGGGCATTTAGGTGTTTATTACCGTTTGAGGCACCTTGATGCTCGTGCCCCTATTTACGGGTGGTGTGTTAGTTTATCAACCTATAAAATACACTCAGTCTTACATGAATAGCTTCAAGAAAAACGTTAAAAAACTCCAGGGTAGGCAAAGCAACGACAGCTTTGGTGCTGTTGGTTTCTTTGGACGACGGTGACCGCTTACCATCAGGTGGGCCGTAAGTTTGTTTGTCTATTTTTTACTTAAAAAAAAACCAATTCTACAAACATGGTAAATGTATAGGTACGCTAGTGAAGTGAGCCGCGAGTTTCGCAAATATATTTTCAAATTCTTCTTCCTAGTGTGTCACTGATTCTTTCGAACCAAGTGTGGTGAAAGGAGGATTTTAAGTGCGCTTCAAAGAGGCTCCTTTCGTGCACTCGACACATATTTTCGAACTTTTTAGGTTCTACGATATGTCGGCTTCCTCAGGATGTTTTTCTTCACCGTTTGAGAGCACTGGCATAGTGTACATACATTTTTGGGCAGAAAACTCATTGGTACACGACTGGATTGGAACCCATGACCTTAGAATCGGAAGGCGGGGCCGCTACCACTTGGCCGCCAGCGCTCTCATCGTATTTTCAAATAAAAAATCAATTAAAATGGAATTAAATTGCTTAATTCCACAGTGCCCTCACTTCTTCCCATACTAAGGTATCCTAAGTTTCCTGTAATCAGAATGTTATGACGGTCGCCGCTTTTTACGAACCCACTGTAACTACTTATCGGTCGGATGAAACGCCCTTCGGCTCTTTAGAAGCTTTGTAAGTCCGAAATTATTTATAAAAATTGAATGTGGCTCACCATTCAAAAACATTATTAAAGTTGATCTGTGGTTGAAGTTAATTTGCTAAAGATTTGGAACAAGCAAAAAAAAAACAAAAAAAAAAAATTTTTGTGTGTCTCGTCCGGGTGCGTACTTGTACCATGCCTATTTCTGTCGTGAAGCAGCATTGCTGTGTTTTGGTTGGAAGGGTGTGGGTGCCAGGGAAATTACTGGTACGTGAGGCTGAACATCTGTATGCCTCAAGTTACGATTCACTGCACGCAGGGCAGTGAATCGTAGGGCAGGTTCCTGACTTCCTATATTTTTTTATAGTACCCACTGAGGGATGTAAAAGCCATTAGCGAACCCCAAAATGGTGACCGCGCAAAACATAGCCTAACTTATTCAATCTTCTAGAATTATCCAAGCAACACCTCAAGTGTTTCACACTGATTATAGACTTATTCCTTTAACGGCTGTAATTGTACCGTTTATTGAAAGAACCTCGCTTTAAGCCGCTAACGGAAGCCTGATTCGGCAGGATTAGTGAAATAACTGACAATTTAACCTTATTTAACGCCGGGTCAAGGCGATACGTGGTAATGCTTGTAGGTCACGCGGTGGCTTGAGTTTTTTAAATCGTCGGCTATGCAAAAATACACCTTAATTAACTACGAACAGACTTCATAGTACTACGATCAGTTCAGATGCAACTTAAGGATTATAAATAAGGCGTTGACAACTGCTAAAATACATCCTGGTGTCACATTTTAGCAGTATTGAAATGTATGTGCACTATGTCAGTACTCTCAAAAGATCGTTAGGAAACCGGCATGTAAGCCTAATATCCAAATAGTACCAAAAAAATTACAGAACCTAAAAGTTCGAGCAAGTGAATTTGAAAGAATTTGGAAACTGACTTCAAGGCCAAACTGCTGAGCCGATTTTGATAAAATTTGTATGGGACCAACCTGAAAATACTTTCAATATTACCTTACAGATTAAATGAATCAAATCAGTTCATAAATGACGAAATTATGCATATGACACGATAACAAACATTAAAAATAAATATAAAACACAACCAAATTGAGAACCTCTTTTTTATTTAAAGACGGTTCAAAATATGTCAAGTGCAGGAAAGGAGCCTCTTCGAGGCGCACTTAAAATTCTTTCACCGCTTGGTTTGAAAAAAACCAGAGACACGTGAAGACGAATGAAGAATTGCAAAATAACATTACGAACATCATCAGCAAAGAAACAATTGTTATTGCAATTAGTTAAGTGCAAATAAGTTCAAAAAGTCAAAAAAGGTATTTTAAGTAAAAAAAACTAAAATAAAATTTTAGACATGAAAACGTCAGTTGGTGAGTATCAAATCGTATCGTATCGTATTCTCGTATAAAATCCTTTCACCACACTTGGTTTGAAAGAATCAGTGACACGATAAGAAGAAAAAGAATGCAGATTTGTTACTTTATATGCTCCGGGAAGCAAAAAACAATAATATGTCCAACCATTTACAGTCGTCGTAGCCAAAAACGGCTAGTTAATCATCATTATCATTTTTATATGCGTAATTTGTAATGACACAGCGCCATCTAGCCCCAAACTAAGCACACCAAATGACAATACAAACTGTAGCCTCAGAACAAAGCACAGCCCCTTATCAAGAATATCATGCAGTATTTCCCGACAATAGTCTGTAGAGCCTATTTGTAGAGCCTACTTGAACGAGGTTGTGTTGCGAAGTGCTGTATCGGATGGGGTGAGTGGGGGTTCGTGACAATATGATATCACTGATACCTATTCATCTTAAACCTGGTATTTTGCTTGTATTTCTATATTGAATTAATAATGTACATACGAGCGACTTTTAGCCGAGCTTACTACTAGACATAATTCAAATTTAAAAAAAAATAACTCTCGATGGGGATCGAACTAATGATGCGGTGCGGAAAGCTAGGTGTCAGTCAAATTCAAAGACAAAGTGTATTTATTTACAGAATTACATGTACAGGGTTGATAATGGTTCAAAATTTATTATTTTCTTTTTGTTTGGTTCTTTTCACACACTTTATCTATATTTTATTTTGACATCAATGTACACGTTTAAAGTGAACATGTCATAACCACAAAATTGATTTTGTGAAACTTAACTTTCTAACTGAACTGTTTCTCAAGAACGAGTCGGAATTAAAGAAAATACGTGTTTTTTAAACGAGCTAAATTGAATTTAATTGAAACCATACACCACTATTTTGTAAACACCAAAAAAAATTTTGATATCGGCTACTGATACTGAACACATACACGCAAAAAAAAATTCAAGTCATAAAAAAATATTATTAAATAACCACAATTTTTAGTCAAATATTGAGAAATGATTCAACAAGCAAAAATCATTTCATTCTTATACGCTAAATACCAAGCGGAACCGAACAGCGTAATTTTTTTCTCTCTAGTACTACGTAACTAATTAGGTCCATAATTTTTTGCAGGATTTCTGAAAATTTTAACATTTAATAACTTTGTCATTTTATCGAAACTAAAAATTCTGATTGCACATTCATAATGTTCTACCCCTACTATATTACCCTATTTTTTTTGGTAGTTACAAAATAGTGGTGTAAGGGTAAAAAAGTGATAGCAATGATCACTTACTTGTGATGTAAAGTGTACACACTCGTAGGTAGCAGTTTCCTGCTAGCTCTTCCGAATGCCGGTACACAATACGTGCACGGCTGGATGCGCAACTGTTGGCTCGACACGTTTTAGAGCTACGTTCATGGAAACCCTCTTTTTCGTAGTAGCCTTTTGCACCGTGGGACGTGGGTTCGATCTCCACTGAGAACAAATATTTGTGTTTTTTTTCAGATTTTGTTATCTGTCTATGTGTTATATTGTAATTTACAACAAAATAATTAACGAGCACATTTTTTGTTTGCGTAAAAGATAATACAAATAGTACGAACTCTGCTTAATTTGGGGCTAGATAGTGTTGTGTTATGGGTGCTAGATAACTGATATACATAATACAATACATTACATGTATAGATATTTTTTTAGTTTATATAGAAAACGACCAGAACACCCGGAACAAATACCTGCAGATCCTACAAATATTTGTTCCAAGGCGGGAATCGAACCCTCAACCTCTTGCGTCGCAGGTAGACATTCGCCCACCGCACCTCAGAGGTATATTTTGATATTAAATATTTTGATGTGATAAATTACAATTTACACTTTTCACAGGCATAGTTTAAATACATTAAAAGGCAACCCCCTACCCCAATAGTTCGTGGAATAAATAGCTAGGGGTAATTCCTATCGAAATACTGAGCAACTGTAATTTGACTTCGTCAATAGAATTTTGAGGCGTGGTGCAAGCTACAGCGGGTAGCGGGAACGGAATGATCATAAAATAAAATCTTAATTTGTTTCCTAATCTGATTTATTAATATTTGTGTAAAAGTGCGCATAACATTTTTTGTAACAAGGTGTCAAAAAGGTAAGGGGAAATAATAAAATAAATATATTTTGAGCAAGAATACGATTTTTCAATGTACTTTCCTAATTATCAAGTATTTATTTACACAAAGAAACTTACAATTAAACAAATATTTACAAAATGTACAAAGTACACAAGAAACAGTTGAGCTATCTGCAGACCATTACAAAAGATCTAGAGATAGCTCAACTGATCCAAATCAGTGCCAGACCGAAGCATCTCCAAGACGCTGGCGGCATTACCACGCTGAATAACTAGATGTTTTTTATTTGGAATTAAATTTAAATTAAATAAAAAAATATGTAAGTATGTAATATGAAAATGCCTCTAATAATGTTCATTTCACCGAGAAACTATCTTCATAAATAATTCAGTTTCAATTCCAAAACTATTCAAATTGGCCATCTCTTGTGCAAATAGTCAAAATCTTTTCGAACAGCCTGAGGCGAGGCCCAAAATACTCAAATATCATTTCTCCATACAGACGGTATCATCCCTAAAGTATACAAGGTGTATAAAGACTACCCTCTAAATACCTAATGGCCTTACTTATAGAAATATGTCAAAAGATAAACAGTGCTTAAACTATTGCCATCTCTTACCACTGGGTAATGACAAACAGTGACAGGGCTAACTTTAAGCAATGATTAAATTTAAATGGCGTTAATAAGTAGGGCTGTCACTCTATAAATCACTATAAATCACCATTACCATCATCTTCCTGTCCTTATCCCACGCTAAAAAAGGTCGGCAATCCAGGTTTTCTTCTTCCACTCGTCTCTATCATTCGTCACGTCAGCGCTCACTCCCCTTTCTTGCTCATGTCACCATAAAAAAATGCTAAATAAAAATAACTTGTTGCAGTTTATTTATTTACTAACTTTTTTAGATTTCATGACTTTTCAACTGTACCTACCTATATTTTTATGCTAAAGCATCCAAAAGCCTTTATTAACAACTATAACTAACTATGACCGACATATTATAAGCCTTTATAAAGAATGAAAATGCTCAGACAAACTTACGACCTCTGAATGCAAGCCATTTCTGTTAATTTCAGTAAACAAAGAAATCTTTTGAAATTCCTTTTATTTTGGAGATACAAGTCCATTTTTACTATCAAAACTTCTATTTTAGGTTGAAATTGAACATTTCAAATGTTTATTTAGTTTTGTGCTTCCTCTACGATCTTGAAAAAAAACTACGACACCACACACATTCTAGACACATTCTAGAGTTACTGACTGTTCTATTACTCTCCATAAGGATATATTCAAAGGAAGCTATCAATTTTACATGTCCAACCCAATTTACATCTAAAAAAATCCTTCGTCACTTGCGTCAACCCCCAGTCCGCCTTTTCGCCGTTTGAAAGAAGAATCGACAAAGTGGCTATTAACCTCATTATGGAACCGTTGACATGTGGGTTTTATTTCCCCTACTTCCTCCAACTCCCCTACTTCCCCAGTGCTTTGAGCTATTAGACTTGTAAAAGGCTCGTTGGCTAACTGGTCCGAGTTTGTGCATAGTATTTATTTTGTTAACTGGAAGTCGGTGGATGGAAAGAGCTCAGAATCGTTCTTCCTGGAAATGGGTAAGGGAGGCCTATGTCCAGCAGTGTATTTCTTCAGGTTGATGATGATGTTTATGATTTATTTTGTTAATTGCAATATTCTTTGAGTCCTTTGAGTAGCAATGCTGTGTTTCGGTTTGAAGGGTGTGGGTGCCGGTGAAATTACTGGCACGTGAGGCTGAACATCTGTATGCCTCAAGTTGATGGACGCAGGGCACTGCATCGTAGGGCACGTTCCTGACGTGCGTGACCTACGAGGTAATGCTTTGTTATAGGCGATGGTTACCACTTAACATCAGGTGGGCCATATGCTTGTTCCATCAGCAAGTTGTATGAAAAAAATAATAATATGAAATTAGAATGCCTTTCAGCACTGGTTACTGGTTGCCGTTTACCATTTCTATTTGTTGACATCAAAGTAACAGAAAATGTTTAAAGCAAGCTGCTAAAAAGTATCTGAATTCAATATGAATGAGCAAGGAATATAATACTCTCTACGAGAGTGAATGAGAGCCGAGTTTACCCACAGTGAACTGTGAGGGTAGTCAGCGTAAAGTGTACACACATCTTGTCTATCCGCCGACTTGCAGTTAATTCGAGTGCAATATACAGAGATCTCGGCTAATCCCATTACTCACGGCTCACATTACTCTGAATGAAGAGCTATATAGCACTATATCTGGTGTGCACTAGGGCTGGAACAAACTGTCTCGAGATATTCGAATTATCTATTATTTTTTTTTGAAAGAAACAAAGCTATTTTTTTGCCGCTTGAAAATTTAGTAAAGAAGGCCTTTGCATCTATTGTATATCTCTACTAGCGGTCGCCCACGGCTTCGCTCGCCCCACAGCCGTTATGTCCCGTTGGTTTTTCTTTTAAAAGCTTTTCCTCTTTTTCTTCGCTTAGGGAAATAATTTTCCAATTTCCTTTCTTAGTGAGCCCCTATGCTATAAAACGAACATACCCTCCAAGTTTCATGCTTCTAAGACTTACGGTTTAGGCTGTGCGTTGATTGTCAGTCAGTCAGTCAGTAACGTAAGAGTTTTATATATTTAGATATATATAAAAATGTTATGTTGGTTTGTGTACGCTTCAAAAACTCAAAAAAGTTCTGCACCGATCGAGCTGAAATTGGACTTAGCATGATAATAATTATGTAATCCGCATCAAGGATTGTTTTTATCTATGTTTTACGTCAGTCACATAATCATGTGCCACAGAAAAGCGTTTTTTATTAATATTTCTGTTATCCTTCAGTTTTCTCCAACTTTATATAAGTGGCCGGTAATAAGGACCACTGTTAAAGCCTATAACAGCTATTTTAGTGTACATTAATACTTAATTCGCCCATAGTTGTGTAAATTAAGTTTGTATGGAAATCGTACCCCCTATGCACTCTACTATTATTACTCTACACCAGAACTTTACTAAAAAACACTGTAAAATCTACTTAATATCAAAGTATCGAAAACATATACTTATAATATATTGTGTTGTGGTCATAGTGCATTGCTTCCAACCCCAAATTTTCGTCGAACTATAACTTTTGATTTTTCCATGCAGTTTAACAAATCATCTTATTTTTACGCGCATCGTATTTCTGTTTCGCTATACCTTTCGAACGGTTACTGCATCGTATTTTTATACCGTTATTCGAGTTATAGATCTCGGAAACAGTATTTCAGTGGGTTTCATCCCTAAACAATCCGTTGGTTGACATGTTGATGGTTAACCTCGGCTCGTGCTCAGTATTATGGCGAGGATTTTTTTTTTGTTGCCGATAAATTAGCTTTTCATGACAAACGCGTATAAATAAGGATTTGGATTATTCTTGGCAGAGGTTGTTTTCGGAGCTATGGTACTTAAAGATAATGTTTTTGTTATTGATAATAATTTTTGACAAAGAGATTTCTCTTTGCAGTTTTTTGACGTGACAACGTCTTATAATTCGATAGAGCCGGCTGCACGCACGAAAAAACATAACTCATGTGGCGTTACCTCGCTCAGAGGCGTTTCATTTAAGGCTTGAAATGCAAGCGAGAGCGCGGAACGAGCGACAAAGAGGCACGCACGGCCTCCGCGTTCGGTAGCGTTCGACATCTGTGTATTTTCTTATGACGTTGTCACGTAAAAAAAAAAAAAAAATATTTGGATCATTTTACAAAGAGTACGTCAGTAAACCGACTTTACAGACAACCGATTTTTTGCGATTAATGTTACAGCGTACACGCGGCTAAACACTATATGTATTATGTACAAAAGCTTTCAAATTAATAATTCTTCTTGACTCAGGCTAGAACTATGAAAGATTTATAAAAAGTTGTACTGCTCCAAAAATACTCCAGCAAACTTAAAAAAGCTACGATTTAGTTTTTGAAGTTTATTCTAAAGTAAAAAGTTATTTCTAATGATGTTCAAACTTTTGAAGAACAAACTACCACCATTGTTTTAAACTTCCTCAAACTGACAAATTCCGGTAAAACCCGGTATATAATTATGCAGGTCAGGGCCCGTAGTTTGAAGATATGAGGTCAAAGGTCAACCACAGCCTATTAAAAATACAATAACGCACTGGTCCCCAAACGATGTTCAATAAAGGATCACAGATGCTATCCAAATAATATTTTCTGCTGGCAGTCGCCGGCTGTTGTCTCATCAGATATTTGACTTGACTTGCGACAGTCCATTACTATTCGTTTACGAACCTGTTTTATTAGCTCGTTAGGTGAAAGGCGAGTGGGGGCAAGGCGAGTGGGGGCAAGGCGAGTGGGGGTAAGGTGAGTGGGGGTAAGATGAGTGAGGGTAAGGTGAGTGGGGGTAAGGTTCTGCGCCGTAGGTCGTGGGTTCGATCCCCACTGAGAACAAATATTTGTGTGGTGAACACAGATGTTTGTTCTCTGTCTGGTTGTTGTATTGTATTCTAAGTATGGTATTTACTAAAAAAAATGTATGCAAGTATTATATCAGCTATTGGTTCCCATAGTACAAACTCTGCTTAGTTTGGGGCTATAATACACTGGCCAGCCAGAGCTTGTGGTAGCCCTTACTGGTTCTAAAGCTAGAATGTATTCCCACGGCTTCCTTATATTCTCGGAACCTTTAAATAAGTTTTCATTCTATATTCTAACAATTTTATAGGCAAATGGAATGAACGGTTCATTAATTTTGCCTCGTGTTCGAACGAAAAAGAAAAAGAGTTCTAATGTTTTTGTGAGAAATAGTCAATATACAGGCTCAAATAAGCCTTGAAGCATGAAATCCGGAGGTGTGTTTCTTTTGTAGTGTAGGGTGTATTAGAAAAAGAACTCTCGATTTCTCTTTCAAGGTGTTGTGGAAAGATTGTTAGAAATAAGGTTAAATAAAAATGAATCGATGTTGTTGTCAATCCACACGAAACTATCTAGCCCTTAACTAAGCACAGCTTGTACGATGGGAACCAGATAACTGACTGATAATACTTGTAACTTAGGTCTATGCTTTTTTTTGTATATACCTAGAATACACACTCAAATATTAGTGCTTGATGGGGATCGAACCTATGGCCACGCAGAAGACAGGTCTACTAACCACTGAGCCGTGACGGGGGAATACCCGTTCAAAGTTACTAGCTCAAGTTTTTTATTACATACCAATTTACCAAAGAGAAAAGTAACTGTCTGTTTGGTCCGTTTCATGTTTTTTTTAAACAAATAGCTGATGGCACAAGCATATGGCCCACCTGATGTTAACTGGTAACCATCGCCTATAACAAAGCATTGCCTCGTAGGTCACGCATGTTAGGAACATGCCCTTTGAGGCACTATGATGAAAATATTGTACCGATTTAATTTGGCATAGCTTGCAAGTTGCACGCTGGAGACAGGCATAAATTTATTTTTGCTGATCGCGATGTTTGAGCTTATGTTAGAATTAGTAAGTGACAATGGGCAGGTCATATAGCTCGAAGAGCTGACAACCGTTGAGAAAAAAAGGTTCTCGAATAGCGACCACGAACCGGAAGACGAAAAGTAGGGCGCCCACCCACCAGATGGACTGACGACATTGTTAAGATCGCAGGAAGTCGGTGGATGGAAAGGGCTCAGAATCGTTCTTCCTAAAAATGTGTAGGGGAGGCCTATGTCCAGCAGTGGACTTCTTCAGGTTGATGATGATGATGATGATATTTTTACTTGTGGTCAAACCTTTTACCAACATTTACCATAACCACACTTTATTTTTAGCTAGAAGACTATTTAATTTTAGCTGTTTAATTTCTGTAATGTGCTTTAGTCTAGAGTTGACTGAAATTAATAATAATCTAATGCTCTTGTGGTGTAGTAGCCTTCAGCTAGCAAAAGAAAAACGAGAACCTTATTCTTAGTTTGTTGTGCAAAAAAACAAACTTAAAAGCATCAAAAACTAAAAAAGTACTTTTTATATAAATACTGAAACTATAAACTGAAATTCAAGATAGAATAAATTCATAAAATTCGCGCGAAGTATTAATATTTATCTTCAACTTTTCCTGTAAAATCTTTCAAGATCTTAAGTACTGACGTATCTCGGAAATCTCAGACACTCGTTATTTATCCACACCAACAGCTACTCAATCTTTCAGCTTCAGTATTCTGAACCTCCCTTGTCGTTCCCGTGAGCAGGCTACATCACTTGACGCTAGTGGTGAAACTAGCTGTGCCGCTCGAGAAGTGTTACGAACGCAGTTTTTTATTTCTTTTGATAAATTTAAAATCAATATTGCAAAATGAAGGCTTGCATCTACTAAGTACCTACTTGTATTAGAAAACAACACCCTTTTCTAATAATTATAGGCTAGTTTCTGAAAGTACCTTAATAATCCATAATTAAAAAACATTCACACAATATTAAATGAACATAAGAACAATAATAAGTAAGTTCAGTTAGTTTGCAAGAAAACTTTTTTTTTATACAACTAAGTTGACAAACAAGTATACGGCCCACCTGATGGGAAGCAGTTACCGTAGCCTATGGACGCTTGCAATACCAGAGGCATCACAAGCGCGTTGCCGACCCTTTACAATTTTGAAAACGCTCTTTTTTAAGAACCCCATGCTATAGTCCTTATGGAAAACTTCAAGGGATCATAAAAAAAGTTTTTCACGTGAAGGCTTACAGGGAGATAGTAAAAGGACCATGTCTCAGTAATACTATCGCTGAAGACAGCATAAGGCGTGGCCGCACTGCCAGCGATGTTTATGACCGCCCAGATTAATTTGTCGGTTCGCTCGTCCGGAGATAAATTGCGGTTTTGTTTGAGCCTGTTTTGTTTTGAGTCCGGAAATTTAATTAGAGATATTGTGGTTGAGTGTGAATTTTGGGATTAGTCGGTGTCAATAGCATTAGGGATTTTTTAGGGCTTGGTGCGGATTTAGTGCTGATGAACTCGGTAACTTGACAAAATACGCAATAAGTAGTCTAAATATTACATGCTTTATTTATTTTCGGAGAACAAAATCAATTTACTTACCACTACAACCCTGTCCCAGGCACTATAGCGTCCTGCAAGTAGGGGCATGAGTAGTCACTAATTGCCCCTGACGTTATATAAATCATCTACAATAGATGCAAAGGCCTGTTTACTTTACCACTACAATCTGGGTCTCTTCAAGGCAAGAGTGAATAGGTGTCTTCTAGACCATCCTACTTCATCGTCGGCTACATCGTCGCTTACCATCAGGTGAGATTATAACCGAAGGATGGTCTATTTAATGTAAAAAAAACTTACGAGTAGGTAATGTAAATACAAACGTTCTGGTAAATTTTTTATAAATATATTTCTCAGACCACATGAAATTGAGTTCAAGCATAAACTTACGTAACGGGCAGCACAGATGCATTTTACTGCTAAAAAAATAGATGTGGAATGAGAAAGTCAAATCCACGTCGAACCTAATTTACGATATTTAAGACTATTCATGTGATTTCTGATTGAAAAGTTATATCATTTAGGTTCATTCGTTTGGTCAAGTTGCACGTTAAAACTAGCATTTATTTCAGGGCAGATTTTTCCAACTATGGAATAATTATATTTATTCCATAGTCCATATTCCATTTTGTCGAAAAAAAAATGTCAGTCAATGTTATTGACAAGCCTAAAAAGAGACGGATATATTTTTATCTAACAGATTTTATCTGTAGATTGTAAAATTAGCCCTAAGTCGTTTTTTTTAATCTATATGTAAAGTTGTTTATGTTGTGTGTAAGTTGTTATCCAAATATAAATAAAGTTATCATATATTATTTATGTTTGAACATATTGGAGCAAGCGTATAAAAACATCTACACACTTATTGATGCCTAGCAAAGCAAAGTAATAAACCTATTCATGGTTTTCCTCAATAAGTATGCTTATTTATAAATATCTTCTTACTGTACTGGTATCCGCAAAAACGCTTTGCTAGCAAAAGTGCTCACTTTTACCACTTTTTCATATCGTAGCCACTCACACAACAATCTGACTGGCCTCTCAGCTCAGTCGGTAGTAGCTCTGCCTTCTGAGCCGTAGGTCTTGGGTTCGATCCCCACCGAGAACAAATATTTGTGTGGTGAACACAGATGTCTGTTCTCTGTCTGGGTGTTATATTGTATTCTAAGTATGTATTTGCAAAAAAAATAGGTATTATATCAGCTATCTGGTTCCCATAGTACAAGCTCTGCTTAGCTTGGGGCTAGATAGTGTTGTGTGGATTGTCTATAACATTTATTTATTTATTTAATCTAGTCCTAGTCTAATTAAGCAAAGCTGGTACTTTATTATAAATAAACTTGCGTGCCAAAGTCCTAAACAAAAGCGCCTGACGCCACCTAACGGCCGTCTGGGGAAACTAGCCCAAGTATACCAGTTGCCCTGAGTAGGTGCCGCTATATTGCAGCTATAACTTGCCCAGTCTGCTGCATGCACGCCACTTTACGGCCGATGTTGTGCTAACACTGCCGAGAATTACTTACTATCTCACGAGCTTGGAATTACAATGTTTGTTATCACGTCTTGTTCTTTTTACCCGACTTCATATCTTGTCACTAGTTATGTCGAACTAGTCTTCAAAAAGGGCGTTTTAAAAGTTTTAAAGGGTCGGCAACGCGCTTGTGATGCCTCTGGTATTGCAGGCGTCCATAGACTACGGCTACTGCTTCCCATCAGGTGAGCTGTATGCTTGTTTGTCAACTTATTTGTATTAAAAAAAAGTGTAGTGAAAATATTTTAAGTGGGCCTCAGACAGACTCTTTTCGTCAGGGCAAAAGCTTTCCTTCCTTCTCTCCAGTCGTCTCTATTTTGTGCCACTGTGGACCATTCTTTATAGTAGGCGTCCATTTTCATCCCTCCATCTTTGCCGTGGTCTAGCGCAATGTCGTTTTCCGCGTTCAATCTGTTGTGGATTTACTTCATAGCGCATCTGGCAGGATTTGGCAGACGTGGCCTGTCAAATCCTAATTCAATTTTCCTGCATGCGAAAACTTATGATATAAAAAAAAATACCTTGGTTTGCAGGCACCGTAGATATTTCAGATCTTTTAGTACAATAATAAATAAAATGGAATGGAGGTATGTTGCTCCAGCGAAAAATTTTGAACACAAGACGTAGTATGTAAAAAACGATGAGAGCCAAAATTGAACTTTTTGTCCTATGTTTTAGTGGCGTGATGTTTATACCTCTAAGATGTCCAGCAGTGGACTTATTCAGGCTAGCGATAGCGCCTACATTCATCTAATTTTCTATCAACTGTTTTGTTTTTTTTTTCACTTGAAAAACTTTGTTTTCCAAAACTTCATCCACTTTTAGTCTGATTTGGTCCTTTTGACGTCGACTGTACTGTACCTATTCGGAGTAATTGATTGAGCTCGATTGACCTAATGGACGTAATACATCTCAGATTTCTAAGAAACAACTTGGCATCTTCCATTAACAAGACCTCAATGTACAGGGCGTCCCACGAAAGTACCCTGACTGTTGTGGATGAAACATTTTACTGAAGAATACATTATTTGAATTTACAAAACAATTTAAACTGCATTCATAGATATTGAAATCCATAGTTTAACCGGGAATCAAACCCGTTACACAAGAAAAGTTTTCACCTGTGCTTTATCATAAAGTTTATTTTTTTGCTATGTGTTACATAGCAAAAAAATAAACTTTATTTTTTTTAAGTTAGTGACAGAAATTAAAGGAAGACCATGAATTATTAATATATTTTAATACAAAATTAATCTATTTTATTAAATGTATTTTTTTAAATATCTATGAATGCAGTTAAAACTGTGTTATAAATTCAAATAATGTCTTCTTGCAGTAAACTGTTCCATCTACAATTTTTTTTTTCATGACCAAGTTGTTTTTATTACATTAATTCATTATTAATTCAAGGTACTTTCTCTTAATGTGGCATATCCGTGGGACGCCCTGTAGAAAACGAAGATAACTCATACATTAGTGTCGTAATACACATTATAGCCAAGATATTTATTATGAAGACCTTATTCTTAGATTGAATGATTTCTCAATCTTCAAAGGTTCTGAATCTGCGAGGATAAAGGTAAATTCACACTAAAATTTTATTCGTTCGGGTTATTGACCAATTTTGGTAAAATTTCGGTAGGCAATTTTGATCAAACTTCCTGATGTGCTAGTGGTGTGGCAATTTACTGTTGCCATTGTTATGGTTATCGATTGTTCTACTTACGAAATATTACCTAGAACTACAGGTTAAAATTTCCGCGATTTTCATATTTTATGCCAATTTATCGCTGCACTAGCTATAATTGTGGTTGGGGATTTCAATTGGTTGCTATTCACTAAAAAGTGCCCTAATATAGCACGTCTTTATTTTTTGTAAATTATTTAAAAAAATATGAGTTATAATTTTTTTTCTCCCCCTAATCTCATAATAATACAATTATTGCATACAAATACAAATTCTTACTATTATTATTCTTATTGTACACCTCGCTAATGAAACAAGCATATGGTCCACCTGATGTTAAGTGGTAACCATCGCCTATTAAAAAGTATTGCCTCGTCACGCACGTTAGGATCCTGCGTCCATCAACTTGAGACATACAATCTGGTTATTGGTTCTATGACCTTTATGGCCTGCCCATTTTCCTTTAATCTTACTAGTTCTTTAAACTAAGAGTATTATAGTTTGTTTAGTAATAATGAATTTCCATTGTTTCAGGAATGCTTGTCTATGCTCAGATGAGATGCTGATAAAGGTACGTTACTATTACAAACCTTGACATCTATCGTCAGTACAGTAGGCCTCCCACAAGCTCTGTCTGGCTCTGTCTCTGGCTCTGGGTTTGAGTCTGTGTCAGTCCTGTCTGAATAAATCCTACGTCGAAACCACAGAATTTTAAATATGTATATAGTTCGAAACGTCTCACACATAATATGATATGGACGTTATTACCCCCTAAGACCTATAAAACACATGAAGCAATGAATATATGAATATGAATACACTGGTAAGCACTCACACAGACTCAAAACCAGAGCCAGAGACAGAGCTAGACAGATTTAGTGGTACGTCTACTGTACTGTAGAAACTTTTTATCGTTCCTCTCAAAGTAATTCTTTTCGTCGCAAAATAATTCTTTTACGTCTCGTCTGAATTTTTCCCTATATTTATTTATCGATGGTATATATTTTAACATTCAAGGAACTTTCTTACCTTCCCCCAAATGCACATCATACGATCAAAAGAAATCCACCAGCAAGTGGAACAAGACTTGCATATTTAAGTTATTTTCCGTTTAGACATGGCCGTCACGGAAATCCGGCCCGTTTACCGACTTCCGGTGAATTTGGCGCGGAAACTGACAGGCAGTAAATGTAATTATGATAAGCCTGATGATAAATATTATGTTGTTTTTGGGTTAGGGGAAGAAACAAATTAATAACACCGCGATCTCAACCTAAAAATGCACAGCGACGGCCCGTATGGAATGTCAGTAAAAATATATAATAAACTTCCAACCGAAATAAAAAATATAGGAAAAGATTCCTTATTTACAAAAACATTAAAATTGTTCCTAATTGACAAAGCCTACTATGACAATAACGAATATTTGACATAACTAATGACTAAATAAATAAAATAAAAATGTATAACTACGCACTAAACCTAACTTTGACTACTTTTAAGACCTTGACATTATCGTTTAATCTGTTTTACCAAGCTTATTAATTTAAAATTAAGTAACAAACTATCTACATTATAATGCCTGTAATTTTTCAATCTTTAATAATATAATACGTACCAACTATATACTGTTTATAAACCTCGGCCTACCTCCATGTTGCTTTACCCTATACACAGGGTCCATGTGATACTGGTTTACACCTAACAACTATGTATGTACCTAAACTAAACCATGTGCATGCAATAAATGTATTGAGTATTGAGTACTTCAACACACTTCAGGTCATATAGCTCGAAGAACAGACAACCGTTCGGGAATAAAGGTTCTCGATTGGTGACCACGAACCGGAAGACGAAAAGTAGGGCGCCCATCCTGGATGGGCGCCCTACTGGATGGGCCACTACTGGATGGGCCATCCACCAGATGGATTGACGACATTGTTAAGATCGTGGGAAGTCGGTGGATGGAACGGGCTCAGAATCGTTTTTCCTGGAAATGTGTAGGGGAGGCTTATGTCCAGCAGTGGACTTCTTCAGGCTGATGATGTTTATGAGAAAATATATCTCTATTTAATATGATAATATATCTATGTATGTATGTAAAAGAAAGTAGTGTTAGTTACACTATTTATAACTCAAGAACAGCCTAAACTGAAACTCAAACCAAACCTAAACCGAACCGAAGCTAAACCGAAGAAACTTAGACTTAGTTTTTTCTCCTGGGTCTGAATTTGAGTGCTCTTTATCATGAAGAACTCATCATAAAAAGCACTCAAATTCTAAATTTCGTTATTCGGTTGTATCACTTCAAGTTGGATTAGTGTACTGTTCAATGACCTTACTTATAAAAATATGTCAAAAGATAAGCTGTGCTTAAACTATTGCCATCTCTTACCACTGGGTAATGACAAAAAGTGACAGGGCTAACTTTAAGCTATGACTAAATTTAAATTGCGTTTATAAGTATGGCTGCAAGAGCTTAGGTGCCAGTTCCACGTGACCAAGCATGAAGCACTAGGCAAGTCATGCTACGATTTTCTGCCAATCTGACATTTTCTGTCAAATCACTCATTTTCTGTAAAGTTTGTTATTTTTATTGTTCTTCTTCTTAATGAATGGCATCTGTCCTTTTCGGATCAATTTTGCCAGTGTCGAGTAGTTTAATGAGTTTAGTGCTGATAAATTACATAGATAAAATACTTTTTCGTCAAGTCGTTAGTCGTCAGTCAAAAGTCGGCCCTACCCTGATTGGCTCTGGAAAAAAGATGGCCGTTTTTTCCAAAACCATCTGAAACATTTTCGATTAAATCAGAATATCCCATAATACACTTAAATTCCAACTGCTAATAGTTTGAGCTAAGACCTCAAGTAATGTTGTTTAAAATACCACCGAAATTACACAACAGAACTTAAAATAACACCAGAAAAACAATTAAAATCAAAAAGCTATGTGACTTCCCGAAATGACAGAAAACGAATTCTATAAATTTCCTTTTTTTTTATTACATTCTGTATACCTAGTATGAGTGACAAACTCATACAAATAGTTGTCATAGAAATTTAAAGATAAATAGAAACGTTTTGAAAACGGTCATACGCAAACTGACATTCTATTCGGTCATGTATTGCCTGTACGGGCCATTGTTGTTTTAAGCAAATAGTCCTAGGATGCACAATCAGTACACGAATAGGAAAATTGTTGAAACTATCCGATACGATAATTCTTTGATCATTCGATAACGGATCAATTTATTGAGCCAAACAAAAACTTCACCAAATATACACAAATCCTTGTGTACTAAATTTAGTGAAGTTTTTGTTTGATTCCACGTATCAGACTATACACTGTTAGCTCTTATATCCTTGCAGTAAGCGTCATTTTTCTTTGTTTTTAGATAACTTGATCTGTATCCTACTGAACTATCATTGGCTGTCAATGTATTGTAAAGAGATTGAGGCTACAAACACCTACGTCTTTTTCTAAATCTTTTTAAAAACTCTTTAAGGTAAAAACTTTCTATCAACTTAGCACCCACTGCAGGGTATAGACCTCCTCCCAAATACGTCACTTTCTACGGTCCTGTGCCAGTGTCCGCCATTGCTGGCCAACTACTCCGGCAGTATAATCCAACCAAGCAATAGGCGGGTGGTCTGCCTCGTGGTCGCTGTGCGTCTCTTGGCCACCATTCTGAAATCGCCGTTTTCCGACTTCCATTTTTCCTTCTGGCCACGTGTCCAGCCCAGCTCTACTTCGGACTTTCCGCCTCCGCCTTAGACCCTTAGTATGAAAAAAAAACAAAATTTAAATAAGAATTGTAATGTTTTCAAGACAAGAGTGAATAGGTATCTTCTAGGAAAGCGTGCTACATCGTCGACCGCATCATCACTTAACAGCAGGTGAGATAGCGGTCAAACGCAAACCTATAAATTTAAAAAAAATAAAAAAAATTATCTCTGCAATACATCATGATCTGATTTCAAGACACACCACTTTTTCTAAATGTCACGTTACACCCAAATCAACAAAATTTAGGATCGGATAAACACAAAATTTAATCAAATAAGATAATTATGCTGAATCTGTTATTTGTGCGAGGATTTTTATATAATAAAAACTAGATACCCTGATGTCGGATCATCAAAATGATCGAAGCAATTGGCCAGGAGTACTTGACATGTGTTCATTATTCAGCTGGTCTCAGGATGTGTTCACTTGTTCAGTGTGTGTATTGTTCAGTCCAAGACGATGTCGATTTACAAGTATGCTAATGGTGACCGACAGAACATGGCACAATCGATAGCCCTGCCCAATTTATAGAAGTAGAATCTATGTACCTGTATTTCTTTGTTTTAATTTTTGTCTCAAAGCTAAAAAAAAGTCTTAAGGAAACATTGATAGACATTTATACAGGGTTATTCATTATTAACTGCAAATACTCAGGAATTAGGTTCAACAAATAAAATAAAAAATATTTATGAAATTATTTTTTTTAAATTTGATCAAAAATTTTTTCAAGTTTTTGTATCAAAATTTTATTTTTATTAATTTTTTTACGGCTATTGCCTGATGATTGCCATGGAGAACAGGACGATGACCCACCCAGGCGGTGACTGAACGCAGAGTGTCACTCACGGCGCGCGGGCGCGGATCAAAGGTCAAAATAGGTCAGGCGCCAATGATTCCTTTATCGATTTTCTCGGGATTTTCATAACAAAACTTTAAAAAAATCATTTCATAAATATTTTTTATTTTATTTGTTGAACCTAATTCCTGAGTATTTGCAGCTAATAATGAATAACCCTGTATAACTATGCCCTAAAACTAAAATTTCATCGTACATTGGCGAACTTAATG
Organism: Thera obeliscata; assembly: GCA_947578465.1. Taxonomy (NCBI): domain Eukaryota; kingdom Metazoa; phylum Arthropoda; class Insecta; order Lepidoptera; family Geometridae; genus Thera; species Thera obeliscata. The sequence goes on along the minus strand of OX387918.1, from coordinate 11,154,232 downwards.
CTGGATAGCATTCTCCTCCTGTTAAATCTTTGTGTAATTTCGCCTATCTGAAGCTACATTACTTTATTTGATAAAACCATAAAAATGACTTTTTCACTCTTCCTGATGTGTGGAGTGACATGAATGGCTAGGACACGGAATGAGTTTATCATGGGAAGTTTGAAAGTAGCGCCCTGACAGAAAAATTGAGGAGCAATAGGCTGGCGTGGTACGGGCATGTCATGAGGAGGGATGAAAGTCATGTGACTAGGAGAGTAATGGGTATGGATGTGGATAGATATGTGAGCAGAGGTAGACCAAGAAAAACATGGATGAACTGTGTGAAAGTGAATACAGAAATGACGGCTGACAGAAGGGAATGGAAGAGGAATACATTTTGTGCCCTTTGTCTTGCCCTGGGCTGGGTAGGAATAAGAAGAAGAAGGATCAGTCAAAACTAGTGCTTAGAAACATCCCACGTCGCTTCAAATTCCTGATACTGCTTCATAAACAAATACACTGAAGTTCTGGCTCCGAAGCAATTAGCGCACCGCATCGCTTCCGGCGTGAAAGTTGAGTACAGCTCAAACACGGGCACCTGCCAGCACCGTGCAGCCAGCTCTTGGGCACACGGGACCGTCAGACTACGGCCGTCATGTCAGGAAAAAGTGGAATAGATACAACTGGGACTCAATTCTAGACCAGTGACTTATTTGTCACGGTAGATGTAGGTATATCACAAGAACTGTCAAATTCACTAAAGAAAACTGACAGTTCTTGTGATATATATCTACCGTTACAAAAAAGTCACTGGTCTAGAATTGAGCCCCTGTAACCAAGCCATAGTTACAGTTTAGAGAGCACCGGTGGTCTAGTGGTAGCGGCCCCGCCTTCCGATCCGAAGGTCGTGGGTTCAAATCCAGTCGTCCAATGAGTTTTTCCGTCAAAAAAATTATGTGCACTATGCCAGTACTCTCAAACGGTAAAGGAAAATATCGTGAGGAAACCGACGTGTCGTAGAACCTAAAAAAGTTCGAGCAACACGTGTCAAAGGTCACGCAAAAAGGGCCCGCCAGCGGCCTACTTGCGGAAAAACCAGCCCAAACAACAAATGCGGATGATAATAAGTGCCAATTGCCAACCAAGCCGTAGTTTGTAGCCTGTTCTTCTAGGCATACAGGCCTACTATGAGCCCTGTCTGGCTCTGTCTCTGGCTCTGGTTTTGAGTCTGTGTGAGTGCTCACCAGTACATCATTATACAGTGTGTGTAACGTTTTGACGTAGGATTTATTTAGTCACTCACACTGACTCAAAACCAGAGCCAGAGACAGAGCCAGACAGAACTCATGGTAGGCCTACTGGTTGCGTGGAACTGGCACCTAGACTCACCTAGTTTTAAGACGTTTCAAATTGATCCTCGTGATACCAGTGAATTAATACATTTACGGATTTTATGCTCTCTTACGGAGAATGGTTTATTTTATACAACTAGCTGATGCAACAAGCATACAGCCTACTTGATGTGAAGTGGTAACCATCGCCTTTACGAAAGCATTGCCTCGTAGGTCATACACGTCAGGAACGTGCCCTCCGATGCTCTGTTCTGCATCCATCAACTTGAGGCATACAGATGTTCAGCCTCACGTGTCAGTAATTTCACCTGCACTCACACCGTTCAAACCGAAACACAGCAATGCTGCTTCACGGCAGAAATAGGCATAGTGGTTGTTCTTCCCCACAAAAGAGCACTGGTGGTCTAGTGGTAGCGGCCCCACCTTCCGATCCGAAGGTCGTGGGTTCAAATCCAGTCGTGTACCAATGAGTTTTTCCGTCGAAAAATTTATGTGCTGTACTCTCAAACGGTGAAGGAAAACATCGTGAGGAAACCGACGTGTCGTAGAACCTAAAAAAGTTAACCAGCATTTTTGCGTCACCCTTAACACGTGTCAAGGGTGACGCAAAAATGCTGAAAAACCAGTTCGCACATCAAGTGTGGATGATGCAAAATTGCCGAAAGAACCACACACAAAGTGCGCTTCTACTACTAAAAGTTTATTAGTGATATTATAGGCCTTACGTGCCCATTAAGAATACTGGCATCCCTCTCTTCAAAGCAGGACACAGCAATGCCTATTGGCAGAAGTAAATACGGCGGAGTACATCCCCAAACAAACTCTTTCACAAAAATCTCCAAGCCAAACTGGTACTTAAACATCGTTTTACAAAAGTAATAGAACTAACTTTGAATTAAAACGCTTTGAAAGTGTAGTATAAACTTTTAAAACAAAGTGGTAGTAGGTAATGTTAACGCAATTCAACTTCTGATGCTTGTCTTTCGATTTTTTTGAAGTTTTATGCAAAGCGGAAAAAACCCTTAGTAACCGAGTTTCGTAACCAGTTACGTAAAAGAATTTATTTTTCGTAACCCGGTTACGAACTAACACGATAATAAATAAATAGTGTATAAATAGTGTAACTAACACGACTTTCTTTTATAAATATAGATTCATTGTCCTACTGTAAGGCAAATGCAAAATAAACAAGTTTAGCCTTGTGCACATCTAGGTCGCATGCGATAGCGATCAGTGTATCGCTGTCAAAGTTCGCGGCAGTGTGAGTGGATGTATTTCTAAACCCTATACCGTAACTGATCGCCACCGCAGATCGCCTAGATTATTCGCACGGTTTTAAACAACTGATTCAAGCAGTCCAAACATTGCTATTGCTCAATATTTCAACAAAAACCTTGATTAAACCAATTTCACCGAAATCACTCATTTTCATTAATATAATTACGTCATCCCTCATCAAATTACACCAGTGATTAAAAATAGGTCAAGCTTCCAATTTGTATCAAGATTTAGGTGGACTCTAGACAATGATACTAATATTCGACTGGCCTCTCAGCTCAGTTGGTATCGAACCCACGACCTACGGCGCAGAAGGCAGAGCTACCTGTCTTCTGCGCCGTAGGTCGTGGGTTCGATACCATCCGAAAATAAATATTTATGTGGTGAACGTCAATATTTATTCTCAGTCTGGGTGTTATAATAATGTATTGTATTACAAAAAAAATGTGTTTAAGTTGTACTATGTGAACCAGCTGTCTAGTTCCCATAGTACAAGCTCAATTAATTTAGGTCTAGGTAGGTTGTGTGGACTGTCCACAATATTTTTTTTATTCAGGCCAACGATTATAAAAATGAAAATTCATGCGTCCACTTTATTTTATGATGTGAGGAAAGCTTAACTTCTGTTAATTGATTAAAATTGATGTCGTGCAACGACCGACGATCCATCAAAATTTGTACCGAAGTTTGGGTGAAAAATGCTTTTAATCCGATAATAATTGGTCGGGGTCAACGTATTGAATTGAACTCTGTTGGAGTTTATCCTTTGGGAGTTATATTGATGAATACAATCGGTAGGAAGGCTATTTGAGAGAATAAGCTACGCTTAGTTCAGACAATATTTTAACATCTGTACCCGAAGTCGGAGTTTTGCTACCACATTTCGTCTACCAAACGTGTTGTTTTCGTGTGAGCACGTGTCTCTCTCTTTTGCATGGAAAATTGACGAGACAAAAACCCGATTCGATCGTTTCTAACGTATTTTTGCTGTCTCATCTTTTCTCCATCATATTATGATTGTTCCATCAGCTAGTTGTATCAAAAAAAATATAAGATAAGTAAAAAAACATTTACGAAAAGGGCCTCTTTGAAGCACACTTAAAGTTTTTTAACCACACTTGGTTCGAAAGAACCAGTGACACAATAAGAAAAAGTTTGTATTCGACGTCTGTTAAGGTTTTTACTTTTTTTGATATATTATTGAGGAGAGATGAAAGTCATTATAAGAGAGTGATGAGTATGGATGTGGATGGATATCTGAGGAAAGGTAAACCAAACAAAACATGGATGAACTGTGTGAAAAATGACATGGATATGAGAGGAGTGAATACAGAGATGACGGCTGACAGAGGGGAGCCCTTGGGATAAGGGTAGAAAGAAGAAGGCAATACTTTATTGATAGTGGATCAAAACTTATTAAAATAATTGCTTACTATACCCACCCGTAAAATTGTATCAAGTTGAAACTCATTAATACGGCGCAAACAGTGTCTGTAAATTTCAGTAGAGTAAGCACAAGTATTTATAATTTATTTATTTACACAAAAAAACTTACAATTAAACAAATATTTACAAAATACACAAAAAAAGTTGAGCTATCGGCTATTTATTTTATTTATTTAATTATTTAATAAGCTATTTATTTATTTAATTATTTATTGCACAAAAAAGAGTTTGTACATTAAGGTAGCTTAATGACATTTTCTACCAGCTAATCTTGACAGGTGAAAAACCAGAAACCGTCATGTCTGAGAACCTAAAAAGTGCAAACACCATAGCGTCAAGTACTCTTTAAAGCACATTCAAGTCCTATCACCACACTAGCACTGGTTTGAATGAATTGACAAGGACCAGTGCTAAAACAGTTTTGCAGTTGCCACCAAAAAGTTAGTAGATTTGTTAGCGTTGGAAGTTTATAGAATCTATCTAGTGCTCTATTGTTTAACGTTTTGTGAGTTTAGACTTTGGATCCTGGAGCGGAAGCTTAAAGTTATTTGGGAATTATTTATTATGAATTGGACTGGATCATCAACATTAGCCAGCCATTGCTGAAGATAGATGTTCCTTGAATTTTATATTATAAGTATAATGTCTCTTTGCAAAGATATTTATTTTCGTATCATCATCATCATTCACAGCCCGACTTCTCCCACTGCTGGGCCTCTCTCTTCTATGGCCTCTATCTATATGTGCCACTGTTGTCGGTCTTGTGCTAATCTCATCCAGGTCTTGCCTGCGATGTTCTCCACATCGTCTGCCCATCTCTCCGCAGGACGATCGACGCTTCTATACCCAGTTCTTGGACGCCATTCAGTTAGCGCCTTACTCTACCTGTCATCACCGTGCCTTGCCAGGTGCCCAGCTTTATTTTAGCTCCGTTGTGTGATTCCCAACATCTTTGACTTTTGTTAGACTACGAATCTCCATGTGTATTTTTGTGTATTCCACTTTTATTGACAACAGTAGGTTTCGAGTTCAAACGTAACGAATTCACAAGTCGATAAGTATTAAATAAATAAATAAAATAAAAAAGCCTTTATTATTCTTTAGTTATTTTAACTAACTTATATCTATATTTATTTATAAAAAAACTAACTAAGGACCCCTCGACGGGTATAGGCCTCCTCCAGAAGTCTCCATTATTTCTTCTATTTATTATAAGGTATTTTCCTCTTACTTGTTGGTATAATGTTTTTTTTTTTTTTTTTTTTTTGTGGTACTTAGTATTTATTTATTTTTGATGAAGCCAGCTACGTATCTTCCCGGTGTTTTCCCGATATGACAGAATATGTAGCCTTCGTCTTCCATGATGGAATTTCCTTCGGATGTCTGTGAATCCTATTTATTATTTATATATTTTCCTTTTTTTTTTCTTTTTTGTGTTGGATCATTCTTTCTTTTGGTGAAAGGGATTTTGCGTTGTTCGTACACATCTGTAGTTCTTTATATTGATTTATTTTACTTAGTATCTTACTTCTTGGAGGGTTTTGGTCCTTGACCTCCGCGGTGACCAGCCGTGTTGGAGGTGAGAGAGGAGTTTCGTTTATTGATTGCTATTATTTTTGTCTGGGCTCTGCCGATGCCGTGTCTCTTTCCTTTTCTTTGTTTGCACTGTAGCCACTAAATCCCGCTTGACTATTTTGGTAAGCAGGTGCCTGGTTGTTCTGGCGAGTGGGTGTCCAGTATGACGAGATTTTATTTTTCTTTGGAGCTTGTATGTTTCCATTTTTTCCATTAGATTGTGTATTGTGATTTGTTGCTGGGGGTGATTCGGACAAAATTCTCTTTTGTTTGCGTGTATTTTTGATGACTTGCGTAGCAGCGTCAGGGGGTAGTATTATCAATTTATCGTATTTTAACAACACTTTGTTACCATTTTCTTTTTCGATTTTTACTTGCTCGTACAGTGCTTTCCTTTTTTCTAATATTTTTGGAGGGTAATCTTCTGTGATTGAAAACTCGGTATCTAATAAGGTTTTCCATTTATTTCGCACTTCAATTTTCCTCCCTAGTGTAGTAAAGGTTACTATGACGGGTCTCGTCTTGTCACCTTTCCGACCGATCCTCCGTGCCGCTTCGATTTCTAATTTGATACACTCCACTTTCATCACGTCTTTTAAAATTATCAGTATTTGATGTACAAGATCATTATATCCGTGTTCATCTTCTTTTACACCGAATAGAACTACGTTTCGTTGCCTCTGTGTTCTCTCTAGTGTGTCCAATCTCTTTTCTTGGGATTCATTGATAGTTTCTAGTTCTTGTATTTTTATCTGTAGGTTCCCCACCATTTCACTCATGTTGTGGTTGATATTTTTAGTTATGTTTGTTTCCATTACTTTTAGTGAGTTTTTTGTGTCGTTTACATCGGCTTGTAGCTGTAAGAACATTTCTCGAACTTCCTCCATGGTTACTTTATTTATAGTGTAACAACTTCGTAACTTGCTGCTGCTGTCGTTCTGCTTGCTTGTAGCAAATTGCGTAGTTCAGTGGTATCACAGATAGTAAATTATAGTAAAATTTTACTTTATTTTTGAGCACAAAAAGTTATCTTTATTTGTAGAAATTTGAACTCACGACTACCGAGTTAGGTCGATGTGATCCGTGCGTTCCACCACTGAGCTATCGGACTAATTAGATAGCGAGTTGAAATTATGTTACAGCTTCAACTTTTGCATTGGAGTGTAAGTTTCGTAGGGTATTTTTTCTTAGGACCACCGTCACTGAAAAAGAATGCGATTTCGATGCAATATTTTTCACTTTCACTTTGTGTTTTAGGTTTGGAAAGGTTTTGTAGCGCTGGTATAATGTTCGTTTATGTAAAGTTTTGATTGTTATTGTTCTCGTTTCACAGAAATAGTGTTCCAATTTTTATATTTTACCGATTGTTTACAGTCACTTCACTCACTTATTTTAGGTACTTTCTGCTGGAATACGTTGAAGATAACAATAATCCGGGTTTATTGTGTCTTCGTACACACACAATACTAGTTTTTGCACTGATAAAACGGTTTAAAACATTATTAAATGTAAATTTTCGACGGAGCTGATGTTGTTTGCACGACTGTGGTGCCCTCTCTGTCTCTGTCGATAAGTATTACTACACCCTTATTTCAGTCGGTGAGTTTTGTAACACAATACCACTATACTGTACACTTACGAGTACGTAATCTAAGAATAAGAAAATATTTGTTTATTTTGTACACTAACTAATGGAACAAGCATATGCTCCACCTGATGTTAAGTGGTAACCATCGCCTATAAAAAAGCATTACCTTATAAGCCACGCACGTCAGGAACGTGGCCTATGATGTCCATCAACTTGAGGAATACAGATGGTTACTGCTTAACATCAAGTGGGCCATGTTTTTGTTTCAAAACAATACAATTTATGTTTCTTTTCAATGTGTGCAGTTTTAATGATACCAGTATAAAGTTCCCCAAAAGCTCAACCATAACGAATACCGCATGTTCTAATGAACTGTACGAGTGTGTACAGTCAGTATTAGAAATTGCTGCCCATTTTATAGATTTTATTCAGCACAACAAACAATTAAACTCACATATTATACAAAAAATTAAGAAGGTCCCGTAATACGCAATGAGACTTATGAAATATCGGTATGAATGCATGTATAAATGATAAAAAGAAAGTAAGTAGGCACGCAGGTGTATTGTTTTGTATTTTTATCTGAGTAAACAGGCTTTTGTATTACCTAGTTTTTTCTATAACTTTTCATTCATAGTTTTTCATGATTTTGAATTTATATCACATGGTACTTGTATTAAGCTACGTAAGCTTAGACGAAAATTATGAAAAACGTCTACTATGCGTCAACATTACAAATTCGAGCATCTACTTTTTTTAAGACAAGTGACTGAAAAGCACCAAACAATGAGTGATAGAGGCTAAATAGAACCAACAAATAACCACGCTGTCAATTCCTCGAACCATGATTCCATTAATGGAGGTGACTGTACATGCCTTCATGAAGCAAGGCGTAGAGACTAGAGTAGGTACCAACTCTACGCGTATTAGTGATGTGAAAATGAACGACAAAAAATATTATCGATGAAAACCAATTTATCAATTATGAATGAATGGCCTCACAGCTTAGTTGGCTCTGCCTTTTACGTTTTAGGTCGTGGGTTCGATCTCCACCAAGTTTAAAAATTTGTGTGGTGAACACAGGATGTTTGTTCTTTGTTTGGGTGTTATATATATTGTATTCTAAGTATGAATTTACGAAAAAAATGTTACATAAATATTATTAAAAGAAAGACCAATGGTGATTATTAATAATAGCAGCGGAAAACAAAGATTTTTTTACAATTGCGTAAAACAAGTCAAGCCAAGACATTTCGTCAAAAGTCAATGTTTTCTTCGTCCACTCTCTCCTTCTCAGTGCATACTTTTTGTTTTGGTGAGATTAATATATTGTTGGAAAAACTTCAAAGTGTCTACTAAAAATCGGTTGTCTGTAAAGCCGGTTTACTGACGATAGTTGAACGTGACAATGTCATACAGCTGTCCACCGGACGCATCGCTCACTCAAGTAGGAGCGAGACAGTTGTCGAACGCTGCCGAACACGGAGGCCGTGCGTGCCTCTTTGTCGCTCGTTCCTCGCTCTCGCTTGCACTTCAAGCCTTAAATGGAACGCCTCAGAGCGAGGTAACGCCGCATGAGTCATGTTTTTCGTTAGTGCAGCCGACTTCATCTATATATATATATAACTCAAAGGTGACTGACTGACTGACTGACTGACATAGTGATCTATCAACGCACAGCCCAAACCACTGGACAGATCGGGCTAAAATTTGGCATGCAGGTAGATGTTATGACGTAGGCATCCGCTAAGAAAGGAAAATGGAAAATTATTTTCCGAAGAGGAGAAAGAGGGGAAAAATGGTTTGAAGAAAAATCAACGCACAGCCGAAACCGTTAGCCCTAGAAACATGAAACTTAGAAGGTGTGTTCCTCTAATAGAGCAGAGGTGCACTAAGGAAGAAAATAGGAAAATTCTTCCCCTAAAAGAAGAAAAAAAGGAAAATGATTTAAACAAAAATCACAAAAAAATAGCTTTACAAAATACGCAAAAAAAAACATGAAAAAATTCAGCTACCGCAGCATCTGGCACCAGGTTCAAATTCACACAAAGGTTCACAAAAAAACCGATGGTAACCACTAAGACAAAATCGCGGGAAACATCTATCATACTTAAACTAAAAACTGCTGAAAAAATCGGCTCCAACAGCACACGCCTTCAAATTCAAATACACTCTAAAGCACAAGCTCAAATCTATGGTAACTAGCAGTTGTTCATGTCAAATTAAAAAAATCTGATACGATTATACACCAACACGCATACGAAACCCCAAATTAGCCACTAATATAACATAAAATCACAAAAAGTAGCCTTACAAAATAAGAAAAAAAAAAAACATTAAAAAAAAATCAGCTACCGCAGCATCTGGAACCAGGTTCGATTACACACAAAGGTCCACAAACATACCGATGATTACCACTACGACAAAATTGCGGGAAACATCTATCATACTTAAACTAAACACTGCTGAAGTCATGTCAAATAAAAAAAAACAGATTCGATTATACACCAACGACGAATACGATAGCCCAAATTAGCCACTTCAACAAAATCACGAAAAAGAGCTTTACAAAATACGCAAAAAAAAACATTAAAAAAATTTCAACTACCGCAGCATCTGGCACCAGGTTCGATTACACACAGAGGTTCACAAAAAAAACTGATGATAACAACTAAGACAAAATCGCAGGAAACATCTATAATACTTAAACTAAACACTGCTGAAAAAAATCGGCTACAGCAGCACTTACCTTCAAATTCAAATACACTCTAAATTACAAGCTCAAAACAATGGTAACTAGCAGTTGGTCATATCAAACTAAAAAAACGAACTCAAATATCCACGCGGACGAAGTCGCGGGTATCAGCTAGTCGAATTATAAGACGTTGTCTCGTCAAAAACAGTATAAAACCAGGCGCAACGTGTAACTTTCTTTCGCTGCGAGCCACCGTGCTGAACGGACGTCTAAGTATTGCCTAAACCACCTATGTGTGTCTCTCTTTTCTTGTTTTAGGTAGTTTTCTTGGCTTTACGATATTTGTTATTAATAATTTTGTTTTGATTTGGTTTATTATAATTTGGTTTTATTAATTATCTGCATTTGATTCCTAAAAATAAAATACTTCACTTTGAAAGTCCCATCACTAAAGAAGCCAAACGATAATCGTCTCCTTATAATTATAGGTTATCGTCGCACATGATTTCATAGGCTTCTCTCCATTCTTTCGCTGCCGCCGCGATAATTAGTTCCTCCCCATCAGACAACCAATCTTATCACCTGCTAGTAAGCTCGATATTCCTGTGACATGTTTTCCGTGTAGCTCAATGACTCTTGCCTGAAGAACTATTCATACAGGCGAGCCTGATTTTGCCAGATATTTCACGCGGCACTTTGTTTTTTCTTTTCGTAGTAAATGTGGAATTCCTGGTATTTTCTGCTTCACGCCTCGTGGACTGACGAGAAGTTTCGGGTTATATTTTTTTTTGTGTTATCTAGTAGATACTTTTTCAGAGTAAATGGAGACGTGAATTCTGTTCCTTTTAATATCAAAAGAAAATTTCTTATTCACTCAATTTTGTTTTTCATTTTCACTGTTATTATTAATTGACACAATATTAATGACAGGCGTCACAGTTCAATTGGTAGTAGCCTTCTACGCCGTAGGTCGTGGGTTCAATCCCCGCCGAGAACAAATCTAAGTGGTGATTTTCTATCGAGATGGGTATTGAGGATCATTTGTATGCAATAGCCAACTTGGTGCTATGTTCGCATCAGTGAATTGGAATATAATGGATGTTTTGATTGCATATCATCGTTTACAGTAATCTCGGCAACTCTGTATTCATATTAAATAGGTAAATTCAAATAGCTACAAATAATATATTGCACTATGATATTAGAATTATAATTAGAATTTTATTATGTTGTTTTTTAAATTAGGCTAGTTTAACATAAACCCGGTTAGGGCACCGCAAAACATCACGTAATTAGAAAGAAGAAAGAAAATGTATTTAATTATTATCTAACTAAAGTTATTTATACCATACCCCCTCTAAAAAGCTTATTTTACTAACTGAAAACAGGTCGGCCAATATAGTAAATGTATATTATATTATAAATCTTGAATAAAACGCATTTATATCGAGGGCCATGAACTACTCGCGTCGCTTAGGATTCTAACACTTGAATCATGAATCACTCACTACGGCCGTGATTCAGTCCTTAGAATCCTTCACTTGCTCGTGATTCATCTATGGCTCTCGATTTAAATCCGTCTTTTATTCACTAGTTGCGTAATATACTATTACATTTTGTCAGTCGCGTTTTGAAAATGTTCGTCACCTTAGAGTCAGTTATCGCTTGCACCAGTGCCTTGATCATGGACACATTTTGACATAATTTGTGACGTTAACTTATTGGTGTATTCTGTCTATTCAGTTTCAAAAGGTAGTATGTGATCGTGATACGTTGAACAAATCAAGTTGAAAATCGACGAACATTTTCATTCCGCCACTATACACAAAGGTAACTAGGTATACAATTTTTAATCATTGTGGATGAGAAGGATATATTAAAGACCAACTAACTCCACTTCATTGGCGTTGATCACGCTCGTTCAAGCAGGAAACTTTTGTACAGCAATTGCTCTCGATATTGCCGAAATGTGTGAAAACAGTTTTATCCTTTTTCCGACGGCAGAATAAAACCCTTTTCGGTGAATTCGGTATTTGAAGGCTTCGTTCCCTTTCTTTATAATAGCGTTATTTTCCTTTTGAAATGGAGTGGAAATACCCAGCTATTAACAAGATTTTTGTATCTTATATAAATATATACATTAATGTTTAGATGCTAGTAAGAAATTGTTGGCACTTGGCGAGAAGGAACGACAGGAGATGGGTGAAGCCAGCCACGGAATGGTGGCCAACCAGACCACCCGCCCGCTGGAAAAACACAAATTGTGTTTTTTTTTTCATTGTGCTCACCACACCAATATTTGTTCTCAGTGGGGATCGAGCCCACGACCTACGGCGCCAAAGGCAGAGCTTATACCAACTGAGCTAAGAGATCAGTCAATTATCAAATTATAAGTAGAACGGAAAAACGATGTGACCCAAGCCGTGTTTTGCCTGTTGTTACCTATATTATGTAGGTCACGTGGAGTGTGCGCTTATATTTACCTACTTTGTGGAAAAAAAAAATTTAGATTGAACTGTATGACATAAAAACACTGATATTTGAATAAAACATCAGTGGTTTTATGTCAAACAGTTTAGATTTTCGGAACAAATATCTCTTTCATTTCTTTCTGGATTATTCTAGACCTATAACAGTGGTATAAATTGCATGTGTTTGATTTGCGAACTGCATCTATAAACCGTTAGCACAAGTTTGTGAGGTTTCTCAATAACACTAACTTCTTCACCTTCTTAGATTTCGCTACAAGGAATAGTACATTATTGCAAAGGCAGCGAAATAGGCAATTGCAGGTCGAGTACAGGCGAGGACTTCAATGATACGAGACAGGCAATTGCCATTTCGGCCGAGGCCATATATAGTGCTTTTCTTAAAAAAATGCAAGGAAATAAAAAAGGGTCTTTTACATAATAAATTTAATTTTTATTAACCAAATAACAACGAACTCCGCTTTACCGCCAATTTTTTTTTTTTACAGTTTGTGCCGAAAGGTAAACCCATCTATGGCTATACAGCCACGAGAACGCAATGTGTACGATAGATGAAAGAGTTCTAAATTCAAACAGCACACCGTTTCATACAACATTGCCGGAGCGAGAACGCGCCGGGAAGTGATTTTGGTTTTTCAGTCTACGTAAATATGATACTTCGCGTGTTCTATATTCAAAAGTAATGACAATATTTCCGCGCATGTTTAAGAAAAAATATTTTCTAGGTGGGAATCGATCCTACAACCTACAGCGCAGAAGGCTAAGCTACCAACTGAGCTATCATCATGCATCGCAAACTGTACCATTGTAAATATATTAAATTCTCAAAATCGAAATTCCCCGTATCAAGAGAAACGAGTGAGTTCAAATCCCACTCAGCTTATAACTTTTAGGACAATTTTTTTTATACAACTTACTGATGACACGAGTATATAGCCCACCTGATTTTAAATGGTAACCATTGCATAATACAAAGTACTGCCCTACGATGCACTTCCCTGCGTCCATCAACTTGAGGCATACAGATGTTTAGCCTCACGTGCCAGTATGATTCTCAAAATATAAACTAGGTTTCCAACGAAGTAGAAGTATATCACTCACTAGGGACTCGTAGAGTTAAAAACTAGTGCCAAAGTTCATTCACCGAGTGCCCACGGATAAAAGTAAGTTATGGTTTTTGTCGCTTGCACCAGCTCGGATTTGCAAGGGAAAATATAGGCTTTTGTTTAAAACAACGATGTGCGAACATTCTAGAATCAACAGTCAGTTTGTGTAGATTCTACACCACTAGATTTTTGTACGAGGTGATGGTAGTAGGTAAACTTCTTTGTGAAAGAGTGTGTCTGGGGAAGCTATCATCTTGCACTTCTGCTGTCAAGCAATGATTATCGCATTGATTTGAAGGGTTAACGACTTGCCGACAGTTCTTAGGCATGCAAGGTGTCTTCTTTACGCTGATGACCTGAAACTGTATTCAGTGGTGGGTTCTGAGGCTGATTGCTTGGTGGATGACATTAATGCTGTTCACGAATGGAGTGTTGCTAACAGGTTAAGCTTTAACCTTTCTAAATGCTGTGTTACGAGTTTTGGTCGTACTTTTCACGATCACATAACCACGGTTGCTAAGGAAGCGTTCCGGTGACTAGGCTTTGTGCTTCGAAACTCTCGAGACTTTAAAAACGAGTACGTCATACGTTTGCTGTTCAGCGCACTAGTTCGCAGCAAGTTGGAGGCAAGCGCCTGTGTCTGGAGCCCCCATGAGAGTACCCATAAACTCCTGCTGGAGAAGGTGCAAAGGCTTTTCTCTGACAGCTTAGTTGGCATAATCCACAGGAAAGACATGGTGCTGACTATATAAGCTCAGACGTAGGGAGTAAGTATGGGGCTACGGCTTGATGAAGTGGTGTGAAATGTGTTCATTTATAGCATTTTGGTAGTAGTAAAGCTCTTTGTGTGTGGCTCGTCCGGGTGCGTACTACCATCATGCCTATTTCTGCCGTGAAGCAGCATTGCTGTGTTCCGGTTTGAAGGGTGTGGGTGCCGGTGAAATTACTGGCACGTGAGGCTTAACATCGGTATGCCACAAGTTGATGGACGCTGTTGATCAAATGATGACGCTGTCTGACATTTAATTCTTTTATTATCTGATTGGTAATTACTTCCAGATTGGTTCCATTGAAATTTCATAAAAATTGGTATAATAGTCTATATAAACAAATAAATAAACTTGCAGCGCTGTATACAGAGTATACATGTACTCGTAATAAATTAATCCAAATCTAAGTCAGGCTGTGTTTTACTATTTTTTCTAAAAAATCAACCATATCCAGTTAGAACCATTTTATAGTTGGGTCACTGTTGCTTTTCCTTTTTTGTGCGCTGTTACCAAGCCCCGGGGTCAAATAGATGTTCCTCCAGTTATTTCGAGTATAAAACTGAGAGTAACACCAGGGTTTAGATTAAAATTTTTGAGTTGGGTTGGAATATAAACTGAATTGCGCTGCCCTATTTTTGTTGTGTTTTAAGGGAAATATTAACTCTCATGGTTTGTTGGGGAATAAAGGTTCTCGAATGGCGACCACGAACCGGAAGACGAAGCGTAGGGCGCCCACCCACCAGATGGACCGACGACATTGTTAAGATCGCGGGAAGTCGATGGATGGAAAGGGCTCAGAATCGTTCTTCCTGGAAATGTGTAGGGGAGGCCTATGTCCAGCAGTGGACTTCTACAGGCTGATGATGATGATGATGATGATGATGGTTTGTTAGTACCTTTTGTGTGGGAGTAATGCTTTCGAAAACAGAGACTGGCCTCTCAGCTCAGTTGGTAGTTGGTCTGCCTCCGTTGGTCGGGGGTTCGATCCCCACCGAGAACAAATATTTGTGTGGGGAACGCAGATGTTTGTTCTCTGTCTGAGTGTTATATTGTATTCTAATAGTATTTACAAAAAAAAAACAATTAGCTATCAGGCCCATATTACAAGCTAGGCTTAATTTGGGGCTAGATAGTGTTGTGTGGATTGGACTCTTTCACAGATCAAAAATAATAATAATAGTAGTGAAGTTCCAGTGTGGTGCCACTAGACGTATGTAATAATACAAAATCAAAAGTTTAAAAGAAAGCACACGCTTCGCCTTATATGAAATGCATCTGAATAGATACCAATATTACCTATGAATTCCTTCAGCCATTAGTTTATAATTAGCATAGTTCAGTTGTGCTGAACCTCGGCAAACTAATAACTCAAATAGTTTGAGTTGGTGTTTGACGAACAAGTTACAGCGCTTCAACTGAGGAGTGATATGTCTCAATTAATTGCTGATACGTGTACGGAGTTTCTGAGGTAAACTACCAATAACCTCGTCTGAATTAGTGTTTTTGGAAGGGTACGGCGTACGTGTAAAATGGTTATGTTTACATCAGGTGGGCTATAAGCTGGTTTATTTAAAAAAACAAGTGGTTTATAAATCAAACATTTCATAAACCAGTTTTATTTTGACCAAAATTTTAAATTTCTTTTGAAGGTCCGCTTTGAGCACACACAAACATTTTAAGTTAAACAAAGGCAAACATTTTAAGTTATGCTAATAGTTATTTGTTATACAAGAGTGCGAACATGCTTTTTAACCGCGTGCTCAATTTTGATGACTGAGCAAGCGCAGGATTCTAAAGTTTAACCACGAGCGTAGCGAGTGGTTTAAAAGTTAGAGTCCTAAGCGTTGGCGAAGGAATCAAAAGAGCACAAGGTGAAAAATCTTTGCACTCGAGTGCAACACGTAACTTTTCATCCCACCTCAGCGAGGAAATGGCTAAATTCAAAAAAGAACATGGCGCGACTAAAAGTAACACGCCAATAAGGTTCCGAGTATGAGATAATAACAAATTTAAGAAGGTTAAATTATAAATTCGGCACCATGCAAATAGAAGTAAATAGGTTTAATGGTGTTTTGAATTCACAAATACATCAAGAAGGTTACGAGTGCGAGTTTTTAACAAAATAAAAAAGGTTGTATGATAAGTTCGGCACCATGGAGGTAGAAGTAAATAGGTTGTGTATTCACAAACTTATTAAACACGATATTCTAAATTCAAATTTACTTTATCCTCTAGCGGATAAAAACGGCTTTTCCAGTCAGATATTGAACAGGAAAACCACACTTTCTGAGCTGGTGGGATGAAAAATATATTGTGCGACTATATTTGAAAACTCTGTTGACTCAAAGTAAAAATAAATGTTTCATATTTATCCTCCATAGTCGGTCCCTCATTGTTTCCCATTTTGGACAATATCTCTCACCATTTGGAGCGGTCGGTGGCCTAATGGAGCGCCTGGTGCTTTGGAATTTCCAGCTGTTCAGATATCTGGTCCAACCAGCGCTTAGAGCTTCGGCCTCTAGGTCATCTAGGTTTCATATTTGCATTACTATAAAATACTATAAGCGCTGATTGTCTGGTAGCGCTGTAATAATCGTCAGACGATCACCAACTTAGTCCATTCGAAAAAAAAACTTGCATTTTACCTGGTCTTTCTGTTCCATTTCGGAAACGTGCTATCTTGTCCAAACATCTTTAGATATTATATCTTCAAAACATAAAATAGTCTTAGCTTGTTTTAATCTCAGCTTATTAACGCCCAAAATACCACAGATGCCATAAACACAAACCCGACCTTAACCTTCCAAACTCCTCAAAACTTCCCCTTATAATCGGTAGCAAAATATTACTCGTACCTAATTCAAAATTTTACGCATTTCAGAGAAATTTTGCGGTGAGAAATTATTGTTCCTTTCGGAAAGTTTCCGGTTAAACTCCTTCAGATGTTAAGGAAGACAAAAGGAATATCCAAGTTTGACATGTTTTGGTGAGGAATGAAGATGTTAATATTATCTTACAAGGAACATTCACGAAGTTATATTTTATTATTCCTGCAAACTTTTATTTTTAATGAATTTCCTGTTCGCTATCTCATGTTTACTACGTCAGCATTCAGTCCTGTTGCAATCATTCCTTGTCAACGTTAAGTTCTGTTTCAGTTCGCTTTTTATTGCAATCAAAGCTCAAAATAATGTCAAAAGAGCGATGCGACTAAATTTTGATTGCAACAAAAGATAGACAATCCAGACTGTTCAGTCTTCTTCTTCTTCTTCATTTAATGGCGTCTGTCCATTTTGCATCAATTTTGTCAGTGTCGAGCGAGGCTAATAACATGCATAAAATAGTTTTTAATCAAGTCAACTCAGTCAATAGACAAGTCGGCCCTACCTTAGAGCCAGTCCACACGGCGCGTTGCGTTGCGTTGCGTCGTCGCAACGCAAATATTTTGACGCATAGCCGGCCACACGGGCGCTGCGCCATCGCAGCGTTACGACGCAGTCTTAACGTTCCGTCGGTACGAGTACACCCCCTCTCGCTTCGTCTCGGGGGCTGCTGTCCGTCATGTGTGCGTTGCGACGACGCAACGCGCCGTGTGAACACCTTGGTTATTTGTATGTAAAACAACGCAATGGCAGCGCTGCGTCGACGCAACGCTGACGCAACGCGCCGTGTGGACTGGCTCTTAGTTGGCTTTGAAAACCAATGATGGCGGTTTTTTCCAAAACCATCTCGATCAAATCAGAATATCACATAATACACTTTCATTCCAACTGCTAACACTTTGAGCTAAGACTTCAAGTAATGTTGGTTAAAATACCACCAAAATTACACAACAGAATTCAAAATAACACCAGAAAAATAATTCAAATGAAAAAGCTATGTGACTTCCCAAAATGACAGTAAACGAATCCAGACTGTCCAGTCAGTGACTATTGTCACCTTACCGTCTGAATGTCAATGGTAAAGAAATACCGTCACTGTCAAAACTACATTGATTACCGCACGCGATGACATTTTGGATTGGTTTTGTGTCATTTTGGGAAGTCACATAGCTTTTTCATTTTAATTGTTTTTCTGGTGTTATTTGAGTTCTGTTATGTAATTTCGGTGGTATTTTAACCAACATTACTTGAGATCTTAGCTCAAAGTGTTAGCAGTTGGAATGAAAGTGTATTAATGTGATATTTTGCTTTGATCGAAAATGTTTCTGTTGGTTTTGAAAAAAGAGCGGTCACCATTTGTTTTCAAAGCCAATAAGGGCCGACTTGTCTATTGACTGACTTGACTACAAACTATTTTATTTATGCTATATCCTCACTACTCAACACTGGCAAAATTGATCTTAAATGGACAGATGCCATTAATTAAGAAGGAGAAGTCCAGTCCACGACTATTGTCACCTTACCGTCTGAATGTCAATGGAAGGTAACGTCACTGTCAAAATGACATTGATAACACGCGATGACAATTTACGTGATTATGTCCGCCATTATACCCACAGACTAGTAAGAGATACTACGTATCAGACGGTAATCTGACCTTGAACGACACTATAACGTTGCAAACTTCGATTTTGACAAGTTTTCTTTTTTTATCATTCACCGTTCATTGCGGTCTGCAGTTTATTATTTATTCTACCAGGCTGTAGAATAATTGATGAAACCATAGCCTGCATAGCGAAAAACTTAAAAAGTTCTCCCTTTACTAGACCCCTATTTATTTAGACCTACTTTTAAAACCTCGATTAAATTAGGCTATGAACAGAAACAAGCAAAGTTATTTATTGAGTTTTTTATTGTTCAATTTTTTTTTGTATTTATCCAATGCCATGGATTGCATTGGCGGCAAAGACGACCTTTCTAGACGAACTATGTCAACTCCTTTCAAAATTTTATTAATGACATTGCACCAGTTAAATATGAATAGTTTAATGGATATACTTAGAAAGTATTCAAGTACAAAATCTCTATGCGATTCACAATCAAGGAAATCAAACGAACATTCAGACAATACTTTTTGTTTGATATTTTTGCAGATATTGCTTTGATATGCCTTTTGTTCTACATATTCATTTGTCACCTTTGCAATGATACCAAAATTCCTCACGGCATATTCGGTTGGATAGGCTAATTTTCTTTTTTTTAACGTTAAATACTCCCGCGCATTTATCCAATCGTGGACATTGGTTTCTTCATCAGTTGTGACCAAATTTTCTTTGCATTGTCTGCATTTAATTTTACGTAAAATTTTTCTAGTCACCCATCCAACGGTATATGCTCTAGAGTGTATATTTAATCTCTCTCGTCTTGCTTGGACCTGAATATTTTCAACTGTAACTAACTGTTGATCTTGATAGGTTTGTTCAACCTCATTGGTATCTGTATTTGGCGCATTTTTATCATTATATAATGTATTGAACAGTGACTGAATTGTCAATAATTCCTTGCCTGTATCATCCTCACAGTTAAAAGTATTTGAATGGAAATTAATAAATCTAGTTATTAACAGTGATTTGAAAGTGTGTTTGAAAGCACTTACACTTGGGTCATTACTCCTATAATTGTATGCCCTGACTTGGCCAAAAAAGTTTTCTACAGGATCAGAATTGAAATAGCGAGTCTCATTATTTTTACATTTTTTTCCTCGCTTAAGTATTTCCATACCCTTTGGAAGCTTTTAAGAGTAACAACCCAATTTTTAAGTGATGGAACACTTTTAGCTATTTTTTCTTTTGTTAAAAATTGTATCTTGTTTAATTTGTTGATAGCGCCTGTCCAAAATTCGTGATGCTTCGATTTTGATGTAACAACACACCGAAGATTCTTCGATTTCTTTTTTGAACTAAGATTACCAGCTTCGTTGGCGCTGTCGAACAAATCGTCCATAAAGGACACGAAATCCGCCGTATTCCTCAACGTTGGGCTTACTGGCTTCCCATTAGGATATAAAGCTGAAAAAGATAAGATTTATTTTATTAGTTATATTTAAGAAAACTAGATTAACGTAGTCAGAAAATAAATCTAGATCCTCATGGATATTAGTAGTGAAACTTCTAACATAGCTCTCAAACATAGGCATTAATAGTACATTGCTATACTAGGGGTCAAAATGACCAGTAGTACCCAGGATACAAGGAAGTTAATAAAAACCATCCGAGTATGAGCAATGAAAATTACTTATTTAGTCTGGAGACGCGCCAATAGTTCGAGGGGTTACTTTCACCTCTTGGATTACAATGTTCTATTATTAACTTCGCTTTAAAACGATACAATGACGAACTTTTTGAGCAACCGTAAGGTAAATAATATTTTGTCGAACTTCTACTTACGAAATTGAGCAGTATACGATAAGGCAGCTGCAACTGTTTTACTAAAGACACGCACGCAGTTCTTGACCTGAAAATTAATAAAAAGAATAAAAAAACCAGACAAGAGTGAGAAGGGCTCGCCGACGAAGTCACTGAATTTAAACTTTTCCACCTTTGCGAATTTGGAGCGAGTGGCTCGTATAGTGTAATTAGATGGACTTGCCTTCATTTTTTTTATTTTGCCAGGAATTACATGTTCGTCAGTCAATTTGTGCATAATCCTGGATTCACCATGACTGCAATCAGTGTTGTAGACATCAATAATATCCTGCCAGGTAGCCGATTTTCCTTCAAAAATGATGTCTTTGGTAAGGAAATTATTGCGCATCCCTTTAATTAAATGCGGTGGATCATAGAATACACTTATTGGATCACCACATACATTGATTGTGTTATCTGAAAGTAAACAGAAAATTATGAGATTAATATATTTATGAGACCAGATTAATTTAGTAATATTATAACAAAGTAATTAGTAGTTATTAATATTTGATAGGTACCCACTACATATAGGTGCATCTACATTCAGCAGCATGATAAAAATGTAAATAAATTTTTCCCTTTTATATTTTATTGGGTAGATAATCTGTCTGCATCATATCAAAGGACTAACCAAAATTTTCCCCAGCACGCAACTGCTCTCTTTTAGTGTCTTGAAGAAGGTCATTCAGCGCGCATTGAAAGCTAGATCCCTGGTCGGAGACAAGAGCAATGGGCTGGAGTCCTGTTTCTGTTACGGCAACAATTATATTTTTAATGATGGCTTTGAGTTGTAAACTTTTTGTCTGCCCTTCGCAGAAATAGAAGGCAATTGGCTGTTGCCATTTATGAACTGCTCCACGTAACATAAACACCAGGGCATGATCTGCAAACTGGCTTGTTTTTTCATTCAATTGTACAAAGCCATCAATTGTATCTTTATTAGAAGAATATGTTACTGCAGGTTCCAAAGCCATTTCATCAAACATAATTGTGCATAGCTTCTTTTGTTCATTCCAGTCTTTTACCTAAAATGATACAGCAGATTAGGGTATTTATAGATTTACCTAAGACTATAAACATGGGGAGCAGCACCCACCGAGAACATAACACCAATACTGCAATCATCAACCCCACTTTCAAGTGTGGTGATTATGGCGATCCTCCAATTGGAAACATACATTACAAGACAACCATTCTATGAGGAAGGTTTTGTCAGTCAGCAGTGAACTTATGATGATGAAAATTATTAAAATAAATGGTACTTTTACCTGTTCTTTTAAGAGTCCAAAAATTTGTGGATTGATGCCAGCCTCTATGTTTAAATTGCTTCAGCGTAGTATTGGAAGGCAAAATAAATATTTTTTTTAGAAATTTATATGATTTTGGACTTTGTTTATAAATTGCTAGTCCAATCAATTTTTCATCCATTGTGAACCTTCTAGCTCTTATATTTTTCGTGCAGAGTTTGACTTGCATCCAAGGAAGCTTTTTTGCCAATGGATTCATTCCTTTAGTCAGTTCTTTAAATGATGTCTCTTTGCTAAAATCCATTGCCCTTTTGGCCCTGAACTGAAAATCCCTTTGGCGCCTAGCTTTCTGAAACTCTTTGTACAGTAGCTTACATTTTGGAGTCAATGATTTAACATTTCTGATCAATCTCTTTTTGCTAAACCTACGAGGTGTGCGATCTGAAAAAAATAATTGTTAAATATAAATGCATGCTAACTACCTGAGAGAGTATCAAATATCATTTTTAGTGGTAAAAATAATCGTAAGCTATGCATAAAAACTCTCCAAACTCACCTGGCTTTTCTTGGCTTGAAATTCCTTGCTCAACTGACACAGGGATAGTTCTTTCTGGCATTTCTTGGATAGAAATTTCCTGCTGCTCAGTTCTCTCAATGGTGGCTACCTCTGAAAATTATGTGATGTCAATTAAAATAGTATTTAGTGTAAGAACTACCATTGCTAGCACAACATTATTTGGAATCTTATTTTGTTCCAGAGATAACCGCTCAAAAAAAATTACAAATTAACATTACCTCAACCAAATAAATATATATACATATGTAGATATAAATAACGTCTACCTCAAGTGGTAATCTACTTGAAGCTAGGCACATGATATTCGCAAACAACAGCCAATGGTGCTTAATGTCTACACTTTGAATGAACCCCGCATTCTCATTACCTATTGTGTACCTATTGGCAAACATTGATTTATGGGGTCACCATTAGTCACATTTAAGTGGCAAGTTTATACAGAAAGACATTATTTATACAAAATATAAGTACACACCTGGAATCAACACTCTTACATCCTCTGAAGCACAATATGAATGATCACAGTGAGGCTGCCTCAAATATGTATGATCATGAAGGCTGTGATTGTATGATTATGGCGTTTGTTTTTGAGCTAAAAAAAATTGTGTCAAATATTTATTTGTTTGTTTGGCTAATAACTAGATAAAAACCAGTTTACACCAAAGACTCCAATTTATTAAAAAAAAAACAACAAATTCCCTGACTAAAGAAAGAGTGTTGTTTTACCTGATTCCGAGGAACTGCTTGATCAAAAAATCAAATCAAATCAAATAATAATTTATTTCACAAAAAATAGAGTTACAAGTACAAACGAGTTACAAAAACAATATGATACTAAGTATATCTATCCTATTCTAGGGAAATTTTAAACTCGTACGTACTCAAACATAAAGTAGGTAGGGTGTGTTGGGGGTCGGACGAGAAATTCTGTATCCCGACCTCCAGCGCTTCCCTTCGAACTGGGAGAAATTATTAATGCTAGGGATACAATACATCTTAAAAATTACTTTATTTAGTGAGCAAAAGCAACAGATGATTACCTAGGCCATAATTATTATCGCCACAGATGCTTTTGTTACAAAGTTGTGGCTAATTATGTATTTCTTAATTATATAAAAATAAAATTAAACTAGGCGTAAACTACGTATGACTTTAAGTATGTATCTATAGAATAAGATTATTTCAAACTAAGATATTTTAATTATTATTGCAGTACGGTTCAAGCACTCAATAGCTCATTGATGGGTTTCCAGATGAAATTTCCAAGTCCGAAAACAAAGCTGGATAGGCTCCAATTCTTAAACGAGTAGTTGTGTTTGAAATAAACCGTTTTTCAAAATGTTTATGACAAACAAAGGCTTTGTTGGCAAAGCCGAAAGAAAAAATGGCTGACTAGAGTGAATGAGTGAAGTTATAGGGCACACTGACCCACGTGACATGTCACAGATTAGGATTCATAGTTGTTATTTGTCAAGATCGAAGTTTGCACCACAGACTATATACCTCTTTGTACGGTCAAGTCAAATAGTTAGGAACATTGCGGGGCGTGATTATACCTCAATCCCTCAAAATACCATCACTCAATATAATTGCTCAAATTAATGATAATGACTATATTGTGTGTATAAATTCAATACACCAATAATTATCATGCCCGCTGTCACAATACATAAAATTAATTACATAGAATGGTGGACAAACAGATAAGTATCTACTTATCCACGCTCTGTCCGGACTTCGCCACAATCAATGTCCGTAAATTACGGATACGGATTCGGTGCAATCGGTGTAATATATTGTAATTACGGAAGGAATGTATAATTTGTAAAGATTTTTGTCATTAAGTAAGGCCTACTATGAGCTCTGTCTGGCTCTGGTTTTGAGTCAGTCTATTAAGCTTGCCTATGTACATGTCCTGTGTTATCACTTATTTGTAAATGTCTCTGTGTGCAATAAAGAATTATGAGTACGATATTTGGTTTAAACGAAATCTTACTAGTAGTTTTTTTTTAATACCTACGTCATTTATTGTAAACCGCAACCTTTCGACTTGTAGACCTTTCAACAAACTAGTAGAACTTCTATATTATATTACTTAATGCTATGGAACCCTTCATGGGCAAGTCCAACTCGCACTTGTCCGCTTTTTTAAAAACCGACTTCACGGCCAAACTGCTGAATCAATTTTGATAAAAAAATTATGAATGCAATCTGGAAGAAGATTCTTACGTACGCCTGGTATTGATTTGGATCAGTTGAGCTATCTCTAGATCGTTTGTAACGGTTTGCGTATTAGCTCAACTGTTTCTTGTGTATTTTGTAAATAATTGTTTAATTATTAGTTTCTTTGAGTAACCCCTTCATGTACCCTTTAACATCGCACTAAGCGCTTCTCTTGCACTTTTTTAGTGCAAACTGCCAAGGAGTGGAACTCTTTACCGTCGTCAATATTTCCGGAGCATTACAACCTTGGAATTTTCAAGGCAAGAGTGAACAAGTGGATTATATAGTAAAGCGTGCTCCACCTTAGGCTGCATTTTCACTTTGTGATGGCAGTCAACGTTTAGCTATTCATAATAAAAAAGTAAATAAATGTATTTTTGTTACTGAAATGTGAGTCCAGACTGTACAATATTGGAACAAAATGGAAGGAACATTGACGTCGATCCTGATGGTAATGCCAGCTTATCGCAGCCACCAGGAGCCTAATTCTCGGACCGATCTCGATCATTTTGCAATTTTATTTTATTGTTTCTTTTCACAACCCCGCACTTTTTCTACGTTTTCCGAAAATCGTAGCTGTCGAGGCTTTTACGATGAAGTCGTTGATGAATTACTCAAGGAAATCTGCCATTCTCTCTTCGAAAAGAAGCAATAAGATAAAATTGCTAAATGATCGAGAACGGCCCGAGAATTAGGCCCCAGATGGAATCCATTTTAATTTAAAATCAGCGCTGAACACTGGCAGAACTCAGCACATTGATATTTTCAACATATTGGACGAATGTGTATTTTCTAGAATGTTGTGAAGAATATTCTAGTTTATTTGATTTTTCGTTATACTCTAGCATATATATGGATGAATAAAAAATCGGTTGTCTGTAAAGTCGGTTTACTGACGATAGTTGAACGTGACAACGTCATACAGCTGTCCTCGCGGACGCATCGCTCGCTCAAGTAGGAGAGAGACAGATGTCGAACGCTGCCGAACGCGGAGGCCAATTGTGCCTCTTTGTCGCTCGTTCCGCGCTCTCGTTTGCACTTGAAGCCTTAAATGGAACGCTTCAGAGCGAGGTAATGGCGCATAAATCATGTTTTTTAGTGCGTGCAGCCGGCTCCATCGAATTATAAGACGTTGTCACGTCAAAAAAGGCCTGCGCACATCAAGCGCGATGGTGATACATGATGATCAATGAAGCGCTGTCAAATATCGCTGTCACATTTGACAGTGATCGTGACACTGATCGCCATCGCCATCGCACTAGATGTGCGCAAGGCCTAAGGTTATAGAATATAAATAATTGTTTGCTTAGTATGCCTAAGTGAAGATGGATAAACTGTGTGAACGACAAAATGGATGACAAAGAGTGAATAAACAGATGCCTGCTGATAAAGGAAGAGGAAAACATGGTGCCTGACCTAAATAAAGTTATATAAACAACAAATAAAAATATCTATGAAAATTAAAAACGAAAAGAACGCTTCCTTCACAAAAAAGAAACCTTTATTGGAAGTCAGAAAATAATAATGAAAACACAATCAAGTTAGCCTCCGAAAAACCAAAATTATAATATTTAATATGCATGGTTTTACACGATACAAAAGAAAAGTGGCAAACAAGATTTTTCGTGAAAATTTTAGTGAGTTTTGGGAAAAATTGCCAGGAAAATGAAGATTAGGTGTGCAAATATGAATACTGGATAATATTGCGTCCCAGCGAGCTCATACGAAAAAAGTACTTCTAAACGTCATACGAGAAAGTGAAACTCAAACGCAAATTTGACAGCAATTGCGTACGAGATCCGGAAATCAGTCAAAGGGTACGGTAACAAGAGGTAAAGAAAAAGGTTTATGTACCTATTCAATAAACAACGAAGGATCTCTTTAAAAGTCCTATAAACTGTGAATGAGTGGGCCAGTCCTATAAACTGTGAATAGGCGCCATGCCAGCTCCAATTAGCCAAGTTCTAGAACAGGCAAGAATCTTAGCTTTTCCTTATATTTTTTTAACCTATTATAAAAAAAAGCAGCCAAGTGCGAGTCGGACTCGCCCATGAAGGGTTCCGTAGCATCAATTAACATAATATAAAGGTTTTTGAAGTTCGTCGAAAGGTAAATTGCGGTTTACGATTTATGACGTATAAAAAAAAACTACTGACTAGATCTCGTTCAAACCAAATATCGTTGAAAGTTTGCATAGTAATGTACAACATATATTTTTTTTGGATTTATCATTCTCTTATTTTAGAAGTTAGAGGGGGGGGACCAACTTTTTTCCACTTTGGAAGTGTCTCTCTCGCAAACTGTTCAGTTTAGAAAAAAACTATATTAGAAACCTCAACATCATTTTTGAAGACCTATCCATAGATACCCCACACGTATGGGTTCGATGAAAAAAATTTTTTTGATCAGATTCAGTTTCAAGTATGGGGACCCCAAAAATTAATAGTTTTTTTTCTATTTTGGTGTAAAAACCTTAATGCGGTTCACAGAATACATCTATTCACCAAGTTCCATCAGTCTAGCTCTTATGGTTTTGGAGAAAAATGGCTGTGACTCGGCCGGACAGACAGACAGACAGACAGACAGACAGACAGACAGACAGACATGACGAATCTATAAGGGTTCCGTTTTTGCCATTTGGCTACGGAACCCTAAAAACCCAATAAACACTTTTGACATTTGTAAAGATTGCGGGAACATTTGTAACGAACTTCTTCAGACTACTTCTTCTTCTTATCGTGTCACTGGTACCAGTGTGGTGAAGGGATCCAGACTGCTGATGATGGATTAAGAAGCCTAGCTCCAATTTCAATATTAAATACATACATAAAATCACGCCTCATTCCCAGGGGGGTAGGCAGAGATCACGGATTTCCACTTGCTACAATCATGACACACCTCTTTCGCTTCATTCACTCTCAATAACATTCTTCATACATGCTCGTCGGTTTAGGGTACTCTTATTCTGGCCTTTCTCTAAAACGTCTGAGATCTGATCGAGATACATGCGCCTAGGTCTTCCCCTTCCAGCGTTTCAATATTGGTTATAATTAAGAGAAAGGCGGCCCTTAATCTACCTATATTAAAAGGTTAGGTAGCAGGTAAGTATCATGACCAAATATAATATTGAGCACAATTTTCTTTTGCCCATTTAGTATTCTATACGCGACGGGCTGCAGGTCTATATCTGCTTCTAGAATACTGATTTCACACACGCTTTATTATTTTATATGAAATTACACGGAGCAAACACTATTGAAGTTCAGAAGGCCTAACACAAGCTCTGTTTGGCTCTGTCTCTGGCTATGGTTTTGAGTCTGTATGAGTTCGGCAAGTTTAACATGCGCACTTGATGTGAGGGCAGGTTTTTCCGCAAGTAGGCCGCTGGGCCTTTTTTGCGTGACCCTTGACACGTGTTGCTCGAACTTTTTTAGGTTCTACAACACGCCGGTTTTCTCACGATGTTTTCCTTCACCGTTTTGAGAGTACTGGCTTAATGCACATACATTTTTCTACAGAAAAACTCATTGGTACACGAGTGGATTTGAACCCACGACCTTCGGATCGGAAGGCGGGGCCACTACCACTAGACCACCAGTGCTCTCAGTCTGTATGAGTGCTCACCAGTGTATTATACTGTGTGTGACGTTTCGACGTAAGATTTATTTAGTCAACACTTACAGAGACTCAAAACCAGAGCCAGAGACAGAGCCAGACAGAGCTCGTGGTAGGCCTACAGTTCATCCACATTACAGTTTCATTTGCTCCTGGCTATTCGAGTCCAGTTGGCGCTTTGCCAAGTCGACAAGTTATTTACTAGCTAGGCAATCTAGATATATTTTTTAATTATCTATGCGACGAGGAAGGAACCCTCACAGAAGTAGTTGAGAACAGAAGAGGAAAGATGATTAGCCATCTTGTACGACATGACAGCTATTTTAGAAATATCATTGAAGGAAACGAAGAAGTAAAGAGAAGAAGACATAAGCTACATGAGACAAATACAAGCGATGATCGCCGTCATGTTGTATAAGGAGGTCAAGAAGGTTGCCCTCAAAGGAATACCTGGAGAAAAATGCATACATTATGCCTACAAGGGCATTGCTCTTAAATAAAAAAAAGCAGACAAGTGCGAGTCGGACTCGCCCATGAAGGGTTCCGTAGCATCAAGTAACATAATATACAGAAAATAGACAGGAAACAGGTTTTTGTAGTTCGTCGAAAGGTAAATTGCGGTTTACGATTTATGACGTATAAAAAAAAAACTACTGGCTAGATCTCGTTCAAACCAGAAGATCCAGAGATCCAGAGAACCAGAGATCTCGTTGAAAGTTTGCATAGTAATGTACAACATATATTTTTTTTAGTTTTATCATTCCCTTATTTTAGAAGTTAGAGGGGGGGGGACCAACTTTTTTCAACTTTGGAAGTGTCTCTCGCGCAAACTATCTAGTTTAGAAAAAAACGATATTAGAAACCTCAACATCATTTTTGAAGACCTATTCATAGATACCCCACACGTATGGGTTCGACGAAAAAAATTTTTTTGAGTTGCAGTTTGAAGTATGGGGACCCCCAAAATTTATAGTTTTTTTTCTATTTTTGTGTAAAAATCTTAATGCGGTTTACAGAATACATCTACTCACCAAGTTTCATCAGTGTAGCTCTTATGGTTTCGGAGAAAAATGGCTGTGACACGGTCGGACAGACAGACAGACAGACAGACAGACAGACAGACAGACATGACGAATCTATAAGGGTTCCGTTTTTGCCATTTGGCTACGGAACCCTAAAAAGATGTTTTGTAGATAAGTCTGCTTCTTCTTCTATAGTATCACTAGTTCTTTTGAATCAGTGCAGTGTGGTGAAAGGATGTTTAATGCTCCTCAAAGAGGCTCCTTTCTTGCATTTGACATATGATTCTTGAGCTTTTTAGGTTTTATTTCGGGTTTCGTTTTCTGTCATTTTGGGAAGTCACTTAGCATTTTCATTTCAATTGTTTTTCTGGTGTTATTCTGAGTTTTGTTGTGTAATTTTGGTGGTATTTTAACCAACATTACTTGAGGTCTTAGCTCAAAGTGTTAGCAGTTGGAATAGAAGTGTACTAGGTGATATTCTGATTTGATCGAAAAGGTTTATGATGGTTTTGAAAACAAAAGACCATCATTTTGCTTTCAAAGCCCAGTAGGGCCGGCTTGACTTTGACTGACTCGACTTGACGGAAAAGTATTTTATCAATGTAATATATTATCATTAATCTCATTAAACTACTCGACACTGGCAAAATTGATCCGAAATGGACTGATGCCATTCATTAAGAAGAAGAAGAAGGTTCTATTTCATGCCGTTTCGACACGATGATGCTATGTCTGCGATTCTAGGTCATTCGTACTAAAGAAAGAAATACTGAAGAAAGTTATACTACTACTACTACTACTATTACTAATACTACTTCTACTACTACTACTAATACTACTACTACCACTACTACTACTACTAAAGTTACGCTTAATTTGGGGCTAGAAAGTGTTGTGTGAATTGTTCACCATACTGAAAAAAGCTTATACTAAAGCTCTTAAAAGCTGAAGTATAAAACCCTATACAACGTGTATCAAAATATGTGTACTATCCTGAAGGGGGGTGAATTTCCACCCCCAGGGGAACAACTTTTGTTCAACGACTTTTCGAACTTCGATTGGTATCTCTGAAAAAAACTGCAACGAAGTTTCAACATGAACAGCTGACTTTATACAAAGTGACAACCCTAAACTCAGCTACAGAGGTAGTAGGTAGTAGTAGTAGACCTACAGAGGTAGTAGGTCAAGGGGTCAAGGGGTTACAAGGATAGGGTTGTCAATTTATTTAGGCATTATGAAATTAAATATTTTTGTATGGGAAACTGAAAATAGGAATTTTTAATTATCTCCCCCCCCACAACTGATCACCATTGTGGTCTGAAACCCCCCACCTTCGCATAGTACACATATTTAGATACACCTTGTATAAGAATTGAAAGGCAAAAATAATATTTCGATGACGGATTATATAAATTTTACCGCAAAAGCTTTTGAAACAAACTAGTATTTGCAGAAGACTACTTTTAATAAGTACAACCTCAATTGAGGTTGTACTTATTATCCTTAAGGATCTTTATAGGGCAGAAATTCCAATAAATATTCTTTATTCTTTTATAATTTATTTTAATAAGTAAATATTTCTTACTTTGAACATGGAGATCGCTTGATAACCTATTTCATTTTATTTTCCAATTTTTATGTCTACCATAGAACTTAAAAGCCTGCGCACACCTAGGTCGCTGGCAATGGCGATCAATGAAACACTGTCTTATTTGACAGCGATATTTGACAGCGTTTTACTGATTGCTATCGCCAGCGACCTATGTGTGCGCAGACCTTAAAAAGGCATCATCATTATCAGCCTGATGAAGTCCACTGCTGGACATAGGCCTCCCCTACATATTTCCAGGAAGAACGATTCTGAACTCTTTCCATCCATCGACTTCCCGTCTCTTTCCGTCTATCTAGTGGGTGGTCGCCCTAATACGCTTCGTCTTCCGGTTCGTGGTCGCCATTCGAGAACCTTTATTCCCCAACGGTTGTCGGTTCTTCGAGCTATATGGCCTGCCCATTGCCACTTCAACTAACTCTACGAGCTATGTCGGTAAAAAGGCATAGAGCTTGTCAATTTGGCAGGTGCGCTAAAAAACAAAGGCTTGCTATGTCAATATAAAAATGTTTTTTATCTTTTGCTTTTTTGGTGTTTGTTGGAAGACTGTGATGAAGTTTGCGTGTAAGCTCGATGGATTTTGCTTTAGATTTACGTGGCTTACAACCTATTAGGGTTTTCGATACAAGTTTGATAATAACCCTTTGTACTGAACCTTATTTGTAGTGAACCTTATTTTGACCCTTTAAAAGAAATAAATTACTAAACTTATTTATCGAAAATTGCCTGAAGAGTTTGTCTAACTGGTTTTGATACTTGGGTAAACTTTTAAGTTGGAAAACGTGTTGGATCGTGGTAGGTATCTGTGTGCAGTCGGATTGCACTCGCGCTTTTCGCTATATAAGTTGTCTTTTCATATCTTTCAGAAGGTCAAAACGTGCTAGCGGGAAGTTGTTTCACAGAGAAGTCCAAGTCAAACATGTATTTATTCAGTAGTCTGGGTAAACTAGGTATCTCAAAAACTAAGAGCCTTTAACTAAAATACCTAGAAAACCCTATTGTAATAAAAAAAGGTTGTCTGTAAAGTCGGTTAATTGACGACAGCTGAACGTGACAACGTCATACAGCTGTACACACGGACGCATCGCTCACTCAAGTAGGAGAGAGACAGATGTCGAACGCTGCCGAACGCGGAGGCCGTGCGTGCCTCTTTGTCGCTCATTCCGCGCTCTCGCTTGCACTTCAAGCCTTAAATGGAACGCCTCAGAGCAAGGTACCGCCGCATGAGTCATGTTTTTTCGTACGTGCAGCTGGCTTTATCGAATTATAAGACGTTGTCACGTCAAAAATCAAAATGTATCGTGAGCTTTCAATCTAATATTGTTTGAAAAACCCAATAGTCTGGCATGCGTGTGAACTTAGCAGATCATTGTCCAGCAGATCAAAAAAAAAAGTGAGTTCTATTCGCATGCAGCATAGTTCTACAGTTCCTGATACTTTTCAGGAATAGTTCTGGCCTGAAAACCTGAAAAAAAAACAATTGAAAATATGCTCTGCCAACTTCCCGTAGCAGATCATTTTTCACCAATAAAATAAAAAAAAATATTTTCATGTGCCTAAAGCTCTGCTCTACAGTTCCTGATACTTTTCAGAAATAGTTCTGGCCTGAAAACCTGAAAAAAGTGATTTGAACAAAAAATATTAATA
Source organism: Thera obeliscata (assembly GCA_947578465.1). Lineage (NCBI taxonomy): Eukaryota > Metazoa > Arthropoda > Insecta > Lepidoptera > Geometridae > Thera > Thera obeliscata. The sequence goes on along the minus strand of OX387918.1, from coordinate 11,121,665 downwards.
TTTTTTTTATGGTTTTAAACAGTTTGCAAGAGCTAGAACTCTTTCGTCTCTCATAGATCCATACTAGAGCTACTACCTAGAACTTGAATCAAGTCTGGAACTCACGCAAAAAAACCAGCAGAGCAGGGTTGAAAGTTTAAAATATTTTTTTTATAGTGTTAAGGGGTTCGTAAAAACTAGCACTCTCGCGTTTATCATAGGTCCTTATAAGACCTATTACCTACAAATTGAATCAAGTCTAGAACTCACGCAAAAAAACCAGCAGAGCAGGGTTGAAAATTTAAAATATTTTTTTTATAGTGTTAAGGGGTTCGTAAAAACTAGCACTCTCGCGTTTATCATAGGTCCTTAAAAGACCTATTACCTACAAATTGAATCAAGTCTGGAACTCACGCAAAAAAACCAGCAGAGCAGGGTTGAAAGTTTAAAATAATTTTTTTATAGTGTTAAGGGCTTCGCAGAAAATAGCACTCTCGCGTTTATCATAGGTCCTTAAAAGCCCTATAACCTACAAATTGAATTAAGTCTGGAACTCACGCAAAAAAACCAGCAGAGCAGGGTTGAAAGTTTAAAATATTTTTTTTATAGTGTTAAGGGGTTCGTAGAAACTAGCACTCTCGCGTTTATCATAGGTCCTTATAAGCCCTATAACCTACAAATTGAATCAAGTCTGGAACTCACGCAAACCGTTCAGCAGAGCAGGGTTGAAAGTTTAAAATATTTTTTTTATAGTGTTAAGGGGTTTGTAAAAACTAGCACTCTCGCGTTTATCATAGGTCCTTATAAGCCCTATAACCTACAAATTGAATTAAGTCTGGAACTCACGCAAAAAAACCAGCAGAGCAGGGTTGAAAGTTTAAAATATTTTTTTTATATTGTTAAGGGGTTCGTAGAAACTAGCACTCTCGCGTTTATCATAGGTCCTTATAAGCCCTATAACCTACAAATTGAATCACGTCTGGAACTCACGCAAAACGTTCAGCAGAGCAGGGTTGAAAGTTTAAAATATTTTTTTTATAGTGTTAAGGGGTTCGTAGAAACTAGCACTCTCGCGTTTATCATAGGTCCTTATAAGCCCTATATTATACAAATTGAATTACGTCTGGAACTCACGCAAAACGTTCAGCAGAGCAGGGTTGAAAGTTTAAAATATTTTTTTTATAGTGTTTAGGGGTTCGTAAAAACTAGCACTCTCGCGTTTATCATAGGTCCTTATAAGCCCTATAACCTACAAATTGAATTAAGTCTGGAACTCACGCAAAAAAACCAGCAGAGCAGGGTTGAAAGTTTAAAATATTTTTTTTATAGTGTTAAGGGGTTCGTAGAAACTAGCACTCTCGCGTTTATCATAGTTCCTTATAAGCCCTATAACCTACAAATTGAATCAAGTCTGGAACTCACGCAAAACGTTCAGCAGAGCAGGGTTGAAAGTTTAAAATATTTTTTTTATAGTGTTAAGGGGTTCGTAAAAACTAGCACTCTCGCGTTTATAATAGGTCCTTAAAAGCCCTATAACCTACAAATTGAATTAAATCTGAAACTCACGCAAAACGACCAGCAGAGCAGGGTTGAAAGTTAAAAATATTTTTTTTATAGTGTTAAGGGGTTCGTAGAAACTAGCACTCTCGCGTTTATCATAGGTCCTTATAAGCCCTATAACCTACAAATTGAATCAAGTCTGGAACTCACGCAAACCGTTCAGCAGAGCAGGGTTGAAAGTTTAAAATATGTTTTTTATAGTGTTAAGGGGTTCGTAAAAACTAGCACTCTCGCGTTTATCATAGGTCCTTATAAGCCCTATAACCTACAAATTGAATTAAGTCTGGAACTCAAGCAAAAAAACCAGCAGAGCAGGGTTGAAAGTTTAAAATATTTTTTTTATAATGTTAAGGGGTTCGTAGAAACTAGCACTCTCGCGTTTATCATAGGTCCTTATAAGCCCTATAACTTACAAATTGAATCACGTCTGGAACTTACGCAAAACGTTCAGCAGAGCAGGGTTGAAAGTTTAAAATATTTTTTTTATATTGTTAAGGGGTTCGTAGAAACTAGCACTCTCAAGTTTATCATAGGTCCTTATAAGCCCTATAACCTACAAATTGAATTAAGTCTGGAACTCACGCAAAAAAACCAGCAGAGCAGGGTTGAAAGTTTAAATTATTTTTTTTATAGTGTTAAGGGGTTCGTAGAAACTAGCACTCTCGCGTTTATCATAGGTCCTTATAAGCCCTATAACCTACAAATTGAATCAAGTCTGGAACTCACGCAAACCGTTCAGCAGAGCAGGGTTGAAAGTTTAAAATATTTTTTTTATAGTGTTAAGGGGTTTGTAAAAACTAGCACTCTCGCGTTTATCATAGGTCCTTATAAGCCCTATAACCTACAAATTGAATTAAGTCTGGAACTCACGCAAAAAAACCAGCAGAGCAGGGTTGAAAGTTTAAAATATTTTTTTTATAGTGTTAAGGGGTTCGTAGAAACTAGCACTCTCGCGTTTATCATAGGTCCTTATAAGCCCTATAACCTACAAATTGAATCAAGTCTGGAACTCACGCAAAACGTTCAGCAGAGCAGGGTTGAAAGTTTAAAATATTTTTTTTATAGTGTTAAGGGGTTCGTAAAAACTAGCACTCTCGCGTTTATCATAGGTCCTTAAAAGCCCTATAACCTACAAATTGAATTAAATCTGGAACTCACGCAAAACGACCAGCAGAGCAGGGTTGAAAGTTTAAAATAATTATTTTATATTGTTAAGGGGTTCGTAGAAACTAGCACTCTCAAGTTTATCTTAGGTCCTTATAAGCCCTATAACTTACAAATTGAATTACGTCTGGAACTCACGCAAACCGTTCAGCAGAGCAGGGTTGAAAGTTTAAAATATTTTTTTTATAGTGTTAAGGGGTTCGTAGAAACTAGCACTCTCGCGTTTATCATTGGTCCTTATAAGCCCTATAACCTACAAATTGAATCACGTCTGGAACTCACGCAAAACGTTCAGCAGAGCAGGGTTGAAAGTTTAAAATATTTTTTTTATATTGTTAAGGGGTTCGTAGAAACTAGCACTTTCAAGTTTATCATAGGTCCTTATAAGTCCTATAACCTACAAATTGAATTAAGTCTGGAACTCACGCAAAAAAACCAGCAGAGCAGGGTTGAAAGTTTAAATTATTTTTTTTATAGTGTTAAGGGGTTCGTAGAAACTAGCACTCTCGCGTTTATCATAGGTCCTTATAAGCCCTATAACCTACAAATTGAATCAAGTCTGGAACTCACGCAAACCGTTCAGCAGAGCAGGGTTGAAAGTTTAAAATATTTTTTTTATAGTGTTAAGGGGTTCGTAAAAACTAGCACTCTCGCGTTTATCATAGGTCCTTATAAGCCCTATAACCTACAAATTGAATTAAGTCTGGAACTCACGCAAAAGAACCAGCAGAGCAGGGTTGAAAGTTTAAAATATTTTTTTTATAGTGTTAAGGGGTTCGTAGAAACTAGCACTCTCGCGTTTATCATAGGTCCTTATAAGCCCTATAACCTACAAATTGAATCAAGTCTGGAACTCACGCAAAACGTTCAGCAGAGCAGGGTTGAAAGTTTAAAATATTTTTTTTATAGTGTTAAGGGGTTCGTAGAAACTAGCACTCTCGCGTTTATCATAGGTCCTTATAAGCCCTATAACCTACAAATTGAATTAAGTCTGGAACTCACGCAAAAAAACCAGCAGAGCAGGGTTGAAAGTTTAAAATATTTTTTTTATAGTGTTTAGGGGTTCGTAGAAACTAGCACTCTCGCGTTTATCATACTTCCTTATAAGCTCTATAACCTACAAATTGAATCAAGTCTGGAACTCACGCAAACCGTTCAGCAGAGCAGGGTTGAAAGTTTAAAATATTTTTTTTATAGTGTTAAGGGGTTTGTAAAAACTAGCACTCTCGCGTTTATCATAGGTCCTTATAAGCCCTATAACCTACAAATTGAATTAAGTCTGGAACTCACGCAAAAAAACCAGCAGAGCAGGGTTGAAAGTTTAAAATATTTTTTTTATATTGTTAAGGGGTTCGTAGAAACTAGCACTCTCGCGTTTATCATAGGTCCTTATAAGCCCTATAACCTACAAATTGAATCAAGTCTGGAACTCACGCAAAACGTTCAGCAGAGCAGGGTTGAAAGTTTAAAATATTTTTTTTATAGTGTTAAGGGGTTCGTAAAAACTAGCACTCTCGCGTTTATCATAGGTCCTTAAAAGCCCTATAACCTACAAATTGAATTAAATCTGGAACTCACGCAAAACGACCAGCAGAGCAGGGTTGAAAGTTTAAAATAATTATTTTATATTGTTAAGGGGTTCGTAGAAACTAGCACTCTCAAGTTTATCTTAGGTCCTTATAAGCCCTATAACTTACAAATTGAATTACGTCTGGAACTCACGCAAACCGTTCAGCAGAGCAGGGTTGAAAGTTTAAAATATTTTTTTTATAGTGTTAAGGGGTTCGTAGAAACTAGCACTCTCGCGTTTATCATTGGTCCTTATAAGCCCTATAACCTACAAATTGAATCACGTCTGGAACTCACGCAAAACGTTCAGCAGAGCAGGGTTGAAAGTTTAAAATATTTTTTTTATATTGTTAAGGGGTTCGTAGAAACTAGCACTTTCAAGTTTATCATAGGTCCTTATAAGTCCTATAACCTACAAATTGAATTAAGTCTGGAACTCACGCAAAAAAACCAGCAGAGCAGGGTTGAAAGTTTAAATTATTTTTTTTATAGTGTTAAGGGGTTCGTAGAAACTAGCACTCTCGCGTTTATCATAGGTCCTTATAAGCCCTATAACCTACAAATTGAATCAAGTCTGGAACTCACGCAAACCGTTCAGCAGAGCAGGGTTGAAAGTTTAAAATATTTTTTTTATAGTGTTAAGGGGTTCGTAAAAACTAGCACTCTCGCGTTTATCATAGGTCCTTATAAGCCCTATAACCTACAAATTGAATTAAGTCTGGAACTCACGCAAAAAAACCAGCAGAGCAGGGTTGAAAGTTTAAAATATTTTTTTTATAGTGTTAAGGGGTTCGTAGAAACTAGCACTCTCGCGTTTATCATAGGTCCTTATAAGCCCTATAACCTACAAATTGAATCAAGTCTGGAACTCACGCAAAACGTTCAGCAGAGCAGGGTTGAAAGTTTAAAATATTTTTTTTATAGTGTTAAGGGGTTCGTAGAAACTAGCACTCTCGCGTTTATCATAGGTCCTTATAAGCCCTATAACCTACAAATTGAATTAAGTCTGGAACTCACGCAAAAAAACCAGCAGAGCAGGGTTGAAAGTTTAAAATATTTTTTTTATAGTGTTTAGGGGTTCGTAGAAACTAGCACTCTCGCGTTTATCATACTTCCTTATAAGCTCTATAACCTACAAATTGAATCAAGTCTGGAACTCACGCAAAACGTTCAGCAGAGCAGGGTTGAAAGTTTAAAATATTTTTTTTATAGTGTTAAGGGGTTCGTAAAAACTAGCACTCTCGCGTTTATAATAGGTCCTTAAAAGCCCTATAACCTACAAATTGAATTAAATCTGAAACTCACGCAAAACGACCAGCAGAGCAGGGTTGAAAGTTAAAAATATTTTTTTTATAGTGTTAAGGGGTTCGTAGAAACTAGCACTCTCAAGTTTATCATAGGTCCTTATAAGCCCTATTGTTACCCGTCAAAGTGACCTCTGCGGTTTTGGTAGATGGTATGCCTAGCTAGCTTGGGGTTCTGTTCTAATTGGAGGCAACAGGAAGATTGGAGGGCGCCACAGGCTCTAAACTTTAACTTGGACAAGAGCCTGAGTGTCCAGCGATGATAATATTATTATTGAAGAAGACGAAGCAGATTGTGGTACATTGGAATAATTTTATTTCTTACACAAATATGTCTTAAATTAATTTATCTAAAGTTATTCACAAACGTCCTGAGACGACCAAGGAAAAGGAGTTTATTTTAATTAACAAGGTGTTTTCTTTATCCTGGGACAACCAAGAAATACCTATTCAAAGAAAGTTGATTACAATAGTTGGATTGACTAATTGACTGTTTTTATACGGGCATTCATATCCTTACATCCTCCACACACCTAAGGAACTATCTCTGTTAGTACCTACCTAATTCCCTACCTACTTATAACTAAACATGCAAGCTCTCTATCATACAACTATGTTAGTACACCTAGGAGTTATGGGATATGCATTTTAAATGCCCTGCTGATATTACAAGAGACAATGATTTGAAATTACTAAAATGAGCCGAGAGGCTACTTTCTTAAAGATATTTATAATTTGATTAATGCTACAATATTCAACGATGGTGAAGCCAACTTAGCCCTCTAAAGCACTAAGGCCTATACAATTGAGGGGAAAACGTACTTGAATACCTACTTATAAATCTACATTCAACACCGAGACTATCGGCTACAACGGTCCCTTCCTCACTTGAAATAAGTCTGCCAAAAGGCCCTAATACATAACCTAAAACCTAACCTTGTCACTTGCACTGTACTCTCACTGAGTTATGAAGATGAGAAACATACTAAAATCGAGGGGCACCGAAGATTACCATGAGACCACTGTCAATATATATGGAACGCAATCACCTGATTAGTAAGGCAGCGTGGGAAGGCCGAACCACGAATCATGGCCTTTTCCCCAAGCACGGATGAATTGATGGGACCAGTCAAACCCCGATCTACTGGCGGTGACGTGAAGGACCTGTCCCCTTCCAAGAGCCGAGCAGCTTCTTCTGAAACGCGTCATAAAAAAAATCAATATCCATACAACATAAACGACAACCTAAAATTGTTATTCTGAAACCGAGGCGGGGATTCCTCTGCACATGTTTGAGTCCAACAGAGTATGAAGCTATACGTGATCTGATAGATAACTTCAGATTAGCAGCCAAGCTTACCTTCTGCTCGGAGCGTGGTGATTTTTCTCTGGGATCGATAGCACGGAACGGACGCCTTCCGACCCAAACCAGTGCCGCAGTTCGCCGCCTCTCTCAAACATTTTACTTCAACAGCGATGCATACACGCACCCAATAATCCTAAAACAAGAACAAACGAACATTTAGTTCCCGACATTTCACTCGCCGCTTCTCACTGTACAATCACAATTGTCCAGAGGTAACTTACCACTTTCTATACTCCGACACACGTCCACTCATCACTTCTTCCACAAAGAAGGTCCCCTTAGCATAGGGCTATTTCAAAATAAAAAATTCCAATCAAAATTTACGGGGCTGAACCGTGAGACCGATCGCCGCCATTAGAAGAGCAAAAGACCACGTCCCGTGACATACCCCGCGTGACACTACTATCTAATGACAGTCAGTGGATCTGACAGCTGTCACCATCCTCAAATGTTGCCACCCCTATGACGCTTAAAGAAACCAAAGAGACAGACACAAACCCGCGTGCTGCCATCTAAGTGAAATGCCCGGAACTAGATTGCCAACCATTTGACTAAAATCGAAGTACACGTTTTAATTGTACAAAAAAGCCACTAGGTGGCGTCGTAACGTTTTGACCCGTTACACTATAACCTACAAATTGAATCACGTCTGGAACTCACGCAAAACGTTCAGCAGAGCAGGGTTGAAAGTTTAAAATATTTTTTTTATAGTGTTAAGGGGTTCGTAAAAACTAGCACTCTCGCGTTTATAATAGGTCCTTAAAAGCCCTATAACCTACAAATTGAATTAAATCTGGAACTCACGCAAAACGACCAGCAGAGCAGGGTTGAAAGTTAAAAATATTTTTTTATAGTGTTAAGGGGTTCGTAGAAACTAGTACTCTCGCGTTTATCATAGGTCCTTATAAGCCCTATAACCTACAAATTGAATCACGTCTGGAACTCACGCAAAACGTTCAGCAGAGCAGGGTTGAAAGTTTAAAATATTTTTTTTATATTGTTAAGGGGTTCGTAGAAACTAGCACTCTCAAGTTTATCATAGGTCCTTATAAGCCCTATAACTTACAAATTGAATTACGTCTGGAACTCACGCAAACCGTTCAGCAGAGCAGGGTTGAAAGTTAAAAATATTTTTTTTATAGTGTTAAGGGGTTCGTAGAAACTAGCACTCTCGTGTTTATCATAGGTCCTTATAAGCCCTATAACCTACAAATTGAATCACGTCTGGAACTCACGCAAAACGTTCAGCAGAGCAGGGTTGAAAGTTTAAAATATTTTTTTTATAGTGTTAAGGGGTTCGTAGAAACTAGCACTCTCAAGTTTATCATAGGTCCTTATAAGCCATATAACCTACAAATTGAATTAAGTCTGGAACTCACGCAAAAAAACCAGCAGAGCAGGGTTGAAAGTTTAAATTATTTTTTTTATAGTGTTAAGGGGTTCGTAGAAACTAGCACTCTCGCGTTTATCATAGGTCCTTATAAGCCCTATAACCTACAAATTGAATCAAGTCTGGAACTCACGCAAACCGTTCAGCAGAGCAGGGTTGAAAGTTTAAAATATTTTTTTTATAGTGTTAAGGGGTTCGTAAAAACTAGCACTCTCGCGTTTATCATAGGTCCTTATAAGCCCTATAACCTACAAATTGAATTAAGTCTGGAACTCACGCAAAACGTTCAGCAGAGCAGGGTTGAAAGTTTAAAATATTTTTTTTATAGTGTTTAGGGGTTCGTAAAAACTAGCACTCTCGCGTTTATCATAGGTCCTTATAAGCCCTATAACCTACAAATTGAATTAAGTCTGGAACTCACGCAAAAAAACCAGCAGAGCAGGGTTGAAAGTTTAAAATATTTTTTTTATAGTGTTAAGGGGTTCGTAGAAACTAGCACTCTCGCGTTTATCATAGTTCCTTATAAGCCCTATAACCTACAAATTGAATCACGTCTGGAACTCACGCAAAACGTTCAGCAGAGCAGGGTTGAAAGTTTAAAATATTTTTTTTATAGTGTTAAGGGGTTCGTAGAAACTAGCACTCTCGCGTTTATCATAGGTCCTTATAAGCCCTATATTATACAAATTGAATTACGTCTGGAACTCACGCAAAACGTTCAGCAGAGCAGGGTTGAAAGTTTAAAATATTTTTTTTATAGTGTTAAGGGGTTCGTAGAAACTAGCACTCTCGCGTTTATCATAGGTCCTTATAAGCCCTATAACCTACAAATTGAATCACGTCTAGAACTCACGCAAAACGTTCAGCAGAGCAGGGTTGAAAGTTTAAAATATTTTTTTTATAGTGTTAAGGGGTTCGTAGAAACTAGCACTCTCGCGTTTATCATAGGTCCTTATAAGCTCTATATTATACAAATTGAATTACGTCTGGAACTCACGCAAAACGTTCAGCAGAGCAGGGTTGAAAGTTTAAAATATTTTTTTTATAGTGTTTAGGGGTTCGTAAAAACTAGCACTCTCGCGTTTATCATAGGTCCTTATAAGCCCTATAACCTACAAATTGAATTAAGTCTGGAACTCACGCAAAAAAACCAGCAGAGCAGGGTTGAAAGTTAAAAATATTTTTTTTATAGTGTTAAGGGGTTCGTAGAAACTAGCACTCTCGCGTTTATCATAGTTCCTTATAAGCCCTATAACCTACAAATTGAATCAAGTCTGGAACTCACGCAAAACGTTCAGCAGAGCAGGGTTGAAAGTTTAAAATATTTTTTTTATAGTGTTAAGGGGTTTGTAAAAACTAGCACTCTCGCGTTTATAATAGGTCCTTAAAAGCCCTATAACCTACAAATTGAATTAAATCTGGAACTCACGCAAAACGACCAGCAGAGCAGGGTTGAAAGTTAAAAATATTTTTTTTATAGTGTTAAGGGGTTCGTAGAAACTAGCACTCTCAAGTTTATCATAGGTCCTTATAAGCCCTATAACCTACAAATTGAATCACGTCTGGAACTCACGCAAAACGTTCAGCAGAGCAGGGTTGAAAGTTTAAAATATTTTTTTTATAGTGTTAAGGGGTTCGTAGAAACTAGCACTCTCAAGTTTATCATAGGTCCTTATAAGCCCTATAACCTTCAAATTGAATCACGTCTGGAACTAACGCAAAACGTTCAGCAGAGCAGGGTTGAAAGTTTAAAATATTTTTTTTATATTGTTAAGGGGTTCGTAGAAACTAGCACTCTCGCGTTTATCATAGGTCCTTATAAGCCCTATAACCTACAAATTGAATTAAATCTGGAACTCACGCAAAACGACCAGCAGAGCAGGGTTGAAAGTTTAAAATATTTTTTTTATAGTGTTAAGGGGTTCGTAGAAACTAGCACTCTCGCGTTTATCATAGGTCCTTATAAGCCCTATAACCTACAAATTGAATTAAATCTGGAACTCACGCAAAACGACCAGCAGAGCAGGGTTGAAAGTTTAAAATATTTTTTTTATAGTGTTAAGGGGTTCGTAGAAACTAGCACTCTCGCGTTTATCATAGGTCCTTATAAGCCCTATAACCTACAAATTGAATCACTTTGGAACTCACGCAAAACGACCAGCAGAGCAGGGTTAATAGTTTAAAATATTTTTTTTATAGTGTTAAGTTAAGTTTTTAAAGTGTTTTTATTTGTGTTTTTTTATACTGAGTTCTAGTTTTTTGGCGTGAGTTCCAGGCTTGATTCAAATATAAGGTTATAGGGCTTATAAGGACCTATGATAAACACGAGAGTGCTAGTTTATACGAACCCCTTAACACTATAAAAAAATATTTTAAACTTTCAACCCTGCTCTGCTGGTTTTTTTGCGTGAGTTCCAGACTTGATTCAAATATATGGTAATAGGTCTTATAAGGATCTATGATAAACGCGAGAGTGCTAGTTTTTACGAACCCCTTAACACTATAAAAAAAATACTTTAAACTTTCAACCCTGCTCTGCTGAACGGTTTGCGTGAGTTCCAGACGTAATTCAATTTGTAAGTTATAGGGCTTATAAGGACCTATGATAAACTTGAGAGTGCTAGTTTCTACGAACCCCTTAACAATATAAAAAAAATATTTTAAACTTTCAACCCTGCTCTGCTGAACGTTTTGCGTGAGTTCCAGACGTAATTCAATTTGTATAATATAGGGCTTATAAGGACCTATGGTAAACGCGAGAGTGCTAGTTTCTACGAACCCCTTAACACTATAAAAAAAATATTTTAAACTTTCAACCCTGCTCTGCTGAACGTTTTGCGTGAGTTCCAGACGTGATTCAATTTGTAGGTTATAGGGCTTATAAGGACCTATGATAAACGCGAGAGTGCTAGTTTCTACGAACCCCTTAACACTATAAAAAAAATATTTTAAACTTTCAACCCTGCTCTGCTGGTCGTTTTGCGTGAGTTCCAGATTTAATTCAATTTGTAGGTTATAGGGCTTTTAAGGACCTATGATAAACGCGAGAGTGCTAGTTTTTACGAACCCCTTAACACTATAAAAAAAATATTTTAAACTTTCAACCCTGCTCTGCTGATTGTTTTGCGTGAGTTCCAGACTTGATTCAATTTGTAGGTTATAGGGCTTATAAGGACCTATGATAAACGCGAGAGTGCTAGTTTCTACGAACCCCTTAACACTATAAAAAAAATATTTTAAACTTTCAACCCTGCTCTGCTGGTTTTTTTGCGTGAGTTCCAGACTTAATTCAATTTGTAGGTTATAGGGCTTATAAGGACCTATGATAAACGCGAGAGTGCTAGTTTTTACGAACCCCTTAACACTATAAAAAAAATATTTTAAACTTTCAACCCTGCTCTGCTGAACGGTTTGCGTGAGTTCCAGACTTGATTCAATTTGTAGGTTATAGGGCTTATAAGGACCTATGATAAACGCGAGAGTGCTGGTTTCTACGAACCCCTTAACACTATAAAAAAAATAATTTAAACTTTCAACCCTGCTCTGCTGGTTTTTTTGCGTGATTTCCAGACTTAATTCAATTTGTAGGGTATAGGGCTTATAAGGACCTATGATAAACTTGAGAGTGCTAGTTTCTACGAACCCCTTAACAATATAAAAAAATTATTTTAAACTTTCAACCCTGCTCTGCTGAACGTTTTGCGTGAGTTCCAGACGTGATTCAATTTGTAGGTTATAGGGCTTATAAGGACCTATGATAAACGCGAGAGTGCTAGTTTCTACGAACCCCTTAACACTATAAAAAAAATATTTTAAACTTTCAACCCTGCTCTGCTGGTCGTTTTGCGTGAGTTCCAGACTTAATTCAATTTGTAGGTTATAGGGCTTTTAAGGACCTATGATAAACGCGAGAGTGCTAGTTTTTACGAACCCCTTAACACTATAAAAAAAATATTTTAAACTTTCAACCCTGCTCTGCTGAACGTTTTGCGTGAGTTCCAGACTTGATTCAATTTGTAGGTTATAGGGCTTATAAGGACCTATGATAAACGCGAGAGTGCTAGTTTCTACGAACCCCTTAACACTATAAAAAAAATATTTTAAACTTTCAACCCTGCTCTGCTGGTTTTTTTGCGTGAGTTCCAGACTTAATTCAATTTGTAGGTTATAGGGCTTATAAGGACCTATGATAAACGCGAGAGTGCTAGTTTCTACGAATCCCTTAACACTATAAAAAAAATATTTTAAACTTTCAACCCTGCTCTGCTGAACGGTTTGCGTGAGTTCCAGACGAAATTCAATTTGTAAGTTATAGGGCTTATAAGGACCTATGATAAACTTGAGAGTGCTAGTTTTTACGAACCCCTTATCACTATGAAAAAAATATTTTAAACTTTCAACCCTGCTCTGCTGAACGGTTTGCGTGAGTTCCAGACTTAATTCAATTTGTAAGTTATAGGGCTTATAAGGACCTATGATAAACGCGAGAGTGCTAGTTTCTACGAACCCCTTAACAATATAAAAAAAATATTTTAAACTTTCAACCCTGCTCTGCTGAACGTTTTGCGTGAGTTCCAGACGTGATTCAATTTGTAGGTTATAGGGCTTATAAGGACCTATGATAAACTTGAGAGTGCTAGTTTCTACGAACCCCTTAACACTATAAAAAAAATATTTTAAACTTTCAACCCTGCTCTGCTGAACGTTTTGCGTGAGTTCCAGACGTGATTCAATTTGTAGGTTATAGGGCTTTTAAGGACCTATTATAAACGCGAGAGTGCTAGTTTTTACGAACCCCTTAACACTATAAAAAAAATATTTTAAACTTTCAACCCTGCTCTGCTGAACGTTTTGCGTGAGTTCCAGACTTGATTCAATTTGTAGGTTATAGGGCTTATAAGGAACTATGATAAACGCGAGAGTGCTAGTTTCTACGAACCCCTTAACACTATAAAAAAAATATTTTAAACTTTCAACCCTGCTCTGCTGGTTTTTTTGCGTGAGTTCCAGACTTAATTCAATTTGTAGGTTATAGGGCTTATAAGGACCTATGATAAACGCGAGAGTGCTAGTTTTTACGAACCCCTAAACACTATAAAAAAAATATTTTAAACTTTCAACCCTGCTCTGCTGAACGTTTTGCGTGAGTTCCAGACGTAATTCAATTTGTATAATATAGGGCTTATAAGGACCTATGATAAACGCGAGAGTGCTAGTTTCTACGAACCCCTTAACACTATAAAAAAAATATTTTAAACTTTCAACCCTGCTCTGCTGAACGTTTTGCGTGAGTTCCAGACGTGATTCAATTTGTAGGTTATAGGGCTTATAAGGACCTATGATAAACGCGAGAGTGCTAGTTTCTACGAACCCCTTAACACTATAAAAAAAATATTTTAAACTTTCAACCCTGCTCTGCTGGTCGTTTTGCGTGAGTTCCAGATTTAATTCAATTTGTAGGTTATAGGGCTTTTAAGGACCTATGATAAACGCGAGAGTGCTAGTTTTTACGAACCCCTTAACACTATAAAAAAAATATTTTAAACTTTCAACCCTGCTCTGCTGATTGTTTTGCGTGAGTTCCAGACTTGATTCAATTTGTAGGTTATAGGGCTTATAAGGACCTATGATAAACGCGAGAGTGCTAGTTTCTACGAACCCCTTAACACTATAAAAAAAATATTTTAAACTTTCAACCCTGCTCTGCTGGTTTTTTTGCGTGAGTTCCAGACGTAATTCAATTTGTAGGTTATAGGGCTTATAAGGACCTATGATAAACGCGAGAGTGCTAGTTTTTACGAACCCCTTAACACTATAAAAAAAATATTTTAAACTTGCAACCCTGCTCTGCTGAACGGTTTGCGTGAGTTCCAGACTTGATTCAATTTGTAGGTTATAGGGCTTATAAGGACCTATGATAAACGCGAGAGTGCTGGTTTCTACGAACCCCTTAACACTATAAAAAAAATAATTTAAACTTTCAACCCTGCTCTGCTGGTTTTTTTGCGTGATTTCCAGACTTAATTCAATTTGTAGGGTATAGGGCTTATAAGGACCTATGATAAACTTGAGAGTGCTAGTTTCTACGAACCCCTTAACAATATAAAAAAATTATTTTAAACTTTCAACCCTGCTCTGCTGAACGTTTTGCGTGAGTTCCAGACGTGATTCAATTTGTAGGTTATAGGGCTTATAAGGACCTATGATAAACGCGAGAGTGCTAGTTTCTACGAACCCCTTAACACTATAAAAAAAATATTTTAAACTTTCAACCCTGCTCTGCTGAACGGTTTGCGTGAGTTCCAGACGTAATTCAATTTGTAAGTTATAGGGCTTATAAGGACCTATGATAAACTTGAGAGTGCTAGTTTCTACGAACCCCTTAACACTATAAAAAAAATATTTTAAACTTTCAACCCTGCTCTGCTGAACGTTTTGCGTGAGTTCCAGACGTGATTCAATTTGTAGGTTATAGGGCTTATAAGGACCTATGATAAACGCGAGAGTGCTAGTTTCTACGAACCCCTTAACACTATAAAAAAAATATTTTAAACTTTCAACCCTGCTCTGCTGGTTTTTTTGCGTGAGTTCCAGACTTGATTCAATATGTAAGTTATAGGGCTTATAAGGACCTATGATAAACGCGAGAGTGCTATTTTCTACGAACCCCTTAACACTATAAAAAAAATATTTTAAACTTTCAACCCTGCTCTGCTGGTTTTTTTGCGTGAGTTCCAGACTTGATTCAATTTGTAGGTAATAGGTCTTATAAGGACCTATGATAAACGCGAGAGTGCTAGTTTTTACGAACCCCTTAACACTTTAAAAAAAATATTTTAAATTTTCAACCCTGCTCTGCTGGTTTTTTTGCGTGAGTTCTAGACTTGATTCAATTTGTAGGTAATAGGTCTTATAAGGACCTATGATAAACGCGAGAGTGCTAGTTTTTACGAACCCCTTAACACTATAAAAAAAATATTTTAAACTTTCAACCCTGCTCTGCTGGTTTTTTTGCGTGAGTTCCAGACTTGATTCAAGTTCTAGGTAGTAGCTCTAGTATGGATCTATGAGAGACGAAAGAGTTCTAGCTCTTGCAAACTGTTTAAAACCATAAAAAAAATATTAATATTTTTTGTTCAAATCACTTTTTTCAGGTTTTCAGGCCAGAACTATTTCTGAAAAGTATCAGGAACTGTAGAGCAGAGCTTTAGGCACATGAAAATATTTTTTTTTATTTTATTGGTGAAAAATGATCTGCTACGGGAAGTTGGCAGAGCATATTTTCAATTGTTTTTTTTTCAGGTTTTCAGGCCAGAACTATTCCTGAAAAGTATCAGGAACTGTAGAACTATGCTGCATGCGAATAGAACTCACTTTTTTTTTTGATCTGCTGGACAATGATCTGCTAAGTTCACACGCATTAGTCTGGCCACGTATTCTGGAAAAAAATAATATAACCCTTCAATTTGTTTGTCTATGATATTCATAGGTATTTTAAACGAGGCAAACAAAGTTAAACTGTCAAACAAAATTAACTCGTCCTGATTCTGAAAGGCAAACCATTTCTATTGATTTTCACGTTAATATTAAAATATGATAATTACGGCATGTATACTGTAGTTTTTTGACGTGACAACGTCTTATAATTCGATGGAGCCGGTTGCACGCACGAAAAAACATGACGTCATGCGGCGTTACCTCGTTCTGAGGCGTTCCATTCAAGGCTTGAAGTGCAAGCGAGAGCGCGGAACGAGCGACAAAGAGGCACAATCGGCCTCCGCGTTCGGCAGCGTTCGACATCTTTCAGCATTCATCATCAGGTGGGCTATTTGCTTCTTCTATCAGCTAGTTGTATAAAAAAAAACGTCTGTATAGCTCAGTGCTGTCAAATTTCTGTCAAAAAGAGTATAATGACGTCATCTGCTGTCACCTGTAATGCTGCTTTCCTACGGTGCGTGGTTCTGCAGATCATCACGCACGCACCGCGCACGACGACCCACGGCAACGCACACAGAAAAGGCTCCTGTGCTACCGCGCACCTCGGCGCACGAGACCGTTCCCATGGTGTGTCGTGCGAGCTGGTGCGGGCTGGTGCGCGATATCACGCACCGGTGGGAAGGGGCTATAAGGCGTTACGTAAGTGGCGAAAGGTAAGCACAATAAGCAGTCAACGCTCTCGAATATCAAGCTCGTAGCTTTTGAGTTAGGTAATAGGAGCTAGATTGACATTTGGGTGATTGTCGTAGCTTTTGACGTCATCACGTTCAATCACATAAATAATCGAACATTTTCAGTGAAGCCTTTTTGATGAAACACGAAGCCCTTTGAAATATGAAGCAAAACTAAAGCGTGTCCAAATAGTATGATGGAACAATCATATTATTTTTTATTCATATTTCAATCTACTTCCACAGTGAATGATATTTTTAGGAAAAGTGGACTGAACAGAATACGTCAATTATCCATTTTACCCTATTTCTAAAAATATAAACCAGACATTTTGTCTGTGTAAAGAAAGGTATATTTTTAAGGTACTGTTCTCTCTGTTGAAAAATACAAGATTGTGATAGAGTCCACGAAAAAAAACTCTGCGCGTGACATGATGACGGAAAATGGTAAAAAAACTTGAAGAAGGTTTTTTTTTTTTCCCGTTCATATTAATTTGTGACCGGAAGATGTATTTTCTGTCAATTTTATTCATGTTTATCACCATTTATCACGCTGAAGGCCTGCGCACACCTAGATCGCTGGCGGTAGCGATCAGTGAAACGCTGTCAAATATCACTGTCAAATCTCAAATCTGACAGCGATATTTGACATCGTTTCACTGATCGCTACCGCCAGCGAACTAGGTGTGTTCGAGCCTTTAGAGTGATCTTACGCGGACTTTATTGTGTGCTGCTGATTTAATAATTTTATACAAGGTTATTCATAATTAACTACACAAACTGACAGGGCCTAATTTTTGGGTCGTGAATATTGGTTTGGCCGAATAAAATTAATTCCTAAGCTGATCTAAATTTTTGTATCAAAATTTTATTTTTATTAATTTCTGTGCTTCATTTTGCATAACTATTACCACGGAAACTGCTGAAACTGCCGCCCGACTCGATGACGCCACATGCTCGCCCGCCACCTGCCGTCATGTCATTAAACCTTAGTGATTTTTCTAATTTAAAGTTTAGACTTTCCATCACACTTTAATCAGGCTTTGGACTGACAAAAAAGCGTTGATTAGTTACTTACCTACTTAAATACCAGTCTACCTCGGTAGTTCGCAAAATACTTTGTAACTTAGTTTGCAATCATATCATTTAAGTAATAAAATAATTTGGTTAGGTAGGTAGGTAGTTGCGTAGCAGGCAGATAGGTACGTAGGTAACTAATAACGACTTACATCTTGGCGTGTTTAAAATTCATTTCATTGATATTATGTACACTTAGTATTTACACAGATACTTACAACACAGTTACTTATTTATTTACAATAATTGTTCTACGTGTCCACCTTGCTTTTGAATGCAAAGACGAGATCTGCGAAAACACTGTTCACGCACTCGAACCATCGTGTCTCTTTCACCTCTCATAATTTGGAATGCGTTCACTATTCGCGTTTTTAGTTCGTCGACATTCGATATTGTGTGGCCGTCACTTCCAATGGTCCGGATATTGGGGCTCCTACCATGCCGTTCATGGTAAAGGTTTCGTGCTCTTGCGAGCACCTCACCACTTTGTCGGTAGCATAACACCATCTCGAGGTATTCTTGATTGGAGTAACGATAATTCGGCATCGCGTATCGCATCGCATGCGTGCGGCGACTTAAAGGCGGGAGCTCTGACTGACCCGCGCCGCGAGCGGGCCGCGCGACCGCCCGCGCATGCGCATCAGGCGGGGCGCGCGCGCGGGCGCAGCTCATAGGCCAATAAAGTTCACGTAGCTCGCCTTTGTTTGAAATGGACTGTCGAGTCTACCAACGAGCCAATAATTCCAAACGTTAACCTACATCGATTTTCTCGGGATTTTCATAACAAAACTTAAAAAAATCATTTCATAAATATTTTTTATTTTAATTATTGAACCTAATTCCTGAGTATTTGCAGCTAATTATGAATAACCCTGTATAGTTTAAAAAAAATACTCCAAAGTAAATTTTCAGTTAAATTTTCTCTCTTCCCAAAGCTTTGGCGTTTAACTTTTTTAATAATTCACGTAGTGCCAAAAAAAAGCATAAAAACTGCGATCAAGCACTAAAATGCGGACATTTTGTGTCCGCATTTTAGTGCTTGATGAATAAGAGTTTGATGCCAATATTTATTTATTAAAATTGCATTGCTTTTTGATGAAAAGTGCTATGCACGTCAATGAAACTCTGTCAAATATCGCTACCATTAGACTGTGTTTCACTGATCGCCACCGCAGAACAATTAGATATGTTAGGTAATCCACAAAGATTAGCAACGACGTGTAACCGCAACGTATGCGATAAATCTAAATTATTAAAGACTGAAGACTATTTCTGGCCATACATTTCTACTAGACTGATTTTAAGGCAGAATAATAACGCACTATGATCTAAGTTATTACAGGTTAGAATGTGTTTGGTACATTCAAAATTGTGCCAGAAGGTCCAGAAAAAGATGAATGAATTTGGTACCTTTGGTTTGTGCATGTAGGTGTACAAAATATTATTGATATGTTCTTCATGAAACGCTATACGTGTTAGTAGATAAAAAGGTTTATTTTTCCTGTTTGTCCCTTTACTGAATTAGTGGGTGTCACCCAAAAAGGAATTAAACTGAAAGGAAGCTATCCAGACAACATGTGAATTACGTACTTCTCTTTTCTTATTTTTTGAAAGGATCATACAAAGAATCGGTAGGAACCAAGCCGTAGTTTGTTGCTTGTTCTTCTAGGTTTGGTCGCGTGGAGCTGGCACCTAGACTCACCTAGCTGTTCAACTTTAGAAAAGATTTGTGACTTTGACTTTATATAAATGGATTTCGATGGATTAATACCTATTCCATTGCATTCGCAAGATTGTCGTCATATAACATGCGAGAATCTTTCTCCATATAATAAATTGGGCCTTTAGGGAATGGTGCTTTTGGCTTCAATTTCCGTATTGAGCACATATTTGCATGATTCCTCTCCATTTGCGTCTCTACTCCGAGAATACCATTTTTGATCGAAATAATACCGTTTGAGTTTTGAGAACTTTAGGCCTACCACCAGCTCCGTCTGGCTCTGTCTCTGGCTCTGGTTTTGAGTCTGTGTGACTCACCAGTACACTGAGTGCGTGACGTTTTGACGTAGGATTTTTTTAGTCAATTCTCACACAGACTCAAAACCAGAGCCAGAGACAGAGCCAGACAAAGCTTGTGCTAGGTTTACTTAACAGAACGAACGTGTGGCCGAAAAAAAACGCCAAAATTCTATGTATGTATGTGCTCCTTTATTCATAAAAATTTGGCAGTTTATTCAAGAGTCGTTTAATGAATTGCGCAATAAAAACTTTCCGAGCAAGAAGTCAAGAGACGAGTTACAACAAAAAAATACTTTCTTTACATCTTCCTTCCTTCTTTTTTCTTAGAATCCTCATTTACTTATATTTAGTACATATTTTAAACTGGCCTCTCAGTTCAGTTGGTAGTACCTCTGCCTTCTGCGCCGAAGGTCGTGGACTCAATCACCACCGAAAATAAATATTTGTGTGGTGAACGCAGATGTTTGTTCTCTGTCTGGGTGTTATATTGTATTAAAAGTATGTATTTACAACATTGTTAAGATCGCGGGAAGTCGGTGGATGGAAACGGCTCAGAATCGTTCTTCCTGGAAATGTGTAGGGGACGTCCAGCAGTGACTTCTTCAGGCTGATGATAATGCTGATGATAGGTAATCAAGGCTGAAAATGACTCAATCAAGACAACTTTACCTTTCAAATAGCCAAAATTTAATAATCTTATTAAAATCGTAAACCGTGAGCCCCATTTAATTAAATTGCTCACTTAAATATCCTTGGTATCTCATTTCCTGTCTTAGAATTGAATGAATGAGTGATGAGCCTACCGTTCATTCATTCTAAGTAGGAAAACGAAGAAACCGTACGTAGATTTATTCGAGCAAATACTGAGAACACAGTATTGTACGGAACTCAATCCGTCTAAGTAGTATTTGATTAGGGTAAGGTAGGAGCAAGACAGGAAGAACTGGTTGCCAGAGCTGATACAGAACAGCTGGTTCACTCACGTGTTATAAACGCTCTTCTTTCTGCCGTTAGCCCACTTTATCTGTCTGGGTGTTATATGTATGTATTTACAAAAAAAAAAGAAAGTATTTAAGTATTATATCAGCTATCTGGTTCCCATAGTACAAGCTCTGCTTAGTTTGGTGCTAGATAGTGTTGAGTGGATTGTCCGCATTTTTTATTTATTTATTTATGTTATGTTTATGACTGGCTCCTCAGCTCAGTTGGTGGTAGCTCTGCTTTCTGAGCCGTAGGTCATGGAAACGAAAACTAATAATTTGTGTGGTGAACGCAGAAATTTTTACCTGTTTAGGTGCTATATTGTATTCTAAGTATGTATTTACTATTTAAAAAAAGTAAACATTATATCAGCTATCTGGTTCCCTTAGTACAAGCTCTGCTTTTAATTTGAGGCTAGATAGTGTTGTCTGGATCGTCCATAATATTTATTTATTTAAATAGCCAATGACTGACGGAGGAATCCTCGGCTAACTTCAGGCCCACCGAATTATGCCGGTCGTGTTGAACATAAGGATACGCATCAGACTATATGCTAGCTCTTATGTCGTTGCAGTAAGCGTCATTTTTCTTTGCTTTTAGAGCACTTGAGTATACACTGCTAGCTCTTTGTGTCGTTGCAGTAAGCGTAATTTTTCTTTGCTTTTAGGTCACTTGAGTATACACTGCTAGCTTTTTATGTCGTTGCAGTAAGTGTCATTTTTCTTTGCTTTTAGGAAGCTTGAGCATACACTGCTAGCTGTTATGTCGTTGCGGTAAGCGTCATTTTTCTTTGCTTTTAGGTCACTTGAGTTATACACTGCTAGCTTTTTATGTCGTTGCAGTAAGCGTCAATTTTCTTTGCTTTTATGTCACTTGAGTATACACTTCTAGCTCTTTATGTCGTTGCAGTAAGCGTCATTTTTCTTTGCTTTTAGGTCACTTGAGTATACACTGCTAGCTCTTTATGTCGTTGCAGTAAGCGTCATTTTTCTTTGCTTTTAGGTCACTTGAGTATACACTGCTAGCTCTTTATGTCGTTGCAGTAAGCGTCATTTTTCTTTGCTTTTAGGTCACTTGAGTATACACTGCTAGCTCTTTATGTCGTTGCAGTAAGCGTCATTTTTATTTGCTTTTAGGTCACTTAAGTATACACTGCTAGCTCTTTATGTCGTTGCAGTAAGCGTCATTTTTCTTTGCTTTTAAGTCACTTGAGCATACACTGCTAGCTGTTATGTCGTTGCGATAAGCGTCATTTTTCTTTGTTTTGAGCTGTAGCAGCTATGAGCTGTATCCTATTGTACTAGCTATTTCGCTTGAAGCTGTATACACTCTGCATGCACATCACGGATTCAGTTCATACAGTTCTATTATTGGTGCCCGCCGGGAATACCTGCAGGGGCCGACACGATCGGACATTGTTTTGGTATAGACAATCATATTGTTTCTATACATTCTTTACTCGGTAGGAAATCTTTAAGGCTTTGGCAAATCAGTCATATATAAACACAACACACATACAAAATAAAAAAACCTTTCACCACACTTGGTTTTGAAGATGATAAGATGATAAGAAGAGGATTCAGGGTCTATGTGAAAATTTCAGCCAATAAACAGAGATATTCCGTGGAGGGAAAGTTACCTTGAATATTGTAGATGGAGCAATAAACTGAAAGAAGAAATTATTTTAATTTAAAAAAAACGGTTGTCTGTAAAGTCAGTTTACTGACGATAGTTGAACGTGACAACGTCATACAGCTGTTCACGCGGACGCATCGCTCACTCAAGTAGGGGAGAGTCAGATGTCGAACGCTGCCGAACGCGGAGGCCACGCGTGCCTCTTTGTCGCTCGCTCCGCACTCTCGCTTGCACTTCAAGTCTGGAACGCCTCAGAGCGAGGTAACGCCGCATGATTCATGTTTTTTCGTGCGTGCAGCCGGCTTCATCGAATTATAAGACGTTGTCACGTCAAAAACAATGCAAACTGCATTCATAGATATTTAAATAATTGCATGGTTTCAACTGGAAATCGAACCCGTTACACGAGAGTTTCCCTCTATGTTGACAGAAAATTGTATTTTTAGAAGCAGGTTGATTTCAGATTGTCCTGTTTTGGAAATAAAAAGGATTTAAATAAACCCTTCACGCTACGGATCATAAACACCATGAATTTATTCATTTATTCTTTTATTTAGATCTTAGAAGACACGAAATAAACAAATTGTTCAAACAACATTGAACACAGCTGCTGTTTTTTCACACCGCAAAATAAAGAGCCCTTCCTTATTTATAAAAAGGAAGGGAATAATCTTCTTATTGTCTCACTGGTTCTTTCGAATCAAGTGTGGTGAAAGGATGTTAAGTACCCCTCAAAAAAGCTCCTTTCGTGCACTTGACACGTATTTTCGAACTTTCTTATGTTTTACGACATGCCTGTTTCCTCACGATATTTTTTTACCGTTTGAGAGCATTGGAAAAGAGTGTATACATTTTTGGGTCGAAAAACTCGTTGGTACTGAACTGGATTTGAACCCACGACCTTCGGGATTGGGAGGATCGGGTGAGGCTGCTACCACTAGGCCACCAGCGCTCAGGATTTAATGGAAAGGGATCTATAAAATATATATTTATTTGGAAACAAGGTACAAGGTTATACAAAAACAAGTGTAAATGATACTGACTGCAGAAGTATAAACTGTGTCGCACCCAGTAAGACACTTGATGGTAAAATTTAATACGAGTAGGTAAACCGGCATATCGTATGACCTAAAAAGTTCGAAAATATGTGTCAAGTGCACGAAAGGAGCCTCTTTGAGGCGCACTTAAAATCCTTTCACCACACTTGGTTTGAAAGAATCAGTGACACGATAAGAAAAAGAAGAATATGAGTAGGTACAATATTTGGGAGCGGCCATAAGCTTGCAGCTTGTCACGTATGGGAACTGGAGTTAATCGTTTTTTAATATGTGACAAACAAAAATAATTGGAACTACACGACATCAAGCTCAAAGTCGCGCAACGAGCTATGGAGAGAGCTATGCTGGGAGTTTCACTACGTGATAGAATCAGAAATGAGGATATCCGTAGAAGAACTAAGGTCACCGACATAGCTCGAAGAATTAGTAAGTTGAAGTGGCAATGGGCAGGCCACATAGCTCGAAGAACCGACAACCGTTGGGGAATAAAGGTTCTCGAATGGCGACCACGAACCGGAAGACGAAGCGTAGGGTGCCCACCCACCAGATGGACCGACGACATTGTTAAAATCGCGGGAAGTTGATGGATGGAAAGAACTCAGAATCGTTTTTCCTGGAAATGTGTAGGGGAGGCCTATGTCCAGCAGTGGACTTCTTCAGGCTGACAATGATGATGATAATGATTACACGACATCATCTAACAATTGTGAAACAGAAGATAGAACTGTCAACGAAGTGAAACGAAATGACATCATTACTTCCGCTTTGGACATCTGAACAGTTCTAACAGTTGTTGGCACTGTAATAAAGGTACTTTTCCGAAAAATTTAGCGGTAAATAGCTAGTGAGAACAATAATAAAACGTCTTGAAACTACAATATCTGAAGGGTCTGCGTGATGACGTACACTGTCACATTTTAACAGCCCGAGGAAAAATGTCGGTCTTTTAACAAAATGCCGTGTATTTCTAACCTACTTCCGAGACGTGGCAGTTACGTAGGAAACTAAGTGGGCAGAGCTATATTTTATTTAGTGAAAAGAGTGTTTTGGCAAGTTTATTCACTGCGCAAATATCTAGAGTGTTTTTATTTAATTGCGCCGTAGGTCGTGGGTTTGATCCCGACCGGGAACAAATATTTGTGTGGTGAACTCAGATGTATTATCCTCTGTCTGGGTGTTATATTGTATTCTAAGTATATATTTACAAAAAAATGTATATAAGTATTATAACAGGTACCTGGTTCCCATAGTACAAGCTCTGCTTGGTTTGGGGCTAGATAGTATGGTGTCTATTATCCAAAACATTTATTTATTATTCTTATTAAGACATTTCAAAGTGATCCTTGCGATTTTATTGTTCCGATCCAATTGCTTAGAGCTGTTGATAGAACCACTTGACCTATCAGTAACTATTGAAACACTGATCAATACCGTTCATTTCAAAGCAGCATGTTGACCGCTTTTTTCAGACCTTCGGTTTGCAAACGCATGAGCATTCTACTAGTTAAGGTACAGCCACATCTAGGCGATATCCTAGCGATAGATGTGGCTGTAAATACGAGTAACATCATAGTCACATCTGTCAAAATTGTTGTTTCAAAATATGTGAGGCATTTTCCCCACAACGCCAGAGGCGCTTGCTAAAAATAACATTAATTATAATGTACACAGCACTCCCTCGTCACTCATCACCTTGTCTGACCTTAAAGCTTGGAATTGCGTGGGTGTGATGTGCCTATATTATAGTTATAGAACACACTGTATAACATTTAAGGCTGTTCACACATTATCATTATCCGTTACTTTATCATTATTATTATCATCATAAAAAACATTGCTATCATAAAAGCTGTAATAATTGTCAATTGTAACTTTTAGTATTTAATATGTATCACTGTTACACCACTGGTACACACTCTCTGTAAAAATGATTTTTTTCTGTTCTTTCTCAAAGAATATATTTAAACCGATTATCCGTAGAAGAACCAAGGTCACCGACATTGCTCGTAGAATTAGTAAGTTGAAGTGGCAATGTGGTCATATAGCTCGAAGAACCGACAACCGTTGGGGAATAAAGGATCCCGAATGGCGACCACGAACCGGAAGACGAAACGTAGGGCGCTCACTTACCAGATGGACCGACGACATTGTTAAGATCACGAGAAGTCGGTGCATGGAGAGAGCTCATTCGTTCTTTCTGAAAATGTATAGACAGGCATCATCAGTCTGAAGAAGCTTTGACACGCGTCTGTTTTACCTACCAACAATGTAGGTATTTTCAAATGTTTACAATATTAGAGGGAATGAAAGCAAAGAGGTTGAAAGATGGAGGATAGATGGAAAGGGCTCAGAATCATTCTTCCTGAAAATGTATAGGGAAGGCCTAGTTCCATCTGCAGGGCTACCACGAGCTCCATATGGTTATGGCTATGGCTGTCAAATTGTGTATAGATAGGCTGACCCACACATTCATTGTCTTCTAGGGTTTGAATGTGTTGACACTGTTGACACAATTTTGACAGTCATAACTATAACCATATGAAGCTCATGGTAGGCCAGCTGTAGAAGTCCGTCTTCAGACTGATGATAAAGAGGCTACTATATTATACACTTTACTACATAGTAAAGGACATTAATAGACCCGTCCTGATACGTAAGAAAACCAAACCACGGCCTCAATTTAGTTCCAATTATGGTCTCAATTAATGAAGAGACCATAGGAAAGCCATTAAGTTAATTGTATGGGGCCGTACCCAACCCTCCCATGGTTGGGACTTGGGGCAGCATCGAGCGAATCCTAATCAGCGCTATATCTCACAAGTAATTGAGACGAGAATGCTTTGTTAGAATCCAATGTATTAGATTATCGTGATATAAACTGTTTTTGTATGAGTTTGTATTAAGTTAGTCATATTCATATTCATATTAATTTGTTCATTGCTTCATGTGTTTTATAGGTCTTAGGGGGTAATAACGTCCAGAACATGAGCCCCGCTGGGGCATTACAATGGCCTTCCGGCTAATTAAACTTATGTAACAAACTTCTTAGTCCAGTCCACTCTGCCCGCGACCAGGTTATTGCAACATAGCCGAAACGTCGGGAAAATAAAAAAAATAAGGTAATAACGCGATAAATACCCGTGTTATAGTTTCATTATCTGCCTTCACAGCTCAGTTGGTAGTAGCTCTGCCTTCTGCGCTGGAGGGCGTGGGTACGATCCCCACCGAGAACAAATATTTGTGTGGTGAACATAGATGTTTGTTCTCTGTCTGGGTGTTGTATTGTATTCTATTTATGTATTTAAAAAAGTATTCAAGTATTATATTAATCAGCTATCTGGTTCCCATAGTACAAGCTCTGCTTAGTTTGGGGCTAGATAATGTTGTGTGGGTTATTTATTTATTAATTTATTATGCATTAAGTTATTCTTCAAACAACGCTGATAAGCTATATCGACAAAAACTAGCATTTTGTGGCCGTTGCACTAATGGTAAAAGTCAGCTTTTTTCCAGTCGACCCAGTTGGGACTATATTGAGCACCAGATATACTAGCGCCAATGTGGCCTGGTACAACCATTCTGGGAAAGAGTTTTATAAAAAAAACTTGAAATCCGACTTCTTAACTTATAAACCGATTTTGGGATATATAAATTTATATGCAATGACAAGCAAAGCAGTATTTTTTTCTGCCAAATTGAGAACCTCTTGCATTGTCGATTAAAAAGAAGCATGTTATTCTTTCATAGCTACATGGTTGTCTGGAAGAGATCGCTCTTAGTGATAAGACCGCCCATTGTATTCCACTTTGATGTTTTTCCGTATTCCCGTGTTAATTTTATGCGGTGTGCAATAAAGTATTTTCTATCTATCTATCTACATGCTTGTCATTGGCAGTACACAGTGGTCTAATATAATTTATTAATTTTTTAAAACACTAGTTAAATACAAAAATGATGTTGAAAAATGAGTTTCATTAAAAAAACTTAGTTCATACTTCTTCTGACTGCAATATTGTAAAATAATATGTAAGAATTTTAAGACGCCAGTAAAAATAAAAGCTCGATAAGTGGTAAAGTTGAGGAAACTTTAAGTGCCTGGAGCATTTTTTGCTTTTAAGATCCAACATCGCTCTGTAGAAATATTTTCATACAAGAGTAGAGCAACACTTTTATGAAGAAAAAAAGATTGGTTCATAGTTTTGTTAAAAAAATACAGTGGCTAAGAGAGTTTTTAATTTAAATCGCATGTATTTACTTTTCTGTAGATTTCCTGGCATGCAGCAGAAATTTGTCTTGTGTTTTAGTTGAAAATAATAAAAATTTTAGTATTAGTTTACGTTGCATTTTGTTGATTTTATTGAAAATTTTCCTTTAGAAATCCATTTGCGCTATAAAAATTTAAGAGTGTCATAAAACGAGAAAATATCCGGGTGCAGTGTGAAGAATAAACTTCTAAAGTAAATAAAACTAAACCCCTTAAGCAAATAAAATTCAATCTTCAGCAAGTTAGGTGACTGCGACTTAGAAGATGTTTGCTCTGGAGAATATTTTTCAAGCTTTAAAGTCAAATGGATCTTCAGAACTGGTTTTGGAAACGAGCTATTTTGCATTTTTATATTCTATTTTCAGCATCTGGTAATGTCCACGTTTTTTAAGTTAAAAATAACCAGGTGCCAGCTTATTAAATATTTACGTATCTTTACTCAACTTTTTTTTATGAAACTAGTGGATGGAACAAACGCCCATGACAAAGAATAGAATAGAATAGAAAGCTCTTTATTGCACACCTTAAAACTAACATTGAAAAAACAAGTAACAATAATTAAAAACATACTGATGTAACGGGCGGTCTAATCGCTGAAGAGCGATCTCTTCCAAACAAAGCATTGCTTCATAGGTTATGCGCGTCAGGAACGTGCCCTAAGATGCACTGCTCTGTGTCCATCAAGTTGAGGTCTACAGATGTTCAGCCTTTACTTTATCTAATACCTAATAAAAAAACTTGAATAATCGAGTATTAATCTACTGATTTCTTTATTTTATTTCTACTGCTTAGCCATACGCTTGTTCCATCAAGTACGTTGTTGTATAAAAAAAGTTATTTAAAAAACGCTCGACTGAAGTATCGAATATCCTCAGAACATGGAAACTGCATGTTTTTATAACAAAAAAACTCATTCAAGTTTTGAAACTTTGGAGCAACATACAGACAAACAAATATATCTCACATAAAGGTTGAAGCTATTAGCACCCGCCCCCCCCTTTCTGTCCGGGGTTAATAAATAGCCACAACCAACCAATCCCCATTCCCGTAAACTGCAGCCCATAAACTAAACTGTTGCATAAACAATAGGTGGAGCGAACGCCTGTAGCCGCACTAATGCTCTTTTATTTCTTCTTTTGTTCCATTGCTGGCAACACTCAATGGTTTCAAGTAAAGTTGGGGCGCCATCGAGAGCATCATAATTGGGACATTATGCAATGCCACAACGCGGTTCTATGAATAACTTCGCATTGTTATAATCATTTAAACGGTAGGAACCGAGCCGTAGTTTTTTGCCTGTTATTCTACGCTTGGTCGCGTGGAACTGGCACCTAGACTCACCTAGCTTTAAGACGTTTCAAAGTGATTATTGCAGTTGTATTGAATAAATTTTATTGAGTTTTGAATTGCCTAGATCCGCTAAACCGCGACTGTTGTACCTAAAAGTACAATTTTTACAATAATAATTATCGGTTTTGAAGATAATAATTACTCGTTTTCTATCCAGCTCATAACGACGCTCGTTGAGAAAACGAGTTGAGATGTAGGCCTACTACAAGCTCTATCTGGCTCTGTCTCATAGCTCTGGTTTTAAGTGTGAGTGCTCACGAGTGTAAGTATTATACTGTGTGTGTGACGTTTCGACGTAGGATTTATTTCGTCAACACTCACACATACTCAAAAACAGAGCCAGACAGAGCTTGTGGTAGGCCTCTACTGAAGGCTGATCACCAGTAGCCATTTTTTATTTTGATGACGGGTGGATATTGACATGCCCAAAGTGCGTTAGAATTTTTACCAAAACGGTTAAAACCCATAATTTAAAATATGTAATTTACCAACAAAATTCGATACGAAAGCCATAACAGAGCGTATGAAAGGACTGGCCAATTAAGTTCCAATTAGTTTTAAGTAACAGTTAATTATTTATTCGTTAATTATTTAGTAGCCAAAATCGGCCAGGACTTCATCATCAATAGTACAATGAGTAGCCAAATGCCAAAACATAAATTAAATACCATTAGTGATTTCGCTCATGGCGAGAAATTCTCACATTTTTATCAAAGCAACATCTTTGTTAAGCTCTTCCTGCTTTTCATTAGCCGTGGCTTAGCGTCATCGTACTTAGTTGAGCTACGCTTCACCGTTTTTCTTTATCTTTATACTGGCCTGTCCCGGCTTCACTTCGTTTTGATTTGATTTTGATTTTTCTACGGGGTGAATGTAACTTTTCATTACTCATACTCTGAAAGTAGGTATGAAGTTGCCTGAGGGGCCTAATTGAAAGTAAAACTTTCAGCCCTAGGGAGAATCGCTTTCTACTGACAGCTGTCAAATTATAAAAAAAAACAAGTTCTATTTTATTCAACCATGTTCCAACTTTCTAAAGTTTTTCTAACTGCAAGGAGGTCGTTGAACCAAATTCCAACTTTTTATTCAGCAAGTAGGTTGGAAACCCATTACAACGGTGAGAAGTTTAAAAGTCTAATTAGAGCGCAATGTAAAATTTAAATTTAAATAACATAAAGATAGTATTAAATAAATAATATATCTTCTAAATTACTTGATTAATATATAGCTTCAACTATTTATTTAAAATAACATAGATTTGAGCAAACATTTTCCATTTTTTAAATTATGAGAATGAAAATAATGGCTGAATAATGCTGGCGAGCCGAAGCCGAAGGCCCGCCAGAAAAAAAAAAAAAAAAACCGGGAAGGCGGCAATTCAATCTTCATATTCACTAATTTTTCTTTCATGTTTTTATTTTTACTTTCCTTGTATTCGTAATGAAAAGCACAGTGTTTACCTCGGGTGAAAGTCTTTTAAGTCCCTCAAGCTCCATTGGCGCCCTCGCTTACGCTCTGGCGCCAAACCCGTCTCGGGACTCAAAAAACGTGACTTTCAACACTCAGGTAACAATGTACTATTCCAATGGTGAAAGAACTTTTGAAATCGGCACAGTAGTTTTTGAGTTTATTCATTACAAACATACAAATATACAAAAATATAAATCTTTCCTCTTTCAGCCATACTTATAAACGCAATTTAAAATTAAACATTGCTTAAAGTTAGCCCTGTCACTGTTTCTCATTGGTCAGTGGTAAGAGATATCAATAGTTTAAGCACTTTTTATCTTTTGGCATATTTTTATAAGCAAGGCCATTTATAAATAAGTAAGATAAAAAATAAAAACAACAACATCATCAACCTATTGCACGCCACTGCTGGACATAGGTCTCTCCCGTGGCGCGCCACTGACATAACAGTGTAGTTCCAGTTGGAGTATAGTCTAGGGTTTTGTACAAAAAAAATCGGTTGTTTGTAAAGTCGGTTTACTGACGATAGTTGAACGTGACAACGTCATACAGCTGTCCACGCGAACGCGTTGCTCACTCAAGTAGGAGAGAGACAGATGTCGGACGCTGCCGAACGCGGATGCTGATTGTGCCTCTTTGTCGCTCGTTCCACGCTTTCGCTTGCACTTCAAGCCTTAAATGGAACGCTTCAGAGCGAGGTAACGCCGCATGAGTCATGTGCAGCCGGTTCCATCGAATTATAAGACGTTGTCACGTCAAAAAAAGCATAGTCTAGGTTTTTACTAGGCTTTAACTTGGTCCAGGTGCATCCCCAACTTTGCAGCAGGCGTCACGCAACAAAACAATGAATTGCTTTCTGTAACGATTATCGTTTTCAGGAACTTTTCTTTTGTACCGATGTTTTGGTTCTAGCTATGTTGGAACAATAATTTAACCGGCGCAAAGAAATAAACGGACTTTTGTATTACTTGAACAATTGTAACAACTTCAATGGAATTGGTTTGGTACTATGTTGTTCTTTTTCGTTGAAATGGTTGAAAAAATCGATCTACATTCTGTACAGGCAAAAACTTTTATTTTTTGGTACAGGTTACTTTTTTCGGAGTGGATTTAATGAAGAGAGACTTTGTTATTCGAGTCCAAATTCGGGCTACCTAGTTGGGGAAACCTACACTTTCTCCACTACACTAATCCTTCCACCATCTTCTTTGTTATCCTGTGCCTTCCTACGATGCGTGGTTCTGCAGATCATCACGCACCGCGCACGACGACGCACGGCAACGCACACAGAAAAGGCTCCTGTGCTACCGCGCACCTCGGCGCACGAGACCGTTCCCATGGTGTGTCGTGCGAGCTGGTGCGGGCTGGTGCGCGATATCACGCATCAGTGGGAAGGGGCTATTAGACCTCGTCATACGCTTCGTCTTCTGTCATCTGAATTGACGAGTACTCACCAAAAAGAGATATTTTTCTAAACAACATTTTTCTTTTTCATCATTCGGTAGTAATAAAAATATACAAAAAAACGACGGGAACCAAGCCGTAGTTTGTTGCCTGTTCTTCTAAGCTTGGTCGCGTGGAACTGGCATCTAGACTCATCTAGCTTTAAGCCATTTCAAAGTGATACTCCTGAATAAATGTATATTTAACTTTGACATTGATACTACAATTACTCGTACAATTACTAGGCAGTCATAAATAAAATGTACTATGACCTAAAAAACTAATAAACTACCCAAACTATAGATAGTGCAATTCACGAAGACGCGGCCCTCGCGGGGTGCGGGCGTCAGTCGCGAACCGTAGTCTATTCATTGTAGTGTGCGTGTGCTCTCATAGGTAATTAGTGTGTACCGATAACACTCAAACATTGACGGAAGCTTGCACACATATACTATAAACGGTTAGGAGGTACAGTGGGGCGCGCCTTCGTGGATTGCACTATCTATACAGTAGACACCGTTTACCAAACTGACGTCACTTTTAATAACTGTAATTGGGCTTCAGAAACCCCAATTCCTAGATTAAGCAATTTTCTAGATTTGACAATGGACGTTTATAAAAATTCGACTAAAACATAATACCTACTGTCAATTTGGCCACCAATCATGGGTGCGGTGGACAAAATAGTGGTTAAGAAAATTTTGTTATAAAGGTTGTCGCGATTTGCAAAAGCAAGATAAGAAAGACAAAATACCACTAGACCTTTATATCATATACTAGCTAGCTCAAAGACGTTTCAAAGTGATCCTTATGATACAACTGAATAAACATATTTTGACCTTGACCTTGATAAGAAATTCCTTGACTCATCATACCCTCATATAGCGTCTGTAAATAAATATGTTTTCTTTCTTTCTTTCATATGAATCTCAGCTCAGTTGGTAGTAGCTCTGCCTTCTGCGCCGTAGGCCGTGGGTTCGATCCCCACCGAGAAAAAATATTTGTGTGATGAACACAAAATTAAATGTTTGTTCTCTGTCTGGGTGTTATACTGTATTTTAAGTATGTTTTTACAAAAAAATGTTTATAAGTATTAATATCAGCTATCTGGGTCCCGTAATACAAGCTCTGCTTAGTATGGGACTAGATAGTGTCGTGTGGATTGTCCAAAATATTTATTATTATTATTTATTATTGATCCATAGGGGAAAACAGGTAAAAGCTAACATGAACATGAAACTGAATGGAAACAAAATAAACATGTATGAATAATGCCAGCAAAGTTTTTACACAAACGCTTTGTAAATAAAAAAAACTCTATATCTACCATTCCGAATCATTCTAACGATTTCAAACCTAACAAAAACACTAGAAATAAACTTTTCCGAGTGACAGCCGCCATTCTAAAAACCCGACAGACCGAGCGAAAACCTAAAACTAAAAACCTATTGTATACTAAAAATCAAAGCTTTTGAAACTCACTGAACTAAAAACAAACATTTAAACTAAAGTATCGATTAAAAGATATGTTGCAGAGCTAATTCAACACGTTTCATCCACTAGTCCCTATGAACTATCAAAGAGTAGAAATTTTATAGAATTCACAATATGAACAAAGGCTTCTTATTTTTTTTATCTATATAGCTTAGCATTTAGCTGCCATCACACCTGATGGAAAGTGAGGGTGCAGCCTAAGATGGAGCATGATTAGCCTTAACCTACCTGTTCACTTTTTGGCACTTCGTACTATAAAAATAGAATTAAAACGCTTTGTAAGAAAATGTGGAATATCTGCCAAGAAGTAGTATACCAAAAAAAATGTCCAAAACTTCTATAAGTTTTAGCATTTTTTTGGTTTGATTTTCCCAGCTTATGGACTGGCATAATACGACCATATTAACAATAATCATCGTTCCTGATTGTGCACTATGTTATCCTAAAGCCTTATAAGACAGCGATATTTGACAGCATATCATTGATCATCACATGACCGAACAACGCTTAGATGTGAGCAGTAAATATAGTATAGTTGGCAAAAATTGCCAAATTCATCGTCTTTTTTATAAAAAACTCATAAGTACACGACTGGATTTGAACCTACGACCTTAGTATCAGAAGGCAGGACCGTTACCACTATACCACCAATGCTCTTCGCTTGCCAATATAGTCAACAAATATAGTAACAACGTAACACGTGCGAAAAATGTAGCCTAAGTTGAACATAATTTTGAAA
The DNA here is from genome assembly GCA_947578465.1 of Thera obeliscata. Lineage (NCBI taxonomy): Eukaryota > Metazoa > Arthropoda > Insecta > Lepidoptera > Geometridae > Thera > Thera obeliscata. The sequence continues at coordinate 11,087,635 of OX387918.1, read as the reverse complement.
TTACCGTTGCTTTTGCTTACCGTTCACACCGGGACATCAAAGAAAGTCACACTAAAGCCCACAGTTGTTACTCCAAAACAACAGCTCAAATCGTACGTGCCTCGAGGCTGCAGGGTAAGCGTACCGGAAAAATAGATGCAGTACAATACTCACGATATGAGAATCGAGCAGCGAGCTGCAATATACTCTTCATAATAGCGGGCTGGGACACAAGCGAGCTACATTACTTGTCTGTTTTCTTCTTATCGTGTCCCTGATTCTTTCGAACCAAGTGTGGTGAAAGGATTTAAGTGCGCCTCAATGAGGCTCCTTTCGTGCACTTGACACATATTTCGAACTTTTTTATAGGTTCTACGATATTCCGGTTTCCTCACGATGTTTTCCTTCACCGTTTGAGAGCACTGGCATAGTATATATAAATTTTTGGTCAGAAAAACTTGGTACACAACTAGATTTGAACCCACGACCCCCCTACCACTAGGCCACCAGCGCTCACTACATTACTTGTCAAAATCAGCAATTACTAGTAACCTGTCTTGTTGGTCTTACAAATGTTGTCTAGGCGACTGATCTAAGGGACCCGTGACCCTAGGGCTGGTGGGTATCTGGCGCAGCGCATTAGCATTGCTATTCAGCGTGGCAATGCCGCCAGCGTCTTGGGGACGCTAACCTCTGGTACTGATTTGGATCAGTTGATGTCTAGATCATTGTGACGGTCTCCACGTAGCTCAACTGTTTCTTCTGTATTTTGTAAATATTTGTATAATTGTTTTTTTTTGTGTTAATAAATGTAGCCTGCTAAATATCGCTTAAATGGCTGCCTATATGTGCGCGAGGCTTAAGTGGTTTTTAATAATAATTCCATATCCACAAATATTTTGAAACATTTTCATTTGAGCTATGTTGAATTGGAAACAAAATACGGTTGCACAATCGCGCTAGAACTTTAATCTTCGTTGTTGGAATAACTTCATAATAATAATATAATTGTTTTCAGCTTTGAGACTAAGCTCTAGGTTTCCTAAAAAGCAGTTGCCAACGTAAGCAGTCTTAAACATACCTACGACTGAAATAAGTGGTTTAGTGGTAGCTACCTTTCCTAATCTTAGAGGTCGTGGGTTTGATTCCGGACGTTTGGCTATGGATTTCTCTATTGTCCATAACTTCACTGGAACTATACTGCTATTTTTGTTTTGAAAAATGATCATACGAAAAAACGTACCAAGCCATAGTTTGTTGCCTGTTCTTGCGTCGGTTTGGTCACGTTGAACTGGGAGGCTTCCGTCGACTCGAACCGTTAGGAACTCGGACCGCAGTCCCACTCGCCGGAGTAATTTAATTTTATTATTTTTCTTCCGGCGACTCGGACCGCTCTCACTTAGCTATAAGACGTTTCAAAGTGATCCTTGTGATAAATACATATATTTTTTTGTTTTTTTTTTTAAATTTTTAATTCAGCCCCCATCCATCAAGAGTAGCTTTTTCTACTCTTAAGTCGGCGCTACCTAATTTTCTGACCCTTATGTCGCAGGTTTGAATCTGGACGTTTCTTAATGTTTCTCAATTTTACCTCCGAATTCTTTCATAATCCACCGCCATAACATCTTCTTGTCAAACTGAATAATTCGATAGAGCCGGCTGCACGAAAAAAACATGATTCATGGAAGCGTTCCATTTAAGGCTTGAAGTGCAAGCGAGAGCGCGGAACGAGCGACAAAGAGGCACGCACGGCCTCCGCGTTCGGCAACGTTCCACATCTGTCTCTCTCCTACTTGAGTGAGCGATGCGTCCGCGTGGACAGCTGTATGACGTTGTCACGTTCAACTATCGTCAGTAAACCGACTTTACAGACAAACGATTTTTTTTCTTATTATCATGTCCGTTATCTAACGGCCGTCATTTCCACAACCAAGCAACTATTTACAGCTGCAGCAGACGCTCATTTAAAATGAATGAATTCTATTTTGAAAGCGCTTCGAGTCTCTGGGGCTTGGACAGTCAGCGGCAAAAGCAGATTAACAATTCCAGTTATCCAACGCTTATTTTCTTTTAATTCCACGAGTAATTGCCAACTTGGGTATGAAAATTGTCATGGATTAACCCAAATCTTTAATAAAAGTTCCAAACTTTGTTCAAAAGTGCACAGGGTTAGGAATATTTAACTTTAGCTTGTCTTCCTATTTAATATTGCTTTATCCTTATAAAAAGGCACCTAATACTATAGCGCAGCCTTTCATAATCATAAAACTACTAATATTTATAATGATCAACCAACAATAGATAGTATTAATTTTACATTTACTTATACAAAGAAAATTACATACAAAAGAATACAAACAACAAAAGAATACAAAAGAAAATTACATACAAAAGAAAAGAATACAAGTATTTACAAAATGTACAAAATAAACAAGAAACAGTTGAGTTATCTGTTGACCATTACAAACGATCTAGAAATAGCGCAACTGATCCAAATCAGTGGCAGATGGAAGCGTCCCCAAAACGCTGGCTGCATTGTCACGCTGAATGCGCTGCGCCAGATACACACCACCCTTGGATCACGCGTCGCATAAATCAGTAGCCTAGACAACATTATTGAAGACCCGTAAGACCTCGGTTCCCTATGGTATATAGTATATAAAAAACTAAATTAATATAACAATAGTTTATACAGAGTGTGACAAAAGTTTAAACTTACTCTTTTGTCGCGAACTGTCCTAAAATGTCCAAAAATATGGTTTTTGTGTAGGTAGTGTAGGTATGGTTGTTGTGATTTCTGAAAAGGCATTTTGTAGCTTCTATCGTGAAGCTAATTTGTCGCTCAGAAATAAATAAAAGATACGGTATTTTTGTTCATAATTCAGCTGTCCACGCGGACGCATCGCTCACTCAAGTAGGAGAGAGATAGTTGCGAACGCTGCCGAACGCGGAGGCCGTGCGTGCCTCTTTGTCGCTCGTTCCGCGCTCTTGCTTGCACTTCAAGCCTTAAATGGAACGCCTCAGAGCAAAGTAACGCCGCATAAGTCATGTTTTTTCGTGCGTGCAGTCAGCTCCATTGAATTATAAGACGTTATCAAGTCAAAAATAACAAAGTCGTCACGCAATTTCTGCTTTACTTTTTGTAGTAAATTATACTGAACCCGCTAATCCTATGGCCCTACATAATAATATCCCATTTCACCCGGACCGTTTGCACTATCCTTTGGAAGTTAACTTAGCAATTGAAGCCGCATTGTGTGCCCATTGTGTGTGCATTGCTTCTTTTATACTGTAGATAGTGGGGCTTATACTGTTTTGTGAAGCAATGGTTATGGAAATGAAAGAAGGGGCTCAGAATCGGTTTTTATACAACTTGTTGATAGAACAAATATTTGACCCACGTGGTATTAAGTGGTAACCCTCGTTTATAACAAAGCATTGTCACGTACGTCAAGAACGTGCCTGTACTGCCTTGCGTCTATCAACGTAAAACATACAGATGTTCAGCCTCACGTGCCAGTAATTTCACCGGCACCCACACCCTTCAAACTGAAACACAGTTATGCTGCTTCACGGCAGAAATAGGCATGGTAGTAGTACGCACCCGGACTAGCCACACACAAAGATCTCTTTTACTACAAGTTTCCACATATGGGTGCGTGTTCTACGAGACAATGCTTTGTTATAGATGATGGTTACCTTTTAACATCAGTAAGGCCTACCATGAGCTCTGTCTGGCTCTGTCTCTGGTTCTGGTTTTGAGTCTGTGTGAGTGCTCACCAGTGCATTATACTGTGTGTGTGACGTTTTGACGTAGGATTTATTTAGTCAACACTCACACAGGCTCGTAACCAGAACCAGAAACATAGCCAGATAGAGCTCATGGTAGGCCTACTGGTTGGCCATATGCTTGTTCTATCAGCAAATTGTATAAAAAAGCACTAGTAAGTAAGATTAGTCCTCAAAATGAGAACCAAGAGCCCTATTCGAAAAGAACCACTCAACACACACAACTCAACACTCAAGCTAAAAACGGTCTTTGAAAATAGATGACTCAAATAAATACGGAAATAATCGAGGTTATTGAGCAGTAGGTTTCTGAATGACAGCTCCATTGCCGAGGGTTCAACATGTCAATATGGAGACAGCATACGGGACCCGGCAGACATGATGATTGGATCGATTTGCAAACACGTTTGGAGTACGCCAATTTTTTAGCTTAGGGAATGAATTCCTTAATAAATTGACGAATATTTTAGAGTGCCGTCTAGCATGTTTATTTTATAATAAACTTTTATAAAATGACTTTGCTTAGTTATGGGCTATTATATAAACGGTTAAAAAAAGTCTGAAGGCCGGCGCACATCTAGCGCGATGGCGATGTCGATCAGTGAAACGCTGTCACACAGGGGATCAATTCTAGACCAGTGCCTTTTTTGTCACGGTAGATATATATCACAAGAACTGTCAAATTCACTAAAGAAACTGACAGTTCTTGTGATATATATCTACCGTGACAAAAAAGTCACTGGTCTAGAATTGAGCCCCTGACCGCTAACGCTAACGCTGTGACACTGACCGCTTTCGACATCGCGCTAGATGTGGGCAAAGCTTGAGCTTTTGACTTTTGCGAGTAATCTTTCACGCCTCGTAGACTGAAAGCAGAAGTTAACCCTCCGGATTAACTAAAACATTCAGCCAACCACACACCAACCCTCTTCGGGCACCTGTCAATACCTACCCTTAACTTCGATAAGGGTTACCACAGAACACGACACAGTAAAGTTTAAACAGTTGTTTAGGAAGTTTCATTCACTTCTTGCTGAGAAACCATCTTCTTAAATATAACACGACGGTAAAAAGCTACTGTACAAATAGATTATTCTACAATTTTCAATTGTCTTACTCGAAAAACTCAATCTAGTATTAGTTATATAGAGATAGGAGTCTGGCCTGTCTATTCTGTCATAATAATTCTAAAATAGAAGTTACACAAGGACAAAGAAAAATGTCGCTTACAACAAAGACCTAAGAGCGAGCCTGATATGTGTATATTCTTGTGTACATAGTACAAACCCTAAAATTTTACAACAGCAGCCAAGCCTGAATACTGAATTTATGCCCCGCCACAGGCATCAAACCCTATATCAAAGTTCTCGAATGACATTGCGGGACAATCTTTTGGATTTCACAAAATAGTTTAAGTACCCCGCATCTCGCAGCTCTACTGTTTGTGGGCTGCAGGTACTCGTACATAATTTTGTAAGTGCTGGAGCGTACCTCCATAAAATAAGCATAAAGTGTGATAGAAAAAACTTTCCGCCGCGAGCCGCAAGGCTTTTATACAAAAAACATTACCCTCCTTCTTCGCAGTCGGGTAAAAACAGATCCACCTGTGCGATGCGAAAGGTACAGGTAGCGATGCTCAAACTTTTCAAGCACCACGTTTTATTTTACTTGTTTTTTGTAGGGCGGGGTTGCCATCACTAGGTATCGCAATCCATCAGCTTTATCCCGTCTTTGTTTTTGACAAGTCTAAAGTAAAGGCGGACGTATTTATATTTGATTGATAGCGTTGTTCTGTGATGATAAAACACTATCTGAAAAGGGCCTCTCCTAAATTCCGTGGTGAAAAATTTTGAACATATTTCCTTGACTTTCTGTGAATTTGATGTCTAACAAGACTTCGCCTTTTGGTTCGTGGTCGCCATTCATCTTTGCTTTGGTTTTCTAAAGCCGTGCGCACTTCAAAGTCAAAGTCAAAATCTCAAAGTCAAAGTTTTCTCTAAGCGTTCTACGGTGGCAATCAGTGAAACACTGTCAAATATGACAGCGATATTTTGACGGAATGTTACTGATCTTCACTGCAAAATGCTTAAGGGCGCTCCTTAAGAGAGAAACATGCGAGAAACGTGAATGTGGAAGCGATTCGCGTATTCTTCTCAAGTTCTTGCATTGTTCTCCGGCTTTTCTCCACTTTTTGTCGGTTTTTTGGCGCGAGACAAAGGAGCGCGAGAACGTGAGAACAGGCGAAAACGTGTATTGACTCCACACTTGCATTTTTGGAACTATTTGATTTGACTCGCTCGAACTATTTGAGAACTTTGCGAGAGTGTGTACCCAAAGAAGTTCTTGCTACAGTTCTCTCTGAGAATCTCCGGAGATTCTCGCGTGAATGTCTCTTGAGAATGGGGTGCTTGAAGTAGTTGCTTGATTTATACAAAGCCTTAAGTTTCCTATGTAAAATGAAATGCACTACTGCCATCTCTGGTGTACACTACTGATTGCAAACAAAACAAAACTGGAATAACACTACTCCAGCTAGCTACAAATAGTCATTACATTTGTTTTTCTATCAAAAGTTTGGCCTATTCGTTTGCCATTTCAGCCCAACTTTCTTAGCACTGAACGCGATAGGCCTTCAACGAAAAAGTTTGGGATTCACTGACTCGTATCGAATTCAGTAAAGTACCCTAAGTTACTGTAGACTTGGCTAAGTCAATTTGCCTTTGTTTTTCAAAATTGGACCTAAGGTTTTGTCGCAAAAAAGAACGAAAAAAGAAGAGACCACGTTTTGTACAAGCTTCAAAGAAAATTATAAATGTACAAAAAGTTCACAAGCCAGCACTTAGCTAAGGACAAAGTGTGATGTATACTTTTCAATATTTTATTAAAAAACTTTGTAAGTTTTTTATGATTAATATTTTTTGTATTTGTAGTTGATACATACAGATCTAATGAGATATTTACTGTGTCTGGGGATTAAAAATCAAATTCTAAATTATGTTTATTCAGTAGTATCACAAGAATCATTTTGAAACGGTTTATAGCTAGGTGAGTCTAGGTGCAAGAACAGGCAACACACTAGGCAAGGCTAGATAAAGATAAAGATAAAGATTATTTATTTGCATAAACATGTGTTAAAGTGAAGATGGTGAACAAATGTGTGGTACAAACATGTTTTACCAATGTCGGTGCACAAAAATATGGAGATGGTTCTAAAATAATGTCAATGTAAACGACAATTCAAAAATATTATGTAAATATAAACAGAAAAAAAAATTAAAAACTATACATGTCAAAAAAAAAAAATACGGTCATAATTAATCATAATTTGTCGTTTAAGAACTCGTCAATACTATAATAACATTTTTGAATTAATAGTTGTTTAGATGGATTAAGATTGAAAAAAGCTTGTTTTTTCATAATTTTAGATGACCTAGTACGAAGTACAAACTCAAGATTATTGGAAGTCAAAAGGTAGAAAGCATATTAGAATCGTTTTAAAGGCCCATTACTGGCAGTTACTTCGGAAAATCTGGCCCAAATTAATCACTTCAAGAGATAATCCAATTAATTACTAACTTTAACGCCAAAAGTTATCTGGATTGCTTAATAATTAAATTATTTTGAATTATTCTCAGCCTATTGAGAAATTCGAGGTAATTAATGGAGTGTTTTAATAGGCCAAATGCTTTTGTCAGAACCAGTGCCGTCTTTTAAAGCCCACTTCTCTTCTTCTTCTTGCCCTTATCCCACTTTATGTGGTGTCGGTACAAGATGTCTTCCTCCTCCATTCCCCTCTGTCAGCCGTCATCTCTGCACTCACTCCTCTCTTCCATCCATATCATCTTTCACTCAGTTCATCCATGTTTTTTGGTCTACCTCTCACATAATCCATCAAAATATAAAATAAATAAAAGTGTATTTATTCAGTAGGATTGCAAGAATCACTTTGAATCCACATCTACACACATCACTCTTCTAGTCCTAGTAATTTCGCCACACAAATATTTAGAACAAATATTTGTGTGGCGAACGCAGATGTTTGTTCTCTGTCTGGGTGTTATATGGTTTTCATATTATGTATTTAACAAAACATGTAAAAGAACTAGCGGCTGCCCGCGGTTTCGCTCGCCCCGTTCCCGTTCTCGTATACGGCTCCTGGTTCTATGCTACCTTCCACCTATTTTCAGCTAAATCTGTTCAACAGTTCTTTAGTTCAGCCGTTCTTTTCGTGATAAATAGAGTGATACGGCAAGAAGAAAAAGAAGTTTCAAAGTAAATGTAAAAAATGTAAAATGTAAAAATATTTATTTCCATAAAAGCATGCTTAATGTTAGATGCAACGCGCCTTCCTGCTTTAGCTTGCGCTGTGTTGCAGGAAGTAACGCCTCTTTCAAACAAGAAAATACAATTATAAAAATAAAGAAAAGAAAAACTATGGCTAGGGTTTTACAATTAGTGACCTAAAATCTACGATAACAACTACATATCATTAAACTACATAATATAAAAACAGAACATATAAGCAGGAAAATACATAAGAGCACAGCATTGAACTTTTTTTTTTTTTAAATAATAATTGTTGAACTGCATGGTTTGGATGTGTGGGTGTGTGTGGGGGATGGTGTGTATGTGTGGGGGGGTGTGTGTGGGGGAGAGTGGGTGTGTGGGTGTGTGTTTCGTAGGTTCTCTAATTAAATTAAAGTGATCCTTTTGATGCAACTGAAATAAACGATATTGACTTGCGATTGATCATAACGGTGAACTGAACATTTGTTTTTTTTAATTTTGGCTCTGACTTTGATACCCAGCTATATCTCAGATTTCAACGTATTATTATGTTCGCCAATTGAATCAGTCCTCGACCGATAAAGCGCCGCAATAAAATTTATTTCCGCGGTAGAACAATAAAGGCGAGGTCGATTGCTTTATCAAGATTGTTGAGGAACTATTTGGAGTCGGGAGTTGGTAGGTTGAGTTGAAAAATTCCCGTTTGTTTCGAGCTGTTTTTTTTGTTTCTGGAAAAGGCGCGGTTCTGATTGTATTTTATTTTATAGCTACGTGTGTGATAGGCTTAAATGCTTGGCTTTGACTAAAAAAGTAGTGGTAAAAGTAGCAGCACCGTGCCGTCTAGTCTACGCTCTGTTTGAGAGTGTAGTAAAGACACAGCAAAACACACCTTTATCGACGTTATTAGTGCTCTGACGAGCACTAAGAATGCGTACTGTTTGCCGAAGCCTGAAGGGTGTGCTTCCATTGACGTAGAGAGGAGTGGAGTAAAGACGGATTATCAGGTTATTTAAACGAAGACAATGTGAGTGTTTCAAGTAATCTGATTACTTTTAAGGTGAGATTTGAAGTATACGACCGAGAAATGTGCCCAAAAAGCGCGACTCGAAAGTTGAGACCCAAGTCTTCCAACGACAAACGATAGATATGGTAGAATGTCTTAGTTTACAATTTCTCGGTGTTTTGGCCAGTTTCAATGGCATAACATTTCCTGGAGCTTTGGTTTTTGTCCAAATCAGGACCAATACCATAGTTAGTCTTTCTATCTATTTAGCTCGTATGCACCCATTGCTGGTTATAGGCCTCCTCATTAGTACGCCACTCGTTTTGGTCCAGTGCCAGTCTTCGGTATGCTAAAAGTAGGTAGTACATTACACAAATCTACCAGAAGTGTCAAGGGTTTATAAGACGGAAGCCAAAATAAATACAAAAATTCAGTGGATACAAGTAATTTTCTTCTAGGCTTGGTCGCATGGAACTGGCACCTAGACTCACCTAATTTAAGACGTTTCAAAGTTTTGACGTGTCAATTGATAGGAAATAAATTCTAGCTTTCGAATGGCATGGGTAGAAGTCGCGCGTCTCTGTCGCTAGTATCAAAACTGCACCTTTAACACCAGTCCTGGCAGCTTTGTCAGCCTCTTCAATCTTAAACAATGGAGGCATAATGAGGTGACGTGTAAAAAGTTTGGGATGATTTTGAGAACAGCTCAATTAAACTTTTTTGGAATGCTGAAGCAGGGGCAAGTATTTAAGGCCTCGTTTAGATGACTGGCATAAATTAATAAGCTTTAGATTATGATCTTTACTATACACCACTATTTTGTAATTACCAAATAAAAAAATGCCGATATTGGCTGCTGTTACTGAACACATCCACGGAAAAATAATATTAGGAAATGATTCAACAAGCAAAAATCATTTCATTCATAAACGCTAAATACCAAGCGGAACCGAACAGCGTAAATTTGTTTCTCTCTAGTATCTAAAATTTTAACATTTATTAACTTTGTCATTTTATCGAAACTAAAAATTCTGATTGCACATTCATAATGTTCTACCCCTACTACATTACCCAATTTTTTTTGGTAGTTACAAAATAGCGGTGTATAGTCATCACTAGCCGTAGGGGTCGCGCTTGTGATTCCTCTAGTATTGCAGGCGTCCATCGGCATAGGCATACGGGAACGGCTTCCCATTTGTAGGTCTACCACAAGCTCTGACTGACTTTGTCCCTGGCTCTGGTTTTGAGTCTGTGTGAGAGCTCACCAGTGTATTATACAGCGTGTTTGTGACGTTTCGACGTAGGATTTATTTAGTCAATACTCACACAGACTCAAAACCAGTGCTAGAGACAGCCAGACAAAGCTAGTGGTAGGCCCATACTCCATAGTTGGGCCGTATGCTTATATCACTACTTTGGTGTATAAAAAAAGTCTTGAGAAGAGGATATTTAATTATCATCAGCCTTATTGAGCTCACTTTTATCCCAAAACTTGTCCAATTTATTTGTATTTGTATTTATTGGTTTACTTCAATTGTAACGGTTGACACCAATTACAATAATTAAAAATATAAAGACCGCGAGAAAAATAAAAAAAAATCACAATAATTATTTATTATAATATTGGACAAAAGTATATCTCGCATCGTTAGCGCTGCGAGATATACAATGTTGTTCTGAGGACAGATTTTTCCATCTACAGAATAACACTTTTCGTCAGTTTTGGGAATAGGACATCATTATTCGGATCAAGCAAGATGTGACATTTCTAGTGGAGAAAAAAAAGCGGAGGAAAAGGATATGGCGTCGGTTATGTGTAGTTGTATTGTCTGCGGTGTAATAAATAGAATTGTAGCTATAATCAATAAAGAGTTTTCGTCTTAGTACCTACTTGTTTCTGACAAGCCTAAACAAGATGGGTATATTTTTATTCTGACGGATTTTGTCTGTAAATAGATAAAATTGCCCTAAGACAAGTTAAATTTTGGCAGGCCGGCAATGCACTCAAAGTGCTCTAATGAATCCGGCAGCAAACTTGGCTCGTTATTTCCGCATTGTTCTGATTGACGCCAACTCCGCCGCCGGCAAGCGTGTGAATCAGCCTTTATTTTTTGAAAAGAGAATATTTTTTAAGCCTGTCACAATTTTTTTTTAATTCCACAAACATGGCTCTAGGTTTTTAGTTTCTTTGAAATTTAAATAATTAAAAAAAAAAAAACTACTAAATTATTTTTCTAAGACTTGGCACGAAAAATTATCTACGAGTAGGTGTAGGTGTAGGATCACAAATCTATCTTTGTTTTCTTTTTAAGACAGTTTTTAGTCATCTCTTTCTATGATAACAGAAAATATATTAACTTTGTATTAGCGTCCCAGAAGTAACCCATGTAAAAAAACGGCAGATTTTTATCATCCGCACTTCATGTGCGGGCAGATTTTTCCGCAAGTAGGCCGCTGGCGGGCCCTTTTTGCGTGACACGTGTTGCTCGAACTTTTTTAGGTTCTACGACACGCCGGTTTCCTCACGATGTTTTCCTTCAGCGTTTTGAGAGTACTGGCATAGTGCACATACATTTTTCGACAGAAAAACTCATTGGTACACGACTGGATTTAAACCTACCTACCTTCGGATCGGAAGACGGGGCCGCTACCACTAGACCACCAGTGCTCTAGTAATAACCCATGCAAACAATATCTATTTTATACAACTAACTAAAGGAACAAGCTTGTGTCCCACCTAATGATAAGTGGCACCATAGTGGTACCATCGCATAAATATGTTCTCGTTACATTTATTTTAATTTTATAAAAATAAATCAACTTGAAATCAGTTCTAAAGAAGTTATTAAAGAGAAAATATTGAGTGAAGCCATGAGTTGTCTGCAATCAATTGACCTCGTCTGGGAAGCTATAAAGACCTGCACACACCTAGGTCACTTGCGATGGCGATCAATGAAACGCTGTCAAATATCGCTGTCAAATTTGATCTCAGAAAAAAATATTGTTGCTTCCAACAATAAAACTTTAACAGGGGAGAGCCCACCATGGTGTATAGTCCGTGCATCAATGTTTTTATTGTCATGGATCAAGTTGTCAGTACAACAATATTTCTATTGTCAAGAAGTAAATTGTCATTGCAACAATGTTTCTATTGTCAAGAATTAATTGTCATTGCAACAATATTTCTATTTTATCAATAGGGCGTGTTTTGATACTACAACAATGTATCTTTTGTCAGCGGAACTAATTTCGAAAACGAAGGACTAAAAATGTACAACTAGTAGGCACGAAAGACCCCAAGTGTGAGGGGTAAAAAAAGAAGATTTGATAAGACCGAAGTTGATCCGATGTTTTCATCGGATCAACTTCGGATGTTTGAATACAATTTCATAAAACCACTTCTACATTATAAAGAAACGCCGTGCGTTTTCGTCAGCGCGATCTAGGATTGTTACAATTTTAGTCACGCCATCTAGTTCTAAATTTAGTAAGCAGCTTTTTTGTTAGTTTACTTTACTAACAATGTTCACATTGACACACTTGCAACGTTCCATTGTCACCTCAGCGACATATTTATTGTATGACAAAAGGTAGTTGAATACTACGACTATAGTTATTTTGTTAGGTTGTTTTACAATGTTCACATTGATACACTAGCAACATTCTATTGTCACCACAATGACTTACTTATTGCAAGACAAAACGTAGTTGAACTTTACGCTTTAGTTGTTTTGCGAAATTTATTTACAATGTTTACATTTACACATTTGCAACGATCCATTGTCATCACAGTAATATATTTGTTGTATACACTGGCCCACTTCTACTCCAAATATTGCTATGCCCTAAACTTAAGGGCTTATTATGTATTCACCATTTTAAAACTTCATCATGTAACATAAATAATTGCAATAAAGAATATGAGTATGAGTTTGAGTAGTCACATGCTCCGACTATAAGTCTTTTGTTAGATTTATTAAAAATGTTCGCATTGACACACATGCCAGTTCCATTTTCACCTCAGCAACATACTTATTGTATGACAAAAAGTACACAAATGCCACAACTATGGTTACTTTGCTACTTTTTTAACAATGTTCACATTGACACGCTAGCAACGTTTCATTTTCACTACAGCAACATATCTATTGCATGTCAAATGGTAGTTAAATGCTACGACTATAGTTACTTTGTTAGATTTATTAACAATGTTCACATTGACACACCTATAACGTTTTATTGTTATATAATCAATTTTTTTATTAACTTTGATGTAAGGACAAAGCCAAATTGTTCCTTGCGCATTAAACGAAGGAAAATCAGCGGACAATAAAAACGTTGCTGAACTCAACAAAGCTCTTTCTGCTAAAGTAACAGAGTATTTAGTTGCTCCGACAGGAAATTTCTGACAATGCATTTATTGTGACTTTGTTGACCCATTTTTTTCTGTGTGCACCGTTTGATATAAACCTAATTATCTGTGGCCTACCATGAGCTCTGTCTGGCTCTGTCTCTGTGCTCACCAGTATACTGTGTGAGGTTTTGACGTAGGAACACTCACACCTACTTAAAACCAGAACCAGAGACAGAGCCAGACAGAGCTCATGGTACCTACTGATCCACTTTGAATGTTACAAATTAAAAACGCATATCCCCGATACCGCATAAAATAAAAGACTTTACTATCAAATATTTTGCAATTTCCACAATGGAAAAGTTTCCGTTCGTCTTTTAGATCGGCTTTCATCCAATTCACATTGTTGCCTTTCAATATTCAGGAAACTTGGACACAGACTATCTTTAACACAGCTGGTTCAATTGTAATCTGTTGTAGATTTTTATTTAAATATGATATTTGGCTAGTTGCAAATATTTAGGCAGGTAGCAGCGTATTACAGGAATACCCGGCGACTATCCCGTGCGAAGGGGATATCTGGACTTTTTGTCCTAAAAATTAGCAAGTATAGATAAACCAGTCTAAAAATGCACACCCCTCCACCACGTTTTCTTGAAGTTAGCTCACAGCAAAGTACTTCAAAATGATCTGTGTGATGTAGGTATTAGAGAACAATTTACTTTGACTGACTGAAGTAGTGGGACGTGCAGTTTAAGATTGGACGATCTCTACCTAGTAAGACTGCGACAATTATTATAGATACCTACCTATTCTATTTTAGCGTCTTAAAAAAACCTTGACAAAGTAGATATACCACTACAATTTTTTGACCACTACAATCTGGGCCTCTTCAAGGCATGAGTGTCTTATATACCATCCTGCTTCATCGTCAGCTTACATTGTCGCTTACCATCAGGTGAGATTGTAGCCAAAGGATAATCTATATCATATAAAAAATTGGTTGTCTGTAAAGTCGGTTTACTGACGATAGTGGAACGTGACAACGTCATACAGCTGTCCACGCGGACGCATCGCTTACTCAAGTAGGAGAGAGACAGATGTCGAACGCTGCCGAACGCGGAGGCCGATTGTGCCTCTTTGTCGCTTGTTCCGCGCTCTCGCTTGCACTTCAAGCCTTAAATGGAACGCCTCAGAGCGGGGTAACGCCACATGAATCATGTTTTTCAATCATCGAATTATAAGACATTGTCACGTCAAAAAAGATATATAAAATAACCGTGCTGTTCACACCATACGCTGTGATTTCGATTACAAACAAACTACGTCGGAATTCGGCTCAAAAATTCGCTTCACAGACTTTCTGAATATAGCACGAACCTCCACTGAGTTTGTGCCTCGGTGCCGAATTTCGAGTGCCTCGCCTGCCGAATTCGGCTTTAGTAATCGGCCTGACACGATGTGCCGAGCGGTTTTGGAAGATTGAATCTTGTTTCTATTTGACTCTGGAGTACACTCGTTAGTTAGCTACATCGTAGTAATTACGACAGCTAATTCTACCTTTAGTAAGTGCACAGTTAGTTTAATTTGATCGAGCTAAGAAACAGACGTAGACTCAATATGGACGAATTGGCGTTGCACGTATATATATAAACACCTATACCTTGCATGTACTGACTAGCCTCTCAGCTCAGTTGGTAGTAGCTCTGCCTTCTACGGTGCAGGTTGTGGGTTTGATCCCAACCGAGAACAAATATTTGTGTGGTGAACCCAGATGTTTGTTCTCTGTCTGGGTATTATATTGTATTCTAAGTATGTATTTACAAAAATTATAAGTTTATATCAGTAGGCCTACCATGAGCTTGGTCTGGCTCTGTCTCTGGCCCTGGTTTTGAGTCTGTGTGAGTGTTGACTAAATAAATCCTACGTCGAAACGTCACACACACAGTATAATAATAATGCACTGGTGAGCACTCACACAGACTCAAAACCAGAGGCAGAAACAGAGCCAGAGACAGAGCCAGGGACAGAGCCAGAGACAGAGCCAGAGACAGATCCAGCCAGAGCTTGTGGTAGGCCTACTGTAGGCCTACCATGAGCTCTGTCTGGCTCTGTCTCTGGTTCTGGTTTTGAGTCTGTGTGAGTGTTGACTAAATAAAACCTACGTCAAAACACACAGTATAATGCACTGGTGAGCACTCACACAGACGCAAAACCAGAACCAAAGACAGAGCCAGACAGAGTTTGTGGTAGGCCTACTGATCCTCCTTATGCATCAAGTATCATCGCAATTTGAATGCAAGCGAGTAGGAGGCATTCATTTCATGTCGACACTTTGACATTACAGTGTACGCGCTGAATTTCAACGAAATATCTTTAGTGCAAACATCATTTCAGAGGGTGCAAATGTGACCAGCGCGCTGAAATATGGGAGTCGACTAACTTGGTGCTGTTATAGGACACACAGACGGACGGAACAACAAACATTTCTTCTAAAATTCAGTACGAACTGCCAAGGAGTGGAACTCTCTTCCTGAACTGAATAAAGAAAATTTTGATTGTTTGATTGATTCCGCCGTCAGTATAGATAGTGCAATTCACGAAGACGCGCCCCTCGCGGGGTGCGGGGAGCTTGCTCCGAGCGGCAGTCGCGAACCGTAGTCTATTCATTGTAGTGTGCGTGTGCACTCATAGGTAATTAGTGTGTACCGATAACACTCAAACATTGACGGAAGCTTGCACACATATACTATAAACGGTTAGGAGGAATAGTGGGGCGCGCCTTCGTGGATTGCACTATCTATATTTCCAGAACGTTACAATTTGGGAACTTTTAAGACAAGAGTGAACAGGTGGCTTATGGTTAAGCATGCTCCATCTTAGGCTGCATCCTCACTTTCCATCAGGTTAGATGGCAGCCAAATGCTTCGCTATCTATATTTTAATTATAAGTTTAAAAAACTTGAGAAACCGACTTCATTGTCAAACGGCTAAACCGATTTTAATCAAATTTGTTTGGGACAATCTGGACGTAAGAATAACCAAATAAAAAAAATAATTTTCTAAATCGGTTCATAAATGACGGATGCATGCAGTTACAAACATTAAAAAAATTATTAAAAAAAAATGGCAACACCGATTTTAATAAAATTAAAATGGGACCAATCTGGAAGCAGTACCTTTCAGATAAAAAAATAATTTTTCAAATCGGCTCACAAATGACGAAGTTATGCGGTAACAAACATTAAAAAAAAAAAAAAAAAAAAAAAAAAAACATACAACCGAATTGAGAACCTCCTCCTTTTTGATTGGAAGTCGGTTAAAAAAAGGCTGGTCATGTGGATCTGGCACCTAGACTCTCCTAGCTATTAGAATTAAGACGTTTCAATGTGATTCTTGCCTTGCGATTCTAATTAGTTTTGACTTTGATTTATTTGTTCTTAACTTGGTGTTCTAATTCCGATAGGCAGACTATAATTTTTCTATAGGTGAAAAAAATGGAATTAGTTACACACAAGAGACTTTTAGCAAGCCACTAGAAAATGTCCGGCATTATGAAAGAGGGGGTTAGCGTTTTGGTTAGCTCATCCCCATATCCTCCCTTCCTTGATTTGAAATCTCCCTCGGTGACTGTTGATATTTAAAAATCTTTGTAATATTTTGTTTGTGAACCAAATAGACCGTGATCCCACAACATGTCCTTGTGCTTGCAAATATGGAACGAGGTGTGAACTCCGATTTTACGTTGAAGTTTCCCGTTTCCAAGTTTGTTTTAGTTTAGCACATTTTGCATGTAGGTATGCAAAATATACTCAAGACTTTTAAAGTTTCAACTCAACACATTGAAAATCGAATAATATTTGTTTTTTATTGTATTTATAGTGTTTCTACACTTAAGGAAATCACAAAGATTTTCTATATTATATTACTTACTGCTACGGAACCCTTCATGGGCGAGTCCGACTCGCACTTGGCCGCTCTTTTTAATAAGATATTTCTCAAATCCTCAATGGGACACATTAATTAAAGGTTAATTAACGTGTCCCATTGATCCAGATGATGATGATTAATCCAGATGGACCGACGACATTGTTAAGATCGCGGGAAGTTGATGGATGGAATGGGCTCAAAATCGTTCTTCCTGGAAATGTGTAGGGGAGGCCTATGTCTGCTGGACATAGGCCTCCCCTAGTGGACTTCTTTAGGCTGATGATGATGAGGATGATGAACTAGCCTTTAGTTACCGAGTTCCGTAATCAGCTACGTAAAAGTTTTATTTGTTTCGTAACCGGGTTACGAACTAATAAAAAAGTTCTGTTATTCAATTCTTAGTTCATAACCGGAAGGAAAATACTACCACTAAACCACTTCCTAAGGATATCAAGAAATCCATAAATAAAATAAGCCAACAAAGTGCTTATGTAAACATTGGTCCAAGTTATCTGTTACACGTCAGCTATTTCGCTTAAGCCACAGCTTAAACAAGAACAGCTAGGACTACTTTCAAAACGGTGAAGGAAAACATCGTGAGGAAACCGGCGTGTCGTAGAACCTAAAAAAGTTCGAGCAACACGTGTCAAGGGTCACGCAAAAAAGGCCCAGCAGCGGCCTACTTGCGGAAAAACCTGCCCGCACATCAAGTGCGGATGATAAAATTTGCCGAAAAACTTGTTCTAGTATTTTCCCATAATTGGTAAAATTGCCAATTATAGAAGAGTTTGGGGGAGGCCTATGCTGAAAAGCAAAAACCCCTTTTTACTATAGATTATTAGTACTTTTATTTTGTAAAACTAATTTTAAGATTGTCAATAAAGGCTATTGAAAATGAAAATTGAAATTGAGTGAGTTTACTACACCAGTACCCAAAGTCCGAGTTTCGCTACCACATATCGTTACCAAATGTTGTTTTCGTTTGGCCTACGTGTCTCTGTCTTTTGTATGAAGTAAAGATGAGACAGCAAAAATACGTTACATAGTTACAGTTGTTGTCTCATCATTTTTCCATGCAAAAGAGAGAGACACGTAGGCGAAACGAAAACAACATTTGGTAACGAAATGTTGTAAATGCACTGGGACTTTGGATACAGTGCACTGAATAATACCACTTTTGACTACTGGACGGAAGTACACCTACTTAAGTCCTGTGCACGTTTAGATTACCTGTGATGGTGATCAGTGTATCGCTTTTACATATCGCACTGTCAAAGTTCACGGTAGTGTTTGCGGATGTATGTATAAAAGCATATACTGAAATAAATCGCCTAAACGTGTGCATGGCCTTATAAAATTAAAAAAAAAAGCAATTGAGTTTATTTATGTAATTGATGAACACTTCTTCACACCCAATTATTGTTTCTGCAAACCCACCTGCCTTCTTTGCCAGGAAGAAATCCCGTTCAGCGATAAGATCACCCATTGTAGTTTATTTAGTAACGCTTAGTTACTTTGATGTATCCTTGTGCACAATAAAATGTTATCTATCTATCTATTTACTCGTATCTACCTCAAGTGTATGAACTGCTGAATTTCAAAGCTCACAGTCGCGCGAAGCCGTGAGTTACCTAGCTGTATAAACTTAAGCTGCACCGGAGCTATTTCGTCCCTATATCACCCTTTACGTCCAACCCGCTGAAAGGGTGTCCCTAAATTGTTTCAAAAGGTACTCATATTAAATCTGCAGTGTCGTACCTCGGACAGAACGGATTTTGATTAATATTTTGTTAACGCGCAGATTAGGTTCTGCGGTCAGCGTACTTTATGGCTTATGGCACGGCCTGGGTCAAAAGGGGGCTGGCAGGCAATTTGTGGTCTGGTTGGGACGTCATTATCCTTGAACCAGACCACCAATTGCTTTCGTCATCATCATCACAGCAGCACGATTGCACACGACCCGCACTAAACAACGAGTTGCTTGGCAAAATGACATTAGAATGTCAGTAAAAATCCGCACTATTTATAATAAATAAATAAATATTGTAGACAATCCACATAATAATATCTAGCCCCAAATTAAGCCGAGCTTCAACTTAGTGAACCAAATAGCTGATATTATACTTGAATATATTTTTTTGTAATTACATACTTAAAACGTAGATGTTTGTTCTCTGTCTGTCAGGGTGTGTGTGTGTGTGTGTGTGAGAACACTACTACTATTTTCACTACACAAATATTTGTTCTCGGTGGAAATTGAACCCACAGCCTACGGCGCAGAAAGCAGAGCTACAATAATAAATCTTTCTGTCAAATTTAATTTAACTGTCGAAAAACTGACAGCTGTTGGGGTAAAGTGGTCGAATAGACAACTTTACCCCAACACGTCTTGGAGCCTGGGTGGTCGCGCACCGTTCGGTTTCAGAGGAACTTCCTCCCGCGAACACTCAGGCTATGGAATGATCTCCCTGCTGAGGTTTTCCCTAAGGACTATAGCATGGGGTTCTTCAAAAAGGGCGTTTTAAAAGTTTTAAAGGGTCGGCAACGCGCTTGTGATGCCTCTGGTATTGCAGGTTTTCATAGGCTACGGTAACCGCTTCCCATCAGGTGGGCCGTATGCTTGTTTGACAACTTAGATGTATTAAAAAAAAAAAAAAAAAAAAAAAGAATAGCGACCAGGAACCGGAAGGACCGGCGAGCCTATAAAGATCGCGGTAAATTTGTAGCAGGGTCTACTTTTCAGAATTGCTTACTAGAAATTAATAAGGCAGGTCTTTGACAGCAGTGGACTTCTTCAAGCTGATGATGATGATTGTAGAAAGTAGGTACAATCTGATCCAACAGATACAGGTTATCTTGGTTTGCAATTGGGCCAGCAGTGGACTTCCACAAGCTGATGATGATGATGATGATTGTAGAAAATATGATACAATCTGTGTGCCTACCACAAGCTCTGTCTGACCCTGTCTTTGTCTCTGGTTTTGAGTCTGTGTGAGTGTTGACTAAATAAATCCTACGTCGAAACGTCACACACCCAGTGTAATACACTCACGCAGACTCAAAACCAGAGCAAGAGACAGGGCCAGACAGAGCTTGTGGTAGGCCTTCTGATCCAAACAGATATAGGTCATTTTGGTCTGCAATTTGACAGTTTTATTCGAGTTTTATTTGTGACAGAGGCACTTTGGGTAGTTGTGACAAATAGGCGGTTCGGCTAGGTTTGAAAGAGTAATTTATTTGGCTGAAAAAAGTGATAAAAAACTTCGTTTTCGACAAAAGAAAAGTTCGGTACTTATATTGTAGAATTGTTTTTTGTGAAGGCTCTTCGGAAATAAAATGAGTGCGAAGGACTTTGTTGATAAAACAACTGTTTTGCTGCTGAATAAATATAAATTGTAATTAATGTAACCTTATTGTACCTACACCAACAATACGAGTCATTACAAAGTTTATGACGTGACAACGTCTTATAACTCGATGGAGCCGGCTGCACGCATGAAAAAACATGACTCATGTGGCGTTACCTCGCTCTGAGGCGTTCCATTTAAGGCTTGAAGTGCAAGCGAGAGCGCAGAACGAGCGACAAAGAGGCACAATCGGCCTCCGCGTTCGGCAGCGTTCGACATCTGTCTCTCTTCTACTTGAGTGAGCGATGCGTCCGCGTGGACAGCTGTATGACGTTGCCACGTTCAACTATCATCAGTTAACCGACTTTACAGACAACCGATTTTTTTATTAATTTTTTCAAATCCAATCAAATTAATTTATTTATTTTATGCCACACAAGTATTCACAAGGATCATTACAAGTAACAATTACATAAAAATTGGTCGTCACTCAGCATAATATGTTTCACCACACAAATATTTAATCATCATTGGGGATCAAACCTACGACCTACGGCGCAGAAAGCAGAGCTACTACCAATTGAGCTGAAAGGCCAAGAAAAAATACAAAAAACATCTCTAAAACAATCCAAAAATTTGAAAAATCTTCATAAATTTCCATGCAAGCAACTTCCAACCTTGATTTACAGGTAGTGGTACCTGAAACCCGAAGTTAGAAATTCCTGTAACTTCGGCAACAGTACATCAACCCTGAACCCTGTAGGTCAACCACAAGCTCCGTCTGGCTCTGTCTCTGGTTCTGGTTTTGAGAATGTATGAGTGAATTATACTGTGTGTGACGTTTCGACGTTGGAACTGGTTAGTCAACACTCACACAGACACAAAACCAGAGCCAGAGACAGAGCCAGACAGAGCTTGTGGTAGGCCTACTGGTAGCGGAGCCATCAATAACAAACTTGAGCGGACCAGTTGATTGTAATAGGGTGACGGTAAGTAATTGTCAACAAGCTCTGGAAGCCCGTTTTTGACGACAGAAAAGAAAACAGAGGCTAAATTTCTTAAATAAATCGATTGTCTGTAAAGTCGGTTTACTGACGATAGTTGAACGTGACAACGTCATACAGCTGTCCACGCGGACGCATCGCTCACTCAAGTAGGAGAGAGACAGATGTCGAACGCTGCTGAACGCGGAGGCCGTGCGTGCCTTTGCGCTCTCGCTTGCACCTCAAGCCTTAAATGGAACGCCTCAGAGCGAGGTAACGCCGCATGGTTCATGTTTCTTCGTGCGTGCAGCCGGCTTCATCGAATTATAAGACGTTGTCACGTCTAAAAATACTTTGCTTTGTGCTGCTATGAGTCAAATATTCAAATATTAATACACACGAAAAACTTATAGATAAATGTAGGTATACTTAAAATTAATTGTAAATACAATAGGCCGTCTCATTGCCAAGCATTAAAAGTAGCAAGCTCACAAATCTTTATTGCACTTTGAATGAATATAATCTACACTATAATATAATATTATAAAGAGGAAAGATTTGTACCTATTTTTGTATGTTTGTAATGAATAGGCTCAAAAAGTACTGGGCCGATTTAAAAAATTATTTCACCAATAGAATGCTACATTCTTCCAATTTGACATAGGCTACATTTCATTTTGAAACAAATTAGGGATCCTTGGTAAAATTTGAACAATGTAACCGAAGGTGTAGAAAAATGAGTCTTAAAATGTCTTTCGTCGAATGCGCTGCCGAACTTATTAGCGATAGAACAAAATAATGTACAACAATATTGTCTACCCCGTGCGAAGCCGGGACGGGCTGCTAGTTATTAATATTATGAAGTTGAAGAGGTATGTACTAAATATTGTAACATTGAATTTCGTCAAGGTAACTGGACATTTAGTAGTGAAATTCCAAATACATAATTAATTACAAATGGAATCTGAAATTTGAAGTTTGGTTGTACACACATTGACGTAGATTGTTGTACAGTCAGCTGCATTAGAATGTGTACAACTCATAAATTTGACGTTAGTTTCGCTATCAACTGAGACTGTTGACTAAAGACTTGCCTCATAGCTCAGTTGCCGTAGCCGTGCCGTAGGTCGTGGGTTCGATCCCCACCGAGAACAAATGTTTGTATGGTGAACGCAGCTGTTTATTCTTTGTCTGGGTGTTATATTGTATTTAAGTATGAATTTACAAAAATATATGATAAGCAAGTATTAAATCAGGTATCTGGTTTCCATAGTATAGCTCTGCATTATTTGGGGTTTCTAAGTGCTGTGTGGATTGTCCACAATATTTATTAATTATTATCTGTTCTTTTTCATTTAATCATATTTTTTTAGACTGTCTTGGACACTCCATTGCAATGCTAAGATACCAACTAAAAACAAAAGAAACGGGTATTTACCGCGATTAACTTAATTATTTCCCACCTTTTTTATTATTTTTGGGGTAATCGCGATAAATACCCGTTTCTTCCATATAATTATGCATAACGATCACGTTAATTTAAAAAGTGGTAATAAACAAATTGTTTACATTGTAGTGCAGTCGACTGTACATATACATACATGCAGAAACTGTTTGTATTTGTTTAAGCGGAAATACCATCTAATTAGAGACAGCTAATGAGCTCTAATTGATACGCTTCGATGCATGTACACTTGCTTGCAATAAAACATACCTACTTCCTATTTCATACTATTTAAGACTAAATGAGAAATTCAACAAATAATTTCTTTTCATGAATGAAGTTGTGCGAAAACAAACATTAAAAAAACATTCAAATTGAGAACCTCCTCTTTTTATTGAAAGTCAGTTACAACAAACAAATATTTGTGTGGTGAACACAGATGTTTGTTCTCTGTCTGGATGTTATATTGTATTATAAGTATGTATTTGCAAAAAATGTAAATAAATAAAAATTTTGGACAATCCACACAACACTATCTAGCCCCAAATTAAGCAGAACTTGTGTTAGTTATGGGAACCAGGTAGCTGATATAGTACTTATATATTGTTTTTTTTTTGTAAATACATACTTAGAATACAATATAACACCCAGACAGAGAACAAACATCCGCGTTCACCACACAAGTATTTGTTCTCGGTGGGGATCGAACCCACGACCTACGGCGCAGAAGGCAGAGCTACTACCAACTGAGCTCAGAGGCCAGCCAAATAAGCTAAATAAGTATTATATCAGCTATCTGGTTCCCATAGTACAAGCTCCGCTTAGTTTGGGGCTAGATAGTGTTGTGTGGATTGTCTATAACATTTATTTATTATTATTATAAATTATTAACCAGTGGTTCCCAATAATTTCTAACCCTAAGTTGACTGGCCTCTAGCTCAGTTGGTAGTAGCTTTGCCTTCTGCGCCGTAGGTCGTGGGTTCGATCCCCACCAAGAACAAATATTTGTGTGGTGAACATAAATGTTTGTTCTCTGTCTGGGTGTTATATTGTATTCTAAGTATGTATTTACAAAAAAAAATAATGTATTCAAGTATTATATCAGCTATCTGGTTCCCATATTACAAGCTCTGCTTAGTTTGGGGCTGGGTAGTGTTGTGTGAATTGTCCACAATATTTATTTATTATTTATAAATACAAAAATGCTAACCCGTTATTTAATACCTAGCAACCCCTTGAACTCCACATCAAATGATAAATCTCATTTAACCCCCAAGAGAGACAGTTTGACAAACGCAATGCAATAACGTTTGCTTATCCTTGACGTAACCTACGATATTGCAGTTTGAGAACCACATATCTTGATAAAGAAAGGTGCTATTTCATTTCATCAAAGTTTAAAGCCATTTATCGCTTCAGAATCAAGAGGATCATCAAAAAATGGGTTGAAAGAATCATCAAAATTGGTTTTAGTTTGCGTACTACGTTACGTTTGAGAACTAATAACATCATCATCATCATCAACCTATATTAGTCCACTGCTGGACGTAGGTCTCTCCCAAGACGTGCCACTGAGCCCGGTCTTCGGCCCTTCTCCTCCAGTACTTGCCAGCTACATTTCGCAGATCGTCGCCCCTTCTTGCCGGAGGGCGTCCTACACTAAAACCTTTTGTAAACACATAATAAATAATTCAATAATAATAACCAAACAGAGAACAAACATTTGTTCACATAACAAATTTTTGTTCTCGATGGGGATCGAACCCACGCCCTACGGCGCAGAAAACAGGGTACACTAACTAAGCCGTGACGCCCGCCTGTCACCAGATTGCGGGAGGTTGGTGGATGGACAGGGCTCCGAATCGTTTTTCCCGGAAATGTATAGAGAGGCCTATGTCCAGCAGTGGTCTTCTTTAGGCTGATGATGATGACTGGGCTGAGGGTCTGCCTCGTGGTCTATGATCCTCGTGGCCTCAATAAACTTTTATTCACTTAACGTCTTAAGGCTAGTCGAGTCTAGGTGCCAGTTCCACGCGACCAAGCCTTGAAGAACAGGCAACAAACTACGGCTCAGTTTCTACCGTTTTTTAATATAATATGATCCTTTTACAAATCAAAAATAGTCTAAAATAATCTAATAATCTAATCATTGCCCATCTATTTATCCTACTAATATTATAAACACAAAAGCTTGATATTATGGATGGATGTTTGTTACTCTTTCACACTGAGAAAAATGGATTTCTGGCCTAAGATGAATTCCACCTTTGACGGCTGAATTGTAATGACGCGAGGCGATTTTGAAACGCTAACGGTTAATTTGACTTTATATTCGTTTGCGATAAACTGGTACGTCTCTTATGATAAACACGAACCGTCTCGAATGACTTACCGTAAGGTAGTCTTGGAATCCAACTTAACACTGTTAATACAGCAGTAATGGACTATTGAAAACGCTTTAAATTTACGACGTTGAATATTTGTTGAATATCACCATAATTAAGGCAAAATTTAACTTAAATTAAGGCGATATATGCTTTAATAGAAACTAAACAAACGTAAACCTAAGTCATAAACAAACTTTCGAAAGCTGCATAAATTATCTTAAGCATGACAATATTCACCTTACAATAAGGCAGAATATACTTTAGTCACAAAAATTTGAACGTAAACTTAAGGTCTTTCAGCGACGTATGAATTCGGCAACTTAGAGGTATAATGTGGCCACATTTGCCCTATTATAAGGCCAAATATTCTCAGGTTTCGACGAATCAAATGGTAACATTAGGTTTTATAACGGCATACATATAAACGTAAATATGGCAATATTCACCTTTTCATAAGGCAATACATGCTCAAGATATCGACTGGTTAAACGGTAACACTACGTCATATAACGACTTACATACTTGGTCAATATAACCGTAAATTTGGTGATATTAGTGTTATCATCAGGCGAAATACGATCAAATTACGACTAATCAAACGGTGAATAACATCATAAAACGATTTACTTATTCGGTTAATTAAACCGAGATAAGACAACAATCACCTTATGGTAGGGCGGATGATACTTTAGTTACTATTTAATCAAACGTTTAAAAAGTCTAATAACGCCATACATATTTGGCCAATTTAACCGTAAATTTGGCAATATTTACCGTATCTTAAGGCGAAATACGATCGAGTTAAGACTAACCAAACGGTGAAATAACTTCATTTAACGACTTTCATATTCAGTAAATGAAACCGTAGATATAACAATATTCACCTTAAGATAGGGCGGATGGTACTTGAGATATTATATAGTCAAACTTTAAAAAAGCCTAATAACGGCATACATAATTATTTGGCTAATATAACCGTAAATTTAGCAATATTTTCCTATATTAAAGGCTCAAGTTACGACCGATCAAATGGTCAAATAACGTCATCTGGTGACTTAAATATTCTGTGAATGAAACCGTAGATATGGCAATGTTCGACGGGTAATACTTTGGTAACTATTTATACAAACGTTTAAAACCTACATAAGTACGATCCTAGGTAATAGAAAGGTAGGCAGATTTAAACATTACCTACCTAAATACTTAAGTAGGTACTCACTTAAGTGTCACTACCCACTTAAGTGTTTCATTGTGTTTTATTAGGGAGGTTCCTATTGAATCATAGCGCTGTTTCATAAAACCCATTAATAGCTGTTCCATTGAAAACTTTGTTACGCTCTATGACTCCTTGTTGCTATTCAAGGCAGAACCCTCGCTTCTACACACAAGCCCTGTTCTCCTGTAGGTAGGTATCTACTTAGATCAAGCGAAGAACCCAAACCAGTGTCTACAAAAATTTGATACTTATTTAGGTAATATAGGTCTCAGCTACCTGTTTCCCATTTTACCAAGCTTTGCTTAGTTTACGGCTAGATTGTGTTGTGTGGAATGTCCGCAAATATTTGTGTTTAATTTGGTGGAAGAAAAGTCTATTTTACTCAGTTTTATTATTTTAACGACTTTCAGTCAATTGGTGGGTTAAGTTTAAAAAAACTCTCTAGTTACTGCGAGATACACCTTTGTAAGGCACTTGTCGTAGGTAAAACGAAAATCTCAATAATGCTGCCAGCTACACAAATAACCTTGGTTCGTATAACTGTATGAGAGAGAGTATATAAACTTGAAAACCCAACGACAAAACTGCTGAACCGATTATGATGAAATTTCTATGGGACTAATCTGAAAGTAAAGTTAAGATATAATTTTTCAAATTAGTTTACGAGTTATGTGGTAACAAACAAAAAAAAATCAAACAAATCAAATATCCGTGAAAACACCCATTTAGAATCTTTCCCTGAGTTTACTCGCTTTTTGGTTGGAACCCTGACGAACCACATTCAATACCTACTTTTGCTGTGCTGTGTGCTAACTACACGAACTATGCTTGGAGTATACGCCAATTGACACACACATGACACAGGCAGTTAGTAATGCAGTACAGTTTTGGCTTAAAGACTACGTATACTTAGCATATTTTTGATTAGCCTCTCAGCTCAGTTGGTAGGATCTCTGTCTTCTGCGGCGTAGGTCGTGGGTTCGATCCCCACCGAGAACAAAATACTTGTGGTGAACACAGTTGTTTTTTTCTCTGTTGGGGCACTGAATTGTATTCTAAGATGTATTTACAAAAAAAATGTGTGTTAAGTATTATATCAGCTATCTGGTTCCCATAGTAAGCTCTGCTTAGTTTGGGACTAGATAATGTTGAGTAGATTGTCTTGAATATCTATTTATTATTATTTTGTTATTTTTAACACCCACCACTAGCATAATCTGCAGTAATCGAGTTGGCAGCACTGCCCACGAGGCCACGAGCACGTAACGACTTGTTTCATTCGTCAGTTTGGTTTGACTTTGGACGGAGTGTTTGGTTTAGTTCTGAGTCATTCAAAGTTTATTTTGCGGGTTTTTTTTATTTTCCCTCATTTTCTGAACGCTGCTGGCTGTGTCAGTGTATGGAAGCACAGACAAACAGATGTAGAGAGGTCCAAGACAGACCTATCAGCAGCAACCAACCAGACAGACATCTTCGTGCTTCGAACGTGGCAGACCAGAATCCCACAGATTTATTAACAAAATGGGGCAATCACC
Source organism: Thera obeliscata (assembly GCA_947578465.1). Taxonomy (NCBI): domain Eukaryota; kingdom Metazoa; phylum Arthropoda; class Insecta; order Lepidoptera; family Geometridae; genus Thera; species Thera obeliscata. Next base: position 11,059,381 of record OX387918.1, on the reverse strand, counting down.
TGATTGATACGTCATTTCGAGGTAAGTAGAGTACCTGTATCAAACTCAGTTATTCCCTAATGTTTTTGAACCTAATCATGTTTTGTATTTGATAAGTTTAGGTACCTAATCCCTAGATTCTGGTTGTGTTAGAAACACGAACGAAAAATGATTTATAAAAATATGTACTTAGTGTTTTCAGTTTTGAACTTTTGCATTTAATTTTGTAAATTGGTACAAAAGAGTTTTTAAACTTACGAAAATTAATTGTTTATTTTTTTCAGATAAGGTGTACTTTACATAATACGCAAAGAGGACGGGCTACTTAACAGGCTGTTAATGGCTTCCTAGATTCCAAACAAAGAAAATAATTGGCCCATTTGGACTCTGGGCTAGAAGTAAATCCAAACACCAAACTTCAATGGAGTGATTTCAATCATGGGCACGCAGTATGGGAGAACCATTTAAAAAGGATTATAGCTGTAAGTACTTGTCATTTGCTATCAGTGATTCAAACGACCTCTATGACTTAGAACATGCAATGCCAGGCCGACCTGTCCTCTAATAGACCTGTGGTCGTAGTTTGGTTAGATAAACATAATACCTACTTGTACTAATTACCATCATAGAACGCTCTACTTTGTTTGCGATAACTATTTCCTAAAAAATACATTATTTTATTTCAGATATTGTAATCCGGTTGAGAAGGCTTCACTTGCAATAACGGATGCCGAGGAAGGAGCTACGCCATGAGAGGAGCTAGCCTGTGGGCAATAACAGCAAATGCGTGCCTACAAAAGCTTTACAACGAAAAGGGCATTCTCCAAGACGATTTTATCTTGTTTTGAGTATTTAAAAAGTTAATTACTTATCTAAATTGATTTTCTAATACAGATTTATAGATTTTTATTGAATGGTTTTATTGCAATACCACTTATTTGTATAAGATGCAAAAGCTATCGACTTATTTATTAGGCTAGGTTGAGGTTAAACTGTTGGGTTGAGAAAATACTAGTCTATCTAGTTCATATCTTTGGTAACCTGTAATCAGTTATTATTGAGGTGCTTTATAAATTTTTGTTCTATTAATTTCAGAAGCTTACAAAGACTGGGAGAACAGCTTTCTGGGGCAGCAAGCTACGCTGTTCACTGAAGGCATGTTTGGCTGATCTATTATCATAAAGTTCATGTGAAGGATATTGGCCCGCGTTACCTAAGAGTGACCTTTGAGCGGCCCAATGCCCTTAATATGAACTAAATGATAGTAAAGCAAGTCAATCATGCCCTTAGGGAACAGCGTTACTAGCCATTGAAAGGTTTTTTTCCGGTCTTTATAAAACTTTCTGCTCGTAAAGAAAGCACAAATTACCGTACGATACGGCTAGCCTAATCGTATGAAACATTCTAAAATAACTTCTAGAAGGCAAATACGACTAAGTAAATGTTGAAAACGCTTAATGCTTAGGTTAAACCCATAGTAAGTAAAGACGTAAAACACCTTACTAGAAGAGAATTACGACTTAAAAAAACATCAATATCGGTTAATGAACAGGTTAAACTACAGTAAGGTAAGACGTACGATGTCTTACTAGAAGTCGATTATGACTTAGTAAACAGATTAAACTACAGTAAGATAAGACGTACAACGCCTTGCTAGAAGGCGATTACGACTTAGTAAACGTTGACAACGCTTAGTGGACCGTTTATATCGCCTTACCGGAAGTTAAATCCCATCGTCAGTTCGTCGATCCTTTCTCACTTACCACGTTAATAGCTTTTTATTTAAGGCTAATCTGTAAAAAAATACGTCTAAAACACACATTAGAGAGTATAATGCTGCTTATTTGTTGAGCCTCACGCTTAAGGCGTAAAACGCCTCCAACCTAGGAAGGCGTTTTTCGTCCAAGTACGCTTGGTCGTTTTTTCGCCTTCATTACGAATAAATCCACCTTAATTACGAACTTTTCAGCTTTGCATTTTTCTCAGTGCACGTAAAAACTACTGAATGGATTTTAATGAAACTTTATAATGATATAGCTTATGCATCAGAATAACACATAGGCTACAATTTATAAAGATATTGTAACGGAGAACGTAGTAAGTAACCAGAACGGGGCGAGCGAAGCCGTGGGCGGCCGCTAGTATTTTCACATATTTTATTCAAATCCTTTCCCAAATCCTTCAAACATCAATCTTATCAGCTTCAAAAATTTAAATCCGCCAAACACCTTTAACCTATTCACCCCGACGTGATGCCCATTCGTTTTGGGTAAAAAATTCCCCAAAAATACCCTGAAAAACCTCTGGAGGTCCGAGACAGAGCGGTGGGATAAATCACTCGAACCCGGCTTGGAACCTGCTATAAATACATCAGGTGACAGTATATTTAAACGGATGCGATGCTATTCAACCCTAGGTTTTGTATTGGTGTTATTGGAGAGAGCTTTTACTATGGGAACCAGATAGGATAACCAGTTGGCTGATAAAAAACTTATAATATAGTTTTTGACGTGACAACGTCTTATAATTCGATGGAGCCGGCTGCACGCACAAAAAAATATTACTCATGTGGCTTTACCTCGCTCTGAGGCGTTCCATTTAAGGCTTGAAGTGCAAGCGAGGGCGCGGAACGAGCGAAAAAGAGGCACAATCGGCCTCCGCGTTCGGCAGCGTTCGACATCTGTCTCTCTCCTACTTGAGTGAGCGATGCGTCCGCGTGAACAGCTGCTATACAATAATACATTTACATGTTTTTGTTAAGTATGAAGTGCAGTGAAAATGTAACTTGATCAATTCAATTGTGATACAAAATAACTATCAAACAAGTAACATTAAAATATTATTTTGAAAAATGTAACCATTCCATCAGTATTTTCTTGACGTTGTCACGTTCAACTATCGTCAGTTATCCGACTTTACAGACAACCGATTTTTTTTGTAACTACCTACTTAGGCTACTAACAATACCTACAATATAAACCCAAACGGAGAACAAACTTATTTATGCGTTCACCATACAAATATTTGTTCTCAGTGGGGATCAAAACCACGTCATACGGCGTAGAAAGCATAGCTACTACCAACTTAGCTGAGAGGCCAGTCAAAATATTGCTCAAGTGTAGGCATTTTTCTCTTATTCCTTCTAATTCTTGATGATTTGGATGAGATGTTTGCTCTCTGTCTGGGTGATATAATATATTGTATTCAATTATATTTGTATTTAAAAAAAAGTATGTAAGTATTATATCGCTGGTATCTGGTTCCCATACTACAAGCTCTGTTTAAGGGCTAGACAGTGTTGGGTTGGTGGGGATAGTCTAAAAAAGTTATTGATTTATTTATAAAAGAGTACCTATATTATAGATACCTACTAATTGCTCTAATTGCCCACAGTAAAAGGGTTTCGAATAAAATATAGAACAATCTCAGCTTTTTATAGAATTAATTAAAATAATACCCAAATCACTTTTATTGAAAAAGTTAAAGTCATTTTGGGTATCAAGCCATTATGTTAATGGTGGTCTTCGCTCCGTAATTGGCTTGTAATAGATTTATAGTGGCTTGGATAAGGGCAAGTGTCCTAAACTAAGTCTTAAGAGTTCTGAGAAGCAGCTACCGTCATATTATGGCCGTTTTGCTCTTCCATCTAGTTGTTTATTTTAGTTAAAGTCAATGTGTATTTATTGATTTTCGTATTCATAATTCCTATGGCAGTGATTTAGCTTATTAAACCAATAAGTATGTTGCCATCTCTATTTATTGGCATGAATGTGACAGTGACCAGTGACTTTTAGCAAGCCGTATAAAAGTGTAAAGCATTTAAATGAGGGAGTATACCTATAAGGATCACTTTGAAACATCTTGTAAGCCACCTTAAGGCCTGCGCACACCTATTAGTTCGCTAGCGGTAGCGATCAGTGAAACGCTGTCAAACTTGTAGTTTTTTAATTTCTATTTACTTTATGGCAGTAAATTGTTGTTGTCTTTATATTCAAAATAGTCCTATTAGCAGTGGATGTTGCAGTAGGTATTTGTTGTTATGAAAGTGATAGTAAGAAGAGACTTAACAGGCCGCTAAAAAATGTCAGGCATTAGGTATTCCTAATGCCTGATGGAAGGACTTATGTTTTAAAATAATTCTACTTTTCTTGCATGTTTCTGACGTTGAACCCCACTCCGCCATATCCAACAGTGGTATAACGGCCACCGTTTCTTATCCATTTTCTTAGGGCCCAGTTGCCGAAACTTCAGAGTGTAACTTTAGACAATTAAGTGTCCAGATTGATAAGATGGATTGACATAAGAGAGATTGGTAGCCTCAAAGTTTTGTCAGGTCATATAGTTCGAAGAACTGACAACCGTTTGGGGAATAAAGGTTCTCGATGGGCATCCACCCACCGACGACATTGTTAAGATCGCGGGAAGTCGGTGGATGGAAAGGGCTCAGAATCGTTTTTCCTGGAAATGTGTATAAAATAATATGGGTACGCGGTACCAAATTTTTCACTCCCCTTGTTCAAAAAGACCATCATTGTGGCGTACCAGATCAAAGAAAAAATTGTGTATCTCTCTCTATATAAAAAGTACAATTCAATCATTTAAACAATTCTGTGCCTTTGTAACTTTTGGATGACTTCTGACCAACCCCTTAAGACTTTGCCCGCCTATTTCTCAGATTTATTTAACTATAAAAACGTTATATTTTAACAGTAGGCCTACCACAATCTCTGTCTGGCTCTATCTCTGGCTCTGGTTTTGGGTCTGTGTGAGTATTAACTAAGAAAATCCTACGTCGAAACGTCACACACACAGTATTATACACTGGTGAGACTCACACAGACTCAAAATTAGAGCCAGAGAATAAATAAATATTGTGGACAATTCACACAGCATTATCTAGCCCCAAATTAAGCAAAGCTTGTACTATGGGAACCAGATTGCTGATATAATACTTACATACATATTTTTTTGTAAATACATACATATAACAACCAGAGAGAACAAGCATCTGTATTCAACATACAAATATTTGTTCTCGGTGGGGATCCAACCTACCTACGGCGCAGAAGGCAGAGCTACCAACTGAGCTGAGAGACAGAGCCAGACAGAGCTTGTGGTAGACCTACCAGCCTTCCCTATCTACTTTACTACAAAGAACCCTGTTAAACGTCAGACAGAAATCAAGATACTAAGGCACTCGTTTATTATTCTTTTGACATGACACACGGCTTGGAAGTTTTAATGATGCAAAAATGATACCTTTGTGCTAGCGAACAGAAAAACGTAACGTGCACATGTGTAGCTCGATCTGTGTGAATTGAATAGGGTTTTTTTGAATTTTATTTTCCATGTTACGAGTACGAATGTTTTGGGGTACCGAACCGAGAAAAAAATACTTTCTACAAGTTTACCCTAACAGTTTTTGAATATTTCATTTCTAAAAACCGCTACTAAACTAAATAAACTTATCTATTTTGTTCCCACAAAAACAACATAGAAACTATTGCGTCCAAACCCTTCCCATGAATGCCTAAAGTTCATTGAATTCATGTATTTAGTTTTACATTAGACCCAGATTATTTACTAACTAATAATTTCGACGGAAACTATTAAAATGTCCACGTCGTCAAAGAGAAAGTTGTGGAGCTCCAAATTACGAATGCTGATACGAAACAGCCACAATATAGCACCACTAGGAAATACAGATACAGGAAGAGACATTTAAAATGATACAAAACTTGAGAAACCGACATGGAAATTTCAATAAGTTTTAAATCAAAGGGACACAAATAGCACCACTAGGAAATACAGCTACAGGAAGAGACATTTCAAATGATAAAAGTTTGAGAAACCGACTTCATGGCTAAACTGTTAAATCGATTTTGATATTTTTTTATGTGACAGAAAAGAATGCACAGGAATGCGTGTCACTTCTTGTGGTGAAAGAATTTGTGCGCCTTAAAGAGGCTCTTTTCTCACTTGACACATGGTATTCTACCTTTTTAGATTTTACGACATGCCGGTTTCCTCACAATGTTTTCCTTCATTGTTTGAGCGTTCTGGCATAGTGCACATCATTTTTTGACGGAAAAACTCATTGGTATACGACTGTTTTTGAACCTACTACCCAAGAATATCCGTGGACGAACTAAGCTCACCGTTATAGCTCGTAGAATTAGTAAGTTGAAGTGGCAATGGGTAGGTCATATAGCTCAAAGAACGACAACCGTTGGGGAATAAAGGTTCTCGAATGGCGACAACAAACTGAAAGTCAAAACGTAGGGTGCATACCCACCAGATAAACCGACGACATTGTTGATCGCGTTAAGTCGGTGGATGGAAAGGGTTCAGAATTGTTCTTTCTGGAAATGTGTAGGGGAGGCCTATGTTCAGCAGTGGTCTTCTGCAAGCTGATGATGATGATGATAACCTAAAGGCGAAAGCACGACTACTACAGCTAGTGCGCCTTTTCCAGTATATCTAATAGTTCCTTGTTATGTTACAATTTCCACCCGCAAAGCTGCGACTCGGAACAAAGCCCCACAATCTATTGTTTAATTTTTAACAGCCCCTGCTGCCTTTTTAACCGACTGCGCGTCGGTGTGGTAATGCTTTGTCCATCCCGTTGCACATTTTCATTTTTGTTGTCAATAACTTTATTTTAAAGCTTTTTGCTGTCGGAGTATTAAAATGTTGGTTAAATAAATGGCCAGCTCTGGTTATGGAATTTAGGTTTACCAGTACAAATGAAGTTTAAAAAACTTGAAAAACCGACTTTGATAAAATTTCAGAACAAGAATATGTGTGGTGAATGCAGATATTGGTTCTATGTCTGGGTGTTTGTATTCTAAGTAGGTAGTATTTACAAAAATAAAGTATATGCGTATTATATTAGCTATCTGATTCCCATAGCACAAGCTCTGCTTAATTTGGGGCTAAATAGTGTTGTGGATTGTCTACAATATTTGTTTATTGTAGGGACAGAATAAATTGAATTGAAATTCAAATTATGTTCACCTTATTGTCAGATATGAATGAATCAGTCAATTAGGCGAGGAGTACTACCATTTAACTATAACTTGGTAAGTTTTGTTTTTGATGCATAATTACACAAAACATGTAACTTGGAACTGTGGGCTCAACAATAGAAGTCAAGGCGCGTTTAATAACAAAACTTCTAAGTTATGCTTTAGCAATAATACAGTTCTCTTCAGGCTTAAAGTAATTCAGGCTATACTATAAAGTAGGTATTGCCTGAACTAACTTGTCAAAACCAAAAATGGAAATCTAAAACTTACTGAGTATTGGTTTGAAATACCCCTAAGGACCCCAAATCCCTAAGGAAATCTAAGAGAGTGTGGGACTCTTAAGCATTGCGCACATCTTGATCGTCTGCGATCGCGATCAGAGTATCTCTGTCAAATATCGCACTTGACAGTTATAGAAATAGAAAATATTAATTTAACGTCACAAAACATGGTACACAGTTCGTGGCAGATAGATAGATAGATAGAAAATTCTTTATTGCACAAATTACAAAGTACTGTACACAGGCGAACTTAATACTAGATAGCAATATCTACCAGATAACCTTTGGGTGCTTTGGGCAGTGTGTGGGAATATAGTATGCAAAACCCAGTGCAGAGACTGATCGCTATAGCAGATTGCCTAGATGTGCTCAAAGCTATGATAAGTAAAAGTACAGTAACAGATAACAGCAGAAAAACATAGTCAACGCGAACAAAAAACATAGTCACACGAAACTGCTTGTTTACCAGACCTTGGTGATCAGAGCCCGAAGTCCCAGTGCATTTACAACATTTCGTTACCAAATGTTGATTTCGTTTCGCCAATTTGTCTCTGTCTATTGTATGGAGAAAAGATGAGACGACAACTCTAACTACGTAACGTATTTTTGCCGTCTCATATTTTCGCCATACAATAGAGAGAGACAAATAGGCGAAACGAAAACAACATTTGGTAACGAAATGTGGTAGCAAAACTCCGACTTCGGGTACAGAAAAGAAAAAAAAAACACCCGGGTTCACACACGATAAAGTCGAGTTTGATGGATGGAGGGTTATGTTTATAAAAATAAACAACGGATTCGGAAATTATGTTCTTCGTTTTTGCAATAGAAAGTTGATGAAAGTTTATTTATTAGTTTTTTTTATTAACCCTTCTGTGTCCCACTGCTGGGCAAAGGTCTCCCACCAATCTTTCCGGTGAAGGTCGAGATCGTCCCGCCAACGTCTTCTCGGCCGGCCTCGCCGTCGCCTTCCGTCTTCAGGAACCCAAGGAGTGATGATGTTAGCCCACTTCTTAGGTGTCATTCGGCTAACGTGGCCCGCCCACTCCCACTTCACTTTGGCTGTTTTTCGCCAGTTATTGAACGCAGCGTTGTATTCCGCACCCGGTCGATGCGTTTTAGGCCGAGAATGCTGCGTTCCATTGCCCTCTGGCAAATCTTAAGCCTGGACTTCTGTGTCTCAGTCAATGACCAAGTCTGAGCACCATAGGTTAGGACGGGCAGGATACACATGTCGATGAGTTGGCGTTTCAATGATAGCGGTAGGTCGCCCTTCATGTGTTCTTTCATGGACCAGTAGCTTTTCCAGGCATTCTCAATCCGGCGTTCGATTTCTTTATCTTGCCTGGTTTTGAAGTTTTTATAAAATTTTTATAGAAATTAAAAGATCTAGGTAACCAAAGCGAATTAAAATAATGCCTTTTGAGCCTGGAACCAGCAGCTTAAAACCAGGCGACGGACGTAAGATACTTGGGGAAATACTTGGGATTGTATAGGTGCAGGGCAAGCATATTCCATCAAAAATCCTGTCCCAGGCACTGCAACGTCCCGTAAGTAGCATGAGTAATCACCAGTTGCCCCTGACGCTATTATACATTATTAGTTACGAGCTGGTGTGCCCGAGCTTTGCTCGGTTTTTTAATAATATTTTTGTGTACTAATTTTCATGAAAATTTCCGTAACTTTTGTGTCGAGTGTTTACGTAGAAGTTCAATAGATGGCGTTCTCCGTGACACTAATTCGTGATTTCGACTACTCGACGAGAGATGGCGCTAATTTTTTTGACGTGATAACGTCTTATAAATCGATGGAGCCGGCTGCACGCACGAAAAAACATGACTCATGCGTCGTTACGTCGTTTCGTCGTTCCATTTACCTGAGCCCGAGCCCGGGTCGGGTAATGGGTAAGGGTAAATGAGGGTAAGGGTAAATGAGGGTCCGGAGGGGGTCCGAGAGTTCGAGTCCGAGTCCGAGTCCGAGTCCGAGTCCGTGAGTCCGCGAGTCCGCGAGTATTTTCTTATGACGTTATCACGTTCAACTATCGTCAGTAAACCGACTTTACAGACAACCGATTTTTATTATTAAAATAACTTTTAACCCGGGTCTTTTCTGAAAATGAAACCTAGCTAGATCGATTTATCGCCCCCGAAAACCCCTGTATACTTAATTTCATGAAAATTGTTGGCTCCGTTTCCGAGATCCTAAATATATATATATATATATATATATATATATATATATATATATACAAGCTTTTCTCGTTTAAAGGTATAAGACTAGCAGTTGGTGCCCGAGCTTCGCTCGGTATTTTTTTTGGTAAACTGTTGTTGTGAATTATATTTAAATACGAATTACTTACTTAGTGATTAAATATTAATATTTTTCGATCTTACCGACATAATAATAAACTCCACTACTCGTCAATAGATGGCGTTCTCTGTCTCACTAACTCATGACTTAATCAACAGATGGCGCTAGGAGCTATGATTTTAGGATAAAGTTGATTATTTACTTTACGATTAGGGGGACATTTTCTAAAAATGAAACCTAGCTAGATCGTTTTGTCGTCCCCAAAAACCCCTGTATACTTAATTTCATGAAAATTGTTGGCTCAGTTTCCGAGATCCTAAATATAACATATATACAAGATTTTCTCGTTTAAAGGTATAAGATTATTTATTATTATAATCTATACAATAGATGCAAAAGCCTGTTTACTTTTTTTTTAGTTATATTGAAAGTAAAGGAGTGATTAAGTGGTTATTTTGTGGTTTGTTGTTTAAAAAATAGAAGGGGATGTAAAAATCGGCATATTTTTATCATGCGCACTTGATGTGCGGGCTGGTTTTTTCCGCAAGTAGGCCGCTGGTGGGCCCTTTTTGCGTGACCCTTGACACGTGTTGCTCAAACTTTTTTAGGTTCTACGAAACGCCGGTTTCCTCACGATGTTTTCCTTCATCGTTTTGAGAGTACTGGCATAGTGCACATACATTTTTGACAAAAAAACTCGTTGATACACGATTGGATTTGAGCCTACGACCTTCAGATCGGAAGGCCGGGCTACCACTAGACCACCAGCGCTCTCTGTTTTAAGGGATGTAGAGGTATATTCTAAACAGTGCCTATTAATTATAGACGAGCTTAAAGCGTTCTTTATGGGTCATTTATTATGATTCCACCGAAATACCTTTTGACACAGTTTTGGAAAGGAACCAATAATTATACTTAGGTTCAGTGTAGCGACGTTTTGATTGTATCACAGTTAAGTGGTCACGTAAATAAACTATTACTAAATACGTACTTTGATATATATCAATCTTAATATAGTTTGTACAGTCAGCGCAGCAGGCAGCTAAGAGATAAACATTAATGTGCAAAACAATCTTTAGAATCGGTAGTTTTGGTCAAATTAACCTTCATTTGAAAATGAATCTTGATTTATAACTTTATCAGATTACATAAAACAATATATTATACTAGGGGAATCCCGCGCGACTTCGTTCGTGTTAAGGGTTTTCCATACAAACTTCAACCCCGGCTGCAGACCTTTAGGGGTTGAGTTTCGGGAATTTATTTTTTAGTGCACCCTTAACCTACACCAGGTATCTACCCTCCAAATTTCAACATGTGTCAAGGGTCACGCAAAAAGGGCCCGCTAGCGGCCTACTTGCGGAAAAACCAGCCCGCAAATCAAGTGCGGATGATGAAAAATTTCCGAATTGCCTGTTCCCAGCTAGCAACAAGATGTCGTACGTTATAAAATAGAATAGTACGTTATAAAATAGAATAACTGAGACTGGATAGGCTACTCATGATGCTGACAGTACGTAAACAGAAGTCACATCGAATTCCATTACTTATTAATGGTTCGAAAACACGTGTGACACCTACTCTGCCCTTGGCCTAAACTATAACAGACAAAAGTTTGGCTGTCATGTTTCATACACTTGCACGCAAAATACTTAGAGAACGTTTTTTTATACATCTATGTACCTGATTCAGCCACGGTCTGAACTCGAGGTTTGCCAACCAGTAGGCCCCTACCATGAGTTCTGTCTGGCTCTGTCTCTGGTTCTGGTTTTGAGTCTGTATGAGTGTTGACTAAATAAATCCTACGTCAAAACGTCACAAACACAGTATTACAGACCGACCAAATTATCTGTGAATTGAAGAGCGTCGCTCTAATCGCTCTGATGTTGCCATTCTACGAATAATGAACCACAATTTGGGATTCCTACCTAGATGTAACCACCACGAACCGGACCACGAACTGGAAGACGAAAAGTAGGGCGCCCACCCACCAGATGGACCGACGACATTGTTAAGATCGCGGGAAGCCGGTGGATGGAAAGAGCTCAGAATCGTTCTTCCTGGAAATGTGTAGGGGAGGCCTATGTCCAGCAGTGGGCTTCTTCAGGCTGATGATGATGATGATGATGATGATGATAGATCTAATCTGCTGTGTTTAGCCTTCACAGACAACTTACTTATCTGAATCTTACCTACATAATATAGAGGATCAAAAATGTGTTTACAAAAACTCTGTAGGTACTAACGAGTTGTATGAAGCGAGTCAAACAGCGCGTGCGGCTACTGCTAGTTTATATTATAAGACATTGAAGTAAGTATGTGAATAAAACACTAACTATTTTATTCAATATAACGTGTATGTTTAAATATTTTTACAATATTATGTATTATCAACAGAACTTGAAGTACCTACTAGGGCTGACATCATAATCATGATCAGTAATCGAAGACACGCCAGTTAAGAAATAAATAATCCTCTGAATCACTCTCGGACTGCATAAAATTCATGTACTTTTCGTCGTATCTATCGCCCATTAATATCGAAGTAATCGACAACAATAAAACCAGTACTTCGTTTTCTTGATTTTCCAGGCGTTCTTACTTTAGTACCTACCGGTAGTTTCTTCTGCTACCTTTCCTTCCTGAAAAACAAAATACAAAACTAAGGAACTAGGTAAACTAGACGTGACGCTGAAAGCTGAGTCAAGTATTAAATGCATACAGAAGTTATCTGGCGAGCGATGCGAGCGAAGATTTCAGAGTCTACTCGAGTCGAGGTACAAGTTTCATGAGCAAAATTTATGGGATACGACTGGTCACACTCACCTGTAGCAACAGAAACTCTGTTGGTTATTTTATTAAATGGAATAATCGGAGCTTATTGGCGAGCTTTCTCTTCAAAAAATGCTTTGACCTTCAGAATAAAATTTCAGGCATCACTTTTTATAGCTTTTGGCATGGTTGAAAACGCAAAATGTTTAATATCCTAAAGTAAACAGAAAACACGCAATAAGAGAGCAACTGACAATCGAACGCCATTTTCATCATGGCGGCTGTAGTTCCATTTTCAGCCACTTCACAGATAAGTTGGTGGCTCTGTACGCTCTTTGGGCTAAAACCACAACTGATTGGGTGCCCAATGCAAGACGTCCACGTGGTAGACCACCAAGAAGATGGCGCGACGAGCTAGATGTACATCTACCAGACTGGCCCAATCTAGCAATGGACAGAGAAAGCTGGAAAAAGTAGGGAGGCCTTTGCCCTGCAGTGGAACAAATAAATAAACTAGCTGGAACCACCATATGACCCACCTGATTTATTATTATTATTTATTTATTTATCAGACAACTTTTAACGTTACTATACTTACAGGCTATCTATGTTTAGGCTATGTTAGTATGCACAAGCAACAAAACAAACAATGCCTTAGTGATGGGTAGGTACATAAATTAAATGTGTTCGGTACCTGACCCCCCAGTCTCTCATGAGACTATCGGATCAGGAGCCATACCTGCAGGATGCTGTTGGCGCTCCATGCTCCAATCACTGCCATGGGAAAGGCGTGATTTTATGTGTGTATATTATGATAATGAAACTCTTGTGTCGTCTGAATTATCAGCATATACGTTCGTGAAACGTAACAAACAGACAGACGCACTTTCCCGCTTATAAATTGGTAACTGACACTCGCATACATAATAAATAATGCTCATAAAAGCTGGTTTCAATGGGACTGGTTCTCCACACGCCACACCAAACAGTCAGTTGACATGAATATTGTAAGTGTCACCATAAGGTCATGTGCCGAATGTTTGGACTTAACTCTGCCTCTTTAAAATTAACTTTAAATAAAAATGGAAGTTCTGAATTCAGTTCAGACTTAAGCAGACGAGCAGATAAGCCACCTGATGGAAAGCAGTCACCGTTGCCCATAGACAGCTGCAACACCAGAGGTGGTCTTGTCCTGATGTGTTGCCGGCCTTTTGAGAGCATATACTCGTAGATCCGTCTTTATTTTTTTATGTTTGCTATCGCATAACTTCGCCATTTATAAACCCGATTTTAAACATTTTTTTTTCGGAAAGGTTATACTTCCATAATATGGGTCTCATAGATGGCCTGGTGCTCGAAAGGAAACGGTTTTGTATCACAGTAATTAATAGAAAATATTTTTTTATACAACTAGCTAATGGAACAAGCATGCACATGGCCCACCTGATGTCAAGTGGTAAACATCGCCTATAAAAAAGCAATGCCTCGTAGGTCACGCACGTCAGGAACGTGCCCTACGATGCACTGCCCTGCGACCATCAACTTGGGGCATACAGATGTTCAGCCTCACGTCCCGTAATTTCACCAGCACCCACACCCTTCAAACCGAAACACAGCAATGCTACTTCACGACAGAAATAGGCATGGTGGTAGTACGCACCCCCACGAGACACACACAGAGTTCAAATAATACTTAATTTGGCACTAAATAATGATTTGTGGATTCATATCATATCATTTATTCATGAACGATCATACAATGATGTTTGAAATAATACGTAGGCACAATAAGAAAAACAAACAAGAACTAATCATTAAACACAAATTAAATAATAATTATACAAAATTCAATTTTACATAGACAAATACCACTATTAGAAAGGTCACCATTTATAAAATCATCAATGGGATAAAAATACTCTTTCAACAAAAGCTTTTTTAATTAAGTTTTGAATTTATTAGTACTATTATTTTAATGTCAATTGGTAATGTTATATTATTATAATAATCTAATGAATATCTACAGCAGTGTTTTTGCAGATTGTCCACAATTTGGGTTTATTTATAATTGCAAATAATCTAGGTCCTTGGTTAAGTACTATTTAGGTCAGATAATCTAAATGACTAGACGACTGTATTGTGCTATCTTCTAAGGCTAGACTTGTTGTAGAAATTGGGGCATTACTAACATCATAGTTTTACTACGAATAACATTATTATAATGATACGCCTTGGTTTTAGAGGTAAAATCACAAGGATCACTTTGAAACGTCTTTTAGACCAGGTGAAGGTTGTCTGAAAGAGATCGCTTAGAAAGATAGATGACACTTTATTACACAAGGATACATCAAAGTAGCTAACTTCTTCTTCTTCTTCTGCCTTCACAGCTCAGTTGGTAGTACCTCTGCTGTCTGAGCTGGGGGGCGTGGGTTCGATCCCCATCGAGAACAAATACTTGTGTGGTGAACATAGTTGTTCTCTGTCTGGGTGTTATTATTGTATGATAGGAATGTCTTAAAAAAAAAAAGTGTTTTTTCATTGCTCATACTCTGAAAGTAGGTCTGAAGTTGCCTGAGGGGCCTAATTGAAAGTAATACTTTCAGCCCTAGGGAGAATCGCTTTCTACTGACAGCTGTCAAATTATAAAAAAAAAAACAAGTTCTATTTTATTCAACCATGTTCCAACTTTCTAAACTGCAAGGAGGTTGAACCAAATTCCAACTTTTTATTCAGCAAGTAGGTTGGAAACCCATTACAACGGTAAGAAGTTTAAAAACTCTAATTAGAGCGCAATGTAAAATTTAAATAACATAAAGATAGTATTAAATAAATAATATATCTTCTAAATTACTTGATTAATATATAACTTCAACTATTTATTTAAAATAACATAGATTTGAGCAAACAATTTACCATTTTTTAAATTATGAAAATGAAAATAATGGCTGAATAATGCTGGCGAGCCGTAGCCGAAGGCCCGCCAGAGAAAAAGAAAAAAAAAACCGGGAAGGCGGCAATTCAATGTTCATTTTCACAAATTTTTCATTCATGTTTTTATTTTTACTTTCCTTGTATTCGTAATGAAAAGCACAGTGTTTACCTCGGGTGAAAGTCTTTTAAGTCCCTCAAGCTTCATTGGCGCCCTCGCTAACGCTCTGGCGCCAAACCCGTCTCGGGACTCAAAAAACGTGACTTTCAACACTCGGGTAACAATGTAGTATAGTATCATATCAGCTATCTGGTTACCATAGTACAAGCTCTGCTTAATTTGGGGCTAAATAGTGTTGTGTAAATTGTCCACAATAATTATTTTATTTAATCATTTATTTATCATGTCACTGATTCTTTCGAACTTGACACAGTGCATGAAAGGAGCCTCTTTGAGGCGCACTTAAAAATCCTTTCACCACACTTAGTTTGAAATAAGGAGAATAAGGGACACGTTAAGAAGAAGAACTTGACACATATTTTCGAACTTTTTGCAGCTAACTAAACAAAAAACAGTGGGCGGCCTTATCGCTGAAAGCGATTTCTTCCAGATGGAAATTAGTGAAAAAAACAGAAACCGACGGCGGTGCACAAAGTGCTTACAGCTGAAGAACCGGTTTTTCCACTGTGGTTCCGATAAAAATCATCTACAATACGAGTAGATGCAAAGATCTAATACTTGATTTTAAGCATAAATTCCAAAAATGTAACACTGAGTTGGAGACATAAATAAAAGCTCCATTCATTAGAACCCACGATCATAGTACCGGAAGTCTGGGTACCATGCCAACGGAGCTTTACGAAATATTGTTATCAGCACGTATTGTCTTGCTCAACTAGTGCGTTAACTCGGGTTCATTGAACTCATTGAATTAACGTAACGTACCTACCTTGAAGATAGTCGAAACCTTGGCAGCAATAACTGTAGTTTTCGCTCTTATGATATCTATACAGGGTTATTCATTATTAGCTACACAAAACAACACGCCAATGACTCGAAAGGATAATCTTTATCGATTTTTCATAACAAAGCTCTAAAAAATCATTTCATAAATATTTTTCACGTTACAAAGTTTTATAATTCGATGAAACCAGCTTCATCGAATTATAAGACAGTTAACGTATATAAGACAGTTTTCGGCCTCCGCGTTCGGCAGCGTTCGACATCTGTCTCTCTCCTACTTGAGTGAGCGATGTGCCGTGTGGACACAGCTGCATGATGCTGTCACGTTCAATTATCGTCAGCAAACCGACTTTACAGACAAACTATTTTCTTTATTTTATTTGTTGAACCTAATTCCTGAGAGTGAGTGAGGTAATAATGAATAACCCTGTATAACTTCCTACTACTGTTTATGAACCTCGGCCTACCTCCATCTTGCTTTACCCTATACACAGGGTCCATGTGATACCGACTTATAACTAACAACTATGTATGTACCTAAACTAAACCATGTGTATGCAATAAATATATTCAGTATTCAGTATCGTATCCTTTGCGAGTCCACCAAAAATTTTAAAACCCCTAAGACATTGCTAACCACGGAGTGGTGGCCGCAAGAGCCAAGGCGTCGCGGCAGACCACGAACTAGATGGCGACACGAGCTCGACAAGTACAGGCCGCAATGGAACATCTTAGCACAGGACCGCACAGAGTGGAGGGGATTGGGGGAGGCCTTTGCCCAGCAGTGGGACATTGAAGGCTCATAATAATAATAATTATAAGACATTGCTAATTCTTTTTATGAGACAAAACAATTATATTGTGTTGGATGAAGGTGGATGAAGTACAATCTCATCAGGTACCTCACCGGGAATTTTCATCAAAACATAGGCGTTGACTGTTAGAATAAAATGTAAATACCACTAGCAGTCACCCATCCAAATGATGATAACGCAGGACGTTGCATAACTTATTCAATTGACCTAGTAAAGACACATGGCAATCGTTTCGTTTATTTTTTGTAGAATCGTATACAATAGTCTGCAAAGGCCTAAATAAAAGTGTATACTGAACCCGATAGAGATCTCCAAAATGAAAACATGCATGCATTCGGGTCAGAACCCTAACACTAGTTAAAAAATTAATGCTAATCCGTGAAGCGGTGAAGAATAACATTTGGTTTTCGAACGGTGAAGAAAAACATCACTAAGAAGTGCTTAAAAAAAACGCTTTATTACAAGGCAGAAGCTTAACATTTGTGTGCCTCAAGTTGATGGACGCAAGGCAGTGGATCGTAGGGCACGTTCCTGACGTGCGTGACCTACGAGGAAATGCTTTTTATAGGCAATGGTTACCACTTAACATCAGGCGGGCCATAATGCTTGTTGCAACAGCTAGTTATAAGTATAAATAAAAATAAGACACGGTCCTTGCGTGCGTGACCTGCGAGGCAATGCCTTGTCATAGGCGAAAACTTTGAAGGATCACTTTAAAACGTCGTAAAGCTAGGTGAGTCTAGTTGCCAGTTTCACGTGACCAAGCCTAGAAGAACAGGCAACAAACTACAGCTTTGTTCCTACCGTTTTTTGTATGATCCTTTTATTTGGCGCAGTGCATTAGCATTGCTATTCAGCGTGGCAAGGCCGCCAGCGTTTTGGGGATGCCTCCGTCTGCCACTGATTTGGATCAATTGAGCTACCTCTAGATCTTTTGCAACGGTCTGCAGATAGCAATTGTTTCTTGTGTGTTTTGTACACTTGGTAAATACATATCTATATTTGTATTTAGTGCCAGTTTCTTTGTGAAATTGTAGATCAGTAAGTTATACTCGTATAAAAAATATATAACGACTTAAGTTAATACTTGTACGGGTGATTAATTCGAACTTTACACGCCAATGGAGCTTATTTTTTATAACGCTTTTATTAGCTTCTCCTGTATGTATGTATGTATGTATGTATGTATGTATGTATGTATGTATGTAAGTATGTATGTATGTATGTAACCGACCTCTTTGAGCTCGATTTTCTCCTACTTTGAACGATCAGATTTGATTCAAACTTTGCACACCTGTCAAAGGTCGATGACAATGCAATAATATGAAAAAAAAAAAAAAAAAAATGTGAAAATTAGATTATAGTTTTATAACTAATTGAACTAAAAAGTTAAAAATAAAACTGTAATAATCAATTGAAAAGTTTATATTATTGTACAAAAAAAGCGTGGGGTGCTTGATTTTGATTGTTGTAAATATTTTATCAATAGTTTAATATCCGAAGTTATTATAAAAAGCACCCCACGCTTTTTTGTACAATAATATAAACTTTTCAATTGATTATTACAGTTTTATTTTTAACTTTTTAGTTCAATTTGTTATAAAAGCGTTTTTTTTTTAGTTTTTTAAACTATAATTTATTTTATTTGTAGCATGAAGCGTTTTAGATGATCGTAACGACCCCGCCAGTCACTCGATAACGTATGGAACCCGTGCTCATACCACCATCGGGGCAATGAACAACAAAAACGGTACCAAATTAGAGATCCTTATCGAAATTGCTGTATTCTGTTTATTCAACAGCGGATTGGGACTTGTAAACGTTGAACCAAATTAAATTTGGTTTTCGTTCGAGCGATTCGATAGTACTGATTGTTGGGTTTTAGATCAAATAAATAATTTCATGATAGCTTACACACTGCCTTTTTTGTAACGATGAAAACCCGCGTTTATTTATAACAGTAGGTACCCGTAGTCTTAATTCTACTCGACCAGTTTGAACAATTTGTTTCACCTACGTGTCTCCTTCTTTTGTATGGATAAACAACAACTCTATCGATCGTTTCTACTTAACGTATTGTTGTCGTCTCATCTTTTTTCCATACAAAAGAGAGAGACACGTAGGCGAAACGAATTGTTCAAATTGCACCCGAGTCGGAGTTTTGCTACCACATTGCGTCTATCAAATGTTGTTTTCGTGTGAGCACGTGTCTCTCTCTTTTGTATGGAAAATTGATGAGACAACAGCTCATTTCGTTCATTTCTACGTAACGTATTTTTGATGTCTCATCTTTTCTCCATACAATAGAGAGAAATAAGCAAAACGAAAACAACATTTCGTAGTCGAAATGAAGCGGGACTTTCCCTTCTGTTCATTTTATTGTATTTCTATACAGTTTTTTCAGGTATACTTTATTATTGCCTTTCTTTCCGGATCCTGACAGCCTTAGTTATAGTTGATTCGAGCAAGAAATAAAATAAATTTATCGTTCGCCGAGTGGCGGGAAAAAATACGAGATTATTGTATCCATATTTTTCAACGAATGAAAAGTAGAGGGGGATTTTTTTTTAACTGATATTTTATTAAAATTTGTGAAGATGTTTGGATGTTTATGTGTTTGTTTTTATGAGTTTTTATTTTTTTTAATTAGTGTTGTTTTTATTTTTTTAGACAACTTGCTGAACAAGCTTAAGGCCCACCTGATTTTAAGTAGTAAGATCGCCACAAAGTTTTATCTCGTAGGCCACGCACGTCACGAACGTGCCCTACGATGCTCTTGCCTTTCGTCCATCAACTTGAGGTATACAGATGTTCAGCCTCACGTGCCAGTAATTTCATCGGCACCCACACTCTTCAAACCGAAACACAGCGATGCTGCTTCACGAATAGGCATGAATAGGCATGATGATTATTTGAATATATAGCACGCATGCGGGCTTTTAAATTGGGTTAGCAGTATCAATAAAAAACTAATTTATCTTGTTTGTAACATGTGATATTTTCTAAGTTTATTAACATTATGCTTCAGAAATTGCTAGCTGAACTAATTGTCTAATTAAGTCAGAAAGTAGGAACTTTGTAGCCGTACAAACTTCCTGTTACTGTTTCATCAACTTAAATGCTTGTTTTCACTCAAATAAGAAAATTATGTTTTGGAATAACGGGAATATTACACACTCCACATAACACAATGGTTAACTGGAAGAAAATGCTAATTAGCATTAAGTTCGCCTATGTACTTAATTTTATGCAATAAAGTATTTTCTAAATCTAAATATTTACTCGGAGATTTGTTTATCATTAATTGGTGGCCATGAGTATGCTTAAACATTTTTAACTTCATCGGAAAGCATATTTTTTTTACAAGGTGCAAGGTTATATTATTATATCTGGTAGGTAAGTATGTCATTTTGTGATAAGTTTCCGAGAAATTACTATACAGGGTTATTGGTAATTATATAAGAAACCAGTTAAGAGCTCCTTCTGTACATCATAACAAACAACTTTTGTTCTACGACTTTCAATAATTCGTTATTTTTTTTTCCATACAAACTCAAACTCAAACTCAAAAATGTTTTATTCAGTACGATGCGCGATGCAAGAATCACTTTGAAACGTCTTAAAGCTAGGTGAGTCTAGGTGCCAGTTACACGTGACCAAGCGTAGAAGAACAGGCAACAAACTACGTCTCGGTTCCTACCGTTTTTTTATAATTATGATCCTTTTACAAATCAAAAATAGTCTATAATAATAGCAGTGAAGTTCCAGTGTGGTGCCACTTCACTTAGTCAGACGTATGCAATGCAATAATACAAAAGCAAAAGTTTCAAAGACAGCACACGCTACGCTTCAATGTTATACTATAATATCTACACAGCTTATATAAAAATAAGATACGAAATAGTGGGTACAGACATTGCAAATTGACATGTTAGCTTCCTATGGGTAGAGTGACCGGGACATCGGGCCACGCAGTTTTATCATTCATATAGCTATCTAGAGTATAGTACGCTTTCTTTATTAAATTATTCTTAACATAGGCTTTAAACTTCCGAATAGGAAGCTTAGTTGCATTTTCCGGAAGTTTATTATAGAAGCGTACAGTGTTCCCCATAAAAGACCCATTTACCTTCTGCAGACGAAATTTGGGAATATAAAGTTTATTTTTATTTCTAGTGTTAATATTATGCGAATCACAATTTTTCTGAAAGCTACAGATGTGTTTGTGAGTGTATAAGTTTTCATATATATATTGTGAAATTACTGTTAAAAAACTAAAGATAACAAACTTGTCACTCTAAATAATTATAACTCTATGCCCCGTGGCGTGGCGCGCGGCAATCTCAATGAAAGGGGCGCGCGGTGCGGGGTTGTGATGCTACTCCGGTCACCGGTCATTACCATGAAACGTCTACGCTATACAGAGCTAAAAACTGTTATAAAAACATAAAATATTTTTTTTGGGAAGTGTAGGTATTGATTTTTGGCAAAAGTCGTAGAGCAAATATTGTTTTTTAAGATGTAAAGAAGGAGCCCTGTACTGGTTTCTTATATAATTACCAATAACCCTGTATATCAAAAAAAATTCGAGCATTGAGTTCAATAAAATGTATACCTATGTTAATATTTTTCCTAATTAAATTTTAGATTAGATAAAAAAGTTATTCAAAGAGTTTTAATACATTGATCTCTTATCGTGGTGAAAGGATTTAAGTGCGCCTTATGCTTTGCGCACATCTAAGCGTTCTGCGGTGGCGATCAAGGTGGCTTTAAAGAGGGTCCTTTCGTGCACTTCACACAATGTTTTCACACTTTTTAGATTCTACAACATGCTGGTTTCTTCACAGCGTTACTATTATTGGTACTTTTACGACACAGTTTTATACTTCTGCATTCAGTATCGTATACGCTTATTTTTGACGTGACAACGTCTTATAATTCGATGGAGCCTGCTGCACACACAAAAAAACATGACGTCATGCGGCGTTACCTCGATCTGAGGCGTTCCATTTAAGGCTTGAAGTGCAAGCGAGAGCGCGGAACGAGCGACAAAGAAGCACAATCGGCCTCCGCGTTCGGCAGCGTTTGACATCTGTGTATTTTCTTATGACGTTGTCACGTTCAACTATCGTCAGTAAACCGACTTTACAGACAACCGATTTTTGTATATCCTTGGTATAGTTAGAGGTATCTTGTTTCCAAATAAATATATTATATTTGAAACACATAAATTATAATATTTGATATTTAATTCATATTTATTGTTATAATTAAATTAAAAGAATAATGACAGAAGATATCAATTATTTCACTTCATAATATTTAAAAGCTTGGATCTATAAATCGTGAAAGCATTATATCGCAAGGGACCCAAAATAAACACACATGAATTTCTACCTAAATATTTGCGGCAAAATATCGCCTATTCACACTTTTTTCCGCCAAAACGTGACGGAAATACTTAAACTCTGAGAATTTATTGGGACGTTCTCGAAAGTTCCTGAAAGGTGGATCTGAAGACTCACGGCACCTGAGTAGGATGACTCGGCTTAGGACTAAATGCCTGACAAGGGTGGACCGAGTTAAGGGATGAAATACGAAAAAGAATTTCATTTTTACCGACGTTCTAAAAAGAGATCTTTATTCGGGTCTTTTTAATGTATGTACTACATACATTAAAAATACCCGATTATAGACCAAGTACCATAACAATAAACATAATTTACATACTATACAGGGTGTAATCGTTAAGTGTGCACAGGCGATTATTCCGTAACTATTGCAGATATCAAAAAACTTTAAACTGATATCGAAAGTTCTTTACCTAATGAGTAAAATGACATTAATAACTTTTTAAAAATAAAACGAGAAATATCCAAAAAAATTACATTAATCACTCTCATACATTTAGTATGAGATAGTAGAAAGGTTTTAGTTTCCTTATTTTAAGTGGAATAGTACCTACTCATTTTACCCTTGTCATTTTATAATTATGTACGATATGAAGGTATTAATGAATTTCAAGTAGATACTCGTGTAGATTAATTATCTTACCACTTCAAATTTATAATAAACCTTGTTTCATGTATTGATTTGAACTAGCTGAAAAGCAACATACTAAATAAAAACAAAAAGAAAGATACTCTTTGGTGTTCGTTCTAAATTCAAATTCTTTATCGCGGGTTCTCGTTCCCGCCAATTTATTGTATTTTTCAATTTGCGTTAATAATCGCTGAGAGAGTACACAGCCTAGAAGAGTTACAGAATCGTGTACGTCGTGCAATTGCTTTAATTACTCCGCAAATGTTAAGGAAAGTTCATTTAGAAACTGTAAATAGAGCTCGTCATTGTATTGCACAAGGAGGACGTCACTTCGAACATATGCTTTGAACACAAAATTTTGTACTTACTAAGAAATAAAATGTATGGGAGTGATTAATGTAATTTTTTTGGATATTTCTCGTTTTATTTTTAAAAAGTTATTAATGTCATTTTACTCATTAGGTAAAGTACTTTCGATATCAGTTTAAAGTTTTTTGATATCTGCAATAGTTACGGAATAATCGCCTGTGCACACTTAACGATTACACCCTGTATGTGTACATTATGTTTAATTGTATTGGTACTTGGTAACGGAGTAAGTTACAAACGCTATTTATAAAATAAAGAATTGACAAAAATATTTTAATTAAAATATTAATGTTGAATCAAAATCGAAGCGGTCTCCTATCAGTAGAATCACAAAAAGCACTGCCTTCTTCTTTACCGCACTACGTCATGTGCCTTTAATTTCAGTGGACTCTTAAATGGAAAAACAACGCTACTTTGCTGCAGAAATAAACATGGTGATAGTAATTTTCTGGACGAACCAAATAGCGCTACTGCTCTAAATGAATATTTTATACTAAATTAGCTATAAAGATAAAAATCCCTAAAAATAATGGTATCTTAATTATATATTTTTCCCCATAAAGCGGTCATAAAACTGTCCGATAAACGCCACATTTGATATACAACCACCACATATCTTGCTCATCTAATACACCAACCCCAGTTAGACAAAGTTTTATGAATTTATCTCATTTAGCGTGATAAAGTTCCCTCTTATATAACGTGCGGTCACCCAACTGTCACACAGAGCTTGTAAGGATTTCGTAAGCCTTTTTATGGAGACAGAACTTAACTTGTCACTGAATTAGTGCGTCGAAATGAAACGATTTCAGTCAGTTTAGTAGGCTTAATTCACCTGGCCTAAACCACCTGGGTGTATTTCTTTTGAAACTATCATGGTTTTTAACACAATTTTTATGAAACAACGGGATATTTACCATGATTAAATTTTTGAGTTGACTGCCGATATTTCGGCACAGTTGCATGCACCATGCATTATGGTAAATATCCCGCGTTTTCATAGAAATATTGATTTTATGATACCTATGTTAGAACCTAATTATTCTTTGTAGAAAAATAAAAAAGTTTCAGTTATTGTATCACACCCCGCCACTAATCCCACGTTCACTGATGGCCTGCGCACACCTAGTTCGCTGGCGGTAGCGAACAGTGAAACGCTGTCAAATATCGCTGTCAGATTTAAGATTTGACAGCGATATTTGACAGCGTTTCACTGATCGCTACCGCCAGCGAACTAGGTGTGTTCGAGCCTTGAGTTAGTCACGAATGGTTGTAATAAAAAATCGTGCTGTTGTATTTGATCACATTTTTATTGTTTTCATATTAATAAATAGAGCATAAACGTGCATCTCAATATGAATTAATCTGATATCAAGACACATTCCATTCGTTATTGTATTTTCTTAAAAGGTTTTTGACGTGCACGTGGTTGGTCATAGTCAAAGTTAAAGTCAAAGTCAACAGTTTTTTATTCAGTACGATGCAAGAATCACTTTGAAACGTCTTAAAGCTAGGTGAGTCTAGGTGCCAGTTCCACGCGACCATAGCGTCTCCATACAGAGCAAAATCTTATCCTAGCTCTATGGTCACTAAGTCCCTTGAGATATGAGAGGAGTGACACCACATAGGCCTTTTTATCATCACCTATCGTGTGATTTCTCTTTCTTAGGGAAAATGTTTCCTTCATCCTTATCAAGAAGCAATTTAGTAGATTTTTCCTTAATTTAGTGGAAGTGGGGTTATTTTGAAGATTTTTGGTATTTTTTGTTTGATAAGGGTAATGTTTTGGTTTTTTATTAACTGCTCTGGAAGCCCCTTTTTTGACGACAGAAAAGAAAACAGAGGCTAAATATCTTTAAAAAAATCGGTTGTCTGTAAAGTCGGTTTACTGTCGATAAGTTGAACGTGACAACGTCATACAGCTGTCCACGCGGACGCATCGCTTACTCAAGTAGGAGAGAGACAGATGTCGAACGCTGCCGAACGCGGAGGCCGTGCTTGCCTCTTTGTTGCTCGTTCCGCGCTCTCGCTTTCACTTCAAGCCTTTAATGGAACGCCTCAGAGCGAGGTAACGCCGCATGAGTCATGTTTTTTCGTGCGTGCAGCCGGCTCCATCGAATTATAAGACGTTGTCACGTCAAAAAAATTGAATCCTTTATTGTTCCCTAATTAAATTTTTTTTTAAATAACTAAGATATTTATAATATAAAGACTAACTAAGCACTCCTCCAAAAGTTCCTCTCTTTCGCTTTCTTCGTCCATTTTTACACTCCCATATTTCATTCGAAGCTAATTTCCAATTCAGTATTCCAGTATTCTAATAACAAAAGCTGCATTCAATATCCTCGCGGAAACAATGAGGATTTCCACCTGACTAGCTCCCAAGCTAAACATTACCTGATATCCAGCGCGAGTCGAATTGAATAGGAACGGAACGGATTTTTAATGATTTTCTTGAGGTATTGCAGCTCGGTGGAATACACAGACATAGTAGAACTGGATACCGCAAGTTGCTTTTTTCATCCCACTTAGTGAGTGCAATGCGATCAGTTGTATCTTGACGAAGGAGGTTAAAAAATCTCCCATTAAAATATCGTCTTTGTATTTATAGATATTTTTTTTAGAGAATTATTTTTAATAGACGTTTAGCTAAGACCGTCTGAGTCAGTCCTATGGTAATTGTAGGCAAAGGTACAATCATAGTAATTGTAGACTGTGATTGTACATTGTACTCTATAATATTAGTACGTTTTTGTTACGTTTGGTCTATTTTTATCGACTTCAAATAAACTCCAAATATTGATATACCCTAAACATAAGTGCCCTTACTTTAAGACCTCACCATGTAACATAATAATTGCAATAAATATTATGACAAATGGAGAAGATTGTCAATTCAGCTGTATTTTTCTTAATTCTTAATTCTTTATTGCACACAATATAAAACACAGGAAAAAAAACAGAAATAGAGGACATGTACAAAGGCGAGCTTAACCCTGAATAGATTTTCTTACAGCAAACCTTTTTTTTTTCAATGTTTGTTCTCGCATAACTTCATTTAAGAACCGATATGTTTGTTCTTTATCTGAAAGGTTCAGATTAGACCATAGAAATTTTATAAAAATCGGCCAGGTTCAAAGAAAAGATCCTTGAGTTACTACTGAATAAAGACATCTTTGACTTTGACTTTGACATGAAGTTTGTTTCTCAATTTTTTTAAACCTCACTTGTCAGTGCCACACTTTAATTCATACGTTTTGCTGTTTGAGTCGGTAATTTTACAGCACAAACAATAGGAGACGTATCCAGTTCATCATATATATCTGTGGTAGGATCGTTTGTTGGTTTGATTTTAGCTATTTGTGAGCATTTGCAGTGGAAGGTTAATAGGAAATGAAGTAAAAGCAATCGCTTCCTGTCTAAATGTATATTCGACGTCCTGAAGGAAATCGCGTTCTGATTCATCTTATTTATTGGAAGTTAATAAATCTTTAGTTTAATGAATAAAAACATTTTACTTTCCATAGAATATTTGCTATTTGTGCCGAATTTTTTTAAGTAATGGATAGACAAAAGAGCTTTTGGCCCACCTGATGGTAAGCGGTAACCGTCGCATATAACCACCAACAACACTAAAGGTGCTGACGTTGCGTTGCCTACTCTGGAAAAGTTTTTAACGTTTTTCTTGAAGCTATTCATTTCAACATTAAATTGTCATTATCTAAGCCCATGCTTCACGGAGCCATTTTAGGTATACTTTAGATATAGAAACAAATACGAATTATTTTTCTAGGCTATAGATAGTTCTAGATGATTCATTTTTTTCAAGACTTTTAGCTGATGATGGAGTATAAGTATATGCCCCTTTGCCTATATAATTTAAATTTCCTTGTGCAGGAAATATATAATTATATTATAATGTATATTTACCTGCCTACCTACTGTTTTCTACCGTGTCAACGGTACACACTAATAGACAATTCTTACGTAGTATTTTGCCACCGACCGCCCGACAACCGTTGGGGAATAAAAGTTCTCGAATGGCGACCACGAACCGGAAAACGAAACATAAGGCGCCCACCCACCAGATGGACCGACGACATTGTTAAGATCGCAGGAAGTTGGTGGATGAAAAGGGCTCATAGTCGTTTTTCCTGAAAATGTGTAGGGGAGGCCTATGTCCAACAATGGACTTCTTCAGGCTGATGATGATGATGATTTTGCCACCTCTAATGCATTGCCTGTGGCGTTGGCAAGATTGTAGGAGGTAGGTAGTCCATGTCTCATCTATAGACTTGTCCCTTGCCCAAACATCTGCACAAGGGACAAGTCAGTAGATGTGACACGGACTACCTACTACCTATTGTAATTAGGTCGACCGATTTTGGGTCAGCTACTTGCCTGTTTTCTTGCAACACAGTGTAAACTAATGTAGGTAGGTACTACACTAAGTTACTCATTCATTCTCTTGTCCTTGTCCCACTTTATTACTACACTAAGTTACTGTCATTTAATATTGTTTAAAATAAAGATTTTAAGAAAGAAAGTATATTTTTCACCTCAATTTAGAAATTTAGTTCTCCAAACATTTGTATAAAAATCTCTACTTTTTTTTTATTTTGTCCCACTGCTGGGAAAAGGTCTCCCCTCCAGCCTCCCCCACCATCTCCTCTCAGAGGTGTCGATGTCGTCCCGCCAACGTTTTCTTGTCTCAAAAAAAAATCGGCAAATTTATCATCCACACTTGATGTGGGGGCAAGTTTTTCCGCAAGTTGGCCGCTGGTGGGCCCTTTTTGCGTGACCCTTGACACGTGTTGCTCGAACTTTTTTAGGTTCTACAACACGCTGGTTTCCTTACGATGTTTTCCTTCACCGTTTTGAGAGTACTGGCATAGTGCACATACATTTTTCGACAGAAAAACTCATTGGTACACGAGTGGATTTGAACCCACGACTTTCGGATCGGAAGGCGGGGCCGTTACCACTAGACCACCAGTGCTCTGTTTTCTTGTCTCTCTCGTCTATCAATGAAAAACTTTCACCCCGGTGCAACAATCTACTATTTTTTTTATTCAGCTGAAAAATAAACTTCAAGATAAAATCTAACTAGATATTAAAGTTTCCCAAGAGTTATCAGAAGATTAAGCGTATCGGATCGAGATTTTCTTGTAGATTCTCTGAAGCATGCTCGCTCTAACAAGTTGTTTCAAATAAGCCTTGAAACTTTGTAGATATTACGCGAACTTTTATGTTCTCATAACGCTGCAGGCAGATTTGTTTTAATGTGTTATAAATGTTGAACCAAACATGAATTCTACATAACTTCATCAATTTATCTTCTGTTTTTAACCAAAACTTTGAAGTTCAATCAGGGGTTAAAACAATCAGCAGGCCTACCATGAGCTTTGTCTGGCTCTGTCTCTGGTTTTGGTTTTGAGTCTGAGTCTGAATGTTGACTTAATAAATCTCACGTCAAAACGTCACACACACAATAGAATGCACTGTTGGGCACTCACACAGACTCAAAACCAGAGCCAGAAACAGAGCCAGACAGAGCTCATGGTAGGCCTACAGTCATAATTATCAAGACTATGACAGACAGTTATGAGTTGAGAGTATTTTCAATAATTTAGGGAAGTTACATTACATTAATTTACGTAACCTGAGTTTCCAATTAATGTTTAAAAGAAGCATTACAATCTCTATAACAAACGTGGAATTTATTTATTTTCTGTTCAATTAAACTTTAAAGTTCAATCAGGGGTTAAAACAATCAGTCATAATTATCACGACTGTAAAGTTTTGAGTTGAAGAGAGTAAGTTTAATCATTTAGAGAGGTTATTACATTACATTCATTTATGTAAGCTGAACTGAGTTTCCAAATAATGCTTAAAAGAAGCATTAAAATCTCGTTCCATAACAAATTTGAAATTTTAGATGTTTGAAGTTTTTTCTTTGTTTCAGAACCCCAATGCGTCACTGGCCTAACCATCACCAGGAATGCATCAACACGAGGCCATGACCAGCATCATCGCAAAATGGCTCATAAACATTGGACGTCATGGGTGAAAGTTGCACTGATACCCCTCACACTCCTCGCCACGACGGTTGCCGATTTCACGACTGAGTGTCAACGACCTTGCGACTGTCGGTGGCAATCAGGAAACAAAGCAGCCATCTGTTCTAATTCTAGCATCAAAACCGTACCTGCAAACCTCAGCAGCGATGTACAGATACTAGATCTTTCTAACAATAATCTACATCAACTACATCAGGAAGCGTTCAAAAAAGTTGGACTGAGCAATCTAAAGAAACTCTTTTTAAAGGAGTGCAGTATCGAAATTATTCATAAAACCGCTTTCGTAACTCTCGCAATAATGATTGAACTCGATCTCTCAAAGAATAAAATCCATCACTTGCACCCCGACACATTCAAAGGCACCGAGAAGTTGAGATTGATAAACTTGAGCAACAACTTGATCGATAAGTTCGAGGACGGGCTGTTCCGAAACTTGAAGTTCCTGCAGAAAGTAGAGGCGAGCAACAACCGCATAGTTCGCATCGGGACGAAGGCGTTCGTGAACCTCCCACAGCTGAAGATTCTCAGGTTCGACGGGAACAAGCTCAGTCACATGAAGCCGGAAACTTTGATGGCACTGAGAAACTTATCGGGCTTGGATTTGCACAACAATCCATGGAGATGCGACTGCAATCTGCAGACGTTCCGTGACTGGGTGCTCAGCCATAACCTCTACACGCCGCCGACGGCGTGCGCCGAGCCGGCGACGGTGCGAGACAAACTTTGGAACGAGTTAGACTCGTCCAACTTCGCATGCCGGCCTACGATACTCGACCCGGTGCCCGGCGCCACGGTCAAAAGTTACGATGAAAACGTGACGCTCACTTGCAAAGTCGTCGGGAACCCTAACCCTGAAGTGTCGTGGAGGTTTAACGGGAAAATGATCGAGATGAAATCGTTTGGAGAGTTGCGGTACACAGTGACTGAAAATACGATGGATTTGATTCGATGGGTTAATTTGACAGTGGTCAATGCCCGGTACAGTGATAGAGGAAACTATACCTGCGTGGCAGAAAACCCTGGTGGCCGTGATGAAAAAACCTTAGCTCTAGTCCTGTCTAGATATGGCCCTGGAACTATAGCTGGCATGGATACAGACTCTTTTGCCATTTTAGTTGGTTGTCTGATGGCTATAGTCATAATTTTCGGCGCTGCATTGGTTGTATGTTACTTCACGACACAGAACGGCGAAATAAAAAGACTGATAAAGAATGACACGAGATCTTCTAATGGAGATGTTCTGATTGAAGGTTCAGTGGCCTCAGAGCTGGAGAAAGGGGCTAAGATTGAGGTGAATCCAGTAATAAAGCCACCTAGGAAGTACGAACCGCCACCGTCCCTGACTAGCGAAGTTACAGAGATGTCGGAGTTGAATAGGACATTGTTAGAAAATGAAACTGCACTAGGTGAGTACTCCATTACACAATACTCCATTTATCAACTCATCATCTAAAACAACAAAACACGCTGCTGGGCATCGACCTTCTCCCTGAGATGTCACTTTGTTCAGTTTAAAACCATGTGTATCTTCTGTTTTTTTTTCCTTCAAATAATTGTTAACGCTGATAACGAGATTATATACGGCTGACAGAAAGGAATGAAGGAGAAAGACCTATTGTGCGGACCCCACATAAAGTGGTATAAGAGTAGGAAAAGTAAAAATTCTCAATGCTACTATTCTGTATTCGTAGTAGGGTCCAAACCTACAACCTATTTTCCCTGACTTTTACGATGTGACAAGACCACCACCGTCCCATCGCAATGTAAATTCTTTCAAAAATATTCAAATCACGACTCACCTTTCTCTCATTTGCATTATTTTCGACGACAACAGAGGACCGAGTTCATACAGCAGTAAAAATTCATTTAATTTAAACTTCTGCGAATCCTTAGTGATGACTAACTCTTTGACGCTCACGTAAAAGTTTCAGCACACAGTTCCAGTGTTCTCTAAAGGCAGGTTTTGGCTGGGTAGCGGTGTCCGTTATTTTACGTTGCTTTTAAGTATTGCATAATCATAAACGTTGAAAAAAAGAAAACATATTTATTTGCAGACGCTTAGCAGTTTAACGTACACGCTATACATGAATATAAGTTAATGAAAGAACCAAGAGCTACAAAACAGTCCCAGATTCAGCGTGAAGTTGATACGCCTAAGTTGATAAGTTGGCGTGGGTTGGATATGTCAGAATAGATGTTTGTACTACATCAAATTCATCTCTTATGTTTTTCTTATGATAAAATTGATTCAAAAAATAGTGCCCGTATTTTAAAATGCCAGCAAAATTACGTAATTATTTTCAAAAACCCAAGCTTAATTATGTTGGACAGAATTTGAAGAGCGTTTATTACTTTAATACATTTGATGAAATTGGCTGTTACAATCACACTCATTTTACGGTATTAAACAGCAATCAACATTAAGTACTCACCTATTCCGGCACAAGAGACTTAACTCGATTCTCATTAGTCGAGAACACTCGTGCTACTTGTAAGATTATCAAAAACATAGATAAATCAATATGACATTATTTCAAAAGTGCTTAGGTGGTCTTATAGCTAACAGCAATCTCTACTAGGCTACTGATAAACTGATTAACTTCTTAAACCCCAAAATTCCAGTATTTACCTATTTTATTTAATCATACATCATAGTGACTTCTAATTTTAAACATTGTTTTTTATTTTACAGCGTCCACCGAAGATTCCATGCACCAACAAGCAGTAGAACTGGCGAAGATATCCCAAGAGGCACTCCTCTTGGATCGTCTCGCCCAAGAGCACCAAGCATACCCTCCAGATCTCCTCTCATTCCCTCTAAGAGGACCCCAGGTCTCGCCGGGAACCTCCCAAGCTCACCACAGCGCAGACAGCCCAAAGTCACCGGGGTACGGCGTGACGTCCATCAACAATATGTACAGGATACAGGCTCCGTACCAAGGTTCGGTTCCTCTCATCAGTCCAAAAGGTTACGTTACCTTGCCGAGAAGACCAAGAAACTCTGATCAGGTGTTTTCGACTATAAACGGAGTCATACCTTACTATGATACGTTTAATATGAAACTGTTCAGTCATGGTGGAAATTACTACAGTCTGAACAAGAGTGAGATGGATCTGGGTCCAGTGGGGAAAGTATCACACTTCCGAGATTCTGAGGAGTTGGAGCAGGCTCCGTCTCCTGCACCTGGAACTCCTCACGCCACCATACCCAGAAACAGCTTGAGTTCTCCGAACATTCACAACCAGCTGCTAGCTTTACAGAGCATGGCAAATCTGAAGGCTTCCGAAAGACCTTTGAAGGTTCTACTGATGGAAAATGAGGGTTTGCTCCGAAGCCCTAAAGATTTGCGAATAAATTACAGTGTTAGTGGTACTTTAGGCAGACGGACTGCACCGAAGCCACCTCCAAAATCTAAAAAGCGGAACGTTTGTGATGTGAAGGAGGCTTTTCTGATGACCAGTGATAATGCTACGGAAGTTTAGTGTGAAAGTGATGGCCCAATACTCAACTGAGCTGGGTAGAGTGAAGCCAGTAGACTCATTGCATTTCTTATGCGGTGCTCAAAAGTGTTGTACATATACTTGCAAAAAAAGATAGCGTTTGAATCCGATGGATATTGGGCATATGGAACATTAGACACAGTGATATTAACAAGTAGTTATATCGTGAAATCTATTCACATTAAATAAAAATTGTACTTTTTCTAGTTAGTTGCGGGTGAGTTTATATGGAGGACTTTGATCTCTTTGGTTTCTATAGAACAAGCTTTGCTGTGTAGCATGGCATTACGTAAAATGCCTGCCAATATTTAGAATGGTCCTACTCTAGCTTTAATAATATATTTCACTAAAATAACACTTAGAAGTAAAGTTTCTACATATTTTGTCAAATTACTTTTAGTTAAAAGTTCAGTTTGATAATAAGGAACACTGGTTCTTTCGACCCATTGTGGTGAAAGGATTTTAAGTGTGCCACACATGTTTTTCGACCTTTTGGGTTCGACGCCGGTTGCCGCACTAAGTTTTTTTTTTATTTTCTTTTGTAATATAATGTTGGCTGCTAAAATAAAATCCAGTTTTGACTTTAAATAAAATCTTTAATTTATTAATACAAGCATGCTCAAAGCCGTCGATACAACCTCACTCAGTAGAGTTTTATAGAGTTTAAAATATTTACTGAAACATTGCCTCTATTATATAATGGTCGCCTTCAAATATAAATATTACGTTGTCTAAACTTTTTATTTCAAGTTAAAATCATTTTAGATTGATATTGTAACGCTTCGTACCTAAATGTAAGCATTCTTTTTCTCTCAACGATTATGTTTTTGGTAAAGCCAAAGCAAACGATCGACGTTTGCATACCAAGATGTCAAACGATGCATTAATCATTTTTAAATCAGCGCGATCCTTGTCTATAATTATATAACAAAGGTAATAATTATGCATTAATCTGTTTAAAGACACTAAAAACCATGAAATAACTTCTCGCTCTTACACTTTAACCTTTTAAAAGAAATGGTTTGATCCTTACCGATGTTTGTTCTCTCTCTGGGTGTTATTATTGTTTATTATTCATGTATTTACAAAAAAAAGTACACAAGTATTATATCAGCTGTCTGGTTCCCCTAATACAAGCTCTGCTTAGTTTGGGGCTAGATAATGTATATTGTCCGCAATATTTATTTATTTATAACTGAACCTGTTTATCGAAAATCGTGAGCCTACCTAATATTATTACGCTAAACCTTGTGCAGTTGGATCAGATTGCATACAAATTAGTTGCCCGTGATATCGATAAATACTTTCAGTAATTTTATATTTTTTAAAGAGAAAATAAGAGAAAAGAGTGCATGCTTACAAATGCGGTTGAAGTATTTATTTTACTTCATAATGCTATGTTTCCATGCGTGCCGTGCAGCCCGGCAGGCTGCCTGGCGAGCTGCGCGGCATGCAACCAGTGTTACCAGGTACACGGTAATTACCGTAGATGCACGGTATTTTTGGCTTAAACACGATAAACGGTAATGTTTCACTACCGTGTCATTTTCTACGGTATTTTTAATTATGAATTACCTTGACAGTCAATATGTAAATAATTACGAAGTAGGTATTCCCCGATCATCAAAATACGTCTAAATGTAAAAGTATGCCCTTTGCCCTGCCCACTAGATAAACGGCCTCCAGACTCCCGCGAAATCTTGCGCGTACGACGTCGGCTACACATTCACGCTAGGTTCACAGTATAGTTCGCGCACTCGACCACGATGGACCCCGAAATTGCTGCTGCGGGACTTCTTTGCGCATTAGCGATTTATAACTTTGACTGGCCTCTAGCTCAGTTGGTGGTAGCTCTGCCTTCTGCGCCGTAGGTCGTGGGTTCGATCCCCACCGAGAACAAATATTTGTGTGGTTAACATAAATGTTTGTTCTCTGTCTGGGTGTTATATTGTATTCTAAGTATGTATTTACAAAAAAAATGTATTCAAGTATTATATCAGCTATCCGGTTCCCATATTACAAGCTCTGCTTAGTTTGGGGCTGGGTAGTGTTGTGTGAATTGTCCACAATATTTATTTATTATATTTAACTACGCTTCTGTCAAGCACAAGCTAGTTAAAAAGAAGCGCAGAATTGGATGATGACGATGTCCCTGGTCTTGGTTCCATAAATGTAGACGAAGGTTCTGATTGAATGTATGGATTGAAATCATGTTTACGCTTCGATTGTAATAATGGATATCATACACTACCGCTCTCGACACTCGACGACGCACGACTGAGCGGCCTGCGAATATGTAGCCAAAACAAGTTCGCGGCCCGCGAGCCCTTTGTCGCGGGACAAAATACCGACAATTTTCGGGGAACGAGCCGTGAAGCCGCGAAGAATATGCGAATCGGATCCACACTCATGCTTCGCGGAAGTTTCGCGCCTTCGCGCGCGATCCGCGCGCGAGTGTGGATAGGCTATTAAACAATTAGTGTATATGAAAATTGCTTGTATAATAAATGAATGAATGAATCGCTTTCTCGCAACTTTCACCGTACTCTTTTTTCTTCGATAGTTTTGTTGGTGTTTGATGTTTGGCAAGTGCGCAGTGCATTATTCAATGAAACAATACTTTTAATTTCGTTCGACACAACGTACCTACACAAAAATGGGTAGTCATAGTGACACTGATAGCTTTTTTCCCCCAAGCATTGTGGATTTTTTTCTTGTCCTTATGGAATTTATGCTCGGGGTTCCATAATAATTCTTGTTCCTGGTAATGTTCCAGGAACGTCAAAATTGTCTCGTTAGACCAATTGACCATGTTGTAATTATTACGACCAATATAGAAGAGTACTCGGTGATTACGACTTTGTAACCTAACTAAACATGAAGACATTTGTCAAACAATAATTGACTCGTTGTCTTAGCAACAGTCACAGAGGTTTTATTCTAACTGATGCAACCTCAACAGTAATCTCCGATCGTAGCGACTTTTTTTAGCAACGTCCACTCGTCACGAAAGCGCGAGAGAGACTGACTGCCCACCAGTGTTGCCACGTGCCAAAGCAAAATATCTGGGGACAGACGGACAGATAGACAGACAGACAGTCAGACGGACAGACAGTGAAGTCTTAGTAACTATATTAACTATACTAATAGTATTATCAAAAGTGGATCTAAATGAATATTTTTTGCCTTTATTATGTTTAAAGATGTTCATCTTATCATAGACTAAATCAGATTCCAAAAATCTGTATAAAAGTAGGGTAAAATCTGTAATCTGTAATACTACCCTAAATTCTGTATAAATACAGATAAATCTGTATAATTGGCAACACCAATTTGGCCCGCGCGCGCTCGGGCGTACCGTTTCCACGCGCGTGAATGTGAATGTGCACGTTGAATGTCGAGTTGAACGCACGCGTGGAAACGTGGCATAAAGTTTTGGAACTAATCATTCACTCAAGTTTTGTTCATCTACTACCTATTAAGTTTTATTTAAAATTATATTTTTGTTTAGACATTTTGATATCTATTTCTATTATTTATTGTATTTGCAATTTAGTCTAAATATTTTTGTTACTATGCAATAAGTATAGGTTCTAATTAACGATGTTTTCATAATCCTTTGCCAAACTTGAATTATGTAGACGCATTTACATGTAAGACAGGTTTTGTATTCCATGCTTTCACTGCACACAACAATCCTGGATTCCATATTCTTACAGATCGTACAGTCAGCATCAAAAGAAGATTGGCAATTTTAGCTCATAAATTCCTCTTTCCTCTGGATTTGTCAAAGATAGTGCAACTTCAGATTGCAATTATTTCTTATCTTTAAATAAATTTCAAAACTTAAAATATAAAGTAAACTGGTTTTATAAATATTTGATCATCACAAATCAGAAATGCCTATCTACTTCTGACGCTGACTGTACATTTATACTAATATTATAAAGCTAAAGAGTTGATTTGGTTGAACGCGCTAATCCCGGAAACTGCTGGTCCAAATTGAAAAATATTTGTTAGTCGATTTTTCGTTAGTCCATTTATCGAGAAGGTTATAAGCATCACGCTACAACTAATAGGAAGAGCATTAATGCAAAATGGTTCAAATATCATGTCTATCCTTTTCTATCACGTAAGGACTTTTCTATAAAAACTAGATTTTGTCAAAATGTTCTAGAATAGAATGCTCCTAAACGTTCTAAAATGCTCCTAAACGTTCTAGAATGTTCTTTAACATTCTGGAAAGCCTTGGCAACGCCAGACGTTGCTGCTAGTGTATAATACATAGTCGGCGCCGGTAAGTTGCAAACCTGTTTTACAGCTAAATTTGGATTTAGAAAACTCAAATTTTGCACAAATTGAATTGAATTGAAATGATTAAACAGATAATGAATAAATTCATTCTGATTGGTGCTTGCGAATATTGTTGCCATGGAAATAAATTTAAACGATTTAGTTAATTAGTACATTTAAATTTATTGAAAGTGCATAATTTATAATAAGAAGCATGCTTGATTAAATTAACTTTGGAAGCTATTAATTAACACAGCGAACTGTTACTTATGTTAATAATTATTTTAATTGCATTGCATCTAAACTTGTATTTCACAAATAAATTATGTATTGTTTTCAAGTATTTTGGTAAGTGTGTGGCTCGTCCGGGTGCGTACTACCACCATGCCTATTTCTGCCGTGAAGCAGCATTGCTGTGTTTCGGTTTGAAGGGTGTGGGTGCCGGTGACATTACTGGCACGTGAGGCTGAATATCTGTATGTATCCTCAAGTTGACGGCACGTTCCTGACGTGCGTGACCTACGAGGCAATGCTTTGTTATAAGTGATGGTTACCACCTAACATCAGGTGGGCCATAAACTTGTTCAATCAGCTAGTTGAATTATAAAAATGTATATTTTGATAAGTTTTGGAAGAATGTACAAATTGAGTTAAATAATGTGAACTAACACAGCGAAACTGACTGACTGACAATCAATTGAGTATTCTAAGCTTAGTCGCGTGGAACTGGCACCTAGACTCCCCTATCTTTCAGACGTTTCAAAGTGATCTTTGAGATACTACTGAATAAATACACTTTTGATTTTCATTTTGATATTGATTTTGAGTCGTATAGGCATTAAACTTCATGTTTTTTTTTAATCAATCTTATACTTTTCCACTGCTGGGCAAAATTCCCCCATTATTCTCCACTCGGAAGGAATCATGTTTTAATTTAATTTTTTTTTTCCTTATTTTTTCTTCTTTTTTTTCTTTTTTTTTAATCTTATGGCCATATGGAGTCAAAGCTTACTCAAAATAGCCTTTCCAAAGATAATGTTGACATTATTTGACTTCGGCGCATGTATCTCGATCAAATAGTAGACGTTTTAGAGAAAGGCCAGTTTAGGAGTACCTTAATCCGACGAGCATGTATGAAGAATGTTGCGATGTTGAAATGCGAGTGAATGAAGCGAAAAAGGTGTCTCAGGATCGTAGCAAGTGGAAATACGTGATCTCTGCCTACCCTCATGGGAATGAGGCGTGATTTTATGTATGTATATACAACGTGTATCAAAATATGTGTACTATCCTGAAGGGGGGTGAATTTCCACCCCCCGGGGAACAACTTTTGTTCAACGACTTTTCGAACTTCGATTGGTATCTCTGAAAAAAACTGCAACGAAGTTTCAACATTAACAGCTGACTTTATACAAAGTGACAACCCTAAACTCAGCTACAGAGGTAGTAGGTAGTAGTAGTAGACCTACAGAGGTAGTAGGTCAAGGGGTCAAGGGGTTACAAGGATAGGGTTGTCAATTTATATATTTATATATTTATATATTTATTATGAAATCAAATATTTTTGTATGGGAAACTGAAAATAGGAATTTTTAATTATCTCCCCTCCACAACTGATCACCATTGTGGTCTGAAACCCCCCACCTTCGCATAGTACACATATTTAGATACACCTTGTATTATGTTGAAATTATTTTCGTGTAGGTACTTTTCTCTAAGTAACTACCTGATGGAACAAGCATATGACCCACCTGATGTTAAGTGGTAACCATCGCATATAACAAAGCAATGTCTCGTAGGTCAAGCACGTCAGGAACGTGCCCTACGATGCACTTGTTTTATAAGTTGTGCACTGTCAATATTTTAACGATATAAAAGATTTTGTAGACATTAAAACTTATAATTCCTAAGTAATAATCGTAATTAATAATGTATATAATAATACTCAACTAGTTATAAAAATAAATATATTAAGTATATTCAAGTTTTTCATAAAATGTAAACTTTTACGAATAGTTGTAATTTGTTATTAGTTATCAATAAAAATTATATCGCTTTTTATTTGCTAGTTAAATTATTATAGTTAACTTATATTGTAAAAATGTATATAAATAATAAAATATAGATATACAGTTATAATTTTATCTAACAAAAAATTAATGTTGTTTGACTTCGGTTTGTTGAGACATTATGATATTAGACAAAACTTATCGTAAAATAAGATGAAAAAATTAATGATTATTAACTAACCTATTACGTTTATCTTGTCAATGCCTAACTTAACTAATATTAATCAACTTTAGTAGTTCAAGTTACTTAGAATATACGAAATTTAAATTATCTCCTTGATTTATTAAACCGCTTTAAAAATATAATTTTGACTTGATTTTATATTAATTATAAGGCTTTGGATTATATAAATTCAATGTATTTTTTTGGCTTATGTAAAATTTGATTCCCACTGCAATTAAATATGTTTTGAGGGTAAATGGAGGTAGTCAGAAGCACTTCCTAAAACATTTATAACTGTTTTTCGTTTTAAGTGAGTATATAATTTAATATTTCGTATGAATACCGTCTGTTTTGTAATCTGCTTCTTAGCGTATCACTGATTCTTTCGAACCAAGTGTGGTGGAAGGATTATTATTATTGTTTTGTAATAAATAAGTTCTATATACCTAGATAGTGCAATTCACGAAGACGCGATTCATTGTAGTGTGCGTGTGCACTCATAGGTAATTAGTGTGTACTGATAACACTCAAACATTGACGGAAGCTTGCACACATATACTATAAACGGTTAGGAGAAATAGTGGGGCGCGCCTTCGTGGATTGCACTATCTATAGTCGTCGTAATTTATGCATAAATACCCATCTAAGCTAAAGTTTTTAATACATTCTGATAATGTCTGAACAAGCCGTTAGTGTGTGTGGTTAACAAAA
The DNA here is from genome assembly GCA_947578465.1 of Thera obeliscata. Lineage (NCBI taxonomy): Eukaryota > Metazoa > Arthropoda > Insecta > Lepidoptera > Geometridae > Thera > Thera obeliscata. The sequence continues at coordinate 11,019,076 of OX387918.1, read as the reverse complement.
GGAGATATTTGGACGGACCAATAGCGTGGAGTGGAGTGAATGAAATGTAATAATTGAAATAAAAAAACAATTTCACAGACTTATTGTTTTTTTTCTTATCCCTTTACATCATCATTAGCAACCTGAAGAAGTCCTGGACATATAAGCATCTTTACATTCAGGTCAAACGAAGGAATAGTCAGGTTAAACACAATGCAATGTGTAAAGCTTTTGTAAAAGCGAAAATGTCCGATATAAGAGGCAAAAAAGATTAAAGGATCAGTATAATGTAATATAAACACGAAACATCTAATTTATATTGTAAATAGCTATATTAGTATTCCACAAAGATATCATTTAAATAAACTTAGCAATGTCGTACCGACGACATTGCTAAGTTTATTTAAATGATATGGACCGCCATAGCAGGTGTGTGTGGTGCCACTACTCAACACATGCACTATTTTAAAGGTTATGTTTTTTAGGTTTAGGTACGTCTTAGTGTAGTTGACTGTACTTGTGCGATGCGGTGTCCTCACGATGTTTTCCTTCACCATTTGTTGACATAAAAGTGACAGTCACGAGAGATTTTGAAAGAACCGGAGGTGGGGGGATTCGTTTTCTGTCATTTTGGAAGTCGCATAGCATTTTTATTTTAATTGTTTTACTGGTGTTATTCTGAGTTCTGTTGTGTAATTTCGGTGGTATTTTAACCAACATTACTTGAGGTCTTAGCTCAAAGTGTTAGCAGTTGGAATAAAAGTGTATTATGTAATAGTTGTAAGTGTATCTGATTTGATCGAAAAGGTTTCTGATGGGATTTGAAAACAAACGACCATCATTTTGATTTCAAAGCCAAGGACTCGACTTAGACTGACTCGACTTAGACTGACTCGACTTGACGGAAAAGTATTTTATCTATGTAATATATTATCATTAATCTCATTCTCATTAAACTACTCGACACCCTCGACACTGGCAAAATTGATCCGAAAAGGACAGATGCCATTCATTAAGAAGAAGAAGAACTGGAGGTGGATAATAGCAGGGTAGATGTATCACAAACACAGTTCTTTCACTGGAAGTAAAGTATGAGTTTTATTTAAGGTAGTAGGTACACTGGAGCGCCCTAGATTTCGGTGGCTTGATCTACACAAAGTACTATCAGGTGTAGAGTATTCTAACTCTAGAAGATGTAGTGCGTCTAGCATGGAAGAGTAGAACCTGCAGGGCTACCACGAGCTCCATATGGTTATGGCTATGGCTGTCAAATTGTGTATAGATTGGCTGACCCACACATTCATTTTCTTCTTAGGTTTGAATGTGTTGACTCAATTTTGACAGCCATAACCATAACCATATTATTATGAAGCTCATGGTAGGCCAGCTGGATTCCTAGTAGTTTGGGTGTTCTATCAAATTAGACTTGAATCCTGATCCGAACGGCTAAAGGTTTTTTCTCTACAGTAGGCCTACCATGAGCTCTGTCTGGCTATGTCTCTGGTTCTGGTTTTGAGTATGTGTGAGTGCTCACCATTGTATTATACTGTGTGTGTGACGTTTTGACGTTGGATTTATTTAGTCAACACTCACACAGACTCAAAACCAGAACCAGAGACAGAGCCAGACAGAGCTCATGGTAGGCCTACTGAACTGTAAATAATCCGCCTCTCTCATTGGCTAATCGTTTCGACAGCGCGCGGTTGCGTTCATAGCCCCTTCCCACGGTCTGTGATATCGCGCACGGAGGCGTAGGCTTGCACGACACATCATGGGAACGGTCTCGTGCGCCGAGGTGCGCGGTAGCCCAGGAGCCCTGTCCGTGTGCGTTGCCGTGCGTCGTCGTCTGCTGTGCGTGATGATCTGCTGAACCTTGCACCGTAGGAAGGCAACGACAACAACATAATACAGAGAACAAACATCTGTGTTCACCAAACTAATGTTTGTTCTCGCTGGAGTTCAAACCCACGACCTACGGCACGAAGGCAGAGCTACTTACCAACTGAGCTAAGATCAACAATTCAAAGATTTCTATGTATGCCGTTGTGCTGCCACAACACATCGTGTCGCCTAGCCTTAAGAGGGAATCACACAGGCGACTCTCCATACAAACGTAGTCCCCTATTTCCTCCCTGGATAATACCTCTAGAGTAACCATTTTTCTCATAAAATCCAGATCTGCTATATACGTGCTCGTATGTTTTCCTTTTCTTCAGAAACTTATTGATAAAGAAAATATCACCTCCAATTCATATTTCATATAGATCATATTAGGGTCATAAATTTTCTTTATCAATAGGTTTCTGAAAAAAAGGAAAACATACGAGCACGTATATAGCAGATCTGGATTTTATGAGAAAAAATGGTTACTCTAGAGGCATTATCCAGGGAGGAAATAGGGGACTACGTTTGAATGGAGAGTCGCCTGTGTGATGCCCTCTTAAGGTCAGATCAACAATCCTGAAAAAACAAAGGCTACATAAAAGAGGAGGGTATATTTTTCTTCCATTATGTGCATACTAATGCTCAATTCAGTCAAACGCTGGCGTGTTTTTGTTTCCTGAAAAACGCCGTCATAATGTATGAAGGTACATGAAGAAGTGGTTTACTTTACCGTTTGTGGATATTCCACATAGCACCATCTAGCTCCAAAGTAAGCATTATAGAGTCTCACCCACCAACATAAGATATAACTAGTAGATAATTGTAGAGCAGTGGTGGTCTAGTGGTAGCGGCCCCGCCTTCCGATCAGAAGGTCGTGGGTTCAAATTCAGTCGTGTACCAATGAGTTTTTCTGTCGAAAAATGTATGTGCACTATGCCAGTACTCTCAAAACGGTGAAGGAAAACATCGTGAGGAAACCGGCGTGTTGTAGAACCTAAAAAAGTTCGAGCAACACGTGTCAAGTGTCACGTTAGTGGGTGGCAAATAAAAGATTTAGTTAAAGTAAGTAAGGTTTTATTATTATAGTTAGAAGTTATACAAAGTAGGTCTAAATAAGAGGTCGTGAGGTAAGTACCTAAGCCTAGTCTTGGTCTGACGAAGAAATAGTCCTATTAGTTTTAGATAAATCACTCCCCTTGCGTTGCGTTAAGTGAGCCCGGGCAGATAAGGCTGAGGTAGTCCGCAGGTACTAGTGTAGCCCAGAGATAGCTGGTGCGTAGATAACCCGTAGGTAGCTGGGGCGTAGATAGCCTGTAGGTAGCTGGGGCGTAGACAACCCGTAGGTAGCTGGGGTGTAGATAGCCCGGAGGTAGCTAAGGCGTAGGTAGCTGGTGCTTGAGTAGCCCGGCGTCTGTAGCCCGGAGGTAGCTGTTGAGTAGCCCGGAGGTAGCTCTTGAGTAGCCCGGAGGTAGCTCCCAGTATGGGACGAAACACTATTTGAACAACTTTAATAGTTTTATAAAGAAATATAGTTAACCAGTATCGGTAAATTGATAATTTTACAAATCCGTTAAACTGGAACAATGGTTAAGTACACTAGTCTTTGTGCAAGCGTCGCGGCAGAGCGAATGGCTGTCGCAGCGCACTGAGCGAACGCATGCAGCGGGCGAGCCTCGCACCTAGCCGGTTCTATTCAAGGTCACGCGCATCGCACAGATATTGACGCGCCAGTAATTTAAATTTTAGTATGAGAATAGTTGAACCTAGGTTTGATGAAATAAGTGTTTTAGTAAGTAAGAATCCTAATAAAAATATTTGAGATACGTGAGCGTCATTCTTATTAAATCTTTAACGTATAACGTTACACAAGGGTCACGCAAAAAGGGCCCACCAGCGGCCTACTTGCGGAAAAACCTACCCGCACATCAAGTGCGGATGATAAACTTGCCGAGTAGGTGCCGTTTTACACCCTATATACATCTTTATAATGAGCCAAAATATTCGCATTTTCAAACAAAAGTTATTTTTGTAATTTAATTTCGCCCCCAAACACAAATTAGCCCCTAAATGTCATTGTCTGCGGCATGCGAAACGTCCCGTTATGATAATACCATTTGAGGGTAGATTTATAGCTTCCGAAGACTTCATAAAATATCTACATTTTCAGCGTACCTCCGTATGATACGGTTTTTGGTATCTTTATTAGGTTTTGGGGTGGATTTATGAGGTAAATTTGAACACCTGCAGTTTGGTTCTATTTGCATAAAATTGTATTGGTAACTGTCTCATATGGCCTTTCAGCTCAGTTGGTAGTAGCTCTGCCTTCTACTCCGTAGGCCGTGGGTTCGATCCCCACCGATAACAAATATTTTTGTGGTGAACACAGATGTTTGTTCTCTGTCTGGGTGTTATAATGTATTCTAAGTACGTATTAAAAAAAAATGTGTATAAGTATTATATCAGCTATCTGGTTCCCATAGTACAAGCTCTGCTTAATTTGGGGCTAGATAGTGTTGTGTGGATTGTCCACAATATTTTAAAGGCAGAACTCTATCAACTGAGCTACTAGTATAATGCCTGTCATGATAATAGAGTCACATAACATACGAGTAATTAAAAGCAATGAGTTAAACTTTTTCATTCATTACGGACTTGGAAATTAGATTATGTTCCAATTAGATGTGTTATACTTTGTTTTTATTTACAAACAAAAAGTTTCATACTTACGTACTAATAGACAATTTTAACTAATTGGTACTGGATTGCAGCGAATTGGAAAATAGGTCTTCTTTCGAAGGTAATAAAGCACATATTGCTTCAGCTTTATTAACATCCCGGCGATATCACTTGTCATGGCTATTTGTTGTTTTCAAACAAAAGTTTCCAAAGTTTTTATTAAATTACTTCGGTAATTCTGTTTTAATTATCAAAGTTAAGACGCTGAACTCCGTGAAACGACTTCTCAATCGCACCTTCTGAAATAAATAAAAACTCTTAGCTTGTTTATAGAAAATCACGAGCAACTATCTTGTGTGCAAATCCAATTGCAAACAGCTTAGCAAAAAGTGATTTTGACCCAAACACGTTTTACTACTTGAAAGTTTACTTATTACGAAAACTAGTTAGGCAAAATGTGTTTTCTTCGTCGAAATTTGGCTGATTGTGGGTCTTTAGTGCCTTATTCAACCACATTAAAAAAAAAAGATACTATTATTAAAAACTATAGCTCATTTTATTTATTAGAATGGTTTATCTGTTCTAATTTGCAATAACAATGAAGTTAGTTTGCTAAAATGACCCTTAACCTTTCACTTTCCTCGTAATTGTCAATCAGTTAACAAAACAGTATATTTTTAATGTTTTTTATAATTAAAACTCTTATTTTACTACAAATTTTTATATTACCTGGTTTAGGTCTACCCCATAAACTTTAATGATCCTGAAATTCAACCACTTCAGAGCAATAAATTCGGTTGACTGAAACATCCCCGAAACCAAGAACTCGCTGAAATAGGGTCTGAAGTAGGGTTGTGCTCTCAGTTTTAGAGAGTGTTCTATTTAAGCCCTGTATAAAATATCCATCACTTCAATAAGCAAGCCACTCCTAGCTTCCACCTATCAAGTTTTATGCCAGAGTGACCCAAATTAATTGCTCTTGAGTGTAGGAATTTGTAATATTTGCGGGATTTAAGGATTATTTTTAATTGGGTTACACTTCTGAGGTTATTTTATAAAATATAGCTCTTTGAGTGCCTGTTAGTTAAAATAAGGCAAGTAACCTGAGCACGCGGTACACATTTCTTAGTAGTTTTGGATGTTTATGAAGGTAGTCAGAAGGACGTGGCAATATTTGATGTTGGTCATCAAATTAAAGTCATGAAGGTGTCCTTAAAGAGGACACAGGCCTCCGTCACCAGATTTACTTTTGATAAAATATATATTGTTGACAACCCACACAACACTATCTAGCCCCAAATAAAGCAGAGCTTGTACTATGAGAACCTGATAGATATATCATACTTATACCTGCATTTTTAGGGTTCCGTAGGCAAATGGCAAAAACGGAACCCTTATAGATTCGTCATATCTGTCTGTCTGTCTGTCCGGCCGTGTCACAGTCATTTTTCTCCGAAACCATAAGAGCTAGACTGATGGAACTTGGTGAGTAGATGTATTCTGTGAACCGCATTAAGGTTTTTACACAAAAATAGAAAAAAAACTATAAATTTTGGGGGTCCCATACTTGAAACTGAAACTCAATTTTTTTTTTTCATCGAACCCATACGTTTGGGGTATCTATGGATAGGTCTTCAAAATGATGTTGAGGTTTCTAATATCGTTTTCTTCTAAACTGAATAGTTTGCGCGAGAGACACTTCCAAAGTGGAAAAAAGTTGGTCCCCCCCCCTCTAACTTCTAAAATAAGAGAATGATAAATCCAAAAAAAATATATGTTGTACATTACTATGCAAACTTCCAACGATATTTGGTTTGAACGAGATCTAGTCAGTAGTTTTTTTTTATACGTCATAAATCGTAAACCGCAATTTACCTTTCGACGAACTACAAAAACCTTTATATTATGTTAATTGATGCTACGGAACCCTTCATGGGCGAGTCCGACTCGCACTTGGCTGCTTTTTTTAATACATACTGACTATACAATATAACACCCACAGGCAGAGAACAAACATCTATTTTTACCAGACAATATTTGTTCGCGGTGGGAACCGAACCCACGCCCTCCACCACACAAGGCATGAGCACTACCAACTGATCTATGAGGGCTGTCAAAATTATTTAATTTTATATCAAGAAAGCGAAAACTTCCATCAATTGGAACTATTGTATATTAAGGCTACTCACGTGCGCGAAAATATATTCCCAGAATCACCAAGACGTTCCAGAACATCTGGTTAACTTACATCAGAGGTTCCCAAACTTTGTTTTCTCATAGACCACTTTCAAAATTTTGCTGGTTCCGGTGGACTGAGCATATTGTAAAAATGTAGCTACATTTTAAATTTTACTATATGCTCAGTCGACTAAAAATATATGGAGATTAGATTTAACTATGGATAGTTGTCATTTCTATGCTAATATAATAACGAGGAAAGATTTGTTTTTTTGTATGTATGTTTGTAATGAATAAACTCAAAAACTACTGTGCCGATTTCAAAAATTATTTCACCATTGGAAAGCAACTTTCACCTTGAGTAACATAGGCTATATTAATGTGTTTAAAAAATAAATGTCCACCCATGCGAAGCCGGGACAGGCCGCTAGTAATATAAAATGTTATCGAAATTGCAGTAGAAAGTCAAAATTGCGGTAGGAGTTAGGAGTAGTAGATTTTATATAGAGTTTTGCTATAAAGTTTATTTTTCTAACTTATTTTGTTTTTGAAGAAATACGTAGCAAAGTTTGCTTAACGTACTCATACGAAAGTTAGGGCATCGCGCAACATTCAAGATACCAGCTGTGCTCTACACCTAGGTTACAGTAGGCACACAAGCTCTGTCTGGCTCTGTCTCTAGCTCTGGTTTTAAGGGGCCGGCGGAGGGTGAATTTTCATACAAACGTAATACCAAAATGATTACTAATTAAAGCAGATTTTCACTATATTATTGTAATTATTGGATTTGTATAGTATTTATCTAGGTTCCCGAACAGTTTTTGAAGTGAAAACTTCTTTAGCGGCGTTGAGCACTTTCTGAATGGGTATAAAAACTTAAACTCGCGTCAGGATCACGTGACCCTGATCGAAAAAGCGTAGGACGGATTTTTTGCAGAAATGTACCCTAAGACTACAACGTAGAGTTCATAATAAAAATCGAAAAAAAGCGTAAGACGCTACAGATACGCTAGTAGTTACTATGACACGGTAACGTCACAGAATAGATAATAGTTAGTAGCAAGCATACCAAGGCGTTTTTCGTGACTGTAGTAGGTATAGGTACATACCTATTATAGATTTTATGAACTAGCGGCCGCCCGCGGCAGGTAGTAGTGGTCATTGGTACATGATTTTATAGATCTACTGTATTTATTTTTCGAGTGGAGCATTGCGGCGAGCGAAGCGAGCCGCCATGCGACCATGGGAACAGCGCGGCGAGCGAAGCGAGCTGTGCTGTGACTCCCCCCAAGCCCCCCAGAACCCCCTCCTCCTGAACCCGGGGGGAGCGTCGCGGCGAGCGAAGCGAGCCGCCACGTGACCACGGGGAACAGCGCGGCGAGCGAAGCGAGCCGTGCTGTGACCCCCCCTAAGCCCCCCAGAACCCCCTCCTCCGAAACCCGGGGGGAGCGTCGCGGCGAGCGAAGCGAGCCGCCACGCGATCACGGGGAACAGCGTGGCGAGTGAAGCGAGCCGTGCTGTTACCCCCCTAAGCCCCCCAGAACCCCCTCTTCCTGAACCCGGGGGGAGCGTCGCGGCGAGCGAAGCGAGCCGCCACGCGACCACGGGGAACAGCGCGGCGAGCGAAGCGAGCCGTGCTGTGACCCCCCTTAGCCCCCCAGAACCCCCTCCTCCTATGTCTGCCGTTTTACTTCATTTAGGACCTACTTGTAGGTCGCGCGACAAGGTCCCTTCTAGCGGTTCCGACCCGTTGAGGATTTGGCTTTACGTAAAATTTAGGGTTCCGTATAGGGTTTTGATTGGGGTTATACTATATTGAGGAATTTGATTAAATGGTCGACTTTTAGGGTTCCTTAGGACTTTGATTGGAGTTTCAACTACACTTAGAAGCTTGATAATGTTAAAATTTTTAGGGTTCCTTAGGACTTTGATTGGGGTTTTACTACATTGAGGAATTTGATTAAGTGGTCAACTTTTAGGGTTCCTTAGGACTGATTGGAGTTTCAACTACACTTAGGAGCTTGATAATGTTAACATTTTTAGGGTTCCTTAGGACTTTGATTGGAATTTCAACTACACTTAGGAGCTTGATAATGCTAAAATTTTTAGGGTTCCTTAGGACTTTGATTGGGGTTTTACTACATTGAGGAACTTGATAAAATAAACAACTTTTAGGGTTCCTTAGGCCTTTAATTGGACTTTCAACTACACTTAGGACCTTGATTATGTAAACAATTTTAGGGTTCCTTAGCACTTTGATTGGAATTTCAACTACACTTAGGAGCTTGATAATGCTAAAATTTTTAGGGTTCCTTAGGACTTTGATTGGGGTTTTACTACATTGAGGAACTTGATAAAATAAACAACTTTTAGGGTTCCTACGTTAATAATCAAGTTTTCACTTCTGCCGGCACTCCCGGAGTGCAACCCGTATTTTTTATTTTAAATTACTTACTCAAATGAAATTAGCACAAATCACATTTTGCAATAAAAAAAATGTGTAAAATGCGATTGGTGTTTATTTCAAAAATTTTCACCTCTAGTGAAAATCTGCCTAAAATAATAACAATTTAGGTATTACGTTTGTATGAAAATTCACCCTCCGCCGGCCTCTTAAGCCTTTGTGAGTATTGACTAAATAAATCCTACGTCGAAACGTCACACACATAAATACACTGGTGAGCACCAACACAGACTCAAAAGCAGAGCGAGAGACAGAGCCAGACAGAGCTTGTGGTACCTACCAGGTCTCTCAATTCTAGGCACGCGCGGTAAGACTGCAATAAGCTAACATACGCCTATAGACGAGGCCGTTTCAACCGTCTAGGCTCTAGGTTATTTGGATGATCGCTCTTTCGGTGACATGCTTTTTGACAACAGAGCAACAACTTTTGAATTTCAAAATTCAAAATATGTTAATTCATTTTTATCACAAGGATTGAAACGTCTTATGCTGCCTTCCTACGGTACGTGGTTTTGCAGATCATCACGCACAGCCAACGACGACGCACGGCAACGCACACATGCCCAATTATATTACATTATGCGACATGCACAATTATAATACACGCAATAAAAACAATGTTGTCATCCCAAAACGAAGACTGGCCAAAGTTGGTAAAAGCTTCCTATGTAAAAGCATTACTTTCTTTAATAAGCTGACCGTAGATACACGAAATCTAGATTTTAGACAGTTTAGCGCTAAAGTAAGGAATTTTCTATTATTAAAATCATATTATACTATTGACGAAGCCTTGGCTGATGATTTTAGTATGTAATAGTTTTTAGCCTATGTACGTTATGTACCAACTTTATTTTTATTTTTAATTTTAATGACTCATTTTTATTTGAAAGTTGTATGTGAATTTCTTTGTTTATTTTATTTGAAAGTTCTCTGTATTTGATTTGAATTTGTATAATGTGACTTTTCCGAGTGTACAAAATGTATCTAAATGGAATAAATTTTATTGAACTTGAACTTGAACACAGACAGGGCTCCTGTGCTACCGCGCACCTCGGCGCACGAGACCGTTCCCATGGTGTGTCGTGCGAACTGATCCACCCCTCCGTGCGCGATATCACAGACCGTGGGTAGGGACTATTAAAGCCGTGTGAGCCTAGGTGCCAGTTCCACGCGAACAAGTCTTGACTATTGTGCCTCAAACCCATACCCCACGCGGAAATGCGACATCACATTGTTGATGTTCCAACCAATTTCCAATGTCCGCACCAAGCGCTCTCTTCCAATTTTTATGCTACGGACTAAAAAGTTCAGAAAAAATGTGTCAAAAGCACGAAAGCCTCTCTGAGGCGAACTTAAGAGGGAATCACACAGGCGACTCTCGATACAAACGTAGTCCCCTATTTCCTCCCTGGATAATGACTCTAGAGTAACCATTTTTTCTCATAAAATTCAGATCTACTAGGTTTATATACGTGCTCGTATGTTTTTCTTTTTTTGAGAAACTTTGATAAAGAAAATATGACCCTCATATGATTTATATGAAATATGAATTGGAGGTGATATTTTCTTTAACAATAAGTTTCTGAAAAAAAGGAAAACATACGAGCACGTATATAGCAGATCTGAATTTTATGAGAAAAAATGGTTACTCTAGAGTCATTATCCAGGGGGGAAATAGGGGACTACGTTTGTATGGAGAGTCGCCTGTGTGATGCCCTCTTAACATTCTTTCACCACACTCTGGTTTAAAAGAACCAGTGACCCAATAAAAAGAAGAAGAAGACTGGTAGAATGCTTCGACTAATGATAACGCTGACTTTCCACACCTTGCCGGCAATCTAAGTGAAAGCTACTTTGTTAGTTCCGAACAGCGACTTCAAACTACCCTCTAAGTTCCCAGTAAGTATTTCTTAAATGCAAACGCTTCCTATTCACTTCCCGGGAGAATAAACTTACAATTTTGCTACCTCCATCTTCCAATGACTTCAGTATCTTTAGCATTGGTTTTTATTTTCTTTTTTATACAACTCCCGCGCAGTTTATTTATTTATGTTGTCATGTTTCTTTTAGCTAATAGAACCTGTATTTCACAGCGAATAAGACTTTTACGAGCTATAATAAATAAGTAAATAAATAATGTAGACAATTCACATAACACTATCAAGCCCCAAAATAAGCAGAGCTTGTATGATGGGAACCAGATAACTGATACAATACTTGAATACATTTTTTTTGTTAATACATAATCTATATAGATATCAATAATAATGTTTAGATAGAAATCAATAATAATGTTTATATAATAATGTATATAATAATGTTTGTTCTCTGTCTGGGTGTTACCCAGACAGAGAACAAACATTATCAGTATTACCACGATGCCTATTTGAAGAGTGTGGCTGCCGGTGACATTACTGGCACGTGAGGCTGAACATCTGTGTGCCTTAAGTTGATGGACGCAGGGGAGTGCATCGTAGAGCATGTTTCTGACGTGTGTGATTTACGAGACAATACTTGCGGATAGAGGCGATGGTTACCACTTAACATCAGGGCCCTGTTTAATAAAACTGACAATTCGACATTATATGTCACAAAGCGACAAAATTGTCGAGCTTAGGCTATTAATAAAAGTGACAAATATGTCACAAAAGTGTGACAATTCCATAATTTTGTCGCTTTTTGACATAATTATTATGTCGAATTGTCAGCTTTTTTAAATAGGGGCCAGATGAGTCATATGCTTTTTCCATCGGCAAGTTGAAAAAAAACATCTTAGCATTAGGTGGGTCGTAAGCTCGTTAGTCTTATACATTAAACAAATCAGAACTAGTGCTCAGGGTGTCTGTCTCCAACATGTTTGTGACCGCAACCGAACTCCGCCATAACTTCGCAAATGAAGGACTCTTGGATCCATTTATTTCGGTTCAGTAAAGCTGTAGCCACATCGTCGCGAAAACAAGTAAAATATCAAATAGAATATTATTATAACACTTTAACACAACGATACACTATAAAAGCTAGGGGGGTAACAAAATAACGTACAATGAGCGGCCTTAGCGCACTATGGCTTGAGTATTATAAAAGAGCAGTTTAAAAAACCTGAGAAACCGACTTCATTGCCAAACTGCTTAACCGATTTTGATAACATTTTAGAGGACCAATCTGGAACCTTTCAGAATTTTTTTTTTTTCAAATCAATAATTCATAAATGACGAAGCGATAAAAAGCATAGAAAAACGATTAGAGAACCTCCTCCTCTCTTTTTTAAATAGTGAGTCGCACAGAGGTAGGTAATTAAGTAGGTATATTAAAATAAGAAACATAGACCATTGTAATAAAATTGTATTATATTAACCATTTCATGTGTAAGTTTATTTAATTTCTACTAACAAATAAATGGATCCTGTTAAAAAAATCCTGACAAAAAAATTATTGAATTGAATGGTGTACTGTGGTTGCCCACCTACCGAGCGTGACTGCGTCAAACTGCTTTAGATCGCGTCGGTGCAGCCATAACTTTATGTTGACGTGAACGAAGCGACCGGGAAGCTTTGTGTGATTTTGAAGCTGTAATTTTGAGGAATAGTTAATGTAAGTTGTTTTTAACTTCAGTAACGGTGGAAACGTTAAAATTCAAAGTGCTTTGAATCAATTTAGCAATCCATAGATCGTTTGCAACGGTCCGCTTGTATAATTCTGTGTCTGGCCCCTCAGCACAGTTGGTAGTAGCACTGCCTTCTGCACCGTAGGTCGTAGATTCGATCCCCACCGAGAACAATTATTTGTGTGGTGATCGCAGATGTGTGTTCTCTGTCTGGGTGTTATACAACGAAACCGAGCCGTAGTTTGTTGCCAGTTCTTCTAGGTTTGGTCACGTGGAACTGGCACCTGAATCTCCAGCGCAGAGTCCCGTAAATAGGGGCATAACTGAAAAATTGCCCGCAAATCTACAATACATGCAAAAGCCCTTTTTCTTTTACTCTTTTGCTTTCCCAGCTGCCTACAAGTCAAACAGCCAAATGTCATAAAAACATGCTTCCAAACACCCTGTATACAAAAGCGGCAATTATACAGGGTGTTTTGCTTTGACCGCGACGCGCGTTTGTTTGAACTTTGAGCAATTAGGCACCGCTACAACACTTCAGTTATATATTACTAACCGCGTTATAGTCATGAGTTTTGAAAAATATTTGTTTGCCTGTACCCCTAGTTATAGCCATATTAGACAGCAAAAAGCTTAATATATCTTTAGCCTATTTAACATTATACATCTTTATATTATTTAACACGGGACGGAACTGGCTGGGATCCAGGTTTTTAGAGTTTTTGTTGGTATTGGTACACAGAAAGTGTATCTATTTATTTACTTTTCTAATAAAAAATAGAATCATAATTCTATTTTTTATTAGAAAAGTGACGTCAGCCCACCTAATGTTCAGTGCTCTGCTTATTTCTACCGTGAAGCAGCATTGCTGTGTTTTGGTTTGAAGGGTATGGGTGCCGGTGAAATTACTGGCACGTGAGGCTGAACATCTGTATGCCTCAAGTTGATGGAGGCAGGGCAGTGCATCGCTCGTTTTTGTCGTGCATGATCTATGAAGCAATGGTTTGTTATAGGCGATGGTTACCACTTATCAGGTGGATCATATTATTATGTTAGTTCTATCAGCTAGTTGTATTAAAAAATATTTAAACTGCATAATGATATAGAAGGGGGGGACCAACTTTTTACCACTGTAGTTTCTCGCGCAAACTATTCAGTTTAGAAAAAAAGCAGCCAAGTGCGAGTCGGACTCGCCCATGAAGGGTTCCGTAGCATCAAGTAACACAATATTAAGGTTCTTGTAGTTCGTCGAAAGGTAAATTGCGGTTTACGATTTATGACGTATAAAAAAAAACTACTGACTAGATCTCGTTCAAACCAAATATCGTTGAAAGTTTGCATAGTAATGTACAACATATATTTTTTGTAGTTTTATCATTCTCTTATTTTAGAAGTTAGAGGGGGGGGACCAACTTTTTTCCACTTTGGAAGTGTCTCTCGCGCAAACTATTCAGTTTAGAAAAAAACGATATTAGAAACCTCAACATCATTTTTGAAGACCTATTCATAGATGTACACGTATGGGTTCGATGAAAAAAAAATTTTTGAGTTTCAGTTTCAAGTATGCGGACCCCCAAAATTTATAGTTAGTTTTCTATTTTTGTGTAAAAATCTTAATGCGGTTCACAGAATACATCTACTCGCCATGTTTCATCAGTCTAGCTCTTACGGTTTCGGAGAAAAATGGCTGTGACATACGGACGGACAGACAGACAGACAGACAGACAGACATGACGAATCTATAAGGGTTCCGTTTTTGCCATTTGGCTACGGAACCCTAATAATAATAAAAACATCAACTTGAGGCAAAAAAATAAATATTTAAATTATTTATTTTCATAAACATTTGTTAAAATTATGGTAATGAACGAATGAGTCACAAACAATCACAATGTGTAACCTCGCTGTTTCCCGTAGGTAACCTTTTTATGAGTGATAAAACTCATCAAAATCTAAGAACCCCATAAAACACCGTTCAGCCCAATATTTACTCGACTCGACTGGAATAAAAAGGTAGTAAGACATTACTATAAATTCCTGCTTGACGACACTCATATATAAGGGGACATGTGTCACGTAGGGCTGTCACAAGTGATTTGCAATGAAATATGACATGTCATCAGAGGGTTGTTATTTTTTAATGTCCTCACAGGATATACAAGCTAATTTTAACTGAATCCAAAGGTTTCTTACTTTATTTCTAACTTATTTCTAACGTGAACATTGCTGAACTATTCGAGCTAAGCAATGAGTGTTCACGAGAAACACTCATTGCTTAGTTTGGTCCAAAATCAAAAGTGTATTTACTCAGTGGAATCTTTTCAGTGGATTAAAGTGAGTCTAGGTGCCAGTTCCACGCGACCTATGAAGCTGGTAGTCTCGCCTACTTTAAAACATTTTAAAGTCAACTTGAAAATTCTAAATTCTCCGTGAGCATTACAACCTTGGAATTTTCAAGTCAAGAGTGAACAAGTGGATTATAGCTAAGCGTGCTCCACCTTAGGCTGCAATTTCACTTTCCATCAGGTGTGATGGCAGTCAAACGTTTAGCTTTTCATAATTAAAAAAAAAAGGTTTTACTTCAAATCTATGCCAGCCCTAAGCCTCAGCATATTGCCAGGAAGAATTTACGAGCTAGCAATCAGACGAAGTACGTAAGTACGTTATTACAACTCGTTAGACAATTACAGTGGAATTAGTCGTCGATTCGACTGCAGCGGCACAATGTTATGACTGGAATAACAGAATGAAGAGTGGAATGGATGTAAGGAATCTGTAGGCCTACCACAAGCTCTGTCTGGCTCTGTCTCTGGCTCTGGTTTTGAGTCTGAGTGAGTGCTCACCAGTTCATTATACTGTGTGTGTGACGTTTCGACGTAGGATTCATTTAGACAGCATTCACACAGACTCAAAACCAGAGCCATAGACAGAGCCAGACAGAGCTTGTGGTAGGCCTACTGGAGGAAGACGCTAAAGGTAGAACGGCTTTGTTGGCACCTTGCCATACGGAAAGTTCGAGTTTACAAGTGTGACGCCGTGCTGACGTAACTACGTAAGCGTGCAAGGCAGTGAAGTTTTTGGCAAACATCGTCATTGTCACAACGGCCGGGCTGTCAGAGCTACGACTGCAAAGCAGACGTACGCAAGTTCGAGCCCGGTCCAGCTATGAAGATTTTTGTTCGACATTTTAATGTTACCAGAAAATTCTAGTAGCGGCGAGTGCCTTCTTTAAGGAATTCAAATAAAGAACCGAAAGTTCTGGACTAAAACAAGAAATGATGTAAGAAGAAAAAGACGATCGGAATCCAACAGAAGAAAACGAAAAGACTAATGAAATTCAATAAATGACGATTGAAATCCAATAAATGACAATCGAAATTCCGGGTATATAAGGAGCTGCAAGCGCGTCTACGGGCAGTTCAGTGGAAAGTGATCTGAAGAAAGGAACAAGAGGAAAAAGTGGAAAAGTGGAAAAAGTGAACAGTGAAAGTGAAAAGTGAAAAGTGAAAAGTGAACAGTGAACAGTGAATTGAAGTGAAGTGAAGTGCAAAGTGGTGAAGTGCTCCCAGTGGACTGTTAGTGTTCGGAGCACAGCGTTGGACCGTGTAACGCATAGTGCGTGGGGACAGTGTCGGACAGTGCTACGCGTTTCGTGCAGTGCTACGCGTTCAGTGCAGTGTTACGTGTTCGTAGTGCAAATAAATCGCTACTTTCGGTAAAACGTTCTTTTCCTTCCAATCCCTGTACCCACTTCCGTAACATTTGGTGTCAGAAGTGGGATTGGAAGGTAAAATGCCTGTCATGCCGAGGGAAGGCGTGAGCACTCGCGCTAAGACTGGCTCGCAGCAAGCCAGTGGCTCTGGCGCCGAGGCTTTTGAAGAAGAAACCCCTGGACGCCAAGACAGCTCCGGAGGGGCAACTACTGCAAGTGCGTCGACGAGGACCCAGGTTGGACCAGACCTGGGCGCCTTGTTTGAGCAACTGCGCGCCATGCAGGAAGAGCAAGCCCGGCGGCAGGAGGAGCAGCTGCGCGCCATCCAGGAGGAGCACGCCGCCAGGAGGAGCAGCTGCGCGCCATCCAGGAGGAGCAGGCACGCCGCCAAGAAGAGGATGCCCGCCGGCAAGAGGAGCAAGCTCGCCGGCAGGAAGAGCAAGCCCGCTGGCAGGAGGAGCAGCTGCGCGCCATCCAGGAGGAGCAGGCTCGCCGGCAGGAGGAGCAAGGCCACCGGCAAGAGGAACAGATGTGCGCATTGCAGAAAAGTCTCTTGACCGCTATCACCGACAGCATGCGGAGGGTAGAAGCGGTGGAGGAAACCATACAGCAGCATGAGACTGGCCTCTGTTCCATTGAGGAAGGTATCAAAACTGTACAACAACACGGAAACCGCCTCTCCTCCGTCGAGGAAGTCGTCAAGAAACTCGAAACGAATGGAATCCCGGTCTCAGCGTCCACAGTAAGTGCATCAACTGCAGGCGGAAATTTCAAAGTCCCGCCTTTCGATGGAACCTCCTCCTGGGCGGCCTACAAGCTTCAGTTTGAGGCTGTGATGAACCTTAATGGGTGGACCAAGAGTCAGGCTAAAACCGCACTCACTTTGGGACTACGAGACAAGGCCTTGACCGTACTGGAGGCCTTGGGGAGTGATGCTACCTACGAGCAATTGCTAGAAGCCTTGGAGTCGCGCTATGGGGACTCGCACCTGGAGCATGTTTTCCGCGCTCAACTCCGTGATCGATGCCAACGATCAAACGAGTCATTGCAACAGTGGTCCCTGGAGGTAGAAAAGTTGGTCCGGAAGGCATACCAAACATCGCCAGCATCGGTCATTGACAGCATGCTTTTGCAGTCGTTTGTTGACGGTATTTTCGACGCGGAAGTAAGAGCTACTGTGCGCTTGGGTCACCACGGTCACATCAAGGAAGCCGTCGCGCATGCGCTCGAAGTAGAAGCCGTCCGACGAGACCCGAGGAGTGGACGTCTGAGGGAAATTAATTCTACGGAAGTGGAGCGGGTAAACCAACGCAGAGCTTTCGTCCCTAGATGCTACAACTGTGGGGAACGAGGACATCTAAGAAGCGGCTGCCCGAATCGGATTGCAGAGAGACGAGGAACCGATGCTTGTGTACAAGCGTCGGAGAACCAGGAAAACTAATTCCAGCCAGGGCTGAGGGGTGGGCGCTGGCCGGTAAACATGAAACCCCGAAAATCAAGATTCATCAGAGCACAGATGGCAACAGCTTAACTGTTAATGGATCAGTAAATGGAATTCCGTGCTCATTGACTTTGGATACTGGAGCGTCACGTACGGTAATTGGGACACAGCTGATAAGAAGAAACGGAAAGATCAACGTTCGGAAGGGAGCTTACCAGCTAACAACGGCTACCGGCCAGCGCATACCAGTATCAGGTGAACAGAAAGTGGCTATCAAGATTGGTGATAAACTTTACTGGCAACAAGCAGTAATAGCTGACATTGTGGATGATTGCATTATTGGCCTGGATTTCTTGAAGGACCATCGGTGCAAGCTCGACATTCACTCCGGCGTCTTGAAGTGTGGAGAAGACGAAATACCGATGAAAGGCGGAGGCGAAGGCAAGGTGTACTGCATAAAGAACACTAAACTGTTGCCAAGATCACAAACGCTAGTTCCAGTAATTTTTCCCGGAAATGGAAGTTTGAAACAGCGACGGTGGACAATACTAGAAAAGGCGGATAACGAGTCACCGTGGTTGCCGGCACGTACCGTCGTCAATTCATCTGCAGAAACAGTGGTACCTGTGTTGAATTTGAGCAATGAAGAGCAGGTGTTAAAGAAGGGTACCCTGATAGGACGGAGCGAAGAAATCGTGTGGCTGCGGAGTTGTCAAGAAACCAAAAAGACGGATGGAAGTTCAATCGACGTTAACAGTATTCTGGAAGAATGTAAGCAGGACTTGACGACTATTGAATTGATCAAGGCGGAAAATTTGCTACGTCGGTTCTCCGATATATTTTCGCAGAATGATGGTGATATCGGTAGGACAAGTATGGTACAACATAAAATCAATACTGGAAATGAACAACCTATACGACAACGACCTCGCCGAATCCCTTTTGCCAGAGAAAAGGAGGTGGACGACATGATTCAAGACATGAGAAATAATGAAGTAATAGAACCATCGTCTAGCCCGTGGTGCTCACCGGTGGTTTTGGTAAGGAAGAAGGATGGGTCAACAAGATTTTGCATTGACTATCGCCGACTAAACGACGTGACTAAAAAGGACAGTTATCCATTACCAAGGATAGACGACACCTTGAATACTCTCGACGGCATGAAATGGTTTTCTACGCTAGACCTAAAAAGTGGCTATTGGCAAGTGGAGTTGGATCCTAAGGATAAGGAGAAGACCGCGTTTTCCACAGGAAAGGGCCTCTGGCAATTTAAAGTGATGCCGTTTGGGCTGTGCAACGCCCCAGCTACTTTTGAGAGATTAATGGAACGTGTCCTTGCTGGGCTGCTGGGGGAAACCTGCCTGGTGTATCTCGATGACATAATAATAGTGGGGCGAGAATTTGATGACCATTTGAAGAAACTGGAATCCGTATTCAACAAGTTGAGAAGTGCAAATCTGAAACTAAGCCAGAAAAAGTGCTCATTCTTCAAACGGCAGGTGAACTATTTGGGACACGTTATTTCGGAAAGCGGCGTCGAAACGGATCCATTGAAAATTTCGGCGGTTAAAGATTGGCCTGTGCCTGCGGACAAAACACAAGTACGGGCGTTTATGGGACTTTGCTCTTATTACCGTCGTTTTGTCAAGAGTTTTTCGGATATAGCGAAGCCATTGCATAGACTCACAGAAGAAAAACGACCTTTCGTTTGGGACCAACAATGCCAGGCGGCTTTCGAGGAACTAAAGAGCCGGTTATGTGAAACACCAGTACTCGGATATCCGGATCAGTGCAATGAGTTTGTAGTTGACACGGACGCAAGTAATACAGGGATAGGAGGAACACTCTCACAAAGAAAAGGAGATCAAGAAGTTGTGATAGCTTATTACAGTAAATCCCTGTCAAAACCAGAGCGGAATTACTGTGTCACTCGAAGGGAGCTACTTGCAGTTGTCAAAACGCTTCAGCATTTTAAGAAGTATTTATTGGGACGGAAATTTCTAGTCAGAACAGATCATGCAGCTTTGAAGTGGCTACTGCAGTTCAAGAATCCAGAGGGACAAGTTGCGCGATGGATTGAACAACTACAGGAGTACGACTTTGTAGTAGAGCATCGCAGTGGGAAGTCTCATGGGAATGCTGATGTTTTGTCAAGACGGCCGTGTTCTGAAGACTGCAAGCACTGTGTGAAACAGGAAGATAAAGAAAAATCTATGGTCCGAGTTATAAGAACTGATACAGTAAATGATGATAGGAGCAGCGATGCCATGCGTAAACTACAAGAAGAAGATGAAGGCCTTAGACCAATACTCAATTGGGTGAGAGATGGATCCGCGCGCCCAGGATGGAGTGAAGTTGCCAGAATGAGTGCAGTAACTAAGAGCTATTGGGCACAATGGAATAGCCTGCTCTTACACAATGGTCTTTTATGTCGAAAATGGGAGAGTGCGTCAGGACAAGACAACCATCTTCAGACAGTTGTGCCGAAGACAAAGATTTCTGATATACTGCGAGCGTATCACGACGGAACATCAGGCGGTCATCTCGGTGTGAAGAGAACTTTGGTGAAAATTCGTCAACGTTATTACTGGTTGCACTGCAAGGAAGATGTTGAAGACTGGTGCAAGAAATGTACGAGTTGTTCCTCTGTCAAAGGACCACAAACAAGAAGTCGGGGAGCGTTGAAGTTATTGAACGTGGGTGCTCCTTGGGAACGAATAGCTTTGGATGTGGCCGGGCCGTTTCCAATGACGAACAGTGGAAATCGTTACATCTTGGTAATAATGGATTACTTCACAAAGTGGCCAGAAGCGTTCGCATTACCAAATCAAGAAGCTGTTACTGTGGCTAACAAACTGGTGAATGAAGTTTTATGCCGATTCGGACTACCTCTTGAAATCCATAGTGATCATGGCAGGAATTTCGAGTCGCAAGTCTTTCAAGAAACATGCAAAATTATGGGGATACACAAAACTCGGACTACGCCGTATCATCCGCAATCTGATGGAATGGTAGAGAGGTTCAACCAAACCCTAGAGCGGCATCTGGCAAAGGTTGTTGAAAGTCATCAGAACAATTGGGATGAGTACATTTCTCTGTTCCTTCTGTCGTATAGAACGGCAGTTCATGAGAGTACCTCTACTACTCCGGCCCGAGCGAACTTTGGTAGAGAGCTTCGACTTCCAGCGGATCTTCTCGCGGGTTGTCCTCCAGATACGCCTAGCTGTATTTCGGAATACGCGGAAGATTTGAGAAGGAAAATGGAGGAAGTTCACGGGCATATGAGAGAGGAGAATGTGCGTGCTAGTGAGCGAATGAAAACTCGATACGACAGAAGCGTCAACTCGAAGTCCTTTGAAGAAGGTTCTGCTGTTTGGCTTCACAACCCCGTTCGGAGGAAAGGAAAATCTCCAAAATTACAACCGAGTTGGGAAGGCCCTTTTCAAGTAATTACGAGGATCAATGATGTCACATATAGAATTCGGAAAACGCCAAGAAGTCCAGCGAAAGTGGTTCATGTGGACAGGTTGGCACGGTACTACGGCTCTAACGATGCTCGGGACGAGCACGTCTAAGGAGGGGGTAGTGTGACGCCGTGCTGACGTAACTACGTAAGCGTGCAAGGCAGTGAAGTTTTTGGCAAACATCGTCATTGTCACAACGGCCGGGCTGTCAGAGCTACGACTGCAAAGCAGACGTACGCAAGTTCGAGCCCGGTCCAGCTATGAAGATTTTTGTTCGACATTTTAATGTTACCAGAAAATTCTAGTAGCGGCGAGTGCCTTCTTTAAGGAATTCAAATAAAGAACCAAAAGTTCTGGACTAAAACAAGAAATGATGTAAGAAGGAAAAGACGATCGGAATCCAACAGAAGAAAACGAAAAGACTAATGAAATTCAATAAATGACGATTGAAATCCAATAAAAGACAATCGAAATTCCGGGTATATAAGGAGCTGCAAGCGCGTCTACGGGCAGTTCAGTGGAAAGTGATCTGAAGAAAGGATTAAGAGGAAAAAGTGGAAAAGTGGAAAAAGTGAACAGTGAAGGTGAAAAGTGAAAAGTGAAAAGTGAAAAGTGAACAGTGAACAGTGAAGTGAAGTGAAGTGAAGTGCAAAGTGGTGAAGTGCTCCCAGTGGACTGTTAGTGTTCGGAGCACAGCGTTGGACCGTGTAACGCATAGTGCGCGGGGACAGTGTCGGACAGTGCTACGCGTTTCGTGCAGTGCTACGCGTTCAGTGCAGTGTTACGTGTTCGTAGTGCGAATAAATCGCTACTTTCGGTAAAACGTTCTTTTCCTTCCAATCCCTGTACCCACTTCCGTAACACAAGAATATGCATATAGTACACGTTAATGCATTTATTTTATGGCGTTTTAGTTTGGGTTTCAATTCAGAAAGTGTATCTTGAGGCCTGCACACACCTAGGCGATGACGATGGCGATTAGTAAAACGCTGTCAAATGTTGCTGTAATATTTGACAGCGTTTCACAGATTGCCATCGCAGATAGCTCTAGTGAGCCTGACAGGAGTAATGCCTGTGTCACGTTTCAGCTGAGCCATTGTGTAATTCTGCTTGCAAAAAAACGTTTGATACTAACAAAAGATGATACTAACAAGTGATTGCAATCACGTATCTTACTTCCATCATTTTTTGACCACCATCTATTTGTTGCAAAACTAGCATAACACTACCAATAAAAATTATATATTTTGCAATTTAAAAAATAATGACAAATCATTAAAGCACCACGAAATATTGTGATTTACCTGTTCAGTTAATAAATTTATAGCCCCCTGTAAATTCCTCCCCAAATATTTGTTGAGCGCACAAAATATAGCCATAAGTCACTTCGTAGACACCATTATTTATGTGAGTAAGACGCCCATCGGTAGCTCTGTGCACAATAAACTCACAATCAGTAGAATAGAACGCATATCGGCAATTTTTATCATCCGCACTTGATGTGCGGGCTGGTTTTTCCACAAGTAGGCCGCTGGCGGGACCTTTTTGCGTGACCCTTGACACGTGTTGCGCGAACTTTTTTAGGTTCTACGACACGCTGGTTTCTTCACGACGTTTTCCTTCACCGTTTTGAGAGTACTGGCATAGTGCACATAAATAGAACGCTTAGCAATGAACATTAAACTCAAACTTCAAGAAAAGTACAAGTACAACATTTTTGAAAGGAGATGCTTCTACAAGACGAGTTCTGTAACGACAAAAGAAAAGAAAAACATTAAATTAATAAACCCTTTCTATCTTTTTATATTAACCTGCTTTCAATCTGTATGATTTATATCATATCGGTCTGCTTATACTGTATTGCAACACCCTTACAGGGTAAATTACTTCGATTCTGGCACTGTTAAATTTACATCGAGGATAAAGATTCTGGAATTGCGACCACGAACCAAAAGACGAAACGTAGGACGCCTACCCACCCGATGGACCGACGACACTGTTAAGATCGCTCAAAGTCAGTGGATGGAAGGAGCTCAGAATCGTTCTTCCTGGAAATGTGTAGGGGAGGCTTATGTCCAGCAGTGAACTTCAGGTTGATAATGATTATTTTCCCATTCTTCTTCTTTTTATCGTGTCACAGTTTTTTTTTACATGATATAGACCATCCTTTGGCTGAAATCTCACCTGATAATCAGCGACGATGTAGCCGACGATGGAGCAGGATGATCTAGAAGACACCTATTCACTCTCTGTTTTTCTTTTGTTCTGTTCTGTTTCTGTTTTTTTTTTAAGTGCGTCTCAGAGAGAGTTCTAGTTTCCCATTCTACTGATAGTGTACCTGTACATTGTGCCAAATCAATTGTTTCGATTCAATCGCTTGATTTATTTATTGCTTCTTTCTTATTGCTTTGTCGGTTCATTTCTTATTTGTCAGCTGAATCAGTCTTAAATCATGTTCGTGAATGTTTATGGTAAATTTAATCCGTAAATTTAAATTTACTTCTTGCATTGGTTTTTGTGGTTAAACTCGATCCATAATACTAAAATACTTTTTTTTAAATACGTACTTGTAATACGAGTACAATATAATACCCAGATAGAAATGAAATGAAATGAAATGAAATGAAAATTTATTGCTTTTAAATGATATAGAGAACAAACATTTGCGTTCACCGCACAAATATTCTACTTTCGGCGGATCGAACCCACGACCCGGGGCACAGAAGGCTACTACCAACTGAGCTGAGAGGTCAGAACAAAATGTTGTTTTCGTTTCGCCTATTTGTCTCTATCTATTGTATGTAAAAAATGTAAAAAAAATGAGACAGTAAAAATTCGTGTAGTTAGAGTGGTTGTTTTGAATATACATACAAAAAATCAGGTTTCTGTAAAGTCGGTTTACTGACGATAGTTGAACGTGACAACGTCATACAGCTGTCCACGCGGACGCATCGCTCACTCAAGTAGGAGAGAGACAGATGTCGAACGCTGCCGAACGCGGAAGCCGATTGTGCCTCTTTGTCGCTCGTTCCGCGCTCTCGTTTGCACTTCAAGCCTTAAATGGAACACCCTAAAGCGAGGTAACGCCGCATAAGTCATGTTTTTTCCTGCGTGCAGCCGGCTCCATCGAATTATAAGACGTTGTCACGTCAAAAAGAGAGACACGTGCTCAAACGAAAACAAAATTTGGTAGACGAAATGTAGTAGCAAAACTCCGACTTCGGGTACAGTAGATAAAAACAAACGTTTGCATCAACAGTGGCAAACACTCACCTTGACAACTCCAAGTAAAGTGGCTTCTAGAACTTCTTGGCGGTACAAATGCTTTTCGAATCCGCGGTACAACTTTAAAGTTGGATTTGCAAATCGAAGTTGTGGGAACTCTCACCTGACGGGTGGAACGCTATTTTTAACCGATTTCAAGTAAAAAATAAACATCTGTGTTGACCACACAAATATTTAATCGGGAAAATATTTAGTCCCGTATATGTGGCACGTAAGGCACCCACCCACCAGATGGACCGACGACATTTAAGATCGCGGGAAGTCGGTGGATGGAAAGAGCTCAGAATTGTTCTTCCTGGAGATGTGTAGAGGAGGCCTATGTCCAGCAAATCAAATCAAATCAAAATAGTCTTAATCAGTTGAATAACAAGAATCACTTTGAAACGTCTTAAAGCTAGGTGAGTCTAGGTGCCAGTTCCACGCGACCAAGCCTAGATGAACAGGCAACAAACTACGGCTCGGTTGCTACCGTTTTTGAAGTGAAAACTTCTTTAGCGGCGTTGAGCACTTTCTGTAATGGGTATAAAATCTTAAACTCGCGTCAGGGCGTCAGGGCGTCAGGATCACGTGACCTTATCGAAAAAGCGTAGGACGGATTTTTTGCAGAAATGTACCCTAAGACTACAACGTAGAGTTCATAATAAAAATCGAAAAAAAGCGTAAGACGCTACAGATACGCTAGTAGTTACTATGACACGGTAACGTCACAGAATAGATAATAGTTAGTAGCAAGCATACCAAGGCGTTTTTCGTGACTGTAGTAGGTATAGGTACATACCTATTATAGATTTTATGAACTAGCGGCCGCCCGCGGCAGGTAGTAGTGGTCATTGGTACATGATTTTATAGATCTACTGTATTTATTTTTCGAGTGGAGCATTGCGGCGAGCGAAGCGAGCCGCCATGCGACCATGGCAACAGCGCGGCGAGCGAAGCGAGCCGTGCTGTGACTCCCCCCAAGCCCCCCAGAACCCCCTCCTCCTGAACCCGGGGGGAGCGTCGCGGCGAGCGAAGCGAGCCGCCACGTGACCACGGGGAACAGCGCGGTGAGCGAAGCGAGCCGTGCTGTGACCCCCCCTAAGCCCCCCAGAACCCCCTCCTCCGAAACCCGGGGGGAGCGTCGCGGCGAGCGAAGCGAGCCGCCACGCGATCACGGGGAACAGCGTGGCGAGTGAAGCGAGCCGTGCTGTTACCCCCCTAAGCCCCCAAGAACCCCCTCTTCCTGAACCCGGGGGGAGCGTCGCGGCGAGCGAAGCGAGCCGCCACGCGACCACGGGGAACAGCGCGGCGAGCGAAGCGAGCCGTGCTGTGACCCCCCTTAGCCCCCCAGAACCCCCTCCTCCTATGTCTGCCGTTTTACTTCATTTAGGACCTACTTGTAGGTCGCGCGACAAGGTCCCTTCTAGCGGTTCCGACCCGTTGAGGATTTGGCTTTACGTAAAATTTAGGGTTCCGTATAGGGTTTTGATTAGGGTTATACTATATTGAGGAATTTGATTAAATGGTCGACTTTTAGGGTTCCTTAGGACTTTGATTGGAGTTTCAACTACACTTAGAAGCTTGATATTGTTAAAATTTTTAGGGTTCCTTAGGACTTTGATTGGGGTTTTACTACATTGAGGAATTTGATTAAGTGGTCAACTTTTAGGGTTCCTTAGGACTTTGATTGGAGTTTCAACTACACTTAGGAGCTTGATAATGTTAACATTTTTAGGGTTCCTTAGGACTTTGATTGGAATTTCAACTACACTTAGGAGCTTGATAATGCTAAAATTTTTAGGGTTCCTTAGGACTTTGATTGGGGTTTTACTACATTGAGGAACTTGATAAAATAAACAACTTTTAGGGTTCCTACGTTAATAATCAAGTTTTCACTTCTGCCGGCACTCCCGGAGTGCAACCCGTATTTTTTTTTATATGATCCTGCAGTGGATTCATCAATATGATGATGATGATGATGTATGAGGCGTGGTGTGTGTCATGTAAATGTGTATTACAACCCCAAAAAGTGAACCGCACCACGTACCAACACAAAAGTCGAGTCAATACTCCTGTCGGGCAAAGTAACTTAGTAACTTTATCATGAATAATGTGCCCTACGTTCACATCCTAAATTTTCATCAAAGAAAACTTTATAAAAGAACTTCTTGTTTTTGTCGTTACCTGTTTCAGGGACTTTTGTTCACTTTACGGAACACGAATAATTAATGTAACTTAGTTTGGTGTGAAAAACGGACACCGCCATATAAATATATTGATGGACTCTCAACTAATTGATGTAAAAATAAAGTAAGTAAACAGGCCTTTGCATCTATTATAGATGATTTATATAGCGTCAGGGGCAACTGGTGATCACTCATGCCCCTACTTACGGGACGCTATAGTGCCTGGGACAGGATTTTAGATGGGATAGGCTTGCCCAGCACCTATACCATCCTGACAGCTTAGTCGGCCTAATCCACAGGAAAGACATGGTCAATACGTGCGGAGCTGACTAAGCCACGGGTTTCCTCACGATGTTTTCCTTCACCGTTTGAGAGCACTAGCATTGTGTACATAAATTTTTCGACAGAAAAACTCATTGGTACACGACTGGGTTTGAACCCACGACCTAAGGATCGGAAGGCGGGGCCGCTACCACTAGACCACCAGTGCTCTTAATTGATGTAGTTTAAAATATTTTACCCAAACTAAGCAAAGCTTGTACTATGGGACCAGACAGCTGATATAATACTTAATACGTTTTTTTTGTAAATACATACTTAGAATACATTATAACACCCAGACAGAGAACAAACATCTGTGCTCACCACACAAATATTTGTTCCCGGTGGGGATCGAACCTACAGCGCGGATTTAATTAAATAAATGCCTTTTGACTTTGGCATTTTGATGGCTGTTTTATGACGGCCAAAGTTTCTTAAGAAATCAGTATTTAAGCGTAGAGTTGTTGAATTAAAAGTACACTTGTTTAGAATTGCGTACTGAAAGTTTAACTCGTGTTTTTTTTAATCAGCATTGATGGACGCCCAGTAGAGCTACCATGAGCTCTATCTGGCACTGTCTCTGGTTCAGGTTTTGAGTCTTCTTCTTCTTGTTGTCGTGCCAGTTCCTACCGAACCAGTGTGGGTATAGGATTTTAAGTGCGTCTTTAAAGCCTTAAGTTCTAATAATGCTATCAAAGTAATGCTATCAAGTGTCTCGGCAGCCGTTTTCAATAACTCGTGGTAGGTATCTTTGTACTCAAAGCTAATGGGGTGAATCCGAATGTTACTTTCACAGAAATGGTTCGTACACAGTTGAAAACATTCAGCTAGATCAGTTCAATACTCGGAAAATCTTTTTTTCTCAATTTTCGCAATCTCACCACAAGCTCTGTCTCGCTCTGGTTTTGAGTCTGTGTGAGTGTTGTCTAAATAAATCACAGAAAAGCAAAAACGCTTTTGGTTTAAATCCTACGTCAAAACGTCACACACCCAGTATAATACACTGGTGAGCACTCACACAGACTCAAAACCAGAGCCAGAGACAGAGCATATATTTTGACGTGACAACGACTTATAATTCGATGGAGCCGGCTGCACGCACAAAACAAAAAAAGCAGCCAAGTGCAAGTCGGACTCGCCCATGAAGGGTTCCGTAGCATCAAGTAACATAATATAAAAGTTCTTGTATGTAGTTGTCGAAAGGTAAATTGCGGTCTACGATTTATGACGTATTAAAAAAAACTACTTACTAGATCTCATTCAAACCAATTTTTGGTGGATGTTTGCAAGATGATGTACACGTACAGTCCCGGTATGAAAATGTTCATCACCTTAGAGTCGGTTTTCGCTTGCACCAGTGCCTTGATCATGAACACATTTTGACATAATTTGTGACGTTAACTTATTGGTGTATTCTGTCTATTCAGTTTCAAAAGGTAGTATGTGATCGTGATACGTTGAACAAATCAAGTTGAAAATCGACAAACATTTTCATACCGCCACTATACATCATATATTTTTTACATATATAATACATGTATGTAACGAATCTATAAGGGTTCCGTTTTTGCCATTTGGCTGCGGAACCCTAAAAACTACATTCGTCCTTGTAATGTTCTATTTGAAGCAACAGCTCAGGTTGCCTAATGATGTCTACTGGGAGTCAGTGTAACGATGTAACAGTAGACCGTTATAAGACCCACAGTAATAAATCAAAGAATAAAATATACAAACTGTGCCTAAATTACTACTATTACAGTACTTCTATTATAACTAGTACTATTATAGTATACTTTTACTATATTAATACACTTTTACTATATATTTCACTTTCAAAACGAAATTTTTTAAGAACCCCGTGCCAGTAGTAGATATCCTATCATTAGGCCTACCTTAAGCTCTATTTGGCTCTGTCTCTGGCTATGGTTTTGAGTCTGTGTGAGTGCTGTCTAAATAAATCCTACGTTGAAACGTCACACACACAGTATAATACACTGGTGAGCACTCACACATACTCAAAACCTCCACCGAAATCGAACCCACGACCTACGGCGCAGAAGGCAGAGCAACTACCAACTGAGCTGAGAGGCTTGTAAAGCCTGTCAATATTATATAATTTCGTTATAGGTGATTTATTATGAAATAAAATATTTTACAAAAACATTGGTCTTTTATGTAGCAGAAATAAATAAGCAACAGAATAAAATGCGAAAAACTACCAGAATGTAAGTGAAACAGTAATCGCCATTATACTGACTCCGATGAAGCAAAATAACTACACGAGAACGTAACGATTCCCTTTATATTTAATCGACTTCAAAAAAGTTCGCATTTTTTTTTGATAAATCCTTTTTCTACGTTATAGTCCACAGTTTATTGTCAAACGCAAGGCTTACCAAACAAAAAAAATGTTTTTTTTTAAAGAAGTAATAGAAAAATCTGTTAGATACAAGAAACAGGGTTTTTTTTTTAAAAATTAAGTGAGCATTTCGCAACGTATTTCTTTGCGCTAAACTAAACAAAGCGACAACTATCGCTTTTAGTGATAAGACTGCCCATTATTCCAGTTTGATGTATTTCTGCATTCCTTAGTTAATTTTATTATAAAAAATAAAGTATTTTCTATATTCTATCTATCGAACCCAAAGGCTACGAAGACAAACTCTTTACTACCAACTGAATTGTAAAGCTACACCTACCAGTCAAGTGGTCCCCCATCCAAATTGTGACCATGCAGATCGGTACGTCTGCCACAACAGTTACATTCTACATCATTTAAGGGAGAAACTGTGTAGGTTGTTACCAGCACTTGTGTCTCGATGGACTAAACTAATATCACCAGTTATTGGACCCTTAGCACTGGTTTTGTACGTTTTTTTTTTTGCCATCTTGAAATGGCACTATTTAAATTAACCTTTTGCTATTACAATGCAACAACATTTGATCTATATACATCATTGTACGTATTTTTGTATGTTTGTATGTTTTAATAAATGGGCTCAAAAAGTACTGGGCCGATTCAAAAAATTCTTTCACCAATAGAATGCTACATTCTTCCAATTTGACATAGGCTACATTTCATTTTGAAAAAAAATTGGGATCCTTGGTAAAATTTGAACAATGTAACCGAAGGTGTAGAAAAATGAGTCTTAAAATGTCTTTCGTCGAATGCGCTGCCGAAACTATTAGCGATAGAACAAAATAATGTACAACAATATTGTCTACCCCGTGCGAAGCTGGGACGGGCTGCTAGTTTAAAATAATAGGTCAATATTAAATCATTAACAATATTAAGCATAATGTAAGTTTTTTTTTGTGGTTTTGTACGTTATCTACTCCCTCATTTATAATATTTTTGTAGTAGTTAAGTAATACTCTTTGTGTGGCTCGTCCGGGTGCGTAATACCACCATGCTTATTTCTGCCGTGAAGCAGCATTGCTGTGTTTTGGTTTGAAGGGTGTGGGTGCCGGTGAAATTACTGGTACGTGAGGCTAAACATCTGTGTGCCTCAAGTTGATGGACGCAGGGCAGCGCAACGTAGGGCATGTTTTTTACGTGCGTGACCTACGTTATGCATTTTTTTACTCTAAAAAACAATACCATGTTTGTTACGAACGAATAAAAATTAAGTAAATTATATTCTGTGTTCAGATTTGACACTCGCAAAAAGTTCGATAACGCAAACCCCTGTGCTAAAGGCACAGTACTTTCAGCGAATTGTTTTGCGGAGTCGACAAAAACGACTACTTAAAGCTTATTATACAACAATTTGAGCTCTGTGATAGTGTGAACTTGGCTTTACTAGGATTTACACTACGAGTTGTCAAGTCTAGAGCTTTTATTGTTATTGTGTTGCAGCAAGCTAACTAAAATTATATTATGGATGTTCTTATTCTGATTGCAATAAAGTCCAAATTAGAATACCACCACAGTTATAAAATTTGCATTTTTCTATTCAGTCGATTTCAACAACACACGATAAAAGCCAAGCGTTTATTGATACAAGATTAATGTCAATGTATTTTGAATCTTAGGCTGTTTTAATAAAGTGTATAATTACCTACTATAGCATGATACGCCACTCCGGCTACAACGTACCGCTACGCCGCCGCCGCCGTAGGCAACTCTCTACACCGTAGACTTTCCTCTACGCCGTAGCTGATGCGTTCATCTATATAATTTAGAGAGGAAAAATTTGATTGTTTGTTTGTATTTTGTTAAAAATAGTTTGTAGGTATCTACGTTGACATCTTTTTAAGCGCACACAATTTTTTTTTTTGTTTTGAAAGCACATCTTAGCTTACTGAATTTTAACTTTGACGACAGAAAAAGGTCAAAAAATAAACTATAAAAATTCACTGCATTGCCTTTTATATAATTTTCTTATTTTTTTTAGTTTTATAAGAAAGTCAATGGTATTGCTCTGAAGCGTACAAGTTTTCGATCACATGAGCCTGTAATTTTGTCAAATGGTTTTATTTTTACTACAAGCTGATATGGCCCACCTGATGTTAAATGGTAACCATCTCCTATAGCAAAGTATTGGGTAGCACACGTCAGGCACTTGCTCTACGATGCACTACCCTGAGTCCATCAACTTGAGGCATACAGATATGCAGCCTCACGTGCCAGTAATTTCACCAGCACCCACACCCTTCAAACAACACAGCAATGCTGTTTCACGGCGAAAATAGGCATGGTCATTTGGTTTTGAGTACGAGTAAAGCCACAAGCGGAAGCAAGCTACGTATAATCTAGCTAACGTAACAGTAACAGTAACTTTTGTACATTACAGTAGGAAGTTATCATTTTTAAATGTAAATTTCTTACAACTTGTGTAAAATATGGTAATTCGTATGATAAAAGTTAGCAAGTTCGTTTACTTTAGACTAGTAGCCACCTGCGGCTCTGCTTGCGTGATACCTCTACCGGAAAAAAAAGGAAGATTGTGTGTAATAAATTTGGTAACTGTTTCAGCAGAAACTGGCCTCTCAGCTCAGTTGGCAGTAGCTCTGCCTTCTGCGCCGCAGGTCGTGGGTTCGATCCCCGCCAAGAACAAATGTGTGGTGAACAAAGATATTTGTTCTCTGTCTGGTTGTTAAATTGCATTCTATGTATGTATTTACAAAAAAAAAGAGTACCTATTCAAGTATTATATCAGCTAGCTGGTTCCCATAGTACAAGCTCTGCTTAATTTGGGGCTAGATAGTGTTGTGTGAATTGTCCACAATATTTATTTATTTATTTACACGTTCATCGATCAATACCCCCCCCCCGACAGCATCTCCCCCGCGGAGATTCCGAAGCGCGTCACGTTGCCTCCCCCCCGCCAACAACGTGCGTACGCAGAGGCCGCCGCCAGCAGGTCTGCCGCCCCACAACAAGCTGATGGCGGAATACGCGAACCAATTCGCAGGACTGCACCTTCTGACAAGGTGCAAGGTGATAAGCAGGGCTTCATCACAGTGGAAAGAAAGAAGAAGAAGCCCGTTTGTCGGAACAAGTGCGGTACCGCACTGACAGGACCGAGCTCCACGCTGCGTCCGGAGATTCCCACGACCCTGATGTACGTCTCCCGCGGGCACTACTCCGTCAAGGCTGAGGATGTGGCGGACTATTTGCGCGCGAAGAGCAAATTCTGCCTCAGGGTCGAAAAATTAGAGCCACGCCACAGGGTTAATTTCAACTCCTTCGTGGTGAGAGTGCCGACCGAATATCTGTCGACATTCATGAAGGAAGATCTGTGGCCTAACGGAATCCTCTATCGCCGTTTCCGGGGTCGGCTGCCGAGCCCTGTCGCGCCCACGTCGCAGTCACTACGTGTTACTTAAATGTGTGAAATAATACATATAATATAATATATATTTTAGTTTTAAGGTATTTATACTATGGGCCCTGTATTTTCGTACTTACTATGTTGCCTGAAATAAATAAATTTATTTATTTATTAATACTTTTACTGGCCACTTTCGCTGGTACTTTTTTATTAACTTTTCATGGTTTTTAACCGCCTTAAAAAAAGGAGGAGGTTTCTCAAGTCGACCGTATGCTTTTTTTATGTGTGTTTTGCCATTTAGATATTTTTTTTTTGTTAGAAAGAATATATTTCAAAGGTGGTCCCATGATAAGGAAATCAGGGTTTGATGGTGGCAAACCAGAGAAATCTCGGGACCTTCCAAAAATCGTAGGGGCGACTAGTGCGGTTGTAAGTTTTTAATAAGTATTTTATATCAAAATCAGTTCAGTCGTTTGGCTATGAAGTCGGTTTCTCAAGTTTTTTAAACTTCACTTGTTGAAGACCTTGACGGAGGCCTTGAAGAGACCTACAACCCGCATTACCAGAGGACTAATTTACAAAACTTAACTTTGTTCTATGGGTAAACACAAGTTCTTTATCATTGGGGCCAGCAGTTACTACGATAACACTTAGCGTGATGGTTTAAAAGTCATTACCTTGTAATAATGGGTTAGTACTGCAGAGTAACAATATACTACAAAACCCTTGTAACATAGACATAGACACTCATTTATTTGCTTCTTAGCAAACAACATACAATACACAAATTGATGGAAGTAAAGGGGAGAAATTAAAAAAAACTATAACAGAACTTGGTATTTTTTTTGTGCCGTACACTAAAGGAGAGCACTGACTAGTGGTCTAGTGGTAGCAGCCCCGCCCTACCACTAGCTACCACACATTTGCACTATGTGCATTACGCCAGGACTCTCAAAACGGTGAAGGAAAACATCGTGAGAAAACCGGCGTGTCGTTGAACCTAAAAAAGTTCGAGCAACACGTATTGCACGCAGGGCCCGCCAGCGGCCTACTAGCGGAAAAACCAGCCCGCACATCAAGTGCGGATGATAAAAATTTGCCGATTTTTTTTTTGCCGTACTAACATGTTTTTTTAAATTACTTTGTTGCTGATAAAACAAGCAACAAACTAACTGCTAAAACAAGCAACAAGGCATTGCCTCGTAGGTCACGTACGTCAGGGATGTGCCCTACGATCCACTACCCTGCGTCAATTAACTTGAGGCGTACAGTTGTTCAGCCTCACGACCCAGTAATTTCACCGGCACCCACACCCTTTAAACCGAAACACAGCAATGCTGCTTCACGGCACAAATAGGCATGGTGGTAGTACGCACCCGGACGAGCCACACACAAAGAGCTCTGAAAGAGCTCTACTACAAAAGATATATTTAATTTTTAATTTTACCTGACTGGTTTGATGAATCGTTGGTACCAAAGACAAATATCTTTTTCTTAATACCAGTAAATAAGAATCACTTTGCAACGACTCATAGAGTAGGAACCAGTCCCACGCAAAGAATGGCCCTACAAAAATATGGCAAAAAATAAAAAACAGTTAAATTGTTGCCATCTTTTACCACTAGGAAATGACAAACAGTGACAGGGCTAACTTTAAGGAATCATTAAATTTAAAATTACGTTTAAGAGTATGGATGTTAGCCTATAAAAAAACAGGTACGGTTTCTATCCTATTTGATTTGCAAGGCTTTTTCCAAAAACAATGTTCAATGTTTTTATCTGGATTCAAGAAATAAATTATTTCTTTTTTTATGCTGATTTTCACAAAATCATAAATTTTTAGTAATTTTATGAACTATGTCATAAGTACTCTTATATTTTTGTCGTTTCCATAGTTCATACCTTAAGGCTCCTATTCTTTTATTACTCTGAGAAGTACTATGAGGGGACTTCTAATATTGTGGAGAAACATGCCATAAGTTGCTGTTATTTATATTTATATGAGATTAAAATTGCGTATAAGTATTGTTTTTACGGTCTACGGCTACCGCAGTCCTTATAGCCAATTAAGGTTGGTATACACTTGTTTGCATATTTTAAGGAACCTATTTAACTTTAGGTGTAGGATCCTCCACCTGAATTTACTATTGATTACTAATAGACTGACAGCAATAGCAAATAACAGACAATCGTTGGAGCAAACGAATACTAGAGTAGAGACCGCGTTGCAAGCGTAGTGTAGGACGCCCTCCGGCAAGGTGGGGCGACGATCTGTGAAATGTAGCAAGCACTGGAGGAGAAGAGTCGAAGACCGGGCTCAGTGACGCGTCTTGGGAGAAACACGTCCAGCAGTGGACTGATATAGGTTGATGATGATGATGAGGCTGACAGCGATGGAAAGATGAGCTCTCTAAGGAGTAGCGCTGATCATGCATGGACTGCACCAAATGGCAAACCATGGAGGAGACTTTTGTCCAAAGACAAACCAATGTATGTGTGAGCAATGTCTATTAGTGAACTATTTTAAGATGTTAATGATAATATTGATACATAAAAGGAACTAAGGGTTGCCCTCTTACAGACTTTTTTTTATACAACTAGCTAATGGAACAAGCAAAGCAACAAATCAACAAATCTAACAAAGCTTTTCCTCGTAGGTCACACACGTCTGGAACTTGGACTACGATGCACTGCTCTGCGTCCATAAACTTAGGACATAGACATATTTAGCTTCACGCAACTGTAATTTCACCATTGTATTTTATTCATGGTACTACAAAAGTCAGTTTTGTAGTACCGGTTTTATTTATAAGAAACAAACATTGTGCATGTTGCTTAAAAAAATAAAATACAATTAGAACCGTTTTCGCAATTAAAAATAACAATAAAATAGTACAACAGTAGTCATAATTCGAGCTAATTTGATACAAGATCATAAAACAAGGCATTTACAGAGTCTTTTACGAGAACAAACTTAAAATGTCATTTACGAGCGTCCATTCAAAGATATATAAATTAAGACTTCAGAAAAACAAAGCAGAATTGTTTCATGCTATGTTAGGACAAAAGTAAAATTATTCACATTCATTTAGCTATAGCTTCTCATGTGTTTTATGTCTTATGGGGTATATACTATATCAGCTTTCTGTGGGTCCCATAGTACAAGCTGTGCCTAAGGTCTAGATAGTATTGTGTGGATTGTCCTTATCATTTATTGATTGTTATTTACTTATTTTTATTTTATTTTTGTATATTTATTTCTTAGGAAAACAAACAGTATATTCTAATCGATAATTTAAAAAGACAACTATGGACCATAATCAGTTTTCGCATAGTGAAAATATTATACGAGTATACTTATAACTACACCTACAGTCTGCTTTTACGAACGTACAAACAGCACAAAAACGCACAAAAAGCAACGCCTACCTGCAATTTTTTCGCCCGCTCAAAATTTCCTATCAAAAACTTTACCTCTAAACCTCCAAAATGAAAATCCGTTTCGGTCAGCTGTAAACAGTTTCTCGAATTTTTGCTATAAAAGCGCTAAGTACCACAAACACGGAAGTTCGTGGTTATTTACGTAATATTTGCGAGGCGCCATTTTGTTGGCGGCCATTTTGAACGCGATATTTCCGGAAAGTGCGTGCAGCAAGATTTGTGGTCTTTGCTTAGGTTCTAGTTTTATATTATAGGTACTTATAGCTATATTATGCTGTAGATATTTAACTGGAGTAACGTTGATGTATATAATGGGTTAAAAGTCAAGCAAAAATGTGCGTGTAATGATTTAAAATTCAAAGGAATATCTTTCAAATATTCATCTCAATTTATGTTTTTGGGAATACCTACTGCTGCAGGGCACAAAAATAGCGATCATAGGTATTTTTTTCTAGACCTATTCTTCTTTTTAATCTAACTATGAGCTTAATTATAATTGATATCTATTAT
This sequence comes from Thera obeliscata, assembly GCA_947578465.1. Lineage (NCBI taxonomy): Eukaryota > Metazoa > Arthropoda > Insecta > Lepidoptera > Geometridae > Thera > Thera obeliscata. The sequence continues at coordinate 10,982,175 of OX387918.1, read as the reverse complement.
AAACGGTTCAGTGTTGTGAATTATATTTGGACTTATTATTCGAATTTGATGGCGCGCTACGTCAGCTTATTATCTTATCGGGAGAGTCGTGGGTTCAAATCCCATCCAATTCATTATTTGCTGTAGCATTATTTTAAACAAGAAAAGCGATGCATATATTATTGCTTTTCTTGTTTAAAATAATGCAACAGCAAAATCCCGTCCATTCCCCACTTATTAAAATCATTTTGCTTTGCTTACAGTCGGCTATCAAATATTATACTTCCCCTACGCCACGGGCTGAGAGCTTGGCAAGCAACGTCGGGCGCAAACATTAGCTTGCCGACTATTAGCCTTGCTGTGAAAATGACGGAAATTGTTGCCAGATTATAAAGCTACTTCTTACCGACGCGAGAGAGTATAGCTTATAGGACATTAAAGGCTCATTTTGATAGTAACCGAAAAGTTTTGAGCGTAGTATTCTTATTTATTTAGTGTGAGGGGTTCATTAGAAATAACCATCTCTTCTTATCGTGCAACAAAGTCAAAGTCAATATTTTTTTATTCAGTACGATGCAAGAATCACTTTGAAACGTCTTAAAGCTAGGTGAGTCTAGGTGCCAGTTCCACGCGACCAAGCATAGAAGAACAGGCAACAAACTACGTCTCGGTTCCTACCGTTTTTTTATATGATCCATTTACACACACAGAATCTTTCGAACCAAGTGTGGTGAAAGGATTTCAAGTGCGCCTCAAAGAGGCTCCTTCTGTGCACTTATTTTCAAACTTTTTATGTTCTACGATATGCCGCTTTCCTCACGATGTTTTCCTTGACCGTTTTAGAGCACTGGCATAGTGTACATAAGTTTTTGGGCAAAAAAACTCATTGGTACACGACTGAATTTGAAACCACGACCTTCGGATCGGAAGGCGTGGCCGCTACCACTAGCCACTTAACATCAGGGGAGCTTAGCTTGCTCCATTAGGAAGTGGCATAAAAAATCTGTATGTAAAAACCTTAAGTAGTATAAAAGTCGTTTTTAATTGGCAAATGCTATTATGATATCAAAGACTATTTAGAATAATTTTAACAATAATGAAACAAATATTAAAGACAATCCGACATTTTATGTAAGTACGTAATTAAATAAAAAGTTGACATTTCCTCTAATCATATATTAAAATCGAACTTTGACATGATACCTGCATAAAATTTTGACATCAACAACAACTAGACAATAACCGGCACGATAACTACCTACCAAGATAAGGAACATCACAATCCTAAATATCCAAGCTAACTATATATAATTTTATCGTATCTACCTACTAACCTTAAAACCTCGGCCTGCCTCCATGTTTGCTATACCCTATGCAGGGTCCATGTGATACCAACTTACACTTAAAAACTATGTATGTACAAATTCAACCATGTGTAAAGCAATAAATGTATTGAGTATTGAGTAAAAATCACTTCGTAAAAATGTAATGATCGGACGCGTTTCTGACTACCTTTTTTATATCCACAGAAATTCAGTCTAGATTTCGACACTTGTTGATAAGGGTCGTAAGTTTTTGTTCGTTCTTTTAGTCGTTTTTACATTATATTTGGGGTCTAAAGTTACCCTGAACGGGGTTAGATTTACAATAATGCGAAGAGGGTAGCATTAAGGGTGTACCTAAACCAACAACTTACCGTATCTTAACCAACACCTAATATAAATCGTTCCTACGAAGTCTTCAAAATGTGTATTTTAATGAAACTTCACTGTTTTTTTACTGTGTAAAGTCACGTACGCTGGTTTTTTTTACAAAATGTACAGTCAGTGGCAAAATAAAACGGTAAAATGAACATTTCTGGTTTGAAAAGCTCGAATACCTATCTAAATTTTGAATAAACAATTTTAAATTTGTTAATATAACTATCTTAATTTGAGTAGCTGACGTCTCGGACAAATTTCGCTGGGACAAAGTGTCCCAAATGTCACTTTTGATTTGAATATTATTTTTACTGACGTTTCGGACACCATCAAATTATTAATACTTTTGAGTACAGTCAGGTAAAATATGTTTAAGCAAAATATAATGTAATGTAATAAAGCTAATCAAATTGCTTTGCTTGTAAAAAATATAAAATTTAAATATAAAATTAAAATTTTATAAAATGTTAACTATGAAAGATACATACTATAAATAGAGATCTTAAAACATGTATCTCTCTTTCATTACGTTTCAAAAAAGTCATTAGTTTAATAATGTATAAAAATCACAGACAATTTATAGTTAACTGAGCAAAATATCCCGATCATATTTACAGATTTAGCGCTATTTGTTATAATAAAAAGTACTAAATTATTTTAAGCAAGTCGATGAAATCAACTTAGAATCACAGATAATCGTTAATTCAGTCATAGACTTAAGATTACCGCTAATTATTTATTAGTATTAATCATCTCCAAGACCTATTATCCAATGAAAAAACATTAACCTAGAACAATCACAGTAATTTTCACAGCATTTGGCACAGTATTTTACCTAATAAAAACTTTAAAATTATCAATTTTCTTATATTCTTCTAATATTTTACCAAAAAAACACTTTAAAATCATCTATTTTCTATATTGTCTTTTTAAATAAAACTTTTTTATCTTTGGTTTTTTTTCTATTTTAATATAACAAGGCGTTCTATGCATAATTCAATATTTATTTGTCCTTGCTCAAATTCATAAATAAATAAATAAATAAATAAATAAATAAATAAATAAATAAATAAATAAATAAATAAATAAATAAATAAATAAATAAATAAATAAATACATAAATAAATAAATAAATAAATAAATAAATAAATAAATATATAAATAAATAAATAAATAAATAAATCTATTTCGTCACCTTGCTATGCCGCCACCGGCACCACCGCGTCTCGGTTAAACCTGTTTTTTTACCTGACTGTACAATGCAGTTATTTTGAATGGTGTCCGAAACGTCAGTAAAAATAATATTAAAATCAAAAGTGTCATTTGGGACAATGTGTCCCAGCAAAATTTGTCCGAAACGTCAGCTACTCCTTAATTTTGCCCTAATAAGGCAGAATTACAATGGAACTCAAAATTATTACACTTACCAACCCTTGTACTTGTGATTCGGCAAATAAATGAAATAAAAAAAAAGGTATTTTATTTAAGAGAAATTATAATAATAATAAAATCTTTATTTCAGACATCTTAGGTCCATAGTTACACAATTACAATATACAATAGAAATTGTTAATCGACTTTTATCATACAACAGTCAGCACTGAAAAAAATATATTTTAATATTTTTTTTCTGTCTGGCATTCATTTAGATCAGTTGACCTATCTCAAGATTGTTTGTAGCGGTCTGCAGATAGCTCAACTATTTCTTGTGTATTTTGTACATTTTCGTAAATATTTATTTTATTGTAAAACACAAATAAAAAAAAATAAAAAAAAAATGTTACAAAAAAATATTGCGAATAGTTTTATGATATTCGAACCAGCATCTCTACAGAGATAACTGATATTTTTCTACAGTATCCAATATGCATTACGAAAACGGTAGCAAATTCGATTCTCAAAGATAAATTCCATATCAGTTTGATGGTGAGACGGAGACCACATAAACTCTAATTTTAGCCAAACTAGAGTTTACTATGCTTGTAACGTATACGTTTTTGAGAAATGACAAACATTTTATCGCGTTCGTCATTGATTTTTGATGTTAGTTCTCTGTCTGGGTGTTGTATTGTATTACAAGTATGTATTTACAAAAAGTAAAGTCGATGTCGGCGGATGAGGGCGGGAAGTCGATGGATGGAAAGGGATCAGAATCGTTCTTCCTGGAAATGTGTAGGGGAGGCCTATGTCCAGCCAGTGGACTTCTTCAGGCTCATAATGAATGAATGAGCGCTGGTGGCCTAGTGGTATCGGCTCCGCTATCCGATCCTAAGGTCGTGGGTTCAAATCCAGTCGTGTACCAAAGAGTTTTTCTGCCCAAAAATGTATGTACACTATGCCAGTGCTCTCAAACGGTGAAGAAAAACATCGTGAGGAAACCAGCATATCGTAGAACATAAAAAGTTCGAAAATATGTGTCAAGTGCACAAAAGGAGCCTATTTGAGGCGCACTTAAAATCCTTTCACCACACTTTGCTCGAAAGAATCAGTGACACGATAAGAAGAAGAAGCCATCTGGTTTTCATAGTACAAGCTCTGCTTAGATTAGGACTAGATAGAAAAATAGTGATGATAAAAAGATGGTCACCGTTTTTTAAAAAGCAAGGCTTCTAGAATGGTCGGGATATAGTTTCAGAAACCACTAAGACTGGAAACAAATTTGGGACGGTTCCAATTTCCAATGAGCTCCTATACATTTACGAGTTCATTTCGCACGAGGTACGGTTTCACTATTTTCTGATGAACTCTGTAAAGTTAGAAAGGAGAGAAGTAGAAAACAAATAAAATAAAACTAGAATCATCAAGAATTTTTTTAAAGGAGAGCTAGGATCACTTTGAATCGTTTTAAAGCTATGAGTCTAGATGCCAGTTCTACGATAAGCCTAGAAGATTTTTATTTATACAACTTGCTGATGGAACCAGCATATGGCCCACCTAATGTTGAGTGGTCACCATCGCCTATAACAAAGCATTGTCTCGTAGGTCACGCACGTTATACTATGTATAATGTATGTGTCTATGTGGTTATGTGCACTATGACAGTACTCTCAAACGTTGAGGAAACTGGCATGACGTAGAACCTAAAAAAGTTCGAAAACACGTGTCAACCGTCACGCTAAGGGCCCGCCAGCGACCTACTCAAAATCAATTCAAAATTCAAAAGTTGCTTTAATCAATAGTATCACAAGGATCACTTTGAAACGTATTAAAGCAAGTTGAGTCTTGGTGCAACAAACAACGGCTTGGTTCCTTCCGTTTTTTGGTATGATCCTTTCTCAAAACAGAAATAGAAATAGCAGTAAAGTTCCAGTGTGGTGCCACTCCAACTTAGTAAGACGTAGGCAATACAAAAGCAAAAGTTTCAAAGACAGCACACGCTACACAGTAAAACTAAGATACGAAAATACTAGGAAGAGTCTGTTCAGAAAGAGAGCCGTCGTGGCCAAATTTGTGAACTAACGTTTCGATTTTTATATGGCAGCTCATCCCTTTCTTTCTGTCAGCATTTTGCATCATAAAAATTAAATAAAGGTACACTAGTTGTGATAGGATCAAAACGCAACAGACGCGCTATTGTATTGCCCACTAAACAAAAAAGGTGGTTAAGCACAGCAGCGCCCTCCAATCCCACGACGGCTCTCTTTCTGAATATAGACTCTACAGACATTGCAAATTGACATGTTAACTTCTGATGTTGCTCGCTCACCAAGTAGGTACCTACGGATCAAGGATCAAGGAATTCTCCGAATATCCTTGAAGATCAGCTAAGGGCTTGGTTCCTACCGTTTTTTGTATGATCCTCACACAACGGCCCCAATTCGAAGAACGACTTATCTTCATTTAGCTGCGTGCCGTGTAAAATTGAATTTATGTGACAGCCTGTCTTCAGTATTCACGTTTGCCCCGTTGAATACGATGGTATGGGGGCCGTGCTAGTAGATGTAGCGGGAAAACAAGAAGAAGAATTGGATACGATAAGATAATGCTTAAAAATATGATTGAGAACTGTCAACTGACATGTCGTGTCATGGCTCAGTTGTTAGTAACCCTGCTTTCTATACCGTAGGCCCTGGGTTCTATCTCCACCGAAAACAAATTTGTTTCCTGTCAGGGTGTGGGATTAAAAAAAAAAATAAGTATTGTAATTATCTGAGAAATATATAAGGTATTTGGTTCCCATCGTACACGCTCTGCTTAGTTTGGGGCTAATTAGTGTTGTGTTATAATTTAATTTAATTCACAATACAACACTAAATCGCCACAACTTGTAATTTGAGTCATACCATAACTACCAAGGAACGAGGACATTTTTACACAATTCAATGATTCTCGTACAATTGATGAATAACTTCTTGTTACCCGATTACCGAGAAGGAGGATAATGTTTTCTTGGATACGTATTTCTATATTCGTTTGATCGACTCGATAACTTCTGCTAAATCATTAAAATACATGTTTTGTTCTTTCTTTGCGTGTATCTATTTCTTTTCAATTTGAGACAACCTGTTATAATAATGGCCTTGGTATCTTTTTTTGAATTTTTGTGTGTTTTTGTGCTGCAGTTTACCATTTGAACTGATTGGAATTTAACTTTGGTTAAATATAACTCGTGTAAAAAGTTTAATTAGCAACAGAATACTTTTTATCTTTCCTGAGGATTAAGCAGACTAAGCGGTCATCTAAAGTTCTGTCCTTGGCTCTATAGCGTCCCGTAAGTAGGGGCATGAGTCGCCCATGACGCTATAAGCATAAATCATCTACAATAGAATGCAAAGGCCGGTTTACTTAATTTTTTTACTTAAAAATAAAACAAGAACGGCTTCGGAACACTGAAATTATAGCAATCACCACGACGCGAACGAAACCGTGGGGTGCAGATAGAATATAAATACTGACACTGGTATATACGTATTTTTACTTCGAAAAGAAAACTACCAAACAGTATATATGCCTACCACAAGCTCTATCTGGCTCTGTCTCTGGTTTTGAGTCTGTTTGAGTGCTCACCAGTGTATTATACTGTGTGACGTTTCAACTTAAGATTTATTTAGTCAACACTCACACAGACTCAAAACCAGAGCCAGAGTCAGAACCAGACGCTTTTGGTAGGCCTACAGATGATGCAGTGTCTTTAAAAAAAACAAGATGTTTTAGTGAATTTCTAAAAGATTTCACAGTAAAAATGTTGAGTAAACTCTGCAAAATAAGTCTCTTTTATTTGTGTTATCTCATAGCAAAATTATGAGCGCGGTATTTTTAAATTAATACATTTTGGACAGGCATTTATCAGATAGATAAATAGATAACACTTTATTGTACACAAGGATACATTACAAAAACTAGGCGTAACAAAAATAAAGTACAATGGGCGGCCTTATCGCTGAAAGCGATTATCATCTTTTTTTGATTAAAATTTATGTTTTGCTGCATGAATGCCATGAATTTTATCATGTATTTGCATACTTTTCTATAGATATTTTAATACTACGGGTTCAAATATTAAATAAATAAATAATTATTTAGTAGTAGATTCAATCTAAAAAAAATTATAAAGTCTTGGGAAAGATATCCCAGAAACTCATTCTTCAAAATATATCAAGAACAAAATAATTAAAAAAAAAAAATTATGCGGATTTTTTTAGTGCAAATCGTCTAAAGCAAACAAAATATGCTAAAGTCAGCTCTCTCAGTTCCCAAGTCTTAAGTAATATAAAGACGAGTCCAATTTAGAAAACAAAATAAAATCAAGTTAATTACAGTGTTTTTAACTGTTAGTTAAAACTGTAAACATTACCAGATTTAATTACTGCAACTTTACTAGAGTGCTTAAGTGGATAAGTCGTTGTTATCTACCCCTGAAATTCATGGCTTCCTGATGTTCAGGAGCCAAGAAACTGTGGAATGGAGAAGGCACAGTTAGCTTCTCCACTCACTTTAATACAAAGTCGAAAATAGTTTGTTCAGTTGTATCACAAGAATAACTTTAAACAGTTCCATGCGACCAAGCCTAGAAGAACAAGTAACAAACAACGCCTGGGTTCATACCCAGGACCAGGACCATCTGGTACATATTTTTAGTAATGGCCCTTTTACAAAATAAAAATGAATACATTGACAGTATTTGAATGATCGTTCATCTCAACAACCAATCCGATGAAAATGTTGATTTTGTTGGTCCGGACGAACCACAGTGCCGTCTACGAGTATCACCACTGGACCAAGTTTAGTATAAAAAAATAATGTGTGTGAATATCACTATGCCTCGAAAGCTTTGTTGTTATCCTTTCACCACTACCGTTATCACTAAAAAAAATTCCGACTTCGTTATTTCAGAGGAAGCTGAGAGCAATACTAGCTGACAAATATTATTAACCTGTAAATCAATTTATGACGGACGACCTACTGACAAATACTACTGATAATTTACTTATATTTTTTATTTTTTCACCATTGACATTTAAGAAAATGTTAGACAAACCTTTTTGTTAGTTTTTAAGTAACATTGTTAATCAAATTTTACATGCCCTTATGGGCAGAATTACAATGGATCTATAAAAATTAACCATTAACAACCCTATACCTGTAATTCTGTAAATAAATACACTTTGACTTTGGACAACCCTGTAATTCTGTAAACAAATCCACTTTGACTTTGCCCACACTAGTTTGATTAAACTAGTGACACGACGGCAAAATAAAACAGTTCCTCAAGTCATATCCATCCGTCTATCTTCACAGCTCCATGTACTGTTACAACTTATAACGCCGCCCCGAACTTATTTAATTAGTATTCTGCAAATGAGGGGCGGGGGCTGTGACAATTTAAATACAACCCCTGGCTTAATTTTTCCTTAATCGCCACTAAACTCTGCAAATTATGCTTGTTCACGCTTCTCTCGAATTTATTCTGAGGGGCTGCTATAAATGAAATTTTCAACTTATTTCTAAATTTTCATTCTTACGACTGTGAAGGTCACAAGTCAGTAGACCTACCACAAGCACTGTCTGGTTTTGTCTCTGGCTCTGATTTTGAGTCTGTGTGAGTGTTGACTAAATAAATCCTACGTCGAAACGTCCCACACACAGTATAATTCACTGATGAGCACTCATGCAGACTCAAAACCAGAGCCAGGGACAGAGCCAGACAAAGCTTGTGGTAGGCCTACAGATTACTGTAATTTCCAGGCATGGTAGATATTTTCTTAGATTTTACTAGCCTTAAATTTACTTGGCCCTGTGTGAAAATGTCTTTCAATGTTTTTATCTACGTCTTAAAATCATTTATAAATTTCTAAAGTGTATATTTAAAGGGACTTCAAAACATTATAATATAAATCGTATGTGGCATAGTCATTAAACCTTCCCTCAAACGTACGGGCTTAATTATTAAATGTAAAATGTTTAAAATGAGGTGTTTATGTTCTACGATTTATAAGCTGCTCGTATTTAGGTTTACGGCTTATTTTAATTAATGACGTGACGTCTTATAATTCAATGGAGCCGGCTGCACGCACGAATAAACATGACGACATGCGGCGTTACCTTGCTCTGAGGCGTTCTATTTATTTTAATTTCGTTCATAGATTGCACAAAATCATTTTTTGGTTCAAATTCATTGCACAATATCAATTCAAACCAGAGTATTTTTGCTTGCTAGAATATTAACACCGTGAACAAAATCGCGGCGATTGAGTTAAATTAAAAATAGCTTGTCTGTAAAGTCGGTTTACTGACGATAGTTGAAAGTGACAACGTCATACAGCTGTCCACGCGGACGCATCGCTCACTCAAGTAGGAGAGAGACAGATGTCGAAAGCTGCCGAACGCGGAGGCCGATTGTGCCTCTTTGTCGCTCGTTCTGCGCTCTCGCTTGCACTTCAAGAAATAGAACGCCTCAGAGCAAGGTAATGCCGCATGACGTCATGTTTATTCGTGCGTGCAGCCGGCTCCATCGAATTATAAGACGTCACGTCATTAATTAAAATAAGCCGTAAACCTAAATACGAGCAGCTTATAAATCTTAGAACATAAACACCTCATTTTAAACATTTTACATTTTTTACGCATTTAGAGGCGATAGTAACTACTAAACATCAAGGGTTATACGCTTGATCCATTTTACAAACAAATTAAACAAATTAGCGACCGAAAATATTTGACAGCGTTTCGGCTGATCGCCATCGCTTAGATATGCGCAGGCCTTCAGTCATCACTGGCAACACGCACTGATTATAGACTTTCGTCTTGTGACTTTGTGGTATGTGTAACGAGAAGATGTGGCGTAATTGAACGCTGCCCATCCGAATCAGAGGTCATCTGAGGTCAGCTAATGATTCCAAATCGGGTTGGATAAATTAGCTGACCTCATCGGCAAAGTTGGATTTAGTTGGATTGTTTGACCCAGATACTCGTATGCATAGCGGTCTACAACTTCGATGATATCGCTTTTCACTCGGGTACGACCATTTCAATATCTTTCTGCCTACCACCAACCCACTCTATGTGGGAAACAACATGCTCTTCTCTTCCCCTCTGTCAGCCGTCATCTCTGCATTCACTCCTTTCTTATCCATGTCATCTTTCACACTGTTCATCCATTTTTTCTTTGACATACTTTTTTTTTTTTTTTAACAAAACAGAACTGTAAACTTTTGTTGATGCTAAGGAATAAACAGGCTTTTTTTATTTATAAATAGATAGACAGAAAATACTTAATTGCTAACATTACTTTCCTCTCGACACGGGGGCACTCATCGTTTCTCCATACAAAACCTGGGTCGTTATCCTTTAGTCACCTTTTCAATTCAATTCAATATTTTTTATTCAGACTTCTTATAAATATGTAATTACAGAGTCCATAGTTCACAATAAACATAGTAAAACTAAACCTTTGTTAACGATTAGGATTTTCACCTGTCAAAAAAAACTACAAAAGTAATAAAACTGGGGGCTAATTCTCGAGCCGATCTCGATCATTTTGAAATATTATTTTATTGCTTGTGTTCGAAAGGGGAATGGATAATTTCCTTGAGTAATTCATAAACGACATCTTCGTAAAAGCCTCGACAGCGATGATATACGGAAAACGTACAAAAAGTGCGGGGTTGAGAAAAGAAGCAATAAAATAAAATTTCAAAATGATCGAGATCGGCCCGAGAATTAGCCCTCTGAGAATAGATTACTGTATATTGTGCGAAAACATAAAATAAAAATACACGTAAAATACTATCACGTTTTTATAAAACAATTACAAACAACTGAACTGTATCAATTAAGATTCGATTACGGTGGGGAAACAAACAGAACAAAATAAAACACAAATTTAATTAGTTCCATACATTCAGTGTTTGCTCACGTTCAGCTGTTCAAGGCAATATGAACTCTATTACGAAGATTGAAGGTGTAATATCTGTTCGTTTGACTTGGGGTACAGGAAAATAATATAGATTTAAATGAATAATAGACTGATGTCATGAACGTTATACCAATTGAAAGGATATAAATGTTTACTATACGATTTTCATAAAAACATATTTTACCAGTTGTGTCAATGAGAGTATCAAATGTACACTGAAATATAGATATTGCAATCCAAGAAGGCGCGCCCCACTATTCCTCCTAACCGTTTATAGTATATGTGTGCAAGCTTCCGTCAATGTTTGAGTGTTATTGGTACACACTAATTACCTATGAGTGCACACGCACACTACAATGAATAGACTACGGTTCGCGACTGCCGCTCGGAGCAAACTCCCCGCACCCCGCGAGGGGCGCGTCTTCGTGAATTGCACTATCTATAATAACTGTGGTATGCTATATTGGTCTTTCATAATCATCTCTCTGCCCTTATCCCACCCTGCATGGGGTCAGCATGACAGGTTTTTTTCCTCCACTCACCTCTATCATTCGTCATCTCAGTGCTCACTCCTTTCTTGCTCATGTCATCTTTGACGCAGTCCATCCATCTTTTCTTTGGTCTACCTCTTCCACCACATCCTGATTCAACATTTTCCTCTTAATATTTATTTATTTACGGCTAACGGAAACTATTTTTTGTTTTGTAAAAGATTCACACAAAAAAACAAAAGAAACGGTACGAATCGAGCCGTCGTTTGTTGCCTGTTCTTCTTGGCTTGGTCGCGTGGAACTGGCACCTAGACTCACCTAGCTTTAAGACGTTTCAAAGTGATTTCTTGGTATACAACTAAATAAATATCTTTTGAATTTCACTGAACAGTAGGCCTACAATGAGCTCTGTCTGGCTCAGTCTTTGGTTCTGGTTTTGAGTCTGTGTGAGTGTTGTCTAAATAAATCCTATAAACGTCAAAACGTCACACACACAGTATAATGCTCTGGTGAGCACTCACACAGACTCAAACCAGAGCCAGAGACAGAGCCAGACAAAGCTCATGGTAGGCCTACATATCGTACTAATGAGCTTCTCCGTCTTACGATGTAATTTATTTTCATTACAAAATCCAGGCGAAAAGTTTCGCGAAAATGATAAATTCATATCATTTCTATGTAATTAATGGTATATTAATGTTCTCACGAGATTAAAATGAATTTAGTTTCGACGTAATATTAGAGAAGGCACAGAATACAGTAAAATGCGATCATGCGCCGTTTGTATGGGAACTGCTGTCGCCAGTATTACATTTTCACTGATTTATTTAAATTATTACTAAATATAATATATTTTTTTTTGGTCAGAGATTTTGCTTCTAAACCCTAAAACTTTCAGTAAATAAATATTGCACTTACCGTAGCCATCCTACTTAGTAATTCGAAATCAATTTACACAAATCGTGCATTTTTCAACGTTCAACGGTCTAGTAATTAGTTGCAGCCAATCTAGACTCTCTACAAATAGGGTCAGCCTCCGCTAACAGCCTATCATCAATTCAGTGAGGATTAATGAATGTCACCGCTCGGGGTTCCATTATTAGTTTGTACACACTTTACTTTATCGCTCGAGATTCTATTTATGTAACGGCTTTTATTTTACAGGATTATCTCTCGTGGTAATTTAAAACCAAATTACCTATCTGTATATATAAAAAATTCTTGTCCTAATTTAGAACGCGATAAACTCCGAAACTACTGAACGGATTTCGATAAAATTTTGTAAGCGTCTATAATATGGTCCAACTTAAAAGATAGTATACTTTATATTCAATATTTTGGTGTTATCTATATATATATAACTCAAAGGTGACTGACTGACTGACTGACTGACTGACATAGTGATCTATCAACGCACAACCCAAACCACTGGACGGATCGGGCTAAAATTTGGCATGCAGGTAGATGTTATGACGTAGGCATCCGCTAAGAAAGGAAAATTGAAAATTATTTTCCGAAGAGGAGAAAAAGGGGAAAAATGGTATAAAGAAAAATCAACGCACAGCCTAAACCGTTAGCCCTAGAAGCATGAAACTTAGAAGGTGTGTTCCTCTTATAGAGCAGAGATGCACTAAGAAAGAAAATAGGAAAATTATTTCCCTGAAAGAAGAAAAAAAAGCAGCCAAGTGCGAGTCGGACTCGCCCATGAAGGGTTCCGTAGCATCAAGTAACATAATATAAAGGTTCTTGTAGTTCGTCGAAAGGTAAATTGCGGTTTACGATTTATGACGTATAAAAAAAAAACTACTGGCTAGATCTCGTTCAAACCAAATATCGTTGAAAGTTTGCATAGTAATATACAACATATATTTTTTTTAGTTTTATCATTCCCTTATTTTAGAAGTTAGAGGGGGGGGGGACCAACTTTTTTCAACTTTGGAAGTGTCTCTCGCGCAAACTATTCAGTTTAGAAAAAAACGATATTAGAAACCTCAACATCATTTTTGAAGACCTATTCATAGATACCCCACACGTATGGGTTCGACGAAAAAATTTTTTTTGAGTTGCAGTTTGAAGTATGGGGACCCCCAAAATTTATAGTTTTTTTTCTATTTTTGTGTAAAAATCTTAATGCGGTTTACAGAATACATCTACTCACCAAGTTTCATCAGTGTAGCTCTTATGGTTTCGGAGAAAAATGGCTGTGATACGGTCGGACAGACAGACAGACAGACAGACAGACAGACAGACAGACATGACGAATCTATAAGGGTTCCGTTTTTGCCATTTGGCTACGGAACCCTAAAAACGGAAAATGATTTTAAGAAAAATCACAAAAAATAGCTTTACAAAATACGCAAAAAAACATTTAAAAAAATTCAGCTACCGCAGCATCTGGCACCAGGTTCGATTACACACAAAGGTTCACAAACAAACCGATGATAACCACTACGACAAAATCGCAGAAAACATCTATCATACTTAAAATAAACACTGTTGAAAAAAAACGGCTCCAACAGCACTCACCTTAAAATTCAAATACAATCTAAAGTACAAGCTCAAATCTATGGTAACTAGCAGTTGGTCATGTCAAATAAAAAAAACAGATTCGATTATACACCAACAACGAATAAGATAGCCCTAACTAGCCACTTCAACAAAATCACAAAAAAGAGCTTTAGAAAATACGCAAAAAATAAAACATTAAAAAAAATTCAGCTACCGCAGCATCTGGCACCAGGTTTGAATACACAAAAAATTAAAAACAAAAAACAATGATAACCACTAAGACAAAATTGCAGGAATCATCTATCGTACTTAAACTAAACACCGCTGAAAAAAATCGGCTACAACAGCACTCGCCTTCAAATTCAAATACACTCTAAAGTACAAGCTCGAAACTATGGTAACTAGCATTTGTTCATGTCAAACTAAAAAAACCAGATTCGATTATACACCAACGAATACGATAGCCCAAATTACCCAATAAAAGAAAATCACGAAAAAGAGCTTTACAAAATATGCAAAAAAAACATTATACAAAATACGCAAAAAAAAAATTAACAAATTTCCAGCTACCGCAGCATCTGTCACCAGGTTTGAATACACAAATTTTTTTCAAAAAAACCAATAATAACCACTAAGACAAAATTGCGGGAATCATCTATCATACTAAAACTAAACACCGCTGAAAAAAATCGGCTACAACAGCACTCGCCTTCAAATTCAAATACACTCTAAAGTACAAGCTCGAAACTATGAAAAACCAGATTTGATTATACACCAACGAATACGATAGCCCAAATTACCCACTAAAAGAAAATCACGAAATAAAGCTTTACAAAATATGCAAAAAAAAACATTAAAAAAATTCAGCTACCGCAGCATCTGTCACCAGGTTTGAATACACACAAAGGTTAACAAAAAACCCAAGATTATCACTAAGACAAAATCGCAGAAAACACCTATCATACCGAAGATAAGCACCGCTGAAAAAAGTCAGCTACAAAAGCACATGCCTTTAAATTCAAATACACTCTAAAGTACAAGCTCAAAGCTATGGTAAATAGCAGTTGGTCATGTCAATTAAAAAAAACAGATTCGATTATACACCAACAAATACGATAGCCCAAATTAGCCACTTAAACAAAATCACGAAAAAGAGCTTTACAAAATACGCAAAAAAAACATTAAAAAAATTTCAGCTGCCGCGGCATCTGTCACCAGGTTCGAATACACACAAAGGTTTACAAAAAAACCGATGATAACCACTAAGACAAAATCGCGGGAAACATCAGTATCATACTTATACTAAACACTGCTGAAAAATAAAACAACAGCACTTGCCTTCAAATTAAAATACACTGTAACGTACAAGCTCAAAACTATGGTAACTACAGTTGGTCATATCAAAATAAAAAAACGAACTCAAATATCCACGCGGACGAAGTCGCGGGCAACAGCTAGTTAATTTATAAGGGGCAAAAGTTTCGAAATCTATGTCTATCCCTTTCTATCACGTAGGGACTTATATATGTCTATCCCTTTCTATCGCTTAGGGATTTTTCAGAAAATTCTCGACTTTGACGAGGATAGAACGCTCTAGAATGTCTTTGAGGTTCTGGAATGATCAAATTTAATTCGAAGACTGAAATTATTCGGTTAGCATCCGGAATGCATCCAAACGTTAGTAATCCAGAATTATCTAGAATACTCAAATATACCCATGCAAACGGTTCTGAATTCTAGATTTGGACAAAATGTTCTAGAAAATAGTGCTCCTAAACGTTATAGAATGTTCTTTCATCATCATCATCAATTGATATCAGTCCACTGCTGGACGTAGGTTCACCTTGAGTAACATAGGCTATAATTATGTGTTTAAAAAATAAATGTCCACCCGTGCAAAGCCGGGACAGGCAGCTAGTTTAAATATATTTTACTGTTCTATTTATATCCTTTTAAATCTGTATGTATCATATTAGATCATTATTGATGTTTAAGGGAGGTAGTCAGAGGTCAAACCACCTAAAAATAATTCTTCTTCTTCCTAATTAAACGGCCCATCGAACAATTTTACAAATGTCAAGTGAGGATATAATACATATATAAAAAATTCATTATAAAATATGTTTTATGTGATATCCTATAACAAAGTTAAGTGGTAACCATCGCCTATAATATCAAAGCATTGCCTCGTACGTCAGGAACGTGCCCTACGATGCGCTTCCCTGCGTCCATCAACTTGAGGCATACAGATGTTTAGCCTCACGTGCCAGTAATTTCACCGGCACCCACACCTTTCAAACCGAAACACAGCAATGCTGCTTCACGGCAGAAATAGGCGATGGTTACCAATTAACATCAGTCTTTTTCCATCAGCAAGTTGTATAAAAAAAACCTGATTTGAACGAAATACTTTTATTCTAACTGGCCACACTTTGTGCTAAGACCTCAAGGTAATGTTGGTTAAAATACCACCGAAATTACACAACAGAACTCAAAATAACACCAGAAAAACAAAGCTATGTGACTTCCCAAAATATCAGAAAACGAATCCCACCCAAAAAAATCAATTTGATATAATAATGATCACAATGGGCAGTAATAAGTAAGTAAGTAAAAAAAAGTGAGTAAGTATGAATACTCCATGTGTGACGGGTGGCAAGCCTGCCTCCACCAGCTAAAATTATGTTTCCCACCGATATGTGCTGCCCGTCATTAATGGACCCGCCATAATCAATACTTTCATAATTAAACAGTTGATTACTAAAACCCAATTTAAACTACACGTTATCTACCGAAGTATCTATAGGTTATCAGATAAACATGAAATATGGCCCGAGTTTCAGATTTCAAAGACACCAAGAAGCAATTAGAGAATTCTCAGATGAAAATAGAGCCTATATTTTATGTCTTATTTTTAACCGACTTCCAATCAAAAAGGAGGAGGTTCTCAATTCGGTTGTATTTTTTTTTTTTTTTTATGTTTGTTACCGCATAACTTCGTCATTTGTGAGCCGATTTGAAAAATTATTTTTTTATCTGAAAGGTACTGCTTCCAGATTGGTTCCATTTTAATTTTATTAAAATCGGTGTTGCCATTTTTATTTAAATAATTTTTTTAATGTTTGTAACTGCATGCCTCCGTCATTTATGAACCGATTTAAAAAATATTTTTTCATTTGGAAGGTTATTTTTACGTCCATATTGTCCCAAACAAATTTGATTAAAATCGGTTGTTTGACAATGAAGTCGGTTTCTCAAGTTTTTTAAACTTATAATTATTTATAACTTAAAACATGAGCAAATTCATGAGATTTATTGCTGTGAATCTCTGCCAATTCGAGTCGAGCCTTAAAACTGTCAAAAATCTATTTCAGGTACTTAATTGTAGTAGGTACTATGGACCCCGTCGGAGCAGAAAATTTATTATTTAGTTAGGAGAAAGAAAGAAAGAAAATACACAAAGACATACATTAAGCTTAGACGTTCACAATAGATAACGGTAGATAAATAATGCCAAATAGGCCCCGACTACTGCTTTTTCTAAGTAGTTTTCGCTAGTATCACAAGGATCATTTTGAAACGTCTTAAAGCTAGGTGAGTCTAGGCACCAGTTCCACGCGACCAAGCCTAGAAGAACAGGCAACAAACTACTACTTGGCTCCTACCATTTTTTTGTATATTTTTACAAAACAACATTTTTATTTGCAGTGAAGTTTGGTGCCACTTTTTTACATGATATAATAATATTTGCGCACAATCTCACCTTATTGTGAGCGACAATTTAACAGACGATGGAGCAGAATGACTAGAATACACCTATTCACTCTTGCCTTGAAGCGACCCAGATTTTAGTGGTCAGGCAAAACCGCCGACAGCACTATAGTAGTGTATAAGTACTTAAAACAACCTGTGATGCGTCTTACCCCATATTGAAGCGGGATCCAACTAGGGCTAAATGACATAAAGGATAGACCAAAGATTGAAACTGCCAGTAACCAAAGGCAGTCTAACATACATACAAACATACATAAAATCACGCCTTATTCCCATGGGGGTAGGCAGAGATCACGGATTAGATAGATAGATAACTCTTTATTGTTCACCACACAAAAGATACAGTACAGGACATAAAAAATTAACAATTAGGTAAAACAATGGGCGACCTTATCGCTGAGAGCGATCTCTTCCAGGCAACCTTTATCTTTCCACTTGCTACGATCCTGAGACACCTATTTCGCAGTCTAGTAGCAAATAAAATTAATTCTACAAACTCGACCGGAAACGAAATCACTCAGCGGCCGAAATACAAAATTCAAAAGCTGAAATAAAATAATTTAACTCAAGAATCTTGGTATTACAATGCAAATTGGGGGTCGGTTCAGAACAGCTAATGACAACAAGTTCTCAACCAACTTTGCGGGGAATTTTACTGAAGTTAAGTCAAGTTGATACGCGCGTGGTTTCACAAAATCTTGAGAGTTTAAGATGTAAATGAATACCTATTTGGCGATACAGAACCTTTGGATTCGACAAAACTCTTGGTAAACTTTGTGATGTAATTTATCTTCCGCCATCCGCGTTGACTCACTCAGATCACAGAACGTATAAATTAAAGATAGAAAGAAAGAAAATTTATTGAATAATGCTTTGCATAAAAGATACTATACATAAGTTACGCAAAGATACGCAATACATGAGTATCTAAAATACATAAGTATGTATTAGGTCAGTGTTTGTATACATAAAAAAGAACAAAAAAATAAAACACAAAAAAAAACCTACTTATAAAATTAAAACAGAAAGAGGATAGAGTTGAATAGAAATAACAACAAAATATATTTTTGAACAAGTTCGTCTAAGCCAGTGGCTAACACTGACCATCATCATCAGCCTGAAGAAGTCCATCTGCTGGACATAGGCCTCCCCTACACATTTTCAGGAAGAAAAGAGATTCTGAGCTCTTTCCATCCACCAGCTTCCCGCGATCTTAACAATGTCGTCGGTCCATCTGGTGGCTAACACTGATGGTCATGGACTTTTTCGCTTCGTCTTGCCTTAATTTTCTTCTTCGTGTCGCTAGTGCAAACCAGTGTGGTGAAAAGATTATTAAGATAATTACCCTATTTATTACCCTTAACACTATTTTGTAATTACCAAAAAAAAATTACGATATTGGCTGCTGTTACTGAACACATCCACGAAAAAAAAACAAGTAATAAAAAAAATATCCCTAAATAACCACAATTTTTAATGACGGACGAAATATAAAAAAAAGAAAAAAAACTAAATTGGCTTGACCTAGCACTAGACCGGGACAAAATGGAAGAATCTGGAGGAGGCCTATACCCGAGAGGGGTCCTAAATAAATATTTTTTAATTTTAATTTAAGTTTTTAAACATAAATTTGTATTTAGTTATTTAGGAATAAAACGGCTTTCTTATTTTTATTTTATTTTATTTATTTTAACCACAATTTTTAGTCAAATATTTAGAAATGATTCAAAAAGCAAAAACCATTTCATTCTTATCGCTAAATACCAAGCGGAACCGAACAGTGTAAATTTGTTTCTCTCTAGTACTACGTAACTAATGTGTCCATAATTTTATGCAGGATTCCTGAAAATTTTATACATTTAATAACTTTGTCATTTTATCGAAATTAAAAATTCTGATTGCACATTCTAACTACTACATTACCCTATATTTTTTTGGTAATTTCAAAATAGGGGTTATAACAGAAGCCATCAAAGTAGAAGAATAAGGGCGCTTGTACACGCTAAGAAAAAACGCCGGGCCTACCCAAGAATTCTTGTCGTAACAAGAAAATTACTGTGTACACGGCTCGCAGCGGTGCACGAAAAAAATCTTATCTGCGCAAGACAAGAATTTTGTCTTTTCCACACACGAAAACGCAACAACGTTCGCCGCGTCGTGTCTTGCGCAGATAAGATTTTTTTCGTGCACCGCCGCGAGCAGTGTACACAGTTATTTTCTAGTTACGACACGAATTCTTGGGTAGACCCGGCGTTTTTTCTTAGCGTGTACAAGCGCCCTAAGATGACATCAATCAACCATAATTCGTATAGACCTACGTAATGAAATTTGCAGCGTCAGTTAAATTACGCGGCCGTGACAGCCATGTCCGGCTCAGCTGGGCCGTGATTAATGTGCGGAGGCAATGCCATTTAGATTATTGCAGTTTGTGCGTTTTGGACGTAGCTTGTGCGTTTTGTGGCGTAGGACGACCCCACCCGAATGTGCGTGAACATAGCAGATCTTTGTCTAGCATATAAAAAAAAATGAGAGATAAATAAATAAATAAATAATAAATAAATATTGTGGACAATTCACACAACACTACCCAGCCCCAAACTAAGCAGAGCTTGTAATATGGGAACCGGATAGCTGATATAATACTTAAATACATTTTTTTTTGTAAATACATACTTAGAATACAATATAACACCCAGACAGAGAACAAACATTTATGTTAACCACACAAATATTTGTTCTCGGTGGGGATCGAACCCACGACCTACGGCGCAGAAGGAAGAGCTACTACCAACTGAGCTAGAGGCCAGTCAACTGAGCTAGAGGCCAGTCAAATCGCATGCAAGATCTATTCGCATGCAGCTTATTTCTATAGTTCCTGATACATTTCAGGAATAGTTTATTTATTTATTTAATTCTTTATTGCACCAAAAATACGTGACAATAGGAGAGCTTAATGCTAGACAGCATTTTCTACCAGCCAACCTTGACAGGTAAAAATAAAGAGGTTGGCGTGCATAAAATGTAGTGAAAACAGTTTTGATTAACCTACGTAACTTACCTAATCGCTTTATACTACGTACAACATACCTATATAAAAAAATAATAATAATAAATACCTAACTATAAAAAACAATATAAATATAAAATAATATAATAGAAATAAATAAATATACGAATATATACCTACCCTATAATATATAATACACGAATATATATAAATATAGTACATATCACGAGGTAGAATTAAAGTAGAAATCATGAACAAGACTTTTAAAAGCGGGTTTTGTGGACGACTTTTTTATGCTAAGGGGAAGTTTATAGTTCTGGCCTTAAAACTGTAAAAACCCACGTGACATATTATTTAAAAGAAATAACAATGAATGTTCATTTCTGTATCATTTCGTCTAAGCCGTGTGAACATAGAATGAAAAAAAAATGAAGCATTCACTCGAGTGAACAATCATTCGAGTGAACCGTCTGATATCACCTAGGCACTATTATATAGTTCTCTGTTCATACGATTAATTTCGAGTGAAAAGTGCCGAATGTAAGGTAAAAATGAACAAAAAGTGAATCTTCTGATATCACTTTAAGCTTTTACCCTTATAAATGTCCTTGTGTAAATGTAATATTTTACTTTGTAATAAAGTGTCTTTACCGTGTGCTCAGCATAAAATTAATTTTCATTTAACGCGTTCATTTACATTGACAGCGCTTAAATTATGGTTCCCAGCGGTTATAACTTAATAACTAAGGGGGCATTTCACCGTTAGTATCATAAAACGCGATTAACTAAACTCGTTTATAAGTAAACGCGTTCATAAATCGAGTACGAAATGCAACAACATTGACAGGTCTTTAAACGCGTTTAGAGAAAAATTTACCGACTGAACTCAGTTAATGCTTAAGCGAGTTTAAACGTCAGTCGAACGCGTTCAATTTCAACGGTGAAATTGGACTTTAGTCTTGGTCATAATTTTGTTGGTAGATAAATAATTATAAGTTTAAAAAACTTGAGAAACCGACTTCATTGCCAAACGGCTAAACCGATTTTAATGAAATTTGTTTGGGACAATCTGGACATAAGAATAACCTTCCAAATAAAAAAATAATTTTGTAAATCGGTTCATAAATGACGGAGGCATGCAGTTACAAACATTAAAAAAATTATTTAAAAAAAAATGGCAACACCGATTTTAATAAAATTAAAATGGGACCAATCTGGAAGCAGTACCTTTCAGATAAAAAAATATTTTTTCAAATCGGCTCACAAATGACGAAGATATGCGGTAACAAACATTAAAAAAAAAAAAAAAAAAAAATACAACCGAATTGAGAACCTCCTCCTTTTTGATTGGAAGTCGGTTAAAAATAGAGAAAAAGATACAGACAGGCGATTATCAAAGCCCTAAAATCAAAGTAGGTATACTTGGTAACTGGTCTCTCAGCTCAGTTGGTAGTAGATCTGCCTTCTGCGCCGTAGGTCTTGGGTTCGATCCCCATCGAGAACAGATATTTGTGGACACAGATGTTTTATTTATTGCTTAAAATACATGTTTAAAAGATGTTCCAATTATAATAGGTAATGTTTAAAAAAAGTTTAAAACAGATTCCAAATTACAAAATGAATGTCATTTTTTTCCTGTAGCAGCTACATTTTTCTAAAACAAATTTATTGCAATATAGTGGTAATTAAATAAAAAAGCATAAAGAAAGTTATTCCCGTACCGGGAATCGAACCCGAGCCTCCTGGGTGAAAGCCAGGTATCCTAGCCACTAGACCATACGGGATGTGTTAGATGCGATCAAATTAAAAACCTTTTGCCGCATGCAATCTATGTATTGAACTACGTCATTGCTTCAAATGAATCCATGACGCATTTTAATAAAATGCGCCAAGGTGAGTGTTATTGAGATTCATTCTTATTTCTATAAGCATAATTCTTGTTTTTGTGCTTAATACGAAAAAAATATTGTAACGAAGACTAAAATTTATAAATGGGAAAGTTTGTTAGTCAATCACGCCAGAACGGATCTGGATGAAACTTAGCACAGAAATAGATTATAGTCTGGAATAGCACATGCTTCTTTTTTCCTTTGCTGGATGTCTGCTTCATAAAAAAATTAATAGAGTTTTTTTTAAAGAAACAGGCAAGCTATGCTATAAAAACTTACTAATCCTAATTACAGAGCGGAAAAACTTAACGGTAAAACTTCGATGCTCCGTCATTTTAAGGGGATAATGGTTTGGTTTTCTAAAATGCGGTAGCCGTTATAATTTTGTAGCAAGAACAAAATTCTCTCTGAAAGGTGACAAGTTTGCTGAGTCCTACAAATCTGTTCAAGAATTTATACAAAGGTCAATCTACGTTTTGAACACACATTCATTATAACTCATTGATAAATTTGAATTAAAAATAGATTTTATCGTTGACCATTTTTTTTTTCGCTGATTACGGTAACGGCGATGATCTGTTAATAGACTGAACACGTATATCTTATATCTTTAAACGAGAAAATCTTGTATATATATATATTTAGGATCTCGGAAACTGCACGATTTTCATGAAATTAAGTATACAGAGGGTTTCGGGGGCGATAAATCGATCTAGCTAGGATTAATTATAAGAAAATGATTATTTCACCCCGAGTTCAATAATCTATATTTATAAAAGAAAGTCGTGTTAGTTACACTATTTATAACTCAAGAACGGCGGAACCGATTTGGCAGAAAATTAGTGGGGAAGTAGCTTAGAACCGGGAGAAGGACGTAGGATACTTTTTATCCCGAAAAAGCAACGGGAACGGGGTGCTACGGGAACGGGCGAGCGAAGCCGCGGGCGGCCACTAGTTAAACATAAACTAAATATGTGACTGCTTCTGACATCTATTGATGATTGTGAGCAACTAACTGCAAGCATATCCAGCAGATGGCGTTGTTCAGTAGATAATATGACTCTTATGATTTCTTAAAATACAAATTAACAATAAAAAAAAAACCATAAGCGTGGTCTACACCGGTCTACACCTAAACTCACCTAGCTTCAAAGTGATCCTTTTGATACAACTGAACAAATAATTTTTTTATTTGAGAATATGAGACATTCACGCTGCAACTTAACGACCGCTATTAGCGTCCACCGTTTCATAGAACCAACGCTTAAGTAGAGATATAAATGAGCTCATCCAAGCGAGGAAACGAGGGTCGATCGTCCAAACGATCAGGCATTAAATAAGTGCCTGTGGACGAATAGGGAACAGTCTCTACAGCGCGACAGAGCGACCGCGACACAAAGAGACTACGCTCACATCAAATAGGTGTCTGTGATAAGGAACAGTCTCTACGGAGCGACACACGACATAAAGAGACCACGTTCACATTAAATAGGTTCCTGTGGACAGTTAAGGAGCAGTCTCTATGGAGCGACACGCAACACAAAGAGAACACGTTCACACTAAATAGGTGTCTGTGATAAGGGACAGTCTCTACGGAGCGACACATGACACAAAGACTCTACGTTCACATTAAATAGGTTTCTGTAGACGAATAAAGAACAGTCTCTACGGAGCGACACGCAACACAAAGAGAACACGTTCACATGAAATAGGTGTCTGTTATAAAGAATAGTCTCTACGGAACGACACGCGACACAAAGAGACCACGTTCAAATTAAATAGGTGTCTGTGATAAGGGACAGTCCTACGAAGCGACACGCGACACTAAGAGTCCACGTTCAAATTAAATAGATTTCTGTGAATGGATAAGGAACAGTCTCTACGGAGCGACACGCGACATAAAAAGATCACGTTCACATTAAATAGGTGTCTGTGATAAGGAACAGTCTCTACGGAGTGACACATGGCATAAAGAGACCACGTTCTGTGAATGGATAAGGAACAGTCTTTACAGAGCGACAGAGCGACACGCGACACATACATACTTAATCCACTTTCATTAAATAAGTGCCAGTGGGCGTATAAGGAACGGTCTCTACAGTGCGACAAAGTGACAAGCCATGCCATCATTATGTTCCTGTTCCTATGTCATGCTAAGTGATGACGGCTCAATAGATTTTCTTAATCAACTTTTTTGCATAAAAGTATTTAAAAAAATGCCAGATACCACTTGCTATATATGTATGTATGAATGAACTAGCGTAATTTTTTAAATAAAATACAAATCTCTTTTGCCGTCAAACTGTATCAATATTGATTGATACAGATTGACGTCAGCGTCAATATCTTTACTATCAGATATGAATGTGACAGCGTTCTATATAAATAAATAATGCGGAGAATCCACAAACACTATCTAGCCCCAAACTAAGCAGAGCTTGTACTATGGAAACCAGATAACTGATACAATATTTAGATACATAGCTGATTTTTTATTGCAAATACATACATAGAATAGAATATAGCGCCCAATATTTTTATTCATTTGTCAATAGTACCAAGCTGAATATCCCGCGAAGTCGCGATTACTGCAACGCGTCCTTAACAGGTCTTTTCTAAGATATTCCTACAGAAATATTATTTGAATCGGCATAGTCTTTGTTTAAGCGGTATAAGTGTAATCGGGCCCCACAATGCTTCATAAGGCTTCATTTGTCTTAAATATGGGCCTAAGTGGTGCTCAGATATGCCCAGATATAATGAGGAGGCAGTATCGGTATTATAAGCGTTAATGGCTGAAACGAGCGGTCTTTCTTCTGTAAATAATTAACCAGATAACTGAATTGAAAGGAAAATTGAAAGGAAACATTTTGTGTGCTTCTTTTGAGTGAGCTGTCACATCCCGTATGGTCTAGTGGCTAGGATACCTGGCTTTCACCCAGGAGGCTCGGGTTCGATTCCCGGTACGGGAATAACTTTTTGAATTTGTATAGTTTTTTTTGAATGTTTAGTACTCCAAACGGACGCACGTTTGGAGTTTGTTTTTTACAGAGTTATATGTGTAAAATTATTTTTAACTACGTTTATAAGCAAAGGTAGCTGCCGATATTTTTACGAGAAAATAATATTATTTTCATCGTAATCACTCCCCATTAGCTCAGTTAATTCCATTACACCCCGAAAATTGCCCAACCAGCACACTGATACGAACCTAAAAGATGCGGCTCTCGTCTTTTTTTCTAAATTTATTTTGAAAGCCCCTGCAGATGTATAACACATTAAAAGCCGACTGTCATTCGTCTTGAACTTAAATTTAAGTCAACTACAACTACTTGTATAAGCTATTCTTATGTGATTTGAACCTAAAGATAAAGATGAGTTATCAAGATTCAAATAAATTAACCGACTTTAGCAGTTGGATTTAACTGCAAAACTGTCGGAAATTCAGGTGGTCAGCTTGTTTGTCAGTCGTGGCATAAAAAAGATGTTTTGACAAATTTTGGTTGCAATTTACGTCAGAACTTTACGTAAGAGTTACACCTGACGTATAATAACACAAATTACGTATTAGTCATCATCATCATTATCAGCCTGAAAAAGTCCACTGCTGGACATAGGCCTACCCCCCTACATTTCCAGGAAGAAGGATTCTGAGCCCTTTCCATCCATCGACTTCCCGCGATCTTAACAATGTCATCGGTCTATCTGGTGGGTGGGCATTCTACGCTTCGTCTTCCGGTTCGTGGTCGCCATTCGAGAACCTTTATTCCCCAACGGTTGTCGGTAATTACGTATTAGTAATGCTTTGATAAAGGCGATGAGTACCACTTAACATCAGGTGGGCCATATGCTTGTCCATCAGCTAGTTGTATAAAAAAAAGTGAACTGAAATTGCTTTGGGTGTTAATCAAACCGAGGCCGAGGGCGTGAAAAAATCGTTCGACACAGAATCAGGGTAGATGAAAAATCAAAGGTTCCCAAAATAATACGTATAAAAAGTGGCCCTTGTCACTTTAGGAAAATGCAATTTATATTGGAAATGTTATTTCACGGCCCCCGGGCGGCCATTAACACCAGTTTGCTTAGGCCCTGAATTGATTACATAGCGAATGTGACAGCCCTGACTTACACCATTTGTGCTGTGCTTACTGACGAAACAAACGTTTCAAAAATACCTAGATACTTCTCCGTTATTTTTTATAGATAATTATAAGTTTAAAAAACTAGAGCAACCGACTTCATTGCCAAAAAACTAAATCGATTCTAATGAAATTTGTTTGGGACAATCTGGACGTAAAAATAACCTTCCAAATAAAAAAATAATTTTCTAAATCAGTTCATAAATGACGGAGGTATGCAGTGACAAACATTAAAAAATTATTTAAAAAAAATGGCAACACCGATTTTAATAAAATTAAAATGGAACCAATCTGAAAGCAGTACCATTCAGATAAAAAATCAAAAATCAGATAAATATTTTTTCAAATCGGCTCACAAATAACGAAGTTATGCGGTAACAAACATAAAAATAAAAATAAAACCGAATTGAGAAACCCCTCCTTTTTGATTGGAAGTCGGTTATAAAACAATATGAGTTTTAGTTTGTAAGTCATTTTTTATTGTCTTTTATAATCTTGATACTTTGAAAATGTTATTCATATTGATGGGGAGAGATCGTCCAATCTTAAACTGCACGTCCTACTACTTTAGTCAATCAAAGTAAATTGTTCTTTATTACCCACATCACAAAGATCATTTTGAAGTACTTTGCTGTGAGCCAACGTCAATAAAACGTAGTGGAGGGTCGTGCATTTTTAGACTGGTTTTTAGACTATAATCACCTAAACAATATAAATATAAAAAATATGAAATGTACAAAATGTAAAGCGTTTTCTCTCTGATGTTAATATTTATTTTTTTCTTTCTTTCTTAGATGGAGATCGAACCCACGGCTTACATCACTGAGTGCTGCCAACTGAACTGTGAAGGCCGTCATGGCCTTTGCTCAACAGTAGTAGAATGGCTACTGCCATAATATGTACCGAGTGGCTGGAGTAATGCTTGTGCCATGTGCAGACGAGGCCTTAATTAAGGCGATTACAGATTCAGCGTATTTCGTGCGTTCAATAATCTCGACAATTGATTATCGTTTGTTAGCTTACATTCACGTTGCTTTGTTTACAAGTTTCAGGTATTCTCATAACAGTTTAGCCCCTTCCCACCGGTGCCGGTGCGTGATATCGCGCACCAGCCCGCACCAGCTCGCACGACACACCATGGGAACGGTCTCGTGTGCCGAGGTGCGCGGTAGCACAGGAGTCTTTTCTGTGTGCGTTGGCCGTGCGTCGTCGTGCGCGGTGCGTGATGATCTGCAGAACCACGCACCGTAGGAAGGCAGCACAAGAAGTGCAATGACATCTATCCTTACAGCAAAAAAGCATGTTCACGTTGCGAGAACTAGTTATAGACCAACAGTAAATAAATAATAAATATTTTAGACAATCCACTCAACACTATCTAGCCCCAAACTAAGCTGAGCTTGTGCTGTGGGAACCAGATAGTTGATATTTTATAATACTTAAATACATTTTTATTTGTATTTTACTTAGGATAAAATATAACACCAGACAGAGAACGAACATCTGTGTTCGCCACACAAATATTTGTTCTTGGTGGGGATCGAACCCACGACTTACGGCGCAGAAGACAGAGTTACTACAAACTAAGCTGAGAGGCCAGTAAGATCATACGATATCGTTGCCAACTTTGGTTACGTAGTTTGTAAGCCACTTTAAGGCTTGGCTTAATCATGGCTTAATGGCCGCTAAAGCTGGGACCGATAGCTTACCGTACCCTACAAAGCATTGTAGTATAGATAAACCAGCCTAAAAATGCACGCCCCTCCACCACGTTTTCTTGACGTTGACTCACAGCAAAGTAGTTAAAAATTCTTTATTGTACACAATATAAAACACAGGAAAAAAACAGAAATAGAGGACATGTACAAAGGCGAGCTTAACCCTGAATAGAGTTTTCTTACAGCAAACCTTTGAGGCTAGAGAGAGGTGACTATATAGGCAGGTTTGTGTACATTAAGAAGAAAGTAAAAATAACAAGGAATACTTAGATGAATAAATTTACTAGTTTGCAAAATAAATATAGGCATATAATACTCCTGAATAGGCATATAATGATCCTTGTAATGCAAGTGATAAAGCACAATTTACTTTGACCGACTGCAGTAGCAGGACGTGCATTTTAAGGTTGGACGATCTCTACCTACCTTACCGCGTCTCGGCCCTTTTTTCAAGCGTACAAAAAAAACCAAGCGTGGAAAATACGCCCTATCTGTAAACGCCTTTATTACAGCTATAACACGTACTAATTGTCGTGTAATATATTAGCGAGGTGCACTTGTTCCCGCCGTAAATTATGACGTGTCAGGCAAATGAAGCGATTAGACGCGCGGGATTTCACGCTTCGTGTGAACGCGGATCTATTCTAGGTATTTTACTAACATATTTACTAAAAAGAAAGATAAAAATATTTGTATCAATGACATACTTAAAATAATTATAAAATCAGTTTATTTTTAGTGGTCACTTTTAGAGAATAAAATTGTTAGAGTACTGTCTGTAATAAAATGATTTTTTTATCAATATTATCTCAAAAATCACTTTGTAAGGTTTTTTATAACAGGTTCTTGAATGGCGACCACGAAATGGAAGACGAAACGTATTACGCCACCCACCCGATGGACCGACGACATTGGGCTCAGATTTGTTCTTCCTGCAAATGTGTGGCCTATGTACAGCAGTGGGCTTCTTCAAGCTGATGATGATGATGAGGCCTGCAACAGAAAGCATTGGACGTGTCACTGTGTGTCCACCGAGCTTAATTACTAACGTAGTGTTTAGACATGCTACAGACAGCCAATTATTGTCAATTAAGTAAACATGCCTCAATGCAAACATAGCTTTAGAGTTTGTTTACATTCTATTAGTGTCTATTATTCCTTGCATATAACCAGTGATCTGTGAAGAAGTTAAAACCTCAGAGATAACTGGTTATATCAAAGGAATGTAGGTATTTACTTCGCAGATTGAGAGAGGAAAGGTTTGTATTTTTGTATGTTTGTACCGAATAGGTAAACTCAAAAACTACTAGAGCGATTTCAAAAATTATGTCATTATTAGAATGCTACATTATCCTTGAGAATTATAGGCTATATTATTTATTACTAGCAACGAAAGAGGAAGCGAAAAATCTGAAGTCTGAATCTGAAGCCTTTGGATTTTTCCTTACCAAGGCGGGGCCAAAGAAAAGTCTTAAATAAAAAGCTGGAGAAAGCTGAAGATAAACAGTAAAATGAACGACGGACAACAAAGACGGTTCATTAAATAGCTTAGAATGTTGTTTTTAAACACAAACACCGAAATGTGCAGCGGACAGGCGCAGTGGCTCAAATTTATTACTTTGCCCGCCATTTTCAGCTAATTACAGACTTGGCATAAATTAATTTAATATTTCAGCGAAGTTTGGATTAGGTAGGTAGGACAGCTAGGTCATTCCTTCCAAATTGACAGACGAGCAAAAAAAAAAACAACTGCGTGAAAATAGTTTTGAATCTCAAAATACTTTATTGCAGATACCCCAATACAATTTTTTCCTAAACAAAAGTTACATTTCTATAAATAAAGATTTTTGTAAGTCATCATTATCATCGTCCACTGCTGGACATAAGTCTGCAGAATACATTTTTATGAATACTTTGGAGTCTTCCTGAAAATGTATTATTATGAAATAATGTATTAATTTATTATGTGTTTTTATGTTATTATATTATTGCTAATCTGATTTTAAGTGGGAACCATCGCCTATAACCAAGCATTGCCTTGTAGATCACGCACGTCAGGAACGTGCCCTACGATGCACTTCCCTGCGTCCATCAACTTGAGGCATACAAATGTTCTGCCTCACATGCCAGTAACTTCATGTTTATTGTATTAACAAAATACGTGTGACAAGCAAGTTCAAATTAATTTATAGGGTGGCATAGATAGAACAAACTTAATGATCTTGATGTTAAAAAAAAGTGGTGAAAACAAAACTTTTACACCAAGACCTTATGTAATGTTATTGGCTGGAAAATAATGAAAATTAGGCTGAGATTAATTGATAAGCCACTTTTTAATTAAGGAGTAAACACATAAATAAATTCATTCTTTATTGAAGACATTTTTTTTGAAGTGAAAACTTCTTTAGCGGCGTTGAGCACTTTCTGAATGGGGATAAAATCTTAAACTCGCGTCAGGATCACGTGACCCTGATCGAAAAAGCGTAGGACGGATTTTTTGCAGAAATGTACCCTAAGACTACAACGTAGAGTTCATAATAAAAATCGAAAAAAAGCGTAAGACGCTACAGATACGCTAGTAGTTACTATGACACGGTAACGTCACAGAATAGATAATAGTTAGTAGCAAGCATACCAAGGCGTTTTTCGTGACTGTAGTAGGTATAGGTACATACCTATTATAGATTTTATGAACTAGCGGCCGCCCGCGGCAGGTAGTAGTGGTCATTGGTACATGATTTTATAGATCTACTGTATTTATTTTTCGAGTGGAGCATTGCGGCGAGCGAAGCGAGCCGCCATGCGACCATGGCAACAGCGCGGCGAGCGAAGCGAGCCGTGCTGTGACTCCCCCCAAGCCCCCCAGAACCCCCTCCTCCTGAACCCGGGGGGAGCGTCGCGGCGAGCGAAGCGAGCCGCCACGTGACCACGGGGAACAGCGCGGCGAGCGAAGCGAGCCGTGCTGTGACCCCCCCTAAGCCCCCCAGAACCCCCTCCTCCGAAACCCGGGGGAAGCGTCGCGGCGAGCGAAGCGAGCCGCCACGCGATCACGGGGAACAGCGTGGCGAGTGAAGCGAGCCGTGCTGTTACCCCCCTAAGCCCCCCAGAACCCCCTCTTCCTGAACCCGGGGGGAGCGTCGCGGCGAGCGAAGCGAGCCGCCACGCGACCACGGGGAACAGCGCGGCGAGCGAAGCGAGCCGTGCTGTGACCCCCCTTAGCCCCCCAGAACCCCCTCCTCCTATGTCTGCCGTTTTACTTCATTTAGGACCTACTTGTAGGTCGCGCGACAAGGTCCCTTCTAGCGGTTCCGACCCGTTGAGGATTTGGCTTTACGTAAAATTTAGGGTTCCGTATAGGGTTTTGATTGGGGTTATACTATATTGAGGAATTTGATTAAATGGTCGACTTTTAGGGTTCCTTAGGACTTTGATTGGAGTTTCAACTACACTTAGAAGCTTGATAATGTTAAAATTTTTAGGGTTCCTTAGGACTTTGATTGGGGTTTTACTACATTGAGGAATTTGATTAAGTGGTCAACTTTTAGGGTTCCTTAGGACTTTGATTGGAGTTTCAACTACACTTAGGAGCTTGATAATGTTAACATTTTTAGGGTTCCTTAGGACTTTGATTGGAATTTCAACTACACTTAGGAGCTTGATAATGCTAAAATTTTTAGGGTTCCTTAGGACTTTGATTGGGGTTTTACTACATTGAGGAACTTGATAAAATAAACAACTTTTAGGGTTCCTTAGGCCTTTAATTGGACTTTCAACTACACTTAGGACCTTGATTATGTAAACAATTTTAGGGTTCCTTAGCACTTTGATTGGAATTTCAACTACACTTAGGAGCTTGATAATGCTAAAATTTTTAGGGTTCCTTAGGACTTTGATTGGGGTTTTACTACATTGAGGAACTTGATAAAATAAACAACTTTTAGGGTTCCTACGTTAATAATCAAGTTTTCACTTCTGCCGGCACTCCCGGAGTGCAACCCGTATTTTATTTTTTTATGTTTAATTGTGCCAACACACAACAATTATACAATCAACACAATTTACAATTTGAGAGTGAGCTAGCTGTTTTCATTCTACTTTGCGTTACATAAAAGCGCGACAATCCGTCTGTTTGTTTCATTTATTTTGTTTGTAATTATTTTAATACTGTTAAGAGTGTTTTGAACTCAGTGTGGTGAAAAAAATTTAGACACCTGTCATATTTTTAGGTGAGCTATTAACTAGTCCACGCACGGCTCAATTGGTTGTAGCTCTGCCTTCTGTGGTCGTGGGTTCGATCCTACTTTACGAAAAAAATTAATATAATGTATTCTAAATAAATAAATAATGCGGACCATTCACACAACACTATCTAGCCCCAAACTAAGCGGAGCTTGTACTATGGGAACCTGGTAGCGGATATTATATTACTTAAATATTTTTTTTGTAAATACATACATAGAATACAATATAACACCCAGACAGAGAACAAACATTTGTGTTCACCGCACAAATATTCGTTATCGGTGGGGATCGAACCCACGCCCTCCAGCGCAGAAGGCAGAGCTACTACCAACTGAGCTGTGAAGGTATTCTATCAGTTATCTAGTTCCCATAGTACAAGCATTGCTTAGTTTGAGGCTAGATAGCGTGG
Organism: Thera obeliscata; assembly: GCA_947578465.1. Classification (NCBI taxonomy): domain Eukaryota; kingdom Metazoa; phylum Arthropoda; class Insecta; order Lepidoptera; family Geometridae; genus Thera; species Thera obeliscata. Next base: position 10,948,964 of record OX387918.1, on the reverse strand, counting down.
TGTAAAATGTGCCAAGTGACGTCAGTGACAGTTGATACTTGTCGATAAACGATACCACCTGTCATCGACAGCCATGTGGAACGTTTCATCCGTTGTGACGTTATTGCAATTGGAAGTCAATGACCCGAAATCTAATGCTCGGATATGTTCGACAAATATCGGAAATGATAATGTCATGTCTCGGTTACAGCCGAGTGTTTTTAGTTTTACGAGAAAACTCATCCTCTAAATGAAATTATATAAATATAGTTTGAATAATCTACTTTCTTGTTTATAATTGAAAATCTGGTCTTATAAGTGTATCAATGTCTTTACTAACTTTTACTTTATTATTCATGTTCTTTTAGGTTTTCTACAGTTTCCTATAAATAAGGGCAAATTTTCAATAAAAGATATAACTAAGTATACCAATCTCTTTTTAAGGCTTTACAAAAAGGTTGATCTTAGTACTTACATTTTTTTATTCGACAAGTTGAAATTGAATTCGATTAAGTTGAAACGAAGACAGTCCTTTGTTATAGGCGATGGTAACCACACAACATCAGGTAGGCATCGCTTGGTAAATCAGCTAGTTGTGCCTGAAAACTAGCGCTGCTTAGCATAGTAAATAAAACCTTGTCAGCAGGTAACAAAAAGCTGAGTCAGGGCCTACTTGGCATATTTTATCTATCATTATCTATTGTTGTTAGAATCAGAAATGAGGATATCCGTAGAAGAACCAAGGTCACCGACATAGCTCGTAGAGTTAGTAAGTTGAAGTGGCAATGGGCAGGCCATATAGCTCGAAGAACTGACAACCGTTGGGGAATAAAGGTTCTCGAATGGCGACCACGAACCGGAAGACGAAGCGTAGGGCGCCCACCCACCAGATGGACCAACGACATTGTTAAGATCGCGGGAAGTCGATGGATGGAAAGGGCTCAGAGTCGTTCTTTCTGGAAATGTGTAGGGGAGGCCTATGTCCAGCACTAGACTTCTTCAGGCTGATAATGATGATGATGATCTATTGTTAACGATGAATGTCAATAAATGTATTTGCTTCTTTTATTTAAAAACCCACGCTGTACAAATAAAAGCAATAGTTTCGGGTTCCAAACAGCTGCATATTCACATTTTCAACCAGCGATTTCTTAAACTATCTATTTCAAATATCAGACGCCCTTGCAGATGACTTTGACAGTCTAATAGCTGAAGACAGTTCAAGATATTAACAAACGTAAGGTTCAAAGTGTGAAAAACGGCAAGTGGATTTTATGACGAGTGGCTAAAGTTGAAGTTTGTTTGACAGATCCTCATGTGAGCTGCAGGGGTGTGGTAAAAACCAAGTTGATAGGGACAGTTCGAGTAACAGCGATGAGAGGTATTACACTCATAAGCCCGGGACACACGAGGCTTGTTCTTAAGCCAGGATAGCAAGATATTGATAGGAAACTAGCAAGCTATCAGTTCTAGCTTCGTGTAAACATAACCTGTTCTAAGAAAAATTAAGCTAGTTCTGTTTACACGAAGTTAAAACAGATAGCTTACATAATATCAAGAGAATAAGTCTGCTGCACTTCTCTTTATCGTGTGACTGGTCTTCTTTGAGCTTTCTAAATGTGGTGAAAGCATTTTAAGTTCATCTCGAAGAGGCTCCTTTTGTGCACTTGACACCATGTTTTCGAACTTTTTAGGTTATACAACATGCCGGTTTCCTCCGATGTTTTCTTTCACCGTTTGAGAGTACTGTCATTAGTGCACATACATTTTTGAGCAAAAATTTCATTGGTTCACGACGGGTGCCGGTGAAATTACGTTCACATGAAGCTGAACATCTGATGCCTCAAGTTGATGGGCGCATGGTAGTGAATCGAAGGGCATGTTTATGACGTGCGTGACCTGCGAGGCAATGCTCTGTTATAGGCGATGGTGACCACTGATTTTATCAGCTAGTTGTATATAAAAAAAATCGGTTGTCTGTAAAGTCGGGTTACTGACGATATTGAACGTGACAACGTCATACAGCTGTCCACGCGGCGCATCGCTCACTCAAGCAGGAGAGAGACAGATGTCGAACGCTGCCGAACGCGGAGACCGTGCGTGCCTCTTTGTCGCTGGTTCCGCGCTCTTGCTTGCATTTCAAGCCCTCAGAGCGAGGTAACGCCGCATGAGTCATGTTTTTTTCGTGCGTGCAGCCGGCTCCATCGAATTATAAGGGTGCTTGTACACGCTAAGAAAAAACGCCGGGTCTACCCAAAAATTCGTGTCGTAACTAGAAAATAACTGTGTACACTGCTTGCAGCAGTGCACGAAAAAAATCTTATCTACGCCCGACTGACGACTGCACGAAAAAAATCGTGTCGTGTACACATTTCGATTGGTCTTGTCAGCGGAAGACACGAAAAGTTTTCGTGTGTGGAACAGACAAAATTCTTGTCGTCTACACGAAGAATTTGTCTTGTCTGCCGCAGGAACGGCAAATTTTCTTAGCGTGTACATTGTGTACAAGCGCCCTAAGACGTTGTCACGTCAAAAAAAGCGTCTTTTTAGTATTTTCGCTAGCACTACCCCCAAACCCTTAAGCGTTCCGAGGGTAAATGACGCCATCTTCAGGCGGAAATTATCAGCTGCGCGGCAAATGGGCTCCCGATATCGCTTATCTGTGACTACCCGCAAGCTTCGCCGCGCTATTCAATGCGCCGTGCCTCGGCTGATAGAATTTTGGCAATACAAAAAAAGATAGCCGAACTGAGATACTCATTTTTGGTTAAATATAAAATATCTTGCGTTAAAAATAAGTGATAGTTTGGATACCTTTGAAAAAATTACAATAATAACTATAAGGTGTATTTTTTTTGCCTCCTGATTAGAAAGTTTAAGGCCCGTATTCCGAAACAGCGCTTGAGTCTGAGTCGAGCCTCAAGCATAGATTTTATGACAGTTCTCCATTGAAAAGTGTCAAAAATCTGTGCTTGAGGCTCGACTCAGACTCAAGCGCTGTTTCGGAATACGGGCCTAAGTAGCTAAATGTCCAACAGTGCAAAAGGTCTGATGAGCAGTAAGTCCAATTAGCAAAATGTCCATGTAGCAAAACGTCCAACTATCAGATGGTCTGTATAGCAGATAGCGTCTATTTAGCAAAACGTAATTTTTTAAATGTGTACACTCATATCTTCTTATTATTTATTAATGCATTTATTTCAGATAGATCAATCCATACTTAATTTACTAGATACATTAACATAAATATTAACATAAATTCATACAAATAATAAATACAATTCAATTCAAATACAATTCAATAAAATAAAATGTCACAAATGATAAATAAACTAAAATTAAATTAGTAATATTCCATTAAATTATATCTAAGCCCATTGTAATTTTCATCCATCTGTCTTGGATGGGACAATCCAGTCGGGAGACAACCATCTTATGAAATCCACCTTAAATTTAAATTACAGTCTTAAATTTAAAGTCAACCAAAACAAAAGCACATTTTTTACAAAGTCCACTACATAAAAGCCAGCACCAATCTGCGTTAAATTTAATGTGCTAAGTTAAATGTCTGTTTAATATGCGTGCTTATTAAATGTGTGTGTTTACTCCTGTCATTTCACCTGCACCAAAACTGTAACACAGCGATGCTGCTTGGTGGCAGAAATAGGTATGGTGGTAGTACTTCCCCTTCGCAAAGAGCTCTACTACTGAGGCTTCGAATGCTTAAATCCGTTCGCTTGCTCTGGACCCGAATCGACAGTTAAACGCGCCTACACTTGAAGCTTCTCAAATTTGCGTAAACGGTCGGTGTTGGCAGCTGCTGGCTTAACCCACAGTTTATACACACGTTTAACTACTGTTTAAGTTGGTGAAGCTTTTTTAAATCTCTTAAGTTTAACCTAACATAACACCTTAACATCAGGTGAGTGAAATGCTTGTTCCATTAGCTAAGTTGAATAAAAAACCCATAAGTTCCATCAAGTAAAAAAAACCCTTATAGATTCGTCATGTCTGTCTGTCTGTCCGTCCGTATGTCACAGCCACTTTTCCTCCGAAATCCGAAACTATAAGAGCTACACCGATGAAACTTGGTAAGTAGATGTATTCTGTGAACCCTATACTTGAAACTGAAACTCATAAATATTTTTTTTATATTATGTTACTTGTTGCTACGGAACCCTTCATGGGCAAGTCCAACTCGCACTTGGCCGTTTTGTTTACTTGCCACGAGTCACGCCCAGCAATGTCACGCTTTTTTCCACTCAATGCCACGGATTCCATGGGCTATGTTTCACACATCAGCCTTGTCTTCTTTGAATGGCCTTCACGATGGCTAATATCGAAACAACCAACATCGCATCGTAACCGCTGATTAACGATGAAATTAGACCACTGGTTAAGTGTTGGTGCAAACCAGCTTAAGCTTAAGAGCTGGATCCCTTCCCTGGCTAAGCTTTGAATACTGAATTTGACGATAGCAAATTCTCTTTGAGGCCTGACGCAATATGCAAGCGATTTGCTAATCTCTATTTAAAAGGGTACGTTCCCAATAGTCACTAAGCTACGACGGAAGTCTAAAAAACTCTGGAACCAGTACAACCACTACAACCTTGTGAGTACTTACAAGGTTGTAGTTAGCGTTGTTGATATCATCTGTTTGGTTATTCCTGGTTCAACCTTTCTTTCGTTGATGTTCTTTTTACATTTTTCCTCTTCGGTTTTGTATCGTTTCAAGTTCTTCTTCTCTTTTACTCGCTCTAAGATCTCTTCGTTCGTAACATAATATTACAGAGGCCTTGTGAATGATCAAAATTTTGACTAGACTGATGGAAGCGACGCGTGAACCGTGGACTTAGTGGGCATCTGGCCCAGCGCATTAGCATTGATATTCAGCGTGGCAATGCCACCAGCGTCTTGTGGACGCTTTCGTCTGGTATTGATTTGGATCAGTTGAGCTATCTCTATCGTTACAAACGATCGAGAGATAGGTCAACTGTTTCTTGTGTAGATTTTGTAAATTTTGAAAATAATTTAATTAATATTAAATACTCATTACCGCGTCAGTTTCTACTTTGGACATTCGAATCGTAAATTCAAAATGGATTAGGTCCAATGCCGTGCGGCCTGCGTGCGCGTTTTCAACACCCGCATTCACCGCGCAATGGACGCACTCGTTCATTTGCGGTCGGATAATGCCATTAGTAGTTCTAACGAGGGTAGGTATGCGATTTATCAACGCTCAATAAATAAATTAAGACTCTATCAACCGTCCGACAACTTCTTGATCGCACAGTTGAACAGTTTTGAAGATGCAAATTCAGATTGTAGTCAAGAAAATCAAAAACTATCAAGTCTTCTTAAAGAATAACGTTGCAAAGGTTAAATTAAATTTTAAAAAAAGTTCTAAAAAAGTAGTACGAAAACGTTTTTAGGGCTCCGTAGCCGTAGCGTGAGGCGTGGCAAAAACCGAAACCCTTAAAGACTCGTCATGTCTGTCTGTCTGTCCGTTCGTATGTCACGGCCACTTTTTTCTGAAACTACGATTTTAAGAACTTACTGTTGAAACTTGAGCAAGAGACATATACAAAGTGGTAAAATGTGTGTGTCCCCTGTTACTTCTTAAATAAGGGAATGTTAAAACTAACAAGATGATGTAGTTTGGAGGCTATTAGTGATAAGTATTCTCTTAGTCCATGTTTTACTTTTTAATTTTTGGTGTACATTAGAGTAATATTCTTTTCTTAAACATGCGCGGAAATATTGTCATTACTTTTAAATATAGAACACGCGAAGTATCATATTTACGTAGACTGAAAAACCAAAATCACTTATACCTATATATGCCTCGGCCGAAATGGCAATTGCCTGTCTCGTATCATTGAAGTCCTCGCCTGCGGCTCGGCCTTCAAACTCATACTCGACCTGCAATTGCCTATTTCGCTGCCTTTGCAATAATGTACTATTTCTACATAACCATGTAAACTTCCACCAAAAATCAGTTCTTGGATGGGTGCCGGGGAACAGACTGTTTGCATCTATATTTTTATTACTTTCTTTATACTTTTTATAAATAATAGTATGGACCCTTCGTGCACGAGTCCAACGCACACTTGGCTGGTTTTTTTAGGTACGAAAACTAGAAATAAGTGTCACCATTACGCAACGTAAAAAAAACACTTAGATTTAGTTTGAACTTAGAATATGTATAACTTAGTAATATGTTTGAATATGTATAAGTAATATGTTTGAAGTCCCATGTCCAGCAGTGAACTTCTCAAGCTGATAATGATGATGACGAAAGACTCAAAGCTGTATCCCTCTATCCTTTATTCTAACCAGCTCGTTCGTCGATGGACACAGCAGTTTATTTGTGGTCACTGGGTAATGGCATTAGGTGGTAACGGGGAGTCCAGTAAGTCTACCACAAGCTCTGTCTGGATCTGTCTCTGGCTCTGGTTTTGAGTCTACGTGAGTGCTCATGCTCACCAGTGTATTATACTGTGTGTGTGACGTTTCGACGTAGGATTTATTTAGTCAACACTCACACAAACTCAAAACCAGAGCCAGAGACAGAGCCAGACAGAGCTTGTGGTTGCCTACAGGTAATGAGTTTGACCGCGTCCGTGTACTGGATTGAAACTGTCTTTATTTTACAGCAATATTCTCAACTGCCGTTTGGCCTACGTGAGAGCACTGATAGTCTAGTGGTAGCAAGCAGCCCCTCCTTCCGACTTAAGGTCGTGGGTTAAAATCCAGTAGTGTACCAATGAGTTTTTCTGCTGAAAAATGTAAGTGCACCACACCAATACTCTCAAACGGTGAACGAAAACATCGTGAGGAAACCGGCATGTCGTAGAATCTAAGAAGTCCGAAATGCATGTGTCGAGTGCACAAAACGAGCCTCTCTGAAGCACACTGGCACTGGTTCAAATGTGCTAGTGACAAGAAAAGACGAAAAAGCTACAATTTTGCATACCGATTATAAGAATATCAGTAAAATTATATAACACAAAGTCCTATCCATAAATTTATATTTTCTATCATCATTAATATTGAAAGTAGTTACTTATATGTAAGAACACTTGTAGCAATGTACCATAATCCAAGCTACAGTAACACGATTCTATAGGATTATCTCCTAAGCGGCAGATAAGCTGAATCCAATCGAAACCACATAGTTAGGGAAAACGTGATAGGGTCGCGGACGGGAAGCCCAATGGCGTACTTACAAACTCGTATAGGCCAAGGTCTGGTGTTTTAGGTACCTAATCTGATTTTAACATTCATCTTATGTAACTTTGGAGCCTATCTAGTCTGAATGAAAGTTACTAGAAAAAAATTGGTTGTCTGTAAAGTCGGTTTACTGACGATAGTTGAACGTGACAACGTCATACAGCTGTCCACTCGGACGCATCGCTCACTCAAGTAGGAGTGAGACAGATGTCGAACGCTGCCGAACGCGGAGGCCAATTGTGCCTCTTTGTCGCTCGTTCCGCGCTCTCGCTTGCACTTCAAGCCTTAAATAGAACGCCTCAGAGCGAGGTAACGCCGCATGACGTCATGTTTTTTCGTGCGTGCAGCGGGCTCCATCGAATTATAAGACGTTGTCACGTCAAAAAAACGATTAGGTATAAGCCCCTATCTTACAACTTCTCATGATTTTCACATCATTGGTCCATCTAATAATTCATTCATTCACTTATAAATTAAATATTTTATCTATTTATTCTCTTTTATATTATTTCCTAATTTGGACCACTCCCGGATAAATGCCATTCTCGTGTTTTTTTATGCAACTCACTGATGGAACATGCATATAGCCCATCTGATGTTAAGTGGTAACCATCGCTATAGCAAAGCATTACAGAATATATATTTCAGTGCTCTGAAAGCAAATATCATAAACAGCATAATTTTGACAATTATGCATACTTCACATTTTGCAGCTGTTGCAATATATTATGCTAATGAATTTTGCAAGCTTTATTGAGCTTAGTTATAAAGGATATACACTGACTCAAAACACATCGAGCTTTGCACTGGCGTGAACAGATCTTGTCTGGCCTCTCAGCTCAGTTGGCAGTAGCTCTGCCTTCTGCGCCGTAGGTTGTGGGTTCGATCCCCATCATCGAGAACAAATATTTGTGTGCTGTATGCAGATTTTTGTTCTCTGTCTGGGTGTATGTATTTATAAAAATGTATATAAGTTTACATCAGCTATCTAGGTTCCATAGCTTTGCTTAATTTGGGGCTAGATCGTGTTGTGTGAATTGTCTACAATATTTATTATTATTTAATTTATTAATATTGACTAAAAGTTAACCGCGTCAAATAAGGTCGTTCTATCCAGTATCGAATAAAATCCTGGAAATGATAGAGGACACCTATATGGTGGACTTCATCAAGCTAATAATAATAATAATAATAAATAATAAATATTGTGGACAATTCACACAACACTACCCAGCCCATAACTAAGCAGAGCTTGTAATATGGGAACCGGATAGCTGATATAATACTTGAATACATTTTTTTTTTGTAAATACACACTTAGAATACAATATAACACCCAGACAGAGAACAAACATTTATGGTAACCACACAAATATTTGTTCTCGGTGGGGATCGAACCCACGACCTACGGCGCAGAAGGCAGAGCTACTACCAACTGAGCTAGAGGCCAGTCAAGCTGATGATGATTGGTGGTAAACGCAGCCTTAATGGTACCTTAACCGTAAATGGTATAACTACACGATCGGCATCGTCTCCAACCGTGTGTCTCCACTAATAGTCTGTTTACCTCCCTTATCAGCGGCGAACACACGTGGCGGTACGACGCGTAAGTCTGTTATTACGTGACGTCATGACTACGGAACTACGGATGTAACTAGATGACGGTGATTGAAGCCATATAACGTAATTGGTGTAAGGTGAAGATTACATCTTGTTTCCTTGAGCGAATGCTGAGAAAAACATTGTTATTTGTTGCTTTTAGAAATCACTTCAATACTAACTCGCAAAAAGTGATTTTTAAATAACCAAACCACACAAGTTAGCTTTTTAAATTAAGGGGGTACGATTTCCATACAAACTTAATTTACACAACTATGGGCGAATAAAGTATTAATGTACACTGAAATAGCTGTAATAGGCTTTTACAGTCTTCAAGTTTACAGTGGTCCTTATTACCGGCCAGTTATATAAAGTTGGTGTGTCAGCCGTTGGTCGTGGCAGTCGGGGCTTCAGAAATAGTAGATTGTTATACAAGGGCAGTAAGTGAGCTTTTGCAGAACAAGATCCTTTTTGGCGCCCGTGCGAGCGCAGCTCGCAAAGGGCGCTAATGGATTGAGTGTACCCGAGATATTTAGATGCCCGAGCGAGCAAAGCGAGCGAGGGCAAATATAGTTCGAGGGTGCAATAGCTACTTATGACCGAGGTAAGCATTCTACTTTACATCATTCATGCGAGGTAAATTTTTAACTAGCTGATGGAACAAACATATGGCCCACCTGATGTTAAGTGGTAACCATTGCCTATAGCAAAGCATTGCCTCGTAGGTCAAGCACGTCAGGAACGTGCCCTACAATGCACTGCCCTACGACCATCAACTTGAGGCATACGGATGTTCAGCCTCACGTGTCAGTGATTTCACCGGCACCCATACCCTTCAACTCGAAACACAGCAATGCTGCTTTTCGGCAGAAATAGGCTTACAATACAACAATAACACAACATTTATACGGGTATGACAAAAAGTAATTTTAATTTGAGAAAAATAAACTTGCAATAATATTATTAATTTTATTAAAATTAATAGTAAAATATTTGTACCGGTAGGTATCTGCTAAAACAGTCGTAGACGCACACATCTGTGAGCTACTATATCTTTTCAGTAAAAAGTTTTCATATCATTTTGTAAGAAAAGAGATTGTTTCACCAAGGAGGTTTGCATAGCTCTTGAACTGTAATGAACCATCACCAAGGAGGTTTGCATAGCTCTTGAACTTTAATGAACCATTACGTATCAAGCATAGTGTGACGGTAAAAGTGATTTGAAAATGGAACGCATTTACAATGCACTGGGCTGCACACGCCTACTTACACAGCCTTTTTGCGTTACAGTAAATCCTATTTACTGAGCATGTATGATGTAAAAGAATTAACAGACTTTTACGTCTATTTTGAAACAGTGATGTACAAAATTGACTCTATGCTAAAAGCTACCCGTTAGAAAGAATGTTGAAAAAATTACTTTTTTGGTTTTTTATTAATATTTCTGTTATCCTACAGTTTTCTCCAACTTTATATAACTGGCCGGCAATAAAGACTACTGTTAAATTCTATTACAGCTATTTCAGTGTACATTTACACTTTGTTTTCCCATAGTTGTGTAAATTCAGTTTGTATCGTAATCGGACAACCTTAAAGTGTATGAAATAAAATTTTATTTCACTTAAATGAACTAAAGTTTCATTCAAAACTATTTTTTAATTTGAAAATGAAAAAAAAATCTTTTGCATTCTTTCAAAGTCAAAAGTATAATTTCGCACTAATTACTCGAATTTAAAAAGGAAAATCTAGTTTGAGGAGGGGGAGGGGAGGACGAAGAGGAACCAAGGAGTGTTTTTTTACCTAATTTTATAAGATTTGTAAATACTAATGTAAAGAAGAAGGCCACTGCTGGATATAGGCCTCCCGTATACTACATTTCTAGTTAAACTGATTCTGAGCTTTCTCCGTAAAGCTAAAGTTTCTGGTCTGCTTGTTCTGTTTTGGTGTGCTAAATTTTTTACTGAATTATATTTTTAACCTACCAGTGGAAAAGAAAGAAAGAAAGAAAGAAAGAAAAGCATTTTATTGACCTACTCATATACACAGGAATACCTACCTACTTACAAAATAAAAAATAAAATCACTTAAAAAAAATATAAAAAAGAAAATAATCATTATAGGATAGGTAGGCAGCTGTCTTTAGACACTAAAGGAAAAGGAACATAGCTATTTACTTGTAAAAAAACAACAGTGTGGTTTCAGTCTTTTATTGTATAAATAATATTATTAAGGATCCTAAGTATAATTACTATAATGTTTACTGGTGTATTTGATATAGGTCACGTACATAATTATAGTTTTTCTTCAGCTTCTTCATTTTTTCTTTTTATTTTCTCCCATCGTAAATAGACATAATTTTTTTTTTTTTTCTCCTTTTTAGGTTTTTTCTCATCACTTAAATTATTCCAATAAATACACTTATCTCTGGTTAACCCGAACTGTTTACAATAATACTGATAAATAGTACTAGATAAATATTGATAGTATATGAATCACTAAACACCTACATTGAAATGACGTCACCGAGTGACGTAGTTTTAAACAGAAGAACAACGCGGTGTTTTCTCTACCACGATTCTCTGAACGAGCACTGTATCGCGATTATCGTCCGTATTCTTTGGGCAATTCCGTCTATTTTTCCTTCCATGTCTTCCTTCGGTCTCGTTTCCTGATTCGTCTTCGGAGTTTTGAGCTCTATTGTTTGAGCAGCAGCATCTAAAGCCTGGGCGGCCCATTGGTCCAAAAGGGCCACGGTGAGGTCCATGGTCTCGTGGTCCAGAACGCTCGGGTGGTCCACATCCGAATGGCCCTCTATGTCCAAAGGGTCCAAAATGGCCAGGACTTCTGTGACGATACCCTCTTCGGCACGGTCTGGGTCCTCGTTCTCCACTACGGTCACGTCTGCAGCAAAACGGTTCTTCATCACCACTTCTGTCATGGGGTCTTCTACGCCTGCAATTGTCACCACGATCTTCTCGTCCATGATGTCCATGTCTTTCTGGACTATGTGGTCCACGACGTCCACATGGTCTCTCCTGATCTGATTCTCTGTGTTGTCCATCCTCATTGCAGAGTCCAGGTCTCCTGCATTCTGGTCCAGGACTGCCTTCCCTCATAAATTCAAAGTTAACTCCATGAGGTCTTCTATAGGGATCACAATCTCCTGATCCTCCATATCCTGCGCAGAATCCAGGTGGGCCACCTGGACCACTCTCTTGTCCGTAAAATCCTCCAAAAGGTCCATGGTGGTCAAAATGCCCGTGGTGGCCGTGGTGGTGTAACGGGTCAAAACGTTACAACGCCACCTAGTGGCTTTTTGTACAATTAAAACGTGTACTTCGATTTTAGTCTAATGGTTGGCAATCTAGTTCCGGGCATTTCGCCTAGATGGCAGCACGCGGGTTTGTGTCTGTTTCTTTTGTTTCTCTTAGCGTCATGGGGGTGGCAAAATTTGAGGATGGTGACAGCTGTCAGATCCACTGAACTGTCATTGGATAGTAGGTCACGCGGGATATGTCAATGTCACATCGGTGGCGTCTGATGACGCGGTCTGTTTTTTGGGTCTAATGGCGGCGATTCATTTTCACGGTTGAGCGCCGAAGATGTTTGAGAAAGTATTGGTATTTAGCTGCCCCAAAGCTTGGGAAAGACGTTTTGGTGTAAAAGGAGTGAACGAGTCGCATGTCGGAGTATAGAAAGTGGTAAGTTACCTCTGGACAATTGGGATTGTACAGTGAGAAGCGGCGAGTGAAATGTCGGGAACTAATGTTTCGTTTATTCTTGTTTTAGGATTGTTGGGTGCGTGTATGCATCTCTGTTGAAGTAAAATGTTTAAGAGAATGGCGGCGAACTGCGGCACTGGTTTGGGTCGGAAGGCGTCCGTTCCGTGCCATCGAACTCACAAAAAGAAAATCACCACGCTCCGAGCAGAAGGTAAACTTGGCTGCTAATCTGAAGTTATCTATCAGATCACGTATAGCTTCATACTCTGTTGGACTCAAACAGGTGCAGAGGAATTCCCGCCTCGGTTTCAGAATAACAATTTTAGGTTGTCGTTTAAGTTGGATGGATATTGATTTTTTTATGACGCGTTTCAGAAAGCTGCTCGGCTCTTGGAAGGGGACAGGTCCTTCACGTCACCGCCAGTGGATCGGGGTTTGACTGGTCCCATCAATTCATCCGTGGTTGGGAAAAGGCCATGATTCGTGGTTCGGCCATCCGACGCTGCCTGCCAATAAGGTGATTGCGTTCCATATATATCTTAGTGTGTTTCTCATCTTCATAACTCAGTGAGAGTACAGTGCAAGTGACAAGGTTAGGTTTTAGGTTATGTATTAGGGCCTTTTGGCAGACTTATTTCAAGTGAGGAAGGGACCGTTGTAGCCGATGGTCTCGGTGTTGAATGTAAATTCATTAGTAGGTATCCAAGTACGTTTTCCCCTCAATTGTATGGGCCTTAGTGCCTTAGAGGGCTAGGTTGGCTTCACCATTGTTGAATGTTGTAGCATTAATCAAATTATAAATATCTTTAAGAAAGTAGCCTCTCGGCTCATTTTAGTAATTTCAAATCTTTGTCTCTTGTAATATCAGCAGGGCTTTAAAATACATATCCCATAACTCCTAGGCGTACTAACATAGTTGTATAATAGAGAGCTTGCATGTTTAGTTATAAGTAGGTAGGGAATTAGGTAGGTACTAACAATTCAGATCCTTAGGTGTGTGGAGGATGTAAGGATATGTATGCCCGTATAAGTACAGTCAATTAGTCAACCCAACCATTGTAATCAATTTCTTTGTATAGGTACTTCTAGGTTGTCTCAGGATAAAGAAAACAAATTGTCAATTAAAGTAAATTCCTTTTTCTTTGGTCGTCTCAGGACGGTTGTGTATAACTTTAAACAAATTAATTTTAGACATGTTTGCATAAGAAATAAAACTGTTCCAATGTACCACAATCTGCTTCGTCTTCTTTAATAATAATATTATTCACTACTGGACATTCAGGCTCTTGTCCAACTTAAAGTATAGAGCCTGTGGCGCCCTCCAATCTTCCTGTAGCCTCAAGATTAGAACAGAACCCCAAGCTAGCTAGGCATAACATCTATCAAACCGCACAGGACACTTTGACGGGTAAAAATTGGCGCCTCAACGGGCTGGGGCTCAGGAAGATCTGGTTATTTGTGATCTTGTTATTTGTGATCTTGTTATCTGTGATCTTGTTTTTTTTGTGATCTTGTTATTTTTAGTTTAGAAAATTTGAAACTTTATTTTGAAAACCTTGTCCTTGCACTACTCTATTATTAGGCTCACTATTGTGTATTAGTAGTTTTTAGATATTTTACACTTATGTTATGGTTTGGTGTTATTATTAGTAACGTTTGAGTAAGTTCGATTAGAGAACAGCAATTAACATTTGTTTGAGTGTAATTAAATTGGAATAGATATGTATTACTGCACTCTGTATACCGTTATGGTACTATTTGGTGTTATTTTAGTAATGTTTGTTTTAGTAACATTATGAATTAATAATTAAGATTTTGTTTAAAGTTATGAATTGAATTGTAAGTCTCCACTGCACTCTACTCTCTATTCTATTCCCGCGCTATTTGAGTATTATTTTGGTTACTGATTGTTTGATCGGGGATGTGCTGGTCTTTTGAAATTGGTAGCCGGGGTGATGAGGTCGCGGGAAACTTGAGTGGGATTGTCATTATATGGGTGGAGACAAACATGTGCAGATGGATAGTATTGGGAAGCACACTTAGTCTGATTTTGGTTTTGGTCAGAGTTGGTTCTTTTTGGTTTTGTTATGTTTTGAGTTTTTCTTTTGTACCTTGGTCAGGTCATTTGGAAAAAGGAGTATCCATTGTCTGATGCTTCTAAGTTTTTTTTGTTGTCAAGAAATTGACACCGGAGTTCAGCAGAATGTATTGTTGCATCCGATTTGGATTCACTCATTTCATATGAGTGACATGATTATTGTTTGGGTTCTTAGTTGGGCGGTATGATGGTTCAGTTTGATTGTAGGCGTTGGTCGGAGCTTGCTTGTATTTTGGGTTTTTGGTGGGTTTTGAATTTTCGTACCCCGGTCAGTTGAGATTATTTTATTTGGATGGAGAACATTGGACCTGGGTGCTGGATATTTTATGGAATGAAATCTTTCGTTAGTTGGACATCTTGGATCTTCTGGTTGTGAGTCATTTTTTTTATCATTAGTTTTGTTTTCCTTATCAGTATCATTTTAACAGGTGGACCTGGCATGGATAGTGAGTGACCGTTATGGAAGCTTAGTACGGGTCAAACCTTGTCTCTCTAGTCGTAGTGTAGGTATATCTAAACTTTATTTGCATAAAAATAAGCTTTGGCCGTTTTGCTGTGAGTTCCTCTTAGTATCTATCTTGGTGTTAAAAAATAAGCCTAAATTTTCTCACGGATGACAATGAGTAGATTAGCAAGCCTTTGTTATCCTCCAGAGCGGTTTAAAAGACTCTGTTAACTTTGATTGTTGCTAAGAGAGGTAGCAAAACTCGTAGAGGAGCAGTTGGCAACTCCTGGCGATATTGTTTTTTTTTCTTTCTTTGCTGTTAGGGATATTAGTAGTCAGTGGGTAAAAATAAGCCATAATATTTCCCAGCGGTCTACAACTGGTATCAAAGCCTTATGTATCGCGCAGAGCGGGTTGAAATACTCTGTAAACATTGACTTCTAAATAGCTAAAGTTTAAATATTCAACATAATATTAGTAGGTAGTAGGTATATTGTTTCACTTGCAGACTCACACCTCAAGATCCATCATCTTTCTGTTGATGTAGCATTGCATCATTAGCGTATTATGTACATCGTTAGGTTAGCATAGATATTCTTGTGTGGTATATTGGTTTTTGGTAAACGTTTGTTTTATTTTGTTTCAGTTTTAGTTTTGAGTTTTGCAGGTTTGTGCTGCAGTAGAAGTTTTTTTTTTTGTGTTTTTTTTATTGTCCTTAGTAAAATGGTATTGTAACGGGTCAAAACGTTACAACGCCACCTAGTGGCTTTTTGTACAATTAAAACGTGTACTTCGATTTTAGTCTAATGGTTGGCAATCTAGTTCCGGGCATTTCGCCTAGATGGCAGCACGCGGGTTTGTGTCTGTTTCTTTTGTTTCTCTTAGCGTCATGGGGGTGGCAAAATTTGAGGATGGTGACAGCTGTCAGATCCACTGAACTGTCATTGGATAGTAGGTCACGCGGGATATGTCAATGTCACATCGGTGGCGTCTGATGACGCGGTCTGTTTTTTGGGTCTAATGGCGGCGATTCATTTTCACGGTTGAGCGCCGAAGATGTTTGAGAAAGTATTGGTATTTAGCTGCCCCAAAGCTTGGGAAAGACGTTTTGGTGTAAAAGGAGTGAACGAGTCGCATGTCGGAGTATAGAAAGTGGTAAGTTACCTCTGGACAATTGGGATTGTACAGTGAGAAGCGGCGAGTGAAATGTCGGGAACTAATGTTTCGTTTATTCTTGTTTTAGGATTGTTGGGTGCGTGTATGCATCTCTGTTGAAGTAAAATGTTTAAGAGAATGGCGGCGAACTGCGGCACTGGTTTGGGTCGGAAGGCGTCCGTTCCGTGCCATCGAACTCACAAAAAGAAAATCACCACGCTCCGAGCAGAAGGTAAACTTGGCTGCTAATCTGAAGTTATCTATCAGATCACGTATAGCTTCATACTCTGTTGGACTCAAACAGGTGCAGAGGAATTCCCGCCTCGGTTTCAGAATAACAATTTTAGGTTGTCGTTTAAGTTGGATGGATATTGATTTTTTTATGACGCGTTTCAGAAAGCTGCTCGGCTCTTGGAAGGGGACAGGTCCTTCACGTCACCGCCAGTGGATCGGGGTTTGACTGGTCCCATCAATTCATCCGTGGTTGGGAAAAGGCCATGATTCGTGGTTCGGCCATCCGACGCTGCCTGCCAATAAGGTGATTGCGTTCCATATATATCTTAGTGTGTTTCTCATCTTCATAACTCAGTGAGAGTACAGTGCAAGTGACAAGGTTAGGTTTTAGGTTATGTATTAGGGCCTTTTGGCAGACTTATTTCAAGTGAGGAAGGGACCGTTGTAGCCGATGGTCTCGGTGTTGAATGTAAATTCATTAGTAGGTATCCAAGTACGTTTTCCCCTCAATTGTATGGGCCTTAGTGCCTTAGAGGGCTAGGTTGGCTTCACCATTGTTGAATGTTGTAGCATTAATCAAATTATAAATATCTTTAAGAAAGTAGCCTCTCGGCTCATTTTAGTAATTTCAAATCTTTGTCTCTTGTAATATCAGCAGGGCTTTAAAATACATATCCCATAACTCCTAGGCGTACTAACATAGTTGTATAATAGAGAGCTTGCATGTTTAGTTATAAGTAGGTAGGGAATTAGGTAGGTACTAACAATTCAGATCCTTAGGTGTGTGGAGGATGTAAGGATATGTATGCCCGTATAAGTACAGTCAATTAGTCAACCCAACCATTGTAATCAATTTCTTTGTATAGGTACTTCTAGGTTGTCTCAGGATAAAGAAAACAAATTGTCAATTAAAGTAAATTCCTTTTTCTTTGGTCGTCTCAGGACGGTTGTGTATAACTTTAAACAAATTAATTTTAGACATGTTTGCATAAGAAATAAAACTGTTCCAATGTACCACAATCTGCTTCGTCTTCTTTAATAATAATATTATTCACTACTGGACATTCAGGCTCTTGTCCAACTTAAAGTATAGAGCCTGTGGCGCCCTCCAATCTTCCTGTAGCCTCAAGATTAGAACAGAACCCCAAGCTAGCTAGGCATAACATCTATCAAACCGCACAGGACACTTTGACGGGTAACAGTGGATGTGATGGCCAAAAGGGCCATGATGTCCAAAAGGGCCATGCCCATGTTTGTGTCCAAAATGTCCCCTCATAGTGTCTTGTATAGAACCTCGTGCGTTGAAAGCTGATGTAGTTATGACGAGTTGGGGGCGCGCCTGGTCGTTATATACTAATGATGATATGGCGCAATATTGTGAAATATTATATACAATGAAAATCGATCTGTGTGTCATTTATTATTGTAAACTCACTGCAATCTACGCGCAATATCGAGGGATATGTTGTAGTGTGTAGCATGTTTTTACGAATTATTAATAAAAAAATCGTATTTGTTTGAATTGTTTTATTTAGGACAAAAAACAATTGCATTCACATAATTAATACAAAAAAAAACTAACTACTAAAGGCCTGCGCACACCTAGCTGGCGGTAGCGATCAGTGAAACGCTGTCAAATATCGCTGTCAGTTGTTGTCTTGTTGCTGTCTTGTCGTATAAGGAAGTCAAGGAGGACGCATTCGAAAGACTTAATTGGAGAAAACTGCATCAGAACCCCGACAAGAGCTAAGTTCTTAGATTTAAGAAGAAGAAGAAGTACCTCTATATAGTGCCAGCCCCCGTTATCCGCAACCCAACTTCTCATTAATTTTGTTGCACAAATAATTATAAGTTTAAAAAACTAGAGAAACCGACCTCATTGCCAAACGGCTAAACCGATATTAATTAAATTTGTTTGGGACAATCTGGACGTAAGAATAACCTTCCAAATAAAAAAATAATTTTCTAAATCGGTTCCTAAATGACGGAGGCATGCAGTTACAAACATTAAAAAAAATATTTAAAAAAAAAATGGCAACACCGATTATAATAAAATTAAAATGGGACCAATCTGGAAGCAGTACCTTTCAGATAAAAAAATATTTTTTTCAAATCGGCTCACAAATGATGAAGTTATTCGGTAACAAACATTAAAAAAAAAATACAACCGAATTGAGAACCTCCTCCTTTTTGATTGGAAGTCAGTTAAAAAGTCAAGCAAAGCCAAAGGACAAACCCAATATATTCAAGTAATTCCTATTATTATGGCTACAATGACCGGAAAGTCATTACTTGTGAAAACTACTCAGCGAATTCACCGGAAGTGTTGAACAAAAATATTGCTCTTTGCCGAATTTATGACTCACACCGTTTTGATAACATAAACATCGGTTATTCAACCACCGTTAAATCATCATCATTATCTGAAGAAGTCCACTGCTGAACAAAGGCCTCCCCAACACATTTCCAGGAAGAACTATTCTGAGCCCTTTCCATCCATCGACTTCCCGCGATCTTAACAATGTCGTCGGTCTATCTGGTGCGTGCATGGGCCTCGGTTTCGTCTTCCGGTTCGTGGTAGCCATTTGAGAACCTTTATTCCCCAACGGTTGACGGTCCTTAGAGCTATATGACCTGCCCATCGCCACTTCAACTTACTAATTCTACGAGCTATATGTCGGTGACCTTGGTTCTTCTAAGGATATCCTCATTTCTGATTCTATCACGTAGTAATACACTCAGCATAGCTCTTTCCATAGCTCGTCGACTCTCCATACAAACGTAGTCCCCTATTTCCTCCCTGGATAATGCCTCTGCCTAAAGATCTGGTTTTTGTGAGACAAAATGGTTACTCTCTAACCATTTTGTCTCACAAAAACCAGATCTTTATCAATAAGTATCTGAAAAAAAGGAAAACATACGAGCCCGTATATAGCAGATCTGGAATAAATGAGACAAAATGGTTACTCTAGAGGAATTATCCAGGGAGGAAATAGGGGACTACGTTTGTATGGAGAGTCGCCTGTGTGATGCCCTCTTAAGCCACAGTTTAATACAATCACTCTAAACTGCTGTTTCAATCAACCGTTTATATGCGCGGATGCTACGGGTTTCCCCTACACAAAAACAGATTGACAGTCGAATAGGGACAGTTTTTGAAACATCATAACGGGTATCGTTTCTAGGAACGATATTATCCCATTGCAACACATTGTGTTACTGCAATGCAACCACAGAGTATATCCACTCCCTGTGGTGGCGCCATCTGGTGAAACATGGTGAAAAATACAGTTGAATAACATTCAGCTAAATATTGCAAATATCTTGCACAATTTCCTAGAATTTTACAACTTTACAACATTTATTTTACAAGAACAATGCAATGATTATACTTATAACCAATATCATGCCTGTTTTTCTCGAAATTGTGAGAATTATCGCGGGAAGTCTCGGAAACTAAGTAAAGACACAGAGCACTGGTGGACTAGTGGTAGCGGCCCCGCCTTCCGATCGTAAGATCTTGGGTTCAAATCCAGTCGTGCACTAATGAGTTTTTCTGTCGAAAAACGTATGTGCACTATGTCAGTACTCTCAAATGGTGTAGGAAAACATCGTGAGGAAATCGACATGTCGTGGAACTTAAAAAGTTCGAAAACATGTATTCAGGGCACGAAAGAAGCCTCTTTGAGGCGCACTTGAAATCCTTTCACCACACTTGGTTCGAAAGAATCAGTGACGATAAGAAGAAGAAGAAGTAAAGACACAGATAAGATAATACTATGCGTAAAGATAAACAAAGTGCAAAATAGAATTTGAGTTTGAAAATTATCAGAGATGTTTTTACCATTTGAATTTTTTAAGTTTTACAAAATAACTCAGAATTTTTAATCCGGAAGCCGTTTCAAGGGTCCAACTTGTGAGACGAAATCTTCCTAAGCACCTACTATTGACCACTTCACACCTCAAATACATCCTTTCGTATCTTCTATCTTAAATGTATATAAAATCGTTACGTTACTGACTGACGGGTCAATTTTTGTAGCGTAGGGTTTTTCACTAAAACACTATTTATTATACTCACTTAATACTATTTCCCAAAATTCCGCTCTCAAAATTTATTTGTGCCAAACTCAATCAGGCAACATTCTGCCTGACCATTTCAATGGGTGACTGCTGGCCTAGAAGCCTAGATACCTAGAAGGTAAAAAAAACGTCTTGATTTTGTGTCATGGTACAGTTAGGATCTCCTTGAGAATATTTATAGCAATGTTGCTTCATGACGCTTTCTTAACTCTTGCTCTAAATTTTCTATAGGCCACCTTAGTTACAAAAAGCCCTCCACATTGCATTTAGCTTTTTTTTTGTTATATCTCCAAAAAAACCCCCAATCATGAATTTTGCTTTTTTTGTATTAAACAGTGTGCGGGAGGTTTTTATAAATGAATTGGATTACGATTGGTACATCCAGGGCTTGGTAGCCAGGGCATGGCCGTAGGATTTATGAGTAGAAGTTTGCTGGTTTTAAGAAAATCTTACACAAACGAAGTCACGGTTTCCGCTAGTCCCGGACAAGAAAGACCCCTGGACTTAAGCCCCTTAAGCCACAAGCCTACAGAAGTGCCGTATTCCACGTCATACGGCTGAGGGCTATAATCTCACAATCTTGACTCGACGGCTACCACTCGGCACTGGATTCGACATACAACTTCAACTGTTCAATTTTACGAGTTGAGAAGGTGCACCAACTTTGATTTCACCCCCAAAAAGAAGAAAAGAATTGTTTTAGATTTAAAGCCTGAGAAAACAATAAAGAATGAAGAAAGAAAAGTATTTAATTAGGAGTGTGCTGTGTTTGATTGTCTGTCTGTCTATAATAATTATCCTCGAATCTGCTAAATTAAAGCTGTAATTTCTCGGTTAAGCTGCCGATCGGCACTGACTTGGATCAGAGCTATCTAAAGACCGTTTGCCTGCAGATGCCTCAACTGTCTTGTTTCTTTTGGAAATAATTTTAGATATTTTTTATTGTGATTTCAAAAGTTTTCCTAGTTTGCTATAACAACATTTACAGGCAGTATTAATGGTCGTATTCTATGCTATGACCATGACATTAAAATAAATCTTACATAATTAGAAATAGTAATAGTATTAGAGCTCTTTGTGTGTGGCTCGTCCGGGGAAGTACTAACACCATGCCTATTTCTGCCGTGAAGCAGCATTGCTATGTTTCGGTTTGAAGGGTTTGGTTGCCGGATAAATTACTGGCACGTGAGGCTGAACATCTGTATGCGTGAAGCTAATGGACGCAGGATAATGCATCATAGGACACGTTTCAAACGTGCGTGACCTGCGAGGCTATGCTTTGTTTAAAAGGCCATGGTTACAACTTAACATCAGGTGGGCCATAGTAATGCTTGTTCCATTAGCTAGTTGTCTAAAAAATGATATTAAGACAACTGTTGTACCACAACTTAGCGCAAGATCCACAGAAAGCAATGCGGTTTGGTGTCTCCAGTCGATAACGAGCCTGTTTCAGAACTCTACTAACTCTTCCCTTATCTATGTCCACAGCCGTACTAACTGCAGCTTAATCTGCGGTTGAACAGTACTAACTGTAAGATTAACTGTGGCTTGGAGGTACCAAGTTGTAGAACTGTGGTTTGGCTTTGACGAGAACGAGAATAGAACAGCTACATGTTTCTGTGAAATTATTGTTGCGCTAAGCATTGTCAGTTCCAAAGTTCATTATCAGCCTGAAGAAGTCCACTGCTAGACAAAAGCCTCGATGCATTAAGGCTAGGACCCCCGTCGATGTAATTCTCGTTCGGACATTTTGAGCCTTTGAAAAATATAAAATCACTGAACTTATCTATCAAAAATCGCGAGCAACTGTCTTGTGTGCGATTGCAAACAGTTTAGCAATATGTTGACCCTACTTCTTCTTCTTATCGTGTAACTGATTCTTTCAAACCAGTGTGATGAAAGAATTTAAGTGCACCTCAAACAGGTTCCCTTCGTGCATTGTTGGTCGTAACAAGTTTTCCGACTTAAAAGTTTTATCGCACATAAAAGTAGAAAATCGTCAAAATTATTAAAATTATTTTTATGCTAAACGAAGTGCAATCGGATTGCCCACAAGATACTTGCACAATTTTCAATAAATAAGTTCAGTGATTTTTTCGCTGACATTACTGGCACATGAGGCTGAAAAACTGTCTGCCTCGGGCAGTGCATCATAGGGCACGTTACTGATGTTCGTGACCTACGAGGCAATGTAATGTTATAGGCAATGGTTACCACTTATCATCAGGTGGACCATATGCTAGTTCAAAAATCGACGACGTCTGCTTCTAATAAAAATAATCATTAATAATGAAGTTCATTATTCTGATTAAAACACCAACGATTGTGACCCTCTCCATCCAAAGACCACAATATCAACGTATTGAAGTATGTACGTAATTGAATTCATTACCCATTCCTGCAGTCGGGTAAGTGCTTTTATCCAATAACGCATTTTTAATTATCGGGCAGCGATGCTCCTGGCTCTTTCATTGTCACAATGAGTGATCTATCGGCTCCGCAGATATAAGTTCTACTAGATGCCGCATGGTGCTTTCTTTGCGTGCCACTATTGACCCCACATTGAGGATAATGCCTCTGGCCTCTCAGCTCAGTTGGTATAGAAGCTCTGCCTTCTAGTCTCAATAATAGTACATTGTTACCTGAGGATTGAAAGTCACGTTTTTGAGTCGGGTGCCAATGGAGCTTGAGGGACTTAAATAAGTCTTTCACCCGAGGTAAACACTGTGCTTTTTATTACGAATACAAGGAAAGTAAAAATAAAAACATGATAGAAAAATTTGTGAAAATGAAGATTGAATTGCCGCCTTCCCGCTTTTTTTTTCTCTGGCGGGCCTTCGGCTGGCCAGCATTATTCAGCAATTATTTTCATTTTCATAATTTAAAAATGGTAAATTTTTTGCTCAAATCTATGTTATTTTAAAGAAATATTTGAAGCTAAATAATAATAAAGTCATTTAGAAAATATATTCTTTATGTTATTTAAATTTAAATTTTACATCGGTAGGAAAACTTGTTAGAATTAACATAGGTTACTAAACTGTGTTCACACACGCTAACTTCTCGCGATTTTCGATAGATAAGTTCAGTGATTTTATATTTTTCAATGGGTCAAAATGTCTTAATAGGTATTTTGCGGTATTTAGTTCATTCTATGTCTGTGGTCGAGCCAATGCACTTTGTTTGTACAATGCTTTTGTAAGGTTTTATTAGGCCACCTGATGCTGAGCCATGAGAAGTCAGGTCAGTCATTTCATTAAAACCCAAGTTAGTCGCGTGGAATTGGCACCTAGACTCACCTAGTTTTCAAACCCGCAGCGTTATTGAACTGAATTTAATAAATTTTTGATTTGATTTAATTATTACCGGCGTAAATGGCACATGAGGCTAAACTTCTGTATGCCTCAAGTTGATGGACGCAGGGCAGTGCATCGTTAGGTACGTTCTTGAAATACGTGACCTGCGAGGCAATGCTTTGTCATAGGCGATGGTTGCCACTTAACATCAGGTGGGCCATATGCTCGCTATCATTCATCAACCAGCTATATGAAAAAAAATTGCTTAGCTTGTAAAAATCACAATTCGTAAGTACAGATTTGAAGTCAGAAAATGTCCTCTTGGCTAGGTGGTTTGGGTTGACGCCGTGGTACTCATAAAAGTATAAGAAACTACACAAAATCATAATAAAGTCATTGAATATCGTATCGTAATATAATCATAGAGGTGACCAATTACCGAATTGAAGTTGATGAAATTTTGCCGGAGTTTTAGTAAAAAGCCGGACACAAAAACTATTTGATTTGTAAAAGGATCAAAATATACAAAATAGCAGAGCAGTAATTTTTTTTCTGTTCTTCTAGGCTTGGTCGCGTGGAACTAGCACCTAGACTTACCTAGCTTTAAGACATTTCAAAGTGAACCTTCTGATACAATTGAATAATGTTTTATTTTATTTTATTATATTTTATCCATCATTAGTAATATCAGCCTATGCCCAGCAGTGGATTTGTTTTAGACTGATAGCAAGGACATAAAAAGCTAGTAGAACTTTATTAGATTGGCGGGTAAAAATACTCATTATGCCCACCTTTTGTACTCAATTTCAATGATTGTGCACTAAAGTGTTGAATAAGAGGATAACGCTGTCCGGCCATTTGATATCTGATTCGGCTTTTTGAAATCTATAGCTCAGTCTCTATTTATTGTTATAACCAACGCTTTGGTTATTTCTCTTGAGACCAACACCCTTATTTGCAAAGAAGTGTCGCCTTCATGTCGTTATATTATGAGCCAAACAAAATAAACCTTTATTACTACTTATGTTACCAAGGACGGGTGAATATCTGGCGCAGCGCATTAGCATTTGCTATTCAGCGTAGCAATGCCAAATTCTCGGTGGGGATCGAACCCACAACCTACGACTCAGGAAGGCAGAGCTACTACCAACTGAGCTGTAGGCCTATCATGAGCTCTGTCTGGCTCTGTCTCTGGTTCTGGTTTTGAGTCTGTGTGAGTGCTCACCAGTGCATTATACTGTGTGGGTGACGTTTTGACGTAAGATTTATTTAGTCAACACTCACACAGCCTCAAAACCCGAACCAGAGACAGAGCCAGACAGAGCTCATGGTAAGCCTACTGAAAGGCCAGTCTAAATGAAGCGAAGAAGAACTAATATTAGACAGCTTCTTGATGAATAAGGGGATGGGTTCATTCTTATTATCACTCTACGAGGCCGAAGCTGGATAAATAATAATGAGATCAGGATGCTAAGATTTTTATGAGAAGGTTTATTGGAGATTTTAAGCTATTGCAGATGATCCAGGCACACCCCTGATGCTCTCAAATGTATCGAACATGCAATATAGCTACACCACGTAAGTAAAGTCGCGTTATGAAAATGTTCGTCACCTTAGAGTCGGTTTTCGCTTGCACCAGTGCCTTGATCATGAACACATTTTGACATAATTTGTGAAGTTAACTTATCGGTGTACTCTGTCTATTCAGTTTCAAAAGGTAGTATGTGATCGTGATACGTTGAACAAATCAAGTTGAAAATCGACGAATATTTTCATACCGCCACTATACGTAAGTCAGTCCACTCTGAACGAGCTTACAGACCCCTGTAAGCTTGATACGAGGGGCTTGATACGAGGGGAGCGGGTAGAGCTAGAGGTGCGTCTTTGTTAGGGTTCCGTAGTCAAATGGCAAAAACGGAAACCTTATAAATTTGTCATGTCTGTCTGTCTGTTACAGCCACTTTTTTCTGAAACTAAAATAACTATACTGTTTAAACTCGTAGAAATACTCGTAGATGTATTTTGTGAACCGCATTTAGATTTTCACAAACAATCGAAAAAAAAAACAATAAATTGTGGGATTTCCCCATACTTAGAACTGAAACTCGCATCCATGTAAACTTCGTAGGGAATCAGTTCAATTCAATTCAATTCTTTATTAATCTTTTAACATTTCAAATGTTCTTAGACTTAAATATATTTTGTTTACAAATTAAATGTAACTAATATAGTAGTATAGTTAGGTAAGCATACCAAACTATACCGCACTTCTCTAATAGTCACATTTAATTGTGAGTGTGAGTGAAGAGAGTGAATCCAGGGCTAGTATTATAGTTCATGCATTTCACGAAGACGCATCCAGTGATATTTATCTGGTTGTAATAAGAGCCAAAATGCTCTAATTGACGCGTCTTCGTGAAATGCATGAACTATACCAGTTTTACCTACATATTCTTTGATAGCGCACTTTATTTCATTACAATATGTGATACACTTACACTTTTTAGAGCGAACTATTCATTTGAATTCGCAAGTTTGCAGAAACGCAAAAACAATTTTCTCCTTATAATCTACAGTTGGGTAAAAAGTAAAATAGGGATTGTTTTACGCGTAGCACGGGTTGTGCACCATAGATTAAAATTACAATTTAAAACTGACTTAATCCAGTTAAAAGCGGTTTACGCTACATGTTAACTTTATCTACAAACCCTTTAAAACTAGTTCAGACTAGTTTTTACCACCAAAAGTTTGGATTGCCTCCAAACTGCGCGCATTAAAAAAATATTCCACATTATTTTTGATAGTAAATGTATGAAATGCTTTCCGGAATAATTACATTTGGGATAATATTTTGGGACGGGAATACGATATATTTTATAATTAAATAGAGTTCCGGCTTCACTAGGTTTTACACTGCCTACGTAGTTTATTAAGTTACCCACTTACACATTTTAGTTAAGTAGTTTTTTTCCCCTTACATTTTTACATAATCTTATACCTTTACTAACGAGAAAATCTTGTATATATATTTGGGATCTCGGAAACTGAGCCAACGATTTTCATGAAATTAAGTATACAGAGGGTTTCGGGGGCGATAAATCGATTATTTAATACCTAGTTATATTATCAAAACTTGTTTATTATTGTGCTTCTGTTTGTCCCAATAAACAAAATATAAAACTATTGTGAATACAATATACGACAGCATATTTTGTTAGCAATACATAAAAAAAGTGTTCTGTCTTTGTGCAAAAAGCATCTTCCCATGAGACGGGTATAGTCCTAAGTTAGTTCATACGAACTTATTTTAGTGGAAAACACATAAAAGGCATTGTCGCGTGGAACTGGCACTTAGACTATACCTAAACGGCAATTTTTTTAAAACTCTTTTTTGTATGCCGCAGTGTGTGCTGTGCACGGACATTATGGAAAAAGAAGATCAAGTGAGGGTAGTTATTGATGCTACCTTCACTTCTCAACGCTTGTAGCACTCATGTCAATGCTCTACCCGCGACCACGGTTATTGCAACATAGCCGAAGCGTTAGAAAAAAAAAATAGGTAATCTAAATACGCTATGAATACCCGTTTCTGTATAGCTTTAAGACGTTTCAAAGTGATCCTTATGATACAGCTGAATAAACATATTTTAAATCTGAATCTAAAGTAAATCGTCCTTGTAGGATACTAAATAACATGCCATATAGAATATTCTAGCTCCAAATTCTATTTAGGTTGCCTCAAAGTGTGGTTACATTCAGGTCCCACGACAAAATCAAATGTGTTCATCTACCCTCGTATAGAAAACTCATTTTGTCAGCGTTCCTAATTTCCGTAGGGAGGTGTCGCGGTACAAACTGTTACATACCCTGTTGTACCTTGACTGTAGTTTACGATGTAGGGAATAAATTTAAATATTGTATACAATAAGTTATTGATAAAAGTAGCTTCAACATCGTGTTCCAAAGTGTCTAGCTTTAACCAACTTCCAAAAAAAGAGTAAATAATTACCGCTGCTAATTTCTGCTAAAGAAAATCGGTATAATCCCAATAAAAATTTGGATGGATAGATGAATAATTGATCGAATCTGGAAAGTGATAGATTTAAGTCTAGAATAGCAGATAGGCTACTTTTTATCCCGGTACAATATAAAATTCCCGTGGGATGACTTTATTTTAATTTTTCTAAGAGCAAAGGTTCGATATGATTTTTTGCATAGGTAGTGTTAGTTTAGGGGTTAGAAAATGACAGGCTAATTTTTATTACACGGTACTAATACGATATCATACAGGAAATGTATTTTTAAAGGGTTTTTCCCATCCAGTTGCTACAAAGGATTTTTCAAAGATATAGACGAACAGTAGGTACTTTTGAATCCCTAGTAACACCGCGGGGCGCAGCTAGTTTCTTGGAGTTTGCTAAATAGATTTTAATCAAAGTGTTCACATAAGTTATAGTGACATAAGGACATTCCAAATAGCGAGCATTAAATTAGACGTCAAGCGAGTGCCGCGGACCGTGAAATGCGCTGTCTCGACGTTACAGCTTGAGCACGCAGTTACACACCGCATTGTAATTTCAATAAATAAGACAAAGTTATGGAACTGAGACGTGGTCGCTAACTATTGGCCTCGTACACAAGCTCAAAGTCGCGCAACGAGCTATGGAGAGAGCTATGCTGGGAGTTGCACTACGTGATAGAATCAGAAATGAAGATATCCGTAGAAGAACCAAGGTCACCGACATAGCTCGTAGAGTTAGTAAGTTGAAGTGGCAATGGGCAGGTCATATAGCTCGAAGAACCGACTACCGTTGGGGAATAAAGGTTCTCAAATGGTGACCACGAACCGGAAGACGAAGCGTAGGGCACCCACCCACCAGATGGACGGACGACATTTTTTAGATCGCGGGAAGTCGATGGATGGAAAGGGCTCAGAATCGTTCTTCCTGGAAATGTATAGGGAGGCCTATGTCCAGCAGTGGACTTCTTCAGGCTGATAATGATGATGATGATGAAGACAATGTAAATAAATAAATAAATAAATAACGCTGGACAATTCACATAGCCAGTTCAACATTATAATGCAGATACAAGAGTACAAGGTAAGATAAGATCAGATAACTTTTTACTGCAGTAGGTAAGTGTATTTGAATGGTAAAAGATGATTGAGAGCACTGGTGGTCTCGTGGCAGCGGACCCGCCTTCCGATCCTAAGGCTGTGGGTTCAAATCCAGTCATGTCCCAATGAGTTTTTCTGTCAAAAATTCATGGTTTCTCTAAGATGGTTAAAATAGTCCTAAGTTTAATGTTAACTACTTTTTACTATGGAAACATTTACACAACCCATAAGAAAACCTGTATTTTGCTATCTCAAAATATAACATGATTTTAGGCAGAAATTTAATTACCTCAACAATACAATTTGGCCGAGGCATCGGATTACACACGCCACGTCAGATCATACACGGCTCGCCGTCCGTCGTCCGTAACGTCTGTGTGTCACGCCAAATCCCTGAGCTAATCACGGATTAGATAATGCTCACTGCACCGCTGCTCTGTGTGTAGTGCGAATATCATGATATATTCATTTGGAACGTTAGCATGCGTTTCTAGGACTATCACAAGTACTTTAATTGAAACTAGCAGTAAGTGACCGAGCTTTGCTCGGTATTTTTTTGATAACGAACTTATGTTATGAATGATGAAATCATATAGGTATTTCGATCTTACTAACATACTACATAATAATAAAAAAATAAGAACTGGTTATCTAAAAAAAAAACACGAGTGCAATGAGATAGAAACTCCCGGAACTTGTCTACAGAGTGCTTACGTAGTCCTTTAGTTCCAAAACTCGACAATAGATGGCGTTCTCTGCGAAACACAACCCTTGAGTTCTCAGGTTCTCACAGAGCTTAGTTTTTTGCTTCTGAGCAACAGATGGCGCTAGGAGTAATGATATTATGAAAAAGTTGTTTGTTCTTAACTCCGAACGCCGATATTTTCTAAAAATCCTAGCTAGATCGATTTATCGTCCCCGAAAACCCCTGTGTACTAAATTTCATGAAAATCTACAAGATTTTCTCGTTTAAAGGTTTAAGATAATTATGCTTTTAGCTTATACAAATTCAATAATTTCTTTATTCAGTTTCATCACACGGATCACTTTGAAACGTCTCTCCAATTCCACTCTACCTATCATATTGAGATATTATGCAATCTTTATAGTGAAAACTAGTGCTAAATTTACATATGAAGCTTATGTAATTTTGCCGGTATAGGTATGCGAGTAGGTATGTTTAATTATTGAAGACGTTATGCAGACCTGATTGAAACTAGTAGTAGTAGACCTACATATTTGTGTGTGGTTCGTCCGGGGAAGTACTACCACCATGGCTATTTCTGCCGTGAAGCAGCCTTCCGTCTGGTGGTGATAGTAACCATGTACCATCGAGTGGACTTTTGGAGGAGGCCTTTACCCGTTGATTTTTATCCTCCTTTGTTAATTTTTATAATAATATAGATATTACTTATTTAAATAAGTTCTAATAAGGGGATAATAAAGGCTTTTTAAGGAATAATAAAGGCTATATTTATTTATTATCGAGTGGTTCAGTAATTTAAGTAGTAGTAGAACTCTTTGTGAAGGTTTCGTTCTAGTGCGTACTACCATCATGCCTATTTCTGCAGTAAAGCAGCATTGGCTGTGTTTCGGTTTGAAGGGTGTGGGCGCCGGTGAAATTACTGGCGCGTGAGGCTAAACATCTGTTTGCCTCAAGTTGATGGACGTAGGGTCAGTGCATCGAAGGGCACGTTCTCGACTTACATGACCTACGATGTCGATAATATGATGAATGTTTATTGCATAACTGTTGTACAGAGCTAGGTTGGTAAAGTTTTTACAGTTTGTCCGTTCCGGACGTACAATAAGGTTACCACTTAAAATTAGGTGAGCTATGACATACGAAATACACAATTAACACTTGAGTTAATAAAACCGTTACAAACGATCTAGAGATAGCTCAACTGATCCAAATCAGTGAATACTTTAACAGAAAACTCTTCACCACCACCTATAAGATGAATTATAGAAGAAAAGGCAAGTACCTATGTTTACACAAAACCATAGCGTACCGCTAATCCCCCTAATCCTTTCAGATAAATCGGAAGTGGTTCGGAAAATAAAGCCTCCAATACTTCCTTTCAGTGAACAACCTTGTGGAAAATAGGCTCCAAATAGACGGACAGCTTAAGCAGTCGTGTTAACTCGCGTACTCGCAGCCTAACTGCTCAAGCGGTTGAGCAGTTAGGCTGCGAGTACGCGAGTTTATATTAAATCTTTTTTTTGTGATTACTTTTTTAGACGCACTGTATATTTTTTGAGATAAACAAATATTACAAATACAAATTAATATTATAGACAACTCACGCAACACTATCTAGCCCCAAACTAAGCAGAGCTTGTACTATGGAAACCGGATAGCTGATATAATACTTGTATGCATTTTTTTTGTAAATACACAGGTACTTAGAATACAATATAACACCAAGATGGGAAAATACTACTGATCTTCTGACACCGTTATCGTTAACGACACCTATAAATAAATAAATACTATGGATAATAAACACAGCACTATCTAACCCAAACTAAGCAGAGTTTATATTTATGAAACAACGGGATATATCCCGTTGTTTCATAAAAATAGTGTTAAAAACCATGATTGTTTCAAAAGTTATAAAAAAATATATTAATTTAATACTTTTAATATATTTTTTTGTATTCATAATAATATGTACAAAAACACAAAACATAATTAATGGTGAAATCTTCTTTAAGGCCTGCGCACATCTATAAGCGATGGCGATTGCGATCAGTGAAAAGCTGTCAAATTTGACAGCGATATTTGACAGCGTTTCATTGATCGCCATTGCCAGCGACCTAGATGTGCGCAGGCCTTAATTGATACGCAGGCCTATTATGTTTTCACTTCAGTTGCCACTCCCGTAGTACCTTTTTTTTTGTGAATTAAACTGGTAGCTCATCCGATGTTAAAAGGTAACAACCATCTCGTAGAACCACAGTAAAAAAACATTAACAGCCCTACTTACAAACGCAATTTAAGTTTAATCATTGCTTAAAGTTAGCCCTGTCACTGTTTGTCATTACCCAGTGGTAAGAGATGGCAATAGTTTAAGCACTGTTTATTTTTTGACATAATGTTTATAAGTAAGGCCATAAATCTACAGTTTTCTTCAATTGACATATTATTATTTTGCCATAAATAAAGACTAATCACATAATAAAAGCTAAATACATTTATTTAGTGTACAGTTATACTCTAATCACCCTTAAATGGTAAAAACCAGCAGGGCTACCACGAGTTCCATATGGTTATGGCTATGGCTGTCAAATTGTGTATAGATAGGCTGACCCACACATTCATTTTCTTCTTGGGTTTGAATGTGTTGACACTGTTGACACGATTTTGACAGCCATAACCATAACCATATGAAGCTCATGGTATATAGGCCAGCTGTTTGTACGGAATAATCATAACCAGTTTAAATTATTACTACCACATTACGTTATCATAATATACGTTGCGTCATCAAATCAAATCAATAGTTATTAAATTTACGTCACATATTGAATAGCATAAACAATAAATAAATTAATATTGTAAACAATCCACACGACATTAAAAAACCCTAAATTAAGCAGAGCTTGTATTAGGGGAACCTGATAGCTGATATAATACTTATGTATTTTTTTTTGTAAATACATGTTAGAATACAACATAACACCCAGACAGAGAACAAATGTTTGCGTTCACCACACAAATATTTGTTCTCGGTGGTGATCGAACCCAGAACCTACGGCACAGAAGGCAAAGCTGCTACCAACTGAGCTGAGAGGCCAGTCATCAAAATTGTGTAAATGCTATAGTAACAAAAAAGTTTTTTTCCACTGCAATTTAAAAAAGACCCGAAGACATAGGTACCACGCGGACGAAGTCGCGGGTACAGCTAGTTATTATTAATCAGATTTAATAAAAATGTGTTCAATCGAAGAGTTCTTTTCTTTTGTTTTATTACTTTCTATACCCAGTTTTTCTTTTGGCTGTACTTAATTTCGAGAGCGGTCCCATTCGCCGGAAGAAAAATAATAAAATTAAATAAATCCGGTGAATGGAACCGTGGTCCGAATACCTAACGGTCCGAATTGACAGAAGCCTTAAATGTCACACATCGATGCGTTGCGTCATCAAATAATGACGAAACTAAATTCGAACCTTGTATAATGTTTGAAATAGGTAAACAGGAAACTGGTAACAGGAAAAAACGGGAAAGACCCAATAAACAATACGATAGCAGCAAAATACTCCAGTAACACAGCACGTGGCAAACTTCCCTACTTTTAATAAGTCTGTAATATACACGGGTTATGGTCAGTCGGACAGTGAAGTTCTCATAATAATTTCGACTGTTATAAGAAAGAGGAGTTTATCGTTCTCTATAGTTCAGAAAATTTAAATTAACTTAAAAACATGGTATGGGAAAGTACATAGATGTCAAAAGTATATTAGTGTATCACATATTTTTACCATTTTGGTGTGCAAAAATTCAATTTTAAGGAAGTTACATACATTATAATAATATTAAAATCTTTGTGTTGAATTATTTATTTTGTAATAAATAAAGTGGTTATTTTCAACAATAATGGAGCAACCTTCAATAATTGGTGAGTATTTCGCATTTTAGTTGGTTTTCATTTACAAAAAAATAAGACTTAAATAAATTGAAAGAATTTGTTTGGATAAAATTAATAGTTCTTGGATAGTAGCAAAAACTTACCTACAGATAAATAACTAAAATGAAATTACTGGCACGTGAGGCTGTATACCTACCTCAAGTTGATTGACGCTGGGCAGTGCATCGTAGGGCACGTTCCTGAGTAGCATGACCTATAAGGCAATGCTTTGTAATCGACTACGGTTGCCACTTAACAACAGGCGGGCCATATTATGCTTTTGTTCTGAAAGATGTATAAAAAAGTTAACATAAATAAATATAATGGACAACCCACACAACAATATCTAGCCCTAAATTAAGCAGAGCTGATACAATGGGAACTGGAGAGCTTAATATTTTTTTTTAGTAAATACATACTTATAATACAATGCAACACCCAGACAGAGAACAAAACATCTGTGTTCACCACACAAATATTCGTTCTCGGTGGGGATCGAACCCACGACCTACATTTAAAGAGAACATCGATAAGTACCTATATATGTATTTACAAAAAAAGTGGATGTGTAGTATTACATCAGCTAGCTGGTTCCCATAGTACAAGAACTGCTTAGTTTGGGGCTACATAGTGTTGTGTGGATTATCCACAATATTTATTATTATTAATATAGAGAGTTTTTGTGTTTCAGATCAACAAGATCCTATCCAGACTGCAATGGGTCGACTGGGGATATGGCAAATAGTACTAACAATATCACTTTCGATAGTAGACATGCCAGCAGCGTGGCATGAACTAGCAATACCTGTGATTGCCCCTGGACAAGATTTCACCTGTATTTTGCCGAGGTCAATATATCCCAATGCATCAATGCTCAACACTTGCTACGTTAAAGCAAATGAGAGCTCGGCAGAAGTTAAATGTGAGAAGTTCAGTTACGATGTTAGTGAGTTCAAATCTACCATCATAAGTGAGGTAAATTTTATTTGACTTTTCATTGTTTTTAAAATTAATTCAGGTTTTGTCTATTAGTATGTGGCTAGTAGTGTATATTAATATAATTTCACATACCTATAAATTCTAAGTTAATTTATCTGAGCTCAGTTCAGTAGCTCTGCCTTCTGATGCGCCGTAGGCCGTTGGTTTCGAATCGAGAACAATATTTGTGTGGTGAACGCAAAAGTTTATTCTCTGTCTGGGTGTTATATTGTATTCTAAAGTATGTGTTTGCAAAAAAAATTACAATAACAATTATTAAATGTAAATAATTGTAATTTAAAAATATCAGCTATCGTAGTATATGTATTAATTTATTTACACAAAGAAACTTACAATTCAACAAATATTTACAAAATGTACAAAATACACAAGAAACAGTTGAGCGATCTGCAGAAAGCTCAACTGTTTTTAGATGTACTAACTGTTTTATACTGTAAGGTAGATCGTACTGATTTGGATCAAAAAAAATTGTATACAAGTATAATATCAATATCTGGTTCCCATAGTATGAGCTCTGCTTAGTTTGGGGCTAGATAGTGTCGTGTGGATTGTCCAAAATATTTATTAATTTATTATTTATCAGTTTTTTTGTGATTAAATTAAATGAAATGAAAATTCATCAATTTTATTTTATTTTATTTTAAAATGAAAATTTGACTACTTATTGCATCAATTTTATTTTGCAGTGGGACTTGGTATGCGATCGCAAATTTCTCCTGAACTTGGTTCAACCTTTAACTCAATTAGGTATTCTCTCTGGTAATTTGGTTTCTGGAATAGTTGCTGACAAGTGAGTACATTTAAAATGAAATACATACATACATAAAATCACGCCTCATTCCTATGGGGCTAGGCAGAGATCACGGATTTCCACTTGCTACGATCCTGACATATCTCTTTCGCTTCATTTACTCGCATAACATTCTTCATACATGTTCGTCGATTTAGGGCACTCCTAACCTGGCCTTTCTCTAAAACGTCTGTGATCTGATCGAGATACATGCGCCTAGGTCTTCCCCTTCCAGCAGTTCTAACGACTTCAGTAAATGCTTGTATGAGTTATAAATTCAAACTTTACACGCCAAATGGAGCTTATTGACATGACAACGTCTTATAATTCGATGCAGCCGGCTGCACGCATGAAAAATCATGACTCATGCGACGTTACCTCGCTCTGAGGCGTTCCATTTAAGGCTTGAAGTGCAAGCGAGAGCGCGGAACGAGCGACAAAGAGGCACGCACGGCCTCCGCGTTCGGCAGCGTTCAACATCTGTCTCTCTCCTACTTGAGTGAGCGATGCGTCCGCGTGGACAGCTGTATGACGTTGTCACGTTCAACTATCGTCAGTAAACCGACTTTACAGACAACTGATTTTTTTTTATTTATTGTAGAATCGGCAGGAAAACTCCATTGATGATTGCACTCACAGTCCAAGCACTAGCAGGAATCACAACAGCGTTTATGCCAACCTTCGAATTATTTTTACTCTTCAAATTGATGGCAGCTATTGCTACAGGCGGGACTATGCTCATTGGTTTTTCAATCGGTAAGTCTTCTTAGCGTGGCACTGGTTCTTTCAATCAGTGTATTGAAAGGATTTTAAGTGCGCGTCAGAGAGGTTTCTTTCGTTCACTCGGCACAATCATCTTCTTCAAACTTTTTAGATTCTACAACATGTCGGTTGGAACCGGTAACCAAGCCGTAGTTTGTTGCCTGTTCTTCTAGGCTTGGTCGCGTGGAACTGGCACCTAGACTCACCTAGCTTTAAGACATTTTAAAGTGATCATTGTGATACAATTGAATAAGGAAGGAAATATTTGAATTTGGTTTCCTAACGATGTTTTCCTATACCGTTTGAGTGTGCTGACATACATTATACATGATTTAAACATAAAATCTCATCGGTACGCGACTGGATTTGAATCCACGACCACCAGTAGACCTACCATAAGCTCTGTCTGGCTCTGGTTTTGTGTTTGAGTGAGTGCTCACCAGTGCATTATACTGTGTGTGTGACGTTTTGACGTAGGATTTATTTAGTCAACACACACAGACTCAAAACCAGAACCAGAGACAGAGCCAGACAGAGCTCATGGTAGGCCTACAGTGCTTTTATCGGAAATTTTACATAATTCACCGTAAGATTTAATTTCAGTTGTGGAAATAGTCAGCGTTCATTACCGTTCGAGCGTTCTCATACTGTACCAAATATCTTTTGCTCTCGGATATCTGATGGTACCTGGATTTTCTTATCTCACCAGGACTTGGCACGGATACTGGTTAACGATAACCATTCCAACATTTTTCCTGTTAACTTACTACTGGTACCAATTTTTTATAATTATTTTTGTTATCGTGTCACTGGTTCTTTCGAAAACAGTGTGGTGAAAGGATTGTAAGTGCGACTCAGAAAAGTTTATAATTGAATATTACCAAGCAGTTCTTAAATTTTTTTCCTCAGGTTGATACCAGAGTCTCCACGTTGGTTGCTAGCGCACGGGAGGGTAGAAGAAGCACGCCAAGTATTGCTAAAAGCTGCTAAATGGAACAAAATATCCTCAGAAACAGTAAACGCAGCGATAGAAAGTCATAAAAAGCTATTGACAACAGCACCAAAATGTATCGAGATTGAAACCAAACAAAGGTACCACGTATTATTTTTTGTATGACGTCACCCCTTTTTAAGGCTCTGCCTGAAAACCAGCGCTGCTTGGCATAGTAGACAATCGACTGGGCGGTCGCGGGCTCAAATCCCGCTTGGCTCTAAACTTTCGGGACATTTTAATAGTAGTTTATGATACTGTTGCATAATCCCTTTACAACCGGCTTGATACGAGCGTAAGTTTCATTTAAAAAAAAAATTGGCGCCAAACCGATAACTTTTCGCGAACGCAACCGGCGTCGATCGAACGTGAGTGAAGTTTACACGCGCTAAAAAAATACAAGAGCGCGGTGCGTGACGTCAGTCACCCGCTAGCCGCGTTTTGAGATGACTGCGTTTTTTGACCCTCACCGCTCCGCGGGTAAGTTATTATTTTGAATAGTAATTGTAAACTTCTTAATGGTGTTTTATACTTATTTTCAAATAAAAACATGGATGTGTACATAGGCATTCTTAATTTTGTGATATCTATTTGTGTTTACGTACAATCTCGTCGTAAAAATTGACTGTTACGAACGTATGACGCCGGTCGTAGGCCCGAAATGCTATGCAGTACTAGACACTGTTTTGTGACCACGGTTTTTATGTTGTTTTATTAACTAATAGTGTTTTTAATGTCATTTTAGGAAGAAATTTAAACGAAGACCAAGTTCTACAAGTCCTGGGAGATGGTAACTCTTCCGACGTCGACGATTTCGAAGATGACGACGACGAAATCCAACCCAGTATCCTTGATGACCTTGGCTTGGAGGATATACTAGTACCAGAACCATTACCAGCTTCTACGGCACGTACGGGACCAGCTGCGGAACGTCGGTCTTCGCGTCCATCTTCGCGAAAAAGGGTATGGCGTCAGGCAAAGGTAACTAAGAGTGTTAATTTTATGTTAAACCAGGTAATTCTTATAAAGGCTGATTAAAAAGATACTCATAAATGAATAAATAGGCTGATTTTGTAAAAAGTTGTTTTATTTTACTTCAAACTTCCGAAATAACTGGCGAAATCTAGTAACCCTCACGTAGCGTACGACCTGAGACTCACGATCGTGCGGGTAGGTTTCTAGGTTACCTATAAACCTAGGATTTTTTTTAACTGGTTTTTTTTGGCTCCTTAGACCTATAAGATTACAACTAAAAAGCTTTCATTATAAAAATCGAAAAAAAAGGTATCCGGTTGTAAAGGGATAATAAGGGTTCTTATAACATGAGTGTGTTTATAGTATCACACGAGTGTTATAAGACCAAGTTATGTACAGTGTCATACACTACTTTATTTATTTAATTTAATTAATTAGAACGGTCTTGAGACCAATTACACTAATTAATAGGTAATATACAATTATTATCTACTCTCATACTATAATACGTAAAACAATATTGCAAATAAAACGCTGATGCAATCAGCTTGCTATATTTAGTTATGTCAACTTCGTTGTAAATATTGAGTGTACTTTTAATCATGGAGTATTTAAACCACATATACCTTCTTGACACTTTATATTTTTTTTCAGATAACTCTTGAAAGTACGCTAACAACATTTTCAGAAAATGATGTAGCATTTTTATTCATTTTCCATTCCATGAATTCGTGGTAACATTTATTATAGTTGCTCCTAGATTTCGTCAGCTTCCAGAATGTCTGGTGGTGTACAATCACTACTATCCCCGCTTTCAGACATGTTTTTACACAAAAACTTATGTATTTCACAAACAAAACAAAACTTTGTTTAAATATTGAAAATATTTTTTAAATGTCAAATATTGGCGCCAAGGTGCAAACATCGATTGCGCATGCGTGTTGCGTCGTCCGGACTCGTTCACTGAACCTTTTTTTTATAAGGGTTCCGTAGACAAATGGCAAAAACGGAACCCTTATAGATTCGTCATGTCTGTCTGTCTGTCTGTCCGTCCGTGTCACAGTCATTTTTCTCCGAAACCATAAGAGCTACACTGATGAAACTTGGCGAGTAGATGTATTCTGTAAACCGCATTAAGATTTTTACACAAAAATAGAAAAAAAACTATAAATTTTGGGGGTCCCCATACTTCAAACTGAAACTCAGAAAAATTTTTTCATCGAACCCATACGTATGGGGTATTTATGAATAGGTCTTCAAAAATGATGTTGAGGTTTCTAATATCGTTTTTTTCTAAAATAAATAGTTTGCGCGAGAGACACTTCCAAATTTGTTCCCCCCCCGCCCCCTCTAACTTCTAAAATAAGGGAATGATAAAACTATTAAAAATATATGTTGTACATTACTATGCAAACTTTCAACGATATTTAGTTTGAACGAGATCTAGCCAGTAGTTTTTTTATACGTCATAAATCGTAAACCGCAATTTACCTTTCGACGAACTACAAGAACCTTTATATTATGTTACTTGATGCTACGGAACCCTTCATGGGCGAGTCCGACTCGCACTTGGCTGCTTTTTAAAGTAGAGCTTCAACCTCCTTGGTCCAGCTAAGGTGTATCGTTATGATAAAAAAGTTATATTATGATACAGGTGTCCATACAAGACCTGTATCGTAATGTTAATTTTTGTATTATTATTTTTGGCATGTACGTAATGTTTGTCTTATGAATTATGTTTTTAGTTTTATTATCTTCGTTTTATAGTATCAGAGTAGATAAAAATCTTTTTACTTGACAATGCCTTGCTAGGCAGGAACAGCTTAGTCGGGACCAATTTGGCATATTTTATCTACCTTTATCTGTTGTTATCGTATCTATTGTCAATGTATGAACTTATGTCAAATAAAATGTATTTTCTTTCTTTCTTTCAAAGGAGTTACGGAATCACGGATTTGCTCCGAACACCAACAATGAGGATGAGGACGATGTTTATTGCCTTCAACTGGTTCAAAGATGGCTTGATATTCTTTGGCTCTGAATACTACCTTGGCCACATGGGGAACAGTGTTTTAACTAACCTTGTGTTCTCAGGTATAGATTCTTCAGTATTCTAATATCCATAGATTTCATGGTCTTGCATGGTCGCGTGAAACTGGCACCCATACTCACATAATTATTAAGACATTTCAAAGTCAACTTTTTAAAGTTGAATTACATGTGAAAGTGAGCTATTTTGATTTGAAAAATCTCGAAAATAAAAATGAACAACTTTAAAAAACAGTTTAACAACTTTAGAATCCAATGTAATATAAGTATAATAACCCGCATAAAATCTCAGTTTATTTGCTGAGAGCGGCTACAACATTGACTACAACTACAAAGGCCTGCGCACATCTAGAAGATGGCGATGGCGATCAGTAAAACTCTATCAAAAATAGCTGTCATATTTGATAGGGTTTCACTGATCGCCATCGCAGATTATAGGCTATACGTATTAAATGTTTATTTTTTTTCGTTTGTTCCAGCTCTTTCTCAATTCCCCGCATTAGTACTGGCGTACTTCTTAACACCCCGAGTATCTCGTTTGAAAGTTATGGCTTGTTCCAATGTCGTGGCAGGAGTATGTATGCTGCTGATCATTCCATTTTACAACAGCCATACTGCCAAACTAATAGTCGTTTCAATCGGATCGACTGGTTTGACACTTAGTTTTCTGACAGGCAATCTATACACTGGAGAACTGTTTCCTACTGTCGTGAGGAATATTGGATATGCCCTATGCAATGTCTCGTCTAAATCAGGCAGCATGATTTCATCGTTGATGATTGACTATGTAAGACATTAAATTATCCTCTATTGTATTCTAAGTCTAGCCTCTCAGCTCAGTTGGTAGTAGCTCTGCCTTCTACGACGTAGGTTGTGGGCTTGATCCCAACCGAGAACAAATATTTGTATGATGACTACAGATGTTTGTTCTCTGTCTGGGTGTTATATTGTATTAAAAGTGTAAATGTGTATTATATCTGGTTCCCATAGTACAAGCGTTGGGGCTAGAGTGTTGCATGGCTTATCCACAATATTTATTGATTGATTTATGTTTTATTTATTTTATTTGTTGATAGGTTCAACAAAAAAAATAATTATTCCTGAGTATTTGTAGCTAATAATGAATAACCCTGTATAGTACTGTGTGAATTGTCCACAATATTTACTATTATAAAGGAAAAAAGAAAAAAAGGAGCCTCTTTGAGGCGCACTTAAAATCTTTTCACCACACTTGGTTCGAAAGAATCAGTGACACGTTAAGAAGAAGAAAAATAAGACTATTAAAACGTTGAATTTACTTTATTTTAGGCCAACGAATTAGCCTATTGGGTCGTTCCATTATGTTTTGGTATAACTCCAATCATTGGAGCTGTTCTCTGCTACTGGTTACCAGAAACCATGGATTGCAAACTACCGGAGACTCTCGAAGATGGTGAAAATTTTAAAAGGTCAGTATTCATCATCATTATCACCATTATCAGCCTGAAGAAGTCCACTGCTGGACATAGGCCTCCCCTACTCGTTTCCAGGAAGAACGATTCTGAGACCTTTCCATCCATCGACTTCCCGCGATCTTAAAAATGTCGTCGGTCCATCTGGTGGGTGGGCGCCCAACGCTTCGTCTTCCGGTTCGTCAGTACCGTGCCGTACCGTGGTTCGGTTCGGTTAAGGACAGTATTAAGACGATGAAAACCGTGAAATAAATTCACAGAGGTCACTTTGACGTTCTGAATGATGTACAACTTGTAACAAAATACCCCGTAAAAAAGTATCACAACCAAAAATTTTGTTAAGCCTAGTAAACTGTCATGTCAGGGAACCAGATTATTTAAAGGCATGCGCACACCTAGGTCGCTGGCGATGGCGATCGATGAAACGCTGTCAAATATCGCTGTCAAATTTGGCAGCGTTTCCCTGATCGCCATCGCCAGTGACCTAGGTGTGCGCAGGCCTCAACAGAAAGGCCTGTAGTAGTAGGCAACAAATATTTCACATCGGCTAATTTCGGCTTCATAGAGCGTAGTATGCGTCAGAAAGAGAGAGCGCATACGAAAGCTGAAAAGCCGATGTGCAATATTGATTGCTTAGAACCTTACGTACCTATTTTACCTTAATAATTGCCTACTTGAATAGTTTTTCTATGGTTAATTCTTAGATGTGTATATTTTTTTTTGGGGTATGTTATACAGCGTTACTACGGTTCTTAAATATTGTGAATAGACTCGTTCTAAGGCCCCATTTAACCTCCTTTCGGCTTTTGTAACACCCTGTAAAATAACTAAACTCAATTATAGAAAATCGCGAGCAAGTATTTTGTGTACAATCCCATTGCAAACAGTCTATCAAAAAAATAATGTTGATCCTAACACTTTTCCTTACTTATAAGTTTTCCCAACGGATTTTCGTACGTTATTCAACCTTATACGAAAACCACTGTTAAGAGCAAAATTAGCTTGCACACAAAATAGTTGGTCGTAATTTTCGATTAAAAGTTCAGTTATTTTTCATTTTTAAGAAGGTCAAAGTGTGTGACTGATAATATCATTGACGGCGGTCTGCCTCTTAAAGTAAGCTGTTGACTTTTCTCATTTTCATCTTCAATTATCTATTTTCTTACAGGAAAAAACGCGAAGATTCGGACACAAGTCTTTATATTACATCAGCTTCTCCGAATTAGCATGGATAAAGAGGCAGGGAAAGAATAAGAAGACAAAAAACCAAAGGGAACCGCTGGTTGGCGCAATCCTTTCAGATAAATCGGAATTACTTCGAAAAAAGCCTCCAATACCTTCTTTCAGCGAAAAACCTGGTGAATAAAAATAGGCTCCGAACAGACGGACGGCTTATGCAGTCGTTTAAGC
The DNA here is from genome assembly GCA_947578465.1 of Thera obeliscata. NCBI lineage: Eukaryota > Metazoa > Arthropoda > Insecta > Lepidoptera > Geometridae > Thera > Thera obeliscata. The sequence continues at coordinate 10,905,939 of OX387918.1, read as the reverse complement.
AGTAAGACTGCGAGTGTTATAAATCTTAATTTTTATTTTATTTGTTGAAAGAACAAGCTGATAGCCCACCTATACAGTACAACCAACCTAGCAACACATTGCAAATTTGCAACACCTGACAGTCCTGCCGCACAGACAAACTTTACCTGACATATTCCAGAATTAAAATACTAAACATAGTCAAAAGTAGCAGTCAAAATATTAAGCAGTTTAACAATATTAGATCCGAGACTAAAAAATCTCATATTTACCAAAAAATGATTCAACTCTACTGAGGACTTCTTCAAAAAAATAACTATTTTAATGTATAATAAGGAGATTTAACTTAAGGTGTACGACCTATCATTTGCTACCTCATGTTTGAATTGTTAGTTTAATACCTATTTTTATATAATTAAGCGCTCAAACCAAACCCATTTTTGAGATACACGAAACAGGCAAATAAGTATTTTACAACGTTATAACATATTGTGTAACACTTCATTAAATAAAGAAATTGTATCTTGTTTTGGTTGGTATTCTGATTGTTTGATAATTTTCAGATTTCATTTTTTACTAAAACGACTTTCCTTTAATATAAGTACTATATAAAAGATTGAAGGTTATTTTTTAAATTTGTTTACCATATTAAGCTATGCCTAGCATATGTAAATAACCATTACCCACTGAGTAATGTCCAGGATAATTATGAGTAATTATTAATTAATCATAATTATCCTGGACTGAAATTTGATAGGCAACCCATATAGAATATATTTATTGGCATGTTTAATTATATATAAAATACGTTTCATTAAATAACCAGCTCGGTGAAGGTCCTTCTTCTAGGGATCCTATACTAGTACGTAATATTCATTTCTATGCGCACTGCGATGCGGCTACCCGCAGACCGCTCCGGTCGCTCGGAGGGCTGCGGCCCGAGTGAGACGGCAACCCGGATGGTTGCTATACGCACTATGCGGCTCAGTCTGCGGCTGCCCGCCATTGAGTGTTGAGTGTGCGCCATGCTTGCTCTCATCTCGTGTTTGCAAATAAGGATGCACCCAGTACTTCTTTCTTTGTTTTTTCTTCCTTAAGTAACGTGTGTAAATGTAGTTAATAGCTGCAACTTCGTCCACGTCCATCTTTGAAATGGATCGATGACCGCAAATCGCAACGGTTCTTCAACCGCACGTTGCGGTTGCGAATGCGGCCAGCCGGATCGCGGGCAGCCAGACGGCTAGACGCATTGCGGGTAACCGCATAGTGCGTATGTAGCCTAAGCGGACGTCATACGGTTATTTTCAAAACGAATGTTCATACAGCCCACTAAAACATGTTTATTTGAACTGCTAAAAGTTCTAGTTCTTTGTTTTTAAATATTCTGCACTGCAAGAATCTAATCTGCATAGTAAGGTACCCTGTCGGTCGCTTGCCACGTTAAAGAAGGCCACACCACAAAGTTTATTTTTTATACAGCTCCCTGATGGCCCACCAGATGTTAAGTGATAACCATCGCCTATAACAAACCCTAGGTCACGCACGCCAGGAACGTGCCCTACAATGCACTGCCCTGCGTCCATCAACTTGAAAAATAAAGATTCAGCCTCACGTGACAGTAATTACATCGGAACCCTCACCGTTCAAACCGAAACAGCAATGCTGCTTCACGGCAGAATAATTGTAGTTAGTAGTTACAACAAAGAACATAAAATCGTTACAAAATTAACTGTCTGGTGTCAAAGCTTGTTACAAATAAACTAGGCTAGCGGAATTCAATAACCTAAGTTGTACAAGTTTCCCAACAATACTGAATTGCACTGAACTTTCCCAAGTTTTATTAAAATTGCTCCAATAATGGATTTTTCTCGAACTCCTATCGGTACCTCCCAGTTGGGCTTGTAAAAAAAACTTTTCAAAGTTTAATGTAAATTTCTTCGACATGTAGTTTCAGAACTCATTTGGAGATGCTAAATCCTTCTTCTTATTATACTTACCATTTAGAGAGCACTGGTGGTTTAGTGGTAGTGGCTCCGCCTTCCGATCCAAAGGTCGTGAGTTCTAATCCACTCATGTACCAATGAGTTTTTCTGTCCAAAAATGTATGTGCACTATGCCAGTACTCTCAAAACGGTGAAGGAAAACATCGTGAGGAAACCGGCGTGTTGTAAAACCTAAAAAAGTTCGAGCAACACGTGTCAAGGGTCACGCAAAAAGAGCCCACCAGCGGCCTACTTGCGGAAAAACCAGCCCTCACATCAAGTGCGCATGATAAACTTGCCGAACTATACTTGCCGTTGGGGAATAAAGGTTCTCGAATGGCGACCACGAACCGGAAGACGAAAAGTATATAGGGCGCCCACCCACCAGATGGACTGACGACATTGTTAAGATCACGGGAAGTCAGTGGATGTAAAGGGCTCAGAATCGATCTTCCTGGAAATGTGTAGGGAAGGCCTATGCCCAGCAGTGGACTTCTTCAGGCTGACGATGATGATGAGTCAAACGAGCTTACGGCCCACCTGATGGTAAGCGGTCACCGACCCATGTTAGGGTAGGTAGGTAAGGGTCGTTGCCTACCCTGGAGGAGTTTTATAGCGTTTTTCTTGAAGCTATTCAAGTTGATTTAAAGAAATAGGTAATAATGACCTGTGGTAGATTCCCATAGTAGAAAAAATATCAATTTAAGTGGTATTACACTCTCTGCAGAAACACTCGCGAAAAGATTCAATTTTCAGTGCTATTAACTTTTTTCTCGCAGTTCATAACTCCCAGTCGCAAGATCTATTGAAACGAGCACAATAGTTTTTGTTACAGAGAAACAGCTACATATAATTTGCGAAATTAAAACCAGTTGCACTTATTTAGTTATTTTTTTTTATATATTCCCTTTGGTATCAAACCTTACACACTGTATCTATACCCTGTTTGTATTTAAGGATATAGTTTGTTTTATTTTTTGTTTGTGTTTATTCAATAAACTTTTTTCATTTCATTTCAATTAAGAAAAAACTTTAGTAGGCAACCTCCGCAGATACAAATGAAGCTTATTAAACTTGAGAAACTGACTTCATGGCCAAACTGCTGGACCGATTTTGATAAAATTCCTATGACACCAATCTGAAAGTATTGGCATTCAAAGGTAAAGAATAAATAAATACCTGCAATGAAGAGACAGGGTCGCAGGGCGGCAATGGTTTAGACTGGCACAGGATCGAGGTAGATGGCACAAACTAAGGGAGGCCTATACCCAGCAGTGGGTGAAGTCGGGCTGTGGATGATGATGATGATGGTGATGGGCAGTCTTCTCGCTGAGCACAGTTTCCACTAGGTAACTTCTTTTTAATTTGAGTTTTTAGGATTGTGTATTATTCCTAAAAACTCCTTACAGCCTTACAGCTCAGTCACTGTCGGTTGTGGGTTCGATACCCACCGAGTACAAAAATATATGACGTTTAGGATAAAAGCTCTTAGCGTTTAAAGCTCTAAAATTAAAATATGTAACGTATAATTCACATCAAAATTGCGTTGAAATTTAGCTACTGCAAAGCTGTACTTCTGTAAGTCAATGCCTCGTGTTCACCGGACTCCATTGGAAAATTGGATTTTATTTTCCAAACACAAGCGATATTAGTTTGAAAGTATTTCCAATTATGGTATAATGTTGTTTCATTATGAACCGACCGCTCCATTGCTCTGTGATTGATGGATGTTGTGTACTGTAGGCCTGCCATGAGCTCGGTCTGGCTCTGTCTCTGGCTCTGGTTTTGAGTCTGTGTGAGTGCTCACCAGTGCATTATACTGCGTGTATAACGTTTTGACGTAGGATTTATTTAGTCAACACTCACAAATACTCAAAACCAGAGCCAGAGACAGAGCCAGACAGAGCTCATGGTAGGCCTACTGCTGTTTAATGTAGTTGTAACATGATACGATAAAATCTGTGATTAATCTTTTGATAATCTTTGCCTTAATTCTTGTCTTAAATAATACCAATATCATCATCCTGTTTCACATAGGCCTCCCCGACACATTTCCAGGAAGAACGATTCTGACCCCTGTACATCCACCAACTTCCCGCGATCTTAACAATGTCGTCGGTCCATCGCAATAAAACAAGAGCAGTACATGTATAAACTAAATGTGATGCAGTAAATTAGAGGACGACTCGACTCGTGTAAGTAAATTCACTGTACAAAAAACTCTGGCATCAAAATAAAAGATGTACAATCAAAGTAATGTTCGTGATAAACTGACAATTCGTATTCTTTGCCAAATTGAACGCAATCCTCTAAGTATGGTGTAGACACGGCTTATAAAAGTTACAGCTGCCTCACTCCACCCTTTTCACCATCATATTTGTCAAATGATAGTAAAAAGGGTGGAGTGATGTGTGATTCGACGAAGAAATAGAACGGAATAGACACGGTCATAATAAAGAAGGTACTCACTTTTGCTTTGTTTGTCTACATAAAAAAATCGTGGCACTCCAGGAATGCCGACAAAAGTGAGAACTGCCCAACAGGGTGCATGTACTGACTATGCTAATTTAAGAACAAGTGCTATATATTTTGTGTACATGCAAGCAATAAATAAATGAAATGAAATGAAAAAAAACTTGAACAATTACCTCCCCCCTCCTCCCTTCTTTTGAACTAATTTATCGATATACACTGTCTGAAACTGTTGTGTGGTTTTTTATTTTTTTGTGTATTTAATGATACTCCATTTACTACGGAAACTCAAAAGCAGCGTCTTTGGTCCTGTAAATGTAACTCAGATACACTTACCTTAACTCTCCACGACCTCCTATGAGCTCAACTTTGAATAAAACCTTTTTTACAGATGGCCGAGCTGCTTCCTCGATGCACTGTGTCTTCATATGGATTTCGGAGCTTTGTCTTACGAACATGTAAATCTTGGCGAATGTGATTTGACGGTACGTTGATCCAGATATACATAACTAGATATACATGTAAAGACCCCGCTACACGTTGCGTTGCGACGTCGCTTTGCCTGCCGTTTGTGTCTGGTTCACTGCGGTACCGCTGGGGCTCAATTTTAGACCAGTGACATTTTTGTCATAGGTATACACCACTACTTTTTAATTACCAGAAAAAAAAAAATAGGGTAATGTAGTAGGGATAGAACATTATGAATGACAATCAGAATTTTTAGTTTCGATAAAATGACAAAGATATTAAATGTTAAAATTTTCAGAAATCCTGCATAAAATTATGGACATATTAGTTACGTAGTACTAGAGAGAAAAAAAATTACGCTGTTCGGTTCCGCTTGGTATTTAGCGTTTATGAATGAAATGATTTTTGCTTCATTTCTCAATATTTGACTAAAAACTGTGGTTATTTAAAAAGTTTTTTTTTGTCTCAAAAAAATTTTTTTTTTCGTGGATGTGTTCAGTATCGGCAGCCAATATCGGTATTTTATTTTTTTTTGGTAATTAAAAAGTAGGGGTGTATATCACAAGAACTGTCAAATTCACTAAAGAAACTGACAGTTCTTGTGATATTTAGCTAGAATTGGTCTAGAATTGAGCCCCTGCTTCGACTTGGTATGGTGTTTTCACGCGGTGAACGTGTCAAAATGCATGAGAATATGCTCATTTCTCCATACAAATTCGGCAGTTTTTTCGAGAGACGCAAAATGAAAAATGCATTTTTACGCAATAAATACTTTCCAAACAAGAAGTCAAGTGACATGTTAATAGAAAGAAATACTTTCTTTACATCCTCATTTCGTTTTTTTTCCTAGAATCCTCATAAGTCGCTATTTTTACATTTTCACTATTTTATTTAAATTGTGAAAATATATAACTGCATGGCGACAGTGACTCCCTGTCATCATACAATCGCTTTTCTACTGTATTCTGTGGTTCTGTGCCTATGTATTGTCCAAGATCATAGGCATTGTATATTTATCATTTTAATCCGTATATACACGTATACGTATTTCCAATATTGTTAGGATATTTCAGCCGCATTTTTTCGACACCTGCACCGCACTGCTGCCGCAACGCATCGTGTGGCTTATTCTTATGGTCTTATTGTTGTTCATTGGTGGTGCCTCTATTTGTCGTAAATATTGGGCTTTTGGTCCTCCATTTATCTAGATACTCATATATCTTCTGATAAGGATATATTATTATTCTATCGGAAATACAGTAAATATATTAGTTTCATTGCTTGGAAACAAAACCTATGATGGTTGCTTTCCTTTGGCAATTCAAACAGTTCAAAGGGTATGGAAGTGATTCTTTTGATTTTAGGTATTCGGCTTTTTAGCTGAGGTTCAGAACAAAGCTTTGATAAGATATAGGAAAGGTTAGAAAATCAACCAATAATTATGCAAAACATCACTCACAAACCTAAAAAAGGTTTATTTTCTCTCTCAAAGACCTTTGTTTTTGTATCTTTTGATTTTAAAGTGTGGTAATAATAAAAATGCAAAAACTTTCCGGTCTTTTGTCCCTCGATTTTCAACCCTTTCTTTGATGTATCAATCCATCATTAGTATCGTATCCAAACACATCAAAGCCTCATCGGTATACAAGTTAGTGGATGGAGAGGATTCTCCTGATGATGATGATAATGATGATCCTCTTTACGGTGCGGTAGGATCCAAGCCGTAGTTTTTTTGCCTTTTTTTCTAGGCTTAGTCGCGTGAATCTGGCATCTAGAATCACAGCTTTCAAAGTGATTCTTGTGATACAATTGAATATACAAATTTAGACTTTGACTTTAGATTCGAGTATCTGTGATAATATTCAACTATATGTATGTAAATTTTACTTCAGATTCGAGTCTCTGTAATTTTATTAAGTATATTAAAAAAAATAGTTGTCTGTAAAGTCGGTTTACTGACGATAGTTCAACGTGACAACGTCATACAGCTGTCCACGCGGACGCATCGCTCACTCAAGTAGGAGAGAGACAGATATCGATCGCTGCCGAACGTGGAGGCCGATTGTGCCTCTTTGTCGCTCGTTCCGCGCTCTCGCTTGCACTTCAAGCCTTAAATGGAACGCCTCAGAGCGAGGTAACGCCGCATGACGTCATGTTTTTTCGTGCGTGCCGGCTCCATCGAATAATAAAACTTTGTCACGTCAAAAACCTGACATACTGACATACCCTCAAAACTTAAAATAATGTGTCATAAAAACTCACCGCAGAAGGGAACCCTGGGGAATATTTGAGGGGAATAAACCGGCTCAAATGGGGTGAAATGCATTTTCCCGGGACGACGCTTCTGAATGGGAAATTTTAATGAATTCTTGCCATCTTCTAGACATGGAGCTAGATGACTGGAAGGTGCACAGGTTTTTGTGGTTATTTTATGTGCATTCTTTTAGATAAATTTGTATCAAAATTAGAAAACTATTGGTTTTTTATTTAAACTTGCTGATGGCCCACCGGACAATCACCTAACACCCAATGGATGTTAAGTGATTATCTAGTAGGTCACGTACGTCAGAAACGTGCCCTAAGATGCACTGGCTTGTCATCAACTTGAGGCATACAAGTTTGAGACGTTTCAATATTTAAGACGTTTCAAAGTGGTCCTTGTGATATTACTGAATAAATACATCTTTGACTTTGACGTTGTTTAGTTCACGTGCCAGTAATTTCACCGGCACTCACACCCTTCAAACTAAAATACAGCAATGCTGCTTACGAGGAATAGGCATGGTGTACCTACTTCCCCGGACGAGCCATGAAGAGTTCTACTACTACTGCTGCTACTACTAAGTATTCAAATCGGCAGGTGAATTATACTAGTACATAAATGGTTTTTGTTGTTGGTTTGATTAGGAAGTTTGCTGCGGCACCATTCACGCCTATTTTGATAATATTCGACAGAAAAAAGAATTATATGATTACCATATTATTTATTGCAATTATTATGTTATATGGTCATCATCATCATCATTATCAACCTGAAGAAGTCCACTGCTGGACATAGGCCTCCCTTACACGTTTCCAGGAAGAACGATTCTGAGCCCTTTCCATCCATCGACTGCCCGTGATCTTAACAATGTCATCGGTCCATCTGGTGGGTGGGTGCCCTACGCTTCGTCTTTCGGTTCGTGCTCGCCATTCGAGAACCTTTATTACCCAACGGTTGTCGGTTCTTCGAGCTACATGGCCACTTCAACTTACTAACTCTACGAGCTATGTCTACGTGTTATATGGTGAGGTATTAAAATTAAACATTGTGAATACATCATAGCAATATTTGGAGTGGCAGCGGGCTGATCTTTGAAAAACATTACCTTATAAAAACTTAGTTGTAACTGTTGTATTTAAATTGAATTAAATTAAACGAGCCGGTATGACCGAGCTTCGCTCGGGATTTTATTTTTTTGTAAATCGTATTATTAAAAAAAATTGTATTATTATTTGCCAATAGAGTCATAATCTTTAATGGCTTATTTTTACTTAGCAACGCCATCTGCTCGAATAGCTTGCAGTTAGTTGCTCACAATCGCCAATAGATGGCAGGAACAGTCATATATTTAGTTTATGTTAGATTATTGCAAAAACCCATTTCTCGTCATTTTCTGAAAATAAATTCTAGCTAGATCGATTTATCGTCCCCGAAAACCCCTGTATACTAAATTTTATGAAAATCGTTGGCTCAGTTTCCAAGATCCTAAATATATAAATACATATATATATACAAGATTTTCTCGTTTAAAGGTATAAGATTACAACGCTTTTGTTTGCAATACTGCTAGTAGGTTTAAAGTAAAATTGTTTTCATCGCTTCCAGTATTTAGAAGGGTGTCTCCCGCGGAGCAGGTAATTAAGTGGGAACGGTTTTAATGAAAATTATTATTGGCACTGTGTCCAAATGTTTCCTTAATAATGGAAAATTCTCAGATTCACTACTTATTCACGCTGATGTTAAAGCAAAATGGAATTTTAGTTTACTCAAAACGGTATAACGAGAACTTACTCGTAACATGTCTCAGAACGATAGGCACATTCTTCTTCTTTTTGACGTGTCACGAGTTCTTTGAACCAGTGTTGTGAAAGGATTTTAAATGCACCTCAAAGAAGCTTCTTTCGTGCACTTGGCATATATTTTCGAAATTTTTAGGTTCTACAATATTCCGATTTTATCAAGAGGTTTTCTTTCACCATTGAAAGTCCGGGCAAAAGTGAAACAAAACACAAAGGAGGAGGAAAACGCCGTGAGGAAACCCGCGGCCTAGTCAGCTTCGCACGTATTGACTATGTCTTTCCTGGGGATTAGGCCGACTAAGCTGTGAGGATTGTATAGGTGCTGGTCAAGCCTACTCTATCTAAAAATCCTGTCACAGGCACTATAGCGTCCCTTAAATAAGGGCATGAGCAAAAAGCAGTTGCCTTACTGATGCTATATAAATTATCTAGAACTATTCCTCTTGGGGTTGAGACTCTGGGCCCGTGGGGAACCGAGACCTCGCGGGTCTTCAAAATTTTGTCTAGGCGACTGATCGAGGCGACGCGTGACCCAAGAGCTGGTGGGTATCTGGCGCAGCGTATAAGCATTGCTATTCAGCGTGGCAATGCTGCCAGCGTCTTGGGGACGCTTCCGTCTGGCACTGATTTGGATCAGTTGAGCTATCTCTAGATCGTTTGTAACGATCTGCGATAGCTCAACTGTTTCTTGTGTATTTTGTACATTTTGTAAATATTTGTTTAATTGTAAGTTTCTTTGTGTAAATAAATATATTATTCTTTCTAGAACTATATAAATATCTATATATATATAAATAACTAGATGCAAAGGTTTTTGAGAGTGCTGGCATAGTGAACATACATTTATGGACACAAGAACTTATTGGTATACGACCGGAATTAAACCCACGACCTTAGGGTCAGATGGCGACACGAAAACGTCACGCACGGATGTGTATATCTTTTGAATAAGATTACCCTAATTTCTCTGTTATACAAAGGAACTCCATGTCCAAGTTCTGACTTGGCAAGTGTACTATTCCACTAATTGTTACTGAGCGCTCTAAGTCCGAAACGAACACAGTCTAATAACAAATAGTCAGGTAAGTCCATAAGTGTTGGGTTTACTTTCGATGGCTTGATTTGAAACGAACGAAGACGAGCCGAGCCTAAATTCCGACTACACATTGAGTCGTAAGTTCCGCGCGCTGCCGCTTGATGTCGCGAGCGAGCGTCCCGCAAGCGCATCTAACTTCACTGATTGGAAAAAAGCATGGAAGATTGACCGCACGCAATATCAAGAAAAATCCTAAACTACTCGAAAACAAACTTAGTCATTGTGAAACCATACAATTTAGTGTCAATGCTTCACGATTTAAATATGCATATCACCCGGCCCCGGGAACACCTCCAAGGCCTACCTCAAGGTTTGTCTGGCTCTGGCTCTATCTCTGGCTCTGGTTTTGAGTCTGCGTGAGTGCTCACCAGTGTATTATTTTGTGTGTGTGACTTTTCGACGTAGGATTTTTATAGTCAACACTCATACAGACTCAAAACCAGAGCCAGAGACAGAGCCAGACAGAGCTTGTGGTAAGCCTACTGGGAAACGAATTGAAAATATCAGTTTCCACAGATCATTTTAATATTTAGCTATCGAACCGCAGCACATTAAGAAACAGTGACCTCAAAGCTCAGTTTGTAGTATCTTTGTCTTCAGCGCTGTAGCCTGCATAGGTTTTAGGCTTGATTATCTCCTGAGAAAACTGTTTGTGTATGTGTGGTAAGCTGTTCAGGCCTGCGTCCATCTACTTGAGACATGCAGATGTTCAGCCTCACGTGCCAGTAATTTCACCGGCGCCCACACCCTACAAACCGAAACACAGCAATGCTGCTTCACGGCAGAAATAGGCATGGTAGTAGTACTTCTCCGGACTTGGTCTTTTACTTTTTCACAAGTAAATAAATATTCTGGTGTTTAAGAAGTCCAGCTGTTTTCTCAAGGCTGTGGTGATGCTGTAGAATAGAAACAGATGGACACTAGTTTTGTAATTAGTTACGGATCTTGGCTCATCCCAACAGAGATGAAACAGAGTACATACAGTTGCCTTAAATAAACTGGTGATCATTTTTAACATTTTAGAATTTTCTTAACTTTTCAGGCGTAACCTCTACACATCATGTAAGCCTTTAAATTTGTTATATATTATGAAAATTCATAGTTCCTTGTTTATACATATATTACATATTGCTTAATATACTTAAATTACAAGGCAGTGTTAGCCACAGCAAAGAGGGGATCTCTTCTAAAGCCTTGGGCACATCTTAGCGTTCTGCGATGGTGATCGGTGATTGATATTTTCAATGATCATCATCGCAGATCGCCTAGATGAGTGCAGGCTTTAATACAGGTTTCACAACTTAAAAGAAGAGATCTAATACTTTATTTGTTAAAATCTGTTTAAAAAAAGATACCTAGTAAAAGAAAGTCGTGTTAACTATAGGTGTGCCTGCGCACACCTATAGTTCGCTGGCGGTAGCGAACAGTGAAACGCTTTCAAATATTGCTGTCCAATCTCAAATCTGACAGCGATATTTGTCAGCGTTTCACTGATCGCTACCGCCAGCGAACTAGGTGTGTTCGAGCCTTAAAACACCTAGACCGCTGGCGAACGCGATCAATGAAACGCTGACAGCGTTTGAATATCGCTGTCAAATTTGACAGCGTTTCATTTATAGCTCAAGGTTGAAAATTAGTGGAGAGGTAGCTTAGAATCGGGAGAAGGACCTAAACAATACTTATATAACAATACTTATACTAAACCGGAACGGGAACGGGGTGCGTGAATCCGCAGGCGACCGCTAGTTTTTTGATAAATACATATTCATCGTCTCTGTCGTAAAGTTTCATTTTTTGTAAAATAACTTGTTTGACCAGACAGCGGCCTATTTCATGTAAGTTTATTATATTCTGAGGATACTCATAACCTAAGTCAAGGTATTTAGTTTTTGTAAAATAAATCAGTAGGTAGTTGACCATCTTAAATTGGTTGCTAATTTTAATATTAAATGAGCCGATAAAAAGCGATATCACATACGATATAATTCACGAGGCAAATATCGAAGCGATAAATAAGCGGAGAGCAATTGTTATTCCAGGCGTGCCCGAGGGAGCATTTAGCGTCCGGCTTTTTAGAAAAGAACCCAAATGTTTTATGTTGTAAATTCTAAATTCAAACGCTTACAACAGTTCTTTTCCTTCCTTTTCCTGCCCTTATCCCGCTATAAATGAAGTCCGAAAAACATTTTTTTTATTATTATGGATTATGGACAATACACAGAACAATATTTAATCCCAACAGTATCGATAACCACCGAGAACAAACATTTGAGCGGTGAACACAGATGTTTTGTTCTCTGTCTGCGTGTTATATTGTATTCTAAGTACCTATATTATTATAAGTATTTACAACAAAATGTACTTAAGCAATAAATCAGCTAATTGGTTCTCATAGTACAAGCTCTGCTTAATTTGGGGCTAGATAGTGTTTTGTGGATTGTCTACAATATTTATATTTATTTATTAAGGGTCTCGAATATCAAGAAATCTGAAGAACGTCTGAGGAGTAGTTAGAAAATGTAATTTGTCGAACGAAGTTAGGGCCCTCCGATAAAGAGAATTACATACCATACTGATTAAATTAATCCTTAGTACGGATTTAATGAATTCACGGTACAGATTAAATTAATTTATAAGTTCCTCGCTTAGCTGCCATTACCTCATTCCAAGTTTGTGGTTTGAGGAGTTGAGTGTGGAGTTCAGTAAGTGATAACTTACTGAACTCCACACTCAACTCCTCCTGAGAGAAATTTGCATTTTTAACCTCCGAGCGAAGGGATTATTATGTTTGATGCTATATTTATGTCTATACTAGCAGTTGGTGCCCGAGCTTCGCTCGGTATTTTTTTTTTTGGTAAACTGTTGTTGTGAATTATAGTTAAATACGAATTACTTACATACTGATTAAATATTAATATTTTTAGATCTTACCGTCATAATAATAAACTCCACTACTTGTCAATAGATGGCGTTCTCTGTCCCACTAACTCATGACTTAATCAACAGATGGCGCTAGGAGTTATGATTTTATGATAAAGTTGAATATTTAATTTACGATCAAGGGGACATTTTCTAAAAATGAATCCTAGCTAGATCGTTTTATCGTCCCCGAAAACCCCTGTATACTTAATTTCATGAAAATCGTTGGCTCAGTTTCCAAGATCCTAAATATATATATATATTATATACTAGCAGTTGGTGCCCGAGCTTCGCTCGGTATTTTTTTTTGGTAAACTGTTGTTGTGAATTATATTTAAATACGAACTACTTACATACTGATTAAATTTTAATATTTTTCGATCTTACCGACATAATAATAAACTCCACTACTCGTCAATAGATGGCGTTCTCTGTCCCACTAACTCATGACTTAATCAACAGATGGCGCTAGGAGTTATGATTTTATGATAAAGTTGATTATTTAATTTACGATTAAGGGGACATTTTCTAAAAATGAATCCTAGCTAGATCGTTTTATCGTCCCCGAAAACCCCTGTATACTTAATTTCATGAAAATCGTTGGCTCAGTTTCCAAGATCCTAAATATATATATATATATATATCTATATATATAAATCTTTCGTGTCACAATTTGGAACGCGATAAACTCCGAAACTACTGAACGGATTTCGATAAAATTTTGCAACTGCCTAAAATATGGTCGGACTTAAAATATAGGATAGTTTATATTCAATATTTAGGTGTTATTAATTTATAAGGGGCAAAAGTTTCGAAATCTATGTCTATCCCTTTCTATCACGTAGGGACTTATATATGTCTATCCCTTTCTATCGCTTAGTGATTTTTCTGAAAATTCTCGACTTTGACGAGAACAGAATGCACATAGACGCTCTAGAATGATCTGGAATAATCAAATTTAAAGTCGGTTAGCATCCGGAATGCTCCCACCCAAACGTTAGTAATCCAGAATTATCTAGAATACTCAAATATACCCACCCATGCAAACGGTTCTGAATTCTAGATTTGGACAAAATGTTCTAGAAAATAGTGCTCCTAAACGTTATAGAATGTTCTTTCATCATCATCATCAATTGATATCAGTCCACTGCTGGACGTAGATTCACCTTGGGTAACATAGGCTATATTTATGTGTTTAAAAAATAAATGTCCACCCGAGCGAAGCCGGGACAGGCAGCTAGTATATATATATATATATACAAGATTTTCTCGTTTAAAGGTATAAGATTTCATGCATCCTAAAAGTTTGATTCCAGTGTGTCGACCGGGAACCAATCGTACACCAGCTGACGTGGACACGTCACGTCTCGCAATCGCTAATCATGCTTCTTGAATAATCCGCTAGGGGCGCTTTTGGTTTCTCCATACAAAATGGTGGCAGAGGTGGGCGATACGATCGGCGATAGGCGTCAGGCACCGCACACCGATTTCATACGATTGGTTCCCGGTCGACATACTGCTCGGATGATCAGCATTTGGAAAACTAGAAGATGTCTTTAACTAGGAACTTCTCCATGTACCCTTATTTTTAGTAGCAACATATTGTGTTTATATTTCTACTGAATTGCTTGATTTTTGAATAAAACTTATTCTATTCTATTTTATTCTAATTCTTCAGGTCAAGGTCCCATGCACAGTGCCTGAAAACCCGTTTCTATAATCAGTGTGTCCTGCCAACAATGACACACGGTGCCGAGTCATGGACGCTCACTAAGGAAACTGTGTACAGAGTACGAGTTGCACAAAGGGCCATGGAGCGAGCCATGCTCGGCATAACACTTTTAGATCGAGTTCGCAACACTGAGATCCGTCGTCGTAAAGGTTTACGACGTCGGTGACAGGGCGGTAAATCTCAAGTGGAGTTGGGCAGGACACCTGGCTAGACGTGGTGATGGCCGGTGGAGTAAAGCCTTGGCCGAATGGTGGCCAAAGTCGGGCCGAAGAAATTTGGGGCGTCCGAAAGCGCGATGGGTCGACGACATTGTAAGGGTCGCAGGAAACACCTGGACAAAAGACGCACAGGACAGAGGATGCTGGCTCAGCAGTGGGTGATACCGGACTGAAATGATGATGATGGTGAAAAGTTTGATAATATTTTTGGGGCGCACTTAAAACCCTTTCACCACATTTGTAAGAACTAGTGACACACAAGAAGAAGATTTTTCCAGCTTCTGAAATAAGTGAAAACAAACACATACTCACAAACATCCCCCTTTATAAACTATCAGTAGGAGAAGAATCAATTATAGCACCAGTATGACACTGCCCTAGATCTCACCGCGCTGTAAACTTTCAGTTTAATTGGAATTTTCCCATCTGAAAGTTTCAGGATAAATTTCCATTTCAGCGTATTCCGTGCATCCGAGATGCAGGAGACGTAAGGATTCTGTTTTATAACGATTCAGGGAGAAAAAAGTATCCATCATTAATAGAACGAGCAAAGGGAGATAACTATTCAATGAAAAATAGTTACAGCCTCACAACCCATAGTAATTCATTTGTGGCTAATTTCCGCTTCATATAGCGTAGTGTGTGTCAGAAAGAGATAGCGCTCTTCAAAAGCAGAAAAGCCGATGTGCAATATTTATTGCCTACAACCGTACTTTGTTAAATTACGAACACCCACTCACGGCAGTTTGTTCCCAATTTAATAGTTCTTTTGACCGAACTTATGGAGTATTTTTTCCCATTAGTTCTGGTACAATCACGTCTTCGCTCGCGTGTTGGTCGTGATTTTCCGTTCCTCATATTTTATCGGGATAAAAGAAATAAGTTTTCATTACTCATACTCTGAAAGTAGGTCTGAAGTTGCCTGAGGGGCCTAATTGAAAGTAAAACTTTCAGCCCTAGGGAGAATCGCTTTCTACTGACAGCTGTCAAATTATAAAAAAAAACAAGTTCTATTTTATTCAACCATGTTCCAACTTTCTAAAGTCTTTCTAACTGGAAGGAGGTTGTTCAACCAAATTCCAACTTTTTATTCAGCAAGTAGGTTGGAAACCCATTACAACGGTAAGAAGTTTAAAAAGTCTAATTAGAGCGCAATGTAATATTTAAATTTAAATAACATAAAGATAGTATTAAATAAATAATATATCTTCTAAATTACTTGATTAGTGTATAGCTTCAACTATTTATTTAAAATAACAGATTTAAATTATGAAAATGAAAATAATGGCTGAATAATGCTGGCGAGCCGAAGCCGAAGGCCCGCCAGAGAAAAAGAAAAAAAAACCGGGAAGGCGGCAATTCAATCTTCATTTTCACTAAATTTTTCTTTCATGTTTTCATTTTTACTTTCCTTGTATTCGTAATGAAAAGCACAGTGTTTACCTCGGATGAAAGTCTTTTAACTCCATTCAAACTCCATTGGCGCCCTCGCTACGCTCTGGCGCCAAACCCGTCTCGGGACTCAAAAAACGTGACTTTCAACACTCGGGTAACAATGTACTATTGAAGCTTTTATAAGTTTATACAAAATTAAATCAATGTTAATCCTATAATTATTATTGCTCCAATTAGTATTATTATTTAACACCCTTAAGGGTAAAACTTATACAAACTTTGATGTCATTATATCGAATTTTCAGCCTAAAAAATAAGTTTCAACCTTCTTGCTCTAAAAATGTCGATACTTTCATGCAACTTTTTATCCCCCTTTTTAACCCCTTACCACCCTTTTTTCGCATTTAAAAGTAGAATTTATCCTTTCTCAGGCTATCTGTGTTCCAAATTTTATTTAAATCGGTTCTGTAGTTTTAGTAAGCGCGACAGACAGAGTCACTTTCGCATTTATAATATTAGTATAGTTCATGCATTTCACGAAGACGCATACAGTGATATTTATCTGGTTGTAATAAGAGCCAAAATGCTCTAATTGACGCGTCTTCGTGAAATGCATGAACTATAACGAAGTAAGGATTAGTAATAGATATCCTTAGTAAGATTTATTTATCAGCCAAATAATGATAATTTTCAGGTTTTAAATCAATAATAGTTTTATAATTATCTTGATAATAACGGCAAGATAATTTACTTATAACTTATCCTTGGTTTATAACAAATTGTTTTTACATAACAAAATATAACACCAGTAATTCAGTTTAAAAACTTGAAAAACTGTCTCATAATTAAAACTTTGACAACGAAACCTTGAAAGTTATACTCTTTCAAACAAAAAAGTATTTTGAAAATCACTTCCCAATTTTAATTGATGGAAACATTTATCTGCTCCACTGTTGAACCTGCTCCATTATTGAGGTCGCTTAAAAAATAACTTCTTATGAGTGAAAGGCGATAAATAATAATTTAAGTTTTATTTACAAAATGTCAAAAAATTTAAATTAACTTGACGACCAGTTTCAAGCGCGTTTGCAATGTACAATACTTGCGAGCTGCTGACTAATTTAACAAATTGATGTGTTTGAGAAAATAATTAATCAGACATAACCTAAGGCAACGGAACAAACAAGTCACCAGCTCTTCTAGCACCGGCTACGATACCCTCCCAGGTTTCAATACAAACCTGCTGGATGTACCTAGGGTCTAAGTGGAAGCCGTCAAACCCACCCCTAAGCCCAGGCAGCTCATAAGTGTAAGACAGAGGAACTCCAACAGAATGGGCGTAGTCTTCCGATGCTCCTGCAGCACCATAGCCGATCACCAGCACCGAGTTACCCACAACGTATCTGGGGAAATAGCTGATGCTGTGTGCCTGGATGGCATCAGCCATGGCGACGCCAACGATTTGCAGAGCAAAGGCGTTATTGGAGAGAGTGCCATCGTGCCCCCACGGGAAGAGGATCATGCTGCCATAACTATGCATGGTGAGGTAAAGTGCCATTCGGTGAAGGTTCTCATGGATGATATCGCGGACCACCTGGAATGGAAGAATTAAGATTAGCGGGTTTATATTTGAAAGTTATACCTACGTCTTTTTGACATGTGACAGCATGTCTAATTGATAGATTTCTAGTATTGCTAAAATGGCTCAAGGTCTTTCATTCTGGAAACTTATGTTAAAACTTAACTTCAGCTGCTGCAAGCTACTCATTGATATTATATATATTTTTTTATCCTCTTAATCAGCCAAGGGTTATTTTAACCCCGTTAAAATTCCTATTCCAGCAAATAATACTTTATGTTTATAAAGTACCGAATTCTGTAGAGATCAAGCTTCAGACAATGCAACTTTCAAGTTGTTTACGGGATATTCAATCTTCATTCATCAGCCTGAAGCCCGACATAATAATTATGTTCACTGGACATAATATGACGGGTCCTACATGTTGCAAGGAAGAATGAATATGAGCCGTCTCTATCCACTGGCTACCAGCATTCTATACAACGTTAGTTCATCAGATGTGAAACGTCTCCCACTCGCTTTCTTCACTAGCTCAAACAATAAAATTAAAGGGAGTTTCCTCACCCTGGTTTCAATCTCGGAGAAGGCTCTGCTACCAGCATAGACGTCTGAGCAAGGGGTGTTGCTGGTTCCGACTGTGTTCCAAAAGAAGTCGTAGTTCCTGTTTCCGTCAACTCCTGGGCAGATGCCGCTTAGCGAGTTCTGGTCGGTGGAACGTGTCTTGCGCCAGAATCGAGACTGAAAGAAAATTGTTGTTTGTAGCACTAGTGGATGACCAGAGCACACCTGATGCTATTATCGTGGGTTCAAATCCTCTCGCAAAGGAGTAAAACTTAGCTTAAAATTTTAGCTGTCATTGTTAATATGTTGTTTATATAGTTGCCTTTGCAACATACCACTTATAACTTTTGCAATCAACATTTGATAACAATCTCAGCTACTTAGTGCCATACTTAGTGCTACATATTATAATAATGATATCTTATTGATTGATCATTTCTAGACTATCTATAAAAGCGATCTTTAGATAACTCTGTGTGTCTGGTTCGAGATACCTTTTAACTCGACGGTGGACACTTAAACTAACACTGGAACACTAAAGAGGATGGTCCAAGATACTTACAGAAGTAAAAGTGAATTTATAACCGTCAGGGTTAACAACAGGTAATATGATCCAGTCGAACCTCTCCAGAAGGTCAGGTTCTGTCACATCTTCCACCAACTTCCGGATCATCCATGTCACAGTCGGTGGTGAGATCCATTCCCTCGAGTGGATCCCTCCGTCGATGAATATAACTGGTTTCCTCTCATCTTGGAAGTTGGTGGTGGAAATCTTCAGATATTGGATGGAACGGCCTTCGAAGGATCGAGCGGGAGTGACCAGGGTCACCAGATTGGGGTAGCGAGCTGCTATGTCTTGTATGTATGCTTCGATCTAAGGGTTTGATAAAAACAAATTAAGACTGATTTTCATCTTTGAATACTCCTTACTCTGAGAATAAGTAGTAGTTGTACATGATGGGTGTTAAAACTGGGCTTTCCTCGTGCCCTAAATAGAATTTGAACATTCAGCATTTGTATAGTCATAAAGTTGAATTAATGCACAGGGCTAAATTTGATCCGGGAAACTTATATTTATTTATTATACAAATAGAGTTCAAACTCAAAGGGTAACTGTACAGGAATCAAACTCACCACTTCCAGTTCCTGGTAGTTATCGTAAGGCATCTGTCTGCCATTCCTGGCTTTGGTCTCGTTGTTCCTGGCTTCGATCAGCATGTCATCGAAGTCCAGAGCACTGTAAAGAAAAAATCTGTCAAACAATGTCCTTACTTGTAAAAATCTGTCAAGAGTTACCAAAACGAATTGCCATCCACTGCCCAAACCAACCGACTGGAAACTGGTATGTCATAGAACTATGTGCAATGTGTCAAGTGGAAGAAACGAATCTCTTTGTGGTGCCCAAAATCACACGACACAAACAGGATTTCCCACCACCATTTTCCGTCACTAAACAACTTACGCCTTCACATCATTAGTGTGGACCCTATAGGTCACGTCATGTTCTTCCAAGCTCCTCACGAAGCCGTCAACCTGATCAGGCTTGACCAGCACCACACCCTCGCGTTCAATGATCGGGTGACTGATAATATCCACTTCAAAGGCTTCGGCTATAGCACCGATAGTCTTCAGCTGTTCCTGGGTGGTAGGCCTTAGGTAGAAGGACTTCCATCTAGGACAAAAAGGTGATTATCATTCAAGTTTTAAACTGACGCTACAGCTCAGGTTGTGAATATAATTCCCATCGAAGGCCGAAAATCTTCTTAAAAATTATGAAAAGCAGATTCTATTACAGAGTTTTTTTTTGTACGGGAATTTGTTCAAAACAACCCGTTGTTATAACAAACTATTACTTCCGATCGATCGAGGCTCAAAAGCATAGTTTTTGATAAATTGATGTTGTAAAACACAGTTGTGATTAATTGATGTGACTCTAAAAAACCGGTGGAGTTTGGTTTCGACATTTCAGATTTTGTTTTATTTTTAACCGATAGTTCTAGTTTTGAAATGTTTTTTTGGATCACCACACCATATAGTATGTTTTAATTTTAAGATATTTTTAGCTGACCTAAAAATTTATAAACATTATTTTATAAATATTACAACTTTTTTATACGAAAATGGTTATCAACTTTGACTCAAACACTATCAAGAATGACGTACCCTGTGTACTGCTCGTGCTTGGCATACGCCACAGCCACAAAAAATAACACCAATCCTAAAACCTTCATCATGCACACTGAATTGGCCATAAAATTATCTTATTTTTATAACATGTTTGGAGAGATATCCCTTATCAATAAATTGATAAGAATCTACGTTTAGTCCCTACTGGGAGGGGGGGGCTACCTGGTGGGAACCGAATAAATTAATTACGAAGTAATACGTATAAGTTACTAAATTTATCAGTAGGTTATCGCAATTTATCAAATTGTATCGGTGATAAAGGTGAGTAAATGTTTTTATCATAATAATATGATAACATTTCAATAAGGACATCTAGCGAACGGTAGCTTAACTAAGTAATAACTAGTTATAGGAATTATGCGTATCACTCTTCAATTGGGTTTTTTATTTGGGTTTGGTGGTTTTTATATCCCGAATAAGCTGATTTAGAAGGGATTTGCCTAAGCACCATATCATTTTATATTCTGTAACCAAGATCCACAAGCTTCGGCAGATTATACAGAAGACCGAAGAGTATAATCGACTACTTAGGGTAAAAATTAACTATTCGCAAAAAATTTTAATTGAATAATTATATGGAACAAAACGGATAATTGTCGCGGTTACCTTTCACAATTTTATCCATACAATTATGAATAACGATCGCGATAATTTAAAAAGTGCTATTGCATAGAATGTTTTCGATTACGACCCATGTATTAAGTCATTTGTTCATTCTTTTCTTTCTGAACGATGTTAAACCCCCTTAGATTACCTTATGTGTTCATATTTACCCAATTTTCCCCTGTCTAAGTTAGTATTAAAATTAATTACATCCAGATAAAGTTAATTACGTTTAGAAAATCTAGATTAAATGATTAATCCGACTGCGTTATCACACGATTATATTTGGGTTTATACTTCCCCAATAATCTTCAAGAATGTGTTCGTCAGTTTGTACTTTTCCTTCCTGCGAGTGAGAGAAAACATTGATAGGAATTGTAATGTTTGGAATACTGACTACTTGGAAAAGTGGACGTATCTCTGTCTACCCACCTTCTACTGGATCAAGGATGATATGGAGATACAAGGATTGTGAGACAGCAGAAATGTGTACCATGTCTGAAGAATACAATCGTGAGATTAATTATCTTTTGAAAATGCTTATCCTCCTCTCTTGTTTATGTCCAGTACCCCTATACCGGGAACCAATCGTATGAAATCGGTGTGCAGTGCCTGACGCTATGTGCGGTGCCTGACGCCTATCGCCGATCGTATCGCCCACTTCTGCCACCATTTTGTATGGAGAAACCAAAAGCGCCCCTAGCGGATTCTTCAAGAAGCATGTATAGCGATTGCGAGACGGTACTGTTTTGTCCATCTCAAAGTTGCCTGGCAGAGATCGCACTTAGCGACAAGGCCACTCATTGTATTGCTGTTTATTTTTAAGCGTAAACTGTATCCTACTTACCTAGTGTGTCATGGTAATCAAATAAAGAGTTATCTATCACCTTTTCATTTTGACTTTTTTATGATGGAGATCACGGAATTAAGTAAGCAAAAGCGTGTTTGCTGCTCTGTGATGGAGACACTGAAAACGCATGGTAGTCAAATTAACGATAATATTTTTAATAACCCGGATTAATATTGGAAATTTTATCAGTAAATGGGTTTTTTGGAAAGATAAACGTTTAATAAAAATATTAATAAAGGTAGATTATTAGGAAGTCAGCTGGCTTATAGAAAAGTTGGCTATAATGTTGAAGCTTATATTTGGTCTGTGCCTCGTCGCTTGTGTTTTCGCAAAGCATGAGCTTTATGATGGGTAAGGGTTTTTTGTCTTTTATATAGGACAGGATGGGGAAATCCAAATTCATAGAAGATACAGGGAATTTGTCTTAGGAACCATTTGATCCTTTTCTGTCAAACTGTTTTTTTTGCGGGTAGATTATGAGCTCATTTGGAAGGTGATGGCGGTGGGAGGCTCGGGATTGGGAAAACTGTAGGCCTACCACAAGTTCTGTCTGGCTCTCTCTGGCTCTGGTTTTGCGTCTGTGTGAGTGCTGACTAAATAAATACTTCGTCGCAACGTCACATACACACACATTTGGAGAGGCATAAATATTTCTGTTCATCAAATAAGTCAAATGAGTGAAAGTGTCAATGCGTGAATAAATGAGTAATTTGATTTAAAAAATATGCTTTTGTTTATTTGAATAATTTATTTATTTCTATTTTTCAGACACGCTCTTTACGAGGTCTCAGTCGCCTTCGCCGACCAAACCCAGGTCTTAGCTGATCTGCAAAGCAAGTTGTTCTTGGATGTGTGGTCAGAAGCAGCTCCCGAGAGACCAGGAAAGGTGCTGGTGGCGAAGAGTCAAAGAGATGTCTTCGAAGCTGCTTTGGAGGCTGCTGGTATCGAGTACATAGTTGAAGTGGAAAATATTAAAGAGTAGGTAATTTCTAATCCCCACCATACGGACCGACGAGATCGTGAAGACCATGGAAAGTCGGCGGATAGAGATGGCTCAGAATTTTTCTTCCTTGAAATGTATATGGATGACCCTATGTCCATCGGTGGATTTCTCAGGCTGATGAGATGTTGAACTATATCACATCTTGACGTGCGATCAATGATGATAGCGATATCATCAAAGTTGTAGACCACAATAAATGTTACACGATTCAACTAACTAGATTACTATTAGTCTCACTTATTACTACGAAGAATAACGTAGAATCACCTAGCTTTAAGACGTTTCAAAGTGATCCTTTCAATTCTACTGAATGAATATACTTTTGATTTAGATTTTTTTTATTTTAATGGTTTTGAGCCCACCCCGTCCACCACAGCCCACGATTTTTACAGTGTCTTCGATCTATCGGGTGTGATTACTTCCTATCTATGACTCGTCTTCTGGTCTCAATTCAAAAACCTTGTGTTCCCAATGGTATTCGTTATTGATTATTAAGTATTCGTTATCAGGCAACTGGATCTAGAAGATTTTCTTCTCAAGAACGCTGCTGGTACCAGAAATAACTGATCAGGTGGTCTTTCCTTCGACACCATCCACACTTATGAAACGGTAAGTCTTTTAAATGACAAAATAAATTTTAAAGAAGAAAAAGCTGATTACTCCGTTTGCCTACCTATTACTTAATTGATGTTTGGTAAACCAGGTCGATGCTTACTTGGAAGAACTGGCCAGAAACCACCCGCAGACTGTGACCCTGGTAAATGCTGGCAGGAGTTTTGAAGGCAGACCCATCAAGTACTTGAAGATATCTTCTAACAATTTCCAGGTAAACTCAACATTGAAAAACGAATAGTTGATGATATTCTAGAAATAAAATATTCTCAGTTTCATGGTCATACAGCGCTTTAAAAGTAATGGAGAAAAGAGAATTAATCGGCTAGCGTCGTATGGGCATGTTATGTGGAGAGAAGAATGTCAAGAATGTCGTGTTAAACATGAATGTAAATGGATATAAGAGTAGAAGTGGGCATAAGAAAAGATTGATGGATTGTGTGAGGGATGATAATTATGTCCAAGAAAGGAGTGAGTACTGAGATGGCGAGTGATAGGGGAGAATTTGAAGAAAAATACATTTTGTGCCGACCCCACCTAGTGGGATAAGGGCAGGAAGAATAATAAGAAGAAGACAGCAAATGTTTTGTGGATAAATAAATACATTGGCTACGCTCTTAGTTTTCCTGCGAATTCACCTAACTGTTAAATCTGTTGGTTGATTATAAAATACCTAGATAAGATAAAAAAGCAGCCAAGTGCGAGTCGGACTCGCCCATGAAGGGTTCCGTAGCATCAAGTAACATAATATAAAGGTTCTTGTAGTTCGTCGAAAGGTAAATTGCGGTTTACGATTTATAACGTTTAAAAAAAAAACTACTGGCTAGATCTCGTTCAAACCAAATATCGTTGAAAGTTTGCATAGTAATGTACAACATATATTTTTTTTAGTTTTATCATTCTCTTACTTTAGAAGTTAGAGGGGGGGGGACCAACTTTTTTCCACTTTGGAAGTGTCTCTCGCGCAAACTATTCAGTTTAGAAAAAAACGATATTAGAAACCTCAACATCATTTTTGAAGACCTATTCATAGATACCCCACACATATGGGTTCGATGAAAAAATTTTTTTTTAGTTTCAGTTTCAAGTATGGGGACCCCCAAAGTTTATAGTTTTTTTTCTATTTTTGTGTAAAAATCTTAATGCGGTTCACAGAATACATCTACTCGCCAAGTTTCATCAGTCTAGCTCTTATGGTTTCGGAGAAAAATGGCTGTGACAAGGTCGGACAGACAGACAGACAGACAGACAGACAGACATACAGACAGACATGACGAATCTATAAGGGTTCCGTTTTTGCCATTTGGCTACGGAACCCTAAAAATTGTATTTTAGCCTTACAAGAAAACTGATTTATGACTACTTCTCCAGCACTGAATTTATAAAGTAGCAGGTCAACAAATTATCATCTGAATGAAACAAAATAACGCAAGCGCCAACTCATTTGCATGAGAATAAGAAACGTAGGAAAGTAATATTTTCTGTTAGGTGCAACTTTGAGGCGTGGAATTTTTATTAAAACAGCTAACATATTCCAGGTATTCAGTATTCAAGAATGTTTTTAACCACGTCTTTTTATTTTGTATGTTACTCTTGTAAAAATGTATTTAAATATATAAATATAAATATTTTGGACAATCCACACAACACTATCTAGTCCCAAACTAAGCAGAGCTTGTTCTATGGAAACCAGATAGGTGATTATTATACTTGAATACTTTTTTGTAAATACATACATAGAATATAATATAACACCCAGACAGAGAACAAACATCGATGTTCACCACACAAATGTTTGTTCTCGGTGGGGATCGAACCCACGACCTACGGCGCAGAAGGCAGAGGTACTACCAACTGAGCTGAGAGGCCAGTCAGCTTTGTGTCAGTAGTATCATTGATTTGTACTATTGATGGTACAAGTGACACAACGTTGTATCCTTAGTACCATCAATGGTAAGTGGCAATTATTTAGAATCAGTAGTACCATCATAAATATTGATGTTTAGCTAGTGACTGTCGAATATGGGGGGAGGCCTTTGCCCAACTGTGGGACACTACGGGCTAGTAGTAGTAGCTACTAGCTAGTAACCTGCTAACTTAAATTTTACTCTACCGTACGTGACTAAAAGAACAGCGAATACCGTAACGAATAGATATTTTGATTTTATCATTGCTAACATTTTTCTTGTGAATAGCTGAATTATTAATCCTTTTTTTTATCAGAGCAATAAGCCCATCGTGTTTATGCAATCGTTGCTCCACGCCCGCGAGTGGGTGACCCTCCCCGCGACCTTATACGCCATCGAGAAGCTGGTGCTTGACGTCACGGAACAGGACCTTCTGCAGAACGTCGACTGGATCATCCTTCCTGTCGCCAATCCTGACGGATACGTGCATACTCATGAACAGGTCAGAATTTACTCTGCATCAAACCATTAGTGGCATATATCCTGTTGTTTTCATACTTTTTATATAGCGACGATTTATAGCATGTGGTGGCTACCGCCGCCCGTCAACCATGTGCGGAGCCATAAGTCATAAGTCATTTATTGGTAAATCGATTTAGAGGTCTAAAATCTTTATCAAATGTATGAAAACTACAGGATATATGCCAGTGGCGGCGTTTTATGGTTGTGACTAGAGGCCCGTGTTCGGCGTCACTTAGATGCTGGGTATCTAAAGAAAAAGATGTCAAATGATACAGCGAGATAATTGATATTCAAAACCGTAAAAAACTACAAAAAGAGATCCCGTGTGAAGGATGACATGAATAAGAAAGAAGTGAATACAGAGATGATGTGATGGTTGGCACAAGGAATAGACGAGAAACATGTAGTGACGACGCCACATAAAGTGGGATAAAAGCAGGAAGATGATGATGTAATGGCACAGATTTCTGGCCGAAGTCAAAAATAACTAATGAATCTTGCAAATTCTTAGTTACTTTGCATAATTAGGTTAGGAAGGTAATAATTGCTCTTATTTCTCTATGCTCGAGAATGTGAAGCAAATGTTTCATATTCATTCTTATTTCTTTCAGGCTCGTTTCTGGAGAAAGAACCGTGCCAACGGCTTCATGGTCGGAGACATCTGCATGGGAGTCGACCTGAACCGCAACTTCGACGTCGCCTGGTCCGAAGCTTCCAGCAACAGCGTCTGCATGGACACCTTCCACGGACGTGGCCCTTTCTCCGAACCTGAGACTGCTATCATAAGGGATATTTTCAACCAGTATGGCGACCGAATCGAGCTGTATCTCGACATCCACAGTTTCGGAAGCATGATCCTTTATGGGTACGGTACTGGTCAACTTCCTCCCAACGCTTTGACTGTCCATCTTCTTGGAGTCAATATGGCGCAGGCAATTGACGCCGTCAAATGGCCCACCAACGCTAACTACATTGTTGGTAACATAATGCTGGTGCTATATGCTGCTTCTGGCGGGGCAAGTGACTATGGGATGGCAAAAGGTGCTACATATTCGTACACGTTCGAGCTGCCAGCGTACAGGAATACCGGTACGATTAATGGCTTCTTGGTGGACCCTGCTTTTATTGAGCAAGCTGGATTCGAAACTTGGGAAGCTATCAAGGTTGGAGCGAGGTTTGTTACTGCGAGGCGGAATGACCAGTTGAGAAACTAAATGCTAAAACATTATTCTTGGTAAAAGTTTAATAAATTAAAGTTTTACTCAGCTATTCGGCTTTCTTTTATATCTTTAACAGAACTTCACACGAATATTAATGCTTTACACGCTTAAAATAATACAAGACTAAAACATAAACTTAAACTCACTAAACTTTTATTCAATACGATACAAGAATCACTTTGAAACGTCTTAAAGCTAGGTGAGTCTAGGTGCCAGTTCCACGCGACCAAGCCTAGAAGAACAGGCAACAAACTACGGCTCGGTTCCTACCGTTTTTTTATATGATCCTTTTACAAATCAAAAATAGTCTAGAAATAAAACAGACAGGCAACAAGGCGTCTCTATTAAACGAATAGAATTATACAAGGTTATTCATTATTAACTGCAAATACTCAGGAATTAGGTTCAACAAATAGAATAAAAAATATTTATGAAATTATTTTTTTTAAATTTGATCAAAATTTTTTTCAAATTTTTGTATCAAAATTTTATTTTTAATAATTTCTTTACGGCTATTGCATAATGATTGCCACGGAGAACAGGACGATGACCCACCCAGGCGGTGACTGAACGCAGAGTGTCACTCACGGCGCGCGGGCGCGGCTCAAAGGTCAAAATAGGTCAGGCGCCAATGATTCCTTTATCGATTTTCTCGGGATTTTCATAACAAAACTTAAAAAAAATCATTTCATAAATATTTTTTATTTTATTTGTTGAACCTAATTCCTGAGTATTTGCAGCTAATAATGAATAACCCTGTAGTGATAGAGTTATAGAGATCCTCGTTATAAAACTGCCCTAGGGAGCTAAGCTACACTACATTCAAACTTTAGAGTGGTTTTTTTGTCATCCATATCAAATCTAACAAGTAAAATTTAAAACCCCTTACATAGAACATTCCTCATTCCCTTTCAGTATAGTGTATGTTATTCTATTATTCAAGCCCTTTCATTTGATACCCATGTTTTGGAAGTTGTGAAAAAAAATATTATCTAATCCGCCATTTTGTGCCGCGTTGGCCAAATTTTACCGATTTTCATCAAACATAACTAAAGGCCTGCGCACATCTAAGCGATGGTGATGGCAAATATGACAGTGATATTTGACATCGTTTCAGCAGATCGCCATCGCCATCGCCTAGAGGTGCACAGGCCTTAAGAACACTCCCGACAAATTCACCTTTCAAACAATTCCAAAATTGGTTAATTCGTTCGGGAGCTCTGATGCCACAGAAAAACACACCAACACAAATTCTTCGTCTATTTTGTGTCAGGGGTTAAAAATATATGAGTATACCACAATATTCTAAGATTCTTTTCTGCAATACAAAAATATATCGGTGGAATCTGTTGTTTTTCGATTCAGGTAGCAATAATGGAGGTTGGATACCTCCAGTCTGGGGGGGTGAAGGAGGGACGGGTGCCGGAAAATATTGCCTTGAGAAACGTGACCAGGCGAGTGGTGGACAATAGTGATGTACTTGGAGCGATGAAAAGAAGTATTTTTTAGCTATTGGAACTCAAATTGTGTTTACAAAAGCTGTTTTTTTTGTTACGCTATTCGTTGTTTAAAAAACGGCAGTCCTTATTTATAATAAGCCTATAAAAGAGAAAGATATAATATTATTTTCATTTGACAGCTGAACTGATCTTTAGCTGGAAATTTACTGACTGACATTCTACAAAGCAAAAAAATCGAAGACTTTTCTATTTGAGTGATTTTTATGAAAGAAATTTACAGTTTGCCTCAAAACTGAACCTATGACAGTAAATAAAGCCATCGATTCTTCTTCCTAGTGATGCACTGGTTCTTTTGAACTAGTGGGGTGAAAGGATTTCAGGTCGTCAAAGAGGCTCTTTTGTGCACAATTGTTTTCAAACTTTTTGGGTTCTACGATATGCCGGCTTCCTCTCGATATTTTCCTTCACCGCTTAAAAGCACTACTGGCATGGTGCATATCAAAGTTTTGGTCGGAATAACTCATTGGGGCACGCCTGGACTTGAACCCACGACCTTAGGAGCTGCAGGCGGGGTCGCTACAACTAGGCCACCAGTGGTCTCAAATCAATCGATAAAAGTAAATGGATTTTACGTTTATCTGCTACAACACTATGGCTAAATCGAAGAATTTCTGGCGAGACACATAGCTGTACTTTCAAGTGTCACGCTGTAGCAAGAAAGTTTTCAGCATTTATCATTTTCCTACTTTAGCAGCAAGGTTTACTACATTACTAAGTACATTTTAAATATCAATCTTATGGACGACCGTTGTAATAAAGGCATAATCGATTTGGCTTTTACTTATTATCAGTCAACTTTTCAAACTTGAGCTAAGCCAATATCATCGTAGATTATTAAAACTGAAGCCTTAACAGCGGGGATTTCAAAATTAAATCCCCCATTATATTCGGGTGTCGAGTCCATATCCAATTTAGATCTCTGAGTTTGAAAGAAAAATTGCCAAGAATTTGGAATTTGATCAAAAATATAATTCCATCGAAGATTCCTTTCATATTTATTAAAATTATTACGGGTATAATGTATTATTCTGGATGTTTTTTCTCTGAACATCAAAGATTGTTACATAAATCCTAAAACATAAATTAATCGGGTTCAGATTTTAAGGTCTCGTAACTTTTTTCATAGGATTTCATTCACTCAAATGAAAACATTTTTCTAAATCAATTTGTTTCTAATCTTCTAGCTGCCACTGCCACCGCTCTCCAAACATCTTCTGCTATTCTTTGTATACTTTCTTCAGGTACTATTACTCCATCATCTCCTTCACCTTCTACGCCTATAACAAACGTATAGAAAACTCTCTGTTCTCTCGCATAGTCCATACTAGTACCAGATTCTCTATCACCTATCGCCACTGCTCCAGAATCCAGCGTATATCCTTCTAAAACGTCGATAATATCAAGGCCTTTTAAGTAATGCCGTCTGAATAATCCACTAGCTGCTTTCTCAAATCTCCAAGGATATGTTACGAACTTTCCGCTATTTTGCAATGATATATACAGTCTAGGACTGTACTCTTTGATCAGGTGTCTGATCATTTGGGTCTCAATTTCGGAGACAGGGTCGGTACCAGCGTAGAGGTGACTGCATGGACTGGAACTGGAGTCAGAGATCAGCCAGTCGGTAGCGAAGTTCCTGTCGATGTGTACTCCAGGGCAAATGAAGCCGAGGTTGCTGCGGAGACTTCGAGACTTAGTCCACAGCCGGAGCTGAAACAAAATGTTTTTTTAATCCATTGAAATAAAAAAACATGAGTCTATTTATTTAAATTCGGTTTAATAAGGCCATAACAATAATTATTAAAATATATCAGGGTCTATCAAACAAAATTACTCCATCATCTACTTACATTCGTGTGTGTATATTCGTAACCATCAGGATTCAATACAGGAACCACAATCCACACCACGTCATCTAGAAAACTTCTATGTTCTTCTTCCAAAAGTCTGTTCACTACGTTCAAAGCCGAAGGAACAGTTATCCATTCCCTTGGGTTGATAGCAGCTTCGATTACAGCTACTGGTTTGTCAGTCTCGTCTCTATTGGTCAGTTTTAGGTATACTAGAGGTCTGTTTTCTTCAGTACGACCATACTCAACAACTTCTAATATTGTGTTTGAGCTAGCATAGGTTTCTTGTAAGGTATAGAGATGATCTAGAATCTGAAAGATATTACAGGTTATATTTATGAAATTTCTCTTGTTTATTATTTTTAATTGGTACTTAATAAACGAAATTGTCACCTACTTACCACATCATATCTGTAGTAACCATCAAAGTCAAATGCAGTTCCTACACTGCCTCCATTGTCTTGATCTGATCTTATAGATTGGTGTTCTTTTTGAGCAAGGTATCTGAAATAGTATAAAAATAAACTCTGGTACATATACACAATACTAAAGTAAGTAAGTAAAGTAGCTTAAGCTCCTTCTCAAGACTCCGAATGCAATACACCAGCCTATTTCCCCATAAATATTTTTTCCGTTGTTACTGTGTGTGCTGAGATTTTTCATAGAGACTACAGTATGGGGTTCTTTAAAAAGGGCGTTTTAAATATTAAAAGACTCAGCAACGCGAGAGCGATGCCTCGGTGTTGCAAGCGTCTATAGGCTACGGTAACCGCTTTCCATCAGGCAGGCCGTAATGTCGCTTACTAAGTTGTGTAAAAAAAAGTGATGCCTGTTTAAATCTTTGTTCTAAAGTTCTTTAAATATACTTACGCGTGAACATCTTCGATATAAAGATCCTTTTCAACTCCCATCTCTGATAACCTCTCTTCAAACCAGTCTACATGAGATGGAGGAACCATAGCTTTGCCCAACACATTGTGCTTCACGCAGGGTTTTCTCCAAAAGTCTATTATATCACTCTTCAGCTTATCTAGGTCTTCTTGTTGAGCTTCGTTGTGGAACTTTATATTGTAGACTTTATACCTTAATTTTAAACAAATCACTTAAGGGGTTACAATTTCCATACAAACTTAATTTACACAACTATGGGCGAATAAAGTATTAATGTACACTGAAATAGCTGTAATAGGCTTTTACAGTGGTCCTTATTACCGGCCAGTTATATAAAGTTGGAGTGGTAGCCATTGGTCGTGGCAGTCGGGGCTTCAGAAAAAGAACTAACAGACTTTTACGACTATTTTGAGACATAATATATGTTTAAAGCTCATTCACGTATTCAATGCCGAGTACCCGTTACAAAGAATGACGAAAAAATTACTTTTTTGGTTTTTTATTAATATTTCTGTTATCCTATAGTTTTCTCCAACTTTATATAACTAGCCGGCAATAAAGACCACTGTAAAATTCTATTACAGCTATTTCAGTGTACATTTATGGTTTGTTTGCCCATAGTTGTGTAAATTCAGTTTGTATCGGAATTGAACAACCTTAAGTATAAGATTTTTCTTTATCCCAGGAACATCACTGGCACTGGTAATTGAAAAAAATCTTTTGTCTTGATATGTCATTAGATTAGACAGATTTAAAGATCAGTTCACTTTTGTGAGCACCGAGTTCTGGGGCATAACTACCGTGCCTAAGGATTACAGTTTTGTGAATCTATTTCATTTGATTTTAACGACTAATATTAACTTACCCGATGTAGTCTTCATTTTTACCAACAACGGCGATAATGCTGACAGCAAAAGATAGAAAGCCAACTACAATTTGGCATATTAGCATTTTGGCTCCTCCAAACTCGCTGCAGGAACGTTCAAATTTGAATAAACATAATATTATTTACATAAATCCATATCTAATCTCTTTTAAATAATACCTCTTATTTAGGTGTTTTTTGTATCTTACGGATGTAAAATACATGTAATTTTTATCTTAATCGCAGTGAATTAAGTAATTTATTATTTTTGACATGCATGATCGAGTGGATTACTGAACATAATATCTTTGTTACTGTCACTTTTATGTTAACAAATAGAGATGGCAACAGACATATCGGTCTGCTGCCATCTTTATAAGCTGGCCACTATGGATTGTCCACATTATTTATTATTACCGAGAACAAATATTTGTGTGGTGAACAGTGATGTTTGTTCTCTGTCTGGGCTAAATCTAAATTTATTATATCAGCTATATTCTTTAGTGCAAGCTCTGCTTAATTTTGGGCTGTTTAATATTTATATTCTTTTTATTATTATGAATATGAGCGGAATGTTATAATTTTTTCTGGCTTTTAAAAAACTCAAACGAGTGTGTAGTTCCAATTACTGAACCAATCTCCAATGCTCTGTAATCCTCACTTTAACGAATGCAGCTTTTCGTAGAAACGAATCAAATAAATCTCCGATGAATTGAAAATAATTTATTTATCTTTAAAACCAGACGAAACATTTTCACAAATATAAGCACTACGTACGATGCGGATGGATATTATTGTGTGAGCAGACCAAAGAAAACATGGATGAACCGTGTGAAAGATGATATGGATAAGAGAGGACTGAATGCACAGATGGCGGACAGAAGAGAATGGAGGAGAAAGACATTGTGCCGACCGCACATAAAATGGGATAAGGGCGGGAAGAAGAAGCAGAAGATTAAACACTACGTACCTACAAATATGTCATAAATAAGTATTATCTAATCTCTTTCAAAGATTTTATAACTATATTTTTATTGTCCACCGCTCCTCTGTCGAAAGTTGTTCCGAGCATACCTAGCTCCAACTTTGATACCTTCCCAAGTTTCAAATCCAGCCTGCTCAATAAAAGCAGGGTCTACCAGAAACCCGAAACCACCCAGCCCAAATCTATACCCAGGCAGTTCGAAGGTGTACGAGTAAGGTACTCCAACTAATTTCGCGTAATCCATAGCACTGCCTGATGCTTGGTATAGGACCAAAGCGACGTTTCCCACTATATAATCTTGGTTCCATGACATCTTGACAGCATCTATGGCTTGAGCCATTTGAACGGCAACCAGATGTAAGAAAAGACCGTTTGGAGGCAGCTGTCCGGTTCCATAACCATACAGGAGCATGCTGCCGAAGCTGTGGATATCCAAGAACAGTTCTATACGGTCCTGGTATTCTTGGAAGATATCCCTGATGATGGAGGTTTCTGGCTCGGAGAAGGGGCCGCGTCCGTGGAAAGTGTCCATGCAGACAACGTTGCTGCTGGCTTCAGACCAGTTGATATCGAAGTTCCTGTTCAGGTCTACGCCGGCACAGATGTCGTTGATCATGTAACCAGTGGCTCGGTTCTTTCTCCATAAGCGGTTCTGCAAAGTTAAATAGAAATATTGTGACTGTAAGATTAATGGTTTTATGCCTATCCCAGATATACAAAAATTACTTTTACTCAGATAATTTTCAAAAACTGACTTTTCTTTGAACTGAATTCAAAGGCAGTGACTTTACACGTGTGAGTTTAAATGACAAGTAAGTGTGGATCCGGGGCAGATCGCCAGTGAAAAATATAGCCTTTAGAAAGTTACATTACCTCTTAGTAACATAACATAATAATATGTGTCTAATGGTGAAAGAACTCCTTCTACAGGAAACGTTACATACATTACGATTTAACATTTCCTACATTTAATATTATTATAGATAGTGAAGTATAATCTGAAGTTTCCGAATCTCGCAATTTCCTACCTCAACATGCGTGTGTACGTATCCATCAGGGTTAGCAATGGGCAGCACGATCCAGTCAATATCCTGGAGAAGGTCTTGCTCCGTAACGTCAATCACCAGCTTGTGGATAGCGTAGAGGGTTGCGGGAAGAGTCACCCACTCGCGGGCGTGGAGGAGTGACTCCATGAAGACTATGGGCTTTGATGTATCCTGAAACAATAAATATGGCGGACAATCCACACAACACAATCTAGCCCCAAATCAAGAAGAGCTTGTACTTGATTATGATTAGAATACAATATAACATCCAGACAGAGAACAAACATCTACGTTCACCACACAAACATTTGTTCTCGGTGGGAATCGAGCCCACGACCTGTGGCGCAGAAGGCAGAGCTACTACCAGCTGATCTGAGAGGCCCGTCAAAACAAAACCAACATAAATATACAACCACATCAGTGTTCAGTCTATTTAGGGACTTACAATGGGGGTGTGAAAAAGAACTTCTCAGCAATTCAAATATCAATGCTCCAGACAGAAAAAGGTACGATGGCAGTATTTCTGCAAACGAATTCATTCACAGAGCTTAACTCCTAAAACTAATTATACCTGGAATTTAGTGGTGGATATCTTCAGGTACTTGATGTCCCTGCCTTCAAAGCTCTTGCCAGCATTGACCAGCGTCACTGTTTCAGGATAGGCTTCCGCTAACATTTCAAGGTACGTGTCAATCTGAAACAAGAATAAACTACAATCATTAGCTAAATTTTATTTATTCTAAGGGCGTGTGTGTATATTTCCTCATCGTTGAAGACATCCGACTTTCGCCTTCACGCATTCATTCATTTTATTTATTTTCACTCTTTCTGTCCTAGATTCAAATATAAATGAAAATGCATTTTTTTGCAACACATAAAAAAAATCGGTTGCCTATAAAGTCGGTTTACTGACGATAGTTGAACGTGACAACTTCATACAGCTGTCCACGCGACCGCATCGCTCACTCAAGTAGGAGAGAGACAGATGTCGAAGGCCGCCGATCGGGGAGGCTGCTTGCATTTCAAGCCTTAAATGGAATGCCTCAGAGCGAGGTAGCGCCGCATTAGTCCTATTTTTTCATGCGTGCAGCTGGCTCCATCGAATTATAAGACGTTGTCACGTCAAAATACCTACCTACAATGGATAATGATTATGGTGGTATGGGATTAATTTACCTACTATGGGTGGATTTTATCTGGCAATCTTAGAGTAACGCTATCAGATCAGTCCACCCTTACACAGGGCGGATATCATTATATAGATTACCTGGTGGTACGTGTATATCCTGTCAAATGGAAGACCCTCGATTCTGGAAGCGTTGTAACTCTTTTTTGACGCTTCTAAGAGGAGTTTGTCTTCCAAATCGAGGAGTCTGGAAAAAAATACAGCAAGTAATTACAATAGGTAGTAAGCATAACTGCTAGCCACCTCTAGCGGTATGTGAGTGGTGAGAGTGGGGAGCAAACCATCGATCGGTTTGATTCACTAATGTGCCATTGACAGTTGCGGTGGCTACTAAAGAATCGCCCCTCTCGCCGCACGCATACCTCAAGAGGTGACTAGCGGAAGCGCGTATACTATTACAATGAA
The DNA here is from genome assembly GCA_947578465.1 of Thera obeliscata. Lineage (NCBI taxonomy): Eukaryota > Metazoa > Arthropoda > Insecta > Lepidoptera > Geometridae > Thera > Thera obeliscata. The sequence goes on along the minus strand of OX387918.1, from coordinate 10,869,824 downwards.
GCGAGGTCACTGGATCCAAGTTTTTATTTATTCTATCTATTTTTCGATATTGTACCTACAAGCAGGGTCCACCTACTATGCAAATGCATATAATATCTAAGTCGTAACTAATAACTTAACCTAACAAATTTATGTCTCGCAGGCCAAACGTGCCCTATGATGCACTGCTCTGCCATACCTGTTAAGTCGTCTTGCTTCAGGAATCGAACCTGCTCTTGCATCCGTGCAAAGTTCGTCAAATAGCTATAGGTAAGTTCATCTAAACTTACTCTTGCACATCCTCCGTTTCTAATTTGAACTCTACCCCAATGGTCTTAAGGTCATTTTCAAACTGCAGTTTCTTTTCTGCTTCCACCAGGACCGTTCCTGGCCTGCCTGGGACAGCGTGGGCCCAGATATCCAGGTCGAGCCTAGTTTCCACATCATTGACCAGTTTTACTTGGTCTGTGGACGTCACGGATATTTGGTAGATTGCATACCTATAAAAAAATCATTTGAGTTAGTGTGTGTCGGCGTTTTATTTTATTTTTATTATTTTTGTTTTTTTCAATTTCAATTCAATGTATTTATTTTCAGATTTTAAAATATCCTATTCGTTTGAAAAGGCTAATTTATTTATTTATTTTTTCATTTTTTACTAAACAGAAAAAAAACTAATGTTTTTTTAGCATTGAAGGCATTGTTTGTTTATAAAATTTCTGTTAGTAATATTTTTTGTCAAAGAAAATTTTTATTACGTTAATTGAAAAGAAGCAGTCTATTCTACAAATATTATTATTTGATCCAAAAATTCCAGTAATGGGGTATTTATTTATAAAATGATAATCGATTATTTTTAAGCATAATTTTTTCTTACCCATTATATTTTTCATGTTTCGCAAATACCGAAACGAAAATAAAAAATAAACTAATAACCAGACGCATGACCACTTCAATACCTAATTAGATAATATTAATTAACCTTACCATTCAATATAAGCTATCTTATCGCGGTCGTTCTATCATTATTAGCTCAGTTGAAATTTAAATATCTAATGATAAGTAGAATTATCTTTTTATGTGCAAAAAGCATTTGCCTAATTGGCCGTGCCTCTGCCTACCAGAGGAAAGAAAAAAATAATTTTATTAAAACCAATCTGACATTTGATTACCAATCAAATAAAAAAATCAAATCGGTTCATATTTAACGAAAATATGCAAAAACAAACATAAAAATGCAATCGAATTGAGAACCTACTCCTTTGTTAAGGCTGGTTTGCACTTTGATTAGTGTGAGTGCAGGTGATTAATCGCGATAAATATCGCTGTCAGATTTGAGATTTGCCAGCGAATATTTGACAGCGTTTTACTGATCGCTACCGCCAGCAAACTAGGTGTGCGCAGGCCTTTATACTCGAAGAATAGCGTTATTCCATATAGGGACAAATCTACTCGTAATATTATTTTAAAGTACGTATGAAAACACTACGTGGGAGGGAGTTTATCTGCCCGAAATAATGCACACTATACCATAGTCCATACGAGTGTTGAACTGAATTGTAATAGTACATTATTGCAAAGGCAGCGAAATAGGCAATTGCCATTTCGGCCGAGCCATATACAGGGTGTGGCGTAAAGAGTGGATAATCCTTTACCTACGGGTCGGGGGCATCACAACTGTTCAGAAAATAAAAACATGTACCCAGTAAAAGTCCCACGGTTTTCGAGTTATTAAACATTTTCGAAATTTTCATTATTTTGTACTTCTGTCCATACTTTTCGATGCCAAGATCACAAATCAAGGAATTTTCTCCATCTGTTTTTTTTATGGCATTCTTAGATAACTGTTCTATCAAATGCTAACTGGCATTGGTGTGTCAAAGGTACAGTTTTTTTTTTAGAATTTTTTTAGAAATAAAAATGTGATTTGCCATTTTTTTCCAAAAGTTTGACCTCCTGTGGTTTAAAAAAAATGTATGGTCACCCTGAGTGACCAACTAATAAATAACTTGCCTACTTCATTGAGATTCCGAAATGGTATAGCACTTGGCAGTTTTAACTTTCAATGTAAATAATATTGTTGTAAAGATTGACCAACGGTTGTTTTCTTAAAATTGTTTTTTTCCTCAAATATTTTTTATTTTTTATTAGAAGAAGACAAAAGACAGAAGAAGAATGTGGCTTCAGCACGACGGATGCCCCGCGCACTATGCCCGTAATGCGAGGCAGTTCCTCGACGAAACGTTTCACCGAAGGTGGATCGGGCGCTTGGGAACCATTCTGTGGCCACCACGGTCCCCAGATCTCAACCCACTCGACTTCTTTTACTGGGGGTGCCTTAAGGAGATGGTGTACAAGGAGTCTGTTACCTCAGTTGAGCAGCTGCGTGAACGAATCCAAAGGGCGGCCCAAACCATCACTGAATCTGGGCATGCGCGCAAGATATAGCGTTCTTTTATTAGAAGATGCAGGGCTTGCATAAGAGCAAGTGGAAGCCATTTTGAGCACTTGTTGTAAGAAATTTTAATGTAATAAATGTATTTTAAATATTTAATTTGTTTTATTTTCTGTTTTTAGTAAATTCGATTGCTGTAAAATCTTACTTGTAATTTGAAAAAATGACCCTTACCCTATTTAAACACAAATATTCTTTGCATTGAAAGTTAAAACTGCCAAGTGCTATACCATTTCGGAATCTCAATAAAGTAGGCAAGTTATTTATTAGTTGGTCACTCAGGGTGACCATACATTTTTTTTAAACCACAGGAGGTCAAACTTTTGGAAAAAATTGGCAAATCACATTTTTATTTCTAAAAAAAATTCTAAAAAAAAAACTGTACCTTTGACATACCAATGCCAGTTAGCATTTGATAGAACAGTTATCTAAGAATGCCATAAAAAAAACAGATGGAGAAAACTCCTTGATTTGTGATCTTGGCATCGGAAAGTATGGACAGAAGTACAAAATAATGAAAATTTCGAAAATGTTTAATAACTCGAAAACCGTGGGACTTTTACTGGGTACATGTTTTTATTTTCTGAACAGTTGTGATGCCCCCGACCCGTAGGTAAAGGATTATCCACTCTTTACGCCACACCCTGTATAGTGCTTTTCTTAAAAAAATGCAAGGAAATAAAAAAAAATAGTACACATTAAATTTATTTTTTATTAACCAATTATCAACAAACTCCGCTTTACCGCCAATTTTTTTTTTTAATTTTACATTTTTTGCCGAAAGGTAAACGCATCTGTGGCTATACAGCCACGAGAACGCAATGTGTACGATAAATGAAAGAGTTCTAAATTCAAACAGCACACCGTTTCATACAACATTGCCGGAGCGAGAACGCGCCGGGAAGTGATTTTGGGTTTTCAGTCTACGTAAATATGATACTTCGCGTGTTCTATATTCAAAAGTAATGACAATATTTCCGCGCATGTTTAAGAAAATTATACTCGTATAGGTAGTACCCCCTCAGCTAATCAGCTTGAGCTTCATAATAAAACGTCGTATGACATACGTGCGCTTTGATAATTACAGGCTCTGCTTTCTTGTAGCCCTCACCTACGCCTCGGCAGCTGTAATTTTCAACCTACCGCACTAATATCATAATGTAGTAATTATTATAATAGACTAGACCTGTGTCGATCACGATTGATCAAATCACTTTGATTCGATCAGCACCCATACGCGAGTGATCGAATGAAAGGTGTTTAAAAGATTCGATCATTTTTGACCTACCAGCGCCTTACGTACCTACGCCAATCTATAATGTGCACGATAGAAAGAGATAATTGCTCGCCAAACTAAATTAAACTTTATAAACAGTAAAGTAAAGTAAACGTATACAAAATCACGCAGCTAACAGATGTGGTCTCTTTCGTTCGCATGCAAGCAAGCACAGTACGTCTTACTCGCACGAATTATTCTTTCTCAAAAGAAAACCTGTAAAAACCAGACTCGATCGTTTGCGGATCGCGATCGATATCAATCAATGAAACGACACACAAAACATAAAACCAATAGGCTCGCCTCGGCGGCGGCGGCGGCGGGGCGCGGCGATGGACGAAAGAGTCGGCGCGGCGCGGCAACCTGTTAGCATCGACACATTATTACATTAAAAATAGAAATATATTATGCTTTAAAATAATTAAAATTATCGATGCTAATGTTTATTAGGTTTTTACAAGAAACAATACTTTAGTTTATATCGGGTCTAGAAGGTAGTTGGTTAATTATTATTGTGGAAGGTAGACCGCTATTCGGAGGACCGGGTTATCGGCGTGAGAGCGACGATGGGATCGGTTGATATTTTTATGTAAAGTGTGGTTTAAAATCTAATTTAACGATGTTTGGAATATTAAACTAGTACATTTAATCTACAAAAGGTGGTATTTTTATTAGTTCAGAAGTATCGGATGAACAGCAGCTCACATTGGTATGTAATCTTGTGATAATTTTTATTTCAATGAACAGCATCAGTCAGGTTCTGTTTTTAGAAAAACAACAGGACATAGTTTCTACTAAATAATCGAAACAATGACTGGTGTACCTACATTTAACTAGATCATACATAACACTATGTAATTCAACAAAAATCAGCTATGATTTGTACATAAGCATAAGTATATATGTATACCGTAGTACGTCGTACCGTCTAATACGATCAATACCTGCATCAGAACTTACTATGTAGACATGTATGTTCCGCACATAAATCATAACTATATTTTATTTTATTTTATTTTATTTATTAACAAAATCCACAGCTCATTAGGGTTTAAATAACATATCTTACAATATAGCTTACAGCCAATAATGGATTTACATTTTTCGTGCAAAACAGATAAGAAAAAACGACTATCACTATATTATAGCGGGTTCTCTTTCATACAATTATTTTGCGCCCTACTACAAAATAAATAATAGTACGTGTGCGTGTACGTGTGCCACACTTGATTCTATGCAATGTGGTGTCGATGGCTATATTATGATCGTTTCGCTATCATATCGATGTCTGTTGCTGCCGCGTTGCTCTTGCATCGCTGTCGCATTGCTGTCGGTTGTATCGCTGTCACATTGATGTCGCATCGCTATTTCATTGCTCTGTCGTATCGATGTCGCATCGCTGTCACGTTGCTGTCACATCGCTGACGCATCGCTGTTGCATCGGTGTCGCATCGCTGTCGCATCGCTGTCGCATCGCTGTCGTGTTGCTGTCACATCGCTGTCACATTGCTGTCGCATCGCTGTCCCATCGCTGTCACGTTGCTGTCACATCGCTGACGTATCGCTGTTACATTGCTGTCGCATCGCTGTCACATCGCTGTCAGATCTTTGTCGCATCGTTGTCGCGTTGCTATCGTGTCGCTGTCGTGTTGCTGTCACATTGCGCTGTCGTATCGATTTCTCTGTAACGTTGCTACCGTTGAATGTGATCAAATCAATCACTCAGATATTGTTTTACTTACAACAAAAAAAACAAACAATCAAACTAAAAACAATTCGTATAGTACGTACCATATTGATAATATCCAATTTACTTCATACATAAAAAGTTATAGTTTTATTAGTAGGTACGTACCATAAGTTCTAGTTTTTGTTTTATACGTAATTATGTACATACTAATGTTTTGTTATTATTCCTTACCTTCACCCTTCCTTACCCAATGACAATGACAAAATTCCCTTAATTTACACACCTATACACAATACACACACACCTATTTCAATAGAACTAAATTTATTAAAAAAAAAAAACAAATATAAAGCAATAAAATGTTGGAATCAGAAATTGGTACTTTTACACCACCGCTGACCGATGATGTGCGAAAGAGAAACAGAAGTAGGTCAAATTCTCCTACACACAAAAGAGGTCGGCAACGATCGCATGTTTCTCGTGGGCGAACTAGAACTAGAAGTGAGTCCCGAGATCGAAGGAAGGCACGTAAATATAAACGCAATCGCTCGCGTACTCCTCGTGCAAGCAAGCGAATGCGCAGAAGCAGATCTAGACACACACGCGCTCAAGGAGGAGATTTACGGATTCCAGCTCCAGTTCAGAAAGTTCTACGGCAGCAAGTGACTACACAATTAGCACGGAAACAAGCTCTTCTAGTACCGATCGCTCTCGTTCTCGGGTTCGACGATCAAGATCAAAACTTAGAACACGTGAAGATCATAGTCGGAGAAAAACTAAAAATAATGATATAATGAGACGATTTATTGACGCCATCAGTAGTCAAAACAGAAACGCATCTATGGGGGCTCACGAGGTCGTACCTAAATTTGATCCCGATCAGAAAACTCAAACCACAAAGGCGTGGCTCAAAAAGGTAAATGAAACCGCAACTATCTACAAGTGGAGCAGTAAGCAGACAATTTTTTATGCTTTACCGAAACTATCTGGGTTAGCTCGCTGATGGTATGAAGGCTTATCGTCAATTAAGTTGTCATGGAAACAATGGCAACGGAAATTATTACAAAACTTTCCAGATGACCGTAATTATGCTGACAGGATAACCGAAATGCTGGAAAGAAGAAGTCGAAGAGAAGAGTCCCTTGAAGAATACTTCTATGATAAAGCGAAATTTGTCCGCTGTTGTAATATAAAGGGCAAAGACGCTGTAGACTGTATAATACATGGTATCTTTGATCAAAATATCAGATTAAACGCGCAAGGAGCTAACTTTAAAAGTCCTAATCAACTCCTTGTATATTTACGAAGCATTACAGCAAATAGTTTTAACAAGGATATTAAGAAGACGAATCCCATGAAGAGTTCGCAGGAAAATAATGATATATACAGAAACAATAGAATGTATAAGGCTGACCCTCACGTATGTTATAATTGCTCTGAACCAGGACATACTGTACCTAAATGCACCAAAGAACGTCAAAAATGTACAAAGTGTAGCCGTTTAGGTCATTTGGCTGAGTATTGTAGACGAGAACAAATGGTAGATCACTATAAAAGTAAGATAGATAGATCTGAGAGCAATGTACTACAAATAACTGCTCAAAATTAGACGGGTGAAATTTATAATAAAGAAATTAGGGTTAATGATAAAAGTGGCTTTCATAGATATCGGAATGTCAATGTACAATTGTGAAGAAAAGTTTGGTCGATGAGTTAGATCTACAAGTCGAACACATACACATCTACCGCTTATTAAAGATTTTGCTTTCGAAAATTTACACCCGCTTGGAAAAGTCGAATTAGACATCTCCGTGGACTTTAAGCACTAGGATTGAAGCATTCGTAGTACCAGATGAGCTTCTAAGCACTGATTTGCTAATGGGACAAAATGTAACCGAACTTCCAGACGTAATTGCACTCTGAAAACGCCGAGTCATCAATACACAGGATATAGTCGTGAAGAATATGCAGACTGTGAAAATACTATGTGTCACAAAGAACTCAGGACACATTTGTATACCAGGCAAGACATCTTTTAGGGAAGGTGAAGAAATATTGACCTTACCCGGTGTTTAGTTTATTAAAGAAGAAGAAGGTCATAAACCCGTGATAAACTATTCCAGACAAGACATCACTCTGAATAAGGGTACAGCTCGCGGTAGCTTGTTACTATTCTATTATTGTATATATATTTGATATCCTATTCAATAAGCTTCAAATGGAGTTTGAGGTAAACAAATTGACATTCACTAACGACTTCGAAGACGTTGCACCTGACAAAGACGTGCCTGTAGAAAACCTAAACATAGGCCTAAGTCGAAACCCCATTCGAAATGCTGACCGTGATGACAATGTAGATACGAGTGACAATGACGATGACTAAACAGTTGTTAGACAATACTTAACCCCTTTTCCATTATATATCCCGCATCCACTGAAATCCAAGTCCTTGCAGCATATGTTTCAGTTGATCATTAAGCGTCAATATAGATGAAACATACTACTAAATTGTGGTGATCACTATGCGTCGATATAGATGAGACATACTACTAAACTGTGGTGATCATTAAGCGTCAATATAGATGAAACATACTACTAAATTGTGGTGATCACTATGCGTCGATATAGATGAGACATACTACTAAATTGTGGTGATCATTAAGCGTCAATATAGATGAAACATACTACTAAATTGTGGTGATCACTATGCGTCGATATAGATGAGACATACTACTAAATTGTGGTGATCATTAAGCGTCAATATAGATGAAACATACTACTAAATTGTGGTGATCACTATGCGTCGATATAGATGAGACTTACTACTAAATTGTGGTGATCATTTAGCGTCAATATAGATGAGACATACTACTAAATTGTGGTGATCATCATGGGTAAGTTCAAGTGAGTCATACTGCTTAACTGCAGTGATCACTGTTGAATCAAATGTTTCAAGCGTCGGTATTATAAACAATAAAATAATATTAATTACCTAACCTTACTAAGGATCCATTTGGTGAAGTTTTGTTATAAAAAAAAACTGTTCTCATGTCATATTATAATGTTATAACTTGAACAACTTTAACAAAAAATAATCACTCAATTAATTAATAAAACTTCAATACTCAATACTTTTATTGAGGTGATAATAAGTTTAGTATCACAATGTGTATCCCTAAGGGCATTACTATATATTATGGGAATCTGACTGAAGTTCTTTTATTTTTTTTCTGGTAATTTATTATAGACATCAACTAACTTCATAATAATATGAGATATAATAATCATCTACTTCCTGCAATCATCTCATATAATACACATTTAAAATCAATTCTTACTTTCACAGGTATCCTAGGTAACCAGCGATCAAGCATATTTGTTGGCAGTACAAACTGGGACTTCCACTACATACAATCTTGATGACCGGATTTATTCAAGCTGATTTTATTACAATGATACTCAATATAGGATTTGTAGGATTTGGATCATAATTATTATTTTCCGTTCATTGACCAGATTTAATATGTATGTAAAACACACAAGTTTTTTTTTTTTTTTTTTTTTTTTTTTTTCATTTTTATTTATCTTTCTTTAGTTTTGTTGTATTGTATAGAGGCATACAATTAGTTTATCAAATGGCCGAGTCGGAATAGGGTCATTCCGATACTAGGACGGCCGTCTGTTAGCATCGACACATTATTACATTAAAAATAGAAATATATTATGCTTTAAAATAATTAAAATTATCGATGCTAATGTTTATTAGGTTTTTACAAGAAACAATACTTTAGTTTATATCGGGTCTAGAAGGTAGTTGGTTAATTATTATTGTGGAAGGTAGACCGCTATTCGGAGGACCGGGTTATCGGCGTGAGAGCGACGATGGGATCGGTTGATATTTTTATGTAAAGTGTGGTTTAAAATCTAATTTAACGATGTTTGGAATATTAAACTAGTACATTTAATCTACAAAAGGTGGTATTTTTATTAAACCCGCAACAGGAAAAGGATCGCATTATTTCGATTCGATCACTTCACTTCACCATTGGGTTATGATCGATCCGGGTCACAAGAAATGATCGATCGACACAGGTCTAATAGACCACCACAAGCACGAATGCGTTGCGTTAGTTTTCCAAAAACGTTAAATAAAAATTTAATAAGTTTAATAAAAACGCCAAGGCCGGGCGCGTATCATTCAAACAGCAATACGCAACGATAGCGCGTTCTAGCATCGTGACAAATTTACCAGCGCCATCTAGTTGTAAAATTGGAACTACTAGTCGAATTGAACTTGGAACAAAATAATATTCAGGACCCATAACTTTACCAAACGAAAAGTATCCGGGTAGGTAAGTAAGGTATTATGAGGGAGGTCGTGGGTTCAAATCCCGGCTCTTAACTTTAAGGACAATATAATACCTTATTTTTCTTTACAAAAGTTGGCCACTAGACCACGCTAGGAAAAACAATTCATTAGATAAGAAAACTTCAAGCACTTTCTAGGGAAACAACTCGGCACCTTCACCTCAGTTACACCGAAACGAGCATGTATAAAATGTAGCTATGAGGCACCTTCTTGCAGAAATCAGCTGGACTACCATGCAAAAAAATTTTATAAAAATATTCTTCCCAGTCAGTGTGCTGAAAGGATTTAAAGTAGGTAAGCTCTTTTCGTGCACTTTGTATCGACGTTTTGAATAATTCTGCGGTCACTTAGAAACCGTTCTACAGATTATCATCACATTTGATCTAAGTTAGTTTTTTGTACCGTAAAACGTGCCTACTTTGCACCTTAATGGGTAAAAATACTCCAATTTTTTACAAACAATATTTCGTTCATAACTCAAAATTTACAAAGTAATTCAAATATGTTTGAACGCATTCGAGTAGTCTTTGAACTTGTTGGCAACACTGAATACCCACTTCCGGTATCCACCATTTTTTTCTCTCATTATCAGCCATTCTTTCAGAGTGTAACAAAAAGTAAAACAAAAATAATCGGTAAAAGCCACTTCCGATCGAGATAACCGCTTATATGTTTAAGGTAAAAGGGGGTTTTATTTAACTAGGTATATAATTAGCTAGCGGAACAATAAAAGTTTCTAATTATTCTTATACATGTTTTTTTTGTTTCGACCATAAAAACTAGCTAGAAACACCTAAATCTACTACTTTATGGTTTTCTTCAGGAGCATAGTAACAGTATAGGCTGCTAACTATTCACCAGATCTCAATAGTACACTTTTTTTGTCCGGAGATAGTGCAGGAGCATTGTTCCCCAAAAGGGTGGGTAAAATTGCTCAAAATTTAGCGTTTTATATATACTTCAGAACTCAATAAAAATCATCTTTACTAGTGGAAGTCTATAGCCTATAAGGTCTTTTTTCAATATACATTAAAAAACAAGCTTTAATGTAGAAGGTTTTTAAGTAATCACACTTTCTCTAAATTTGGAGCCAATTTTGGAGCAAAGTAGGCACGTTTTACGGTACCAAAAATGTTACTAGTAACACAAGCTTTTTGTTTGGGAATCTTGTTTAGATGAAAATGGTCTAAAACTTTTCGGTGTAAATCGGGCCCATTCATCGCATACTCCTGCCTTGCTTATAACGACACATTCATATCAAAATTTATAGTTTAACTTGGAATAGTTAGGGCGATGCAATTTAACTTGTTTGTATGGACCCATTCTAGTTGGCACTTTTAGGTCGTAAATATGCTTCCAGAATAAAAAAGCTTCTTGTGTTGTGAAGTTGGTAAAGTTAGAAAGGGCTTGTTGCATTTTAGTCTGAGAAGCTTTGTCTTACATTTTGGAAAGTTTTTTTTTTTGTAAATAAATAAATCCGGAAGACGAAACGTAGGGCGCCCACCCATCAGATGGACCGATGACATTGTTAAGATCGCGGGAAGTCAATATGGATAGAGAGCTCAGAACCGTTCTTCCTGGGATGGAAATGTAGGGGAGGCCTATGTCCAGCAGTGGACTTCTAAGGCTGATAATGATGATGATAATGAAATAAATCCAAACGGCCAGAAGGAATGATAGAATATGGGCATCGGAAATTTCAGAATGGTGGCCAAGAGACGCACAGCGACCACGAGGCAGACCACCCGCCCGTTGGTCGGATGACATTGTCGGAATAGTTGGCCAGAAATGGCGGAGACTGGCACAGGACCAAAGAGAGTGGCGTATTAGGGAGGAGGCTTAGGCCCCACAGTGGGTGCGTACAGGCTAAATAGATAGAAATCAATAAAACCACTTTGTCTGGAAGAGATCGCTCTTAGCGATAAGGCCGCCCATTTTACATTTATTTTTAACGTTTCTTTTAAATATATTCTTTTGTGTACACAAAGTATTAATCTATCGATCTATCTATCTTTGAAACGTCTGATCTACCTTATCTAGGTAATGAATGTGTGGGAAAAGCGATTTATCGTAAGCCATTTCCAAGTATTTCCTTTATTTTTTCAGCCCGTGCTAAAACCTCACTTACCTCACGCCAGCGGAAGTGCGAATGGGGTAAAATGGCCGTTTCCGGCCGCCTGATGTGATGCCCATCCGGGTAGGGATCTCAGGGTTTCGGACCCTGGTTAATGAGACATTGCGTGCAGATCACACTTGAGTGGTCTGCATCATTTACATTTTCTTGAAAACCCTTTTTTATTAGCAAACACGCTTGAGGCTCAAGTCTAAAGGTACGGACAGACGTGCTCATTGATTCCCTCTTAACAAGTGATTAAACATTTATTCGTTTGATTTTTATTTATTTCCTTTCAAATATGTTTTAAAACGTCGTATGACGTCGTTGATATACGTGCGCTTTGATAATTACAGCCTCTGCTTTCTTGTAGCCCTCGCCTACGGCTCGGTCTTGCAATAACGCCTCGGCTGTAAATTTCAACCTACCGCACTAATAACATAATGTAGTATTTATTATATTATAGACCACCACAAGCACGAATGCGTTGCGATAGTTTTCCAAAAACTTTTAATAATTAAATCAATAAAATAAATAAATAAATTGACAACTAGAAAGGCCGGGCGCGTGTCATTCAAACAGCAATACGCAACGATAGCGCGTTCTAGCATCGTGACAAATTTACCAGCGCCATCTAGTTGTAAAATTGGAACTACTAGTCGAATTTAACTTTAACAAAATAATATGAAATTAGTTATTGATAACTTTTATACAGGACCATTATCTTTACCAAATGAAAACTCAGGGTAGGTAAGTTAGGTATTATGAGAGAGGTCATGGGTACAATCCCGGCTCTTAACTTTAGGGCAATATAATGCCATTTTGTTCTTCAAAAGTTGGCCACTAGACCACGCTAGGAAAAACAATTCATTAGTTATGAAAACTTCAAGCACTTTCTAGGAAAACAACTCGGCACCTTCACCTCAGTTACACCGAAACGAGCATGATTGTATAAAATGTAGCTATGAGGCACCTCCTTGCAGAAATCAGCTTTACTACCATACAAAAAAAAAAAAAACATTCTTCTTCTGAACTCTTTTGAACCAGTCAGTGTGGTGAAAGGATTTAAAGTAGTTAAGCTCCTTTCGTGCACTTTGTATCGACGTTTTGAATAATTTTGCGGTCACTTAGAAACCGTTCTACAGATTATCATCACATTTGATCTAAGTTAGTTTTTTGTACCAAAAATGTTACTAGTAACACAAGCTTTTTGTTTGGGAATCTTGTTTAGATCAAAATGGTCTAAAACTTTTCGGTGTAAATCGGGCCCATTCATCGCATACTCCTGCCTTGCTTATAACGACACATTCATATCAAAATTTATAGTTTAACTTGGAATAGTTAGGGCGATGCAATTTAACTTGTTTGTATGGACCCATTTTAGTTGGCACTTTTAGGTCGTAAATATGCTTACATAATAAAAAAGTAGCCAAGTGCGAGTCGGACTCGCCCATGAAGGGTTCCGTAGCATCAATTAACATAATATAGGTTTTTGTAGTTCGTCGAAAGGTAAATTGCGGTTTACGATTTATGACGTATAAAAAAAAAACTACTGATTAGATCTCGTTCAAACCAAATATCGTTGGAAGTTTGCATAGTAATGTACAACATATATTTTTTTTGGATTTATCATTCTCTTATTTTAGAAGTTAGAGGGGGTGGACCAAATTTTTTTCCACTTTGGAAGTGTCTCTCGCGCAAACTATTCAGTTTAGAAAAAAACGATATTTGAAACCTCAACATAATTTTTGAAGACCTCTCCATAGATACCCTACACGTATGGGTTCGATGAAAAAAAATTTTTTGAGTTTCAGTTTCAAGTATGGGGACCCCCAAAATTTATAGTTTTTTTTATATTTTTGTGTAAAAACCTTAATGCGGTTCACAGAATACATCTACTCACCAAGTTTCATCAGTCTAGCTCTTATGGTTTCGGAGAAAAATGGCTGTGACACGGCCGGACAGACAGACAGACAGACAGACAGACATGACGAATCTATAAGGGTTCCGTTTTTGCCATTTGGCTACGGAACCCTAAAAAGCTTCTTGTGTTGTGAAGTTGGTACAGTTAGAAGGGGCTTGTTGCATTTTAGTCTGAGAAGCTTTGTCTTACATTTTGGAAGGTATTTTTTTTTTGTAAATAAATAAATCCGGAAGACGAAACGTAGGGTGCCCAAGATGGATCGATGACATTGTTAAGATCGCGGGAAGTCGATATGGATGGAGAGCTCAGAACCGTTCTTCCTGGGATGGAAATGTAGGGGAGGCCTATGTCCAGCAGTGGACTTCGAAGGCTGATAACGATGATGATAATGAAATAAATCCAAACGGCCAGAAGGAATGATAGAATATGGACATCGAAAATTACAGAATGGTGGCCAAGAGACGCATAGCGACCACGAGGCAGACCAACCGCCCGTTGGTCGGATGACATTGTCGGAGTAGTTGGCCAGAAATGGCGGAGACTGGCACAGGACCAAAGAGAGAGGTGTATTAGGGAGGAGGCCTATACCCAGCAGTGGGTGCGTACAGGCTAAATAGATAGAAATCAATAAAACCACTTTGTCTGGAAGAGATCGCTCTTAGCGATAAGGCCGCCCATTGTAAATTTATTTTTGACGTTTCTTTTAAATGTATTATTTTGTGTACACAAAGTATAAATCTATCGATCTATCTATCTTTGAAACGTCTGATCTACCTAATCTAGGTAAAGGATGTGTGGGAAAAGCGATTTATCGTTAGCCTTTTCCAAGTGTTTCCTTTATTTTTTCAGCCCGCGCTAAAACCTCACTTACCTCACGCCAGCGGAAGTGCGAATGGGGTAAAATGGCCGTTTCCGGCCGCCTGATGTGATGCCCATCCGGTTTGGGATCTCAGGATTTCGGACCCTGGTTAATGAGACATTGCGTGCAGATCACACTTGAGTGGTCTATATCATTTACATCTTCTTGAAAACCCTTTTTTATAAGTAAACACGTTTGAGGCTCAAGGTCTGCGCACATCTAGCGCGATAGCGATTGAAACGCTGTTAAATATCGCTGTCATATTTGACAGCATTTCACTGATTGCCATCGCCATTGCACCAGATATGTGCGCAAGGCTTTAGTCCACGGAACGGATTCTAGCTCAATAAAATTAAACTTAATTAGTCACGATTATATATATAAAAAAAAAAATATGACCCAGAAACTTTCAAATTCAAATGACATTTTACTGGGGCGAACTGAGATAAAAAAAGTTGTAGAAGCTAATAACATTGAAAACGTGTGTCAAGTGCACGAAAAGAGCCTCTTTGAGGCGCACTTAAAAATCCTTTCACCACACGATAAGAAAAAGGGTTGACTTGATGAGCCTATAAAGAAAAAAAAAGCAACAAGAACATTTTTGGATTTTCTAAAGATGTAATAAATATTTTCCCTATTATTTTCAGTTTTCTACGAATAAAAGGGTACATTTTTGTACAATCATAAATTAACCCCACAAAGCAACCCCATCCAACGCTGAGATCAAAGAACAGGGAAGAATAGAAACTCGAGTGAAGTGTTCTCTGCAAAGGACACTAACGTTGTTTACCGGGTTTGCTTGTTCGTTAGCGGCACTAGGGTCGTATATTTGTTGGGATATCTTTTTTTAACATTGTTGCAGTTGAGGACCGATGCCATGGCACATTATAGCTTACTTTAATAAAAAAAAAAATTACAACTAGCTGTAGGCCAGGCCTACCAAGCTCTGTCTGGCTCTGTCTCTGGCTCTGGTTTTGAGTCTGTGTGACTGCTCACCAGTGTATTATACTGTGTGTGTGACGTTTCAACGTATAGGATTTATTTAGTCAACACAACACTCACACAGACTCGAAACCACAGAGCCAGAGGCAGAGCCAGACAGAGCTTGTGGTAGGACTGATGGAACAAGCATTATATGGTACTGTGCTGATCTTAATTGGTAACCATCGCCTCTAACAAAGCATTGCCTCGAAGGTCACGCACGTCAGAAACGTGGCCTACGATGCACTGCCCTGTCCATCAACTTGAGGTTAGCAAATGTTCAGCCTCACGTGCCAATAATTTCACCGGCACCCACACCCTTCAAACCGAAACACAGCAATGCTGCTTCACGGCAGAAATAGGCATGGTGGTTACTTCCCCAAACGAGCTACACACAAAGAGCTCTACTACTACTATTTAAATTACTAAATCACTGATGGTACGTGGTTACTATCACCACCAGACGGAGAGCTGTTACTAGGTTACTGCCTTGATGGATTTTTAAGAACTCTTTTGGAAAAGGCTAATTTCCAAATTAGCGTTCAAAGACAGTTTGACCCACGCATGCTATTTTCAACCCCGGATCCAGATACGGTTAGCCCTGACATCGCACCCCAATTTTATCTTCATCTCTTCAAACCCCCGCTTGTCAACTCAACAGCTACCGAGAAGACAGCTGGTTCATTGCATAGCCGATAAAAACAATCAATTTTCTAAATGATTATTTTCCCTTTTTATTCTTAGAACTACGTTAAGGATTGGTCCACAGTAGCCCAAACAAGAGATGAGTGGAGAGAAGGAAGGGAGGCCTTTGCCCTGCAGTGGGACACAACAGGCTTTTAATAATAATAAATTAATAATGATTATTATTCTTACTGTTTCAAATTTATGCTACAATTTATAGGCTTGCGCTTGACTGCAATCTCACCTGCTGTTGAAAGAGTGAAACTTAAATCCCGCTCGGCTCATAACTTTAGAGACATTATAAAAATACAATTATTTAGTTTATTTAGAAAGAAAGAAAACTTATTTGAACCTGTATTTACTTATTTATTCCATCTGACATGAAAAACATGGATGAACTGTGTGAAAGAATGGATAACAGAGAAGTGACTGCAGAGATGACGGCTGACAGAGGGGAATGGTGGAGTAATACATGTTGTGCCGACCCCACATAAAGTAGGATAAGGACAATTCCATCTGACGTTTACCAAAGCCTTGCCCAATGATTAACTCCCTAACTAAATAATTAACGAAAGGAGCCTCTTTGAGGCGCACTTAAAATCCTTTCACCACACTTGGTTCGAAAGAATCAGTGACACGATAAGAAGAAGAACTCCCAAACTTGTGTCTCAGTGTTGGCTAAAAAACATTTAATTTTGCACTTAGAAAGTGTCCTAGCTGTCTTCTAAAGGCTATATCTTTGCGTACAAAGCCTGTATCGTTACGCAATCCATCAAAATTGAGACAGCCGATAATTACTGAAATCGATATTGGGCCTGTATTGGCCATGCCTCGCTATAGTGGATAGCTTTATTTTATCAATTATTTAATTTTCAGGCCTTGAATCAGTTGGTAACTCTGTACCAACAGAAACACAGACACACAGACAGAGAGAGTGGGTGCGTGTGTGTGTGTATTATTGTTACTGTTTTACCATTGTTAGTTTTAAGGTGTGCAATAAAGAATTTTCTATTCTATTTATATTCTGTTTTTATTCTGTAGGTAGTAGATTCGATTCTGGCCAACGACAAACTGATAGGTGTTTGTTCACTTTATTTTTCACTTCAGCTACGAAACTGGGAAGGAAAATTATAAATTTTAATATATTTTGATTGGAAGTTTTGAATCTAAAGAGGGTTTTCCTGTTTATGTAACCTCCACAGTATATTACTTAATCACTAGCATATTATAAACAGCATAATATAACATTTACTAGCACTAGAAAATAAATACATTTAATTGAATTTATCATATGGCAGTATCATTCAGATCCCTTGCTTAAATTAATTAAGACCACTCGCTGACGTCCGGGATTCTAAAACATTTATTTTCACTCGGGATTCTATATTAAAACAAAGCTTTATAAATAACTTTCAGTAACAAACACATTAAGACAAGAGCATTGCTCTTAAATAATAAGAAACAAATAAGCAATAATCAGTGAATGAATTGATGGATGTTTGTTACTCTTTCACTTAAAATCTACTGAATGGATTTTAATGAAACTTTACAATAATATTATAGCTTATACACCAGAATAACACATAGGCTACAATCTATTAAGAACGGATGTAAGTAACAGGAACGGGGCGTAATGGGAAATGGGCGAACGAAGTCGCGGGCAGCCCCTATAGCATATCATAAAGAATCGACCTTATACTTTGTAATGTTTTTCCTCACTATTTTACCGAAACAATCCATTCCCAAGCGAGCTAACATTCTAATATTGCAACCAAACTCAGAAAAAAAATCTCATACATAAACCCTAATGTTTTCTCCAACGTTGAATTTTCAGTGTTCTAGCAAGCTCTATAAATATTTGTCTTGGTTCTAAACAGCCTAAAACCAGTATATCTGGAGCCGTTCTATTTCACCCGTAAAGCAATAGAAAAATCGTTTTAGGTTCAATAGAAATGTAGTTTATATCAATCTTCCTTCTTCTTGCTTTGAACCAAACCAGTAAAAAAAGACGCAGTATGTAATAATAATATGACCTGTGAGGCAATGCTTTGTTTTAAGCGATATTTACAACATAAGGTTGGCCAATTACTTGTTCCAGCTATAGTAGAACTTTGAAAAAAAGTGGAACTCTCTACCAGCTTCAGTATTTTGGGAACGTTTCAATTTAGGAATTTATACAAGAGTGAAGAGGGAGATTATGGCTAAGCATGCTCCATCTTATAACTTGACATTATCCTTATTATTTTGTTGTTATCCATGTTATTTGTGACTGTTTTATGACTACTTAATTTTTGTTTTGTTATTATTATTTTATTCAACGAAAGATAGATTTGACTTATGTACCTAATTTGACATGCTTAACTTTTTTTTGTAATATTTTTTTTTATATTAAATTAATTATGTATTAGAAATATTGTAAATTACCTGTTAAATTATGTAAATGTAAACTACCTATTAATTAGTGTAATTGGTCTCAAGACCGTTCTAATTAATAAAATAAATGAAAAAATTAGGCTGTATCCTCACTTACCACAAGCTCTGTCTCTGGCTCTGGTTTTGAGTCTAGGTGAGTGCTCATCAGTGTATAATGTGTGTGTGACGTTTCTACGTAGTATTTATTTAGACAGAGACAGAGCCAGACAGAGATTGTGGTAAGGCCTACCCTAGCTCTGTCTGGCTCTGACTCTGGTTCTGGTGTGATGGCAGCCAAACGCATAGCTGTTTATATTTAAAAAAAAAACTAGCTTAGGTATACTATGTGTTATTATTAGGGAAACACATGCGACTTTACACTGCTCGCTCTTATGTCTTTGCACTAAGGGTCATTTTAATTTGTCTATAAAGTAACTTGAGCTGTATCTTTGTGTACTACGCGAACAGAATTGCCGGTGGATGTCATCTAGAATTTTATATTCAATTCAATTCCAATACAATGTATAGATAGTGCAATTCACGAAGACGCGCCCCTCGCGGGGTGCGGGGAGTTTGCTCCGAGCGGCAGTCGCGAACCGTAGTCTATTCATTGTAGTGTGCGTGTGCACTCATAGGTAATTAGTGTGCACCGATAACACTCAAACATTGACGGAAGCTTGCACACAAATACTATAAACGGTTAGGAGCAATAGTGGGGCGCGCCTTCGTGGATTGTACTATCATAATCTTTGAATTGTTTCAATCAGCAGCTCAGTTGGTAGTCAGCAGTTGGTAAGAGCAAAGAGCAAGAGAGTGCGTTGCGCAGTTTTTCTTAGTAGGTGTAGCTCAGTCTTTTGCGCATAGGTCGTGAGTTCGATTTCCACCTAGGACAAACACTTCTGTGATGAACGAACCTATGAACTTACCTAATTGTTTTATCTGGGTTTAGTGGTAGTAGTAGTAGGATTTCGATCTGAAAAGTGTGAGTGCCAGGGAAATTACTGGCACGTGAGGTTGAAAATCTGTATGCCTCAAGTTGATGGACGCAGGGCAATGCTTCGTAGGGCACATTCCTGACGTGCGTGACCTACGAAGCAATGCTTTGCTTAGGCGATGGTTACCACTTAACATCAGGTGAGCCATATTCTTTTCTTCAGCCAGTTGTACAAATAAAAGTTTAATAGAATATAAAAGCACAATTTGTGCTGCGCATGTCATGTTTTTTATTATGTCTATTCTTTGAGTTGTCCCGATCCCTACAAGTCTGCTCAGTTTAACGCTTGATGGCGCTTTGTGCAATTACCATTCCACATGGCTTTGGTAAGCAATCGTGCATGCGTCCAGACTCCGGCGATACAAAGCCTGTAATTGCACTCGTACTAACACAATTTGCGAGCAAATGCCGACTTGTCGACCATGTTGGAACTGCTGGTTGGTGTTACAACATACAATAAATGAATATGAATATGAATATAATAAAATTAATAAAAACCCATTTATTTTCATTACCAACTAATGATCCCTAAAAAAAGGAGGAAACTGGCATGTCGTAGAACCTAAAAAGGTCGAAAACGTCAAGTGCACGAAAGGAGCATCTCTGAGGCGCACTTAAAATCCTTTCACCACACTGGTTCAAAAGAGCAAGTGCCACGATAAGAAAAAGAATCCCTAATAAAATCACTGTCATATTTGCACTACTTCGTCTTTATTCGGTGTGGTTAAGAACCCCTCTTCTGGTAAAGGTCTCCTAGTTTATTCCATTATTTAGGTTAGTAGATAATATTATGTTTACTTAGTATACATGCTTATAATTTAATTGCTTGCATACTCTCGATGCATTATTTTAGTGTTTTTTTACACAACTAGCTGATGAAACAAGCATAATCATGGCCCACCTGATGATAGGTGGTAACCATCGCCTATAAAGCATTGCCTCGTAGATCACACACGTCAGGAAAGTTTATCTTTTGGATTTTAAGGTTCATTTTATTGTTCTAAGAGATTCACGGATTTCTAATCGATGAATCAAAATAAGTGAATAAGTGGCAGACATTATTTGATGATTTTTATCTGTACTTTCTTAATAAAATTGTATAACTGTGTGTAATGTGTATTGGTTTAGTGAAGAATTTATCAATAAATTGTCGAATGTTGCCCTAAGGTTGCAATCGCTCTCTATAAATCTCTCTCATGCAGAAGTATAATTCTAAGCACCACAGTATCTATACTTCTACGGTATCTCACAATAGGTGCAATTGGCTACGCTACTATAGTCTGCCAAAAATTACAGGCTTGCAATCAAAGAGTTTGAAAACCCACAGGAGTTTCCCAAGTCTGTGCCTGCAAAGAGAAAAAAAACCCTCTAAAGCCTTGCGCACATCTAGCGCGAAAACGATGGCGATCAGTAGATAGATAGAAGAAACTACGTACATTAGTTTATAGAAAAGTCCTCAAAAAAAGGGAATAAAAACGCGATATTCAAACCACTTACTCTGCGACTTTATTTTTCCCGAGTCTAGGTCGCTAGACCTTATGCTAGTACTTAAAACCGTACATGTCAGTAGGAGGAGGAGTCTCAGAAGTCTCAGAAATAGCAGTAGTAGAAATGATACTGGGAGTACACTGCCTGTTAGAACAGCATTTATCAAACTGTGATATGGCTTTTCCACGCTTTAAAACTTCAGTTCCATTGCAGGCGAACGGCTTAACGCAGCCCCTGAAAAAGAAAAAAAAATGAGAGGTCTTAAAAAATCGTTTTTCTAAGGATACTTATCCTACTAATATTATAAACGCGAAAGTTTGTAAGTTGGATGGATGGATGTTTGTTACTCTTTCACGTAAAAACTACTGAATGGATTTTAATGAAACCTTACAATAATATAGCTAATACATCAGAATAACACATAGGCTACAATTTATAAAGGTATTGTAACGGAGAACGGATGTAAGTAACGGGAACGGGGCGTAACGGAAACCGTGTGAGCGAAGCCGCGGGTAGGTGACAGTAGGTTTATAATAAGATTACTGATCTTATATTTTTAGGGAGAACTCTTTTTAGGGTTAAGCTCGCCTTTGTACATGTCTTTACTTTAAGTTTTCTAAATGTTGTCTATGCGTGTGCAATAAAGAATAAATGAAAAAAAAAACACATTTTGCAGCTCGTTCAATCCCATAGTGTGGCATAACCCTCCTCCCACAAATACCACTTATCGTCGAACCCACCTTGATTTGGGCATCAGCATTTCCTCAAAGTATAACCCTAACACTAATCTGTTTGCCAAAACCAAAGTCAAAATTCGTTCATTCAGTACCACAAAGATAATTATATAAGCTAGGTGAGTCTAGATGCCAGTTCCACGCGACCAAGCCTAGAAGAACAGGTAGCCATCTAATCTACGGCTTGGTTGTCATTTCTAGAGGTGATTTTTTTAGGAGATGAACCTTCTTAAATATAATGGACTGAATAAGTCCAGGAGTGAACTTATTCAGTCTGATGGTGATCGCAGATTACGGTGACCACTGGACTGCAGTGGTCCTTATGTTTTCCGCGTAATTAACAAAGCACTGACCTAGGCAGATGATCACCAAAAATAGTGCAGATCTTCTTCAAATACCAGGAGTCCTCAACCCCAAAGACGGT
This sequence comes from Thera obeliscata, assembly GCA_947578465.1. Lineage (NCBI taxonomy): Eukaryota > Metazoa > Arthropoda > Insecta > Lepidoptera > Geometridae > Thera > Thera obeliscata. Next base: position 10,847,442 of record OX387918.1, on the reverse strand, counting down.
GGATCTGGGACCCAGCTCAATAAGAGGGGTTATGTCCACGCCCACTTGCTGGAACATGGCTGCAGACTCTGCAGCGAGGGAGCCGCCATCGTTGACGCACTGGTTGAACTTCTCAGGGCTTATGCCTGATTCGCAGAGGCAGACCTCGCTTGGCTGGTCTGAAATGGAATAATTTAGGACTTAATATCCCCAAGTAAAATCAACACTATCCAGTTGCTCCTCTTGGGACGTGAATCTGGGTGCGTGGTGGTCCAAATATATTTATATACATTGTCAAAGTGATGCGTGACCCAAGTAATGCTAAGTATCTGTATCTGTACAATCGTATGAAATCGGTGTGCGGTGCCTGACGCCTATCGCCGATCGTATCGCCCACCTCTGCCACCATTTTGTATGGAGAAACCAAAAGCGCCCCTAGCGGATTCTTCAAGAAGCATGAATAGCGATTGCGAGACGTGACGTGTCCACGTCAGCGGGTGTACGATTGGTTCCGGGTAGGGGTACTGGCTCAGCTCATCTATTGCCATGCAGCGTAGTAATATAGCCAGCATCTTGGGGACACTTTTGATCGGTATTAATTTGAGTATTTAAAGCTCAACTGTTTTGCAATGTGCAATTTCTTCTTCTGGTCTTAGCAATGAATTCAACAATTCAAACGTGGTGTTCCCGAAGTATTATTATCAGACCTTGAGAGAGACCTATGTCCAGCAGTGAACTGGCTATAGATTACCAGTGCACTGCTGGACATAGGTATCTCTCAAGACGTTCCACTGAGCCCGGTGTTCAGGTTTACTCTTCCAGTACTTGCCAGCTGCGAATCAGCTTGTCGTAAAGTTAGTTGAAGTGGCAATGGGTAGGCCATATAGCTCGAAGAACCGACAACCGTTGGGGAATAAAGGTTCTCGAATGGCGATCACGAACCGGAAGACGAAGCGTAGGGCGCCCACCCACCAGATGGACTGACGACATTGTTAAGATCGCGGGAAGTCGATGGATGGAAAGGGCTCAGAATCGTTCTTCCTGGAAATGTGTAGGGGAGGCCTATGTCCAGCAGTAGACTTCTTCGGGTTGATAATGATGATGATGACTTGCCAGCTACATTTCGCTGATCGTCGCCCTATCTCAAAGCTGTTCCGAAGTATGATGCGTCACAAACCTTGAGCCTCACACTTAAGGTACTGCGCCTGCAGGTAGGTATTATACCTCAGCTGCTCCAGAGCACACATCTGAGGCACGGTGTACCGACCGCTGCCTAGCATGAAGAACTCCACAGATATGTCCCCGCCAATGTTATCTGCAAAAACAAACATGACAACTTAGTTCTTTTTAAACTCCAACAGAAAAAGACGGAAGACCAGCGTTATAGTGGCACTCGCTACTATAACATTATCACTCAGCATAATGTTATACGACCAATTTTTATGTCATTGTGACTTGTAAATGATCCTTTTGTAACTTGAGTGGCATAAAATAAATAATTTGATTTGATTTGAAAAAAGGAGCCTTGAGTTTTTGGCTTTAGGCTCGATAAGCAAAAACATTGCTTGAGGCTCGACTCAGACTTCATTTTTTCTGCATAATATTGTTCTGCACTTCTGTGTATGTCTTGTGATTGAATTGTCTTCAGTGGGGATTTAACACAGAACCCACGGTGAAGAAAACAGACCTGGTGAAAAAAATTTCAAGCTACCATGAGGTCTCTCTCCTATACCATGGCTTAACAACTGCTCAAGCCAGGACCAGCAGTAGTTTTGAAGTTACCACTTATTTATCAGTTATCTGGTTCCCATGTTCATGTAAGCTCTGCTTAGTTTGGGGCTGGATAGTGTTATATGGAGTGTCCAAAATATTTATCTATTCATTTGCAGAAAATTATAACTGAAAGTTTATAGTCTACTTTTATAGCTTTTACCGATTATCCAAGGAAAGGTTTCAGTGAAAAAGTATTTGTCTTTAAACACATCTCCAAAGACTGTAATAACGTGTGAAGAACTGAACTGCACAACGTAGAAAAATACTGCACTGAATAAAAATTGATACATTTTGATGAGAACTGATGGTACTGTTGCATGGTTTGGCATTTAAATGATTTTGAAAAAGTAAAGCAGACCGCACATTGAAACTTTCACACTAATTAATAATAGCAATGGGTTAATAAATAAGCAACGGATCGATTTTAGATTATTTTTGATTTGTAAAAGGATCATAGAAAAACAGTAGGAACCGAGCCGTAGTTTGGTGCCTGTTCTACGCTTGGTCGCGTGGAACTGGCACCTAGACTCACCTAGCTTTAAGACGTTTCAAAGTGATTCTTGCTATTTTATTTGTGTTTAGGTATAGAGAGGGCTAAAAACATTTTTCCTGAAAAGTATTAAAAAGGACTGCCTTTTCAAGCTTTTGCCTTCTTTAGAGCTAATACTGATTAGCTGTGCCAAAAAAAACATAATGCTGATGATGGTTTGTGTGCGTTGATCTTTATCTTGTAGTTTATGCGCAATGTATATTAAAAAACTATGCGTTAAAGAACTTTAAAATTGTTTGTTTACGAATTCATCGCAAGTTTATCAATCCATACTTAAAAAGGAATGTCTGTCATGTTATTTTTATGTTACACGTGCCCAAAGACGGCAAAAACCTTTCATTCCTGAAATTCATAATTTTTCTTTGTGTTTTCCAAATAAATAATTAATAATAGTGGTATGGATGGAGCCATGGGTATTAAATAATTAATAAATAATGCGGACAATCCGCACAAACTATCTAGCCCCAAACTAAGCAGAGCTTGTACTATGGGAACCAGATAGCTGATTATAATAATTAAATACTTTTTTTTTGTAAATACACACGAATACAATATATCACCCAGACAGAGAATAAAAATCTGCATTCACTACACAAATTTTTGTTCTCGGTGGGGATCGAACCCACGACCTACGGTGCAGAAGGCAGTGCTACTACCAACTGAGCTGAGAAGCCAGCCAATAGTAATATTTTGGTACATGGTTTGACTCTTCACAGAATGTATTTTAGTATCAGCGATTGGCCGACAGGTGGCGAAATGTCGCTCTATTGCCGTTGCCATGACAACGTACTCTGGTACCTACTGCTCCTGACTCGATAATAATCACGACCCGAAAAAAGAGGTAAAACTGGCATAACTTGATGAATTTATTTTGCTAATGGAGAACAGTTATAAGTAATTTTAACGTGATATTTTACGTATACAGTGCGTAGTTCAAGCGCCATCTATCCTCAGTCCCTAGAAACCACGCTTTAATATCCTCGCTAGAGATGGCGCTACTAACCTCAAATTTAACTTTATACATTTAGTAAGACCCACACGATGGACCGATGATAGTGAAAAAATCATGAGAAGACAGTTGATCAAAAACGTTCAACAGAGAGAGGCTTTAGCTATGTTCCGTTGCAGGAAACTTCTAAAACTGATGATAATGATGGGACGTTCAGACTTTCAGACTTTATTTTACATTAATTAGTTACATTATAAAACTTGAGAAAGCTACTTCTATGGAACATGTACATTTTTATGGGACCAATGTAGATCTTTCTGATAAAAATGTTTTTTCAAGAATTTTTCAAATCGGTTCATAATAAAGAACGAAGTTATGCTATAATATAATATAACAAATTACAAATTATTTATTTACACAGAAATAACATGACAGATACAGAGTCCAATGCGTTAAATATAGAAATTAAGATATTAGCACTTCTAATATTTCACTTGAAACAAGGCCCTAGAACCAAAATATAAACATAACTTCAATTACTTACTTACAAAAAATAAAAAATAAAGGCAATGCCTATAAAACAAAACAAAAAACATACTATGTCTTATTTTAACGAGAGAATTCTAAATAATTTACTTATATTAAATCATTACTTGAGTACCACAACCATTAAAAATGTTATTTACGTTTGTTTATTTACGTTTATCATTTACCTTGTTGCGTAAAAAGGTAATGTTTATTGTATAAAAAAAGTATTCCACTGAAAAACCTTGAAAGATTCCTGAAATAAAGCAACAATTCCCTAGTTTTGTAGAGGGGAAAAGAATAATTAACTCAGTTGCATCACATCAAAGGGAAACAAGAGATATCTCCAGCGCCCCGCCCGCACTACGGACGCTTTCTGAACTAACGGGAGGCGCACATTTGCTAAAATATAGAAAGAAACTTATTTATAACAACACATGGTATATAACAAAACACAAAGCGACACACAAAGTATTTTAGACAAACAAAGAACAGAGAATAAAATAATATATAAAAAGAAATGACATAAGTTTACATAAAAATATGAACTTTTTTTATACAACTAAGCTGATGGAATAAACTTAATGGTCCATGTGATGTTAGGGGGGTACCATCGCCTGTAACAAGCATTGTCTCATAGGCCCGCCCTGCGTCCATCAATTTGAGGCAAACAGATGTTCAGCCTCACGTGCCAGTTACAACGACACCCACACCCTTCAAACCAAAACACAGCATGCCTGCTTCATGACAGAAATAGGCATGGTGGTAGTACTTCCCCGGACGAGCCCTTCACGAAGAGCTCTACTACTACTAAAACGTTATCCTACAAATATTATAAACGCGAAAGTTTGTAAGTATGGATGGATGGATATTTGTTACTTTCAAGTAAAAACTACTGAATGGATTAATGAAAATTTACAATAATATAGCTTATACTTCAGAATAACTCATAGACAACAATTTATAAAACTATTGTAACGGAGAACGGATTTAAATAACGGGAAAGGGGCGAGCGAAGTCGCAGACGGCCGCTAGTACAATATTTATTTATTTATATATTTATTTATTTATTACAATATTCCTTTAAGCGAGTTATTCGCCCAATACGCGTCGTGCCTTAGACCTCGAATGCAGAAAGGTATTGTTTGCATACTCTTTGACCCCATCCCGACTAATGAATGATGTAGGGAACACCGAGCCTGCATACGTCACTTTAACCCTTGTTTTTTCAATGCCTTTTTTTTAACCCTAGAGCCTTGTTTATCAATTGAAAAAATCTTCTATGCATGTGTAAAGAATTAATGTTTTTAAATTGGCAAGTACAGTGAATGACAAGCTTGGACGTGCTTCTGACTACCATCATAATACACTACTAATAAATCATACATAACCCTGGGCGTTTCACTAAGTGAAGTGGCACCACACTGGAACTTCACTGCTATTATTTTAGACTATTTTTGATTTGTAAAAGGATCATACAATAAAACGGTAGGAACCAAGCCGTAGTTTGCTGCCTGTTCTTTTAGACTTGGTCGCGTGGAACTGGCACCTAGACTCACCAAGCTTTAGGACGTTTCAAAGTGATCCTTTCGATTCTACTGAATAAGTACAATTTTGATTTTGACGCAAGTATTTGTTCTCAATGGAGATCGAACCAACGTCCTCCAGCGCAGAACTCAGAGCTACTACCAACTGAACTATGAGGGTAAAGGTTAAATTCAACCCTGAATCAATGCCCAAAGCTTACAAAGCCTACAATCACGGGTATCGCTCCATTTCTCTGTCTACCCAATCCGCATTCCCCCATACATCAGCAAGCCTGTAATGTTCGATTACACATCGTGAATGCGATACCGTAACTATACTGCCGACTGATTACACTGCATAGGCCGATAGTGCTAATTTTGAGCAATAATGCCTTCTTCTTCTCTTCTTCTTCTGTCACTAGTTGTTTCTAACCAGTGTGGTGGACGGTATTTAGACACCGCGAACGTTTTACTCAAAAATTTCGGCAAATTTTATAATGCGCACTTGAGGTGCGGGCAGATTTTTCCGCAAGTAGGCCGCTGGTGGCCCTTTTTGCGTGACCCTTGACACGTGTTGCTCGAACTTTTTTAGTTCTACAACACGCCGGTTTCCTTACGATGTTTTCCTTCACAGTTTTGAGAGTACTGGCATAGTGCACAAAACTCATTGGTACACAAGTGGATTTGAACCCACAGCCTTCGGATCGGAAGACGAGGCCGCTACCACTAGACAACCAGTGCTCTCTGAATGTTTTACTCAGAATTAAACTAACTTTTATTTCACGCGAAAAATATGATTCAATTTGAGTCCCTCGTTTTTGTCGCCTTAGATTCAATTAAAAATTAATTCATACTCGTACTTCAATCTATTGTGATTCTACTATTTTCCTTTAACCCAGCACTTTATCCACTTTATTTTGAAGCATAACGGTTTAGCATCTCAAAAATGCCACGCCTAAGCACCCAATAACTTAGGTAAGTACACTTTATCAAGCTTTTACCAAACACTGGTCTACTTTAGCGTTACACTTAACGGCAGTAGTGATGTACTATGGATTATCGATATTAATTTACGCGATGGTAGTCAGCTCAATGCAGCCCGTAAATAGGGGATCGGTAAATGTAGGGATGGGGTGAAAGCTAATTTATAAACACACTCAAAACTATTAGCTATAAGACCGCCCATTGTACCTCTAGTTTTTAAGTATTTTTTAAGACCATGTATTACCTTATAATTTTTGGTGTACAATAAAGTTATATTCTAATAGATAGATAGATAGATAACACTTTATTGTTCACCACACAGACACATAATACAGGATTCATGAATAGTTTTGGCAAAACAATGGGCGACCTTATCGCTTTGAGCGATCTCTTCCAGGCAACCTTTGCATGGTAAAGAAAACAAAACATCAATTGACGGCGGTGTATAGTTACACAAGTAAATGGAAAAGAAAATAACAATTTAAAGACCTTTATCTAACTATAGGTCTAATCTATTAGAAGTAGGAATATTCGTGAAGAGCTTGTCTGGGGAAGTACTATCATGCCTATTTCTGCCGCTAAGCAACGTTTCCGGGTTTTCGGTGTCAATATCTTATCCTATAGGCCTGTTTATTCCACCTCATTCACAATGCTTGACTCTTTTTAGCAGTTCGATAAAAGTATCTTGTTTGTGAAACGGATATTTTATCCATAAATCATGTAAACTAGTATTATATCAGCTATCTGATTCCCATATTAGTAGTAGTCTCTGCTTAATTTGGGGTTACATTAGTGTTGTTTGGATTGTCCACAATATTCATTATTATTAGTTACTTATTATTATTTTAGCGCACTGTAGCCAAAGATCGAGAGGTGTGGGTGGAAGAAGGGCAGGGAGGCCTTTGCCCTGCAGTGGGACGACCCACGCTAAAAATAAATAAAATTATTATTTTTAACCTAGTTTGTTGGTTATAAAACTTTTTGGGTCTCCAATAAATGAAATAATAATGAAAAATGAACGGAAACGTAATATCTCAAAATACTACAAGCTCCACAGAAGGTTTACGACTCCAAGTTGCAATAAAACTCTAAAAATATCGGTACATTTGTAAAACATCGATATGCACTCGCATCACTATTTCAGCTTCAGGGAATCGAGACGGGTAATGCAGGTATCCGAGGAAAATATATCTTCATGTAACCCCCGTATTCTTAGTCATGAAACTTACAAAACAACGATATAGGAGAACCTACCAATAAGATTTTATTTTGGTTTTGTAAAATGATCATACAAAAAAACGGTAGGAACGGAAAGCCTTTGTTGCCTGTTCTTCTAGGCTTGGCCGCGTGGAACTGGCACCCTAGACTCACCTAGCTATAAGACGTTTCAAAGTGATCATTGTGATACCTACTACTGATTACATATTTATAGATTTTTGACTTTGACTTTGACCATAATATATTAGAAGCGTTAGAGAAGCGTACAGAAAATTTGGCTTGAAAAAAGTACATTTGCTGCTCCATCGTGATACCACTCTACTACTCGACACTGGCAAAATTGATCCGAAAAGGACAGATGCCATTCATTAAAAAGAAGAAGAAGAAAATTTGGGTAAAAAGTTTGTTGCTTACTTAGGATACGAGTGTAAGAGCCTGATCGAGAAGGTAGGTATTGTTACGAAGAATATCATGCTGATACGGTCATGTTACCCAACCAATACATGACAGAGTGTACCTAAGTGAATAACAATAGATCCTCTTGATATTGTGTGTAAGGTTCAAACTAGATTTTCTAAATGCGTAACTATGCAGCTTTGATCATTTAGCTTTTGAATATTTGATTGTATGAATTTATGTTAATTTTATTTACTAGTACATTAAGTATGGATTCCACCATCGGAAATAAAAGAATTCATACACATACATACATAAAATCACGCCTCATTCCCATGGGGTTATGCAGAGATCACGGATATCTACTTGCTACACTTGCTACGATCCTGACATACCTCTTTCGCATCATTCACTCGCATAACATTCTTCATACATGCTTGTCGGATTTGGGTACTCCTGACCTGGCCTTTTTCTAAAACATCCAGATACTTTCATGCACCCGACTACCATGTTTTCGAACTATTTAGGTTCTACGACATGCCTTCTTCCTCACGATGCTTTCCTTCACTGTTTCAAAGTACTGGTATAAGTGCACAAAACATTTCTAAAATCGCAATAGGCTTATTAGCTGCAATGCATTATTATGTACCTAACATTAGGCATCCTCTCCGCTCTTCTATACCTACTCAAGATCTTTAAAAATAAGAAGCAAATAACATTTGCTAACTGCTTCCTTTATCTTTTTACCATTTTTTTTGTTTTTTCCTTACGTAAAGGCTAACGAAAATGTTTACTAAAAAGCTCAATTTCCTTACTCATTTAGAACGTACAAAACCATTCACTTAGCGCCATCTATCCAAATACAACTGAACTAAAATAAACAGTAGCCTCTTTGTTTTGGCAAGAACCTTACCTCTTTGTAAAACCCGTGAAGCAACCTTTTTGCTGAAACAAACGAAACCTTCATCATGGTTTAAACAACTGTGTACCTAGCTTTTTATTTGTGAGATAAAAAAAGTTTAAATAAATGCGACCAATTTTCGTAAACAAGGTCGTTAACCTCAATGGGAATTCTTTGAAACTCAGTCGTAATTTCTAAGTAGGTACCTAGGTTTTTTTAATAATTTTATTCACATTTACTTGGCGTTAGTACTTATTTGTTTGTTTTGTTTCAGTTTGAATACCTACGTTTTTGGAAAAAGTTCTTGATAGGTAAGAAAAATCACCTTAGCCAACTATACCTACTACTTCAAGTTGATAGACGAAGTGCGTCGTAGGGCACGTTATTAAAAGAAGTGTCTAAGAGAAGTTACCAAGCCTAGAAGAAAAGGCAAGAAGCAAGCTAGCTGCTAGCAGTAGGCCTACCACAAGCTCTGTCTGGCTCTGTCTCTGGTTTTGAGCCTGTGTGAGTGCTCACCAGTGTATTACTGTGTGTGTGACGTTTCGACGTAGAATTTTTTTAGTCAACACTCACACAGACTCAAAACCAGAGCCAGACGGAGCTTGTGGTAGGCCTACTGTTCATGAATACGGGCCTTACACCTTGATAGAAGAAATAAAACGATGAAAAAAATTAATTTCCATAAAAAGCACACTTCTATTTTTTCAATTGCTAGTTTTCTATTAGACTCCTACTCTTGTTATGCCAATGAGTGTAGGTACTACAGCCACGATCGAAGTTATAGGAGCCGTCAGACAGACTTCATGAAACTTGGAAACAATCACCATTCGACGGCGGGAGACGATTCCGCAGTAATTTCATGAGAGTGACATGGTGGAGTCATACGAGGTAACTATAGCACTGAAATTACTAAATAAACTGTAGGTTGACTTATTCTGTTGTAGCAGTCAGACAGCGCTAATGCCCGGGATACACGAGGCTAGTTTTTCAAGCCAGGATATCAAGATGGTGATAATAAGCCAGCAAGCAAGTAGTTCTAACTTCGTGTAAACAGAACTAGCTTCCTTTTTTTCATAATATACACCACTATTTTGTAATTACCAAAAAAAATGCCGATATTGGCTGCTATCACTGAACACAAAAAAAAAATTCAAGTCATAAAAAAAAATTCTTTAAATAACCACAATTTTTAAGTCAAATATTAAGAAATGATTCAACAAGCAAAAATCATTTCATTCATAAACGCTAAATACCAAGCGGAACCGAACAGCGTAGATTTGTTTCTCTCTTGTATTATACGTAACTAATAAATGTCCATAACTTTTTGCAGGATTTCTGAAAATTTTAACATTTAATAACTTTGTCATTTTACCGAAACTAAAAATTCAGATTGCACATTCATAATGTTCTACCCCTATTACATTACCCTATTTTTTTTTGGTAGTTATAAAATAGCGGTGTATACAGGGTTATTCATTATTAGCTGCAAATACTCAGGAATTAGGTTCAACAAATAAAATAAAAAATATTTATGAAATGATTTTTTTTAAGTTTTGTTATGAAAATCCCGAGAAAATCGATAAAGGAATCATTGGCGCCTGACCTATTTTGACCTTTGATCCGCGCCCGCGCTCCGTGAGTGACACTCTGCGTTCAGTCACCGCCTGGGTGGGTCATCGTCCTGTACTCCATGGCAATCATTATGCAATAGCCGTAAAGAAATTAATACAAATAAAATTGTGATACAAAAACTTGAAAAAATTTTTGATCAAAATTAAAAAAAAATAATTACATAAATATTTTTTATTTTATTTGTTGAACCTAATTCCTGAGTATTTGCAGCTAATAATGAATAACCCTGTATAGCAGTTATGTTTATACGAAGCTAGAACTGCTAGCTTGCTAGCTTCCTATCACTATCTTGCTTGAAAAACTAGATGTTCCATCAAAAATATTTTTCCATTTCATAAGCTAAATTAATTCAGTGACATGATCTAAGAAGAATCAAACTCGGCATTATGTCATTTTACATTATATTACCGTCCCTCGCGCAATTCAATACGATAACGTGTATTAACGTGAAGAATCCGCCTAAAGTTCTTGCTGCCATCGTTTCAAATTTTAAACACAGTGATTATTCTTGTTTGCATATTTGTGTTATTTGACAACTAATAGCGATGTGTAGATAGTTTATTGTCAAAACATTGGCTACATTTGCTTGTTTGACAAATAGCAAACACGCGTAGCTGCCGTTGCTGTCATTTTTTCATCAAAGGAGCCAAATTTAGACTTGTGACATTTAATTTGTATTTGATTTGACATTCCATGATAATGTTGCTGTACCCTTTAGTCTTTATTCTGAGATTGTATCTATCTTTAAGATATTGCATGCTATTATTAGCTGAATATGGAAGATCTAACACAAAACCCTGACACCTGTATCCACACCTATGTTAGCAATAAAGTTATTATGATTAAATAGACAAGTAAACAACTACATATTGACCGTTTTCAAAGGATAAGTTCACACGCATCGTCTATTGCTTGCTCAATATTCCTCTCAGACGCCACCCTTCGCGAATGTCAAATCTTTCTAGCAAGTTATAGAAAGTTCGAGAAAGTTTGATTGCATTGAGGAGGCTCTTTGATAGTATGAACGTCTTCCGTATCGATATTTGATGTGTGGACTTGAAGTTTGTTACTTTTAGGAGTGGGTTCCATTTCTGGACTAAGAAATGTGAGTTATTTCTATGAAGACCGTTACCAACGTCAACAGCAGGAGGCACGGTGGGCCGGCCATCACTACTGTAAGGCTGCGCTCACTTTGGATCCGTTTTCGTACGAATTCCATTCGTACGAACACGTACGAACATTCCAGACCTTCTGAGTACTATGAACACTCACACTGCGCGCGAGTTAGTCGTACGTATACGTACGTGCACGTCCGACGTCCGAAATCAATCCGAACTTGTAGGGATTTTATTGCACGTTCGTGCGTTCATCATCAAACGTATGCGCTAACACCGGTACTCTGTCTATTTGACGGAGAAAAACGTATTCAGTGTGCGCACTCAATTCGTACGAACAGACGTTCGTACGTTTACGTACGATGTAATTCGTATCCAAAGTGAGCGTAGCCTAAGATAACTGGTTTCCTCATGATGTTTTCCTTCACTGATGGAAAGCACTGGCTTTTTTTGAAGAGAAAGATCATAATAACGCATCTGGACTACAACCGGATTTTAACCTATTCCCCTAGACCACGTCCTTCATTCTCCAAAGAACAGTGAACCCCCCATCAAATTCAAACCAGCCTGTTTATACCTCTAGGCGCGCTAATAAATCATTTCATTACACTGGTAGGTAGGAATAGGTTTATCACTAAAAGGTATACAAAAAATGCCTTTTCATTACTCATACTCTGAAAGTAGGTCTGAAGTTGCCTGAGGGGCCTAATTGAAAGTAAAACTTTCAGCCCTAGGGAGAATCGCTTTCTACTGACAGCTGTCAAATTATAAAAAAAAACAAGTTCTATTTTATTCAACCATGTTCCAACTTTCTAAAGTCTTTCTAACTGCAAGGAGGTTGTTCAACCAAATTCCAACTTTTTATTCAGCAAGTAGGTTGGAAACCCATTACAACGGTAAGAAGTTTAAAAAGTCTAATTAGAGCGCAATGTAATATTTAAATTTAAATAACATAAAGATAGTATTAAATAACTAATATATCTTCTAAATTACTTGATTAGTGTATAGCTTCAACTATTTATTTAAAATAACATAGATTTAAATTATGAAAATGAAAATAATGGCTGAATAATGCTGGCGAGCCGAAGCCGAAGGCCCGCCAGAGAATAAGAAAAAAAAAACCGGGAAGGCGGCAATTCAATCTTCATTTTCACTAATTTTTCTTTCATGTTTTTATTTTTACTTTCCTTGTATTCGTAATGAAAAGCACAGTGTTTACCTCGGGTGAAAGTCTTTTGAGTCCCTCAAGCTCCATTGGCGCCCTCGCTGACGCTCTGGCGCCAAACCCGTCTCGGGACTCAAAAAACGTGACTTTCAACACTCAGGTAACAATGTACTATTCTTGTTGGTCACCCATCAGTATTTTAACCGCACGAAACGTTGATCTGTTTAAAACGAGAAACAAAGTAGAACCGCACGAGTGCTTCCTAGGATTGTGTTTGCCAGTTAACATGCTGAATCCTAAAGTCGTTGGTTCCGTATATTTGCTGAACCTGCTCCTCGGAACACAGAAAACTTCAATTTGATTAGAACACACTATATTCATGAGCGCAGTGGATTTCGCATTTTTTTTTACAAGTGTTTTAAATACGGAGACGCAGTTTTTTTTAATTCATATTTTTTGTTTCGTCTGGTTTACTTTTGCGTGCCACATTTCTAAAGTCTTGCAAATATCTAGGTGATCTGCGATGGCGATCAGTTTCAGCATAGGGTTTTGCAACATCCGCACACATCTACCTACCGCGAACTTTGACATTCCTAATATATTTGACAGCGGTACACTTATTGCCAACGTAGGCGATCTAGATGTGCAAAAGACTTTAAACAAGCTTATACGGCTTTTTGGAGCTTGCTGTTTTCATTTTCACACAAAATGGTATTCGATACACTTATTTTGATTAAAATGTATTTTCTTTCTAACACCCCATAGTATAATTCTCGCTTCGTCTACCAACATAGCCGCTACCTTACCACGTACAATTGAACTACCTACCTACTTTGTTTTTCAATTTGTACTGAACCCTAACCGAGTTGCAAACTTTTAAGTAAACATTTAGTTGGCGATGCAGGGGTTTAAAAGTGGTCTAAAGCATTTTCAACTTAATGAAGTTAGAAATAGAGCTGGTTTTGTTGTGAATTTTCAATTTGTTTTGTTGTGGTTTGAATCTTTATTGCATTGCTGGCACCTAGAGAATGGAGAACATTATTAATGGAGAATCTTTCTTCATTGAAATGTTTTGAATTATTTCTTATTTTGTTGTTCTCTTGTTCTTTCTCTGTCGTATTTTCCACCAGCTGGGCGATTATGTAATTCTGCTGCAATCAAGTTTGATACTAACAAATAAATGATACTAACAAGAAACAGCGATCACATAATGTTGTTGCCATCATTTTTCGACCGCTATCAGTATACTAGTTTGACAAAGCGATGTTCCTATTCGCTATCTCATGCTTATTACGTCAACATTCAGTCATAATGCAATCGTTCCTTGTCAAAGTAAGTTATGTTTAAATTCGGTTTTTATTGAATTCGAATCTCAAAAAAAATTCAAAACAGATAGATGCGACTAGGTTTTGATTGCAACAAAAGAGGGTTAGTCCCACGAAATACCCAATCACTCCACTGCTGAAATAGGTATTCTATTTGATAGGATAAATAAAAATCCTTTCCGTGAATTGTCTGAAGGTCCGTTAATGTTTTAAAAAACAACATGATATAATTAAAACATTACAATTTAAAATGCTTAAGTAAATCTTTTCTACGTTTTCTAAGTTTTCCTTTGCTGTTTTTACTGATATGAAAGCTCAAGAATGTATAAATGTAATAACAAAATAAAATTTAATTACCATCATCATCATCTCGGCCCGTTTGCATATACCTACTTAGGCCTCCTCTTTATTTCGCGCTCCGGTCTCTCGCGAGTCTCATCCACTCATTCCCAGCAATTTGCATCAATGTCGTTCAACCAACGGGCGGGTGAGGTAAGGTTAGCTTAAATTGTCTAAGAAGGTTAGGTAAGTGAAATAAGGTTTTTATAAAAAAACAATGTTTTTATTCAAAAATTTTATATTAAAACACCTGTACAAATAACGCCGATTCACATAACATGTGGTCGAAATGTTACGAATCGGTGGACAAAATCATCACTAGAAATGGCATTTCGCCAAATCAGCTGCTAAAATGGCTGAAATAAATGTTGCCGACAGCTGAAGCGTCGGCAAGCGTGCAACCGCGTCGCATTGTATGGAACAAGCTGGGGACATCGAGCTACGAACTATCTGAGCACACAGATAGATAGAAAATACAAGAACTCAGAAACAGACAAAATAGAAAGAAAAAATAATTGCTTGAGAAACTTCATGTCTAAACTGCGTAGCCGATTTGGATTACATTTCTATGGGACCAATCTAGAAGTAATAACTTCTTCTTTCAATTAAAAATCGGTTGTCTGTAAAGTCGGTCTACTGACGATAGTTGAACGTGATAACGTCATAAGAAAATACTGATGGAATGGTTGCATTTTTCAAAAGAAAATTTTAGTTTTGCTGAATTGAATTGAATGTGAATGAAACTGAATAATACTGAATGAAACTGAATGAGACTGAATGAAACTGAATGGAACTGAATGAAACTGAATGAAAATCCGGACCCGGACCCGGACCCAGACTGAACCCTTACCCTTACCTTCATTTACCCTTACCCTCATTTACCCTTACCCTCATTTACCCTTACCCATTACCCGACCCGGGCTCATGCTCAGGTAAATGGAACGACGAAACGACGTAACGACGCATGAGTCATGTTTTTTCGTGCGTGCAGCCGGCTCCATCGATTTATAAGACGTTATCACGTCAAAAAGTTTTTTCAAATCGATTCGTAGATGACGAAACCCCATTTTTATTTGAAGTCGGTAAAGATGAAAAAATTAATGAATGAAAGAAAAAAGAAAATACATTTATTATTATAGATAAGTCGCCGTTTTATAAAGGCCTTGCTGATCGATTGCTTGTTGATTTAGCCCAGGAGGTGCATACACATAACAGACATGACGAATCTTAAGAGGGGGTCGTGCGAAAATTTGAGATTTGTTGTTAAAAAATTCATAACTAAATAACTAAGTGACATTTTAAAAATCGCAAAAGGACTAATTGTAGACTATACATTTGAGATTAATTCGAATTTAAGTGTGTTAAAAAAATATACTATTTAACATGACATTCTATTTAACGCTGACATACGATTTTCATTAGCGTTAAATAGAATGTCATGTTAAATAGTAAATTTTTTTAACACACTTAAATTCGAATTAATCTCAAATGTATAGTCTACAATTAGTCCTTTTGCGATTTTTAAAATGTCACTTAGTTATTTAGTTATGAATTTTTAAAAACAAATCTCAAATTTTCGCACGACCCCCTCTTAAGGGTTCCGTTTTTGCCATTTGGCTACGGAACTCTAAAAAATGCCATAGCCACGCGAAGGTCGTTTGCAACGTTAATTATAACTCAATTGTTTCATGTTATGATATTTTGTACGTTTTGAAAATATTTGTAATAATTTATTCATTGTAATTTTTTCTGTTCAAACAACCTTATGCATAAAAACATTTTTTTGATAGAACAATGACGGCATTAATGCTATATACCTACATCAGCTCTAGAAACAATATAAAAATAAATGTTGAGGTCACAAGTGGTGACCCCGACATTTATTTTACCTGAAAAACCTAATGTATTTACCGTGTCCATATATTCGTGCCTCCCCGCACGTCATAGGATTCGTTGTGAATTATTCAACTGGAACATTCGGCACACTGAACTGGTGGTACTACCTACCTACCTCATCGTGACTGCACTGTAGCCTCAATGTTCTCCGCGAAACGGTGACCGTCATATAGCATCTCTTTGAAGTGATCCTTAGACCTCTCAGCTCAGTTGGTAGTAGTGGTCTCAGTTAGTCTCTGCCTTCTGCGCCGTCTATAGGTCATGGGTTCGATCCCCACCGGGAACAAAATATTTCTTGGTGAACACAGATGTCTGTTCTCTGTCTGGGTGTTATATTGTATTCTAAGTAGGTATATACAAAAAAAGATAAAAATAAATGAGTAGAGTAGAGTATATAAGTATTATTTCAGCTATTTGTAGGCCTACCACAAGCTCTGTCTGGCTCTGGTTTTGAGTGTGTATGAGTGCTCACCAGTGTTTTATACAGTGTGTGTGAAGTTTCGACGTACGTAGGTTTTATTTCGTCAACACTCACACAGACTCAAAACCAAAGCCAGAGACATAGCCAGACAGAGCTTGTGGTAGGCCTACTGGTTCCCATAGTACAAGCTCTGCTTAATTTGGGGCTAGGTAGTGTTATGTGGATTGTCCACAATATGTGTTGAACAGAATCAAGCTCGTTTTGGTTTGATACTACATTCTTTGCTTAGTTTGGGGCTAGTTTAGTGTGGAATGTAAGCAAATATTTATTTTATTTGTTTTCTGCGGTTGAATTTTATTATGATTCCCGGCGTTGGCGGCATGCAGCTGTTACCAAACTGTTGTATATTGTTTTAAAAATAAAAGAAAAACAATGGCTTTTATTGGAAGAGTGCATTGTTTTTAATGAATGATTAAAAAATACATTTCATGCCGTACATAATTTCTCTGAATTTAACTTGAGGCGTTACCTCGCTCTGAGGCGTTCCATTTAAGGCTTGAAGTGCAAGCGAGAGAGCGTGGAACGAGCGACAAAGAGAATCGACCTCCGCGTTCGGCAGTGTTCGACATCTGTCTCTCTCACTTGAGTGAGCGATGCGTCCGCGTGGACAGCTGTATGACGTTGTCACGTTCATCTATCGTCAGTAAACCGACTTTACAGACAACCGATTTTTTCATATATTTCATGATTGGTAGATAGTGATTTAAATTATAACTTTTAAAATATAATTGAGAAAATTATCATAATTTCCATTAAAACCGGGTCATTCTTCACAGTAGTTACCGAAATATCGGGAAATATTTAAACTCATAAATTCTCAAAGGAAAATTATGATACTTTATGCTGTTTGATATTTTAATGATTTGTATTCATAAATAACAATAATAATTAATTAATTATAAATAAAAAAAATACTGTGGACAATCGCAACACTATTTAGCCCCAATTTAAGCAGAGCTTGTACTATGGGAACCAGATACCTGATATAATACTCACCTACATTTTTTTAAATATATACTTAGAATACAATATACCACCCACACAGAGAACAAAAATCTGTGTTCACCACATTCATATTTGTTCTCGCTGGGAATCGAACTCACGACCTACAGCGCAGAAGGCAGAGCTACTACCAATAACTGACCTGAGAGGTCAGGCTGATACTTAAATAAAGCGACTTCAACAATAGTTTGTTATTAATGTTATCGTGACCTTGTGAAACTGCAATCGAAAATATCGTGACCTATGCAACTGAATATTCTGCCAAGAGCGAGTCGGTTATGAATGTATGATATAACAGTTTTTTGGTACCTAACAAGCATAATATGGCATACATGATGTTAAGTGGTGACCCTTGACTCGTAGGTCACACACGCCAGAAACGTGACCTACGATGCACTGCCCTGCGTCCATCAACTTGAGGCATACAGATGTTAAGCCTCATGTAGCTATGTGAACTTGGCACCCGACTTTAAAAAAAATGGGTTTTTTTGGGTTTATTTGGTAGATTTAGGTTAGTAGTGGATAGTAGTGAAGCTAATTTCGTTTGTAGTAAAACCAAAAAAAAAATAAAAAAAAATAAAAAAATCGCAGCCCCCGACTTTACAAAAATCAACTTTTTCCATTTGATTCTTATAGATAATCGTTAGTAGTGGATTGTAGTGAAAAAATTTTTGTTTGTAGTAAGCCAGAAATTAAAAAAAATGAAAAAAACTGGTTTGTATCATTTGCGGCTTAATAACTTCAAGACGATGGATTATACTATTACTACAAACGCTGAAATCGACTAAGAGACTGTCGTAGAGGATTGTAGTGAAAAAAGTTTCGTTTGTAGTAAGCCAGAAATTGAAAGAATTGAGAAATACTGGTTTATAGCATTTGCGGCTTAATAACTTCAAGTTTATGGATTTTACGACTACTACAAACGCTAAAATTGACTAAGAGACCGTCGTAGAGGTTAGTAGTGAAAAAAGTTTCGTTTGCAGCAAGCCAGAAATTGAAAGAATTGAGTTTAACTTTTTTTTTGATTACACGATTACTACAAAACACTCGGAATGTTAGTGAGAGGGCCGCAGAGGTTTGTAGTGAAAGAATTTTCGTTTGTAGTAAATCAGAAGTTGAAAAAATGAAGAAAAACTGTATTTTAGCATTTGCGGCTAAATAACTTCAACTCTATGGATTATACGATTACTACAAACGCTGAAATCGACTAAGAGACCGTCGTAGAGGTTTGTAGTGAAAAAAGTTTCGTTTGTAGTAAGCCAGAAATTGAAAGAAATGAGAAAAACAGTTTTTTTTCGCATAGGAGGCTTAATAACTTCATGTCTATGGATTATACGATTACTACAAACGCTGAAATCGACTAAGAGACTGTCGTAGAGGTTTGTAGTGAAAAAAATTTCGTTTGTAGTAAGCCAGAAATTGAAAGAATTGAGTTTAACTTTTTTTTTTGATGATACGATTACTACAAACGCTCGGAATGTTAGTGAGAGGACCGCAGAGGTTTGTAGTGAAATAATTTTCGTTTGTAGTAAATCAGAAGTTGAAGAAATGAAGAAAAACTGTATTTTAGCATAGGAGGCTAAATAACTTCAACTCTATGGATTATTCGATTACTACAAACGCTGAAATCGACTAAGAGACCGTCGTAGAGGTTTGTAGTGAAAAAAGTTTCGTTTGTAGTAAGCCAGGAATTGAAAGAAATGAGAAAAACAGTTTTTTTCGCATAGGAGGCTTAATAACTTCATGTCTATGGATTATACGATTACTACAAACGCTGAAATCGACTAAGAGACTGTCGTAGAGGTTTGTAGTGAAAAAAGTTTCGTTTGTAGTAAGCCAGAAATTGAAAGAATTGAGTTTAACTTTTTTTTTTGATGATACGATTACTACAAACGCTCGGAATGTTAGTGAGAGGGCCGCAGAGGTTTGTAGTGAAAGAATTTTCGTTTGTAGTAAATCAGAAGTTGAAAAAATGAAGAAAAACTGTATTTTAGCATAGGAGGCTAAATAACTTCAACTCTATGGATTATACGATTACTACAAACGCTGAAATCGACTAAAAGACCGTCGTAGAGGTTTGTAGTGAAAAAAGTTTCGTTTGTAGTAAGCCAGAAATTGAAAGATTTGAGTTTAACTTTTTTTTTTGATGATACGATTACTACAAACGCTCGGAATGTTAGTGAGAGGGCCGCAGAGGTTTGTAGTGAAAGAATTTTCGATTGTAGTAAATCAGAAGTTGACAAAATGAAGAAAAACTGTATTTTAGCATAGGAGGCTTAATAACTTCATGTCTATGGATTATACGATTACTACAAACGCTGAAATCGACTAAGAGACCGTCGTAGAGGTTTGTAGTGAAAAAAGTTTCGTTTGTAGTAAGCCAGAAATTGAAAGATTTGAGTTTAACTTTTTTTTTTGATGATACGATTACTACAAACGCTCGGAATGATAGTGAGAGGGCCGCAGAGGTTTGTAGTGAAAGAATTTTCGTTTGTAGTAAATCAGAAGTTGAAAAAATAAAGAAAAACTGTATTTTAGCATAGGAGGCTAAATAACTTCAACTCTATGGATTATACGATTACTACAAACGCTGAAATCGACTAAGAGACCGTCGTAGAGGTTTGTAGTGAAAAAAGTTTCGTTTGTAGTAAGCCAGGAATTGAAAGAAATGAGGAAAAACAGTTTTTTTCGCATAGGAGGCTTAATAACTTCATGTCTATGGATTATACGATTATACAAACGCTGAAATCGACTAAGAGACTGTCGTAGAGGTTTGTAGTGAAAAAAGTTTCGTTTGTAGTAAGCCAGAAATTGAAAGATTTGAGTTTAACTTTTTTTTTTGATGATACGATTACTACAAACGCTCGGAATGTTAGTGAGAGGGCCGCAGAGGTTTGTAGTGAAAGAATTTTCGTTTGTAGTAAATCAGAAGTTGAAAAAATGAAGAAAAACTTCATTTTAGCATAGGAGGCTAAATAACATCAACTCTATGGTTTATACGATTACCACAAACGCTGAAATCGACTAAGAGACCGTCGTAGAGGTTTGTAGTGAAAAAAGTTTCGTTTGTAGTAAGCCAGGAATTGAAAGAAATGAGAAAAACAGTTTTTTTCGCATAGGAGGCTTAATAACTTCATGTCTATGGATTATACGATTACTACAAACGCTGAAATCGACTAAGAGACTGTCGTAGAGGTTTGTAGTGAAAAAAGTTTCGTTTGTAGTAAGCCAGAAATTGAAAGAATTGAGTTTAACTTTTTTTTTTGATGATACGATTACTACAAACGCTCGGAATGTTAGTGAGAGGGCCGCAGAGGTTTGTAGTGAAAGAATTTTCGTTTGTAGTAAATCAGAAGTTGAAGAAATGAAGAAAAACTGTATTTTAGCATAGGAGGCTAAATAACTTCAACTCTATGGAATAAACGATTACTACAAACGCTGAAATCGACTAAGAGACCGTCGTAGAGGTTTGTAGTGAAAAAAGTTTCGTTTGTAGTAAGCCAGGAATTGAAAGAAATGAGAAAAACAGTTTTTTTCGCATAGGAGGCTTAATAACTTCATGTCTATGGATTATACGATTACTACAAACGCTGAAATCGACTAAGAGACTGTCGTAGAGGTTTGTAGTGAAAAAAGTTTAGTTTGTAGTAAGCCAGAAATTGAAAGAATTGAGTTTAACTTTTTTTTTTGATGATACGATTACTACAAACGCTCGGAATGTTAGTGAGAGGGCCGCAGAGGTTTGTGGTGAAAGAATTTTCGTTTGTAGTAAATCAGAAGTTGAAGAAATGAAGAAAAACTGTATTTTAGCATAGGAGGCTAAATAACTTCAACTCTATGGATTATACGATTACTACAAACGCTGAAATCGACTAAGAGACCGTCGTAGAGGTTTGTAGTGAAAAAAGTTTCGTTTGTAGTAAGCCAGGAATTGAAAGAAATGAGAAAAACAGTTTTTTTCGCATAGGAGGCTTAATAACTTCATGTCTATGGATTATACGATTACTACAAACGCTGAAATCGACTAAGAGACTGTCGTAGAGGTTCGTAGTGAAAAAAGTTTCGTTTGTAGTAAGCCAGAAATTGAAAGAATTGAGTTTAACTTTTTTTTTTGATGATACGATTACTACAAACGCTCGGAATGTTAGTGAGAGGGCCGCAGAGGTTTGTGGTGAAAGAATTTTCGTTTGTAGTAAATCAGAAGTTGAAGAAATGAAGAAAAACTGTATTTTAGCATAGGAGGCTAAATAACTTCAACTCTATGGATTATACGATTACTACAAACGCTGAAATCGACTAAGAGACCGTCGTAGAGGTTTGTAGTGAAAAAAGTTTCGTTTGTAGTAAGCCAGGAATTGAAAGAAATGAGAAAAACAGTTTTTTTCGCATAGGAGGCTTAATAACTTCATGTCTATGGATTATACGATTACTACAAACGCTGAAATCGACTAAGAGACTGTCGTAGAGGTTTGTAGTGAAAAAAGTTTCGTTTGTAGTAAGCCAGAAATTGAAAGAATTGAGTTTAACTTTTTTTTTTGATGATACGATTACTACAAACGCTCGGAATGTTAGTGAGAGGGCCGCAGAGGTTTGTAGTGAAAGAATTTTCGTTTGTAGTAAATCAGAAGTTGAAAAAATGAAGAAAAACTGTATTTTAGCATAGGAGGCTAAATAACTTCAACTCTATGGATTATACGATTACTACAAACGCTGAAATCGACTAAAAGACCGTCGTAGAGGTTTGTAGTGAAAAAAGTTTCGTTTGTAGTAAGCCAGAAATTGAAAGATTTGAGTTTAACTTTTTTTTTTGATGATACGATTACTACAAACGCTCGGAATGTTAGTGAGAGGGCCGCAGAGGTTTGTAGTGAAAGAATTTTCGATTGTAGTAAATCAGAAGTTGACAAAATGAAGAAAAACTGTATTTTAGCATAGGAGGCTTAATAACTTCATGTCTATGGATTATACGATTACTACAAACGCTGAAATCGACTAAGAGACCGTCGTAGAGGTTTGTAGTGAAAAAAGTTTCGTTTGTAGTAAGCCAGAAATTGAAAGATTTGAGTTTAACTTTTTTTTTTGATGATACGATTACTACAAACGCTCGGAATGATAGTGAGAGGGCCGCAGAGGTTTGTAGTGAAAGAATTTTCGTTTGTAGTAAATCAGAAGTTGAAAAAATAAAGAAAAACTGTATTTTAGCATAGGAGGCTAAATAACTTCAACTCTATGGATTATACGATTACTACAAACGCTGAAATCGACTAAGAGACCGTCGTAGAGGTTTGTAGTGAAAAAAGTTTCGTTTGTAGTAAGCCAGGAATTGAAAGAAATGAGGAAAAACAGTTTTTTTCGCATAGGAGGCTTAATAACTTCATGTCTATGGATTATACGATTATACAAACGCTGAAATCGACTAAGAGACTGTCGTAGAGGTTTGTAGTGAAAAAAGTTTCGTTTGTAGTAAGCCAGAAATTGAAAGATTTGAGTTTAACTTTTTTTTTTGATGATACGATTACTACAAACGCTCGGAATGTTAGTGAGAGGGCCGCAGAGGTTTGTAGTGAAAGAATTTTCGTTTGTAGTAAATCAGAAGTTGAAAAAATGAAGAAAAACTTCATTTTAGCATAGGAGGCTAAATAACATCAACTCTATGGTTTATACGATTACCACAAACGCTGAAATCGACTAAGAGACCGTCGTAGAGGTTTGTAGTGAAAAAAGTTTCGTTTGTAGTAAGCCAGGAATTGAAAGAAATGAGAAAAACAGTTTTTTTCGCATAGGAGGCTTAATAACTTCATGTCTATGGATTATACGATTACTACAAACGCTGAAATCGACTAAGAGACTGTCGTAGAGGTTTGTAGTGAAAAAAGTTTCGTTTGTAGTAAGCCAGAAATTGAAAGAATTGAGTTTAACTTTTTTTTTTGATGATACGATTACTACAAACGCTCGGAATGTTAGTGAGAGGGCCGCAGAGGTTTGTAGTGAAAGAATTTTCGTTTGTAGTAAATCAGAAGTTGAAGAAATGAAGAAAAACTGTATTTTAGCATAGGAGGCTAAATAACTTCAACTCTATGGAATAAACGATTACTACAAACGCTGAAATCGACTAAGAGACCGTCGTAGAGGTTTGTAGTGAAAAAAGTTTCGTTTGTAGTAAGCCAGGAATTGAAAGAAATGAGAAAAACAGTTTTTTTCGCATAGGAGGCTTAATAACTTCATGTCTATGGATTATACGATTACTACAAACGCTGAAATCGACTAAGAGACTGTCGTAGAGGTTTGTAGTGAAAAAAGTTTAGTTTGTAGTAAGCCAGAAATTGAAAGAATTGAGTTTAACTTTTTTTTTTGATGATACGATTACTACAAACGCTCGGAATGTTAGTGAGAGGGCCGCAGAGGTTTGTGGTGAAAGAATTTTCGTTTGTAGTAAATCAGAAGTTGAAGAAATGAAGAAAAACTGTATTTTAGCATAGGAGGCTAAATAACTTCAACTCTATGGATTATACGATTACTACAAACGCTGAAATCGACTAAGAGACCGTCGTAGAGGTTTGTAGTGAAAAAAGTTTCGTTTGTAGTAAGCCAGGAATTGAAAGAAATGAGAAAAACAGTTTTTTTCGCATAGGAGGCTTAATAACTTCATGTCTATGGATTATACGATTACTACAAACGCTGAAATCGACTAAGAGACTGTCGTAGAGGTTTGTAGTGAAAAAAGTTTCGTTTGTAGTAAGCCAGAAATTGAAAGAATTGAGTTTAACTTTTTTTTTTGATGATACGATTACTACAAACGCTCGGAATGTTAGTGAGAGGGCCGCAGAGGTTTGTGGTGAAAGAATTTTCGTTTGTAGTAAATCAGAAGTTGAAGAAATGAAGAAAAACTGTATTTTAGCATAGGAGGCTAAATAACTTCAACTCTATGGATTATACGATTACTACAAACGCTGAAATCGACTAAGAGACCGTCGTAGAGGTTTGTAGTGAAAAAAGTTTCGTTTGTAGTAAGCCAGGAATTGAAAGAAATGAGAAAAACAGTTTTTTTCGCATAGGAGGCTTAATAACTTCATGTCTATGGATTATACGATTACTACAAACGCTGAAATCGACTAAGAGACTGTCGTAGAGGTTTGTAGTGAAAAAAGTTTCGTTTGTAGTAAGCCAGAAATTGAAAGAATTGAGTTTAACTTTTTTTTTTGATGATACGATTACTACAAACGCTCGGAATGTTAGTGAGAGGGCCGCAGAGGTTTGTGGTGAAAGAATTTTCGTTTGTAGTAAATCAGAAGTTGAAGAAATGAAGAAAAACTGTATTTTAGCATAGGAGGCTAAATAACTTCAACTCTATGGAATAAACGATTACTACAAACGC
This sequence comes from Thera obeliscata, assembly GCA_947578465.1. NCBI lineage: Eukaryota > Metazoa > Arthropoda > Insecta > Lepidoptera > Geometridae > Thera > Thera obeliscata. The sequence goes on along the minus strand of OX387918.1, from coordinate 10,822,311 downwards.
TGAAATCGACTAAGAGACCGTCGTAGAGGTTTGTAGTGAAAAAGTTTCGTTTGTAGTAAGCCAGGAATTGAAAGAAATGAGAAAAACAGTTTTTTTCGCATAGGAGGCTTAATAACTTCATGTCTATGGATTATACGATTACTACAAACGCTGAAATCGACTAAGAGACTGTCGTAGAGGTTTGTAGTGAAAAAAGTTTCGTTTGTAGTAAGCCAGAAATTGAAAGAATTGAGTTTAACTTTTTTTTTTGATGATACGATTACTACAAACGCTCGGAATGTTAGTGAGAGGGCCGCAGAGGTTTGTGGTGAAAGAATTTTCGTTTGTAGTAAATCAGAAGTTGAAGAAATGAAGAAAAACTGTATTTTAGCATAGGAGGCTAAATAACTTCAACTCTATGGAATAAACGATTACTACAAACGCTGAAATCGACTAAGAGACCGTCGTAGAGGTTTGTAGTGAAAAAGTTTCGTTTGTAGTAAGCCAGGAATTGAAAGAAATGAGAAAAACAGTTTTTTTCGCATAGGAGGCTTAATAACTTCATGTCTATGGATTATACGATTACTACAAACGCTGAAATCGACTAAGAGACTGTCGTAGAGGTTTGTAGTGAAAAAAGTTTCGTTTGTAGTAAGCCAGAAATTGAAAGAATTGAGTTTAACTTTTTTTTTTGATGATACGATTACTACAAACGCTCGGAATGTTAGTGAGAGGGCCGCAGAGGTTTGTGGTGAAAGAATTTTCGTTTGTAGTAAATCAGAAGTTGAAGAAATGAAGAAAAACTGTATTTTAGCATAGGAGGCTAAATAACTTCAACTCTATGGATTATACGATTACTACAAACGCTGAAATCGACTAAGAGACCGTCGTAGAGGTTTGTAGTGAAAAAAGTTTCGTTTGTAGTAAGCCAGGAATTGAAAGAAATGAGAAAAACAGTTTTTTTTGCATAGGAGGCCTAATAACTTCATGTCTATGGATTATACGATTACTACAAACGCTGAAATCGACTAAGAGACTGTCGTAGAGGTTTGTAGTGAAAAAAGTTTCGTTTGTAGTAAGACAGAACATGAAAGAATTGAGTTTAACTTTTTTTTTTGATGATACGATTACTACAAGCACTCGGAATGTTAGTGAGAGGGCCGCAGAGGTTTGTAGTGAAAGAATTTTCGTTTGTAGTAAATCAGAAGTTGAAAAAATGAAGAAAAACTGTATTTTAGCATAGGAGGCTAAATAACTTCAACTCTATGGATTATACGATTACTACAAACGCTGAAATCGACTAAAAGACCGTCGTAGAGGTTTGTAGTGAAAAAAGTTTCGTTTGTAGTAAGCCAGAAATTGAAAGATTTGAGTTTAACTTTTTTTTTTGATGATACGATTACTACAAACGCTCGGAATGATAGTGAGAGGGCCGCAGAGGTTTGTAGTGAAAGAATTTTCGTTTGTAGTAAATCAGAAGTTGAAAAAATAAAGAAAAACTGTATTTTAGCATAGGAGGCTAAATAACTTCAACTCTATGGATTATACGATTACAACAAACGCTGAAATCGACTAAGAGACCGTCGTAGAGGTTTGTAGTGATAAAAGTTTCGTTTGTAGTAAGCCAGGAATTGAAAGAAATGAGGAAAAACAGTTTTTTTCGCATAGGAGGCTTAATAACTTCATGTCTATGGATTATACGATTACTACAAACGCTGAAATCGACTAAGAGACTGTCGTAGAGGTTTGTAGTGAAAAAAGTTTCGTTTGTAGTAAGCCAGAAATTGAAAGAATTGAGTTTAACTTTTTTTTTTTGATGATACGATTACTACAAACGCTCGGAATGTTAGTGAGAGGGCCGCAGAGGTTTGTAGTGAAAGAATTTTCGTTTGTAGTAAATCAGAAGTTGAAAAAATTAAGAAAAACTTCATTTTAGCATAGGAGGCTAAATAACTTCAACTCTATGGATTATACGATTACTACAAACGCTGAAATCGACTAAGAGACCGTCGTAGAGGTTTGTAGTGAAAAAAGTTTCGTTTGTAGTAAGCCAGGAATTGAAAGAAATGAGAAAAACAGTTTTTTTCGCATAGGAGGCTTAATAACTTCATGTCTATGGATTATACGATTACTACAAACGCTGAAATCGACTAAGAGACTGTCGTAGAGGTTTGTAGTGAAAAAAGTTTAGTTTGTAGTAAGCCAGAAATTGAAAGAATTGAGTTTAACTTTTTTTTTTGATGATACGATTACTACAAACGCTCGGAATGTTAGTGAGAGGGCCGCAGATGTTTGTAGTGAAAGAATTTTCGTTTGTAGTAAATCAGAAGTTGAAGAAATGAAGAAAAACTGTATTTTAGCATAGGAGGCTAAATAACTTCAACTCTATGGATTATACGATTACTACAAACGCTGAAATCGACTAAGAGACCGTCGTAGAGGTTTGTAGTGAAAAAAGTTTCGTTTGTAGTAAGCCAGGAATTGAAAGAAATGAGAAAAACAGTTTTTTTCGCATAGGAGGCTTAATAACTTCATGTCTATGGATTATACGATTACTACAAACGCTGAAATCGACTAAGAGACTGTCGTAGAGGTTTGTAGTGAAAAAAGTTTCGTTTGTAGTAAGCCAGAAATTGAAAGAATTGAGTTTAACTTTTTTTTTTGATGATACGATTACTACAAACGCTCGGAATGTTAGTGAGAGGGCCGCAGAGGTTTGTAGTGAAAGAATTTTCGTTTGTAGTAAATCAGAAGTTGAAAAAATGAAGAAAAACTTCATTTTAGCATAGGAGGCTAAATAACTTCAACTCTATGGTTTATACGATTACTACAAACGCTGAAATCGACTAAGAGACCGTCGTAGAGGTTTGTAGTGAAAAAAGTTTCGTTTGTAGTAAGCCAGGAATTGAAAGAAATGAGAAAAACAGTTTTTTTCGCATAGGAGGCTTAATAACTTCATGTCTATGGATTATACGATTACTACAAACGCTGAAATCGACTAAGAGACTGTCGTAGAGGTTTGCAGTGAAAAAAGTTTCGTTTGTAGTAAGCCAGAAATTGAAAGAATTGAGTTTAACTTTTTTTTTTGATGATACGATTACTACAAACGCTCGGAATGTTAGTGAGAGGGCCGCAGAGGTTTGTAGTGAAAGAATTTTCGTTTGTAGTAAATCAGAAGTTGAAAAAATGAAGAAAAACTTCATTCTAGCATAGGAGGCTAAATAGCTTCAACTCTATGGATTATACGATTACTACAAACGCTGAAATCGACTAAGAGACCGTCGTAGTGGTTTGTAGTGAAAAAAGTTTCGTTTGTAGTAAGCCAGGAATTGAAAGAAATGAGAAAAACAGTTTTTTTCGCATAGGAGGCTTAATAACTTCATGTCTATGGATTTTTTCACTACAAACTTCTACGACGGTCTCTTAGTCGATTTCAGCGTTTGTAGTAATCGTATAATCCATAGAGTTGATGTTATTTAGCCGCAAATGCTAAAATACAGTTTTTTTCCATTCGTTCAATTTCTGATTTACTACAAACGAAATTTCTTTCACTACAAACCTCCGCGGCCCTCTCACTAACATTCCGAGCGTTTGTAGTAATCGTATCATCAAAAAAAAAAGTTAAACTCAATTCTTTCAATTTCTGGCTTAATACAAACGAAACTTTTTTCACTACAAACCTCTACGACGGTCTCTTAGTCGATTTCAGCGTTTGTAGTAATCGTATAATCCATAGACATGAAGTTATTAAGCCTCCTATGCTAAAATACAGTTTTTCTTCATTTCTTCAACTTCTGATTTACTACAAACGAAAATTCTTTCACTACAAACCTCTGCGGCCCTCTCACTAACATTCCGAGCGTTTGTAGTAATCGTATCATCAAAAAAAAAAGTTAAACTCAATTCTTTCAATTTCTGGCTTACTACAAACGAAACTTTTTTCACTACAAACCTCTACGACAGTCTCTTAGTCGATTTCAGCGTTTGTAGTAATCGTATAATCCATAGACATGAAGTTATTAAGCCTCCTATGCGAAAAAAACTGTTTTTCTCATTTCTTTCAATTCCTGGCTTACTACAAACGAAACTTTTTTCACTACAAACCTCTACGACGGTCTCTTAGTCGATTTCAGCGTTTGTAGTAATCGAATAATCCATAGAGTTGAAATTATTTAGCCTCCTATGCTAAAATACAGTTTTTATTCATTTCTTCAACTTCTGATTTACTATAAACGAAAATTCTTTCACTACAAACCTCTGGCACCTCTCACTAACATTCCGAACGTTTGTAGTAATCGTATCATCAAAAAAAAAAGTTAAACTCAATTCTTTCAATTTCTGGCTTACTACAAACGAAACTTTTTTCACTACAAACCTCTACGACAGCCTCTTAGTCGATTTCAGCGTTTGTAGTAATCGTATAATCCATAGACATGAAGTTATTAAGCCTCCTATGCGAAAAAAACTGTTTTTCTCATTTCTTTCAATTCCTGGCTTACTACAAACGAAACTTTTTTCACTACAAACCTCTACGACGGTCTCTTAGTCGATTTCAGCGTTTGTAGTAATCGAATAATCCATAGAGTTGAAATTTTTTAGCCTCCTATGCTAAAATACAGTTTTTCTTCATTTTTTCAACTTCTGATTTACTACAAACGAAAATTCTTTCACTACAAACCTCTGCGGCCCTCTCACTAACATTCCGAGCGTTTGTAGTAATCGTATCATCAAAAAAAAAAGTTAAACTCAATTCTTTCAATTTCTGGCTTACTACAAACGAAACTTTTTTCACTACAAACCTCTACGACAGTCTCTTAGTCGATTTCAGCGTTTGTAGTAATCGTATAATCCATAGACATGAAGTTATTAAGCCTCCTATGCGAAAAAAACTGTTTTTCTCATTTCTTTCAATTCCTGGCTTACTACAAACGAAACTTTTTTCACTACAAACCTCTACGACAGTCTCTTAGTCGATTTCAGCGTTTGTAGTAATCGTATAATCCATAGAGTTGAAGTTATTTAGCCTCCTATGCTAAAATACAGTTTTTCTTCATTTCTTCAACTTCTGATTTACTACAAACGAAAATTCTTTCACTACAAACCTCTGCGGCCCTCTCACTAACATTCCGAGCGTTTGTAGTAATCGTATCATCAAAAAAAAAAGTTGAACTCAATTCTTTCAATTTCTGGCTTACTACAAACGAAACTTTTTTCACTACAAACCTCTACGACAGTCTCTTAGTCGATTTCAGCGTTTGTAGTAATCGTATAATCCATAGACATGAAGTTATTAAGCCTCCTATGCGAAAAAAACTGTTTTTCTCATTTCTTTCAATTCCTGGCTTACTACAAACGAAACTTTTTTCACTACAAACCTCTACGACGGTCTCTTAGTCGATTTCAGCGTTTGTAGTAATCGTATAATCCATAGAGTTGAAGTTATTTAGCCTCCTATGCTAAAATACAGTTTTTCTTCATTTCTTCAACTTCTGATTTACTACAAACGAAAATTCTTTCACTACAAACCTCTGCGGCCCTCTCACTAACATTCCGAGCGTTTGTTGTAATCGTATCATCAAAAAAAAAAGTTAAATTTCTTTCAATTTCTGGCTTACTACAAACGAAACTTTTTTCACTACAAACCTCTACGACAGTCTCTTAGTCGATTTCAGCGTTTGTAGTAATCGTATAATCCATAGACATGAAGTTATTAAGCCTCCTATGCGAAAAAAACTGTTTTTCTCATTTCTTTCAATTCCTGGCTTACTACAAACGAAACTTTTTTCACTACAAACCTCTACGACGGTCTCTTAGTCGATTTCAGCGTTTGTAGTAATCGTATAATCCATAGACATGAAGTTATTAAGCCTCCTATGCTAAAATACAGTTTTTCTTCATTTCTTCAACTTCTGATTTACTACAAACGAAAATTCTTTCACTACAAACCTCTGCGGCCCTCTCACTAACATTCCGAGCGTTTGTAGTAATCGTATCATCAAAAAAAAAAGTTAAACTCAATTCTTTCAATTTCTGGCTTACTACAAACGAAACTTTTTTCACTACAAACCTCTACGACAGTCTCTTAGTCGATTTCAGCGTTTGTAGTAATCGTTTAATCCATAGACATGAAGTTATTAAGCCTCCTATGCGAAAAAAACTGTTTTTCTCATTTCTTTCAATTCCTGGCTTACTACAAACGAAACTTTTTTCACTACAAACCTCTACGACGGTCTCTTAGTCGATTTCAGCGTTTGTAGTAATCGAATAATCCATAGAGTTGAAATTATTTAGCCTCCTATGCTAAAATACAGTTTTTATTCATTTCTTCAACTTCTGATTTACTACAAACGAAAATTCTTTCACTACAAACCTCTGGCACCTCTCACTAACATTCCGAACGTTTGTAGTAATCGTATCATCAAAAAAAAAAGTTAAACTCAAATCTTTCAATTTCTGGCTTACTACAAACGAAACTTTTTTCACTACAAACCTCTACGACAGCCTCTTAGTCGATTTCAGCGTTTGTAGTAATCGTATAATCCATAGACATGAAGTTATTAAGCCTCCTATGCGAAAAAAACTGTTTTTCTCATTTCTTTCAATTCCTGGCTTACTACAAACGAAACTTTTTTCACTACAAACCTCTACGACGGTCTCTTAGTCGATTTCAGCGTTTGTAGTAATCGAATAATCCATAGAGTTGAAATTATTTAGCCTCCTATGCTAAAATACAGTTTTTCTTCATTTTTTCAACTTCTGATTTACTACAAACGAAAATTCTTTCACTACAAACCTCTGCGGCCCTCTCACTAACATTCCGAGCGTTTGTAGTAATCGTATCATCAAAAAAAAAAGTTAAACTCAATTCTTTCAATTTCTGGCTTACTACAAACGAAACTTTTTTCACTACAAACCTCTACGACAGTCTCTTAGTCGATTTCAGCGTTTGTAGTAATCGTATAATCCATAGACATGAAGTTATTAAGCCTCCTATGCGAAAAAAACTGTTTTTCTCATTTCTTTCAATTCCTGGCTTACTACAAACGAAACTTTTTTCACTACAAACCTCTACGACGGTCTCTTAGTCGATTTCAGCGTTTGTAGTAATCGTATAATCCATAGAGTTGAAGTTATTTAGCCTCCTATGCTAAAATACAGTTTTTCTTCATTTCTTCAACTTCTGATTTACTACAAACGAAAATTCTTTCACTACAAACCTCTGCGGCCCTCTCACTAACATTCCGAGCGTTTGTTGTAATCGTATCATCAAAAAAAAAAGTTAAACTCAATTCTTTCAATTTCTGGCTTACTACAAACGAAACTTTTTTCACTACAAACCTCTACGACAGTCTCTTAGTCGATTTCAGCGTTTGTAGTAATCGTATAATCCATAGACATGAAGTTATTAAGCCTCCTATGCGAAAATAACTGTTTTTCTCATTTCTTTCAATTCCTGGCTTACTACAAACGAAACTTTTTTCACTACAAACCTCTACGACGGTCTCTTAGTCGATTTCAGCGTTTGTAGTAATCGTATAATCCATAGAGTTGAAGTTATTTAGCCTCCTATGCTAAAATACAGTTTTTCTTCATTTCTTCAACTTCTGATTTACTACAAACGAAAATTCTTTCACTACAAACCTCTGCGGCCCTCTCACTAACATTCCGAGCGTTTGTTGTAATCGTATCATCAAAAAAAAAAGTTAAACTCAATTCTTTCAATTTCTGGCTTACTACAAACGAAACTTTTTTCACTACAAACCTCTACGACGGTCTCTTAGTCGATTTCAGCGTTTGTAGTAATCGTATAATCCATAGAGTTGAAGTTATTTAGCCTCCTATGCTAAAATACAGTTTTTCTTCATTTCTTCAACTTCTGATTTACTACAAACGAAAATTCTTTCACTACAAACCTCTGCGGCCCTCTCACTAACATTCCGAGCGTTTGTTGTAATCGTATCATCAAAAAAAAAAGTTAAACTCAATTCTTTCAATTTCTGGCTTACTACAAACGAAACTTTTTTCACTACAAACCTCTACGACAGTCTCTTAGTCGATTTCAGCGTTTGTAGTAATCGTATAATCCATAGACATGAAGTTATTAAGCCTCCTATGCGAAAAAAACTGTTTTTCTCATTTCTTTCAATTCCTGGCTTACTACAAACGAAACTTTTTTCACTACAAACCTCTACGACGGTCTCTTAGTCGATTTCAGCGTTTGTAGTAATCGTATAATCCATAGAGTTGAAGTTATTTAGCCTCCTATGCTAAAATACAGTTTTTCTTCATTTCTTCAACTTCTGATTTACTACAAACGAAAATTCTTTCACTACAAACCTCTGCGGCCCTCTCACTAACATTCCGAGCGTTTGTTGTAATCGTATCATCAAAAAAAAAAGTTAAACTCAATTCTTTCAATTTCTGGCTTACTACAAACGAAACTTTTTTCACTACAAACCTCTACGACGGTCTCTTAGTCGATTTCAGCGTTTGTAGTAATCGTATAATCCATAGAGTTGAAGTTATTTAGCCTCCTATGCTAAAATACAGTTTTTCTTCATTTCTTCAACTTCTGATTTACTACAAACGAAAATTCTTTCACTACAAACCTCTGCGGCCCTCTCACTAACATTCCGAGCGTTTGTTGTAATCGTATCATCAAAAAAAAAAGTTAAACTCAATTCTTTCAATTTCTGGCTTACTACAAACGAAACTTTTTTCACTACAAACCTCTACGACAGTCTCTTAGTCGATTTCAGCGTTTGTAGTAATCGTATAATCCATAGACATGAAGTTATTAAGCCTCCTATGCGAAAAAAACTGTTTTTCTCATTTCTTTCAATTCCTGGCTTACTACAAACGAAACTTTTTTCACTACAAACCTCTACGACGGTCTCTTAGTCGATTTCAGCGTTTGTAGTAATCGTATAATCCATAGAGTTGAAGTTATTTAGCCTCCTATGCTAAAATACAGTTTTTATTCATTTCTTCAACTTCTGATTTACTACAAACGAAAATTCTTTCACTACAAACCTCTGCGGCCCTCTCACTAACATTCCGAGTGTTTTGTAGTAATCGTGTAATCAAAAAAAAAGTTAAACTCAATTCTTTCAATTTCTGGCTTACTGCAAACGAAACTTTTTTCACTACTAACCTCTACGACGGTCTCTTAGTCAATTTTAGCGTTTGTAGTAGTCGTAAAATCCATAAACTTGAAGTTATTAAGCCGCAAATGCTATAAACCAGTATTTCTCAATTCTTTCAATTTCTGGCTTACTACAAATGAAACTTTTTTCACTACAATCTTTTACGACGGTCTCTTAGTCGATTTCAGCGTTTGTAGTAATAGTATAATCCATCGTCTTGAAGTTATTAAGCCGCAAATGATACAAACCAGTTTTTTTCATTTTTTTTAATTTCTGGCTTACTACAAACAAAAATTTTTTCACTACAATCCACTACTAACGATTATCTATAAGAATCAAATGGAAAAAGTTGATTTATGTAAAGTCGGGGGCTGCGATTTTTTTATTTTTTTTTATTTTTTTTTTGGTTTTACTACAAACGAAATTAGCTTCACTACTATCCACTACTAACCTAAATCTACCAAATAAACCCAAAAAAACCCATTTTTTTTAAAGTCGGGTGCCAAGTTCACATAGCTGCCTCATGTGCCTAAGACCAGAATATGGATATTCTTTACTAGTTCTTTTGAACCAGTAACCAGTGTGAAGTAGCTGTCAGTATTAATATACTGACTATGCTGTGGTATGATAGCGAATCTTAGAAGATTGGACATAGTAACTACGTTGTATTCTTTGGTAAACGGCGTAATAACTACTTTGTATTCTGTGGTGGATGATGATAGAAACTTCGTTGTATTCTTTGGTAAATCGCAGTAACTCTGTGGTACATGATGATAGTAACAACTTTGTATTCTGTGGTGGATGTTGATAGTAAAAACGTTGTATTCTGTGGTGGATGTTGATAGTAAAAACGTTGTATTCTGTGGTGGATGTTGATATTAACAACTTTGTATTCTGTGGAGGATATTGATAGTAACAACGTTGTATTCTGTGGTGGATGTTGATAGTAAAAACGTTGTATTCTGTGGTGGAGGATGTTGATAGTTACAACGTTGTATTCTGTGGTGGATGTTGATTATAGTAACAACGTTGTATTCTGTGGTAGATGATGATAGTAACAACGTTGTATTCTGTGGTGTATGTTGATAGTAACTCTTCTTTAAACTGTGGCTCAGTAAGAGGTTCAGTATCTGCGGTGGCACCAAGATTAACACTTGTATTTTTGTAATTTAATTTATTTAATTTAGTTTAAGTTTTAGTGTTTATTGAAGTTTAGTGCTTATTTTAGTTATGTGAGTATTTTTTCTTTTTATAATTTTTTGGTCAAGGTCACTCACAGTTCATTAAAATCGATACAATACAAATACTTGCGAAACACAATTATTATAATACAGGATGGTACAAATTAGATAATAATATGTTCTGCCTTAAAACATACAAAATATTTAAATGTTACTAAATCATCATCTTCCTGCCCTTATCCCACGCTAAGTGGGGTCGGCACAACAGGTTTTCTTCTTCCACTCACCTCTATCACTCGTCATCTCAGTGCTCACCCCCTTCCTGCCCATGTCATCCCTGACGCATTCCATCCATCTTTTCTTTGGTCTACCTCTTCTTCTATAACCACCATCCACATCCATTCCTAACACTTTTCTCGTAATATGACTCTCATCCCTCCGCATGACATGCTCATACCATGCTAACCTATTACTCCTCATCTTATCCGTTACCGGCGCCACTTTCAGACTTCCTCGAATATACTCATTCCTTATTTTATCCATCCTTGTCACTCCACACATCCATCGCAACATTCGCATTTCAGCAGCGTGCACTCTTCTCTCATCCGTCCCTTTCGTTGCCCAACACTCAGATCCATACAGTACGACAGGTCTTATGATCGTTTTGTATACTTTCCCCTTAAGTTTAAGGGGCATTCGTGGATCACATGTTGTTTCTGAGACCTGTCGCCATTTCATCCATCCTGCATTTTTCCTATTTTTCACATCTCGGTCGATATTGCCGTCGTTTTGAATAGATGAGCCGAGGTACCGAAAATCGGAGCAGACTGGCAGGGATACACCGTCTAAGGCAATAGAGGTGAAATTGGATGGACCACTAAAGTCGCAGAACAAGTGCTCAGTTTTTGTCCTGCTGATCTTCAGTCCGACACTCTCCAATTTCTCCTGCCATTTTCCCAGCCTGCTCTGGACCTCAAGCGCTAAAATGTTACTAAATATGCAAATGAAATAAAATACAGTAAATTAATAATTAATAAAATACTAATACATAAAATGACACAAATACTTCTTATCATTATAGTATAGCTTTTTAATCAATGCATTTTTTTTTCTTGACACGCTACTGGCGAAATATCTCCGAAAAGCAGCCCAGTTTTTTCTATCAATATATCTTTAGTAGAAAATGGTGAGAGAATTGAAAAAACATTTTTTTTTTTCTTCTAACTACTGCTGGGCAAAGGTCTGGGCAAATCCTTCCAACAATCTCTATCCATCGCCTCATCCCACCATGAGGATGATGGGATGAGGCGAGGCTCGGTTTAAAAAAATCGGTTGTCCGTAAAGTCAGTTTACTGACGATAGTTGAACGTGACAACGTCATACAGCTGTCCACGCGGACGCATCGCTCACTCAAGTAGGAGAGAGACAGATGTCGAACGCTGCCGAACGCGGAGGCCGATTGTACCTCTTTGTCGTCGTTCCGCGCTCTCGCTTGCACTTCAAGCCTTAAATGGAACTCCTCAGAGCGAGGTAACGCCGCATGAGTCATGTTTTTCGTGCGTGCAGCCGGCTCCATCTAATTATAAGACGTTGTCACGTCAAAAAAATATTGAAAATTATATTTTTGTGTAAATTTGGCGAAAGGTGGCCTGAAAACCAGAATTGACAAACAGCTCAATGAACTTATGAAGGAAAAATAGTGATTACATGATGTTAGGTATGTCACGCCTATAGGGGTAGGCAGAGGTCACAGACGCAGTATGTATTCTAAGAGCGCTGGTGGCCTAGTGGTAGCCGCCCTGCCTTTTGATCCTAAGGTCGTGGATTCCAATCCAGTTCTATACCAATGAGTTTTTTTGGCCAAAAACTTATGTAGACCATGCCAGTGCTATCAAACGGTGAAGGAAAACATCGTGAGGAAGCCGGCATGTCGTCTCGTCTAGCTAAGAATGGATTAGTGGTTCACCTATGCTCTAAAGTCTAGGACGTCTCAAATTAATCCTTGTGATTCAAATAAATAGATACCTTACGATTCTGACATTCACACGCATGACCTAACCTTTATCTAAAACGTCTGTTATCTATTTGTACAATATTATTTTTATTTTTTTATATTAGCTAGAAGATTATGATGGGTTGTCATTATTAGATAATTTATCTTAATAGCTAAATCATTGGTTTTAAAGTGAATTCAAATTAACTAGATACTATTCGCCTCATAAATAGTAATTTATCAGATATACCTACTCTACTTACTAAAGTTGGTTACTAGAGTTACTTTACAATACTCTAATAACCAATCTAAAATCTTTTCCCCGGCACTGTAGCGTCCCGTAAGTAGGATCATGAGTAAACACCAGTTGCCCTGACGCTTTAAATCATCTATACGGTGAAACTTCTGCTTTTGTATTATTGCCTACGTCTCACTAAATTGAGTGGCACCGTAGTGGCACCACACTGGAAATTCACTGCAATTATTATTATTTTTGATTTGTAAAGGAATCATACGAACTTGAGAGCACTGGTGGTCTAGTGGTAGCGCTCTCGCCTTCCGATCCGAAGGTTCAAACCCAGTCGTGTACCAGTGTGTTTTTATGTCAAATAATTATAAGTTTAATAAATTATAGGTAGTTTAAAAAACTAAAAAAAAAATGCTTTTATAACTAAGTAATTGAACTAAAAAGTTAAAAATAAAACTGTAATAATCATTTGAAAATTTATATTATTATACAAAAGCATGGGGTGCTTTTTATAACGCTTTTATTAGTTTCACCTGTATGTATGTATGTATGTATGTATGTATGTATGTATGTATGTAACCGACCTCTTTGAGCTCGATTTTGTCCTACTTTGAACGATCAGATTTGATTCAAACTTTGCACACCTGTCAAAGGTCGATGACAATGCAATAATATGAAAAAAAAATTTATAAAAAAATGAAAAGAAATAAAAAAATAAAAAAAAAAACCTACTTTGAACGATCAGATTTGATTCAAACTTTGCACACCTGTCAAAGGTCGATGACAAAGCAATAATATGAAAAAAAAAAAAAAATGAAAAGAAATAAAAAAAAAACCTACTTTGAAGGATCAGATTTGATTCAAACTTTGCACACCTGTCAAAGGTCGATGACAATGCAATAATATGAAAAAAAAGAAACTAAAAAGTTAAAAATAAATAATAGTTTAAAAAACTAAAAAAAAAACGCTTTTATAACTAATTGAACTAAAAAGTTAAAAATAAAACTGTAATAATCAATTGAAAATTTATATTATTGTACAAAAAGCGTGGAGGGCTTGATTTTGATTGTTGTAAATATTTTATCAGTAGTTTATTATATCTGAAGTTATTATAAAAAGCACCCCACGCTTTTTTGTACAATAATATACATTTTCAATTGATTATTACAGTTTTATTTTTAACTTTTTAGTTCAATTAGTTATAAAAGCGTTTTTTTTTTAGTTTTTTAAACTATTATTTATTATAATAACTTCAGATATAATAAACTATTGATAAAATATTTACAACAATCAAAATCAAGCCCCCCACGCTTTTTGTACAATAATATAAATTTTCAATTGACTAGTACAGTTTTATTTTTAACTTTTTAGTTCAATTACTTAGTTATAAAAGCGTTTTTTTTTTAGTTTTTTAAACTATATTTTTTTTTTTACTTTTTAGTTTTTTTTTTTTTCATATTATTGCATTGTCATCGACCTTTGACAGGTGTGCAAAGTTTGAATCAAATCTGATCGTTCAAAGTAGGTTTTTTTTTTTTTTTTTTTCATTTTTTTTTATTTTTTTTTTCATATTATTGCATTGTCATCGACCTTTGACAGGTGTGCAAAGTTTGAATCAAATCTGATCGTTCAAAGTAGGACAAAATCGAGCTCAAAGGGGTCGGTTACATACATACATACATACAGGTGAAACTAATAAAAGCGTTATAAAAAACTTGAGAAACCGACTTCATTGTCAAACGGCTAAACCGATTTTAATCAAATTTGTTTGGGACAATCTGGGCGTAAGAATAACCTTCCAAATAAAAAATAATTTTCTAAATCGGTTCATAAATGACGAAGGCATGCAGTTACAAACATTAAAAAAAATATTTAAAAAAAAATGGCAACACCGATTTTAATAAAATTAAAATGGGGCCAATCTGAAAGCAGTACCTTTCAGATAAAAAAATAATTTTTCAAATCGGCTCACAAATGACGAAGTTATGCGGTAACAAACATTAAAAAAGAAAATTAAAAAAAAAAAACAACTGAATTGAGAACCTCCTCCTTTTTGATTGGAAGTCCAGATTGGCTTCCAGATTGGTCCCATTTTAATTTTATTAAAATCGGTGCTGCCATTTTTTTTTAAATAATTTTTTTAATGTTTGTAACTGCATGCCTCCGTCATTTATAAACCGAAAAAAACGAACCGTAGAAAATTATTTTTTTATTTGGAAGTTTATGTCCGATTGTCCCAAACAAATTTCATTAAAATCGGTTTAGCCGTTTGGCAATGAAGTCGGTTTCTCAAGTTTTTTAAACTTATAATTATGATAGGACCAGTCGTTGATGCATGTTCTCTGGTACGGTAAATAAATAAATAAATAAATAAATAAAAAACGTTTATTGCCTCATTATAAACCTAGAGCTATTTTTATACTTAACATAAACTTAAAGATACGAGTACAAAGGGTGTAAATTCAGCTTTTGCTGAAAGTACATCCAGCACAGCACTGATTTTAAATTTAACCCTCTCGGTTGGTTGTTCTCGGTAATGCTGTTGATATAGGCAGTACCTACTTAATATCAGGTGGGCTTGGTTTGCTCGATTTTTTGGACATTATTTTATAATAAAAAATATTGTGGACAATTCACACAACACTATCTAGCCCTAAATTAAGCAGAGCTTGTACTATGGGAACAAGACAGTTGATATAGTTTTGTAAATACATACTTAGAATACCATATAACACCCAGATAGAGAACAAACATTCTGTGTTCACCACGCAAATATTTATTCTCGGTGGATCGAACCCACGACCTATGGCGCAGAAGGCAGAGCTACTACCAACTGAGCTGACAGGCCAGTAAAAACTATCACAATTGGTTTGAAGTACATCAGTATGGACCTATAAGTGACCTTTAGATGACCTCTGATGTTAAACGGAACCTGATTTACCAAATTGGCCAACAGGATCCGTAAACGGGTGTACCCAAATCAATTCAGGTTTCTAATAAAATTATACCCACATAATAAAATAAAGTCAAGTTTCAATGAACTGCGATGATCACATTATCCTCAATTGAAAACCTGTTTTTTATAAGGCTTTTGCAGCGTTAGATTGCTTGCCGTAGCCTTTACAAAATCAAAGTAAATAATTATAAGTTTAAAAAACTTGAGAAACCGACTTCATTGTCAAACGGCTAAACCGATTTTAATCAAATTTGTTTGGGACAATCTGGACGTAAGAATAACCTTCCAAATAAAAAAATAATTTTCCAAATCGGTTCATAAATGACGGAGGCATGCAGTTACAAACATTAAAAAAATTATTTAAAAAAAAATGCAGTACCTTTCAGATAAAAAAATATTTTTTCATAATATCGGCTCACAAATGACGAAATTATGCGGTAACAAACATTAAAAAAAAAAATACAACCGAATTGAGAACCTCCTCCTTTTTGATTGGAAGTCGGTTAAAAATAATGTAATCACTTGAATCACAAGGATCACTTTGAAACGTCTTAAAGCTAGGTGAGTGGTGCCAGTTCCACGCGACCAAGCCTAGAAGAACGAGCAACAAACTACGGTAAAAGAAAGTCGCGTTAGTTACAGTATTTATAACCCAATAACGGCTGAACCGATTTGGCTGAAAATTAGTAGGGAGGTAGCTTAGAACCCAGAAGACATGACATAATAAATAAATATTTTTTTTATCCCGAAAAAGTAACGGGGAAGAAGCGAGCAAAACTGCGGGGGATGCAACTACGAGTATTATAGTTTTTTTAAAAATGTTATGATAATCATGCTTTACGTGCCAATCAAATTTAAGCCTTGTGCACATCTATATCGTCTGCGATGGCGATCAGTGTATCGATCAAATAGAAGAAATGGTAGTAGTATCGCACTGTCAAACTTCGCGGCAGAAAGTGCGGATTTATGCAAAACCCAATACTGTTACGCCATCGCAAATCGCCATATGCTTTAATGGGGCGTAGACAAGACAGTAGGCCTACCACTAGCTCTGTCTGGCTCTGTCTCTGGCGCTGGTTTTTAATCTGTGTGAAGTGCACACCAGTGTATTATACTGTGTGTGACAATTCGACGCAGGATTTATTTAGTCAACACTCACGCAGACTCAAAACCAGAGCCAGAGACAGAGCCAGACAGGTCTGTCTGATGATGATCTGAGGTTATGTAATGATACGGCCGACGTAATAACCCGACCGTAATAAGAACAGTCTGCGGTGATCAAGGTTTTACAAGTAGAACAATTTTCAATGTTACTTCCTTGTTTACGTTTAAGTGACTTCCTTTCTCGTTGCTTACTTTTTCGTTTTCAATTTCGAAGTGTCTTCGAATGTTTACTAACTGTCGCTTTTTGTTTTTAAATTAGTTGGTACTATCATCATCATCATCATCATGTCATTCAATTCAGTTAATACAGATTTATTTTACCCTATAAACAGGGTCCATGTGATACTGACTTACACCTAAGAACTATGTATGTACCTAAACTAAACCATGTTTATGCAATAAATATATTGAGTATTGAGTATTATTCTAATTTGATAATCTTTTTTGTACATTCAGAAAAGTCATTCCTATTTCAGCCATGCCTATTTTTGCCGTGAAGCAGCATCGCTGTGTTTCGGTTTGAAGGGTGTGGGTGCCGGTGAAATTACTGGCACGTGAGGCTGAACATCTGTATGCTTCAAGTTGATGGACGCAGTGGTGCATCGTAGGGCATGTTCCTGACGTGCGTGCCCTTAGAGGCAATGCTTTGTTATAGGCAATGGTTACCACTTAACATCAGGCGGGCTATATGCTTGTTCCATCAGCTAGTTGTTTAAAAAAGAGTCTCATTTTATAAAAAAAATCGGTTGTCTGTAAAGTCGGTTTACTGACGATAGTTGAACGTGACAACGTCATACAGCTGTCCACGCGGACGCATCGCTCACTCAAGTAGGAGAGAGACAGATGTCGAACGCTGCCGAACGCGGAGGCCGATTGTGCCTCTTTGTCGCTCGTTCCTCGCTCTCGCTTGCACTTCAAGCCTTAAAAAGAACGCCTCAGAGCGAGGTAAGGCCGCATGAGTTATGTCTTTTCGTGCGTGCAGCCGGCTCCATCGAATTATAAGACGTTGACACGTCAAAAACTGTGACCTCATTTTAGAACTCCTTCTTTGGTTAACAACTCTTATCGTCTCTTATCAAGAGCAAAACTTAAGCGAAATTAGTTGATAAGATCCAATTAATTCCGGTTACAAGTTGGCGCCTCGTGCAGACAAAATGGCGATGCAAGAAATCAATTTCAGTCTAAAGTTCAGTTTATAAACATAATTATGACTGTTTGTGACGTCATAGATTAGAAGCACGAATCGGACTCGTGTCTTATAAAGGAGGCCATAATTATGTAATTATTATCTATTTGGATCTATAAAAAAATATAAACAAGAAACATTCTCAATGTAAATTGTAAACACAGTGGCTTGTCTTGCAACTCTACCGGACAAAAAGGTTTAAGATACCATAGAGATAATTCTTTATTTTTACAAGCATGTATTGTAAATAAAACACTTAAAAAAAAAACAAAAAAGTATTTTTTACGTTGACTCGACATAACCAACTTTAAATCATGTACCTACAAAGTGTTGAATTTTAATTACATTAATTTAATTCAATTTATGTTAAAAATTTTCAATGTGACGAAAAGAGTGTTAGGCATGAATGTTGATGGATATAAAAGTAGAGGTAGGCCTAAGAAAAGATGGATGGATTGTGTGAAAGATGATATGTTCAAGAAAGGAGGTAGGTCCTATCACTCGCCATCTCAGTACTCATACTGAGATGGCGAGTGATAGGGGAGAATGGAAGAAAAAGACATGTTGTGCCGAACTCACCTAGTGGGATAAGGGCAGGAAGAAGAAGAAGAAGAGTTAAACATTTTCCATGGTTCTAGAGATCGGAAAATGATTTATTTTAAGTACGTACAGTGGTGAAAAGAATTTAGAACATTCGTCAAATAATTACAAAAGAAGAATAAGGAGGTAAGCTTTAGCCTTAATTATGAAAATCAATATTATTAAGGTATTCAATTTGCAAGACTTCTCATTAGCATGTATCAAAATCATTACCTAGATATGTATTAGTAAGCTCTAGCTTGCTAATTAAATTCTAAGATCCCATGTTATGCTTGAAACACTATCTAGCCCCAAACTAATTATGCCTCGACGTAGACGGACAGGGACAAGACAGGGACGGGACACGGACGAGACCCTTAATGTAATCGACGTCGTAGAGAGGGCGGTAAATTTAAAGTGGCTGTGGGCAAGGAGACGCACAGGATAGAGAAGGCTGGTAGAAAATAAAGGAGCAGGACAGGAGCAAGATGTAGACGGATGAAGGCAAATGTGTGCGGACTGTTTTTCGCAAGTAGACCACCAGCGGATCCTTTTTGCACGACGCTTGACAAGTGTTGCTCGAACTTTTTTAGATTCTACGTCACGCTAGTTTCCTCACGATGTATTCCTTCACCGTTTGAGAGTATTGGCAAAGTGCACAGTCATACATTTTTCGACTCATAAGTACATGATTGGATTTGAACCCAAGACCTTAGGATCGGAAGGCAGCCGCTACCACTAGACCACCAGTGCTCTCCACACTGTCAGACGGGACAGGGACAGGACAGGGACGGGACAGGGTTACGTGGTGCTCATCGCAGTCCCGTTCCGTACAATTTAACTCGTCGTAGCTCTGATTCTAATTGCATGTAGTCTGTCCCTATAATTATTGTAGCACTTGACATGTTTTTTTTGGTTTTCTTTAAATTATTTATGAATGAATTGGTGTATGATGATGATGACTCTAATAAATAAATAAACAAATTTCTCGTCACGTGAATTTTATTACTAAAATGAATACACGTGTTATTGAACATAAAATTAATAGCCGGGTCAAAACAAGTGATAGCAGAATCTCTGATCATCTAGTCAAATCATTCTCTATCTGTATAAATAGTTAAAGCTACTAATACTACCTAGTGCCTATGCACTTCTTCAGGTTTCTTCTTCTTATCGTGTCACTGGTGCTTCCAAAACACTGTGGTGAAAGGATTTTAAGTGCGCCTCAGAGAGGCTCCTTTCGTGCACTCGACACATTATGTTTTCAAACTTTTTATTTTATTTTACTACATGCTGGTTTCCTCACGATGTTTTCCTTCACCGTTTGAGAGAACTGGTATAGTGACATACATTTTCAGGCTGAAGATGATGATGATACGACCTATAGCAAGAGATTTCAAATATAGGTAGATTAGCATAATATGCTAGTCTACCTATATTTGAATATAGCTATTATCTACATACATATATTTCCGAGGTCAGGAAACCGTTTTATCGAACAAGATATAACTATTCGTAACATTACTTTAGCAGTTCGTGAAGTTCGTTAGGATTTGAACCCACAACCTTCCTACGACTACCTACTAACCTTGATACGAGATAATGTAGGTAAACACAATAAATAAAAAACTCGAATACAATATAGATGCATACTTTACACAACGCTAGCTAGCTCCAAACTAAGCAAAACTTCTCTGGGAACCAGATATAGACGACATGATACTTTCACCTGTCATGGTTGTCTGGTAGAAAATGCTGCATTAAACCCTCCTTTTGTTTTTGTTTGGTGAAATAATTAACTTGTCCTTTCTTTGTTTACAGAATGTTTAGACAGATCAGCGTAGTCTGCTTGCTTGCAGTCCTTAATATAGTCTCTTCAGATGGAAATCCCATCACAAATGAGATCATTTGCGGTCAGGAGCTGATGTTTGCTATGGTGGTAAGTGATGTTCCATGTCTTTCTTATGGCTAGCGGTCACGGCGTGTGGTCATGGCGTAGCTTGTGCTAAACCAGCATATCTATCTATTTAGCCCATTTGCACCTACTGCAGAGTGCATACGCTGCAGTATGTACGTATGTACCTCGTACCCTGTATGTACCTCCCTAATACGACATTCTCTTCGTTCCCGTGCAAGTCTCCCTTATTACTGCCCAGCTTTTTTTAATATCATAATTTCTTTGGCCTACCTCTATTTCTATACCCATCCACATTCATGTCTAGCACTCTTTCGTCACATTCCTCCCTTCGCATGACATGCCCGTATCACGCTAACCTATTGCTCCTCATCTTTTTCGCTCTCTATTATAACTAATTAGCTATAATAACTCTTATCTTAAAATAACAACGTGAAACTCGAGATACTTAACTTGCGCAATCTAAGCGTTCCGCGATGGCGATCAGCTGAAACGCTGTCAAATATGCCAGTGATATTTGACAGCGTTTCACTGATCGCTATTTCGTTGGTACCGCGGAACGCTTAGAAACATGTCCTAAAGCCTTGTACCGCTAAAGCTAAATCTATCATGTCCTAAAGCTATCATGTCCTAAAGCCTTGCCCTAAGCCGTGTACACTAAAGCCTTGCGGCTTTAGTGTACACATTTTCTGTTCAAAGATCTGAACAATGCTTTACCTAGAATACGGAAAAAACAAATAAAATTGAGTAGGTTAAGTATATTCCTCATGAATATAATGGCTTTTAGAAAATTAGTAACCTATGCCAAAGCTAAAATTCAGGTAGGTTTGAACTTTACCGGCTTGGCCACTCAAAGACATACTTTACAGGTGAACAGACATGGAGACAGGTCGCCAGATGCTGATGAACTCTCACTGTCAGATCAGCAGGAGAAGATCAGGAACTTGACCTACATAGAGGGCCTGGAGGGTCTCACCAATGTACGTACCAACGTTAATGATTTTTCCAGCTGTGGGATGTCTACTTCTGGACACAGGTATACTGTAGATTTTCAACGTGGCTGGTTTTATTTGGTATCCAACGGCTTCCAGCTGCCTTCACTATTCTTTTCATCTATGTGGGGGGGATCGTTTTGGAGACCTGGCATCAGAAAACGCAGAGTAGTCTTTGTAAATGTGATCTCACCCAAAAAAGGATAATTAAATTAGATTTTAACTTCATGTGACGTAATTGTGCGTGCTTACTCTTGCGTTTAAATTTTTGATGCAATCTGATCTTATGGAACAAGCATAATATATGAACCCCCTGATGTTAAGTGGTAACCATCGCTTATACCGCATCGCGTATGGCATTGCCTCTTAGGTCACGCACATTAGGAACGTACCCTACGACGCACTGCCATGAGTCTATTAACTTCAGGCATACAGATGTTCAGCCTCACGTGCCAGTAATTTCACTGGCACCCACACTCTTCAAACCGAAACACAGCAATACTGCTTCACGGCGGCAATAGGCATGGTGGTAGTACTTCCCCAGACGAGCAACACACAAAGAGCTCTACTACTACGTGATTGAATCACGTTGGACATACTTCATCCAGCCGTTAGAATACTCCTCCTGTGAAGCTCCAATCAGGGCACTGTTTAATCATCCCCACATTGGACCAGTGATTAGCTGACTTTCAAAAATATTTTATTACAGTTGGGTAATAAAAACACAACAAAGTTAATAATTTGTCGTATTTTCCTGTTTTTCTCTGCCCTTGGCCTTGCCACTGATTGGAAGCAAAGACGTGACGATCTCGTAACTTGAACACATATCTACTGCTAGCATCAGTTCCTGACGCTATCGATTCAATCAATCAATCAGATGGAGACCCTTGGTGGAGCCGCAGAGGATTCTAAAACAATGTATACCTTACAATTGCATCAGGCGAGTGTGAATGGAACCGCTGGAAGGGGAAGACCTAGGCGCATGTATCTCGATCAGATCGCAGACGTTTTAGTGAAAGGCCAAGTTAGGAGTACCCTAAACCAACGAGCATGTATGAAGAATGTTATGAGAGTGAATGAAGCGAAAGAGGTGTGTCAGGATCGTAGCAAGTGGAAATCCGTGATCTCTGCCTACCCCCATGGGAATAAGGCGTGATTTTATGTATGTATGTATGTATATGTATATATACCTTATCATAGCTCAAGCATGACTTTAACCGTATGTAATCTACGTCACAGATCTACGTCAAAGGCAGGGCGGCAAATTTTGAGGATTTCAAGGCTTTGGGCAGGAGATGCACATGCAGGAGGCTGGTAAAAATTAAGGAGGCTTTAAGCCTCTTTCATTTTTTACCAGCCTCCTGTGAGGAGTGGGTGATACTGGACTGAGATGATGATGATATAATCTACAGTTCTACGCTCCAACTTCTGGTTCCTGTCATTTGAGAACCTTTAAGGCCTGCGCACACCTAGTTCGCTGGCGGTAGCGATCAGTGAAACGCTGTCAAATATCGCTGTCAAATCTCAAATCTGACAGCGATATTTGACAGCGTTTCACTGATCGCTACCGCCAGCGAACTAGGTGTGCGCAGGCCTTTATTCCCCAACGGTCGTTGGTTCTTCGAGCTATATGACCTGCCCATAACCAATCCAATGAATATTGCAAGCAAATTACCTTTGTTACTTCGTTTGTTACAGAAAGGCAAACGGCTTGCTTACCAAATGGGTAAATACTATAGGTGGCGATATGGCTTGAAAGGCTTGATGTCTGACATTTACTTGCCAGACGAGCTGGCCATCAGGAGCACGGACAAGGAACGGACTAAGATGACTATACAGGTAAGGTTGGCCTATTATAACAGTCCCAGTAGTATACCTATTGTTTTTGATAAACATAAGGGACTTTAGGGAACCATGTGACTGAACTGCGCAGAACGGATTTCATTATGAATCTCTTTTCTGCAATCACGAGGCTTATCATTTCTTCTCTCAAGCATTGCGCACATGTAAGCGTTAGCGATCAGTGAAACGCTGTCAAATATTGCAGCAATATTTTATAGCGTCTCACTGAACGCCGCCACAGAACGCTAAGATGTACGCAAGGCTTTAATCATTGCATGGTTCCGACACGTGACTGATTGGAGATTATTTATTTAAATCTCTTATGCATCAATTAGTATGCTGTGCAGTGCATCTGTATTGTTATCATTTTAATATTTGCTCTTCTATCTCGGTTCTCCCTATTATCTTAAGCCTGAAAAAGTCCACCGCTGGGCCTTCACCTTCCCAACACATTTCCAGAAAATGTAAATACTGAATGAGTTCCCGCAAACTTGAGAACGTCACAGAACCATCTCGTCCTACCCTTAGTCTTCTGGTTCGTAATCGTCATTCGAGAACCTTTATACCCTAACGCTTATCGGTTTTTTGACGTTCCACTATAGTTTCCCTCAAGGTTAGGTTTCATCTTCTTCTAATTTAAGAGCAATGCTCTTGTCGGCGTAATGTATGCATTTTTCTCAAGGTTTTCTTTTGAGGGTAATCTCCTTGACCTCCTTATACGACATGACAGCGATCTTTGCTTTTATTTGGCTCATGTAGCTTATCCTTGGTCTTCCTCTTCCTCTCTAGGTTTCATAGGTAACAATATTTTTTTATTCAGGTGGCTATGGCAGCAGCCTACCCCCCGGAACCAGAGCAGCAGTGGGATGAGAATTTGGGGAATATTTGGCAACCAATTCCGTACACAGCAGTTCCACTTTCTGAAGATTATGTGAGTACAAAGACGTACGCAGGAACACTGATGGTGTAGCGGCCTTCCGATCCGAAGGTCATGGGTTTGAAACCAAGTTGAACCAGCGGATGTTGTCTTGCCGATCCGAAGGTCATGGGTGTGAAGCCAAACTTGAACCAGAGAATTTAGGCTTGAACATGTATGTGCGTAAAGCCATTGTTCTTAAACGGTGAAGTAAAACATTATGAGGAAGTCGGTGGATTAAAAATGATTACTGAAACATTTGATTCTAGTCTACTAGATTCAGGTAGTCGTTTTTAGTTCACAATTTGGCAACGGAGCAGATAAACTAAGTACTGCTTTGGGTACGGTATCTTAAAATACCACATGATAAGTTACCAGTATCAGGTTTTTTTTAGAACAATAAACCTTAATTGGCTGTAAATAAACCTTTAAGTGCTTTTTGCATAAGTGTCTCATCATCCACGTAGCATTCAGACGTTTCAAAGTGATCCTTACAATTCAACTGAATAAACGCCATTTCACTTCGACATCATCATTAAAATTGTATACTTAGTAGCAACGAATTGATAATTATTAGATTTAGAGCACGCAAAAAAATTACCACTCAAGTTCAATCAATCAACCAATTAAATCTATATTTTTTGGACATTGCTAGCTACAGTTTATTGCCCTGTTCTACCTAAAAAATCTTAAGTTGGTACTTGGTACTAAGAAATCTAAGAGAAAATCTACACACAAGATTTATTGTAAAAAAAATACAGCCTACGCGACTGACCAACATGCAAACAAACAGATCATCACACAAATTTTGCCAGTTTTTGCAGAGATATTCCGCTCGCTTCGCTCACTCAGGCAATTAACTGTAAAGCTAATTAATAACCAGTTTAATTCCGTTTCGAAATGGTGACACCAAAGATAACAGAGGCCACTTTCTAGGAAGGCCAATTGAACTAAAAGTGATGTTTTCCTCATCTATTTAGATTAGGTTTTTTTATAGAGTTTATTATAGAATTTTCCTGTTATATAACAAATAGTAGGCTACCAGTAGGTAAAACCATTTTATAATAATAATACATTTTATACTTACCTACCAACTTATTCCTTCTCGTAGCACTTATGATGGTATGATTGAAAAAATGCATAAAAAGAACCTACCTAGACCTACTTTAGACTTACGTTCGGAAAATTGAGGAAAAATAACTAATAACTTCCATCTAACTTACCCAAAGTCCCAAATTGATAAAATGTAATGTATTTATTATGCTACACAAGGATTTTTGGATTTTAGTAAAATAAATAAATAATGCGGTTAATCCACACCACACTATCTAGCCCCAAACTAAGCAGAGCTTGGTACTATGGGAACCAGATAGCTGATATAATATTTATATACATATTTTTTTTTGTAAATACATACTTAGAATACAATATAACACCCAGACAGAGAACAAACATCTGTGTTCACCAAACAAATATTTGTTCTCGGTGGGTGGTGTGATGCTACAGCAGTATTTCAGTTATAGCCTATTCTTCTTCGTCTAATAGTGTCATTAGATTCAAATTAGTGTGCCGAAAGGAATTTAAGTGCGCCACTAGGGTGCTCCTTTCGTGCACTTGACACATGTTTAGCCTTTTAAGATTTTGCGATTTTTAATTGTGATTATTTAGTTAATATTGTAATTAATAAATAATATTTATTATAGTAATAAAATGACAAGGTCAATACATAGTTCAAGTTTATAACGATTTCGAGATAAGTAATTAATATCTACTTTGCTATTAGTTATACGGTGCTAATAGTTAGTGTAGCATGAAATTATTTTCTTAAAAAAGAAAAACGTGTCAAAAACTGAACCCGACGATAAAAATAAGTTATAATTATGCACATTTCATGAGGTTAGCCAAATTCAATAGTTAAAGGTATCATGCGTATAGTCATAACGAAAATAATGTTAAAAAACATATTAAAAAATCAACAGATTTAAAACTTAGGATTAAAAATTCCAGATGCTAATTCCCCCGTTTATTATACAATCTTTTTACAAATAAAAATTACCAGCGATAAATTATTTTGTTTGTTGGTCTATTCAGCTCCGTTTCTACTCCAACTGCGACAAGTACCTCGCGCTGATGGAAGAAGCGAAGAGAGCAGCTATTGCTGAGGAGTTCAAACCTTATGATGATCTCATACCGCTGTTGATGGAGAAGACTGGGCGGAACTTCACGGAGAACCCTATTCTCTTTCAAGCTTACTTCGATCTCTTGAAAAGCACGGTGAGTTTCCTTAACTTCTGAGACCCTTTAATCTTCCTCTAGGCTTCCTTAGGATCTCTTAATGATGAGGATTTTATTAGAGGTAATTTTGAAAAAAAATCTTAGGGGAAGTTTATTTACCTGACCTTTTGGTCTTCTAAAGCTTTCTGGCCAGACAACACTGATGGTGTTGAGGGTTTTAGTAGAACTAATTGTAAAAGAACCACGAACCGGAAGACGAAACGTAGGGCGTTCACCCACCAGATGGACATCGGGAAGTCTGTGAATAGAAAGAGCTCAGAATCGGTCTTCCTGGAAATGTTGAGGAGAGGCCCATCTATGGACTTCTTTAGGCTGATGATGATGATGATGATGAATTGTAAAAGAATTCGTTGGGGGAAGTTCTGACCTTTTGCTCTCTAAGGCTTTCTTGCCACACTGATCATGGTAGGTAGATTATGTGTATTCTTGAAGCGACAGCTCATTACTGACGCCGTCTTCTACCTATCAGCACCGATGATCAGCGTGACAAGAAAACTAGCTCTAGTACATATTATGTTGCCAATCAGCAATGCTTCCATTCCGATTTGAAGACTAAGTAGTATGGGTCCCGAATACGCCAATTCTTTTCACATGAGACCAGAACGATGGGAACTGTTCCAAGCCACGTAGATCATAGAACACCTAGCTAGAGAATCAAACTCAGGGCTACGCAGAAGCTATACTTGAGTCTGAGCAAAGTTTAGATTTTAGACAGTTCTCCAATGGGAATTATCAGAAAATCTTATGCTTGAGGCTTGACTCAAGTCTGAAGCATTGTTTCAGCATATATTACAGCCCCTATTCAAACCATTTAGGTTAAAAAACTCTATAATTAAAACACAACGTATGATCTCAGCAAATATTCATATTCAAACACTACAGATACCAGATCTCCTTGACTGAATGCCTTTCAAAGTGCATCAAGGTTAACGACCTAGTTAAGACAGTGGCGAGTCAGTGACCAGTTAATTTAATGAGAGCATTTAAAAAACTAACAAGTTTGCAAAAACGGACATGTAGGTATTTGAACTATGTAAGGGAACACGTGTTTTCCTCATATTCTGTACGCTGTAGGCATGGACTTTTCGATGGAAGAAGGAGAGTTGACACGCGGGGAGAGGACACCTAAGAACTAGAAACTGCAATATGATAAAGCGTTGCTTAGTTTGGGGCTAGGCTAGATAGCGCGATCTGAAAATGACCAAAAAATATTTATTCACTCAAACTAGTTTTATTTTAAAGACAAACAAAATACTAACACGAATATAGATGATATTATTGAGTTTTATCCCACAAGGCAGGTTTCACGGATTCCTAATCAACCATTTAAATATTTAACTGCTGTGCCGCTAATTTTTTGCACTCGTACCTACATTATTTAGAATTTAAATGTGACCTCAAACCAGTTTTTTCTTTTTATAGAATATACCTATGTTTCGTTTTCCTTGTAGATTCTAATCGGTGTTATTTTGCAATTTGGAAGTAACCATTTTAAGTCTTGTGGATAGGAGAGTCATGAGTATGGATGTGGATGGATATGTGAGTAGACGACCAAAGAAAACATGGATAAACTGCGTGAAGAGTAGAAGAATGGATTAGAGAGGAATGAATGCAGAGATGACGGCTGACAGAGGAGAATAGAAGAGGAAGACATGTGCCAACCCCACATAAAGTGGGATAATGGCAGGAAGAAGTGTGGAAGAAGAAGAAGGAATAATGTGATAAACATACAGGTTAAGACATTATTATAACACTAGGTACGACCAATAATATCATGGACACTACAAATGTCATACTAAACATGGCGTGCATAAGGGATTATTATTGAAAATTCACACAAAGAATCTAAGATTATGATGTTATGATTCAATATACATTATTTGAGTTTCTTTCCAGCTGAGCCTTGGCCTGAAGATACCAGAGTGGACCAAACCACTTCTCCCTCGGCTGAGCGAAGCTGCAAGGCTGACGTACCTACTATACTTCAGGAACCATGAGATGAAGAAGATAGGAGGAGGTAAACAAACCCTGGTCGTGGTGGTCCTGCATAGGACCCCTCACCTTCCTTTGTAGATCTAGCTAATGGAATGAGCATAATGGCTCATGTTAAGTGGTAACCAGCGATAAAAAAGCAGGGGACCTACCAAGGCATGCTCGTTAGGAACATGCCATACGATACACTGCTCTGCGTCCATCAACTTGAGACGTACATGTTCAGCCTCACGTGCCAGTAATTTCAACGGCACCCACACCCTTCAAACCGAAACACAGCAATGTTGCTTCACGGCAGATGGGGCGGCTTGAGCATTCCTTGGGCATGGTGGTAGTACTTCCCCAGACGAAACCTTCACAACCTTGACCTTAAACTTACATAGATTTGAATGACACACACATGAGTGTGCCAGTCAAATCTAAGAAAGTTTAATGAATTGTCTCGTAGATGGTGTGAAAAGTAGAGTATTCTCCTCGGGAATAAAGGTGCCTTTGTGTTGGGTCCCACGCTACACTCAGGATTATTCTCTTAATTCCCTCGCTTGACGCTTAACTCCTGGAACGCTAGGATCCTGCGTTATGCTCGGGATTCAATACGGCGCTCGCTACATAAGACACCACTTTATCCCCTTGTTGCATAATCTACTATTTTAGGACAGATCAGATTAGTCTCAAATATTTTTTTCTTTTAAAATCAGTCCCTAAGAACTGGAAAAGTATTAAGTTTTAATTTTAAGTCGGTTTTTCCAGTTTATAATCTTGATCATTTTGTTTTCCAGGAGTTCTACTAAACACCTTCTTAGAAGCTGCAGAAGACATTATATCAGGAAAACCAGTCTCGCAACGTCTTCGGCTATACTCCGCGCACGACTTCAACGTGGGCGCGCTGATGATGGTCTCCAAGGCGAGGAGTGACAACAGCATCCCAGAATACGGAGCTGTATTTGCGCTGGAGTTGTACAGGCTGAGGAATGGACGGTACATCGTGGTGGTAAGACCTTGTTTTTTATTCTTGTTCAATTAATTTTTAAGGTTTTACATAGGACAGAATTTCAACCCCTAAATGAAAACAGAAAAAACAAGCGTAAGCGTTTTTTCTGTTCTGTTCTGTGGTAATCCATAACCTTATTTTATGCTATAGACAAGTTTTTAAGATCACGCTGTAGTTTTTTTTCTCGTGCATGCGGGCATTGATTAAAGTTGTATTTCTGCACCAAATTATCGCTCGAATAAAAAGTCGCACTTAGCTAAACAAAAGTTCAACAAACACAATCATTTTGATCCAAATCTGTTCAATCCGTTGCCAGCGTCTGTTTTTCCGAATACCTATAATTTGGATGTTATGAAAAGGGTGAATAGGTATCGCACAACACCATCACTTAATTTTATCAGGTGGTATGATTGCGGTCAAGCGTTAGCCTATAAATTGTAAAAAAAAAACAGATTAACTAACCAAAAAAAAAATAAAAAAAATAAAAAAAAAATTGTCTGGGAAACTATAGAAACTATTCCAACATTTTTGACTTCAATTTACCTTCCACAGCCGGTGTACTACCAAACAGCTGGAAGTACCTCACCACAAGAGCTTCAGATCGCGGGCTGCGAGCACCCATGTGAGTTCACCAAGTTCCTAGCACTGACCAAGGAGTACCAGCTCAGGGAAAGCGATTACTACAAAATGTGTAATATTAGAACTGAATTGTGATGTGATTTTCAAGAGTTTCTAACTAGCGGCACACAACTTTAGCGCTGAGTGATACGCGGAGGGGATAGCTGCGCATGCGTCGTAGTGTGCCATGTCGCTCACACTGGATGTGTGGTGCAGAGTGTCCTATTGGTACAGAGAGCGGAGTGCGACTGGAGAGCCAATCAGCGCTACGCACGCCCGTCCTTCATTTCGCTAGCCCCCGTCGGGTACCTTATTTTTGACTTCTGCGCAATAACGGTCGGCGCTAAAGTTATGTGCCGCTACCTATACCTTAATTAAATAGAAATTGATTGAAAGTGATGAAAGTATTAATAACGATAGGATGAATGTTAGTAGAATTTACTTTACTGTTATGACAAAATAACATTTTATAGCTTAATTATATCGACAAAGGTTATAGAGCCTTTAAAATACACAAAGATGTGATAATATTCCATAAGCTATGAACCGGGAAGTAGTAAAAATTCGAACCTCTTACCACTATTGCCCTTAAAATAAATATTTTTTTATTAATATTTTTATATTTATATTATAAATATAACTCTGTTAGGTATAATATTTAATAAGTACCTACGTATTCACAAAAATATGTATCTAAGTTTCATATCTGCTATCTGGTTCTCGTAACCAGCTCTGCTTAATTTGGGGCAAAATAGTGTTTTATGTCTACAATATGTTTTTTTTATTCCACACAACACTATCTAACCTCAAACTTAGCAGAGGTTGTTCGATGGGTGCCAAATAGCTGATATAATACTTATATACATTTTTACCCTTGTTATAGAAAATTCGATAACCAACTTTATTATTAACCCAGGCGAATAACTTTGTAATCTTTATATACCTACATCCAAAATAAAGGTGGTAACCTATTCAAAAGGTACAGTCATGGGTTCAAATAACTTTTGGGATTCAAAATATTTGTAAAACTGTCAATAAACAAGATGGCCGCTTACGAACTACGTCATCAAATTATGACAGCTTGGTTGTCGCAAATTGTATGTTTATATATATTTAAAGTTGGTATGTTACCTAATGCCATTAGTTATGAATTAAGTTAACGAGATTTCGAAAAAGCTGTCTGTGATAATATCTACTTACAGTACATACTATAAGCTATTTCAAATTTTATTAAATTAATAATACATAGGTATTTTACTGTTGTTTTAATAGATAAATTATCAATGTTCTTACATACATTCAGTAGACTTACTACAAGCTCTGTGTGGCTCTCTCTGGCTCTGGCTTTGAGCCTATGTAAGTGCTCACCAGTGCTATACTGTGTTATACTGTGCGTCTGACGTTTCGGCGTAGAATTTATTTAGTCAACACTCACACAGACTCAAAACCAGAGCCATACAGAGCTTGCGGTAGAAAAATACCTGATGTTAACTTTTAAAATTTAAGGTTGAAAAAAGGATCTTTAAAAATTTTGAAGAACTATTTTTTACTCTCGAAAAAATGGTAAAACCGCAGGTTAAAGCTCCCTGTGAAAAAGTTCGAAGAAGTATTACCACTTTATTCCATTATTACCTGTTTCTCGCCAAGCAGTCTGATTATTTGAAAACTTTTTCTAATAAAAATACTTTTGCTCCTGCCTGTACCAAAGAATACATACCAGTAAAGATCGTCCAAGCTTAAAATGCACGTCCCGCTACTTCAGTAAGTCAAAAGAAATAGTTCTTTATTACCTATACTACAAGGATCATTTTTAACTAGTTTGCTGTGAGTCAACGTCAAGAAACCGTGATGGAGGGGCGTGCATTCTTAGACTGGTTTATCTTTAACACATTGGACATTAACCCCCTCTACGTATAGTAGTCGGCAAAAGCCGATGTGCAATATTAATTGCCTACAACCATCTGCTTTACTGCTTTCGTAGAGTGCTATCTCTTTCTGACGCACACTATTATACGCATTATGAAGCCGAAATTAGCCGACAACAGAGGTGATTCTCCATACAAACGTAGTCCCCTATTTCCTTCCTGGAAAATGCCTCTAGCTAGAGTAACCATTTTGTCTCATAAAATCCAGATCTGCTTATACGTGCTCTTTTGTTTTCAGAAACTTATTGATAAAGAAAATATCACCTCCAATTCATATTTCATATAAATCATATGAGGGTCATATTTTCTTTATCCATAAATTTCTGCAAAAAAGGAAAACATACGAGCACGTATATAGCAGATCTGGATTTTATGAGACAAAATGGTTACTCTAGATCTAGAGGCATTATCCAGGGAGGAAATAGGGGACTACGTTTGTATGGAGACTGGCCTGTGTTGTATTGTACCTTCTTAAGCAATGTCTCACACCTTAGTAACACTTGAAAGCAAAACCTTAAAATGTTAATTCTTTCAGGAGAATAACGTGGGTTTTCATAAAAATTACTGCGACAATTTTATTCATTACAAGTCCTAATTTCAACACATTGAAGCCTTACCACATGGGATGAAACGAGGTTACACCGAGATATTATCTAAGAACAAGCAATAGCAATAGGAGTAGTGACAAATCGCTATTGCTTGTTTAGCAGATTAGACAAATTTTTAGAAGGCAAGTGTCCTAGAGACTTCTCTTCTCTGTCCCAAATTAATTTATTGAAAACTAGCTTCTACCTGCAACTCCGCTAGCGTGGAAAAAAAAACCTGTGTTATTCCAGTTAACCTAAGTATACCTAATCCAAGTAACATTTTTTTTTTTACATGATATAGACCAGCCTTTGGCTACAATCTCACCTGGTGGTAAGTGACGATGTAGCCGACGATGGAGCAGGATGGTCTAGAAGACACCTATTCACTCTTGCCTTGAAGAGGCCTAGATTGAATTAATTGAGCCGTTTTGTTACAAAGCTGAGATGAGATACACGTCTGAGAGTACTGACATAGTGCGCTTGAACCCACGACCTTAGGATCGAATGGCAGGGTAGATGCCAGACCACTCAGGTTTTCTTCTTAAAAGCCTTCTTTGACAGGACGTCTGACAGCGATAGCGGTAAGATTTGTTTATTCAAGAAGCGACACCTTTCACTGCTGCTCGTTTTTATAGAATAGTCCTGCAGACGAGGGTCCATGGGTAGCCGCGGAGGTAAGTCAGACAGACAATTATAGCGAATGCGATGGGTAATCACACACCCTTGTCAAAACAGGGTTAAATAAATGGTACGTTTATTTGCTGTTTGGTTTTTAGGGTAAGTTGGTAGATCAAAGAAATACAAAAAAATAAAATAACGAAAGCATTCGTTACGAAGTACTTAAACCTATTAACCTTTGTATGTATTTAAGTACGAATTACATACAAATAAAGCATGAATGTCGAGTCAAAGTCAGAAAAAGAAAAACAACCTCACGACTTTGATTCCGATTGTAGGTAGTTATCCGCTCAGATTTCTTAGTGCCAAGTCATAACAATCAGCCTGAGAAGACCAAAGCTAATGGACCTTCCCTTTACGAATATTTCTAGAATGAACGGTTTTAGCCCTCTCCGTCTACTGGCATAGTATTCAAGAACCTTTATTCCCAAACGATTATCGTAACTCAAGTAGATGCCGCCTGATAAAATAGCGATAGCAAGTTACATATGCAGGTAAGTGCATAAAACATACAGGCGTAATATTAATACCACTTTTAACTCCCAATAACACTAAAAAGCTTCGTAAAAAATAAGGCTTTTATAAAGTTTACGGTTATCGAAAGGTAGTTGACGAAAAACGAAATCGTTTTTCGATATTACAATGACACGGTGATAAACTGGTTTTATGGGTTTACGAAGTTAAAAAAATAATTAGGTACCTACTTACCTACACCTAGGTTGGTAACTCGTAAAAACCTCGCCTAGTTCCTACTTCCTTAGCATGGTAGGATCCCTGCTATGAAAATATTGGAAAACTATTTCATAGGAGTAGATAGGTACAGAATAGTTTTCCGATATAGTTACCATGGGAAATAAGTAGGTTATATGTACCTATAGGTTAAGTATAATATCTATGTACCAGCCTATGTTGTAAAATACACCGTTTAATGAACTGCCTAACCGTTTCATTAAACGCCATCAGGCAGTTAGTGAAATGGCATTAGTGAAATTTCACTAACTGCTCGAGTTAAAAAAAAAGCGGCCAAGTGCGAGTCGGACTCGCCCATGAAGGGTTCCGTAGCAGTAAGTAATATAGCATAGAGTTCTAGAAGTTCTAGTGGTGGTCATCAGTCTAGCTCTTACGGTCTTGGAGAAAAATGGCTGTGACATACGGACGGACACATAGACAGACAGACAGACAGATAGACAGACAGACAGACATGACGAATCTATAAGGGTTCCGTTTTTGCCATTTGGCTACGGAACCCTAAAAAGAGGAATTAGGTCGATACTTCTTAGGGCATAAAGTAGGTCGTTTTTAGTTTTTTAAGTCGGATAAACTTATGAGGCACAGTTACAAAAACAGTGGCGTTTAATGAAACGGTTAGGCAGTTCATTGAATGAAGAATTTTATTATTTGGCTGCGACATCTGTGCCACAGAATAGATACCCCCAGAATGATAATTAAAGAAGTAACTAAGGTAGATAGGTAGGTATATTCTGTGTTCTTAGGTAAGTATTTTTGCAATTAATGGTTGATAAATAATAATAGATACTTAAAGGTAAATAACCATCATAATAAAACAGTAGTACAATGTACAATTAAGAGAAAATAGGTCCATTTAATAAATCGTTGAAAGTACTGTCAGCTGCAAAATTATCCGACCGAACACCATAATAATCATGGCGCGGTGCAGCACTAAGAGAAAACAAAATAAGAGCGATTTTGAATTAATTTCAAGATAAATAAAAATATTATTGTCAAGTGTTTTTGATTGAATTGCTAGTTTAAATATGAAAAAAATATTTGGACCAGGTTCAATCGCTATGTTTACGAACAACGGGTGATATTGCACAAAATATTTGTTTTTTTAAACAGTTCAAAAGTGCAATATTTAGATGGCCATTGTACCTAATCGGACGAGAGACTCATGATTTAAAAAAACATTTGTTTTAGTGAGATAAAGCATAATTTACGTAAAAATCTACATTTTGGCAGCGGCTAAATTACGGTCCGTTGGGTCCCCTGGGTGGTAGGTAGTTCCTTATAAGGTTGAGGTTTTGGGTAAGAGAATGGCGATTACACTAAGTGCCTATTTCACCATCTCTGAGTACTGCGATTCCTCAAGTAAAAATGGTGCCGTCTTTATAAATAAATTCTAAAGAAGAGACGGACATAATTATCTAATTTTATATCTGACGGATAGCGCTAACCGACTTGAAATTGGTCCTAAGACTATAAACCTGGTAGTCAGACCACTGGGAACAAATCCAAAGGATGCCGGTTATGGTTAGTATTTAGAATCTTGATTATGTAATTTAAATAGCGTATTAGAAATTATTTCGCCTGCGGTTTGAACAAGTCCTTCATTAAATAATGAGAGCAATCTTATCAACAGTTTGCTAAATATATTTATTTCCTCAAGAAAAATCTCGTTTTTGTTGTTGCTCCTTCTATTGGCCTTTACCCTAATATTAAATTAAAATGTCCTACCTCCATGTTCATTATATGAACAATTCACACGGGACTAGATCCATTCTTGAAGCTGTAAAAAGGGTTTTCTTGTCTGGCAATCCCTAAAGCCAGGATTTGTTTGAAAAATTAACGATCACCACTGGTCAAGTTTTTAGAAAATATCTGTACAAGTAGTTCTTAGTTTCGCTTATTATTGTAACAACTAGTACGAGCCCTTAGCAAAACGATCAAGATCAATCAATAGGCTTACAATTGGTAGAAATATATAAGAGGCGTGTGTTCTCTGAAGCTGAATAGGTACCTACTCTGGAAACCTTTGTTATTTTCGACAGTATAATGACTTTGTATTTATATTTCGGACCCTTGGCACGGTTCTTGTGGAATTGTATTTTATTTTGTTCTCTATTTAATACTCTCGATTTAATACAAAAATTGTTATCGGACTGTTGCCAGCAGATTTCTTATGATCACCATCCAGTTTTGTAACTGAAACCACGCTTAGGTATTTTCTTGTATCTTTTGTAAGATATTTTAAGAAATTCGATAAGCCAAGCGATAAGAATGACATTCAATACGCTTGCGGTTAAAGATTTAAAGAGAGATTATATTTTTGAGCGCATTGGTTTTTGGAAATATGTATTGTAGAAGTTATAGATGATAAGAATGGATTGTAGAAGAAAGCATGCAATTGGAATGTACCATCTATAGGTATCATCATGTCTTGTATTAATGACGTAATTGAGATGCTAGGTTACATTCCAAAAATACATACGCAGACACCAATCTGAGGTGAAACAATTACTCTGTTAGTTCCTTAACAAACAAAACTCATACTAATTGCATTACCTATGTCCATAGTAGAGGTATTTGCTTATCCAGTGGTTATTATGTCTGACAGTGGAAGCGCTTTGCAGAATACGTCACCGGTTGATTCTTCTTTTATAATGTCGTCCTTAAATTGAAAGTTTAAAGCCACTTTGATCAATAGGTGTCTGTTTACTGTCTACACTACATCTACGAGCGGGTCTATTTCTGCAACACCATGCTGAATCCTCTGTGGGCTTCCCATTTTCGTTGCATTTAGTAATCACTCGAGCCGTGGTGCAGGATTAGCAGAGCTGTAGTCTAACTTTTGAAACTATCATGTTTTGGAACACTATTTACCAAAACAATTTACCCAAACGTTGCTGTTGAGGGTTTAACCCGTGATCATGTCGCATGCAACTGTGCTGAAATATCGGGAGCCAAAACTCACAAATCATGGCATCCCGTTGTTTATAAAAACATTCCACCAGTAGTAGTGTTAGAGAAGGTTATTGGCCACTGAGGTGCACCGATTGCTGGATGCTATAAAAAGAATACTTTAAGTGCTGTTATCTGGGAAACGTCTCTGATAATCTAATGGATTCCTTCTTATGTGTGCATGGAAACGATGAGAGATAGGTAGTCTTGAGAAGCAATATCAAATCAATGCTGTAAACCAAAGCATTGAGAAATGTTTATGTTTACATGTCATAAAGAACTTTTCCTGTCTGATGGAAATACTTACAATACAGAAAACTGGTAAGGATAAAGTGGATGGAATATTTCGATATTGCCTCTAGGGAAAGGAAGCTGGTAGAATAATGCAAGGCGAGCCACCTCAATCGTGTCAGTATTAGATTAAGCAGGACAACATTTTGTGATAGCTACAGTAACTCCTAGGCTTTTCGATATATTATTTTGAGATTGAAGAAATATATCTAGAGAGAATCGAGTACCAACCTACTCTTGCTTTAAAACAAAAGCAACTTAGTCCCTTCTTTTATTACAAGTACTTACAAGCCTGGTAGGTAAGTTACCTACTTTTAAGGTACCTAATAAGAAACGCATGTCATGACAAACCAGTTCAATCTGTAACTAATACCGCATACCTATACCTACCAATTTATGTACCGAGTTTGGTAGGTATACTGACTACGGGGGCCTACAAGCGAAACTGTTGTTCACTTTCCGAATCCGAACAATTTATTTATGGACTTGTCAGCTGTCGGCTCGAGTTTATTATTGTACAAAATATCTATAGACAAAAAACGAATCACAAAAAACCAGCAACGCAGGTAGTGCCCCTTTGTACACGAGATCCGTGAAGTTAGCTGCGCTTTCTGCCATGCACCTTTGCACGCGGGACGAACTTCATGCGTGTTACATCGAAATGCAAAACTCCGTGACTTTTAAATAAACAGAACCCTTTATTGATGTTGAAAACTAACTTTAAACACGCACAGAACCTTAATTTAAACAACTGAAACCCAAACACGTATATTTACAACTTTACAAGTCAAAGCAAAAGTTATTTGAATCTGTTTATAGCGTCGAGTGTACTAGAACCTGGCCAAGTTGAAAAGCGCAACAGTTTGTTTCGCGCGCTCCGCCGCGTGTGTTTATTTCATTCCGCCAGCTTATACTTGTTCGTAAATCGGCCAGTCTCGCGTTGAGTTCCACGGTGTCTCCGCGTTTCGTTCGATCGTATCCTCGAAAACTTTTGAACACAATCGAAATTTGAAGCGAAAAGTGCCGAAATCGTCCCGAAAAATCGTGCTTCTTGGGATAAAAGTGGAGTTTTTTTGTGGAATAGTGTGTTTATCACAGTTTTTTTTTATGTTTCTTAGTGCATTCTCCAGTGATTCATCTCAAAGGCTGTAACAAGAAATTGTTGTCGCGCTGTGTTGCTCATAAAATAATAATGTGGTTTGCGTGAAGTGTTTTTTTTGGATTTCCTACAATGGACAACGGCATCAGGACAGTCTAGCAAAAGGTAATGTGCATGAGTTTGTATGGAGAACTTGGTGGAATCTACCTAAGATTACATTTACATTATTTCCATCATCATCATTTATTATTATTAATTACTTAGGATATCTTTCTATCCATACCCAGATCCCAGATAGCATCAGCTTGCTAAAAAGTTTACCTACTACAGTTTACGCACTGTGACACGTTGACATTTTTATACTTACCTAGTAGGTAGGTAATTATCATCTAATTTATGTGACATAGTTTATCTATTTCTATAAGTAAAGTTTACGTACCAGATCGATAACACTTTAACATAGGTAGGTAGGTAGGTATAGGTATACAAAAATCTACATCAATCAATGTAAATATTATAAATGCCCTACAACTCAGTCAGTTGGTAGTCGCTTTGGCTTCTGCGCTTGAGGGCGTGGGTTCGATCCCCACTCAGAACAAATATTTGTATGGTGAACACATACCTAGTACCTATGTTTGTTCTCTGTATGGGTGTTATGTGTTAAGTAGGTATGTATTCACAAAATTGTATTTAAATATTATATCAGCTAGGTAACTGCCTGGTTCCTAAACACCTACACTTACCGTATGTACCTGTCTAGGTTAAATCTAGGTAGTGTTGACCGGTTTTGGGAATAGGATATCCCTAATCGGATCAAGCAAGGGAGGACATCTCTAGTGGTGGAAAAAAAGAAGAGGAAGAAAGATGGCGTCGTGACGTGTAGTTGTATTGTTTGCCGTGTAATAAAGGAACACAGAGTTGTAGCTATAATCATTGAAGAGTTTTCGTCGTAACAGTAGGACCTGGACTGGTAAGACTGGCCTCTCAGCTCAGTTGGTAGTATATCTGCCGATTTTTTTTTTCCGGCGTAACATCAAATTTTTACCTAAAAAACAGAAATGTGTTTTCGCATTTTTTATATAAAGTAGAATTGTCGCCGATGAAATAATCTCTCGAGTACAATAAATTATTCAGTAAAATTTTCAGCAAGCAATATATTTCAGCCCTGAGGCCGACAGACAGAAGGTAACAGGTTCTTGTTAGCACCCTTTGGGAAGGGAACCCTAAAGGGGTGATTAATTAATCTGAAACTGATGGGATAAGCAGAGTTATAATGACGAGCACAGCGCACTTGGTAGCCCACTGCGCTGTAGGTTGTGGGTTCGATATCCGTCCAAGGACAAATTTATGTAATGCTGATTCTGGTTCTATCTAACTATCTGGTTCCCATACTACAAGCTCTGCTTAGTTTGGGGCTAGATAGTGTTGTGAGGATTGTCCGCATTATAATTTTTTTTTCTACACTAGCGAGAATACTGCCTGGCCTATCAGCTCAGTTGGTAGTAGCTGCGCGGTCGTGGGTTCGATCCCCACCGAGAACAAATATTTGTGTGGTGAACACAGATGTTTGTTCTCTGTCTGGGTGTTATATTGTATTCTAAGTATGTATTTACAAAAAAAAAATGTATATATGTATTATATCAGCTATCTGGTTCCCATACTACCTACAAGCTCTGCTTAGTTTGGGGCTAGATAGTGTTGTGTGGATTGTCTATAATATTTGTTTATTTATTTATATTGTCTTCTTTCATGCCTTACAGGTAAAAATCTAGGCACGATGCAGGCAGGAGCTACTTTTGTTAGACATCATGTTCAAAGCAGGGGTCAGTAACCTTGTCATACCACCTAAATCTAAAATACCTAATACCATTGCAATCTTGCGGCACAAATTTCGAAGCGAATTGTTTGCTTTCTTATGCAGCCAACTGTACCTGCTATTACTTATGATATTTAAATGTGTTTTTAGATATTAAAAAAAACCTTAGCTATACTGGCTTGGGTAGGTAAACTAGGTAACTAATAGGTACCATATAAACTGAGTCCCATAACTAGGTACCTAGTCAAAATTTGTCTCTAACCTAGTCATAGAGATTCTTCTCGGCAAATTGCACCACATCTTCTCGTCGCAGATACCGCAGAGCCTCAAGACAAAAGTCTTTAATCAGTGCGTGTTGCCAGTGATGACTTATGGAACTGAGATGTGTTCGCTAACTATTGGCCTCGTGCACAAGCTCAAAGTCGCGCAACGAGCTATGGAGAGCTATGCTGGGAGTTTCACTACGTGATAGAATCAGAAATGAGGATATCCGTAGAAGAACCAAGGTCACCGACATAGCTCGTAGAGTTAGCAAGTTGAAGTGGGCAGGCCATATAGCTCGAAGAACCGACAACCGTTAGGAAATAAAGGTTCTCGAATGGCGACCACGAACTGGAAGACGAAGCGTAGGGCGCCCACCCACCAGATGGACCGACGACATTGTTAAGATCGCGGGAAGTCGATGGATGGAAAGAGCTCAGAATCGTTCTTCCTGGAAATGTGTAGGGGAGGTCTATGTCCAGCAGTGGACTTCTTCAGGCTGATGATGATGATGAGAGATTCTTACAATGCAACAAATACCTACATAATCTACAACAAACCTAGAATGGAATTTGCATGATGATTCGTAGGTATTTGTTTACAAAAGATAACATTGTTGTAATGAATAAAATTGTATGCAAGGATAACTCAAAACAAAGAGACAAAGGTTTACTACGTATCTATACCTGTGTAGGTACCTACTTATCTAGCGTAGATCGTGGGTTCGATCCCCTCCGAGAACAAATATTTGTGTGGTGAACGCAGATGTTTTTTCTCTGTTTGGGTGTATGTAATACAGAATTCTAGGTATGTATTTACAAAAAAAAAGAGTTCAAGCTCTGCTTAGTTTGGGGCTAGATAGTGTAGTTTACTACAAAATATCCTTGCTTGAGCCGGCTACAGAAACGTGGGGCGCCATGCGGCAAGTTGGGTGGACGACATAGTCTAAGGCCCGTATTCCGAAACAATGCTTGAGTCTGAGTCACGTCTGAGTCGAGCTTTAAGCACAGATTTTTTAGGAAAATCTAGGCTTGGTCGCGTGGAACTGGCACCTAGAGTCTAGGTGAGTCTAGGTCCTAGACTAACCTAGCTTTAAGAAGTTTCAAAGTGATCCTTGTGATGCTACTGAATTTTAACTTTGACTTTGATGCGTATGCTTTTCAAATAAAATCAATTCAAAAGTGAATTTATTCATTAGAATCGCAGAAACGTCTTAAAGCTAGGTGAGTCTAGGTGCCAATTCTACGCGACCAAGCCTAGAAGAACAGGCAACAAACTACGGTTTGGTTCCTACCGTTTTTTGATCCTTTTTATTTCTCGCTGTCCTAGTGCATTAGTAATATCTAAAGCTTGAAGCTATGGATTAAAACATTTGCTTGCAAAATTACCCTTACATATACCTACGAAGATAAGTAGGTGGTATTATTATCCCTAAGTGACTGGATGCTATATTGGATTACCTCTAGGGGAGCTATTTTAAGAGGGGAGAAAGCAGACACCATCTCCGAACGAAGGTGTTTTATTTTATCGTTGTATTTTTACTAGCTGATGCCTTCGGCTTCCCTCGTGTTGTAGGTACCCATACCCGAAGTCGGAGTTTTGCTACCTTATTTCGTATACCAAATGTTGTTTTCGTGTGTGCACGTGTCTCTCTCTGTGGTATGGAAAA
This sequence comes from Thera obeliscata, assembly GCA_947578465.1. Classification (NCBI taxonomy): domain Eukaryota; kingdom Metazoa; phylum Arthropoda; class Insecta; order Lepidoptera; family Geometridae; genus Thera; species Thera obeliscata. The sequence continues at coordinate 10,780,294 of OX387918.1, read as the reverse complement.
TTGATGAGACAAAAACTCGTTTCGATTGTTTCTACGTCACGTACTTTTGCTGTCTCATCTTTTCTCCATACAATAGAGAGAGACAAATAGGCGAAACGAAAACAACATTTGGTAGACGAAATGTTGTAGAAAAACTGCGACTTCGGGTACTTGTATAAATAGCAACAGTATAATTACAGACAATGAATTAAGTAGGTAAGGGCAAGGAACACACACTTTTGAAGTCTCTAGGTCACTAGACCCATGAAAGTGACCAAGAGAGCAATGAGTATGAATGTGTATGAACAAGATGGGGATAAGAAAGGAGTGAATGCAGAAATGATGGCAGACAAAGGGGGAGAGTAGAGAACACATTATGCCGTCAGTCAGTAGGCCTACCACAAGCTCTGTCTGGCTCTGTCTCTGGCTCTGGTTTTGAGTATGTGTGAGTGTTGACTAAATAAATCCTAATACGTCGAAACTTCACACACACAATTGAATACACTGGTGAGCAATCACACAGACTCAAAACCAGAGCCAGACAGAGCTTATGGTTGGACTACAGGGCTTTGTTTTCAGAAGATTGGCAAGTACCTGAACCTTAGGATTTAGATGAATTATAAATTCGAAAATCTTCCATCACCAAAAAATCCTAATTTGAATTCCAAGCGTCACTTCACTCGGGACTCATAAAATAAAATGCTAACACCACCAAAATTATTATGAGACATCATTTTGTAACATGATCTGCGGGGTGACACGACTACCTAAAAACAGCAATTAAGCGATAGCAAGCAACAAAGTTAGTCGTGCTAAATGAAAACAAATCTTACCAATCGCTGCCTATCTGCCGTGCTGCCAGTCATTTGTCGTGCTGACCAAAAAAACCATTTAGTAGGTAGAAGATTTTGGTCGATTTTCCAACAAGATCCAGTCGATAGTAGACTGACCTTTTTCAGAAGAGGAATGTTTCATTCATCTATGGAGCTGCGCCAGCAACAATAGTAAATACAGCTTAGAAATATATTACTCGGTTTATATTGTTATTGTACTATAATTTTACTTCGTTTACTTGTACAGAAATTCTAAACATGGTGGACGGGCATGACACGAAGTAGTAGAAATGTCATTATGACAACAAACGCTGTCAAATGGCATGACACTGACACGTATGTTTTAGTCGGTAAAACTGTCATGGCGACGCCTTTTGTGTACACCTTTACTAAAATTCAATCATTAGTAAACCTTTTCCTGGTAATCTTCATTATTTTCTGTATTTTTCTAGCAAAGTGTACAGAAATTTTACGCATTATGAAACAGTATGAAACAGTATCCAATTTAGTTTGCGATCGCTGTTGCTTGTTTTTAGGTAATCAAACCGCGGTTCAATTTACGCTGCTAAAGGAGCCAATCAGAATAATTGGAAGATTCGCGTCAGCAAAAGGTCACCACTTCTATTTTGCTCTTTTCGAAGCCTTTTTGAGGTTAAAACTCGCCAATCCAATCTTGAGTCTTGAGACCAAGTTTAGGTTGGAGTCTTGATACTTTCGAAGCTTGCGACCAGCATCGTCGTTAATAACTGAAATACTTACCTAAGTCCACTGGGGATAGATGGACATCCCATGCCCATATTTGAGGATGTTTTCCGTACCTTATCAAAGTAAAAAAATAGTTGTTCTGTTCACTTTGAAACGTCCCAAAGAAGTAAAGTCTAGACGCCAGTTCCACGCGACCAAGCTTAGCAGAGCAAGCAACAAACTACGGCTTGGTCCACCACCGCTTGTCAGGATTGAAGACCGTAGACTCAGGATACTGCTGAGCATCTCCAACTAGCCTTACTTTCCTTTGTAGCCCTTTATGATGAAAGAGGGTGCTGTTCTGTACCTAAACCACCATACTAAGTAAGGATTTCGAAATAGAAAAAAAAAAAATCGGTTGTCTGTAAAGTCAGTTTACTGACGATAGTTGAACGTGACAACGTCATACAGCTGTCCACGCGGACGCATCGCTCACTCAAGTAGGAGAGAGACAGATGTTGAACGCTGCCGAACGCGGAGGCCGATTATGCCTCTTTGTTGCTCGTTCCGCGCTCTCGCTTGCACTTCAAGCCTTAAATGGAACGACTCAGAGCGAGATAACGCCGCATGAGTCATGTTTTTTCGTGCGTGCAGCCGGCTCCATCTCAAATCTCTAATCTGACAGCGATATTTGACAGCGTCTCACTGATCGCTACCGCCAGCGAACTAGGTGTGTTCGAGCCTTTAGACGTTGTCACGTAGAATTACCCCATGCATACCCCCAATAGCAGCACGCTACTTCAGGCAGCATTATCTGATCGAGTCGCGTTGTGCTGGTCGCAGTCGTCTGAAACCCACCTTAAGCAATGCTCAGTCGAAGTGTCTACCCTTATTTCCGGACAAATCTCTCTAGCTCGTGATCTTTCCTTAAACCCTGGTTTTCTAGAAACGGTGCCTGTAACATAACGTAACAGGCATTATAAGGGATATCGTGCGTGCACATGCCGAAATCCCCTACATTTTTTCCGCATTAATGATGACAGCGAAAAGCCAGGAAAAAAATATTTTTCCCGTTTTATTTAAATGGGAAAATTGTCAATTATTTTTTTGACTGTCCCATTAGCGTATTTAAATAATGGAGACAGCGATACGTGTGTTTTATTTGTCGCTTTCTATTCACTTGAATGGTACTTGAGATACAAAGTTGTATCACTAGTTCCATAGGTATCGGGTAACAATTACGGGGAATATGCTCATTTTTCTTTAATAGTTCTAAGGATACAAAGTCGTGTCACCTGTACCATCAATGGTACAAATTAATGGTACAACTGACAATAAGGCAAGTAAAGCCGAGCCTATTCTCAAAACACCATCACGCAACTACGATAGCTGAGCGGACCCGAACTGTGGTCGCTGTCACTACTGTAGGTTTAAAGGCCTGCGCACACCTAGTTCGCTGGCGGTAGCGATCAGTGAAACGCTGTCAAATATCGCTGTCAAATCTCAAATCTGACAGAGATATTTGACAGCGTTTCACTGATCGCTACCGCCAGCGAACTAGGTGTGTTCAAGCCTTAATACGGCTGTCATATAACGCCAGCCGCATATCCAACAACCTTAACTGGCTGTTTACATCTCAGTGGAAAGACGCTCTTCGTTTTAAACTCGATTTTCGCCTTTGACTGCTCGTTGGTGATTGTTCCAATGTTCTATGTTGACTGTCTTTGTTGACTCCGTGTCTTATTGCTTTCGGAAAAGAAAAAGAATTGATCGTAGTGTAACTACACTATAGGTAATCCATATTTATGAAGTGCTTCATAAATATGGATTCGAGACTACTTATTGTCGGAGAGCTTGGTCAAGAATTTCAAGTCAATAATTGAATTTGGGTTAAATGGGTGGCTGGTGGGAAGAAAAGGTAGACCAAAGAAAAGATGACGTGAAAGATGACATGAACAGGAAAGGAATGCGCACTGAGATGACGAATGATAGAGGTGAGTGGAAGAAGAAAACCTGTTCTACTGACCCCATGCAGCGTGGAATAAGGGCAGAAAGATGATAATGGGTGGCTGGTAGGATTGTAGTCTGAGTGCTTAAGTTCATCTCAAGATGCTGCTGCAATCAGTCAGTTTACCTGATGGTAAGTAGGCTCTTCACGGCTTAAGAGCACGGGATTCCACACAAACCTTATTTAAACACGTGGGTTCAAGGGTCTATGTCACGTCTACTGAACCACCCGTTCTGTTCTTTAGAAATAATACCTTCTTAAGGCGAACTTAATATCCTTTCACTACACTGGTTCTACAGAACTAATGACACGATAAGAAGTAGCTACTGCTGGCTTACCATGAGCTTCATTATGGTTTTATGGTTATGGCTGTCAAAATTGTGCCAACAGTGTCAACACATTCAAACACAAGAAGAAAATGAATGTGTGGGTCAGCCTATCTATACACAATTTGACAGCCATAGCCATAAGCATATGGAGCTCGTGGTAGCCCTGCTGATATAATTTTGAATACAGTAATAAGTCGAGAAAACGGATGATCGAGTTTTGCTAGTTTGGTTCCGAGAATAAGATCTTTTATAAGGAGATTTGTTAGCCAACTTCCAACTTTCTAAGTGGATCCTCAGTTATTCTGACTGCTCAACCGTACTTCGATTCGGCACAGCTGTTGGGCTTTATTGAATACACTGGTGCTGATACTTGGTGAGCAGTTCCACTAATCCATCATTCACCCATTACTCACTTTTAACTCCTTATGTTGTCTATCTTCTCGCTCTCTCGTATCGTGTCGCTGGTTTTTTCAAACCAGTAAAGATGAAAGAATTTAAGTGCTCCTCAAAGAAGCGCCTTTCGTGCACTTGACATATGTTTTTCGAACTTTTATAGGTTCTATAATATTCCGGTTTCTTTATATTGTTTTCCTTCACCGTTTGAGAGCATGTACCTACTAACATAGTGCTCAAAATTTTTTGAACAGAAAACTTAGTAGTACACGACTGGATTTAAAACCACGACCACCACGACCACCACGACGTGTGGTGAAATAAATTTTGAGTGCGCCTCAAAGAGGCTCCTTTACTTTACACATGTTTTCGAACTTAGGATCTAGATGCCGGTTTCCTCACGATGTTTTCCTTCACCGTGTGATTTTTCTGGTGCTTTTTGAAATGTATTCTCAAGTTTCATCTAAATTAGGTAAATCAGCATTTACAAACAGCGTGATTGAGCCGCAAACATCGAAACATTTGCATACATAATTTTAGAGTAGTCCGTAGGCCTACCAACAAGCTCTGCCTGGCTCTGTCTCTGGCTCTGGTTTTGAGTCTGTGTGAGTGCTCACTAGTGTATTATACTGTGGTAGGATTTATTTAGACAGCACTCACACAGACTCAAAACCAGAGCCAGAGCCAGACAGAGCTCATGGTAGGCCTACTGGACTAGCTTACGTCCACGGTTTTACTACACGGTCGACGGATAATAATAGCTTAATACACGTTATTCCAAGTCACGCACTAGGATTAGCCATGGAAATTCCTGATTCCGAATCAGAAGCCCCCACCCCTAGCTAAGCTTACCTACTCGATGCTTTACTTTTTTACCTACTCGCTAAGTGCGTTTTCTTAAGAGTTTCTAGTTGAATTGAATGAAAGTGCTCCTTTTGAGATTTTTTGAATACTAGCGGCCGCCCCCGGTTTCGCTCGTCCCGTTCCCGTTATTTTTTGGGATATGTCCTCCCTGTTCTAAGCTACCTCCCCACCAATTTTCTGCCAAATCGGTTCAGCCGTTCTTAAGTTATTGTAGTGTAACTAACACGAATTTCTTTTATATTATTATGTAGATTTATTTACTTTAACTTTCGCAATGGTATTCTTTCCAAATAGAAATAGACTCTCTGAAGATTTTATTGAAAAAGTTTATCGTGTTTTCCTTTACCGTTGGTTTACTGAAGGCTAAGGATTATAGGTCTCTTTTGAGGGCGACTGTAAAAGCCTTAGGTGTGGGCGTATCATTGTAAATTCATTACTACGGGTTCTACAGGATGGTACCTACCTACGTGTACCTCTATTAGCTTTGTATGTAGCTGTCTTAAGGGGTCGACCACTTCTTAAGCGTTGTAAAACGTCTTGGAGCAACAGCTTTTTTGGATCATAACGATATTTTTGCTGATCTTTGTTGATTGCAATAATTCAGAAATCACTTTGTGTTTTTGTTTTTTAATATCGTTAAAAAATACGGCCTGCAAAGATGTTGGTCTTCCTAAAAAATAAAGAAATGTGCCTTTGTGTCAGTGGTACCATTGATGGTACAAGTGACACAACTTGGTATGCTTAGTACCTGTGCTTCGACCAGTAAAACGACCTAGGTAGTAAATATAAATTAAAATCAGCATAAATCACGATGATTTCAACGTTTGCGTAATATACACAAATAAATAAAAACATGGTCACGACGAGTTGCGAACCCGCGATCTTACGATCAGACAGAAGGCGGAGTTACCACTGGTCCTCAGAGGCAAATAGATTAATATTAAATTGGACCCCGTATTACAGTCGTAAAACGTTAGTTGCACGTGCGGTTTGACAATACCTTGTGACCTTCGACATTAGACAAAGCGTCCCTGAAACCTTCCCAGAAAGCTGTGACCGTAATTTGATATATTTCCTCAGAAAGCGAAGATTCAAAGGCACCTATTTCTCTGTAGACCAGTAGACCTACCATGAGCTCTGTCTGGCTCTGGTTCTGGTTTTGAGTCTTTGTGAATGCTGTGTGAAAGCCAGAGACAGAGCCAGACAGAGCTCATCGTAGGCCTACTGGACACGTTTGAAGTGACCTTGATGCAAAAAGCCAAGAAGCTTGTCTCATCAAATCCTGGAGTCTGGAACCACGCCATCATCACACCGACGAGGGTCCTGCCAGTGGGATCGAAAACTTGACGTTATTCCCCGCCTCTGGTTCATGAGTCTTTCCATCTTCTTTTCCCAAAACAATAGACCGATGCCCATTCAAACGTTGCAAAAAAGACATATTTTCCAGGAACTCGAGCCGTACAAATTTTCAGCCTCACGTGTGTTCGTGAGTAATTTCCCCGGCCCACCCTTCAAACCGGAACACAGCAATGCTGCTTCACGGCAGAAATAAGCATGGTGGTAGTACGCACCCGGACGAGCCACACACAAAGAGCTCTACTGACGTTCAACATTATCTGCTTTTATCCTACAATCCTATATCAACAACATTTAAATCATTCATTTCATTCAACCAGCCGTTATTTCAGCACATAATAACCTTTCAGTATTCAGTATACTTACTTATTTTACACAATTATAATAATAATAATAAATATGGTGGACAATTGACACAACACTATTTAGCCCCAAATTAAGCAGAGCTTGTACTATGGGAACTAGATAGCTGATATACATACATACATTTTTTTTGTAAATACATACTTAGGATACAATACAACACCCAGACAGAGAACAAACCATCCTTATTTTGCCTGCCATTACAAGTAATTATATAGTATTACGGTGAAAACTCTTCATTGAATTAGCTACAATTCTGTTTGTCTTTAGTACACGGCAAAACAATACAACTTTACGCAAGACGACGCCATTTTTGACTGGCCTCTAGCTCAGTTGGTAGTAGCTCTGCCTTCTGCATCGTAGGTCGTGGGTTCGATCCCCACCGAGAACAAATATTTGTGTGGTGAACATAAATGTTTGTTCTCTGTCTGGGTGTTATATTGTATTCTAAGTATGTATTTACAAAAACAAAAAATATATTAGTATTATATCAGCTATATAGTTCCCATAGTACAAGCTCTGCTTAATTTGGGGTTAAATAGTGTTGTGTGGATTGTCCACATTATTTATTTATTATTTATTATTATCTTCTTTTCTACTCGACTAGTGATGTGTCTCGTCGCTCGGTCCGAGTAGAGATGTTCTATTCCCAAAGCACGCTAACATTAAGGTACGGACAGACGCGCTCATTACTAGCACAAAAGCATGCTTTTATTGAGCAAGTGCTCATTTAAGTACTGACGGACGTGCTCAAAAAAGCATGCTAATAAGCTTGCTTAAAATTAGCATGCTCTGAAAACTGTTCACATTTGCCGGAAATAAGCATGCTTGTTTTATAGCATACTTCTAAATAGGCAAACATAATAATAAACAAATTTGTTCAGACGTGCTCGGATCACGCCCCCCCTACCCGCGCCTCAGGTAGCATGCTCGAAAATCAATCGTTTGATTTTTGAGCACGCTCTAAATAAGCATGCTCATTACATTACACACGTGCTACTAATGAGAACTTGCTCAATAAAAGCATGCTTTTGTGCTAGTAATGAGCACGTCTGTCCGTACCTTAGGGATGTCTATTTTCTTATATTTCTTACCAACTTACCGCCCTACTCGTCACCGGTCATTCTTCTCTCCGCATTTATGTCCATAACTTTTCCCAACTTACCAGCAAACTTCCTCAGAAGAAGTCTTCCATAACTTATCCATTCTCATCACGCCGCCAATTTCCCTGTATACCGTATTCTTAGTTTTTGCGACTAGTTTTTACAGCGAACGTAAAATACTTAATCAAAACTTTATGATCGTTTTTAACAGTTTCAGCATTATCCAAAGACATTAAAACTTAGGGGATAATTTATTACATTATACCTATTAATTGCCTATTTATTACCATAAATACCATAATACCATTGTTACTACCAATGTCCATTATTATAAAGCATATTATACACCTTTTGAGTGTTTTTAAGCTTTTTTAAGTGTATTTTTATACTATGGATTTGCTTGCTACGAATTAAAAGATTTGGATTTTTTTAGTTATAATGCCTTTAAGCTATTCTAACTCCCTAGTAATATTGCAAAAATTATCATCAATGATCTTCAAGTGAAAAAAAAAATGTAGTGGTTGTCACTTTTCAGGATTTACATAAAATTCAATTTTAAAAAGGATTATTTCACTATCCTTATCATGTACCACCTGTCCCGTTTCCGAGCAACAAACATTAAAAATGGATATCCCGCTTAGTTTATTTTGAACTGCGTGGAGTTTGTTTTAACAACTTCATTTAAATATTAATAAACCTCTCATAAATAATAAACTTTACAGAATTCCGAGGTAGGGTTAACCTGTATGACATGACCACACCTCGTTAATCATCCATCAGTCGCTTTACCACAAAATCAAAACTTTAGCAGGTTAGATAGTATTTTTTACCCACTCTTCAAATAAAAAAAATCGGTAGTAATTTTTTTAATTTTTGTTATTGCATAACTTCGTCATTTATGATCCGATCTGAAAAAATATTTTTTTATCTGAAAGGTAAGTAATGCGTCCTCCAAGAAAGAAAGAAAGAAAGAAAGATCCTCCAGATCAATAAATACATTTTATAGAAATCGGTGCAGCAGTTTGATCATGAAGTCGGTTTCTCAAGTTTACAGCCGTTTTCCCATTGGTCCTATTCACAGTGCGAAGAGGAATAATTATAATGAAATAAATATTGAACAGGTTTTATATAAAATCACGCTATTAGCCAAATGGTATATATGTGTGGCCAAATGGTAGGTGATTTAACTTTTAAGCTTTTGACAGAAAACTAAAGAGTTTTTGAGGTGAATGAACTGGCGAACTGTTCACTGTGACCGGTTTTAAAAGAAAAAATGCTAGTAAAGTACCTACCTACCAGCTACATAAAACTTATTGAGCAAATATAATTGATCAAAGACCTTATCATGATGGTAAATTTCTTATTATCAAAAATAAATTTAATGAAACGAGAAAACTTATTGGCTACTAGCGGATCGCCCGACTTCGCACGGGTGTAATTTGGAAAAAAGGCGGTGAAAAATGTGAAGCTTTTTAACAAGTTGTTTGTAAGATCTTTGTTCGCTTCGCTCACTCGATAAATTAAATATAACTAATGTTATTTCTTATCTAGTTCTAGTAAGTTGTAAATAAAAAAAAACTGCGGGAAATTATGATACATTCATGGACCTGCTGATAAAAAAATAGATTCACGAATAATTCCCTAAAGACAGGAATTTTCCAAAAATAAACTGGCAGCCCAAACGGCCTATACGTTTCAAAGGAAATTTTTCATAAAAGATTATCCTGAAAGTAATGAAAAGTCATTAATTTTGTTTTAATATCAAACATCAGCGGGACATGGAGGTCGTGGTGAAGGACCACTCATTATAAAAGTTACCTCTGAAGGGTCCGGAATGCAAATAGGTTTTACAATGTGGATGTGTGGCCTTTTTATAATTTCAGGGCCAAATACCTTTTGACTGACCTTTGTTTTACTAGCGTTAAAATGAAATGGAACAATGGATATGGCGCGTGTTTTATCTAAACTAATATTATAAAGAGGAAAGATTTGTTTGTTTGTAATTAAAAAACTCAAAAACTACTGTGCCGATTTCAAAAATTCTTTCACCATTGGAAAGCTACATTCACCCTGAGTAACATATATATATGTGTTTAAAAAATAAATGTCCACCCGTGCGAAGCCGGAACAGGCAACTAGTAACTAAATAAATAAATATTGTAAAAATTCCACACAACACTATCTAGTCTCAAATTTAGCATAGCTTGTACTATAGGGACCAGATAGCTGATATAATGCTTATTTACTTTTTTTGGTAAATACGTAGGTACTTGGAATACAATATAACCCAGACAAAGAACAAACACCTGTGTTTACCACACAAATTATTTGTCCTCGGTCGGGATCGAACCCACGGGCTACAGCACAGCACTTTGACGGGTCTCATAGCTCATGCCGCCTTCCTACGGTGCGTTATATCACGCAGCACCCCGCACCGCGCACGACGACGCACGGCAACGCACACAGAAAATGCTCCTGTGCTACCGCGCACCTCTGCGCACGAGACAGTTCCCATGGTGTGTCGTGCGAGCTGGTGCGGGCTGGTGCGCGATGTCACGCATCAGTGGGAAGGGGCTATCAGTTGGTAGTAGCTCTGCCTACTGCGCTGTAGGTTGTGGATTAGATCGTCTTTCCTATAAACAGCTGTGCGATGAACGCCTATTGTATTCTTTTTGGTATATTGTATTCAAATTTTATTTATGTTATGCCATATAATAAGAGTAGTTTTATGCAAGGATGAATGAACTTTATAAAATTATCAATGACATATAAATTGGCCGTCACTCTGCATAATTATGCTATACATAGCACTCGCTATTATACATACTATATGTACAATAGCGAGTGCTACTAAATTCCACTATACTATACTATATTTTAATTACCTATGTATTTTTACAAAAATCGTAGGTAATAAGCATATAATATCAGTTTTCTGGTTCCATAATATTAGCGTTCCTTAACTTGCGCTGGATGGCTTTGTAGAGGTATAAAAAGACCACTTAATTTAAAAGCAAACTTTAGTAGGAAGCGTGTTAGGGGATCAAAACTATTTTTTGCACCATATGCAATCGGATTGCACCCAATGGATATTCTCGCGATTTTTTCAGAAATAAGTTCACAGTGATTTTTGTACTTTTTTGATTTTATACTTTTGCTGCTGACTGTACCTAGTTCATCACATGACTTGGTTAAATAAGTGAATGAATGCATAGTAGCCATGTCTGCCTAATCGTTAGCATGATTCAGGCAATGATCAATGGAGCTCTAGAATAAAGTGAGTGACTCACACGCACAATACAATGCTCACGTTCTGACCACTTTTATGAATGAATTTTTGAATTTTAATTTGGTTAAGTATTTGAATACTACTGGATGCTCCAGCTACGCATAACCTCAACATTATTATGATTTGACTGACTGGCCTGACTTCTACGCTTCTACGCTGGAGGGCGTGGATTCGATCCCCACCGAGAACCAATATTTGTGTGGTGAACACAGATGTTTGTTCTGTCTGGGTGGAATATTGTATTCTAAGTACATGTATTTACAAAAAAATGTGTACAAGTATTATATCGGCTATCTGATTCCCATAATACAAGATCTGCTTAGTTTGGAGCGTATAGTAATTTAATCTCGAGTTTTTTTGAAGTGAAAACTTCTTTAGCGGCGTTGAGCACTTTTTCTGTTTCGTTTAGGCAGCGCAGGGCGCTTGCGCGAATGTTCGTGTATGTTACAGCGTGCCAAATAACAAACAAGCCCCCCCTAACCATTCCAAAATATCAAACATGCTCAACGTTAATAATCAAGTTTTCACTTCTGCCGGCACTCCCGGAGTGCAACCCGTATTTTTTTTTAAATGTAGACAGCTAAGCATTTGGCTGTCATCACACCTGATGGAAAGTGAGGATGCTGCAGCCTAAGATGGAGCACGCTTAGCCTATGAGTTATTTTATTCTTTGTCTTGTCTGTTTGGGGCTAGATAGTGTTGTGTAGATTGTCTATAATATGTATAGTAGCTACTCAGAACATCCGAAGTAGGTAACCATGGTAATTTCATTTCACCTGTTGGCCTACCACAAGCTCTGTCTGGCTCTGTCTCTGACTCTGGTTTTGAGTCTCCGTAGGTGTGGGCTAAATCCTGGCTGCGACTGTGGAGCTCAGATTCAACCCATGTCGCGATAGAACGATCTTACCACGGGCCACGCAGTAGAGGTGGCAAAATACTACTTGAGAATTGTCTAGTTTTCCATTGACACGATAGAAGAAGAAGAAATAAATCCTACGTCGAAACGTCACACACACAATATAATACACTGAGCACTTACACAAACCAGACCAGAGACAGATTCAGTCAGAGCTTGTAGTAGGCTACTGGTTGAGACTTTAGTACTGTTTCTCAACTAGCAACTGGAATATAGCAGGTACTCGGTAAATAAGTTATACTCTAATTGAAACTAGCCGCAGGTACTCAGTGCAGTCAGACGTCAGTGTTTCCAAATTCGCAACAGCAGCTGTGACTAAGTTATACAGAATGCAACTTAACTACCGACTACTTACTATTTATAAACTTGGCATCACATCTACACTATCTACACTTATATACCTACACTATTACTTATACTTATATACTTATTCCGACAACCGTTGGGGAATAAAGGTTCTCGAATGGCGACCACGAACCGGAAGACGAAAAGTAGGGCGCCCACCCACCAGATGGACTGACGACATTGTTAAGATCGCAGGAAGTCGGTGGATGGAAAGGGCTCAGAATCGTTTTTCCTACAAATGTGTAGGGGAGGCCTATGTCCAGCAGTGGACTTCAGGCTGATGATGATGATATGGTTATTGTTTTTGTATAACCTTGTACCTTGTTTGCAAATAAATATATTTTGTTTTTTTTTATATTATAGAGAGGATATGGTTTTCATGTAACGAATAACCTCAAAAACTACTGGACTGATTTCAAAAAATATTTCACCGTATCTAATGGTACACATATTATTATGCTTAGTATATTTAAGCAGGGATTGCGTGATTTAATTCTTAGCAAGTTAATAAAATCTTGGAAAAGAGATTTGCTCTCATCTTCGTAACGGAATTTGGTTGAAACATGCCTTTATAGATTGTAACCTGAAATAACATAATACGATACGAATCTAGTTTTTATCCGTGTAAGTACCACATGAGCAAAACCGCGTTCTGTAGGTCTACCACAAGCTCTATCTGGCTCTGTCTCTGGCTCTGGTTTTGAGTCTGGGTGAATGTTGACTAAATTTAATAAATTTAATTTAATTCAATACAATCTTTTATTATTTATGTTAATTTGACATTTAATTTTAGTTGTAATTATAATATATCATATTGTATTATTGAATAATTTAGTTTAATTTTTTATGTACTACACATGGTTTGCATGCTGGGCTTTTCTGGCGAAGTGTGTGTTTCTATATTTGCCTATCATAAGATCTAAAATGTATACTTACCATACTTCAAGCAAATAAATTATTTCATTTCAAATTAAATTATTTCATTTCATTTCATTTTTAATTAAATCCCGCGTGGTACCGTCACACACACAATATAATACACTGGTGAGCAATCACACATATTCAAAACCAGAGCCAGAGCCAGACAGAGCTTGTGGTAGGCCTACTGATGTTAGCAAGTAGGTATAACAAGTAGGTAGGTAGTTATATAAGTAATGTGCCCAAATAACTTGGAACTAGGAACTTCGTAGCTGATTTATCATGGTGACACGTCCCAAAAGACATTCAAACTTTTTCCTGTAACACCTTAGAAAAACAGGCGTTCATGTTTCTCAGCAACTAATAACTCACAAGTTGCAAATAGCTTAGTAATAGTCCGTTAACGAAGTTTCCTTAGGATTGTGGGTAGTGTAAATCTCAAACTCCGGTCTTAAGTAACTTCTTAAGGCGCTGAGTACAGTGCGGCCGCTATTCCACCCGCACTGTTTAGCATTTTTGAAGTTTAAATCACAGAATGTGGTTATGTTTTGGAGAATACATTACAAAAGCTAAAATAAAGTTTTGATCGATACTAGTTTCCGTTATACAAATAACTAGCGCCCTGTCCCGGCTTCACACGGGTGGACATTTGAAGAAAATAAAATTCCACCCATTACGATTTTTTTGATAAACTTGATTGTATAACTCTGCAAATATTGATCCTAGCGTATAAATTATTATGACCAAACTTGTGGGAAATTAAATTTCCAAAAACTTTGGATAAGTGACAATTTTGCTCCTAGGTTGAAAATTGACGAGTTTTCAGAAAAACTAAAAAAATTGAACATTAAAACAAAATGGCGGCGAATCCTCTACTGGGATTAGTTAGAAAATCGAGATTTATAAGTCCCTCCCCCAGACGTTAAAAAAAAATCGCCCCCCGGATTTTTTTATATTTCAGGCTAGTTTTATGTCTGCCCGACTGGACTATGTACTATGGGAACTAGATAGCTGGTTATAATACTTATAAATGCATATTTTTTTAGTCAATACATACAACTTACAATACAACATAACACCCAGACTGAGAACAAACATCTGTGTACACCACACATATATTTGTTCTCGGTGGGGATTGAACCACCACTTACGGCACAGTTATTTATTTTACCATGTAGTGATGTAGGGGTTCTAATAGCCGCCGCCAGCGTTGAAACCTCGGTTTTACTTAAAGTTTAGTTAGGTACGTAAGCGCCGTGGTAATGTTTTGCTGGAAGGCGGAAACGCCGGGGGCTTTTCTCAGTCGAGAACGTGTTTCATGTAGAAAATGTCTGTAACTTCTACGATACCTAGTTATAAATAACCTTCTATGTACCAGTTAATCACATACTACATAGTAGGTAGTACTACCACCGTGCCTAATTCTACCGTAAACTAGCATTGCTATTTCGGTTTGAAGGGTGTGGGTGCCGGGGAAATTACTGGCACGTAAGCGTGAATATCTGTTTCCCTCTAGTTGATGGACGCAGGGAAATGACTGATTTAAGTGATCTACGAGGCAATGCTTTGTTATAGGCGATGTTTACTTACTTAGGCCATATGATTATTCCATCAACTAGTCGTATAAAAAAATTCTACGAGCTATGTCGGTGGCCTTGGTTTTTCTACGGATTTTCTCATTCCTGATTCTATATATAACTATCTGTAACGCGACATTCAGTTTTTTTGCTACTTTGAGGTTACTTTTGAGTTCCAGTGTAGTTAAATTTCGTCACATTTCTGTTGTAATAAACAATGGAGCATGACTTAACCCAAATCGAGAGCTGACAAATCAAAACAATATTATTTGGTTTCGTAAATGGAATTGTCCACACCCACATGTTTGCAACTCGTTACAAAATAAATTGCGGCTTCCGTTAAAACCCTGAAATGAAATGTGTGAAAATAAACTGGGAAGTTTCAACTTCATTTAATCCCATTCCAATTATCTCCGTCTCCAGAATCCCAAGGGTTTGACTTTAATCAAATGACTGGCGAATCAAATAAATTAACTTTTTGGGGTTCTGTCGTCACGCAAAAGGTTATTTAATATTATTGAATCTATTACACGGGTATTTATCGCGTAAATTACCTTATTTTATTTATTTTCCCGACGTTTCTGCTATTTCGCAATAATAGCCGTGGTCGCGGGTAGACTCTAAATCTCTGAAACGAATGCTTTGATTTAAATGCAGTTTTGTAAAAAACTTATTCTTCTTCCTGCCCTTATCCTCTTTATGTAGGGTCGGCACAACATATCTTCCTCCTCCATTCCCCCTTTTCAGCCGTCATCTCTGCATCTTGTCATTCATGACCTCAATCGAAAGTAGTAAACTAGCTTGTTTGATATAATTACGGCAGCACTCTTGGTGCGTAGGTCCGACTCACACTTGGCAGGCTATTTAAAGTGAACGATGCGAGGGATTGAAGAGGTAATTTAGTTAGGTGAAGACCTGTGAATTATGATCCTGGTGGAAACGTAGACCAGTATCATTAATTTATTGACACTTGAACGAATTTTATTGAGTTATTTAATATCATTTGGCTATAAGGACTGGGATGAGAAGTGTTGGACGTCCAGTAGCATGATGGGTTGACGACATTGTCTGCGTCGTGAGCTGCAGATGGATGAGGGTAGCCCAAAATCGTGATGAATTTCAACAGTAAAGAGAGGTCTATACCCAGCAGTGGGCTAAATTGGCTGCGGATGATGATGGAGTTACATTTCGATAACTTAAAACATTTGGGACACTAAACATTCTTTGTCTCATCAGATAAATACGCCTGTACATTTAATAACGATCGTTTGGTGTGTTTAGAAATAAGGACTAATTTTCTAGAAAGTAAACCCAACGGACAATCAATCTATCTGCATCCGTCGACATACCTGTGATCTTCATTGTCGTCACTCCATCTAATGAGAGGTAGATCCACCCTTCCGGTTCATGGTTGCCATTCCAGAAATTGTGTTCTCTAGCAGTTATGCCGTAACATCCGTATTATTAGATTCAAAATGCCTCTATTCAGTATAAGATGGGGTGCGCAAATTGGTCCTATAGATTCAAAATCCCATTTTTTGTGCCACTCGAACCCGGGTTCATTATTTAGCTATAGATCCCAAGTTGCTGATATCGCAATTTGGCCCTTATTCAATGCAAAATCTTAAGTTTCGGGAGGGAAGTCTGTGTCCACTTGGGCACGTCTATTTTAAGTGCTCTTGAGTTTTTGAAGATCTGTATCACGGCGCCCTACTGAGTCTTGGCAAGTTGACTTGTGTCGTGATATAGTGAGGGTATTCTTTAAGTTATGGCTGTGTATAAATATCAAGCCAAATTCCCTTACAGCATGGATTTAGGAATATATGGAAATGGCGACAGTGATGATATACTGCCAACTTAATAATACTGAAGGGGTCGGAGTGCCATGTAAGTCAAGATATTTTATGATCAAGACGCAGAGGGGATGTGTTTTGGATAGTTTTATTGATGATCAGAATATAGATTTGATACGGAATTGATAAATAAAAAATATTGTAGACAATCCACACAGCACTATAAAGCCCCAAAGAAAGCAGATAATTTAAATGTGGTTTTCTAGTGCGAAAGCTAATATTCAAAATAGATTTATCATGTTTAGAGAAATTGTCTTTTTTTCTTTTTTTTAATTGTTAATGAAAAATAGCCGTGAAGCTTAGCTAAATCGGATTATACCGAAAATAAAATACTGAGTTTTACGCAAAATCACAAAGGAGCCGTCGAATCCCTAAAATGATAAATCACCCAGACTGCTAAAATATGAAATCAATTATACCTATTAACCTACTTTTGAAAATTAAATGCTCGTGACTGCTATTTCCAGGCATGGTAGATATTCTTTCAGCTGTTTTAGTAAAATTAATAAAACTATTTCTAGGCATACCTAAATTGTGTAATTCAGTTGTTGTTGTAGATGTAGGGTGTCGGAAACGTTTATCTGTTTTTTTTTCCTTTTTCACTCTTAATCGAGAAAGAATTTTCCGCTTTGTTTCTTAGTGCACCGCTACGTTATAAAAGAAACATACTCTCCAAGTTTCATGCTTCTAGGATCTAAGATATTGTTACTGTGCTTAGTTTTATCTAATTAGGAAAAATATTCTCATTTCGATTGAGATAAAAGTTGGCAATATGGCAATATGCACATGGCCTGGGGCGGCGGAGACTGCAAACCCACCACTTCTGGTGCACGCAGACTCAAACCAGAGCCAGAGACAGAGCCAGATAGAGCTTGTGGTAGGCCTACAAATGTTCCATACGTGGCAGTCTATTGCAGCTTGGTATAAAAGGATTACCGTTGAAAACGTTTGATAAAAGCATTGCAAAACTGCACGTTAGAATGTTTGCGATGCATGATAGCCACACCTATTGATACCTGTTATCTCGTGGTAAAGCTGTTATCAATACCCACGGCTTATGGATGTACTAGCTGGGTATCCTAATATTATAAAGTCCAGTAAAGTTTGCGAGTAAGGTTGTTCTCATCAGTAGTTCCCACTCATCTTCGAAATGTTTGAACGAGTTTTGGATGACATTTGACAGTAATGCAGATTATACTCTAGCTAGATTAACACAGCAGCTCGACTCAGACTCAAGCATTATTTCTGAATACGGGTCTAAACCCGTATTCAGAAATAATGCTTGAGTCTGAGTCGAGCTTCAAGCATCGATTTTTGATAATTTTCAATGGAGAACTGTCAAAAAATTATATCCTTGAGGCACGACTAATGCTGCCTTCCTACGGTGCGTGGTTCTGCAGATCATCACGCACAGCCGACGACGACGCACGGCAACGCATACAGAAAGGGCTCCTGTGCTACCGCGCACCTCGGCGCACGAGGCCGTTCCCATAGTGTGTCGTGCGAGTTGATCCGCCCCTCCGTGCGCAATATCACACACCGGTGGGAAGGGGCTATCAGATTCAAGCAATGTTTCTGAATGCTGTAGTAAAACTTGATGAAAAGATGATAATAGTGTACAATGTTTTGCTGCAACTTTTTCAGTTACAATCAATTTTGTAATTGCGATTTTTTATAAATAATCTCAGTGATTTTATATCTTCCAAAATCTATGCTGCGCGAGCGAGTCTGCCAAGAATTTGTTTGACGGTTATCAGCCCCTTTACGCCGCCGATTGTTTATATTGTTCAAGTTGACCAACTGTAATACACTCAGCTATATTTAATACCTTTTGTGTGACAGTTTTTATCAGTTATCAGTGTAGATAAAAAAGTACGGGTTTGAATATAAATGTTTAGGAAAATACGACGGATTTCCGATACGTACAAGTATCACTTTATTAATATTTGTTTGATTTAAGCCTCGTTGCTGATATTATATTAAATTCATATAAGTATGTATTATAATATTATGTACCTTTGATAACGATACGCATACCTCCTTTTATTCATACTGCTTGAGGGCTGAAATCGGTATAGTGGAACGTGGAACTTGCACCTAGACTCACCTAGCTTTAGGACGTTTCAAAGTGATCCTTGTGATGCAACTTTATGTTTTTGGATTTGAGTTTACTTCTTCTTATCGTGTCACTGGTTCTTTCAAACCAGTGTGGTGTAAGGATTTCAAGTAGCGCCTCATAGAGGCTCCTTTCGTGAACTCGACACATGTTTTCGAACTTTTTAGATTCTACGACTTGCTGGTTTCCTCACGATTGGACGAAGTCAATATAATATTATAGCAAGTATGTGTACGTACGTAGGGTTTTCTCTATCACCGCCAACTGGGATCTACTCCCCGTTGCCGCGTTGCGTTGTGGTGATAGATATCCCTCGGTCTCATACTGTGAGTGAGGGAGTGGACGGATTTGATGGAAGTAGGTAGTTGTTGGGGGCAAAAGTTCAGAAATAATATTCGGGGTGTGTTGACGTGGTCTCAAAGATTTTGTTTACACGCAACAAAGGTTATCCTGTGACCATTGACTTTTTGTCTTCAGATAACTAAATCTGTTTACATTATTAAGTGTAACTAATATCTTCACTTTTTAGGGTTCCGTAGCCAAATGGCAAAAACGGAACCCTTATAGATTCGTCATGTCTGTCTGTCTGTCTGTCTGTCTGTCTGTCTGTCTGCCCGGCCGTGTCACAGCCATTTTTCTCCGAAACCATAAGAGCTAGACTGATGAAACTTGGTGAGTAGATGTATTCTGTGAACCGCATTAAGATTTTTACACAAAAATAGAAAAAAAACTATAAATTTTGGGGGTACATACCTGAAACTGAAACTCAAATTTTTTTTTTTCATTAAACCCATACGTGTGGGTTATCTATGGATAGGTCTCCAAAAATGATGTTGAGGTTTCTAATATAGTTTTTTTCTAAACTGAATAGTTTGCGCGAGAGACACTTCCAAAGTGGAAAAAAGTTGGTCCCCCCCCTCTAACTTCTAAAATAAGAGAATGATAAAACTAAAAAAAATATATGTTGTACATTACTATGCAAACTTCCAACGATATTTAGTTTGAACGAGATCTAGTCAGTAGTTTTTTTTTTATACGTCATAAATCGTAAACCGCAATTTACCTTTCGACGAACTACAAAAACCTTTATATTATGTTATTTGATGCTACGGAACCCTTCATGGGCGAGTCCGACTCGCACTTGGCTGCTTTTTTTTATTTTAACCCGGCGTCATGGGGGTGGAAAATGACTACACCGACGTTGGGGTGGGTCATTATGACCCAACATTTAGACCGACGATATTTCTAATATTTCAAAGACATGAATTCTTATTTTTAGGTTTATGTGTTTATTGTTTCATAGTTTAGTAAATAAAACAAGAATTTTCATTGCAGAAAGTTTGTATTATGTATATAAACCTTTAAAAAGAAACACGTAATAAAATCAACAAAATTTGGATTCCTTCGCTAAATCTCACTAATCTTATCATTAATTAACAATCTAGAATTTTTTATAGTACTTTTATAAACTAAACTAAGACATCTTTGGAAAAAACTTACTAAAATCTAATCAGAGTCATCGTTGTAAATGCAATCACTGCAGAAAGGTACAACATGTTCAGAGCAAATATATTTGTTGCAACCATGATAAGTATGGGTTGTTTTGCGATCTTTCTTCGCTGGACATATCTGACATCTTTTACGAGCATTGGCTCTCTTAGCTGGAGGCTCCTGTAAACCTTCGCCAGCGAATTGTCGAATTTTTTTTTTCAGTTCTCGAGGCAAATTTGCCACATTCTGGCGGAAAAAGTAAATTAATTAACAACCAATCATAACAAAAGCATAATACACATAAAATTACACCAAAAGCAACAAAAATCATTACAAATCTTATAAAATCATTACGAAAACAATGGCGCAAAATTGTTACACCGAGTGCGGGGATGGGTCATAAATACCTTTTTTAACTTTGGGCACACGCAGCTGCAAGCACTGTCGCCGTCCAACTGTTTCTTTGTCAACAACACTTAGAGCAACTCATTAACTCCAGCTACTGAGAAAAACGGCAACGTCACTTGCGTATTTACGAATCTGCAAGCTAAAAAAAACGTCCCGGGTCAATTTGACCCAACCCCCATGACGCCGGGTTAAGGTCTAGGTTTACGACCTTAGGATCGCCGTCAGTTAAGCCATATACCTAAATAATTAACAGAAAAATACTTTTAAACAAAGTAAAATATTTATTTTACTTTCTCAATAAACAACAATTAAATACAATCTCCGAAAGTTAACAATATAATCAGACTTAACTTTAATCGCTTTTGGCCCGAACTTTGAACTTGACTTTCAAGGCGAAAATGAGATGAAGTTATCAAATTAATGTTTTGGTTAAATAAGTAGAATATTACTGTGCATTCACGTCAACACTACGTGAAGTGATAAGTGAGGTGAAGTGTAAATGCCACGTGAAGTGGTACCTATAAGATAAACCAGTCTAAAAATGCACGCCCCTCCACCACGTTTTCTTGGCGTTGGCTCACAGCAAAGTACTTCAAAATGATCTTTGTGATGTAGGTAATAAAGAATAATTTACTTTGACTGACTGAAGTAGTAGCACGTGCAGTTTAAGATTGGATGATCTGTACACTCGGCTGCACTCCAATGTGTACTGTAGGATACAGCTCAAGTTACCTACAAACAAAGAAAAATTACGTTTACTGCAAAAACATAAGAGCTAGCAGTGTATAAGTCTGATGCGCATCATTGTGCACAATTTGGAAATTTCAAATAAATGTCACAGCATTGAAATAAACATTTGTTAACAAGGAAATACAAATATAAATGAATTTATTGATGTTTTGAGTTTATGTTCAGTGAATTGTAAGTAACGAATTGTGCAGCTGAGAGTTCCTACCTTTGACTGTAATGAAACCAGACGTGAAAAAGTGAATGATAAATAATAAATAATAAATCACGAGGACGTTTCTACAAACGGAACTTCCTAGTGAAGACCGACTCTCCTGAGGTAAGTTGCCTAGGCCCGTGTGCTTCAGTATTTCCAGGTTATTTTTAAAGAAACTGAGTAAAGTGGAAACCTATTATAATAATAATAAATATTGTGAACATTACACACAACAATATCTAGCCCCAAATGAAACAGAGCTTGTACTATGGAAACCAGATAGCTAATATAACACATAATATACATATTTGTTGTTAATACGTACTCAGAATACAATATAACGCACCACCAACCACACACATACTTGTTCTCGATGAGTATCGAACCCACGACCTATGGCACAGAAGGCAAAGCTACTACGAACTGAGCTGAATGCCAGTCCACGATGAAAATGATGTGCGAAATTATAATGAACTGCGTTCTTTCATTCAATGAGCTGTTAACTGGTAAAAGCCGAAATTGGCATCGTTCGCAAATAAAATAAACCAGTCGCAATCGTTTCAAGCTATTTTTGTTGAAAGCTTTCGTTTTGTGGAACGCTTTTTCAACACTTCCAATTCAATTGTAAACTATTCAACGGTTGGCCTACCACAAGCTCTGTCTGGCTCTGTCTCTGGCTCTAGTGTTGAGTCTGTGTAAGTGCTCACCAGTGTATTATACTATGTGTGTGACGTTTCGACGTAGGATTTATTTAGTCAACACTCACATAGGCTCAAAACCAGAGCCAGAGACAGAGCCAGACAGAGCTTATGGTAGGCCTACTGGGCTTAACCGACTGTATTGAAAAAACATTGAGTTTTTGGCTATAGTCCGTTTCGATATAAAAGTAAAGTCGCTTGCACTAATTTGATAAGCTCGTACGCGCTTATGGCTTATAATCCTTTCGACGCACTGGTTACAAAAAACTATTGACACGATGAGAAGCAGCAAGTATATAAATAGCCTATAATTATGTCCAAAAATAGATAAAACACAATGCGTGATGGTGGCAATTTTTTTATGATAAGGTATTTATTTAGGTCCGCAACTTTTCAGAGCATTTGGATCGCATCACGAGATTTCAGTTCGAGGTGAACTACTAGTTATTTTGTTTTATAAAAGGATCATACAAACAGTAGGAACTGAGCCGTAGTTTGTTGCCTGTTCTTCTAGGCTTGGTCGCGTGGAACTGGCACCTAGACTCACCTAGCTTTAAGACGTTTCAAAGTGATCCTTGTGATACAACTGAATTAAATACATTTTTAACTTTTGTTTTTTAGCAACCCACAGTCAGGAATTGAACTTTGCTAGTTAGTGTTGAACTCACTAGAGTTTAAAGTATTAAAACACTTAATTGATTGATCAGTTTAAAGTTTAAACTGATCAATCAATTTAAGCTTTTTTATCGAAGCTCCTAGAAACCTAATCCAATTAAGGAATTAAAACCTGAGACTGAAATATGAAACGTAATAAACGTTTAGAAGTCTCGCCTCAATTCAAGTTAATATAAAAACTTTGAGCTTATGAAACGAAAATGTAAAATTTAACTACAAAAGAAACCAGGTACAGTCAGCGCCGGAAATTGGTTAAAACTCCGATAAATTAAAATCTTCAACATTTTGGCTAATTTTCAAACATTTGCTCTCTTCTTCTTCTTCTTATCGTGTCACTGATTCTTTTGAACCAAGTGTGGTGAAATGATTTTAAGTGCGCCTCAAAGATTTGCTTATAGAAATATTCGGACCTATTTTTAAACAAAATTACTAGTTCTCTTCTACGACATGACAGCTACTTAAAGAACATCATTGAAGGAAAGGTTGAAGGAAAACGGGAAAAGAGGAAGGCCAAGAATAAGTTACATAAGCCAGATAAAAGAAAAAGTTGCTGTCATGTCGTATAAGGAAGTCAAGGAGGCCGCATTCGAAAGACTTAATTGGAGAAAACTGCATCAAAACCCCGACAAGAGCTAAGCTCATAAATTTAAGAAGAAGAAGTTACAAGTTAGGGCGTTTTAAAAGTTTTAATGGGTCGGCAACGCGCTTGTGATGCCTCTGGTATTGCAGGTGTCCATAGGCTACGGTAACCGCTTCCCATTAGGTGGGCCGTATGCTTGTTTGTCAACTTAGTTGTACAGAAAAAAAAAAAGTTGCATAAAAAAAATGATAAAGTTGTTTTCTTCCGGAGTATCCCAAAAGTGGGTCATACGACTTGAAAATGTTGTGACTAAAACTAAATGTGTAATTTCTTCGTTGCAGGTACATTATGGCGAAGTACGCATTGCGGTACTTATGAACGAATGTCGTTCTCAAACGGTGACGGAAAACATCGTGAGGAAACTAGTTAGTCTAGCAGTGGCAAGGAGCTTTCAACATGGCAGGTATGCATTACCAACTAAATTCGACTATGCTACGTATTGTTTGGACGTGCCTCTGACTAACGCCTCTTGATATTATTTTTATGAAACAACGGGATATTTACCATGATTTCCGATATTTCGGCACAAATAGTGTTAAAAACCATGATAGTTTCAAAAGTTATGCCTCTTATTCTAGATTCAATTCAATTCCTTTATTAATCTTTTGACATTTAAAATGTTCTCAGACAAGCTTCTGCCTAGAAATCTAAAGAGATAACTTCCCCGTAGTGAAAGATCCCACCCGATGGACCGACGACATTGTTAAGATCGTGGGAAGTCGGTGGATGGCGAGTGCTCAGACTTTTTCTTTCTAGAAATGTATAGGGGAGTTCCCCGTAGTGGATGACCTGATGGACCGACGACATTGTTAAGATCGAAGGAAGTCGGTGGTTGGAGAGTGCTCAGAATCATTCTGGAAATGTATAGGGCCTTTGTCCAGCAGTGGGCGTCTTCAGGATGATGATGATGCTTTACTAAACTCTTGTCAAAATTAAAAACAAATTGGTCTTAACTCGTTCTAAACTCGTTTAAAGTGTCCAAAAATATATCGCAAACGTGCAAATTGCAGCCTAGCACTAGTTTTTAGACGGTGTTGTGAGTTTGCTATTTTTAGGACGTGACTCAAGGAAATTCCAAGCATTCTCTATATATTATATTGTATGTCTATAATAAATAAATTGTTTACTAAGAGAAATACACACACGTACAGTAGAGCTCTTTGTGTGTGGTTTGTCCGGATGCGTACTACCACCATGCCTATTTCTGCCGTGAAGCAGCATTGCTGTGTTTCGGTTTGAAGGGTGTGGGTGCCGGTGAAATTACTGGCACGTGAGGCTGAATATCTGTGTGCCTCAAGTTGATGGACGCAGGGCATGTTTCTGACGTGCGTGACTTACGAGGAAATTCCCTTTTTTATAGGCGATGGATACCACTTAACATCAGGTGGGCCATACGCGTGTTCCATTAGCAAGTTGTTTAAAAAACTTAGTTACGCTGTTTAATAGTTGGGACCAATACCAATAAAAATATTTAGAAAATTTAATAATGAAAAAAAAACAAGCCTTGCATCTATTGTAGATGAATTTTATATAGCGTCAGGGGCAACTGGTGATTACTCATGCCCCTATTTACGGGACGCTACAGTGCCTGGGACTGGATTTTAGATGGAATAGGCTTGCCCAGCACATATACCATTCTGACAGCTTAGTCGAAAATTTAATACACCATTATCAATAGAATTTTTTTTGGGACTTTTCAAATCAAAATCAAATATCGCTCCAACGTATCAGTAGGCCTACCACAAGCATATCTCTGGCTCTGGTTTTGAGTCTGTGTGCGTGCTCACCAGTGTATTATACTGTGTGCGTGACGTTTCAACGTAGGATTTATTTAGTGAGCACTCACAAGGGCTCAAAACCAGAGCCAGAGACAGAGCCAGACAGAGTAACCTGCGGATGAGTTCCCAAAGCTCTTATGTGTAGTCCATTTCAAAATCAAACTCAATAAACTTTTATTCATTTCAATTCCAAGAATCACTGTGAAACGTCTTAAAGCTAGGTGAGTCTAGGTGCCAGTTCCACGCGACCAAGCGTAGAAGAACAGGCAACAAACTATGGCTCGGGTACCGTAACCTAATTTAATTTAACAAACCGGTGCTAACCCCAATTTCTCATTATCTCAAAGTTTAATCAGATCAGGTGTTCGGAACCCGTCCTACGGGATTGTAATTTGTAATCTTATTAACGTACTTTACCAGTTTATTTTTTGGTTCCTTCTTGGTTCGCAAGCTTTACAGTGCACGGCGCTTCTTGTGGCGAGATTTGTTACTTGCAAGACCGAGGTATAGTATACAGGGTGGAATTTTTTAATGCCACCTGGAGGGAAAGTACTCTTAATACTGCAGATAGAAAATTTTACTCAAAAGAAACATTCCTTTATTTTTGAATAGAAAGCAAACTGCATTCAAAGATTTTCGAAAATTCTCTTCTTCCACACCCGGGAATCGAAACGGCTAAAACCTGAAAAAATTATACCCTGTACTTTTATTGCATCGATCGTTAGGGTCAATTATAAGGGTGAAATCTCTCTAACAAACATGATAAATTAAATGAAAGGAAAACCAGGAAATCTTAAATAAATCTCATCGGTCAGTTTTTTCATTATTTTGAGCTTCAATTGCAATTAAAACAAATCACTTTTTCGACCAATATTACTATTTGCCATGTAGTAGTTTTACAAAGCAAATTGCCTATTCACTATATCACGTTTATTACGTCAGCATTCAGTCTTGCTGCAAACGTTCCTTATCAAAGATTTGTATAGGCATAGGCTGTTTGAGAGCATTGGCATAGTGTACATCAATTTATGGGCAGAAAAACTCATTTGTACACGACTGGATTCGAACCCGCGACCTTAGGATCGGAAGGCTAGGCTACTACCACGAGGCCACCAGCACTCGCGAGGCCATCACCACTTAGCTAGCTGACTCCGCCTATTTCTTTGTTCACTAATTTTGACCAATGGGAGACGTAAGTTCTGTTGCACTTATATAGTAAAAGCCATCTTTTTTTATGACATTTACATTTCGAAAGGCTGGTTAAAAACGTCACAATCAAATGACAGCGGGACATCGGTAACTAGCGTTACAGAAAATGCACCCTTGAGGTGGTAAGGCAGAACTTTTGCTGATGGTACTTTGCATACAAACAAAATTCGTAGTGTCTTATTCAGAAGCGCGTACTGTACCGCTCATAATTGGTTGTCTTGTTCAGTTCTGTGTATGCCGATAAGACCTTGACGAAAATAAATAATAGACCTATTATTGGAACTAAATACTAAGCACCAGTTCACGTTAAAGAATCGCTAGTTTTTATTAGTACTGCTGGTAAGTCGAAAAATGAAGGTGAATTTACTGGCACGTGAGGCTGAACATCTGTTCTTCAAGTTGATGGACGCAGGAAAGTGCATCGTAGGGCACGTTCCTGACGAGCGTGACCTACGAGACAATGCTTTGTTATAGGCGATGGCATCAGGTGGGCCACATGCTTGTTCCATTAGCTACGAGCAGTTGAATAAAAAAAAATAAAAAATAGATTTCTTACAACAAACCAGAGACGGGCAAATCTTGTTCGTTTAATACCTACTATAAGGTTGTTTTCACTAATAAAAACCATGAGTAAAACAAAACTAAAATAGATCAAAAGATAATCATAGTGAAAGAGAATTATCAGGATTACCGCACCCCAAACGAACATCTAAAAACATAACTCGAAAACTTGGCACATA
Organism: Thera obeliscata; assembly: GCA_947578465.1. NCBI lineage: Eukaryota > Metazoa > Arthropoda > Insecta > Lepidoptera > Geometridae > Thera > Thera obeliscata. Next base: position 10,752,786 of record OX387918.1, on the reverse strand, counting down.
ATATTGTATGACTAAAGACCTGCGCACACCTAGGTCGCTAACGATGGCGATCAGTGAACACTGTCAAATTTGAAAGCCATATTTGACAGCGTTTCACTAATCGCCATCGCCAGCGACCTAGGTGTGCGCAGGCCTTCACATAACCATGAGCCAAGTACCTCGCCACTAGGCCACTAGACAAAAGATATTAAGACCGGGACTAAGTTATAGGTCCAATATCACAACAAAGGCTCACAATAGCCGGGACTATGTAATGTGGCCCACAGATAATAAATAGTGGCAAAAAGGAATGGCGAAGTATTTTTGTTATTGTTGTATACAATTATTGTTATGAGGTTGTGGTGTGGCGCAGGGGAATTGTTCAACGTGTTAGCGATAAGTATTATTAAAATTATTTGTTGTTGTTTAACATTATGGATTTAGTTGTCTGATACGTCATCATCCTCTCATGTCTTATGTCAATGATGTATTTATTCAGTAGTATTATCACAAGGATCACTTTGAAATGTATTTAAGCTAGGTGAGTCTAGGTGCCAGTTCCACGCGACCTAGCCTAGAAGAACAGGAAACAAACAACGGCTTGGTTCCTACCGTTTTTTTCCTTTAACAAATAACATTGACGTGGCAGTGAGAGATCTTCTGGATCATAAATTATATGGAAAAAACAGGAGTTTATCGCGATTACCTTTATTGTGTCTTCTGGATCAGTTATTGACATGGGGGTGACACAAGGCTCGATATTAGGTCCTTTCTTGTTTCAAGTGTACGTATGCTACTTTAACTGAGGTCAGCAAATCATGTTCTTCCTCTTCCATTCCCGTCTATAGGCCGTCATTTCTGCATTCACTCCTTTCTTATCACAATTCATCCATCTTTTCTTTGGTGTACTTCTAGTACTTCTATCAACATATTATTTACTAGCAGCCCGTCCCGGCTTCGCACGGGGTAGACAATAAATATTGTTGTACATTATTTTGTTCTATCGCTAATAGGTTCATACATGCTCGTCGGTTTAGGGTACTCCTAACCTGGCCTTTCTCTAAAACGTCTGCTGTCTGATCGAGATACTTGCGCCGAGGTCTTCCCCTTCCAGAGCGGTTCTATTCACACTCGACTGATGCACCTATTTTGTTAGTCTTTTTTAATCCATTCTCTACATAATATTATATTCATCCACGTTATTAATGATTGCATTAGATTTTAATTCCCGTTCGATAGGAATCATTATTTTTGTATTCACACCTGGTAAGTCTTCCCGGATAATAGAGTAATAAGCCTTAACTCTGGAAAATCCGTAAGGATTATGGAAATCTTCTAATCAAACGAGAATTTGTTAACATAAACTCGGATTTCTCTGAATTATCTTTATAAACCTTAGATTTTCTTGAAACATGACAATGCGCTTGAGCCAGGGCTTATTACAGTTGCTAGGTCACGATTTGTCTGAAGTAACGGCACAAAGGTACTTAATACTCAACCGCTCATCCACTTACAGTCCGATAATAATACGGGACGAAGAAAATAATCTAAATAAATATTATAATAATATTATTTGCCAAGTTTTCGAATTACGTTTTTAGATCTTCGTTTTGGGGTACAAAACCATATAAATTCACCAAATTACTAGAAATAAAAACATTTTCCACTAATATTGTGAACAGTAGGCCTACCACGAGGTCTGTCTGGCTCTGGTTTTGACTCTGGTTTTGAGCCTGTGTGAGTGCTGTCAAAATAAATCCTAAGTCGAAACGTCACACACACAGTAGTTCGTACAGTGGTGAGCACTCACACATAAAACCAGAGCTAGAAACAGAGCCTGACAGAGCTTGTGGTAGGTCAACTATTTCATATTCAAAATTCCAAATACTAAACGAGTCAATTTATATTCCAAATAAACAAATCTAGACAGTTCTGTTACGAATATTTATGTACTAAAAAAGATAGCATTTCGCCAAAAAACCTCGCTCGTCTCATCGCAAAAGTATAAAAATGTATTGAAAGCTCGGAGATCGGAAAATGGCATCGGAATCACCCCCTTTCCGCTTTCATAAGCTCTGTATCGCGATTGGACACGTTTATGTCTTGTAATATTTGCTGGGTATTTGCTTGTGGTACTTTAACATGACTTTCATTTAAGATTCGGTCTAAGAAAGTCTGTTTTGTAAGCTTCTATGAGATAGAAGCAAAAATATTGTTACTTAGCTTTGTTGCTTAGAATTTGTCAAAAATTAACCTATCATTCTAGTGTTGTAAGGCCATGTACACATCTATTGTGGCGATTACTGAAATGCTGTTAGATATGACAACGATATTTGTCAGCGTTTCACTGATCGCCACCAAAGAACGCTTAGATGTGCGCTAGGCTTTAAAATAAATAAATATATGAATAAATATTAATAAACAATCCACACAACACTATGGGAACCAGATAGCTGATATAATACTTATATACATTGTTTTTTTGTAAATAAATACTTAGAATACAAAATAACACCCAGACAGAGAACAGACATCTGCGTTCACCACACAAATATTTGTTCTCGGTTGGATCGAACCCACGACCTACGGCTCAGAAGGTCAACTACTACCAACTGAGCTGAGAGGCCAGTCAAATTAATTCAAAGATCTAAGGAAATAATTCATACTTAACCCATTGGAACTAATCGAGAACCTTCGTAGGGGTAGTTCCAGAACAAAGCAACCATTCAACTCAAATCAGTACCTAATCAATTACACAACACAAACAAATAGTAACTAGTTGTTCGCCCTGAACGATCTCAGCTATATCCGATCTCGCCTGAACTAAGGAGTCATTAAAACTCTGACAAATGGAAGCTCACGCTGTGTTGGTTTTCCAATACTGTTTTCATCTTATATCAAAATTAAATAAAAAAAATAATCGCCGTTTGGAATATGTCCAAGTCTTTCCATACAGTAGGGCTACCACAAGCTCTGTCTGTCTCTGGCTCTGGTTTTGAGTCTGTGTGAGTGTTGACTAAATAGATCCTACGTCACACACACAGTATAATACACTGGTGAGCACTCACACAGACTCAACACCAAAGCCAGAGACAGAGCCAGGCAGGGCTTGGAGTAGGCCAACAGGACCCAACATCACATAATGGTACTTACTCGTTACTCCCTTATGCAGAATTTTTTCAAAAACAAAATTCCTTGTTCTACAGAAATGATGATAAAACAACATTAACTATAGATAATAAAAATGTCTCGATAAGGGTTCAAAAACTATGCTTTGACAAACGGTTGCATGTCCGTTTGTCAAAGCATAGTTTTTGACACATAATGCTATACTCCTTCAAGCCATTTTGCTCAATAAGTGCTAAAAAAGACGCTAAAAGAGTTCGTGTTTTTTACTCCAATGCGACAAAGCTCAAAAAAGGCAACCCTTCAAAATGTATACAGTTGATTGTGCTTTTTCACTTTGCATAAAAATATAAAACGTTAATTCGGGACTGCCTCTTCCAAAATTTATAAAGTCCTCTCGAGTAATCCGAAAAGATATTTCCACGCAAAGATATCTGAGAGTGCTATAGCATATTTTACTTTTTATTGCTCTGTAAGTTATGACGTAGCTGAGGAAGGAATATCTAGGCCACTCAAAGGGCTGGCTTATCACACGTCTCACGATTTAGCAATTTGTAGTGGAGCGGCTTGGCTGCAGAAATCGTGGAAGTTTTATGTAAATGATTTATTTTACCTGCCTGTACCCAATTGGGATTCAATCTATTTCTTTTTGTTATAGGTAAAGGTGAATCGTAAAGTTCTCCTTGCGTATGTTTTGGCGAAAATGTGGGTAGGTCTAGTTTGTTAAATAACGCTCTTGCATGGTGCCCCTACCCTCTTTATACAATATTGCAGGGGTGCTCAAAGTTATAGCGAAGTTTATAAGTTTTATATCAGCCAGCTATCTAGTTCCCATAGTAAAGCTCTGCTTAGTTTGGGGCTAGATAGTGTTGTGTGGATTGTCTATAATATTTATAATATACTAGCAAACCCGGCGAACTCCGTTTCGCCACCAGATGGCTTCGTTTTAGGTGTCAAACAATGTATCACGCATCGGCGTCATCTACTTAAAATGTTGGTTTGTCCTGAATTTTTCCTGAATTTTCTTTGCTATAAACCTCACGGATCCCGAGACCTTTCCAACGAATGCAAAACCGTGGAAATCGGTTCGTGCGTTCTGGAGTTATAGCGTCAGGAAGGAAAACCCGACTTATTTTTATATACCTAGTAGATATCTACGGCTTGTGCTTGTCAGCATCGAAGTCTGTCTTCATATGAATAGGCCTGACGACTAATTTTCAAAATCTCTTCTATCATATTCAGAAGTATCTGTTATGTCTAAAATATATCATATTTCTGTAGAAAATTAAGGTTTTTGTGCAATAAAAGTACATTTAAATTGAAATTTTCAAATTCACGCCAAAACGCTCGCTGGTGTCATGGCGTCTGTTATTACGTCACGTTTCTGTATATCAACAATAAACATTGGTGCTTTTGTACTAAATCAGAATGACGTTTACGTAAACGTGACGTAATTCGCTCTGACCGGTGTTTAAGCTATCATGGCGGATTGTTGTATTTTGTAGATTTATATTATCAAATAAATTGTCAATCTCGACATTATTATGAGTATAAATACATTTTTCAAAATCTTTGAATCCTTTTTCATGAGATCAGATAAATATTTTGGCGATACTTGATTACTGTCTTCATGCTTATTGAACCAGCTATCTAAAACTAGGCTTTTGTTACGGTAACCTCATGATAGAGATAACAGTAAACCCGGTCCCTGGAAAGACTTTGATAACAGAATGAACTGCTTTAGACCTTGTTAGGTTTACTTTTACTGCAAATAGGAACGTGCTTATACTGACATGCTAAACACTTCTTCAGTGGCACTTCAGTGTCTTGGAGCTCAATAAGTTTTTGACTTTCTCTAAAGCGGGGAGTATTTTACTGCCGTTACTTTGTTTATAAGGATTTTGTCTCATGTATTCTTTTTTACATTAGCTTTTAGAACATCTTTTTTAGACTTTGGTGAAAACGTTCACTTTTGCCTTGAAGAGACTATTTTAGTTGTCAGGAAAAATTGCAGACGGCAATGAGTTCCATTCCCTGGATATTAATACAAAAAATAATCAGTGGTAATTGGTCATCGTTTGTCTATTTCTTTTAAAAGCATGAAATGCAGAAAATTAGTGGTTCTGTAATTATTTCCTTGTTTAAGCGTAGACACACCCCATAGACAATAGAGGTTGTCCCGTCAATATGTGCTTGTGGCTCATATTTGAAAAACATGTCGTAGGTAACTAATTAAACCCTGTTTAAAATAATACTGCTTTTATGTATTAAGTTTTCAGTTTCTTTTAAACTTTATATATACATACAAAAAATATATTGTTATATTTAATTAAATAAACGGGTAATAAATGTATGAGATAAAAGAATATACTAAAACTAACCTTTCTAAGAAGATTTCTATTAAGTTTTCAGAATTTTAAAATGAAGCGAATTTCGCCCGAGACCGTGACATCATCTTTCATATTTTGTACGTTTTTGAGCAAAGCTCCTAGTTTTAATTTAGCAAGCTTCTAAATTCAAATTTATATTTCTCGTTGAACGCTGTGCCGGAACTGACAATGGAAAACATACAAAATATTTTTTATCCCCCAATATTTAATGAATAATATAACTAATTAGAGGTAATTATTAAAAAAGTCACTAACAAAATGATCCTGTGCTGGTTTGAAGAAATGAATTGATTAAACCTTTTTCTCAAAATTAAAGAAACTAAACCTTCTCAAAGAGAATAAAAATAAACAGCCAGCCGAACCAGTTTCAAAAATCTTTGTCCTCCACATTTTTACCTCCCATAAATAAGTTAATTACCCCACTAACGTCCGAACTACTCCCAAATAGTTGGGAATTCGGGAGTGCCCGAGGGTCCAGTGTTGCAAACTTCGGGCCCACAGTAAATAACCAACTTGGCACATCAGGTAGGCGGGTGTCACTTTGAGGTACTTTGAGGCAGGTGGTAAATGATGACATTACGTTGTCTACGCTGAATAAAGTGAAAATAACATTTTAAAACATTCTTCAAGTATTTTAATATATTTTGAAAATAGCTCGATCGAAAAATCGTATCGCAAATATTCTTCAGTTAACCTTAATTTGATGAAGGAACTCTATGGGTACTGCTTCGATAAATTAATTAGTTTGGTACCTCCAAACTTTAACTTAATAATTTCGATATTGATGGTACAATATTTATTGAAATAAAAACGGTTGACAGGATGAATTCATTCTAAGCAGAGTCTTATCCAGCAGTAAAATACAAAAATCAATAAAATAAAACATTTATTATTATTCTTCTTCCTGTCGTGTCACCTATTCTTTCGAACCAGTGTGATGAAAGGATTTTTAAGTGCGCCCTTAAGAGACGTCTTTCGTGCACTTAACAGATGCTTTCGAACTTTTAGATTTTACCACAGTTTCTTCACGATGTTTTCCTTCACCGTTTGAGAGTACTGGCAGAGTGCACACACATTTATGTTCATAATATGTTCCTGTATCATTCTTTGACGTAAAGTATTGATAGGGAATACGTGGGCATCAGGTTTTGATAGCCCCGCGCGTACCTCACTTGACTTCTTCAATTTCTTATTTCATCTGTATTTCGATATTCTCACGAGGTACCAGGTGCTATCCTTACAAGTAGGGTTCTTCACGCGAAGATTCAGGCTCTGTAAATTGCATTGAAAAGTTTTTGCGATTTTCTTTTGATGTAGGGTTGGGAATCGCCCGGGTTAAGAAGCCCAATATAGAAATTGCAGGCGACATTGTTTTTTTAAATCAAAATAATCTTTGAGATTTTTTTCGGCAAGCAGTATGGTAAGGTAACCATCAATGGTAACCATCGCTTATAACAAAGCATTGCACCAATTAGGTCTCGCACGTCAAAAATATGCCCTATGCACCTGCCTCTATCATCTAGGCGTACAGATGTTCAACCTTTCGTGTCAGTAATTTCACCGGCACCCACACCCTTCAAACCGAAATACAGCTATTTCTTGAAGTTGGTGGATGGAAAGGACTAAGAGTCGTTCTTCCTTGAATCTTATAGGGGAGGTCTATGTCCAGCTGTGGACTTCTTCAGGCTTATGATAACCTCACGGAGCTTGTCTAGTATACCGAGGATGCTCTCCGCACTTGGTCACCAGATAGAAAGATGGCCTATCCATCGAGATATAAGTACTACGTACTAGAGAAAACACCGTAAATTTCTACTTTGTCCCGTTCAACTGCAGCGATCGCGCCGCACCTCACTCAGTCGCTCTCTCTCGAAAACGCGTAAGTGCCGTGATTTACATGGCGCTTAAGACCTTTTTGCCGAGAACAAATTACGAAGAATAGGACAATTCAGTTATTTGACGTAGCTTCTCTAGTACGTAGTACTTATATCTCGATGGGCTATCATAATGATGTGATTTCAAACGAAAGACTTGTGCACGGAATTTAATAGAATTTTCTGATTTCTTTTCCCCCCATTTCTACCCCTTACGGAATAGAAGCAGAGAATCCAATACCCTACGAATCTTATTACCATCAAGTTATTTCAATTCATTTTTCTTTGTATTAATATCGATGTATATTTTGCGAAAGAACTGTGTACCGAGCTTATTAACAAGCATGTAAATATTTTTTCTTTCTTTTTAACTTTGGAAAACATAGTTTATCGTAATTGGGTAGACCTTTTTCTTTCGATCTTATTTTAACGAAAAAACCTTCTCGAAAATTCCTTTTGCTCAAAACCAGATGAACCATAACTGCGTGGGCCTAATTATTGGAATTTTTAAAGCATTTTTTTTATAAAAGGACTTAATACTAGATTTTATTTACTTTGAATTTGAGCGGAAAAACAACAGATAAAAAAATTAATGGCATAATATCATATCTCTAAAACTAGCTCTAAAAATGGCTTAATGGTTTACGAAGATCAATTTAGGTATAATTGAAACTGGTGAGTATAACACAGCGCTTTAGCATTTGTTGCTATTCAGCGTGGCAATGCCGCCAGCGTCTTGGGGACGCTTCCGTCTGCCACTGATTTGGACCAGTTGAGCTATCTCTAGATCGTGTGTAACGGTCTGCAGATAGCGAACTGTTTCTTGTGTATTTTGTAAATATTTGTTTGGTTGTAAGTTGATTTGTGTAAATAAATTTCGGTATAATTGAATTTAATGTAATTATAATACAGCGTGAATCACGGGAGGGTATGTAATAAGGATACTGAGATCAATCTTACTATTAAATAACCTACTAGCAGTTGGTGCCCGAGCTTCGCTCGGTATTTTTTTTTGGTAAACTGTTGTTGTGTTATATATAAATACCTACGAATTACTTACATACTGATTAAATATTTATATTTTTCGATCTTACCGACATAATAATAAATTCCACTACTCGTCAATAGATGGCGTTCTCTGTCCCACTAACTCATGACTTAATCAACAGATGGCGTTAGGAGTTATGATTTTATGATAAAGTTGATTATTTTTATTACGATTAAGGGGACATTTTCTAAAAATGAATCCTAGCTAGATCGTTTTATCGTCCCCGAAAACCCCTGTATACTTAATTTCATGAAAATCGTTGGCAGTTTCTGAGATCCTAAATATATATATATATATATATATACAAGATTTTCTCGTTTAAAGGTATAAGATTTGTAGTTCAATTTTCCGTACGAATAAACAAATTTACCAGAAAAAATAAAGAATTTACTACAGAAGTTTTCGGCGCCTCAGATACGAGACCACTTCTCGAAAATGTCCGTATAACAAAATGGAAGAAAAAAATTCGTGAAATCTCAAAGGATTTGCCGACAGCGTGGACTTAATCTGTACAAGTTTGGAAAGCTAAGCAAAACACGGGTTAACTTCGCTTTGGAAGCTGTGTTTTGAAGCTTTCAATAACATTTCAGGTTTTTTATCAGGTTTTACTTTTTTGCACCGCCGTTCTTCTAATCTGTCTGAATCTGTCTGGTTGTCTGGAAGAGATCGCTCTTAGCGATAAGGCCGCCCATTGTACCTTTATTTGTAATGTTTCTTTTAAATGTATTCTTTTGTGTACAATAAAGTATTAATCTATCTATCTATCTATCTAACATTTTGGGGTTGAATTAAATCAAAACTAAACCCAAAAATCCTAGAATGCAACTAACCAGTTCAATATATCAAATTCTAAATGTATGTTTATATTGATTCTTAGTATTTTTCATTTGTTCACTTACTCACAATATGGACGCAGTTTTTATTCGGTTTATGTATTCCTAAAATCCCCAATAACAAATCCACACTGTAGACCTACCACAAGCTCTGCCTGGCTCTGGTTTTGAGTCTGTGCGAGTGCTCACTAGTGTATACTGTGTGTGTGATGTTTCGACGTAGGATTTTTTAGTCAACACTCACACAGATTCAAAACCAGAGCTAGAGACAGAGCCAGACAGAGCTTGTGGTACTGGTGTGGTGAGGATTCAAGGAATTTGCAAATGTTTTTTATAGGTTCTTAAAAACAAACATTAATGTATTTTCGAAACAAAGCAAGGAAAACCGGCGAAAGCGGCGATAGCGATCAGTGAAACGCTGTCAAATATCACTGTCAGATTTGAGATTTGACAGCGATATTTTGACAGCGTTTCACTGATCGCTACCGCCAGCGAACTAGGTGTGCGCAGGCCTTTACTGAGTGTTGTAGTAATGCCATTATATTTAGTTTTGTCTAAATACCATTAAGGTATAAAAGACCCCTAAAACTACAGTTGACTGAACTTGATAAAACTATCTCAGTTAACTATTAACACTAATCAATAACAATAAATCTTCGTAACCCGGTGCTTTTGATCTCTCTGACCTGCTTCCTATATTTATCTCCCAATACAGGCAGGGGTTAATTACCACAGGGGTTAGTTTATATTAAGTAAGCCACATATTGAGAACGAAGTGAAAAATATATCTCTCAGACATTGGACTATTAGAGTGTGACCCTGTTTACGAGTATTTGTTACGTGGTTAAAGATTGAGAGTGAGAGAGAAAAAACCTAACCTCCAAACACGGGGCACCCCGACTTGAGTAACTCAAGTCGGGGAGCCCCGTGTTTCATTTCCTAAAGGATATAAAAAAACCTTATACATATGTATGATGTATAATGCCCGGCCAATTTGATTATTTGAATAGTTATTATCAAATTGCCCTCTTATATCGGGCGTTTCTTATAATGACCGGACATTATGTCTAATGCCCAATTTATCACTTGGTCCATAACATATATATGAAAAATACTGCTGCTATTTGGCCCTAAAATTACCTCGCCCTATGGTCATTCCCCTAGCGAATACTTTTGTGTCAGCAACAATGCGTCTAAGTAACACAGAGTGTTATACGTATAGATAGTGCAATTCACGAAGACGCGCCCCTCGCGGGGAGTTTGCTCCGAGCGGCAGTCGCGAACCGTAGTCTATTCATTGTAGTGTGCGTGTGCACTCATAGGTAATTAGTGTGTACCGATAACACTCAAACATTGACGGAAGCTTGCACACATATACTATAAACGGTTAGGAGGAATAGTGGGGCGCGCCTTCGTGGATTGCACTATCTATAGTCTATTACCTTGCAGTGTACCCTCAAACCCCCAGCATCATTGTCTGGCCTCTCAGCTCAGTTGGTAGTAGCTCTGCCTTCTGTGCCGTAGGTCATGGGTTCGATCCCTACCGAAATTTTTGTGTGGTGATGTTTGTTCTCTGTCTGGGTGTTATGTTGTATTCTGAGTATGTCACTCACAGAGACTCAAAACCAGAGCCAAACAGAGCTTGATCGGCCTACTGGTGAGGATTCTAGGAATTCTCAAATGTTTTTTATAGGTTCTTAAAAACAAATATTAATGTATTTTCGAAACAAAGCGACGACATGTTTTTTGTTCTATTGATTTGTTATTTCTATTCGTCTATTACCTTGCAGTGTACCCTCAGATTCCCAGCATCATTGTCTAGTGAAGATGAGTCTCCCCCCCTCCCCCTTCGCCCTCCCTGAAATGTCAGAATCACACAGCATTGTGAAGTAAAGCTGGTTACCAAAAGCTTACCGTGCTTATAACCAAGTTTGCCAGTCGGCTTACAAACAACGCGTGTACCTGTTAGCACACGTCCCTAAAACTACCCATTGTATTAAAACAATACAGGTACTAAAACTGAGCTTTTCATGGAAACACTGACCGCTATAAAACGAACTGTTAAATTACAATGGGCTGTGCTAGCAGTCGACTTCTTTGATTATTACAAAAGGATCTTGGGTACTAGAGAGTACTAGATGAGACTATCAGTAGGCCTACCACAAGCTTCTGGCTCTGTCTCTGTCTCTGGTTTTGAGTTTGTCTGAGTGTTGACTAATTAAATCCTACGTCGAAACGTCACACACACAGTATAATGCACTGGTGAGCAATCACACAGACCCAAAACTAGAACATAGACAGAGCCAGACAGAGCTCATGGTAAGCCTTACAGGTTCATCTTAGTGGATATCTACCGTGCCTGGATTAAGTCGGTTCTACCTTAAAGTCAAAGTCAAATAATATATATTTATTCAGTAGTATCACAAGGATCACTAAGTGAGTCCAGGTGCCAGTACCACGCGACCACGCCTAAATGCTAGTTTTTTTTTACTTTCTTGATCTAAAGTGTGCTAGAAGAGAGCAGAGTAAAGAAGGAGGTTCTCAATTCGTTTTTTTTCTCTAATGTTTGTTATTGTTGAATCGGTTATGACTTGATGAGTTATGAGCAAAAATCCAGAGTATTCTGAGCAGACTTCAAATAAAAAAGGAAGTATTTTTTTTCATGTTTGTTTTCGCGTCATTTATGAGTCGGACTAAAAATAAGTCCAATAAAAATTTCATCAAAATCAGCTCAACAGTTTGGCCATGAATCGGTTTCTCAAGTTTTTTAAACTTATATTATTACAAATTAAAAAATAATTAATTTAATTGGTTCACTAGTTTATAGTCCATTGTTGCTGGTTTTCTAATAAATAAATAAAAAAATCTTAAATACTCATCTACTTATGATCCTCACTGTACCTATGCTATCGTTAGCTAAATCTTATGAATAAATCATGCAGTGGTTTGAGCTGTTGATATAGTAGTGTTGACTGTACGCCGAATAGCAGAATTTTCGCGCAAAATAATTCACAAACAGATTCCGTAAAGCTTAGTACTCACACTTGGCTGGTTCGGATTTAACTGTAGGCCTACCATGAGCTCTGTCTGGCTCTGTCTCTGGTTCTGGTTTTGAGTCTGTGTGAGTGTTGGCTATACATAAATCCTACGTCAAAACGTCACACACGCAGTATAATGCACTGGTAAGCACTCACACAGACTCAAAACCAGAACCAGAGACAGAGCCAGACAGAGCTCATGGTAGGCCTACATTTGGCTAGCTTTAAGCGGCAATAGATTTGGTACATGTCGTTTTAATTAAAAACTGCTGAACCAAACTTTTAGTCCGGTAGTACGATAGATCGACGATATTGTCAGCTTTGAGAGATGTGGATGGATGAATGAGGGTAGTCCAATCGTGTGGCGGACAGAGTGATTCTTTATTTATTAACCGATTTCAAAAAGAAAAGAAATAGGTTTTCAAATCGGCTCATAATCATAAATGACGAAGTTACACAAACATTAAAAAAATCTGTTGTCTGTAAAGTCGGTTTACTGACGATAGTTGAACGTGACAACGTCATAAGCCGCAATTATTGTTGCTATAAACAATTGACACCACATTCACTTTACACTGCACTTCATACTTGACGAAAACATGTAAATGTATTATTGTATAGCAGCTGTCCACGCGGACGCATCGCTCACTCAAGTAGGAGAGAGACAGATGTCGAACGCTGCCGAACGCGGAGGCCGTGCGTGCGTCTTTGTCGCTCTAGCTTGCACTTCAAGCCTTAAACGGAACGCCTCAGAGCGAGGTAGCGCCGCATGAGTCATGTTTTTTCGTGTGTGCAGCCGGCACCATCGAAATTATTAGTCATTGTCACGTTAAAAAACCAACCGAATTGAGAACTTCCTTCTTTTTTATTTGAAGTCGGTTAATAAAAACTATCACACGCATATAAGCACTACAAACTACGTCGCTGAAAAATGTATTAAACGCTCGCGCTAGACTAAGTGGTAAAAGCTGGAGGCTTCGGATCAGCACTCAGCTCGCTTTGTGGATTATGGACGAATTCAGCAACTGAAGTGCCTTGCCTACCTTCATAGCTATAGTTTCTGTTTTTTGGTAGATAAAAATTTCTTTATTGCAGAATACAATGTACTGTACACAGGCGAGCTTAAAGCTGGATAGCATTATCTACTAGCTAACTTTTGGGTAATAAGGAGATAGGATTTTATTGTTATTATCTGGAGTAGAGATGACTTTTTCAGGGAGTTCAGATTATGTTTAGATTCTTTGAAGAAAATAGGTCTTTATAAAGGACTGATGAAGTCCTGACATTGTTATAGATTATCTAGGTTTTCTGATGACGCTAAAGCAAAACTTGTTTCTCAGATACGACCCACCGTGGTCATTGGTACTAAAAACCCCCAAAGACCTTACTGAATTAGGTAAAATAGCATAAACGAAGATTCCGTGAAAGTTTTCAGGATTATACTTTTTTTCACTCTATTTGGTGGATATTTCCATAGCGCCATCCAGCTCCAAATTAATCAAAGCTTGTGCTATGAGAAGTAACGGATAACTGTATTATTGTGACCATACATCCATATTTATCATTCCATAAGTTCATACGACTGTATTCCATTACCACACTGGTTATCTAACCGCCACGATAACCTGATTTGTCATTCATAAATCATGTGGGCCACATTAAACCCGTAAAAAACCGCGAACTGAAACAATGCTCTCTCAAACTCAGCAGCAAAACCCTGGCGTTATCCTGATAGGCAAGTTTTGTTGTTTTTCGCTTTGGAGATCAACCGCCAGTCACTTGCTGAATACTGCCAAAGGAAAATCAGCTTTAACACAAGCTTTTACGAACTAATTCAGCGAGTGGTATAGCTATGCTGGTAGAATAGCCTCATCATTCTTTTCACAAAACTTTTAGTCACTATACTTCGCAGGAGTAGATTAAGTTGGCTCTTTGTGAAGGACTCGTCCGGGGAAGTACTACTCCGCCTATTGCTGCCGCCAAGCAGTGCTGTGTTTCGGTTTGAGAAGAGTGCCAGTGAAATGAAAGGCACATGAGTCATAACAAATCTGCCGGTCTACTCTTGAACGCGATTCCGATTCCAATTTTAATTGGAATCGGAATTCTGACAGAAAACCCATAGGATTTCTGTCAAAATTCCGTCAAAACCTAAGATTTGGATCGGAATCGCGTTCAAGGGTAGACCGGCAGTGCATCATAGGGCACGTTCCTGACGTGCGTGAACTGCGAGGCAATGCCTAGTTATAGACGATGATTGATAACCACTTAAAATCCAGTGGTGCATGTGATTGTTTCATCAACTTTTTATAAAAAAGCGATGCTTAAAACTGACAGGTATCCATGCGTTTCTCTCATCATTTAATCATAATTATTATGCTTTGTTCCCTTTCTTCTTGTCATCATGTCACTGGTCCCTTCGAACCAGTAATGTGTGTATATTAATTTTGAAATCTTCTACGCTACGGTATCGCCAAACAGCCTTGTCAGAGTTTCATGGGGTTTTTGTCATGATAGTGAAACTTATAAGTCGCACTCTTATTGTTCTGTTGCTCAACTGACCGGGCAGACACTGGTCACACCGGTTCCTGCGCCCAATCACAGAAGGTCCTACAACACCATCATTAAAATCCAACCTTAAACAGCACAGTGTAAGACTGGTTTTGGTTTGAAGATGCGAGATAAACGGGGCTGAGGATCATGGATAGGATTGTAGGTTGTATATCAAGGATGGAAGAGTGGTTTTAGCATGGAGGCTGGTTATGGTTAGAAGATAATTTGCCCGCAGGCCAGTCTCGTTGTGAACGCCATCTATTTCGAGTACAGCAAAAACTAAAGTGTAGGCACAGAAGATGTAACTGTTTACTTAATGTAGCTATAGCTAGGTACAGAAATTTCACTGTGTGGTAGACTGGGCACACCGCTTAATTTAATGGTGAACTTAGTTTGTTTAAGCTAGGGAATTTGCATGCTAGATCTCGTGAAATATTTGAAACCTAACTTCTGACCGTGTTTCTCACAAGTTAAACTTTTATTAGGGATTTGCAATACTGGCACAGAATACAGTGGAAAGGCGATCATGCGCCATTTGTATGGGAGCTGTCGCCAGTTTTATATTGTCACTATTTTTAAAAAATATCACTAAAATGTGAGGATTGTAAATAAAGGATGGAGGGAGGATGTAGGGAAAGTATTTCTTTGTTTTAACGTGTTGCTTGACTTCTTGTTCGAAAAGTTATTATTGTGCAGCAAGGCGTTTTTCATTTTAAGACATCCGAAAAACTACCAATTTTGTATGGAGAAAGGAGCACATGCTCATGCATTTTGGCGACACTTTTCCGGTCACTTGATGGCCGTTCTATTTTTGCGTGCTATCCGAAGGCAGAAAAGCGTAGTAAAGAATTACTAGGAACTAGATAGTAAAGTAGAAGTCGCCACAAGATACTGTAACATTATTCTGAAAATACTCTAGATTTTTGTATCCAGCGTCAGTTGTTCTATGGAGTAGTTGATAGCTCATCGCCGAAGGTCAAGTTGTCGCTTCTAGTCCACTATTTCATCAACTTTAGGCACTGAATATAATACCAACCTACCTGCTAAGCATTGTAGTATTTCTTTGTTCCGATTTCAACCCACCTTCCTTTTTTTCTAAAGACAACTCAATAAGCTTAGTATCCTAACTGGTTTCAAGGACTACATGTCTCTCATTCCATTCAATTCAAAGCCTAAAGGCTAGCACAATAAAGCTCAGTTTCCCCTGACACCAGGTTCCACGTGACATGGCCATCGGCTTCGAAAAACGGTCCATTGTTTTGTATTAATGAGAGGTTCCTTTTGTTGTCCAACTTCTGTTCTCGTTCGATAGACTGGCTGGGCTCGGAATTGACTGCACTTTTTGAAAAGGTTGATGCAGCAATGCTGCAGCAGCGTTTTGATTCTCAGTTGAGCGTTCGAAGCCGCAGACTGCCGTTACGAACTTACGATACAGGCTTCGACAGCGTGATAGAATTTCTACCCCGTTAACTCCAAAAAATAAATAAAGCAAGATATTTAAGTTGGGTTATCCTGTTTTTGAAGCTTAAATATTTGAGGTTTGTTGTATGATGGAGACAATAAGGAGTAGTAAGTTTGGTTTATCCTAGGATGTTGGAGGTTTTGGGCCTGTGTGTGTCTCCGAAACACGGATGCGACCAAAGAGGTAATTCATATAATTAAAAAATCTAAATTTCTCTATCACGTATAATAATATAAGACACAAATAGTAATGCTGTTATGTCAAGGTTGAAATTTAAAATACCTCGAT
This sequence comes from Thera obeliscata, assembly GCA_947578465.1. Classification (NCBI taxonomy): domain Eukaryota; kingdom Metazoa; phylum Arthropoda; class Insecta; order Lepidoptera; family Geometridae; genus Thera; species Thera obeliscata. The sequence continues at coordinate 10,736,198 of OX387918.1, read as the reverse complement.
GCGGTTAATTCCAAATTTACTGTCTCACGTAAATACGTAAACCTTCCAGCTGTAAATTTCACTAAAAGTATTTATTGCGCAAAGGTTAAAAATGTACTGCCACTAGAAGACTTGTAAAAGGGTGAGAGTGAAGCTTTAAAACGCCCGTACTGCTATGAGCTCTTTGTCCTAGCCTGCATGAGCTGTTTGAGCTCAGAAACCGCCCCAAGCTACTTCGCGTGTCTTCACATCGCATCTCTGAAAATCCGCTGGTTTATATCCGCTACTGAAATTTTAACTCGCTAAAGCTAGAATTTATGTCATGTCTTGTGTTCTCGGTTCAGGTAAGCAGTAAAGCTCTTTGTGAAAGAATTGTACTGGAAAAGTACTATATTGTTTCAATAAACAGTGCTTGCATTGTTCGTTTCATTCGAAAGGTGGCTTAAAAATTAACATGGGATTTAACCCCAGCTGTCAGAGTAGCAGACGAAATGCCTCATAGACCACGTCCTCAGTAAAATGATCTGTGAGGTCAAAAAAGTGTTACTTATAGAGGTTACCGCCCAATATAAGGTGGAAGTTTTATCCCAATCCCTCGTGGGTTTCCACTGTTTTTAGCACGAAAACCTAAGAGATAAAAAATCGTAATTAAAAAATAAAATCTTAATCTCTTTGTTTTAAACACCCGACATTAAAGATGTTTAAGTGATCTCATTAACCCCCGGTTAAGGTACCACTTAAGCAGCCACTAAACACTTGTTAAAGACCCGTTAACTGGAACTTAGAATGGAATTTTATTAAAACTCGGCTTAGAATTCTTTCTTTAGTTCAGGTTTTTAATTTAAAATGTTTTAAAACGGATCTCAAAGAAGTAAATGTTTTGAGCTGAAAAGAAAATAATGGTTCATTTCCTCTTTCAAACTGATTTTATACATTCATTTGCTTGGGAAACCCGCAGTTTCACTTGCGTGGGTGGTACTTAGCAGAATAAAATGTTGTTGTATATACAATGTATATAATTATGGTATTCACATATGGAATGAGTGAGAGCCCTTTACATACATTCAGATCATATCAGTCCTGGCTATAGCAGCCAATAAGCCATGACGGAAGTAGCTTAAAAGGTCTCAGAGTTCGCCACTAGATAAAGTTTTTGTTACGATCTCAATTCGCTTAAAAATTTTAAAATGTTTTCACGATTCATTCTATTGTTATTTTTAGTCCAACTTTCGGGATAAGCAGTTTTCAAGTACCGTGTAATTTATAAGAGCCTTAAGTTTAATGCAAAGTTTCATCTCGGAAGTAAGTACGTTTTCAGAGGAAAACAGCGTCGTTTTATTCTTGAGTAACCTTACTTGAAGATAGTACTTATCTTAGTTAGTTCTTAAGCCTTGAACGAATGTTGAAAGTTGGTCCCCCCCCCCTCTAACTTCTAAAATAAGAGAATGATAAAACTAAAAAAAATATATGTTGTACATTACTATGCAAACTTTCAACGATATTTGGTTTGAACGAGATCTAGTCAGTAGTTTTTTTTTTATACGTCATAAATCGTAAACCGCAATTTACCTTTCGACGAACTACAAGAACCTTTATATTATGTTACTTGATGCTACGGAACCCTTCATGGGCGAGTCCGACTCGCACTTGGCTGCTTTTTTCTGAATGTTGAAACATGCTGGCGCAATTAGCAGAGAACTAATAGCTTAAAAGCATTCGACGCAGTTTCAGAGTTTGGAGCTTGCAACTTTGTTTCGAAACTTTATTCGATATCGGTAATTTGCTGTGCTGGTTCAACTTTATTAAAATTACTAACCGACCCTGCAGATATATTCAGAGTCATCATATTAGACACTAAAACAGGCACACCAGTAGACCTACCACAAGCTCTGTTTGGCTCTGTCTCTGGCTCTGGTTTTGAGTCTGTGTGAGTGCTCACCAGTGTATTATACTGTGTGTGTGACGTTTCGACGTAGGATTTATTTAGTCAACTCTAACACAGACTCAAAACCAGAGCCAGAGACAGATAAAGCTGGTGGTAGGCCTATAGTTGTAACTAGTAGAAATTAAATTAACTTGCATGTCAAAGGAATAGAATGTACAATATAATTAGTGATTAAACTAACTTACCAGTAAGTGAAGTTCTATCACAATTATATTTCGTGCTACGTCCTCGATATTAGTAAACTGAAAAATAACTTTTATTAAAATATTCACATATTGTAGTAACGCTTAGGTACTACCACGTTTTTACACTACTTTTTTATTTCGTCTTTTAGTGTAAAAGAGTGGTAGTACTTAGGCGTGACTACAATATGTGAATATTTGAATAAAAGTTATTTTTCTGGTTACTAATATCGAGGACGTAGCACGAAATATCATTTTAAAACAATGCCAATATTTTTATTTTAATCCCTAACTACTCAACTAATGAAGTCCCTCAAAGGAATATATTCGTAGTATTTTACGATATTTTCCTATTTTATTTTTATATGCTGTTACTTTGAAGCGTAGCGTGTGTTGTGTTTGAAACTTTTGCTTTTGTATTATTTGCCTACGTCTCACTAAGTGAAGTGGCACCGCACTGGAACTTCACTGCTTTTAGTATTATTTTTGATTTGTAAAAGGATTAAAATGTAAAATTATAGGCATTTAAAATACAGTTACCTACATGATAAAGTTAGCTGGATTCCAAATTTTTTGCACAACGTTCTTCCTTTTACTATGCTTCGAAAATGTTAGCTTTTTATTAAAAAAAAAAAAGAAAAATTTCAAAGTTAGTGAGCGTTTTGTTTCACGCTTTAAATTTTTCGTTCCGCGTCAAAACGGTTCATAAAACTTTTTATAACTGTAGGTGGAAAAATGTTGAGGCTAATTTCTGCTTTGGCCCGTCTAGTTATATATATTCATATATTCATTCATTACATTACACCGTGACATAGTCTATGATGACGACACAGTAACACAACTGCTAAATTTAAACAAAGAACAAGCATTAACATTTTTAAAATCTATTTGAAAAACTTTCTTTACGTTCCTGACGTGCGTGTCCTACGAGGCAATTTGTTATGGGTGATATTTGCCACTCATCATCAGGGTGGGCTATCTGATTCTTCTGTCAGCATGAAGAAGTCCACTGCTGGATATAGGCCTCCCCTTTACATTTTCTGCAAGAACGATTCTGAGGCCTCCATCCACTGAATTTCCGAGCTCTTAATCTCGTCGGTCCATCGGGTGGGCGTCCTACGTTTCGTGGTCGCCATTCGAGAACCTTTATTCCCCAATGGTTGTCCTTTCCATCAGCATTTAGCATCAAAACAGACGTTGACGGCTCGAGTCACGCCTACTCCCGCTTGTCCGTGACAGGCGACGTGCGTGACGTGGCGATTGTTCATTCAGGACCATTCTGGAAGATTTACTCTACAAACATCGCATCTGACGGGTAGCTAAATCTTCTCCGATGGGAATGACCTACTTTTTTTCGCCAACCGTCGTGATTTGGAAGAGCTTTGTCCCCTGGAGCCGCTTGTCATCCGCATAAATATTGCTAAAGCTATTGTTCTGTCAGCGGCGAAAGTAATGTGCTTTGGTTTTAGGAGGATATGTGTTGTGGCAAGGTGTGGTGACGACAGGTGGTGCAAAAGATTGACGGAGTGGTGAAAGAAAGAAAGAAAGAAAATTTATTTATTTATGACGGCACACGGTAGATTTGAGAAACACGAACATTTAAGATACAAGAACACATTTACATAATGCAGGAAGTGGAGTGATAGAAGAAGAACACAGATACATAGAAATGGTGTCTCTCAGTCCCACGTCCCACGTGAAGACGTCACAAAATGGTATCCAACTCAGCTTGATGTTGGCCGAGTATGGTGGCCGAGGACTGGGAAGAGAGGCGTAGGACGTCCATTAGCACCATGGGTTGACGACATTGTCGCATTGGCCGCAGATGGATGAGGGTAGTCCAAGGTTGTGGTGAATGGCAAGAGCAAAGAGAGGCCTATGCCCAGCAGTGGGTTAAGTCGGGCTTAAGATGATGATATGTATAAGTATTATATGTATCAGCAATCTGGTTCCCATAGTAAGGCTCTGCCTAGTTAGGGTCTAGATAGGTGTGGTGTGGATTTTCCAGAATATTTATTATAATATCTTGTTTCGTTCTGCGTATTTCATTAGTGATTCGAAAATTTCATAACAATAGCAATAATGAAAGTATCTACTATGCAAGATCTTTTGTGCCAGTATAACATCTGGTTGTAAACTTAAATTTTACTGTTTTATTTGAACTAAACTCGAATTTATTGCATTATTCAAAAATATCAATCTGGTCTTATTGATTTTTCCTGCTTATTTACTGGATCCGATTTTACGATACCAACCGCTACTGTTTCTATCAAAACCGATTTACGCAGGATTGGTTCAACAGTATCGTTGAGAATTGGGTTATATTCTGGCGAAAAATAAAAGTTTGATTACTGTATAACATTGTACTGTGACAAACAAAGCTTTAACTTTTGTCTAGTCTTTTGTAGTGGAAATCTTGCTGGGAACAGGATTAGCAGTTAAAATGCTATGGAAATTTAAATGGGCACGATAAAGAGAACTATTTTTAACTGAAAAATAAATTAAAAAGAGCTTTTTGTGTAGTAGTAGCTCGTATTGTAGTTGCTTGTATAGTAGTAGCACGTATACAAAAAACAATATGGGTACCACGTATATAGTCGTAGCACGAAAGTAGCAGATTTTTTTCCTGGTACCAAAGTCGGATACTCAATAATTTCTTGAAACCAGTAGGGCTAATACAAGCTCTGTCTCTAGTTTTGAGTCTGTGTGAGTGCTCACCAGTGTATTATACTGTGTGACGTTTCGACGTAGGATTTATTAGTCAGCACACACACAGGCTCAAAACCAGAGCCAGACAGAGCTTGTGGTAGGCCTCAGCTTTAAGTATTTTCTACTCCACTTGGAAGGCTGGGTATTAAATTCTTGAAAACAATTTTACCTTTTCATAAGCCTGTTACAGTCGAGACATAAGCTTATAAGGCCTATCACTAGCATAAGCGGAGCTTTAAGAAACGTTTTTGACGTGACAACGTCTTATAATTCGATGGAGCCGGCTGCACGCAAGAAAAAACATGACTCATGCGGCGTTACCTCGCTCTGAGGCGTTCCATTTAAGTGCAAGCGAGAGCGCGGAACGAGCGACAAAGAGGCACAATCGGCCTCCACGTTCGGCAGTGTTCGACATCTGTGTATTTTCTTATGACGTTATCACGTTCAACTGAGGAGCGTCTGTTCAAAAGGTCGTATTTCACTTTTCAACTTTTATTTTTTTTATTTTTTTTTTGAACTCGTAGCAGAAAACTCCATCGAATGAGCGTAAAAACTTTTTCAAAAGGAGCGTATTTCCCATATAATAAAATCCAAAAAACTTGGATTCCAATCAAAACGGATGTATTTCTGCATTAAAATGTTCCCTTGGATTGTTTTAAACAAAACAGGCATATTTCTTCTACAAACAGCATCTTTTATTTATTTTTCTGTTCAAAAGGTCATATTTTTTTCCATACATAACAACTTTAATAAAAATCGTTTCGTTCGAGTAAATAACGGTATCGAGTCAAAAGATGACGGCTGTACGTTGAATATCATTATCAATAGCAAACCTATAAAAAAAAAAATATATGACTGCATCTCTCTAACGACGTTGACAGATGACACTGACAGATGTTATTCTTGACGTTCTGTCTTTCGATGCGAGTAGAGGAAATTTGTGAAATTTTGAACTTGAAATTTGCAAGTTATTATAAAGTAAAAATCATATTGAAAATGGATGAGCAAGGTCAAATCAAAAGGGAATATTTCTAGAAGTGATAAATCAAAAGGTCGTATTTCTGATTTTTCCGATCAGTAAGTCTTATTTCTGAACTAAAATTAAGTATTAAAAAGTTATGGTGTATTTTTTTTATTTTTAAAAATGCATGTAATATTGTAGTCTTAATCTTCACAATGATCTAAATTTAATTTAATTTTAGAATTTTTATAAAAGGAATTAGATGTTTTTTTCTGCTTTTGTAAAGTTTGTTTATCATAGAAATACGACCTTTTGAACATATGCTCCTCAACTATCGTCAGTAAACCGACTTTACAGACAACCGATTTTTTAATTTACTCTTCGGGAATGAAAATCTTTAACTTTATCGTCAGTACAATTAAAAAGTAAAACAATTAAAAGGGTAAGTCCCACTTCATCTACGAAATGTTGATTTCGTTTCGCCTATTTGTCTCTCTCTATTGTATGGAGAAAAGATGAGACAGCAAAAACAAGTTACGCGATCAGTGAAACGCTGTCAAATATTGCTGTCAAATTTGACAGCGTTTCACTGATCGCGGAAGCCAGCGACCTAGGTGTGCGCAGGCCTTTAATTAGCTCGCGCAGCCTATCGCTCTGCTTGTGAACGGCCGAGACCTAAGTATCCTGAGCTCCGTTTGTCCCCGCTGGGCGAAGTTTTAAAATAAAACAATATGGCGTGGAATTCCTTGCCTCGGAAGGCAGGAATTGCTGAAGAGTTACCAGCATATTGTATGGGATATTAAATATAAATTGCCAATTATCTTCGTTTGCCTAACTTACTACTCAAAAGGATATTATTTTGCCCTTTTCTTCTTATCATGTTACTGATTCTTTCGAACCAAGTGTGGTGAAAGGATTTTAAGTGCGCCTCAAAGAGGCTCCTTTCGTGCACTTGACACATATTTTCGAACTCTTTAGGTTCTATGACATGCTGGTTGCCTCACGATGTTTTCCGTCACCGTTTTAGAGCACTGGTATAGTGTACATAATTATTTGGGCAGAAAAAGTCATTGGTATAAATGAAATATATGAAATGAAATATATTTATTTGCAAGGAGTACTTATGGTACAATTAGATCATAGGGTATATAAAAAAAAGTATCTCACATACTACGTCGGAGACCGACACACAACTGTACACACACACACATACACGACTGGATTTGAACCAATGGACCTTAGGATCGGAAGGCGGGCCCGCTACCACTAGGCCACCAGCGTTCTATTATTTTGCCCTAATAAACATTGGAGTTTCACTTTTAACCCTACTTAGTTATTTCGGGAAAATTTTTTTGCATTCACTTAACTGGTCCAAAAAGAAAGGTAGGTACTCGATTAACTCTTCTTAGAAGGTTGTTTTTTTCCCCTTAAAAAATATAAATCAGTTTCTTTTAAGTTTTTCCGGGAAGTAAGTCTTAAGAAACTTCCAAGGAACCTTCCTGATTTGTATAAGAGTTTTTGGTAAACAACCGTATCCCGGTCACTCCAGCGTCCCTTTATAGCTATACCACAAGCTCCGTCTAGTTCTGTCTCTTGCTCTGGTTTTGAGTCTGTGTGCAAATATATAGATGCAAATGTCTGCTTCCATAACGTTAAATCTCTAAAGTTCTTTGGTGATTATAAGTACTATGGGTTGGCCAAGTTTCAACTGAAATTTTAATAGAAAACCTCGATAAATTTTCCGAAAGGAGTATAATTACAGCTCCTGAACATTTTCAGGTTGTAAATATGAAATTTTGCCAATGAAAGTCTGAATTTTCCTGTTTTTGGTACGTTACAGTATTGTCCGTGAACTTTTGTGTCATTAGCGAGATTAACAGATTGTTAACAAGGTTTGGAACTCGTAAACGGAATTGTTGAACATTTGGGAAAATTCTAGTAACTTAAATTATGCCAAATAATGTAAGTTATAAAAATTAAACCGTCTTCATGTTCCAATTGCTCAAAGTTCCACTGTGAAAGCTCCATTTTTGATGAAATTTCTATCTGGAAGAATCTGGAAGCATCTTTCAGATAACAAAAGATTTTCTTCTTATAGTGTCACTGGTTTGAACCAGAGTGGTGAAAGGATTTTAAATGCGCCAAAGAGGCTCCTTTCGTGCACTCGACACATGTTTTTTGAACTTTTTAGGTTCTACGACAAGCCGGTTGACTCATGAGGATTTCCTTCACCGTTTGAGAGCTCTGGCCTATGTATAAATTTTTGGACAGAGAAACTCATTGGTACACGACTGGATTTAAACTAAAGACCTTAAAGTTGAAAGGCGGGGCCGCTATTGCTATGGTGGCCTAGCGGTAGCTCTGAAAATGCAAAAAAAAGAAAATGCAATTCGGTTGCAAGTAGTGCGTACTGCATAATATACAAAATAATATCTAAATGCAATTAGGTTGCAAGTAGTTCGTACTGCATAATATACAAAATAATATCTAGGTATCTTATTAGATTCAAAAAGTCTCTGTCTCAACGGTGTGTGCATTTAATATTGCAAAAGTTCCTTCCAAGATAGAAATACGAGCAGACGATATAATTTTCTATTTACTTTGTGTCCGTCATAAAAGAAAACGGAGAAAAACCAATTAAGTTATTTCTTTGCAATAAGGTTGAAAATGGCAATAAAATAAATTCTAAAGATTGTTATTGTGTGCGCAAGCTGTTTAAGACAACCGTCGATGAACTTTCTCTCTCGCACACTTTAACCTATTGAAAATGAGAGACAAAATTATCTTGTGCACACAAAAATGTACAAACTTGCTCAAGATTTTCTATAAATAGGTTCAGTTCATATACTTTCGAGTTTAGATTTCAAATACGCATCGCATTGCAAGGTAAGCTAAGGTTCTTCTCCTTTCAATTAAAACAATAAAAAAGTTGCATGAACTAGAAGTAGATTTTAGCTATGTAAAGAAAAGAAAGAAAAGAAAGAAAGAAAGAAAACATATTTATTAAACATAACATAGCATATCTATGTGTCATTCTTACCATACCTACTCCTACTAATAATATAAATGCGAAAGTATGGATGGATGAATGGATGTTAGTTACTTTTTCACGTAAAAACTACTGAATGGATTTAATGAAACTGTACAAAAATATTGCAATAACACACAGGCTACTATTTATTAAGATATTGTAACGGAGAACGGATGCAAGTAGCGGGAATGGGGCGTAACAGAAACGGGGCGAGCGAAGCCGCGGGCGGCCACTAGATTTATTTATTTATTTGATAACAATACATCAATATAACTAGTAAAAAATAAACGCATTCATCAGAAATTTTACCGAAAATACACATTTTGAAAACTTTTTACTGTCTATAGGAACAAAAGCGAACGAATACGAACGATGATTGCATCGTTCGTATTCGTTCGCTTTTGTTCTTTGTCATAACTCTTTGAAATAGAGCCTTATCTTCGTCAGACTCGTAACTTTTATTTGCGTACACCGCTGTTTGTTCTCTGTACAAAATGATAATGAAGAATATAAAATTTAGAATCAGAGCGAAGTTCAAATAAGCTATTTATATTTGTGTCCTGAATCTAGATTCAAACAGAAATATGAAATAAAATAAATAAATAAACTATAGACAATCAAAACAACACTATCTAGCCCCAAACTAAGCAGAGCTTGTACTATGGGAACCAGATAGCTGATATAATACTTATATACATTTTTTGTTTTGGAGAAAAAAACGGTTGTCTGTAAAGTCGGTTTACTGACGATAGTTGAATGTGACAACGTCATACAGCTGTCCACGTGGACGCATCGCTCACTCAAGTAGGAGAGAGACAGAACGCTGCCGAATGCGGAGGCCGATTGTGCCTCTTTGTCGCTCGTTCCGCGCTCTCGCTTGCACTCAAGCCTTAAATGGAACGCCTTAGAGCGAGGTAACGTCGCATGAGTCATGTTTTTTCCGAGAATCCTTTCACCACTTTTTCCTACTTAGGTATAAGTCCTTTTCTCTCATCACCCCATCCTTTCTACATTATGATCAATTAAGGTGTGGCTTAATTTTTAATTGCAATTTATAGAAGGGTTATTCATGCTTACATTGCAGAAAAAAGTTTCACGAAAAGTTAATATTTGTAGTCACATGACTTAAAAGATCATTACAGGGTGTCAGTTGCACCTGTTTTTTTTTATTTTAAATACTCATAACTCCAAAGTTACATGACAAATATTTTTTATATTTTTCTGATAGCTGTCATGACTTGGCCCATCGCCCGTTTTCGGCTGGACATTGACTTATGGGACACCCTGTATAGTCAGTACCCGAAGCCCGAGTTTTGTAATTCAATTTGTAATTCATTTATCAAATTGCGTCGGCTATAAAAAGGAGTTTACGCGATCTGATAAAGGTCATATAGGTTATCTAAACACCAGCCTTCGGAAGCTTATTGAATCTAAACTACCTAATCATTGGCCGATACAAAAAGGGGCGAAGTTCATATTTGGGGAATATTCCCTATTTTATTGCCTATTTTTCGGGAGATCGTGACCCGTGTTTTGATCTTTGTATCAGGATTGTTAGGGTTTTTAGGGTGCGGGGTTACAAGCGAGATAAGCGAAAGCGATTTGTCATGACTGGCCTAGTAGAGAGAGTAGTAGTAGAGTAGTTAGTACACAGATGTTTGTTCTCTGTCTGGGTGTCATATTGTAAAGTATGTACATATTCACAAAAAAAAAAATATTTACAAGCTCTGCTTAGTTTGGGGCTAGATAGTGTTGGGTGGATTATCTTCAATATTTGGTTTTGGTTCTATTAGTTCTTAGTAGTCTTTTAGGGCCAGTTTTGGTCACCCAAGAAACGAAAACTAGTTATCACAACTTTAAAGTAGAAAATAATTATTTTATTGCTAAACGGGAAACAATCGGATTGCACACAAGGTAGTAAGTAGCTTGTGATTTTCGATAAATAAGTTCAGTGATGTTTTGAAATATGCGAGTTAGGAGTATAGTGACGGCTGTCTTCGCCTTAAATGATTGGTTATCACTGATTGGCTAAATGGGTTCAGGCGAAATTTCAAAGGTATTAGCCAACTTTTGGATGCAGCAGCACACTCTGCTCAATAAAAAGTCTTACTTAGCTCGTAATATCACTAACGCTAGTTTCTAAGTTACTTTATTACTAACAAAGTATGGATTTATGTCTGAAAAAAACATTTGATTTGATTTGATTAGGTACTTACTCATCCTTCTTCTTCTGTCAAAAGTCGATGATCTTCAAGCATCTACCTAAACTAGACCTAGTTCCTTAGACATAGTTCTAATCTAACCTCCGTACAGACAAAATATATTTTAGTGCCTGTCTTTAAATCGTTATATTATTGAAAGAACTACCGCCCAAAATTCATTTCCATTACACGCGGTAAGGGGCTGAAAACCCCGAGATATTTTTTTATGTTACTACCTTGTTACTTAAAGCCATAAAAAGCCGAAGGCTTAAGCTAGTTTTTGACGTGACAACGTCTTATAATTCGATGGAGCCGGCTGCACGCACGAAAAAACATGACTCATGCAGCGTTACCTCACTCTGAGGCGTTCCATTTAAAGCTTGAAGTGCAAGCGAGAGCGCGGAACGAGCGACAAAGAGGCACAATCGGCCTCCGCGTTCGGCAGCGATCGACATCTGTCTCCCTCCTACTTGAGTGAGCGATGCGTCCGCGTGGACAGCTGTATGACGTTGTCACGTTCAACTATCGTCAGTAAACCGACTTTACAGACTACCGATTTTACTATAAAACCGAAAAAAAAACCACGGAATAAATGTAATGCCACGTTTCCACGCGTGCGTTCAACTCGACATTCAACGTGCACATTCACATTCACGCGCGTGGAAACGGTACGCCCGAGCGCGCGCGGGCCAAATTGGTGTTGCCAATTATACAGATTTATCTGTATTTATACAGAATTTAGGGTAGTATTACAGATTACAGATTTTACCCTACTTTTATACCGATTTTTGGAATCTGATTTAGTTTATGATAAGATGAACATCTTTAAACATAATAAAGGCAAAAAATATTCATTTAGATCCACTTTTGATAATACTATTAGTATAGTTAATATAGTTACTAAGACTTCACTGTCTGTCCGTCTGACTGTCTGTCTGTCTATCTGTCCGTCTGTCCCCAGATATTTTGCTTTGGCACGTGGCAACACTGGTGGGCAGTCAGTCTCTCTCGCGCTTTCGTGACGAGTGGACGTTGCTAAAAAAAGTCGCTACGATCGGAGATTACTGTTGAGGTTGCATCAGTTAGAATAAAACCTCTGTGACTGTTGCTAAGACAACGAGTCAATTATTGTTTGACAAATGTCTTCATGTTTAGTTAGGTTACAAAGTCGTAATCACTGAGTACTCTTCTATATTGGTCGTAATAATTACAACATGGTCGATTGGTCTAACGAGACAATTTTGACGTTCCTGGAACATTACCAGGAACAAGAATTATTATGGAACCCCGAGCATAAATTCCATAAGGACAAGAAAAAGATCCACAATGCTTGGGGGAAAAAAGCTATCAGTGTCACTATGACTACCCATTTTTGTGTAGGTACGTTGTGTCGAACGAAATTAAAAGTATTGTTTCGATGAATAATGCACTGCGCACTTGCCAAACATCAAACACCAACAAAACTATCGAAGAAAAAAGAGTTCGGTGAGAGTTGCGAGAAAGCGATTCATTCATTCATTTATTATACAAGCAATTTTCATATACACTAATTGTTTAACTAGTGGGCAGGGCAAAGGGCATACTTTTACATTTAGACGTATTTTGATGATCGGGGAATACCTACTTCGTAATTATTTACATATTGACTGTCAAGGTAATTCATAATTAAAAATACCGTAGAAAATGACACGGTAGTGAAACATTACCGTATACCGTGTTTAAGCCAAAAATACCGTGCATCTACGGTAATTACCGTGTACCTGGTAACACTGGTTGCATGCCGCGCAGCTCGCCAGGCAGCCTGCCGGGCTGCACGGCACGCATGGAAACATAGCACATCATGCTGACATGTCGAATTTATGTTGCTTTAGCTGCCAGAGCCGTTGAATAAGTAACATGGCAATAGGGCTGCCATTTGTGTCGGACCCTGGATAATTTTTTTTTATATTTTTGATTGTAATTTTTTGTCTTGTATTTCGTTACTTGCTTTATTGGAATGTCAAATAACTTGTCATTAACTTGTTGTTATAGTAGTAAACAAATATTGCACATCGGCTAATTTCGGCTTCATTCAGTGTAATGTATGACAGAAAGAGGTAGCGCTCTAGAAAGCCGAAAAGGCGATTTGCAATATATATTGCCTACAACCGAAGAGCACTGTTGGTCTAGTGGTAGCGGCCCCGCCTTCCGATCCGAAGGTCGTGGGTTCAAATCCAATCGTGTACCAATGAATTTTCTGTAGAATAATTTATGTGTACTATGCCAGTGCTCTCATAACGGTGAAGGAAAACATCTGAAAGGGATTTAACAAGGCCTTGCTAAGCTCTTCTATGCTTCAGAAGACCATGAAGCTACGATGAAGGCCCAAGCATGACAATAAAATTGTCCCCCATTGTTAGACACTAAGGTCTTATTGTTTCTACAAGTCCGAAAGTGGTAAATACCGTGTTATACCTGTCATCCCTACTCCCAACCAATCCGTTCATTCTGTCATTGATAAATGATCGTGTAATCCCGCAAATGAACGGAAAATAAATCTGTCATAATTTCCGTTACTTATTACGATTTTTGTTGCAGGTATGGCAATATCACTGCGGAAAATATGGTATGGTTTATACTTTATAGTTATTGTGGTGATTATGCGCTGTCATTATTGGGTTGTTAATAGTTATAGTAGGTATACAGAGTTACCCTTAACATGGACCGATCATATTGTTAAGATCACGAGAAGTCGGTAGATGGAAGGGGCTCAGAATCGTTCTTCTCGAAAATATATGATGGAATATTATGATAGCTCTTATTCTCATTATTATCAACTTTATAGGTGATTGTTCTGTCTTAAGTAAGTCGAACTCTTAGAACAAACAAAGTATAATGTTACGTACGACCTACATCGACATAACAAAAACTTCATTTGACACTCATTTTCTTGTTGACGGTTATTTGATATACTGATTTTAAAAGTAAGTAAAGTTTTTTGAAGAAAGTATAATTTTAGTTAGCATGATATTTGGCATTTTGACTGATGATGATGATGACATTTGAATATTATGCCAAAAAAGTTGCAATAGATGATCAAATCGTATTGTAATATCCGTTTCCGTTCACCAACAAAAAAATGTAATCGTATCTGTAGGCCTACCACAAGCTCTGTCTGGCTCTATCTCTGGCTCTGGTTTAGAGTCTGAGTGCTCACCAGTGTATTATACTGTGTGTGTGACGTTTCGACGTAGGATTTATTTAGAAAAGAAAGAAAGAAAAAACATATACATATATATTTGCGAAGCAAAACTTATACTAACAATATAAACTGAACAACCTATCACTTAACTACAGAGGTGAGCTTTGTGCGTCGCAAAACGGACTCTGGCTCAGCATTATGTTGGTTGGCTAGCAACCAACGCTGGTCTTCCGACAGAGATTCGAGAGATTCCGAGAGATTTTGTCTACACTCACACATAATCAAAACCAAAGACAGAGCCAGATAGAGCTTGATAGGCATACAGTACTGCGTTCGCACAGGGTCGTATGATTCATTCAACCAACTGACAATGACCAGGTGCAACTTTGACCATCTGCCCTGTGCGAGGGAGATAGCTGCCTCTGTCTCATGTTTGAGGGATTGGATTAAAGTATACCTCCTTGTGATGCAATATGGCTGTCGGCATTTGTATGGTTTTGTAATAACATGATTATAATGTTCATTGCACTGAACAGTGGCCTTATTGTCTTCTTCTTCTTAATGAATGGCATCTGTCCATTTTGGATAAATAATCCAGTCATGTTTTAATTATCGGAAACAATCTGCATAAATCTCAACTACAGTTCAACTAGAAATAAATTATTCAAACTTTGCTGGTTTGACTACAAGACATTTGGTTCGAGTAAAATGTAGAAACCTTACTAATCTAACAAAACTAGATCTTACTGGTATAGTAATACGGTGCACATTTAACCTCAACGGCGTCTAAGGGGTCATCTAAATGCAAACTCGGCTGGACAGATGTGGTTAATTGGCATTAATTGAAGCAGTTCCCTGAAATATTGGTAAAGTGACGTAGCTGAAGGATTAACTTGATAAAGGATACTCTTGGGTCTAAAGTTACACACCTTACGTCTTAGAGCCTGTCCAGATGGGGCGTTTTACGCGCGTTTTACGCGCGATTCCTCAATCGCGCGTAAAATGCGAGCAACTATTTGGTAGGAGCGCGCGTAAAACGCGGCATCTGGACGCAATATAAATTGAAACGCGCGAGGGCACTCGCGCGTAAAACGCTCCATCTGGACAGGCTCTTAGAGTAACCTACGTGTGTAAAGATGTGACTAACGTCATATATTTTTTACATAGATCTATAATCAAATATCAAGGAAAGAACTTATTATAGCCACAGGAAGTGATATTAGGGTAGCCACTTACTTTGTAAAAGTTATTTAATGAAAAATCGACACGATAAGAAGATAATTATATCGATGATTTTTTAACAAACTTTATGCTTACGCATATTGTTATAAACTAATTTGTAAGTTACTTTTACACTTATCTGCTTTTTTCAACTTACAAAACTTTTCAAAAGCAAAAAGCAGATTATAGTTCTATAACCCGAACACATCCAAAAGGTTATAAATTTTCAACATGATGTATCTAAATTTGGTTAGATCATAATTTTCTACTTTTTGCCTATGCAACCAGTTCATTTACGTCATCATATCATGCGTGTAATCCCTTTGCTCGTCCATTGCATTGCATATCCATAAATGGCGCAATGCACGTTACTTTTTAACCAATGTTGGTCACTGGCTCAATTACATAATATGATTGTAATGATGTTTATAATTAGTTGATTGGCAGGCTACTGGGGACCACAAAAAAGAATAGATTAATTACATACATCCTAACTCTTAATGTTATTAAAATCTTTTCTAATTTGTCTTCTTCATAACAAGACCAAAGTTGCAGAGTGTGGGCTTATGTACTAGTTATCAAAATTTTGTTTTTCAAAATCAAAATTGTATTTATTTGGATCATTTTACAAAGAGTACAGAAAACAGATTGAAAAACGATGTTATGAGTTATGTATTAGGTATGTATGCACGGGTTATTTATTGTAAGCAATTTTTAAATTAATTTGTACGCGATAGGGTGTTGGCTCCGATAAGGATGTAGATGTGAACCAGTTAGTTCTCTTCGCACTATTTGTACTAGGTTAATATTTTGGGTAATTTACTGTAGGTTACTAGGTCGTAT
Organism: Thera obeliscata; assembly: GCA_947578465.1. Classification (NCBI taxonomy): domain Eukaryota; kingdom Metazoa; phylum Arthropoda; class Insecta; order Lepidoptera; family Geometridae; genus Thera; species Thera obeliscata. The sequence continues at coordinate 10,719,945 of OX387918.1, read as the reverse complement.
GACGAAGATTATAAGATACAATCGTGAACCTTCGAGAATACCAACGTAAATGAAAACTTGAATAATCCCCCAATAATCCCCTCTTGCTGAAGAGGTGTCGGCTACGTGACAGGTGACGTGACAGAGTCGTGAGTTCGTCTTACCATAATTATGATGTGGCTAAAAACCAGCTTTTTAATAACTGCATTCATATCAGTTTCGGAGCTATGAGACAAGAGGCAGACAAGCAAACAGACACACACACGGATTTTTCGGTCGTTGGAGCATAGATAAAACTTTTAAACCTATCATGTTTTTTATCATCACTCCTTGTGAGAGCACTGGTGGCCTAGTGGAAGCGGACCCGCCATCCGATTCTAAGGCCGTGGGTTCCAATCTAGTTGTATACCAATGAGTTTTTCAGTCCAAAAATATATGCATACACCATGCCGGTACTCTCTAACGGTGAAGGAAAACATCACGAGGTAGAAAGCCTAAACCAAAACAGTTCGAAAACATGTGTCAAGTGCACGAAAGGAGCTTCTTTGAGGTGCACTTTAAATCCATTTACCACACTTGGTTCGAAAGAACCAGTGCTTCTATAAGAAGAACACTATTGGGAGTCAAGACTCACAGAACCATTGTCAATATCCCGTTGTTAATAAAAATAGTCCGAGGCTTCGCGGGTCTTCAAAATGTTGTCTACGCGACTGATCGAAGCGACGCGTGACCCAAGAGCTGGTGGGTATAAAGCATTGCTATTCAGCGTGGCAATGCCGCCAGCGTCTTAGGGACGCTTCCGTCTGGCACTGATTTGGATCAGTTGAGCTATCTCTAGATCGTTTGTAACGATCTGCAGATAGCTCAACTGTTTCTTGTGTATTTTGTACAATTTGTAAATATTTGTTTAATTGAAAAATAGTCTATCTGACAAATAGATAATGAGCAAATTTTCTCTTAAAATTAAATTGTATTCTTATCTACCTAGGCATAATTTTATACAAAGGAACCCAATTACCCGAACACAATACACCCCTAAACATTTCCTCAATGTTATTAAAACGCGCAGAGAAATTCCAAAAGGAAGCAGTGTACAGCAAAATTAATTCTCTCCTATGTTATTCTTGTATTTCTCCATAATAATAGACGAGTAGAGTTGAGTATTGTATGATCTCATCGGTATTGATCAGCCATTAGAAGTTTTCACATAACATTCTCGATCAAGTCACCTTCAAAGAAAAAATAAACTAAATCATAATTGGTTCATCCATTTGGGAGCTACAGCTAGAATAAGTTTGACGGATTTCGTAGAGGATTCAAAATAAACAGTGTTTGTAATAGTACAATACAATAGTATTTTGTATTTTATTTTGTATTTTTTTAATAGTAATAATAGTAATAAAGTTTATTTCAGAAATAGGACATACAGAATAACAGGTGGAGAATTACATTTACGCAAGAGTGATTTGCTGGAGAATGTTTGTACATAATGTGGTATGCAGACCCTACACTAAGATTAAAAACCTTGTGTCGCAGGTCCTGCGTTGCCTTCAATTGTTACAATATTGTAGTCGAGCAGTAGTGTCAACTGGTTTGTCTAAGGTGATTGTCTGGCTAATGAGCAGTTTTGCTTTAGCTTAGTATTATAAAACTAGCAGCCCGTCCCGGGGTAGACAATATTGTTGTACATTATTTTGTTCTATCGCTAATAGTTTCGACAGCGCATTCGACGAAAGACATTTTAAGACTCATTTTTCTACACCTTCGGTTACATTGTTCAAATTTTACCAAGGATCCCTATTTTTTTTCAAAATGAAATGTAGCCTATGTCAAATTGGAAGAATGTAGCATTCTATTGGTGAAAGAATTTTTTAAATCGGCCCAGTACTTTTTGAGCCTATTCATTACAAACATACAAAAATAGGTACAAATCTTTCCTCTTTATAATATTACGAGTAGTATAGATATAGATAAGTATTAGGTACTAAGAATGTGTCCATTAGCACTTTTCTTACTGTCTCTAATTAATGAAGCACTATTGCTACAAAATATTAAATATATCTCTGCACTAACTCAAAAGGTTTGGTCTTTTTGAGTCTTCTTACTAGGTCTGTTTTGTCCGACTGACAAAGCACAGTCGAAACTAAAACAGTTTTGAGTATGAAAGGGGGCTGTCCATCTAGTTTTTTTTAAATATTTAACTTGCTGATGGATCAAGCATATACCCCACCTGATGTTAAGTGGTAACCATCGCCTATAACAAAGCATTTCTTCGTAGGTCACGCACGTCAGGAACATGCCGTACGATGCATTTCTCAGCGACATACTCGTACATATATGTTCAACCTCATGTGCTAGAATTTCACCGGCACCCACACCCTTCAAACCGAAACACAGCAATGCTGCTTCACGGCAGAAATAGGCATGGTGTAGGCATATTACCCCGGACCTTTATCGAGACTGGCCTCTAGCTCAGTTGGTAGTAGCTCTGCTTTCTGCGCCGTAGGTCGTGGGTTCGATCCCCACCGAGAACAAATATTTGTGTGGTGAACATAAATGTTTGTTCTCTGTCTGGGTGTTATATTGTATTCTAAGTATGTATTTACAAAAATAAATGTATTCAAATATTATATCAGTCATCTGGTTCCCATAGTACAAGCTCTCCTTATTATGGGGCTGGGTAGTGTTGTGTGAATTGTCCACAATATTTATTTTATTTTGTTTATTTTATCGACACCATTAGTATTTCTACGAATTCCAATAATGAAGAAAAACAGGAAGTTATTCCAAAAAACAACAACCTTTCAATTATTTGGGGATTGTGTATTAAATTGAAGGAAAACAAATATACATGATACACAATGCTCTTAGATTCTATCATTCGCCCGTGGATTCGCTCACCTTGCTCCAACCTGAATGAAAATAGCTTATTTTAAAATATTACACGTGGTTTGTAATAAATATATATTTCAGGTATTATCATGCACACGAGACCCTTCCATTTTTCCTTTGAAATATTATTGTATACAGGGTTATTCATTATTAGCTGCAAATACTCAGGAATTATGTTCAACAAATAAAATAAAAAATATTTATGAAATTATTTATTTAAATTTTGATCAAAATTTTTTTCAAGTTTTTGTATCAAAATTTTATTTTTATTAATTTCTTTACGGCTATTGCATAATGAGTGCCATGGAGAACAGGACGATGACCCACCCAGGCGGTGACTGAACGCAGAGTGTCACTCACGGCGCGCGGGCGCGGATCAAAGGTCAAAATAGGTCAGGCACCAATGATTCCTTTATCGATTTTCTCGGGATTTTCATAACAAAACTCAAAAAAAATCATTTCATAAATATTTTTTATTTTATTTGCTGAACCTAATTCCTGAGTATTTGCAGCTAATAATGAATAACCCTGTATACACCACTATTTTGTAATAACCAAAAAAAAAATTCCGATATTGGCTGCTAATACTGAACACATCAACGAAAAAAACTTTTGAGACAATAAAAATATTTTTAAATAACCACAATTTTTTGTAAAATATTGAGAAAGGATTCAACAAGCAAAAATCATTTCATCCATAAACGCTAAACACCAAGCGGAACCGAACAGCGTAATTTTTTCTCTCTAGTACTACGTAACTAATATGTTCATGAAATCCTGCATAAAATGCAGGATTTCTGAAAATTTTAACATTTAATAACTTTGTCATTTTATCGAAACTAAAAATTCTGATTGCACATTCATAATGTTCTACCCCTACTACATTACACTATTTTTTTTTTGGTAGTTACAAAATAGTGGGTATATTATATTGTGTGTTTATATTTCTATGCTAATCACATACGTTATTCTACAAATACTAACCGTCATAAGACGCTTTTCCTATCAGTCTAATCGACTTCGATAATAATCTAAGAAATGCACGAACAGTCATGTTTTTTACTGGTATTTCGTGCAGCTGCAACAACCAGCGCATCGTGATACTCGAAAGTTATGGAGATTGCAGTCGCAGACGGTTCAGTTTCCGCTGGCCTTCGTTAACTGAGTACGTGTTCAGAGTTTAGATAACTAAGTATTGGATTTTATACTAGCTATCGTTTGTGGCTTCGTTCTCTTTCGTTCGTCTTATAGCAGCATAAAGAATTGATTTATTATTTCAATTAGTTATGATGATGATTTATTGTATAGACACTCTTATAGGAATAGTAAAAATGAAAATAAAATAGTAAAAACATTTTTACTATTCCTGTAGGTTCGGATAACGATCCACCCAAAAAACTGAACGATTTGCTTGTGATACATACATACATCCAAACATACCTTCAAGCAACAATTTCAGAGGTTCAGGAGAGGAGAAACAGCTCGATAAAACAAATCTTCTTATCGCGCGAAATCTTTTCAGTATTATTGTTTCTTTCCCGTTACAAATACCTGCTGACGTAGGTATTTGGTTTTGTATAACTTACTAATCTTTTGGCGTTCTTGATCTTTTAGGCCGTCCTAATGCCTTAATACTATTAACCTCTGACACCAGAGGTAAGAATAAAATAAGAATAATGTTTATTAGGCACAGCTGCCGTCACAGCTTAGTTGGCAGTCGCTTTGCCTTCTGCGCAGGAGGACGTGGGTTCGATCTCCACCGAGAACAAATATTTGTGTGGTGAACGTAGAGGGTTGTTCTCTACGTTCTGGGTGTTATTTTTATTCGAAGCATTTACAAAAAAAGATACATACATACATAAAATCACGCCTTATTCCCATGGGGGTAGGCAGAGATCACGGATTTCCACTTGCTACGATCCTGACACACCTCTTTCGCTTCATTCACTCTCATAACATTCTTCATACATGCTCGTCGGTTAAGGGTACTCCTAACCTGGCCTTTCTCTAAAACGTCTGCGATCTGATCGAGATACAAAAAAGATATTATATGTAATGTATTATATCTGCTATCTGGTTCCCATAGTGCAAGCTCTGATTAACTTGGGGCTAGATAGTGTTGTGTGGATTGACCACAATATTTTTATTTAATTTGGTGCGTTACAAGTAAAAGCCTAGGTAAGAGTTAGGGACTATCTAGAAAAATGTTTGCTCTGACAATTTTTTTTTATTAGAGTTATCAGATGTAGGTTCACTTTAAAAGCATATAATAGATACGGGGAGACTTTTACCCAGCAGTGGGACCAAATAGGTTAATAAAAAGAAATAGATACGGTTGAAATAACTTATTTTTTTCTCCTAAGAATTAAAGGTTCACTTTCAGAAAATCTTAGCTAAATAAGTAGTGTGTTCTTTCAGCATAAACATAGGTCTTAAATAAAAGTGTGTACATAGTACAACGGTCACGCATGTGATAACGATTAAAAAAAAGTAATGCCTTCATCCACCAAATGCCGGTCGTCAGTGCTAGACGGAGGCCGATGCTTCGTCTTCAAGATAAGCGGACAAACAAACAAACAAACAAACAGGTTGTTGATATGAATAAGTAAACCACTTGTTTACGGATAGGATAGAGGGTAATATAATAATTACTTATTTGCATTGAATGAGGTCGTGATTCCGATTTGTTTTCGTGTTTAATTGACTGTACTGTCGTGATGTTTCCTTTTTGTTGTTTATTCCATTTCTTTATCACTTGTATCATCCACTGAAGAAGTCTACTGCTGGACTAGTCATGGTATACAGGGTTATTCATTATTAGCTGCAAATACTCAGGAATTAGGTTCAACAAATAAAATAAAAAATATTTATGAAATGATTTTTTTTAAGTTTTGTTATGAAAATCCCGAGAAAATCGATAAAGGAATCATTGGCGCCTGATCTATTTTGACCTTTGATCCGCGCCCGCGCGCCGTGAGTGACACTCTGCGTTCAGTCACCGCCTGGGTGGGTCATCGTCCTGTTCTCCATGGCAATCATTATGCAATAGCCGTAAAGAAATTAATAAAAATAAAATTTTGATAACAAAAACTAAAAAAAAAAAAAAAAAAAAAAAAAACATAAATATTTTTTATTTTATTTGTTGAACCTAATTCCTGAGTATTTGCAGCTAATAATGAATAACCCTGTATAGCGCGATATAAGGTTTATAGCTATATTTAGGGTAAATATATAGGTTTATAGCTATATTTACCTATGTACTTACCTATATTTAACCTAAGGACCTATATTTTGAGAGCACTGGTGGTCTAGTGGTCTTTTCTCTTTATGATATAAGTATAGATAGATGCAAAGGTCTGTTATGTTATGTAACTATATTTTAAAAACCATTTTCCATCTAAGCTTTTTTCTCTATCGTTTCTTGGAAGCTTGAATTTATTCTCTACAACTTACAGCATCAAAGCTAAGTTGCTATTTATTTTCTTCCCTGCATATTTGGTTAAGAAGCATAAAAGTTAAGTTATGCTAAGCTAAGACTAGCTAAAATAATAACTTTACTCCTTTTAGCTCTTAAAGTCTTCAAACGACGGAATCCTGAAAACGTATTTTTTTTTTTTATCTTTATTTATTAAAGAGGGTTTAATCTGCAAGTAAAAAAATAAATTGGCCCACGGTTGTAATTTTATCACAAAGGGTTGGTTGGTATCTCTCAAATCTCAAAAAATATTGCCTCGTAAATGATGTTGGTATTGGTTATTTTCGTTGGATCTAATGAGGTTCTTCGGATATTTTTAGGGGGATTTCGGGGATTTTTTTAAGTTTGTCTGGTAAAGATCGCTGTTTAGCGATAAAACCGCCCAATAGTTTTAAGTTTTATGTATAGTTGCGGAATGAAAATGTTCGTCGATTTTCAACTTGATTTGTTCAACGTATCACGATCACATACTACCTTTTGAAACTAAATAGACAGAATACACCGATAAGTTACGGCCTGCGCACACCTAGGCCGCTAGCGAACGCGATCAGTGAAACGCTGTCAAATTTGACAGCGATATTTGACAGCGTTTCATTGATCGCGGTCGCCAGTGGCCTAGGTGTGCTCAGGCCTTAAACGTCACAAATTATGCCAAAATGTGTTCATGATCAAGGCACTGGTGCAATTGAAAACCGACTCTAAGGTGACGAACATTTTCATACCGCGACTGTACCTGTACTTTTATGATTTGTTTCCTACTTATGAAATAAAGTATTTTAATTTTTTTTCTCAATAAGGCACAGGCGTGTAAATTTTTACAAATTCCGAAGATATTTTAAATGTTATGTGCTGAAGAACAACATCTCTATAGGGATATTGTTTCTTAGCAGCATTTTCTCACTCTACCTATAAAACCTGCCAAATAAATCACTTAATCACATTCAGGCAGCCTGCACTTTCTCGCAAAATTCCCCTTGGCCCACACTTAAGTGGAGCATAAATACGCGCGCATTGCCGATAAATTCGCATCTACCCTCAGTTTTGCACAACATACCCTATTTATGGGTACCTACACGATAAGTCAAGTCCTAAGCAAAGAGGGGACCGAACCCCATGGTAGCTTCTAAGGGTGAGGTTGGATATGCCCGTATCTTGGGTATGAAATTGAGGGATCAGTGACACTTGTCGCTTGAAATGAAATATCTCGCATAAGCTCAGACTTTGTAAAATATATACACAAGTGTGTGAGCTATACCATCTGTAAAAAAGGCCTTCTTTTCGATGGAATGATCTTCAATAAAACTCTGTTTTCAGACTGTTTACAGAATCGTTTTAATTCACCACAATCTCACATTTAGGCTTGTATTGTATGTAGCCTAGTATTGTAAAAATCTATCACTTCTTCCTCTTGAATCGCCTGAAAGCGCGCCAAATACTTTGACATTCCATGTCATGGCTGATGACAGACGACAAACCTTGAGCACAGATAATAAAGTCCTTGCTCATTAAAACGGTAATGTTACTCATGATAGCTACCTAGGAGGTACTAGTACTAGGTAAAATCCCCTGAATAGCAACTAATTTTGTATGGAGTCATGATAGTTTTCTCTAAAGGTGTTTCGAGAACTTGTGACTCCAAACAAAAACCACTCGAATGCTGGGTTACACAAAAATTCTGCAGAGGAAGTATCATGATTTTTCACAAGTTTAAATGCTGCCACTTTGAATGTTACATAAATAAATATTGAAGACAATCCAAACAACACTATCTAGCTCCAAAATAAGCCGATCTTGTACTATGGGAACCAGATAGCTGGTACACACATGTTTTTATAAATACATTCTTATAATACAATATCACACCCAGACAGAGAACAAACATCTGTGTTCACCACACAAAAAAATGTTCTCGGTGGGGATCAAAATCACGACCTACGGCGCAGAAGACAGAGCTACTACCAAATTACCTTCAAAAGGCGGGTCTATCACTTCTTAAAAGGCCGGCAGCGCATCAGCACCACCTCTGGTGTTGCAAGTATCGACGGTGACTATTTTCCATCAGGTGGCACGTCTGCTCGTCTACCTGCTATGGCATAAAAAAAACTGAGCTGAGAGGCCAGATAAATTTTCAAAATGTTATGATATAAATCTTAGTGCAGTCGAATACATAAAACGCTGAAACGATTTGTCCAACATTTGAAAATGGCACGCGAGCACGCCATCTGGAAAAGGTTATTATGTTTTAGTCATTTTATTTTTCTATTTATTTGCCAGCGACTCGATGCAAAGGAGCTTTTGTTCAGTGCAAGGCGATAGCGAGGAAAGAAAACCAAGAACATGATTCTCAATAAATTAATTCGAAACCTACTGATGTGCTCAGCAGGCCGATCATGTAACTTTTGTTGCAATGGTTTCAATCAATATCTTATTGGAACTGTCAATTTGCGATCACGTATTAGTACGAAAATAGAGTTTTAATAAGATTTTGATTGAAACCATGAATGAAAGTTACTTGATTATAATAATAATAATAATAATTATTATTATTAAAAGCCTGTTGTGTTCGAAAGATTTGGCCAGCTCATGCGAACTCATTTTGGTTTCGTTTTCTAAGTGTAAATTCCGTGGTAATTTAATATTTTTATCTCAAAACTAAACTGCTATTACCCAACCCCTAGAAAGGTGTAGCCAGTAGATTCTTCGCTTTTGTAGAAAATTCTATCGCACCACAAAAATCCTATATCGTGTAGCGATAAAACCAACTCATGCAATCCATTTACAATGAAAACATTCCTTTGTACGCACCCTAAAAGAAATACTCTATTGCAGTCTCTGAACTTGAATAGGGCTGAATTGATATTATCTGGGACAACGGATCTCAAACTTGAACCACTTCAGCCACTATAGCCTACTACGTGTTTCTCTAAGAGATCTTCTAGTAAGATCGCGGGAAGTCGGTGGATGGAAAGAGCTCAGAATCGTTCTTCTTGGAAATGTGCAGGGGAGGCCTATGTCCAGCTGTGAACTTCTGCAGGCTAATGATGATGATGACGTGTTTTTTTGGTTTATTATACGTTACCGCTAGTCACCTTCTGAGGTATGCGGGTGGCGAGAAGGGGACAATCCTTATGTTGCCACGCTGCTGGTAATGGCACACTGGCGAATCGGACCTGTAGTTTGCTGCCCTCTCGCTGCTCGCATACCACAAGAGGTGACAAGCAGTGGTGGGTACAATAGAACAAATCACAGCCCACACGGCTAAGGCTCATATTCATAATTATTGTAATAGTAGTCAGGCCGCTAAGTCTGTTGATATGAAAGTGACAGTGCCGCCAAAAAGTGTCAGACATGAATGAGCGGCTCAATCTTTAAAATGTATTCTTAAATTTAGCTTTCTTTCTGTTAAACCACATACTAAATGGATTGCACAACATTCCACTCTAAAAACTTGCTACGAGGCCAAGGGGAAGGTCGTGGGTTCAAATTCCGCGCGGCTTTAATCTTTGGGACATTATACAATCTTTGTGATTTTTCCTTAAGTGTAGTACTAAAAAATCATCATCAGCAGCCTGAAGAAGTCTACTTTTGTACAAGGGCCATACATTTCCAGGAAGAACAATTCCGAGCCCTCTCCATTCACTTCTTCCTTCTTCTTCCCGCGTCCTTTACTAAAGCTTGTTTAATTTCAAACCAGTATTTTTTCAGGATGAGTTTCCAACGACTCGTTCCGCAATTAACATATAAAAGAGCCTAAAAGGGTCGGCAAAGTTTGAGCATCGCTGTCCCGGAGGGTTTGCGGTTTCTTTGTGCCCATGTTATGTGTCTGATATCGGTACTACAAGATAGATTCATTGGGATCTGATTTATTTATCTATCGGATTTGTACAAAATGGTACAGCTTTTTGTATAAATCTATAGTGTGTTTTAGGGTAGGGATTTCATAAATTCCGGTTGGAATTTGTCCATACGTCAAACTGTCCAAGTGATATTTTTATTACATTTCTTGTGCTTACCTTTGCGTATAAAAGTATGTAAACACCTCTAGATATGCCTGTAAGGTGCTATATCTAGCTACATAATGTACATAGTAGTACATAGACAGAATCTTTAGAAAATCTTAAGTTATTTGGTTGGTAGATACTATTACGAGATCTAAGGAAATATCTACCGAAACTATGCTGAACTACGGATCAAAGCCGTGAAGCTGTTTCTGTTCTATTATTTAGTAGGTATGGTATGCATGTACTAAGTCCTTCTTATCGTGGCTCTTTAAAACCCGTGTGGTGAAAGGATGTTAGGTCCGTCTCAGAGAGGCTCCTTTCGTGCACCTGACGCATGTTATGTACTAACTTAAGGGGCCAGCGGAGGGAAAATTTGCATACAAACGTAATACCAAAATTACATACCTCAAATGAAATTAACGCCAATCACATTTTGCAATGAAAAAAATGTATAAAATGCGATTGGTGTTTATTTCATTTGAGGTAAGTAATTTAAAAATAAAAACTGTTCAGGAACCTAGATAAATACTATACGAATACAGTTATTACAGTAATATAGTGAAAATCTGCCTAAACTAGTAATTATTTTGGTATGACGTTTATATGAAAATTCGCCCTCCGCTGGCCCCTTAAGTAAAAAAATTACAGGTCGGGCTCTAGTACGGGCTCCAATAACATCTTACAGCCCAGACCATATTAAGGTTTTTTTCTAAGTTGCAATTTTTTTATGTAACAAGTGTAGGGCCAATCTGATGTTATCATCATCATCATTTCAGCCCGGTATCACCCACTGCTGGGTATAGGATAGGCCTTCATTTTCTGCCAGCTTCCTTTGTCCTGTGCGTCTCTTGTCCAGGTGTTTCCTACGACCCTTACGATGTCGTCGACCCATCGCGTTTTCGGACGCTCCAAATTTCTTCGGCCTGACTTCGGCCACCATTTGGTCAAGGCTTTACTCCTACTCTCTGATGTTACGTGGTACATTAATCTTCTTAAAAAGTATTGCCTCACAGGTCACGCACGTCAGGAACGTGCCCTACGATGCACTGCCCTGCGGCCATCAACTTGATGCATATAGATGTTCAGCCTCATGTGCCAGTATAATCACCGGCACCCACACCCTTCAAACCGAAACACAGCAATGCTGCTTCACGGCAGAAATAGCATGGTGGTAATAGGGAGAGCACTGGTGGTCTCGTAGTAGCGGCCCCGCCTTCCGGTCCTATATAAGGTCGTGTGTTCAAATCTAGTCGTGTAACAATGAGTTTTTCAAAAATGTATGTGCACTATACCAGTACTCTTAAAACGGTGAAGAAAAACATAGTGAGGAAACCAGCGTGTCGTGGAACCTAAAAAGTTCGTGTCAAGCGTAACGCAAAAAGGGCCCGCCAGCGGCCTACTTGTGGAAAACCAGTCCGCACATGAAAGAAAGATAGAAAAAACGTTTATTTGTCACACCTCCAATGGAGAACATTTTAAGTACATACTAAAAATAAGGAACTCACGTATCAGTAACAAAAACAGAAAACAAAAAAAAAACAAGTGCGGACAATAGAGCTATATCAATCTAGGTGCATATATCAAAGTAACCTAATAAACAAACAAGTAAATCCATTATTGAGCTCAAAATGAACAAATGAAGAGCTCCAGCTTAACACATAATTGAGCACCAATTAACCGAGTACCGCGTAATCCAACGTTGTAATTCTAATTGATAGTCTTCAGGTATGTAGGGAATTGGAGTTAGGAGATAATTTGGTTGGTAACTGACGTACAGTCGGCGGCACTACAATGTATAGAATTCGTAAAGTAGTCGTAGAGCTTTGTGAGGCGACGTCAGGGAACAGGACGTCCGGGGAAGAACTACCACCATGGCTATTTTTGCCGTGAAGCAGCATTGCTGTGTTTCGGTTTGAAGGGTGTGGGCGCCGGTGAAATTACTGGCACGTGAGGCTAAACATCAGTACGCCTCAAGTTGATGGACGCAATCGCAAAGTCACACACGTCGGAAGCGTTCATCGTAAGGGCGCTTGTAGTCCGCTTGTAGTCCGTAGTTCTAGTCCGCTCATGGTAGGTTTTTTAAATAGGACCTAGCGGAAGACCAGCGTAGGTTGTTGCCAGCCTGCATCATGCTGAGCTATGGTCCCATTTGCAGCACTTTTTGTTAATAATATTTCTACCTACGACTTCCTTTTAATTTTGTTTTATTTTGTTTGATTTATTTTGTTGTTGTTATGTTTATTTTGTAGGTGTGTATTTCTTATGTTATGGCTTAGGTAGTTATTAATATGAATGTTTTCACTGCATTTTTCTTTTTGATGTGTTGCAAATAAATTCATTTTCATTTTCATTCATTTCATTTTTCATTTCATTCATTTTTCATTCATTTGTACACGCTACGAAAATTTGCCGTTCCTGCGGCAGACAAGACAAATTCTTCGTGTAGACGACAAGAATTTTGTCTTTTCCACACACGAAAACGCAACAACGTTCGCCGCGTCGTGTCTTGCGCAGATAAGATTTTTTTCGTGCACCGCTGCGAGCAGTGTACACAGTTATTTTCTAGTTACGACACGAATTCTTGGGTAGACCTGGCGTTTTTTCTTAGCGTGTACAAGCGCCCTAAGGCACGCTTCCGACGTGTGTGATCCATGCGACAGCGCTTTGTTAAAGGCGATGGGCCGAATGCATAAATATAAATAAACTAGCTGTAAGTCCCGGCGTTGCCCGGGTAGTCTTATTCTAGATCATTCTGGAATATTTAAATACGTTCTGTCTTATAACACTTTGGCGAAATATAGAATTTGTAGAAATATACTTTATGTGATAGAAAAAGATGGACATAGAAAAGTTTTTATGTGTTAGAAACTTTTCTATGTCATAGGATAGAAATAGATTTTGCATTATATTGCATTGATGCTGTTCCTATTAGTCGTAGCGTGATGTTATATAGCCTATAGCCTTCCTCGATAAATGGACTATCCAACACAAAAATATTTTTTCAATTCGGACCAGCAGTTCCCGAGATTAGCGCGTTCAACCAAACAATCAAACTCTTCAGCTTTATAATATTAGCATAGATATAGTTTTAAAACAATGTCAAATGCACTCTTTGAGGCGCACTTAAAATCCTAATTTAAGTTCTAACTTCAAAATAAATTGTAGACATATTAGCGCAGTAGACTGTACATACTTAATTAAATAACAACTCACCCGATTCCTCTTACCCTTGCATCAGATTCCACGTGTCGTATTATCATCATTTGACTGAAGAAGGTTATATCTCTCTAACATTTCCAGGAAGAACGACTTTTAGACTTTTTTGTCTTTCAATCAGTCCATCCGTTAAGGCCTGCGCACACCTAGGTCGCTGGCGATAGCGATCAGTGAAACGCTGTCAAATATTGCTGTCAGATTTGACAGCGTTTCACTGATCGCCGACGCCAGCGACCTAGGTGTGCGCAAGCCTTTAGTAGTAAAAGTAGGTTAGGATTTGAAATAAACACGTATAGACAGACAACTTTGACTATCGGTATCTTTTCTTATTTAAGACTGGTTCAGGAGCAACGTCACGGCAAAGAGACTCAAGAAATTGGATTTATCACAGCGTAACATTAAAAGAAATGGAAGCCTCTAAGCTCTAAGGACTTTACTTTAAATAATTGGCAAAATCCCGTGATTCAATTGTACTGGCTATAGAACAAAAAGGAGATATTTTTTCCGAATTTTTGGTATATTTCATCGTGAAATGAAACTGAATGTATAATTAATATCACAAAAGAGAATGCTTTTAATTCTGTATATTTATTTACATAATAAATTAATGTACGTATAAATGTCTTTCATCTAATTATATCATTAATCCTGACTAAAAGGAGGGGTGTGAAGTTAAGACCCCTCCTTTTCTGTTGTCATTCTTAATTCTATATTGCACACAATTTAAAACATAGGAAAAAAAATACGGGTTGCACTCCGGGAGTGCCGGCAGAAGTGAAAACTTGATTATTAACGTAGGAATCCTAAAAGTTGTTTATTTTATCAAGTTCCTCAATGTAGTAAAACCCCAATCAAAGTCCTAAGGAACCCTAAAAATTTTAGCATTATCAAGCTCCTAAGTGTAGTTGAAGTTCCAATCAAAGTGCTAAGGAACCCTAAAATTGTTTACATAATCAAGGTCCTAAGTGTAGTTGAAAGTCCAATTAAAGGCCTAAGGAACCCTAAAAGTTGTTTATTTTATCAAGTTCCTCAATGTAGTAAAACCCCAATCAAAGTCCTAAGGAACCCTAAAAATTTTAGCATTATCAAGCTCCTAAGTGTAGTTGAAATTCCAATCAAAGTCCTAAGGAACCCTAAAAATGTTAACATTATCAAGCTCCTAAGTGTAGTTGAAACTCCAATCAAAGTCCTAAGGAACCCTAAAAGTTGACCACTTAATCAAATTCCTCAATGTTGTAAAACCCCAATCAAAGTCCTAAGGAACCCTAAAAATTTTAACATTATCAAGCTTCTAAGTGTAGTTGAAACTCCAATCAAAGTCCTAAGGAACCCTAAAAGTCGACCATTTAATCAAATTCCTCAATATAGTATAACCCCAATCAAAACCCTATACGGAACCCTAAATTTTACGTAAAGCCAAATCCTCAACGGGTCGGAACCGCTAGAAGGGACCTTGTCGCGCGACCTACAAGTAGGTCCTAAATGAAGTAAAACGGCAGACATAGGAGGAGGGGGTTCTGGGGGGCTAAGGGGGGTCACAGCACGGCTCGCTTCGCTCGCCGCGCTGTTCCCCGTGGTCGCGTGGCGGCTCGCTTCGCTCGCCGCGACGCTCCCCCCGGGTTCAGGAAGAGGGGGTTCTGGGGGGCTTAGGGGGGTAACAGCACGGCTCGCTTCACTCGCCACGCTGTTCCCCGTGATCGCGTGGCGGCTCGCTTCGCTCGCCGCGACGCTCCCCCCGGGTTTCGGAGGAGGGGGTTCTGGGGGGCTTAGGGGGGGTCACAGCACGGCTCGCTTCGCTCGCCGCGCTGTTCCCCGTGGTCACGTGGCGGCTCGCTTCGCTCGCCGCGACGCTCCCCCCGGGTTCAGGAGGAGGGGGTTCTGGGGGGCTTGGGGGGAGTCACAGCACGGCTCGCTTCGCTCGCCGCGCTGTTCCCATGGTCGCATGGCGGCTCGCTTCGCTCGCCGCAATGCTCCACTCGAAAAATAAATACAGTAGATCTATAAAATCTTGTACCAATGACCACTACTACCTGCCGCGGGCGGCCGCTAGTTCATAAAATCTATAATAGGTATGTACCTATACCTACTACAGTCACGAAAAACGCCTTGGTATGCTTGCTACTAACTATTATCTATTCTGTGACGTTACCGTGTCATAGTAACTACTAGCGTATCTGTAGCGTCTTACGCTTTTTTTCGATTTTTATTATGAACTCTACGTTGTAGTCTTAGGGTACATTTCTGCAAAAAATCCGTCCTACGCTTTTTCGATAAGGTCACGTGATCCTGACGCCCTGACGCGAGTTTAAGTTTTTATACCCATTACAGAAAGTGCTCCAACGCCGCTAAAGAAGTTTTCACTTCAAAAAACAGAAAGAGAGGACATGTACAAAGGCGAGCTTAACCCTGAGTAGAGTTTTCTTGCCTCTAGCCTCTAGCCTCTAGTTGACTGGCCTCTAGCTCAGTTGGTAGTAGCTCTGCCTTCTGCGCTGTAGGTCGTGGGTTCGATCCCCACCGAGAACAAATATTTGTGTGGTTAACATAAATGTTTGTTCTCTGTCTGGGTGTTATATTGTATTTTAAGTGTGTATTTACAAAAAAAAAATGTATTCAAGTATTATATCAGCTATCCGGTTCCCATATTGCAAGCTCTGCTTAGTTTGGGGCTGGGTAGTGTTGTGTGAATTGTCCACAATATTTATTGTTATTATTATTATTTATTACAGCAAACCTTTGAGGCTAGAGAGAGAGAGAGAGAGAGAGAGAGTCTTTCTGATATTTATCTGAATAAGTTGTTATAGAATACCTTCTTCAGTTTCAGTTACCTTTGTGCGACATCAAAAAGGATACGAGTATCTAGATCCGATCTTTTTTTTTTAAATTACAGAAAATAAAACGTTTGACAAATTACATAATTTACTGATATCGGGGTATGGGGCAGGCTCGAAATCTTTTGTCCAGGAAATATATAAAGGTGACCGAGAGACAGAGCGAGACAGAGCTTGTGGTAGGCTTCTGTTATGGTGTCAGTTAAAACGAATGGTGAATTCGTACTTCCCCATCACTCAAGAACCAGTTACTCGGTCGTGACTAACCGCACCGAGCCGACCGCCGCCGTAGAGGCAAACTAGTTTTAGATACCGCAGATGGAATAATAGTGCTGACTCATTGCCCGGTGGTTTAAAGCCTACCACAAACTCTATCTGGCTCTGTCTTTGGCTCTGGTTTTGAGTCTGCGTGAGTGCTGACTAAATAAATCCTACGTCGAAACGTCACACACGGTATAATACACTGGTGAGCCCTCACACAGAATCAAAACCATAGCCAGAGACAGAGCCAGTCAGAGCTTGTGGTAGGCCTACTGTATTATATAGTAATACATCATAGTATATCTTATTAAATTGTAGCTGCATTGTACTACGTATTGAAGATTTGCTCTCAAAGAAATTTCATCAAAATCGGTTTAGCCGTTTTGTTTTCATTGTTTTCATTTTAATGTTTTTTACTTCATAAGTCCGTCAATTATGAACCGAATTAGCATATTTTTTAATCTGATACTTCTACATTGTTCCTATAGAGATTTCATCAAAATCGGTTTAATAGTTTGGCCATGAGGTTAGTTTTTCAAGTTTTTACACTAATTTGTTAAAATATTTTATCTACCACCAAAAAGGCTTGCTACACCTAGAAAGGCAAATCTAAAAGAGATTCCTGCTTTTTTAATCGTTGGATTAAAGAAGTAATTTAACTTTTAGTGAGTCTTTTTAATGCGCTTTGAGGAGCTTTCAACAGTTGCATAGCACTGCGCTAGGAAATGTAGGGTGTAAAAAGACTACTTTCGAAACTAGCACAGGATAATATGCTATGAGAAGTTGTTAAAATAAAATCTATGCATAGTGTACCTAGGCATGGTACATTTTTCCTTTGTTAAGAAATCTACAATGCGCCACCAAGCTTTTGATTTCTGAAGAATTAAAAAGAATAAAACATTCTTTTTAATTCTTAACTTAGTTCATGTGCTTGCAGTAGCCTGCAATTCTGCCACAAATAGTCATAGTGTCATAGGTTCACGCCTATAACGGTGTTTAATAATGGCCCGCAAAAAAACTTTCATTCCCATCAAACCATATTTCAGGAAACATTTTTGAAAATGTGATGACAGAAATCTCTTTGCTGGGAACTTCCATTCTATTCTTTCCTGGTACACTCCATAAAAGCAAAAGTAGGTAATTTAGAAGATTATTCCATGCAAGTCCTATCTCGTTCTAGCATCCCGACTTTGCATAACTTAGGGCGCGCAGACGGGCAACTTCGCACTGGTCCAGAAAGCAGCGTCCCTGCCTATCCTAATCTTATACATCCTCAAAGATGAGTGGTTTTTACCATGAGATCTGAAGGGCTCTCGTGCTTGAGGATAAACACCGTGAGGCTGTTTCTGTTGCCAGTGTACCAGTTGTGAATTGCATTTCTAAAAAAATGCATTTCCGTTGAATAAGAGTGTTAACCTGATAATAGGAACCCAAACCCTACCAGTTTTAACCTTTTTTACCCCCTTTTGGCACGCTGAATTCTAAACCCAGCCCGGATATCTTTAAAGATAGATACAAAGATATCCTTGTAAGGGGTCCTGGGGTTAGGTTAACCTAACCCCAGGACCCCTTACAAGGATATCTTGGCTTAAGCCAGCGACACGGTGGTCAACGACAAGAAGTTCACATGCTTTTTATACATTTTATTGAGACTCTACACGTTGGTGGCGGACTAGCGGTCTTAAAAAATGTATCTTACTAGTCTCCGGTGGCTGTGGTTAGTGGCTCATTATCGCCGCGTCGTCCAACGCAAAGTTGCCCGTTTGCAGAGTCCGGTAAACTCGCCCAAACTTCAATTATGCTCTCAGCTGCAACGAGTCTCATGGGTGTTCTGATTCCTTTAACTGAATGAGCTTTAACTGATGCTTGACGCTACGAAAACTAGTGACTCATTCGGAGTTTTCAGCCCTTCTCCAGGTCTGAAAGTGAAAACTACGGCTACCTTTTGAAGTTACTTGCGTAGTTCCTATTTTTAGTTCGGACAACCGATTGATACTCTTCATTCTTCATCGATCTCTTCTTCTTCACAGCATCATCGCGCGCAATCTTTTCTATTTCTTGACTTCAAATGGATAACGATCCGATGCGCACCCTACCACAAACTCTGTCTGGCTCTCTGTCTGGCTCTGGTTGGAGTGTTGACTAAATAAATCCTACGTCAAAACGTCACACACACAGTATAATACACTGGTGAGCACTCACACAGACTCGAAACCAGAGCCAGAGACAGAGCCAGTGTTAGGCCTACTGTTGTTGGATCAAAATTATGTTTTTGTAGATGTTATTCTCCAACTGGTTGTCAGCGATTTTTCATACCTATGACCTACATTCAGTGATTTATTCTTGATACTTGATGAGCGGACTGGTTTCCGCAAGTAGGCCGCAAGTGGGCCCTTTTTGCGTGACGGGTGGATACCGCTAGTTCAGCCACCCGTCTTCCAGGAAGGCCAGCAGTTGGTGAATTCGGGCGCAGGCCTCCCTGATTTTTGCCTGACCTGTGATTTATTATTCAAAAGTGTTGGAATGCTCGAGTGAGATAGCGGCCGCTCGTTTGTCAGCGTCTTAAAGAACACATCTCGGCTTTGTGGCAACGGCCTACGAGGGTAGTTAGATAAAAGTCTAGTCCACAGATAGTGCATTGCAGTTAAGCAACTTCTTTCAAGAGGATGTAAGATCTGGGGTTTTCCGGTTAGCGTTTTGTACCAGTGCCAAAAAGCTTTTACACGAAAAAACAGATTACTATGAGTTTTAAGGTTTTTTGATCGTTTGCAAGCTTTTACCACGAACCGAAACTACAAATTTGTAGATAAAAACCGGTCAAGTGCGGGTCGGACTATTACTATCCGTACTATTTTGTATAAAAATGGCAAAAAAATAGTTTTATTTATTTTGAAAGTGAATGCATAACTTTAAGCGTCTCCCTGTAGGCCAACAAGCTCTTTCTGGCTCTAACTCTGGCTCTGGTTTTGAGTCTGTGTGAGTGTTGACTAAATAAATCCTACGTCGAAACGTCAGACACACAGTATGGTGAGCACTCACACAGAACCAGATCTCAAAACCAGAGCCAGAGAAAGAGTTAGACAGAGCTTGTGGTAGGCCTACTGTTGCCGTTATCAATATCGAGCAAAACTGAGCATAAAAATAACGAGCAGCAATAGTGATACATCTTCTGTGGAAATTTCAACTGTCTAACTATTACGGTTCACGAGATACAGCCTAGCAGAGGTACAGACAGACAGACTTTTTCGAGTCCCGTTTTACCCCTTGGGCCTAAAAGTAAGTTGGATGACATTGTTGTAAGTTTGATGATGAGGCCGTGAAGTCGGATGCTGAAGATTCCTGAAAGTGTGGGCGGCTTTTATTAGTGAAAATAAAATAAAGGTGCAAATAAAATACATCAGTTATCAGAATAGACTACCACCTATTGTTGACATTTTGAAAGTCAAAAGGTCACAAAAAAATTGTGACCTTTTTAGTGACTCCAGCATTGATGACTCCAGGTACAAATTAGCGTCGCCATTTATGACTTGTTTCACTATTGGCGCGTTTATAAAATCTTGTTTCTAAACGGATTCAGTTTCTCTTCAAAAGCTATTACAAGCTTAAAATAACTTGAAATAATTTCCCCTACCGCCTTCTCGTCTCGCAACAACGAAATATCGAGCACATAACGTGTCATGGAGCATTTATCCTACTTAATTATGTAAAAGGGATGTTGAAACAAATCTTGGATGTTCAGCCTATCCGAGAATTTCGGGAATATTCGAGAACATTCGAGCGCTTTGTATGTAATGCCGCGTAAAATGTTATGGCGTACTGCGGCAAGGTTGTATGGGCTCGAGCAAGATGGATTACTTTCTAAGGATTTATTTGGGTTTGTAATTGAATTGATGAGATGGTAACGCATAAGACAACTAGTTTATGGCCTAGTGTTATGAGTAATCCTTGTCTAGATTTTCCTTGTCTTGTTGCCTAGATTTAGGTAGGATACATTGGATATTAATAAAGCATCTTTTTAACATTTATTTTATGCAATAAATAGGTACCTACTTCCTTGAATAAAGTGGGCCACTTTATTCAATGTCGTCGAAATTTTATCGTTAAAATTTAGTTTTTTTTAATAAATACGCACATAACGATACTATCTAGCCCCAAACTAATCAGAATTAGTTTTCTAGTTAATTTTCCAGAACAACTTTTAACTATTCAGACTGGCCTCTCAGCTTAGTTGGTCTTCTGCGCCGGAGGTCGTGGGTTCGGTCCTCATTTATAATAAATCACACTTGGTATCTTGATGGGATGGAATTGCAAGACTAAAAAGTTGCATCGTTAAATATTATTTTTTAAATAAATTAATGCTTAGTAAACTAAGAAGAATTGGTTTGCCAGAATAACATAAAACCATTTATCGGTTATGTATTTTTTTATAATGTTTGTATTGGTAACAAATATACAAATCGAAATCAGTCTCCTATACAAAATGTACTATGGCTCACCATGACCCTGGTTTTCTAAAATACGGCCAACATCATTATATGCTTACTACGGAAGTAGACCCTCAGCATTGTGGGTGACTTTTGTGTTGGGTCAGCTAACTAAATCAGTAAAGTAGACGATACGATAAAAAAAATCGTTAGACTGAAATTATTAAAAGTAGTATTATTTTAAAGAAAATTAGTGAAGCATCAAAATAAACCGAAGAAAACACAAATAAAAGTAATTTTTAAACGAAAAGAAACTTTACACTATCTCCATACATTTCTGACGAATTTTTCACTTTAAGTGTAGCTAATGAGGTATTGGAAATGTCAATATCAACGTCTGAACCACCAATGAACGTGTGCGTTGTACGTCCGCTATTAAACGGGCGCCGCGCTGCCAGAAAACATATGTTTTGTATGTCTATTTGTGTATGGTAATGAGGTACTTCCTGTGGAGATGCATCAGTGATTCATACACAAATGTATTCACTGATCTCCGGGCCAAATGCAAACAGGCAGACTCGGACGCAGTGCCTAGTTCACACGAGCTTAGTACACTAATCTAATCTAGATCTTCTTTATAACTAGTAGTTCGCCCCGAACTGAGATCTCGTGATGCGATCCAAATGCTCAGAAAAGTTAAGTATATAAGTAGTTAGTAATAAAAAAATGTGCCACCATCACGCATGAGAAAGTATTTTTGACCAGTTTTGGCCATTTGATTGAAGAGTTCTGTTGGACAGACCTTGGCTCCACCATCACCATCACCAGGTCGCTTTTACCATTTTATGACAACTGAGTACTTCCATAATTTATTTCAAGAAAAAAAATAAGAAAAAGCTAACGAATTGAACGACCAGTAGAAAAACCTTGATGTCAAGGAAATTCTTAGAGATGGGAGCTCTTGGATCGTTGGTTATCGTAATTTAACAATTTTTTTGTATAGCCAAAACTAAGTGTCCTAAGAAAAAAGTAAAAACTGTTTTGGAATGTCCCAACGTAGTTCTTTCATATGACACGTAACTTGATTTTATCGTGTCATTTTTATAATTTTTGCACCCTTAAAAACCCCCATATCTTAATAACCCCTCATCCGATTTTACTCATAAACTTACCAGTAAATTTCTCAAGTACAAGCTATCGACTTATCAAATTTCATGCAGATCGGAGCAACGGTTCGAAAGTTATCGTCGGACAAACATACAGACATACCTACATACGCACATAAAATGCCAAATCGCCCAAGTTGTTTGTAAGATCTCGTTCGCTTCGCTCACTCGATCAATTATTTGTAACGTTTTTATTGTTTTACTTCAAAGAAAAATTGGAATTCCAGTGTGGTGCCACTTCACTTAGTGAGACGTTTGCAATAATCAAAAGCAAAAGTTTCAAAGACAGCACACGCTACGTTTCAAAGTAATAACAAAGTACAGTCCAGTAGTGGACTTCTTCAGACGTATGACGGCGATGTTGTATCTGCTAACCTGCATGCTTACGCATCTACTAACATGTTTTAGTATGAGTGACTAGTACTAAACACTAAATTCGTGTAAACGTGTCACAAGTTATTTCTGTTCGCTTTGAAAGGATTAATAGAGATATCGGTTATGTTTATGTTCACAAATAAAATTCAATTTATATTCTTTCTTTGTGATAGAGTGGTGCTTATTCAATTTTAAATATACTAGCGGTCTGTCCCGGTTTCCCATGTAGAAATAATTTTTTTAAACATTAAAATATAGCCTATGTTACTCAGGGTGAAAGTAGCTTTCCGATGGTGAAAGAATTTTTGTAATCAGCCCAGTAGTTTTTGAGTTTATTCATTACAAACATACATACAAAAATGCAAAATCTTTCCTCGTTTTAATATAAGTATAGACTAGCGCCCGCCAGTGGCTTCGCTCGCCCCGTTCCCGTTGTTTTTCCGGGATAAAAATTCTATGCCCGTCTCCTGGTTTTAAGCTTTTTCCGCACCAATTTTCTGTCTACGAGTGATGGCGTAACCAAGGGAAATAGGGATTTATTTTTATAAATATATCAGCTATCTAGATCCCATAGTCCAAGCTCTGCTTAATTTGGGGCTCGATAGTGTTGTGTGGATCAGATAGGTGTTTTTAACAGGCTGTAAAATAAAAAGATTATAATGTTGCTTACTTTGTTTCAGGTAACGGAAACTTCATACACCATAATAATTTTTGGAGTCAGTTGTCATCAATCTGAAGAAGCCCACTGGACATAGACCTCCTTTCATTTCCAGGAAGAACAATTTTAACCCTTTACGGTCTACAGACTTCCGCGGCCTTAACAATGTCGTCGGTCTATCGGGAAGATGGGGTAAGTTAACTTAATAAATTTTGACGATGAGTAAATTTCTTTTCCGGTCTGGCTGTACCTCTTTCTGACAAATAGGGCCTTTTGTCCTTTTATCCTTAAAGGGACGAAAATAAACACGTCCACATAAAGTGCCGGTTTGAATATGGTGTTAACATAATATGCTTGTTAAATTCTTTCAGTTTGATTTTCTGTTTAAGTGGACATCCGTGATTTCTGCATACCCCCATGGGAATGAGACGTGATAAATGATATAATCTCAATAAGAAAAAAACCCTTCTTTAAATACGCGTGAAAATTGGTTAAATTTTAAGGCTCTCAACAAGACTAGTAAAGAATAACATTTCAAAATCAAATCATACATATTTAGTAAAGTTTGTATGAAGCCAATTTAATTCTTAATATAAGATGTTCGCAAAAACCCATCAGTTGAAATGAGGAGTGTATTTTAATCTATACTTATATCCAAGACTTTGAAAATACTATTTTTATATAGAAAGGTAGCCAACCTTCTTTCGTTCGATAAAAAAGTATGGCACTTAAAACCGTCTGATCAATTTGCGAAAATGAATTTCGTGCTTGTCTACACATTTTAAAGGAGACTGGACTTTTTTCTTACAAAAACAAGTATGGTAGTTAAGAGGGAATCACACAGGCGACTCTCCACACAAACGTAGTCCCCTATTTCCTCCCTGGATAATGCTTCTACAGTAACCATTTTTTCTCATAAAATCCAGATCTGCTATATACGTGCTCGTATGTTTTCCTTTTTTTCAGAAACTTATTGATAAAGAAAATATGACCCTTATATGATTTATATGAAATATGAATTGGAGGTGATATTTTCTTTATCAATAAGTTTCTGAAAAAAAGGAAAACATAAGAGCATGTATATAGCAGATCTGGATTTTATGAGAAAAAATGGTTACTCTAGAGGCATTATCCAGGGAGGAAATAGGGGACTACGTTTGTATGGAGAGTCACCTGTGTGATTCCCTCTTAAGGCTTAGGTTAAGGCCCTTAGATGTAAAAGAAAAGAAAAAAAATATTTATTTGAAATAGATCGTTCGCGAAATCGTTAAAAATGATCTATGACCTAAAAACAAACGCTAATTAAGGAACCTTGTTGGATTTATGACTAACTCGGTCATTATTTGTATTAGATAACATAAATTAGAATATTTCCATTTATTTAATTTGTAAATAAATGAATTATCAATGAACGGACCTTTGTTATTTACTTGTACCCAAATTACGTAATCAGTACGCGTACAAAGTAAATAAGATTAAAGCAATTAGAATAATTTACAAAGTTGTACTAAAATTACTAACTACAATAATACTTATAACTACTACTGGCCTCTCAGCTCACTTAGTAGTAGCTCTGCCTTCTGCGCCGTAGGTCGTGGGTGGGGTGAACGCAGGTGTTTGTTGTCTGTCTGGGTGTTATTTTGTATTCTAAGTATGCAAAAAAAGTATATGTATTATTTTTGCTGTCTGGTTCCCATAGTACATACTCTGCTTAATTTGGGGCTAGATAGTGTTGTATGGGTTGTCCACATCATTATTTATTATGATGAAATGAATGATGCAATGGACACTACTCTGTCAGAACCTTAAGGATCGGCCACACCGCGGCGAACATTTTCGAACTGATCGCGCGAACCACACTTGCAGACTTCACTGATACGCCTCGATCAATTGCTTCGCCATTGCCACCGATAAGGCACCGCATACTTCGCACGTTTAGTTCGCCATCGCAGTTCGTGGCTGTCCGCCGCGGTGTGACCGATCCTTTACTACCTGCTATCAGCAAATCTGTCTTACACTTACTTACGCTGGCCGAATTGAGGAAAGTCTTTTGAAAAATGGCGAGTTAGAAGTCGTAGCGTGCGTACTATCTGTCTCCCTTCCTACGAGGGGTTCATGCAAATGATGGAGACAGGACCGGTGTGTCAGGGGGATGTAGCGAGGGTCAAACAATATAATGGAAGTATTTTGAAAAGACCCCACATCTCCCCTACAAAATGTTCTATTTAAAGCTGTTCGTCTTCTTAAAATAAATGTTTTTTTAAAGAAAATGAGAAAAAGTAAGCCGACTTTAATACCCAGCCATGGTAGACTAGACATGTCTTATCCACGCTATATCTTTTGAGGGAGGGTCAGAACGTTATGTCCTAAAATATTAAGCGGTGTTGAGATTGCCACCTGTCATGGTATAGTTTGTTGATTGCAAGGTTTCATAAACACGTGTTTTATAATCTTAAAATTCTGGAAAGTTCGAGAAAAAAGTTTATTTAATGGTAGTCAGCAGTGGGAACAAACAAACATACTTACAAACTGTGTAAGACCTAGTTTCTATACTGTGTGGATTTTATGCGCGATCAAATATTGATGTGTTCATTCCCATTTTGTGCCGTTTTTGTGTTTTGACAAATATTACAGTCCTATGTCGCGTTTTGTATATTTATAGCATAGGAATTATTTATTACTGTTACAAACTAGCTAGGAAGGCTATTGCTGTGTGATTGCGTTTTTAGTAGAATAAAAATAGAAGCTAAAAGTAAAACAACAGCTTAAAACGGTTTAAAAAACTTGAAAAACTGACTTCTTGTGGCCATGAAGTCGATTTTTGAACTGATGGTCTGATTTTGATGAACTGAAAGGAATTTCTGAAAATAATTTTCAAAGATTGTTTATTAATTTTATAGTGTTTACTACACTTAAGGAAATCACAAAGATTTTTATAATGCCCCAAAAGTCATCACAGAAACCAGAAGTTAAATGTCGCGGGTTCAAATCCCGATTGCTCGGCTCTTAACTTTTGGGACATTATAAAAATTTTCAAAGAGTCTATTATTAGATGACGGAATGGATTAGTGGCACACCGATTTCAAAGTCGTAGATAAAGGGTAAGTTAAAGAAATAAACAGGTCTTTGCATGTACTTTGGATGATTTATATGCATAGTTTGATTTTATATTTTGTATGTTTTTCAAAAATAGTATGCTACAGCCAATCGAACTTAAGCCTTGTTCACATCTTAGCGCAAGGCTTTACTGAGGCGAGAGCAAAACAAAAATATGTTAAGGTAATCATGCCAAAAGCTTACATACTCTACGCAAAAAAATATCCCATAACGCACTGATCTCCATACATAATAAGTTTTTACGCAGTGGTCTGACGCCTGTGGGTTTGTTTTGTCAGTATGTTTTTTTGTACATATTACCTTTCTACGCTTTTCGGCAAGGTGGCAACGACCAGCGAAATTTAGCTGGCAAGCACTGGCGGAGAAGAGACCGGGCTCAGGAGGCTAGACTAATGTAGGTTAATGTTGATGAACCTCCCCTCCCGACTTCCCAAAGTGCCTTCCTGATACGTAAAAGTATTCAAAAAGAAACAAATCTTTTAAGAAAGTCGTGTTTGTTACACTATTTTTAACTCAAGAACGGCTGAACCGCTTTGGCTAAAAATTGGTGGGAAGGTTTCAAACCGGGAGAATGACATAGGATAACTTTTATCTCGAAATAATAACGAGAACGTGGCAAGCGAAGCCGTGGGCGGCCGCTAGTCTTATATGAACAGAGCAATGCTCACGTGCTTACAAACAGAAATAGTTACGGTGATACTTCCCCAGACAAATTCTTGGTTTCGTATGACGCATCAAGACGCTCGTTTGTAAATTTTCAACTTCCTCCGACTAAATAAACGACTCTCATACGACGAACTCGCTTGGAAGAAAACTAAGGCTTGCTTTAGCATTATAGCCAAGTCAAATTTGTTCTTGCCAATTTGTAGAACTTTATAATCGATAGCGATCTATGAAACTGTTTATTACAAAATCCAAAAACGTTTTAGAAAAGCCAGGTTAGGAGTACCCTATACCGATGAGCATGTATGAAGAATGTTATGCGAGTGAATGAAGCGAACGAGGTGTGTCAGGATCGTAGCAAGTGGAAATCCGTGATCTCTGCCTACCCCCATGGGAATGAGGCGTGATTTTATTTTTATTTTTCAATGGCGGGAACTAAACCAGCACCAGCACGCTTCTCTTGAGTCACGGAAGTAGTTTAACTTGCTATATTAACACTTATAATATTGCATGTGTGGAGTGAATATCCTGTATTAGCATTTATTTATACTGTGGTTAAAGTTAGGAAATAGAGGCACATAAATTTCTATGCAACGCTCGTTAAGTTATGGTTTTCTATATTGCGGCTTCCGTATCAAAACGACCGTGCTAAATGCGGGCTGATTTTGTTTTGTCTATCTGACATTCTTTGCGTGTTGTGTCTTAAAGGTTTCAATGGACGAGACAAATAATAAGCAGAGAGTAAGTGTTTTCTTGTTGACTAGATAATTTCCCAAAACTAAAAGTTTTTATATCATGATGAAAATCGATACAACAAAAGACAGTTCTATCGAAAACGCTGAGATTGGTTTTCTGACTCATTATGCAAACATTAGCTAATTATTGTTTTTCTTAGATTATCAACCAGCTACAGTTTATAGACCGTCAGATGACGCTCTCCGTATTTCAGAATCCACTGTTTTCCACCCCACCGGCTTCAGGTGAAACTTCCTGCGGTTTGTGAAGGAAATTCGGTTTGTGTATTGTCAAAAGTTTTAGGAAAATTTGAGTTTTGAAAACAGCTCACACCAGCCACCAACTTTATACGCTAGCACCATTAGCGTGGAAACGGGTTATCTATGGGGTTATGAAGACCCATTTAATTTTTGACGTGACAACGTCTTATAATTCGATGGAGCCGGCTGTACGCACGAAAAAACATGACTCATGCGGCGTTACCAGCGAGAGCGCGGAACGAGCGACAAAGAGGCACAATCGGCCTCCGCGTTCGGCAGCGTTCGACATCAGTCTCTCTCCTACTTGAGTGAGCGATGCGTCCGCGTGGACAGCTGTATGACGTTGCCACGTTCAACTATCGTCAGTAAGCCGACTTTACAGACAACTTATTTTTTTGCTTAATGCTAGGAATCCATGGTAGAAATGAATAAAATAGAAGATTTTTTTATGTATTTCACAGTCAAGCCTTGATTAACTGTGTGAAAGATGACATGGATAAGAGAAGAGTGATTGCAGAGATGAATTATGACAGAGGGGAATCGAGGAAGACGATATGTTGTGCCCACCCCACATAAAGGGGGGATAAGGGCAGGAAGAAGATTTCACAGTCAAGCCTTGCGCACATGTAAACGTTCTGTCAAATATCGCTGTCATATTTGACAGACTATGCTGATACTATAGTCTAAGGCCTTTCGCACATGGAGCTACTCAAAAATGGCTGAACTAATCAGTAATTACGATTACAAACCAGTTACAAATTGTATCTCGCACACGACGCTACTCAAGTTGTAAGGTTTCAGTCACTTCTGTCACACAAATTGAATATTTAATGTTTGCTCGTTAATTTTTATAACAAAAAACAAAGAAACTCGGGAAACCAGCAGCGTGGAGACCGGACCGCGTCGCGCGTGATCGGTTGCTAACGCGTTACTGACCAGTTAGTAACTAGTCGCGTCGTGTGCGAACCGACGACGACCGAATTATAACATGTATGGGCTGTGACGCTCAGGCAACTCGTTAGTAATTTAAGTTTGTGACTAGTTCTTTTTGAGTAGCTCCATGTGCGAAGGGCCTAAGGCCGCACTTTGGATGCGAATTATATCGTACGTAAACGTATGAACACTGTTCGTACGAATTGAGTGCGCACACTGAATACGTTTTTCTCCGTCAAATAGACAGAGTATCGGTGTTAGCGCATCCATTATTGATGATGAACGTACGAACGTGTAATAAAATCCCAACAAGTTCGGATTCATTTCGGACGTCGGACTTGCACGTACGTATACGTACGACTAACTCGCGCGCAGTGTGAGCGCTTTCACAGTACTCAGAAGGTCGGGAATGTGCGTGCGTGTTCTTAGTTTCTGCACGAATGGAATTCGTACGAAAACGTATCCAAAGTGAGCGCGGCCTGCAGCGCTAGCACACGGGGAGGATAAGTTGTCTTTCCACCTTTTTTATCTACTTGACAGTAGAAATAATTCTCCTATCCACCTTACATAGCACGGCAACAGGGATAAAATGTTTCCACTTGACGTTTATCGTGGACATTATGTATTGCTATTCCCGCTTCATAGCATGGACTAGGGAAAACGTGGATAAAATTCTCTCCGTTTGACGTAAGGCAGAGAATAACTATCACCTAACTTTGAAGGTGATAGTTATTCTAGATAGAGAATATGTCGCGAGCATTTTATAATTTTCGTTTGTCCCAACAAATGGAAAAACATCAAAGAAAATTACATAGGAGGGCTCTAAGAGATGCTAGTAATCCTACTAGGTGCACTACCTACTAGGTATAACGCTGGTCCGGGGATAACTTGTCCTCCCCGTGTGCTAGCCAGTCTGAATGCTAGAGCTGCACCAAACGTCATCACCGTGGACAAAATAAATAGATTTAATTGCATCTGTCACGCGAATGAATGGTAAGCGATACAGCCTTGCGACTGATTGCCTGTTAAAATACCATTAGCTGGGAGTAGTCCCGACGCGGGGAAGGTAGCTGGTGAACTACAACAGCCTTGTTTGTTTCATCTGTCAGTCTTGTTATTCTTCTTCTTATTGTCCTGTCGTGTCGTTTGATTCAGTGTGGTGAAATGACTTTAAGTTTGCCGCTAAAGGTTCTTGTAAAGTATATTAGTTTTATTTATTTATGTAGGTAGCTTAAAATGTTTCCTGTAGACTGCCACTTGCCGGCATCCGTCGCCTGTTTCTTTTCATTATCGTTCTATTTCAGTTTTGAAGAAAACTAATGCGCGTTTCTTCAATTAAAATCTACAGAAGTCGTACAACGTTGTGGTTTCTGTGATTGTCGAGAATCGCCTCCTCACGGAGTAATATATTAGTTCTGGTGCACCCTGTATAACTATGTACATCAAACGATTAAAAATAAATTCATATCAACTTTGAAAATTCATCCAAATGACAAATAGACCGTATTTTTTGCGATAAAAAAATAATCATCATCATCATCTCAGCCTGGTATCACCTACTACTGGGTATAGGCCTCAATTATTTTCTGCCAGCCTCCTTTGTCCTGTGCGTCGCTTCTCCAGGTATTTCCTTTACGATGTCGTCGACCCATCGCGCTTTCGGGCGACCCAGCTTTTTTCGGCCCGACTTCGGCCACCATTAGACGATTAGAAGATGGAATGAACCAGGTGTTTCATATAAGCTGTGGCTCAGCGTAATGCCCACCACGTGTTCAGCTATCGCATCGCTATTACATCTGAAATATGCCCTCTAAAATTTTATGAAGCCTACTTTTTTGGATAATTTTCGGGAGTCGGGTCACTGCGTCTGACCTTTCATGTTTTGTGGATCAGATACCAGCTGGTTCTGTCATGGTTTAGGTGAGAATCGGATAATAATGTCCATGGGGCTTTATTTGCATATAATTTTGTACGATGGTAAGTTTCTTGATTCTAGGTTTAGTAGCATAGAACTGGTGCCAAGATGAATCTAGGTCTGATATTACGTCTAAATCTAGTTTCAGATTTCCAAAGGTTGCAGAGAGAGTTTTTTCTCAGTCTTTTTTTTATACGACTAGCTGATTGAACAAGCATATGGCCCACCTGATGTTAAGTGGTAACCATCGTCTATAACAAAGCATTGCCTCGTATGCTCGTATGTCACGCACATCAGGAACAAAATGAATTTACATGCAGTGTTTTTAAGTGTTTATGGATTTGTAAAAAAATTCGACTGCTAAATCCTCGCAATAGTTTTGGGTCGTACTTTATTCTAAAAAGACGGGGTGTAAAGGCCTGCGCACACCTAGGCCGCTGGCGAACGTGATCAGTGAAACGCTGTCAAATTTGACAGCGATATTTGACAGCGTTTCACTGATCGCTACCGCCAGCAAACTAGGTGTGCGCAGGCCTTAAACCCGTGACCAAAAGATACGGGTTCCACTAAGCCGCCAGTGTTCTCGTGAAAGAAGGAAACTACAAATTGGTGCATTCACAATTCGAAATGGGTCAGTCAGCTAGATAGTTTGCGAGATAATTGAATGATGACAACTCGTAACGGAACTGGCTATTCTGTTGCCAAGTATCCACTACCGTATTTTATGATTTAAGGATCGGCCACAACGCGGCGAACTGCGATGGTAACCTGATTGAACCATGTACGAACAGTACCAACACACACCGGTGCGATAAGATAGAATTAACTTAGCTTTAGTTTAGAGTATGAATTTCAAATTGCTTAGTACACGTCTATAGTTTTTAGTGGCTCAACTTTTCAAATGTGTTACCAACTCTTCGAATGTTAAAACTTTCTTTTTAAGAACTTTATTAGTTGACTGTGATTTCTGGTCTAGAGATGTTTTTCTTGAGTCTACCTCGAAATCTCTGTGTGAGTATTGACTAAATAAATCCTACGTCAAAACGTCACACAAACAGTATAACGCCACTGGTGCATTCACACAGACTCAAAACCAGAACCATAGACAGAGCCAGACAGAGCTCATGGTAGGCATACAGTGTTAGGTATGAATGTGGATGGATATAGAGGTAGGCATGAGAAAAGATGGATGGATTGTGTGAAAGGTGATATGTCTAAGAATGGAGTGAGTAGTGAGATGACGAATGATAGGGGAAGTAAAAAAAACATGTGCCGACCCCACGGGATAAGGGTCGGAAAAAAAAGAGGTATTGTATAACATTGTTTTCTATTTCGATTCTATCCTATTTAAATAAATAAATATTGTGGACAATCCACACAGCACTATCTAGCCCTAAACTAAGCAAAGCTTGTACTATGGGAACCAGATAGCTGATATAATACTCATTTACATTTTTTTTGTAAATACTTAGAATACATTATAACACCCAGACAGAGAACAAACATTTGTGTTCACCACACAAATTTTTGTTCTCGGGGGGATCGAACCCACGACCTACGGCTCAGAATGCAGAGCTACTACCAACTGAGCTGAGAGGCCAGTTACTATTAATCCTCGTGTTTCGAGTAGGTCATGTGCCTGCAACTAATTGCACGCTCGTGCCCTTCAAACCTATGCTTGTGACAGAAATAGACACAGTGGAGTACTTCGGATGAGCTCTGTCACAATAAAAGTAAAGTAAACAGGCCTTTGCATCTAATGTAGATTGTGTAGTACTTCGGATGAGCTCTGTCACAATAAAAGTAAAGTAAACAGGCCTTTGCATCTAATGTAGATTGTGTAGTACTTCGGATGAGCTCTGTCACAATAAAAGTAAAGTAAACAGGCCTTTGCATCTAATGTAGATTTTGTAGTACTTCGGATGAGCTCTGTCACAATAAAAGTAAAGTAAACAGGCCTTTGCATCTAATGTAGATTGTGTAGTACTTCGGATGAGCTCTGTCACAATAAAAGTAAAGTAAACAGGCCTTTGCATCTAATGTAGATTGTGTAGTACTTCGGATGAGCTCTGTCACAATAAAAGTAAAGTAAACAGGCCTTTGCATCTAATGTAGATTGTGTAGTACTTCGGATGAGCTCTGTCACAATAAAAGTAAAGTAAACAGGCCTTTGCATCTAATGTAGATTTTGTAGTACTTCGGATGAGCTCTGTCACAATAAAAGTAAAGTAAACAGGCCTTTGCATCTAATGTAGATTTTGTAGTACTTCGGATGAGCTCTGTCACAATAAAAGTAAAGTAAACAGGCCTTTGCATCTAATGTAGATTGTGTAGTACTTCGGATGAGCTCTGTCACAATAAAAGTAAAGTAAACAGGCCTTTGCATCTAATGTAGATTGTGTAGTACTTCGGATGAGCTCTGTCACAATAAAAGTAAAGTAAACAGGCCTTTGCATCTAATGTAGATTTTTTTGGTAGTTACAAAATAGTGGTGTATAAATCACTATTTTGTAACTACCAAAAAAAAAAGGGTAATGTAGTAGGGGTAGAACATTATGAATGTGCAATCAGAATTTTTGGTTTCGATAAAATGACAAAGTTATTAAATGTTAAAATTTTTATAAATCCTGCATAAAATTAAACATAGGTACATATAAGTTACGTAGTACTAGAGAGAAACAAATTTACGCTGTTCGGTTCCGCTTGGTATTTAACATTTATGAATGAAATGATTTTTGCTTGTTGAATCATTTCTTAATATTTTACTAAAAATTGTGATTATTTAGGGGTATTTTTTTTATGGCTTAAATTTTATTTTCGTGGATGTGTTCAGTAACAGCAGCCAATATCGGCATTTTTTTTTTTGGTAATTACAAAATAGTGGTGTATAGCGTTAGGGGTCACTGGTGATTACTATACCATCCTGACAGCTCAGTCGGCCAAATCCACAGGAATACGTGCTGACTAAGCCGCGGGTTTCCTCACGATGTTTTCCTTCACCGTTTGGGAGCACTAGCATTGTGTACATACATATTTCAACAGAAAAACTCATTGGTACACGACTGGATTCGAACCCACGACCTTAGGATCGGAAGGCGGGGCCGCTACCACTAGACCACCAGTGCTCTTAAACTGTCACAAAGATCTCTACTATTGTTATCATCATCATAAGCCCGAATAAGTCCACTGCTGGACATAGGCCTCCAATACACATTTCCAGGAAGAACGATTCTGAGCCTTTTTCATCCACCGACTTCCGGCGATCTTAACAATGTCATCGGTCCATCTAGTAGTGGGCGCCCTAAGTTTCGTCTTCCGGTTTGTGGTCTCCGAGAACCTAATAAAGGTAAAAACCCCACCGGTTGTCGGTTCTTCGAGCTATATGACTTGTAGGCCTAATACAAGCTCTGTCTGGCTCTGTCTCTGGCTCTGGGTTAGAGTCTGTGAGTGTTAACTAAATAAATCCTATGTCGAAACGTCAAACAAACGTCACACTCAAAACCAGAGCCAGAGACAACTTGGTAGGCCTACTGCCCAATGCCACTTCACTTACTAATTCTACGAGCTATTTTTATACTAGTACTCGTAGTCTGTATTACTCAATCAGTTTGAACTAAAACTCAGACTTGCCCTTCTGAGCATTAAAAAATACTGTTTTTATACAATAACATCACCGTGGACCATTTTGATGTTTTCACGTAGTTTAGAAACAAAACAAGCAAAACATCGAGAAAAACAATTACGTAGGCCTGAATAAAACATCAATATTTTTATACTGTTTTTATGGAACGAAGATAACCACAAAAACTTTCGTATGACATAGATATTAGTATGTGATTCTAGTATTTTCTATATTTACTTAGTTATACAGTGTTTCCTTTGGCCTTGCTTCTTGAAGAAAAATTAGGTAGATAGGTGCCCTAAAATATATTAAAATGCTTTATTAGGTATTTTAAATTTTAGGTATATTTTTCACTGCAGAATGTGTGCTTGATGCCGTGCACAAAAAAAGAATGACGATCTGCTGAGGGAAATGTCAAACCAAACTTTATTTTTGCAAAGGTGCCAGTGGCATAAAATAATACTACCTCGTTTTATAACTGAAGAATGAAGCGACGAATTATAATCAGGTTTTACTTTTGTATGCCACTGTTTTGAAGAGATCGCTCTTAGCGATAAAGTTGCCTATTGTACCTTTATTTGTAATGTTTCTTTTAAATGAATTCTTCTGTGTACAATCAAGTATTAATCTATCTATTGATTTTCATATTTTTATAACGGTTTGTTTGAAGTTTTATGATATTTTAAGTTTAAATAATACCTACTTCGATAATCATAAACATAATTATGATACGACGATCATAATCATAAATTATGTTAGCATTCCATTTCAGTTCATTTATTCATTTAAACTTAAACAATTAAAAATCACATTCGAATATAATTTAAAAATAAATAAACAAATTAATACATTTGAAATTAATAACGAATGATGAATAATAAATAAAATAATTATGAAAATAATAAATACATACATTTGAATGTGACCCGAGTAATTTCTTAGGCTACACGTCTAAGTGTAATTTCCACCACGCTTTAGAGCGGTCAATGAACTCTCATACTAGCTCATACAAGCTTATTTTGGTCGTTGAAAATAAACCGAATTTTCAGTCTTTCGTGAAGCAATCTTCTTTTTTGAACCCGTTTGAACCAACTCAATTAATGTGTGTGCACGTATTTCGCTGTAATTTCTGGTCTCATGAATATTTTCGTTTGCTGTTTTTGGAATTATTATAAAACAGTGGGTATTGTACTTATGCTTTTGTATTGCCTACGTTTCACGTTGTCTATATTAATATTTATTATAATATATTATTATTTTGTATATTTGTTGTGTAAAAGGATAATACAAAAAAAACGGTAGGAACCAAGCCGTAGTTTGTTGCCCGTTCTTCTATGCTTGTAATACAACTTTTTTTTAATTGTAATTTTGGAGAGTATTTGCATGAAAATAAATATCCATAGGTACACGACTGGAATCGATTTACTGGATAGAGTTACTATCACTAGGCCATGAACACACATTAGCACACAGTTTATAGATATTACAATTCATTGATTTTGGACAAACAACACAGTTTATAGCAGCTTTGTCTTCTCTGCTGTAGGTCGTGGGTTCGATCCCCAGTTCCCCACTGAGAACATTTATATATGTGGTGAACACAAATGTTTGTTCTCTGTCTGGGTGTCATATTGTATTCTAAGTATGTATTTCCAAAATAATGTACATAAGTATTATATCTGCTTTCTGGTTCCCAGA
This sequence comes from Thera obeliscata, assembly GCA_947578465.1. Classification (NCBI taxonomy): domain Eukaryota; kingdom Metazoa; phylum Arthropoda; class Insecta; order Lepidoptera; family Geometridae; genus Thera; species Thera obeliscata. The sequence goes on along the minus strand of OX387918.1, from coordinate 10,683,727 downwards.
GTACAAGCTCTGCTTAGTTTGGGGCCAGATTGTGTTGTGTTAATTGTCTGTACCATTTATTTATTATAACACCCATACAGAGAACAAATATCTTTGTTCACGACACAAATATTTGTGCTCGGTGGGGATTGAACCCACGCCCTCCAGCGCAGAAGACAGAGCTACTATCAACTGAGCTATATGGGCAGTCCGTCGTGCCAGGTATGTAGGTAGTACGTAGGTATGTGTCTAGCTTGAATAGGTAGGTACTGCCGTTAGGTCGATGGTGAGCCTACCTACCTACCAAGTGTTAACCGGTTTTTGGAATAGGGCATCCCTATTCGGATCAAGCAAGAAGTTACGTCTCTAGTGGAGAAAAAGAAGCGGAGGAAGGAGACGTGTGGTTGTATTGTTGGCCGTGTAATAAAGTAAAAAAGAGTTGTAGCTATAATAAATGATACACTGCCTGCGTTATAATAATAATTTACTTGACTTCATAATATAAAAAAAAACAACTAGCTTTTAATTTATCTATTTTTTCAGACTTCGGCCCGCTTCCACTCCAAATATTGCTATGCCCTGTACATTAGGGCCTATTATGTATTCACCATTTTTAACTTTAAGACCTCACCATGTAACATAATAATTGCAATAAATAATATGAGTATGAGTATGAGTAATCAATGAAGAGTTTTCGTCGTAACACAAGGTAGCACAAATCAGTAAGCAGTAGTATCAGGTGGCTAATCCGGTTTTCGCGGACATGTTGGTAATCTATTGTGCTAATTGGATTACCAGTTTAGGAAGCTAATAGCTGCGGTCCAAATTAACCCGTAGTCAAGTGGAAATAGATTACCTAAAAAGCAATGGCCGTTGTTTACCATCCGTAATTGACTCAGTTTTTTTTTCTAACATTATTAAAAGATGGGCAGGCGTGGTACGGGCATGTTATGAGGAGGGATGAAAGTCATGTGACTAGGAGAGTAATGGGTATGGATGTGAGCAGAGGTAGAATAAAGAAAACATGGATGAACTGTGTGAAAGATGACATGGATAAGAGAGAAGTGAATTCAGAGATGACGGCTGACAGAGAGAAATGCAGGAGGAAGCCATGTTGTGCCGACCCGTATAAAGTTGGTTAAGGGCAGGAAGAAGAGATTGAAAGATTTTTATAATGTCCTAAAAGTTCAAAAAGTTAATTGTCTGACACGTGAGGCTGAACATCTGTATGCCTCAAGTGCATCGTAGGTCACGTTCCTGACGTGAGTAACCTACGAGGCAATGCTTTGTTATAGGCGATGGTTACCACATGGAACATTCATAATGTTTGATTCATCAGCTACTTGATAAAAAAAAATTAAGAGCTTGTCTCACTATACAAGCTCTTAATTTGTTTATTCAAGTAAACGCGCATGTCAAATATGACAGGGATATTTGACAGCGTTTTACTGATCACCACAGTAGAATGCTTAAATGTTAACTGTATGATGAATACCGTTTTCGTAATCTCTATTTTTTTATAATAACGAACGTCTTGTGTCGCCCGCAGTTGCTTAGGGAACCAGAACAAGACTGACCTTTCCTAAGTCACTTTGTAAATCCTACTTTGTTTCTAATCTTTGACCTCTCGATAAGGTCAAGTTATGGACGTGTTACATCCATCCATGGGCCAAGTTTAAACTTACACACAATAATATAACTGTTCCCTAGTGTAAACCTGGACGTAGGGTCAGACCTATCTAAAAATTAGTGTTTTTTAATGAGAAAAGTTTATAAAAAGGCTATATTCAATTCATTTTATTAGTCTTCTTCGTGTCACTAGTCCTTGAGAACCAGTGTGTTGAAAGGATATTAAGTGGCACATACATGTTTTTTTGAGCGTACTGGCATAGTGCTCATACAGTTTTGGACAGAACAACTAATTTTTCCACGGTTGTATTTGAACCCATGACCTTAGGATCGGAAGGCGGGATCGCTACGTAACTAATGGCGGAAAATTACAAAAAAATTGACCGAATCTGCCGATTACAAAAATGACTCGTTTTTATAACGCAAGTTTGATTATTCCACGCGCAGAGTCATCTTGCGCGCACTCTACTAGCATCTAACTTAAAAAAATCTTCTTTATTGATTACCATAAAACGTATAGAAATACAGTATTAATATTAAAAATACAGTACTGTACCTAGTTTTAAGACCATTTCTCACTGATACACTTGTGTGAACTTTATTATTCACGTGTTTCTTTTGTTGGATCTATTTAAAAATAAACACGATTGGCTCAGTACTTACTAATGTAGGGAACTAATTTCTAAGAAGGCGTTCCTTGGCATCCTGATGCAGGTACTCCTAGTTAATAATTGATAAGTAATCTCTTATGCTTTGGTTCTCTGAAATCGAACACCTGCTATATCACGTCCGTAGTTACTGCTGTAAAAGAAAGAAAGAAAAGAAAGAACTTCATCAGGTTGATGATGATAGCAGCTGGAAGACTTTCAGGAATGAGAAAAAAATAAGCTATCTGATTCCCATAGTACAAGCTCTGCTTAATATGGGGCTTGATAATGTTGTGCGGATTCACAATAATTCTTTAATCGGTGCAGGTTTGGATTCGATCCCACGACCTTAGAATCAAAGGTTAGAGCTGGTCCTCCTGGAATAGCCTAAAACCATCAAAGACTAAATTATTCAGTATGTAACAAGGAATAACCAACGTACCCTTACATACTGGGGTTAATGTGTAATCTAACTTAACTACCCTCATTCTTATAGTTTGGGGTGCATTCTTTACTTGAATGAATGTTTTGGGGAATCTTTCAGACTAGGTTTGTTACTAGGATCGCGGGAAGTCGATGGATGGAAAGGGCTCAGAATCGTTCTTCTTGGAAATGTGTAGGGGAGGCTTATGTCCAGCAGTGGACTTCTTCAGGCTGATGATGATGATGATGTTAGTTGTTTGGTCGGTGATAGGTCAAAATCACGCCCCAAAGAATCGGTTACAATCTCTTACAATGCAGGTGAAGCTAATGAAGAGCGAGTTAAAATACTTCTTCCTGCATTTTCCCACTTTATGTGGGGTCGGCACAACATGTTCTCCTCTATCAACCGTCATTTCTTTCTTATCCTTGTCATCTTTCACACTGTTCATCCATCTTTTATTGAAAGCTTTTTTTGAGCGAGAATAAATGCAAAAATGTTTTTTTTTTCCTTAGAATCGCAATTATAGGTTTTCTTTTAGTTCTGCAACGCAGACCACTAAGCTAAGCACAAGATTGGTAATATATCCAGATGCCTGAGCGTCTCACGTACCAGATGCCAGGATCACGTACCTAGATAATTTCCTCGGTGTTAGAATGGCTGTGGATGCATTGTCTGGGCGGGGAATGGCATCTGGACTGCTCCCAGATGTCCAACTAGTTAAAAAACCCTTGACACTGCAAAAATTCTTCTAAAAGATCGTGCGAAATTTTGATATCTACATATAAAAGAAAGTCGTGTTAGTTACACTATTTATAACTCAAGAACGGCGGAACCGATTTGGCAGAAAATTAGTGGGGAGGTAGCTTAGAACCGGGAGAAGGACATATGATACTTTTTATCCCGAAAAAGCAACGGGAACGGGGTGTTACGGGAACGGGCGAGCGAAGCCGCGGGCGGCCACTAGTTTTCTGTAAGTCAAATTTTTATTTTAGAGGTAAATCATTATCATCATCTAGCACCCATTAATGGGCTTAGTCCTCCTTTTTAAGCCTACATGAGACCCGTGTTTTTTTTAGGGTTATAAAAGTTCACCTAATCGAACTTTCTGAAGAATGATTTAAACCATAAAGCTATGTTCTAAAATTACTAGATTTCCAGAAATTTTCTTTATACGTCTAGTGTAAGTTATGTAGTTTGAGCAAAAACAAGGTTCGACGTACAAACACTCGTAGGTATTTTTTTTTATCATAAGTATAAAATAAAGTGTTAGTTTCACTATTTATAACTCAAGAACGGCTAATCCGATTTTGCTGCAAATTGGTGGGGAGTTTGCTTAGAACGAGGAGACGTACATACGATACTTTTTATGCCAAAAAAGTAACGGGAACGGGGCTAGTGGCCGCTAGTGTATCTATATAAATACGTTTATTCTATCTGTAACTGCGTACAGGATATTTTAAACGAATTTATTTCGTCTGTTTCCATCATCCTCCCTAAACTCTCTCTAAATCCCTAACTCCCCAGTGATTTTAGATTCGGAACTTCCTTACCGATTTTTTCTCCGAAATTGAGTTCGTAAAGTGTTACTTTTATGCAAGAAGGTGGGTTTTCTTCATACGGTTGCCATGGATACGTAATCCCCTATTTAACCTCCCCTCTGTGCAACCCCCTGCATTTATCCGGCAGCCCTTGGTAAGGGATGGGGAAGAAATTTACACAGATGCGTAACTGAGGACTCAGAACCGTTTTATTGTTAAAAAATAAATAATAGTTAAAAAACAAAAAAAAACACGCTATATAGAAAGTCAAAAAATCGGATATTTTAATCGAATTATTGCATTGTCATCGGTCTTTGACAGGTGTGCAAAATTTGAATGACATCTGGCCATTTAAATGGGTCAAAATCGCGTCTTAAGGAGTCGGTTACAAACATACAAACAAACATACAAGTGAAGCTAATATTAAGCGTGTAAAAACAATAAAACAGTGCGCATACAAATAAGCATAATATACCCAGCAGTCAAATTCAAAATTTCTTTTTTCAGTTGCATCACAAGAATCACTTTGAAACATCTTAAAACTAGAAAGTAGGCCGTGACCCTCCATGACTTTTAGTGATAAACCCAAACTAAGCAAAGCTTGTACTATAAGGGCCTTATTAATAATCCTGGCGTAGCGTTGGACTAGTTAATCCGTGTTTTGTCTCTTGCATTGACATGCAATTTTCAACTCGAGCAAATGTGACAAAACACGGATTAACTAGTCCAACGCTACGCCAGGATTATTAATAACATCTTAAGAGCGTGTATTAGTTCTGTATTGTTATTTGTCGGTGTAACACCGTCCAATGTCAAGTCGACGAAAGGACGAATTTGTCTATTGAATACCGCCCTATCAAACCCACCCTTGTACTGAAAGCTGCAGTTTTCACCCCCTCATTGGCGCGTTGTGCCGTTACCCACGCCATATCGGATTATTTGATGTTTTTAGTGTTCCCTTTCGTAGCAAATTGTTATTTGGTTAAGTTATGAGACTGAAGGAACGTGAATATACTTTGATATTTGGGTTTGTGACTATGGTCTATATTATGACTATATTTTAAAAACGACCTTTTTCATATGTATTTTGTCTTTGTTGGAAGAAGTCAAAAAAATTGTAGTTAGTCGCACGAAAAGAGCCTTTTTGAGGCGCACTTAAAATCCTTTCACCACACTTGGTTCGAAAGAACCAGTGACACGATAAGAAGAAGAAGAAGATTAACTAGTTGAGAGACATAGTGTGACTTGCGAAGCAATGCTTCTGTTATAAGTGAGGTTTACCAATTAACATCAGGTGGATCATAAAGCTTCTTCCATCAGCAAGTTATTTAAAAAATCTGAAATTTAAAAAAAACCCAAATTCAACCCCATTTTTTATGGTACAGGGGGGGGGGTCATTTTAAGTTAAATAAAATAAAAATAAATATTGTGGACAATCCACACAACACTGTTTAGCCCCAAACTTGTACTATGGGAACCAGAAAGCTTCTACATATAATGCTTAAATACTTAATTTTTATTATTATTATAATTATTATTTTATTATTATTATTAATATGCTTAATTTTTATTATAAATTCATACTTAGAATACAATATAACACCCAGACTGAGAACAAACTTTTGTGTTCATCTCACAAATATTTATTCTCGGTGGGGATCGAACCCACGACCTACAGCGCAGAAGGCAGAGTTATTATCAACTGAGCTGAGAGACCAGTCAAATTAGTTCTATGAGAAATAAAATATAAATTTAAAATATTTCTCTTCATAAATGTGTGTCTCTAATTAGTAATTATCTTTTCATCCCACCAGCTCTGAAAGTGTGTTTTTGCTGTTTAATTTCTGACTGGAAAAGCCGTTTTTATCCGCTAGAGGATAAAGTAAATTTGAATTTAGAATATCGTGTTCAATAAGTTTGTGAATACACAACCTATTTACTTCTACCTCCATGGTGCCGAACTTATCAGACAACCTTTTTTATTTTGTTAAAAACTCGCACTCGTAACCTTCTTGGTGTATTTGTGAATTCAAAACACCATTAAACCTATTTACTTCTACCTGCATGGTGCCGAATTTATCATACAACATTTTAAATTTGTTAATAACTCATACTCGGAACCTTCTTGGTGTGTTACTTTTAGTCGCGCCATGTTCTTTTTAGGGTTCCGTAGCCAAATGGCAAAAACGGAACCCTTACAGATTCGTCATGTCTGTCTGTCTGTCTGTCTGTCTGTCTGTCTGTCTGTCTGTCCGGCCGTGTCACAGCCATTTTTCTCCGAAACCATAAGAGCTAGACTAATGAAACTTGGTGAGTAGATGTATTCTGTGAACCGCATTAAGGTTTTTACACAAAAATAGAAAAAAAAACTATAAATTTTGGGGGTCCCCATACTTGAAACTGAAACTCAAAAAATTTTTTTTCATCGAACCCGTACGTGTGGGGTATCTATGGATAGGTCTTCAAAAATTATGTTGAGGTTTCTAATATCGTTTTTTTCTAAAACTATAAATTTTGGGGGTCCCCATACTTAAACTGAAACTCAAAAATTTTTTTTTCATAGAACCCATACGTGTGGGGTATCTATGGATAGGTCTTCAAAAATGATGTTGAGGTTTCTAATATCGTTTTTTTCTAAACTGAATAGTTTGCGCGAGAGACACTTCCAAAGTGGAAAAAAGTTGGTCCCCTCCCCTCTAACTTCTAAAATAAGAGAATGATAAATCTAAAAAAAATATATGTTGTACACTACTATGCAAACTTCCAACGATTTTTGGTTTGAACGAGATCTAGTCAGTAGTTTTTTTTTATACGTCATAAATCGTAAACCGCAATTTACCTTTCGACGAACTACAAAAACCTTTATATTATGTTAATTGATGCTACGGAACCCTTCATGGGCGAGTCCGACTCGCACTTGGCTGCTTTTTTGCATTAGTCATTTCCTCGCTGGGGTGGGATGAAAAGTTACGTGTTGCACTCGAGTGCAAAGATTTTTCACCTTGTGCTCTTTTGATTCCTTCGCCAACGCTTAGGATTCTAACTTTTAAACCACTCGCTACGCTCGTGGTTAAACTTTAGAATCCTACGCTTGCTCAGTCATCAAAATTGAGCACGCGGTTAAAAAGCAGCTTTGCACTCTTGTATAACAAATAACTATTGTTTTAGGTATCTACAAGTGTATGAAAGGGAACCAGTCACTTAACTATCCAGAATCTTATAGTAAGTAAATAAATAAATAATGCGCAGAATCCAAACAACACTACCTAACCCCAAGCTAAGCAGAGCTTGTACTATGGGAACCAGATAGCAGATATAATACTTGTTATATTTTTTGTAAATACATACATACATACATAGTATACAATTTGACACTCTGACAGAGATCAAACATTCTCTTCACGTCAGAAATAAGCACAGTGGTGGTGTGGTGACACATAAAAGAGCGCTACTACTACTAACTCATAATAATTTACTTTTACCGATAATACTTCTACCTAATTAAGATTTAGGCCAAGTGTTATTAAGTAAGTGTAGGTACTCATTCAATTTAGCTACGGCATTGTTGAGTGTGGCTTCCGTAATATAACGGTTGTTAGATGACGGTAAGGCGACGACGCTCGCAATTATAATAAAAATCGGTTGTCTGTAAAGTCGGTTTACTGACGATTGTTGAACGTGACAACGTCATACAGCTGTCCACGCGGACGCATCGCTCACTCAGGTAGGAGAGAGACAGATGTCAAACGCTGCCGAACGCGGAGGCCGTGCGTGCCTCTTTGTCGCTCGTTCCGCGCTCTCGCTTGCACTTCAAGCCTTAAATGGAACGCCTCAGAGCGAGGTAACGCCGCATGAGTCATGTTTCTTCGTGCGTGCAGCCGGCTCCATCGAATTATAAGACGTTTTCAGTCGCGCACAGGCGCTTGTTACAGATTGACGCGTATATCTATTGTTCGATTTTGCCCCGGTTTGAGCTGCGAGGCGCCGCGCGCGCCTTGCCCGTATTCACGCGCTATTTAGTTTCTATATAAATAGTGCAATCACCTATAATGAATAGGTACGAGATTTTAAATACTATCCAGGAGGACGGTAGTGAACGGGATATGAGCGCAGAAAACGAGAGTGAAATGATTGAAGATTGTGAAATTATTGTTGAGACGTGTAGGGAAGAGGGTAGAAATGAAAATGATATTATCACGGAAAGGCCCCAAAAAAGAGGTCGGGAGGTAAATGAAGAAGAAATATGGACGACGATGGTACGAAAATCAAAAGTATATGGACGTGAAGAAGAAACACTATCGACGAGAGTTCCGGAGTTTAAGATTGAAGTAAGTCTTACGTGTACGGATAAACTTCCAAAACAGTTTGGTCTGGCAAAAATGTTAAAAACCGAAAATATTAAGGACGTTGTTAAAATTAAATACGTAAATTCATACAAGGCGTTGGTTCATTTTAACGTTGAAGAAAGTGCTGATGCGATTTTGGAATGCAAAAGTTTTAATGAGAATGGTTTTAAGTGCCAGAGAACCCTAGAAATCAACCAGTCGTACGGTGTTATGAGAGATATTGATCTTGAACTTAGCGAAGAAGAGATATTACAAGGACTTACCAGTGAAACTACAATTTTGTCAGTAAAACGGCTGAAACGCAAGAACACTCACAGTGGCCAGTGGGAGATGAGTGAATCTATAAGGATATGTTTTAAAGGGTCTTCGTTGCCCTCGTACGTCTACATCCTTGACACTAGAGTGCATGTGAGTCCTTATGTTTATCCGGTGACGCAGTGCTCTCGTTGCTGGAGATTTGGTCACTCAATCAGAATGTGCCCCTCCTTGAAAGTTATTTGCCCCAAATGTACAAAAAGTCATAACAATTGCGAAACCGTGCATTTTAAATGTAACAACTGCAGAGGTAAGCACATGGCAATGACTAAAATATGTCCAGTATACCTAAAAGAGAAAAGAGTCAGAGAGCTGATGGCAGAATTTAATTGCTCCTATAAAAAAGCTCTCCTCATATATGTACCTCCGTCGTTTAAACCATTTGATACGTTAGAAGACCCGCCGCTACCTACCCCGCCAGCCGCATATAGCAAGGAACCCTCCCCATCTACCTCACAACGCCTGAACACGGAAAATAACAGCAATACGTACGCTAAAGTAGTGAAGAAAGTACAAAGAAAAGGTAGCAAGAAGTCAAAAGCTGAGAAAAGAAAGGACAGTAAAGACCAAGAAGACATGATATTCGAGTCTGTTTCAGACATGAGCGATGATGATATTAGAACAGAGAATCAACCAAGAGACGAGCGCAAATCAGAGAATAAAGAAAAGATGACATGGAAACTACTGTTAAAAAATCTGAAGGAGAAGATATTGGAAGAAGGGAAATGGGAAGATAAAATCAAAGAGTGTGGAAGTATAATTTTAGAAGCGCTTGGAATGTTCGTGATGCAGTTTATTGGTGATCAGCCTTGTTGTAACTTCATAAAACAATTATGGATTACAACAACTCACAATCTGTAAATTTGTTACAGTGGAATGCGCAAAGCATTCGTCCTAAATGTACAGCGGTTGAGGTTCTATTGAATCAAGAAAGAATACATATCGCCACTATAAGTGAGACTTGGTTAGACCCAGGAAGTCCCTTTCGAATAAGCGGGTACAATGTCTTTAGAGCAGATCGCGCTGATGGATATGGAGGAGTGGCAATCTTAACACATAAATCTATAATGGTACAACAATGTGATGTTGAACTAACCAATACACGGATTGAGATCCTACATATAAAAGTTTTAAACTGCGATCAATTAGAGAATGTCTATTCAGTATACTGCCCACCATCTGTCAATACTACACTACGAGACTGGAATCAAATATTTGCACTAGCTGGAAGAAGATCTATCATTGTTGGAGATCTTAATGGACACCACAGCAACTGGTCTACTAGAACTGATCCAAGAGGTGATCAGATTTTGGATTCTATTTTGGATAATAATCTGATTTCATTAAATGATGGAACACACACCCGAGTTAAGCTGGTCAATGGTACAGTGCAAAGATCATCTCCTGACCTATCACTAGTTTCTTTAGACATCGCTCTAAACTTTGATTGGACTGTCTTAAATGAAAGCCTGGGCAGCGATCATATGATGATAAAGATGAAAACAAGTATTCACACATCTAATGATTTTAAAAGAAGGCGTAACTTTAAAAAGGCCGACTGGTTGAAATATAGGACCTACATCGAGACATATTTTGTTGACTTGGTTTTACCACATGATCATCAGTCTGCATATGATTTATTCATTGATATCATTAACAAGGCGGCAGATGCTGCCATTCCAGTTATCAAGCTATGTACTGACCCTGTCCAGCTACAAAGATTTACTCCTAGACCATATTGGGATCAGAATATTTCAAAAGCTGTTGCCGAAAGACGTCTAGCGCTTGGTACCTTTAGGAGAAACCCAACGCCAAATAATTTAGAAGCATTACAAAATAAAATCAGTGTGGCCCAAAGAGTGATACGCAGTGGTAAACGTAGGTCTTGGCAGGGGTTCTGTGATGGTATAGACTCAGTGACATCATCAAGTGAAATGTGGAAAAAAATGAGGTGGCTCAAGGGGAACAGGTCTACCAGGAACAGTATTAACCGTGAGGCTGCTGAATCGTTACTTTGCAATTTAGCTCCCGATTATGCAGATCCTTCTGCCCCAGTGTTTTATAGTGAGAATGCCCATCTATCCTCGCCTATTGTGTTACCAGAACTCGTTAATACAGTTAAACAGTCCGATACAGCGCCAGGCCCAGACGATATTTCTTATTCTATGATTAACAACCTTCCAGACGTAGCTAAGGAAGTATTAATAGGGTTATACAACAGGTTTTTGCTTTTCAGTTTTGTACCGATTCAATGGAAAGATGTTAAAATAGTGCCTATTCCAAAACCAAATGTAAATAGTGGATCGATCTCATGTATTAGACCTATTGCGCTGATGTCTTGTCCATGTAAGATTTTGCATACAATTCTTACGCGTCGACTTGAATGGTACCTAGAGAAAAATGGTTGTCTCTCCGAGGAAACGGTGGGTTTTAGAAGATCAAAATCTTGCATGGATAATTTGACTAGATTGGTCTCACGAATACAAACTGGCTTTAGCAAAGGATATGCAACCGTAGGCTGTTTTATTGATATCGATGGTGCATACAACAATGTAAATATAATAAGACTTCTGGCTGGGCTGGATGATCTTGGAGTGGGCGCTACAATATGTAAATACCTCTGGGAATTTTTGCATTCAAGACGTTTATCTATTGAGCTACATAATAATGACGTACTTAGTAGAATAACTGGAACCGGAATAGCACAAGGTGACCCTTTATCTCCGTTATTGTTTAACGTGGCCACAATCGACATTTGTAGGAGCCTGGATCAAGTATCGACATCACAGTACGCTGATGATTTTGTCATTTATGTTAGCCGTAAGAATGTACATGAAGCAGAGGATATCATTCAAAATGCTCTTTTGTTACTAAATCACATGATAACTGAGCTGGGTCTCAATATATCTCATAGAAAAACAAAAGTTTGTGTATTCACGAGGGGGTACACAAGGAATCTAAATAGGTATAATGTCAAACTAAATATAAATAACGAATATATCCAACAAGTCGATAGCATTAAATATTTGGGAATGTGGTTTGATAGAAGCTTAAGATGGGGTAGACACATAAATGAAACAAGAGAAAAAGTACTCAGATTTTTGAACATTTTTAAAGTGTTGGCTGGCTCAAAATGGGGCATTCACCCGAAGCATTTAAGGCGCCTCTATATTTCATTAATTAGAAGCAGATTAGATTACGGCTCTTTTTTGTATGACATCAGCGTAAAAAGTCATCTATGTAAGCTGGATAAAATCCAAAATCAAGCTATGAGAGTGATCGGTGGATTTATAAAGAGTACACCCATCCACGTAATGGAGAGCGAGCTATGCCTCCAACCATTGTTCATTCGTAGACATTATCTCGCAGCTAAATTTTGGCTAAAATCAAAATCAATTAAGGATAACATTAATGTAAGTGTTCTGGAGCAATTAAACAGTTTATGTCAGGGTGAATATTGGAGAAGAAAGAAATTACCTTTGTTGATTCGGACACTAAATGAATACAATAGTACCTCTATCCACTCTGACACCAAACTACTGATTTATTCTTTTGATGACTGGATTAGTAGATATAATTTATCTATCAATATAAAAACGAAAATTGATGGAATAGCATGTGCTAAAAGAGATATTAGTGTAAATAGCTTTCGTATTACATGTAATGAATTTCTAAAAGACAAATACAGCACACATTATAAGCTTTATACAGATGGGTCCAAGGATGAATTTGGATGTGGAGCAGCTTTTGTTGACACACAGATAGATACTAGAGTTGGATTTAATATAAACTCTGATATTTCTGTAATGCACTGTGAACTTATAGCCATTTCTGAAGCATTGTCGTATGTTGCGTCGCTCAATTACAGCAAATGTGTTATATTATCAGATTCTAGAAGTGCCCTTTTACATTTGGCTCGGTTACCCTCGAGTGTTCGAGGGATTCCGATAGCCTACACTATACTTGACTCCATCTGTAAGCTTCGTGCAATGAACAAAGTTATTATGATACAGTGGATACCCTCTCATGTAGGTATCATGGGTAACGAGGAGGCTGACAGCGAGGCTAGACAAGCAATAAGCAGTGGTATTGTATATAGATGTTTGCCATTACATAGTGAGTTCTTGGGAGTGGTTAAAACCAGATGTAGGCAGTTGTGGCACGAATACTTTGATGAGCGCTCACTCACTAAAGGAATTTGGTACAAGACCATTCAATGTCGACCTTCTCGTTGTCCATGGTTTAATCAGTCAGAGACATGTTTTAGTAGAAGGAATGTGGTTGCACTGTTGAGACTTCGGTCCGGACATATTCCATCAAACAAGTTCAAGTTTTTAATGGGAATTTCAGAGTCCCCCAATTGCCTGGAATGTGATGTGGAAGAAGATGTGCATCATGTGCTGATGGAATGTGTGCGGAATGAAGTCTTACGGCAGGAAATTGGTTTTATGTATACATACAATGTAGGTATTTGTAACAGCATATTGACTTTTCCGCTATCCGAAGAAGCCAATATGTTGATAAAACTTTATTTGCGGGTAGTTTGAAAATAATTGTTGTTGTTTTTTCGTATAATTAAGGTGTTTATTTGTGCATTATCTTACGGGGGTGACATAGTCACTGTTTGACAAAACCCCTTTTAATTAAATAAAGATTGAAAAAAAAAAAAAAAAAAAAAGACGTTGTCACGTCAAAAAGTAATAAACAATGTTAAATTGAGACAAAAAAAATCGAGATATCACATGCGGCAGCAATTGAAACGAAACTTCTCAAAAGTTTTTTTATACAACTAGCTAATGGAATAAGCATATGGCCCACCTGATGTTAAGTGTTCACCGTCGCATATAACAAAGCATTGTCTCGTAGGACACACACATCAGGAACGTGCCCTACGAGACTGCCCTGCGTCCATCTCATATACTGAGTAGTTTACCGTGCCTAGGGAAAACTGCTGTTAGTAAATTTTCCGAAATTTCCCTTTTTCAGCGCAAATAGTTTGTGGTCATTTGACGGTGGCCGCCTCTGTGAGAACCACGGCTTAGTAAACGGCGGTCTTATCGGCAGTCGGTCCGAATGTACACAACTAGTGCTTATTTATCTTTGAGGTGTTTGACTCTTGCACGTGCATAACCCTAAACGACTGTAGGGTACTTTAAGGCCCAGTGGTCACGTGAAACTTTTAATGATACAACTTTTGAGCTAAATATCATTCATAACCGACTTTAAATAAAAAGGAAGAGGTTCTTAAGAGCGGGTCGTGCGAAAATTTGAGATGCGTTTTTAAAAAATTCATAACTAAATAACTAAGTGACATTTTAAAAATCGCAAAAGGACTAATTGTAGACTATACATTTGAGATTAATTCGAATTTAAGCGTGTTAAAAAAATATACTATTTAACTTGACATTCTATTTACCGCTAATGAAAATCGTATGTCAGCGTTAACTAAAATGTCATGTTAAATAGTATATTTTTTTAACACACTTAAATTCGAATTAATCTCAAATGTATAGTCTACAATTAGTCCTTTTGCGATTTTTAAAATGTCACTTAGTTATTTAGTTATGAATTTTTTAAAAACGCATCTCAAATTTTCGCACGACCCGCTCTTAAATCGGTAGCATGTTTATAGTGTTTAATACACTTACGAAATCACAAAGATTTTTATAATAGTATCAATATTTATGATTTTGTCGTACTAATCTGTACATAAGTAGATATTTATATAAATTACAGTCTAGTTATATAGGTTTCAGCTTTTGCCAAACTGCTATATTAACATATTCGTAATGTTAAATGACATACTGAGAGTACATTAACCTTTGTAGGTAAACTAAACTAATGCGTGTAAAAGTTATTGTAATAATCGTAAAAGTTTAATGTTCAAGTAACCTTTATGGCAAAACTAGCACGGTTGTGCTCTTAGCAAGTTATTTTGTTTGATCCTATACAAATACAAATAATAATGTAAAATTATTTGTTTTAATGTTTATGTCTACTAGTGCTTATAGAATTGGTTACAAATATGGTTAACTGGCCAACATCTGGTGGCACATCGCTTAATTTACATTTATTCTCATACAAACAAACTTCTTTTTACTAAAGCAGAAGCTATTAGAGTTTATTTTGATATTTAAAGACAAAGTGTTACAAGGTCTACATTAATTGACAAAAGAGGGCTGAAAATAATTTGAAATATTTATTATAAATGTAATTTCAAGCATCAGTGATTATAAAATCGTTCCGGTGGGAATGCGTTCCCTTGTACTCAATATTTTGCGTAGAGGGTCAAAGCCTGGTAAAATCATTTTATGATGATATCGCATGTAGATACATAGTTATATAACTCTATAGTTTTCACCACACAAAATTACAGGACACGACATAAAAGTAAACAGTTAGGTAACACAATTGTCGACCTTATCGCTGAAAGCGATCTCTTCCTGGCCATTTTATTACAAAAAGAAAGTATTTTATTCTATTAAGTTAAAATACATTTCGATTGTGCCTCTTTGTCGCTCGTTCCGCGCTCTCGGTTGCACTTCAAGCCTTAAATGGAACGCCTCAGAGCGAGGTAACGTCGCATGAGTCATGTTTTTTCGTGCGTGCAGCCGGCTCCATCGAATTATAAGACGTTGTCACGTCAAAACAGTTTGAATAGGTAAGCGTATAATAAATATGGTATGTGCAGTAATTATGTAATAACCATCTACCACAATGACGCTAAAACTGCAAAGCTATTATTCAATTACATAAAGATTACAACCAACATGACGTAACGACCTCGAGCGAGCCATAAAATTATACTTTTTATGGTCAAAACAAATTATTCCGTAATAGAGTAATGGAACGCAGTCGCAAGGTCAAAGTGACCACCCACGTGTTTTACGGTTAGTTTTTGTACAACAGTGAACAAGTCGTAACAGCCCGTTCACACTAGTCGTAAGTCGCATATGACTAAAAGTCGAACGCTCTGGTCACCATACAATATACTAAAATGTCGCATCTCATCCAATGTGAATAGCTCCATATAAAGTGTATGGTGACCAGAACATTCGACTTTTAGTCATATTCGACTTACGACTAGTGTGAACGGGCTGTAAGGATCCTATAGCTGGGTAATACAATCGTATAGTCTTTAATGTAAAATATATTTTTTATAAATACCTACATATTATTTAATTTTATGTTTGCAAATTTTTGTTTGTGTCAGATATTGAGTACCTAATGTTTATTTATGTTATTAATGACGTGTGCCTTTATATATTTGTTACCAATCAATGAACTGAGCTGAACTAAAACCCGTAAATAGGGCGGCCCATAGGTGAAGAGTCTCCTGACGATGTACCTATAAATAATCTGAAATTGGTGCAGAATGCAAATGAAAAAATAGTTTTGAAATTAACATTTATTAAGGCATTGAGTATTATTTTAGCGGTTAGAAAAAACCAATGAACTCATCACCGTCACCAATACCTCTTCGGCAAATATCAAGTCAGCATCAGTGCCATGAATTTGTTTTAAAAAAGCTGTCAAAAATACGTTTGCTACCACGATGCTACAACGTAATTCATAACCATTTATTTACTTTTGATATTGACAGATACAATATGTATAATGTGAGCTGTCCTGTATTTGAACGAGATAAGCTCGACTTATCGGTCACTGTTATTGATTTAAACTTGAGCTAATACTGAGTCAGATGAGTCACTACAAACCAACATGCCATGATATTACTAAATTGGTATTATCATCAGCCTGAAGACGTCCACAGCTGAATATGGATCTCTGACAGGAGTTAAGTTAGTTTAAAGTTAAAGTAGTGCTTAGTTTAGAACTAGATAGTGTTGTGTAGATTGACAAAAGTATATTATATCAAATCAAATGGTAGGTCATGTTAGCAGGATGCAACCCAAAAAGTGCCTGATGACGGGAGACGTGGACGTGGCCGGCTCAGAAGACGCTGGCGTGATGGTCTTGACGGTCAGAGCAAAGATTGGTGGGAGACCGCTAAGGACCAAGATGAGTGGACAATGTAGGTTAACAATAAACCTTTTTTTTTAATTGGGAATGTGGAAATAACCTCAAAACCATCGTAGTCATCGTGATCAGCTGTGATGATAACTTGCGCTTACTATCTCCATGGGAGGTGATGAAGAAATTCTGTTTTCTGTCGGGTCGGGACCATCACGGTCAATCTAAACGCAGAAAAAAGCCGTTCTATCCCGGACTATTTCTTTCAAAAGCCATGACTTGTCAAGTCTTAAATTCGTAGCGAGTTGAGGAACGATAGAAGGAAAACTTTTGAATAAAAAAACTTGGCGAATTGTTGACCGATTTTAACGAGAATGTTCTTTGTTTTTAGTAACTTTTATATTTTAGGAGAAAGGCATGGAGTTTCAGCTTTTTACATTGTTATAACGAATTATGCTTGTGTAGCTTGCTGCCTTCAAAATAATATAGATAAGGCGTTACTTAGGCATGATGGATAGATAGATAGATAGAAAAAGCACCCAAGTGCGAGTCGGACTCGCCCATGAAGGGTTCCGTAGCAACAAGTAACATAATATGTATAAAGGTTCTTGTAGTTCGTCGAAAGGTAAATTGCGGTTTACGATTTATGTCGTATAAAAAAAAACTACTGACTAGATCTCGTTCAAACCAAATATCGTTGGAAGTTTGCATAGTAATGTACAACATATATATTTTTTAGTTTTATTATTCTCTTATTTTAGAAGTTAGAGGGGGGGGGACCAACTTTTTACCACTTTGGAAGTGTCTCTCGCGCAAACTATTCAGTTTAGAAAAAAACTATATTAGAAACCTCAACATCATTTTTGAAGACCTATTCATAGATATGAATAGGTCACGTATGGGTTCGATGAAAACTTTTTTTTTTAATTTCAGTTTCTAGTATGGGGACCAGCAAAATTTTTAGATTTTTTTCTACTTTTGCGTAAAATTCTTAATGCGGTTCACAGAATACATCTACTTGCCAAGTTTAATTAGTCTAGCTCTTATAGTTTCGGAGAAAAATGGCTGTGACATACGGAGGGACAGACAGACAGACAGACAGACATGACGAATCTATAAGAGTTCCATTTTTGCCATTTGGCTACGGAACCCTAAAAATGTAAGTATCATTACATCAAAGACAAAGTCAAAAATGTATTTTATTCAGTAACATCACAAGGATCACTTTGAAACGTCTTAAAGCTAGGTGAGTCTAGGTGCCAGTTCCACGCGACCAAGCCTAGAAGAACAGGCAACAAACTACGACTTGGTTCCTACCGTTTTTTTATATGATCCTTTTACAAATCAAAAATCATAACAATAGCAGTGAAGTTCCAGTATGGTGCCACTTTACTTAGTGAAATTTTACACCGTTGTATTTCATACATGCTTTCATAATGTGTAATAGGTGTCATAAATGCTTAATATATTGAAATATATTAAGCAAACCCTATTGCGATGCTGTGATAAAAGGGAAAGTTCGAAGCCCTAAATCTATTCCGACCAAGATGTAATGACGCAACTACACTAACTGGTAAAGCGGGTTATGTGCGGGTCGTCTTAAGCCTGTTTTACACTTAAGGCGTTTTAAGCAGCCTTATACGTCATAAGCATTTATGTATAGTCGTTTTACAGGTTTTAGGACATTGTAGTAGCTATTACTTAATATGAAATGAGTATTCAGTCAAGCATATAGACCAGCTACTATTTTATCTATATATATATAAAAGAAAGTAATGTTCGTTACACTATTTATAACTCGAGAACGGCTGAACCGATTTGGATGAAAATTAGTGGGAAGGTAGTGAAGAACCAGGAGACGGACATAGGGTTACTACATTAAACAGTTACTTTTTATCCTAAAAAGTAACGGGTTCGAGAACGGGGCGAGTGAAGAAACGGGCGGCCGCTAGTATAAATGAGGATTTCCATCAGGTGGGCCGTATGCTTGCTAATTGCTTACAAGCAAGCAAGCTTTCGGCAAAAAAAAAATGAAATTCAGAATACCATAATATTCTGTGGAAAATTGATGAGATAAAATACCTAAACTTAAATACCTACTTATTTTATGTTAGTAAAGGTCACACAGGAAGGTAGATAACCCTAGATTCTTAGAAATCTTCGAACTCGTTATTTTTATGATTTACGTCAAATGCGAACAAGTCTAGTCATGTCAAACACAGGGTTACAACACAAACGTGGAGCTATTATTCTCTTAATAAGATTTATAGAAAACAATATCAGGAGTATTTATTTTGGGAATACTTTCACGACCCCTATGACTTTATAAGGGACAAAGCCAAATTACAATTAAAAATAATTATATGTATAACATTTTTATAGACGCAAAACGTTTAACAATTTGAAAAAAAGTATTTACAATTTACAAAAGAAGTGGTTGAGAATCAGTTAAAATAATTGGTTATATAAATTGTTCAAACTAAAGATTTTATACATCCGGTTTTTGATAATTTCCTAAAGCCTTGCGCTCATCTAAGTGATCTGTGATGGCGATCAATGAAAAGTTGTCAAATATGACAGCTTTTCAGCTGGTCGCCATCGCCATCCGCCTATACAGGGTGGAATTTGGTAATGCCACCTGGAGGGAAAGTACTCTTAAGGGGCCGGCGGAGGGCGAATTTTTATACAAACGTAATACCAAAATGATTACTAATTTAAGCAGATTTTCACTATATTATTGTAATAATTGTATTTGTATAGTATTTATCTAGGTTCCTGAACAGTTTTCATTTTAAATTGCTTACCACAATATAAATTAAAGCCAATCACATTTTGCAACGAAAAAAATGTGTAAAATGCGATTGGTGTTTATTTCATTTGGGGTAAGTAATTTAAAATAAAAACAATTCAGGAACCTAGATTAATACCATATGAATACAGTTATTAAAACAATATAGTGAAAATCTGTCTAAACTAGTAATAATTTTGGTATTACGTTTGTATGAAAATTCGCCCTCCGCTGGCCTCTTAATACTGCAGATAGAACATTTTACTCAAAGGAAATATTCCTTTATTTTTGAATAGAAAGCAAACTGCATTCAAAGATTTTCGAAAATTCTCTTCTCCCACACCCGGAAATCGAACCGGCTAAAATCTAAAAAAATATACCTTGTACTTTTTTGCATCGATCGTTAGGGTCAATTATATTTATAGCTTCAGGGGCAACTGGTGATCACTCATGCCCCTTCTTACGGGACGCTATAGTGCCTGGGACAGGATTTTAGATGGAATAGGCTTGCCCAGCACCTATACCATCCAGAAAAAAATCAGAGTTGTTTATTATTTTAATTTTGACCCTAATGCATCACAGCTTGACCCCCCCAGAAACAACAGTACATACAAAAATGTCATGGTCGATTGCCTGCCGCCCATATCAAACAGCAATATTACCATATCGTGTTTGTTTATCCATTTATTATGCACCCCAATAGCTTGCAACTCCTGCAAGTATGCAGGCATGCATATTATCCGTGAATCTAGCTCGTCGCCATACCGTTTGAGGCGCCTATTATCGTATCCTATGCGTCTAACACGTACGCTGGCGACGATTTGAATCGCATAAATGCAGCCGAGATCGTTATGCATTTCGTTTCATTATTTGTATTTGGAACGTCTAGTGCTAAGGGCACATTCAGACCTCTTTCGAAAAGTAGGTAAAGAGTAGTATTTCGCCTTCTTCTATCAGTTGAAAAAGTTATAAAAAGTACTTCTGTCTTTTGTTTTGTTTGAGAACAAGACGTCAGCTTCTTGCTTTCAAACCTTCGCAGTCTCGAAGAGCTTAGGTCACCTATTACGAAGAGGTAAGTGAAAAGCGCCTAAACATAAAATAACATTGTGTGTGATTTTCCCCTCTAGTATAAGTAGATCAACCTTTTTCACTTTGCACGTATAGGTGTTCCAACGCGAAATAACTTCGTTTAAAATATGTTTCATAGGTCTTTATTTATTTACTTGTCTGTTGTCGTTTTTAAGTACCGCTATTCTTCAAGTATCGTCATCTTCCTATCGTGTCATTGGTTCTTTCGAACAAAGTGTGATAAAATGAACACATTTTTAAACTTTTTAGATTTTACGTCATGGTTTTCTCACGATACTTTTCTTCACCAATTAGGTGCACATACATTTTTGGACATAAAAACTTATTGGTGCACGACTGTATTTGCACCCACGCTCTTAGGATCGCAAGGCGGGGCCGCTACCTTTAAGCCACCAGTGCCCTAAGTTTATTTAACAATTGCATTATGTATTCATTGAATAATTGAGGCTAAGATGTTTAGTTAATAAGTCTTCAATTCTAACTTATTCCACACTGAGCAACAATCTGAGAGTATCTTCAAATAAAAGAGTCTCACGTCATTAATCCCCAGACATGGTAGATAATCCCTTGATACCTTGGTCCCTTGATACCTTCTCCAGATCCGTTGAATATTTCTATATTTTTGTTGTTGGTAGATTTCTATCTGCCTTGGTATGTTTTTTTTCAGCATTTGAGAGCATTTGCACGATTATGGTTTACATTGTGAGCCTATATGTATACTGTTCATTTTATCATCAGCCTGAAGAAGTCCACTGCTGGACATAGGCCTCCCCTACACATTTCCAGGAAGAACGATTCTGAGCCCTTTCCATCCACCGACTTCCTGCGATCTTGACAATGTCGTCAGTCCATCTGGTGGGTGGGCGCCCTACTTTTCGTCTTCCGGTTCGTGGTCGCCATTCGAGAACCTTTATTCCCCAATGGTTGTCAGTTCTTCGAGGAGGAGGGTAATATTTGTTCATTTTATAATGTTGCCTGTATACGCTTCCGGCCTCCATAGCAATGGCGGAAGCAGTGTGACCTCTCAAAAGGATCCCGATTATTAAAGAGGGGTCAAGGAAGACGGATGGCTCGGGTTTGTTGCGGTGCTTGCTCCATAGAGTTGAGGATAAACCATCCAACAAAGGCTTGAACAAAAGCGATATTTCTGCTACTTAACTCGTTGTCCGCTTGACATCTCTAGTCCCGACATAAAAGTCTCAATCAAATGCACTTTAGAAGTTACGTATATTCGTTTTATAACCATTAGCCCTACTACAAATTCTGTCTGGCCCTGTCTCTGTAATTGTATCTCAATTATTATTTGAAATTTGGTTTCGAATAATTTATTTTCTGACTGTAATATCGATGTAATGTTTTCATTAGTTGGTTTCCGAGTCACATACATTGAAAAACATTCGGAAAAACCGAGTTTCACACAAGAAAAACTCTTATCGTGAACGAAGACAGGCATTCGACTAGTATACCGTAATCCTAATAACATGAAACCTGCTACACACGACCCTCGCCTTACACGCTTAGCACAAAAACACGTAACACCTATAAAACAAACAACAGCCACATTACAGCAATAATAACTTGCGCGATCGTATTCAATGTGTTCGTGAACGTGATCGCTTCGTGAGACACAGGAATTGGCAATTCCATCTGTGGAATTACCTAAATGAGGGACGACACTCATCTTTAATGCTGATAGGAGCCTTGTGGGTATTTGGGTCAGTGCTAAGGAAACAACGCAATGCGTATACATAACATGCTTATTGTCATTTGTGGTTTTTGCTCTTTTCCCAGTCAGCAACATGTATTTGCTGAATAAGTTAGTGCGTAAGTTTACGTTTGTATGGGGTTTGATGAACCAAAAATGAGTATATCACATCCTACGTTGCGTACCTTACCTTTAATACTACTACCCCTCCTCCTTGCATCGACATCCTCACCGATGAGGGTCATGACCTTTGTGCAAGATCCTAGTCTGCACTATGTTCCTCCGTCGGGTTATATCCTCTGCGGTATGGATGGCTTTGCTCACGGAGGTCTGTTCCTGAGCGCACCTGGCCGCTTCAACGCACATACTAATATAAATAATAAATATTGTAGACAATCCGCACAACACTATCTAGCCCCAAACTAAGCAGAGCTTGTACTATGGGAACTAGATAGCTGATATAACGCTGATATAAAGATAGCTTAGAATGCAATATATCACCTAGACAGAGAACAAACTTCTGTGTTTACCACATAAATATTTGTTCTCGGTGGGGATTGAACCCAGGACCTACGGCGCAGAAGGCAGAGCTACTACCAACTGAGCTGAGAGGCCAGTCATATACCTACCTATATCTAATTTGAGTTCATCCGACTTTATTCTTACAGAAATAAAAATGTCACACGTCTAATGGTAGTACTTATAAGTATACTGGACTTATATGGATGATCAACTTATAGCCACTAAAACCTATTAGCGGCCACATCCACGGCTTTTCCGTGTAAGTCTTATAAGTCTTCCAATTCTGAATCAATTTGAGTCAAGTTACAACTTTTTTCTTAACTCATATCGAACGAACTGACGTAATTCTTATCGCAATTGATTGATTGAGCTGGAAATTTTCTTGACTCACACCAAAGGGTTAGACAACTTTCCGACCATTCATTCCAGCTAAATGTTTTCGTTATCCAACTTCATGGTGAAAACGTCTGCCTCTTTTATGTGCTACTAGCGGACGCCCGCGGCTTCACTCGCCCCTTTGCCTTTACGCCCCCCCGTAGATTTTTCTTTTAAAAGTTTTGCCTCTTTTTCTCCGCTTAGGGAAATCATTTTCCAATTTCCTTTCTTAGTGCACCCCTATGCTATAAAAGAAACATACCCTTCAAGTTTCATGCTTCTAGGACTTACGGTTTAGGCTGAGCGTTGATTGTCAGTCAGTCAGTCAGTAACGTAAGAGTTTTATATATTTAAAAGAAAAGATGGTTAGCGCACTTTCAACAAGCGTCTATCATCCATGATACAAAACATGAAAAGATTAAATTAAGCTGTTCATGCTGACTTGTAAAAATATTTATAAAACCTAAAAGAATATCCAGTGAGGAAGCCCACGCTTTTCATATTGTATAGGGTTTTTGACGCCTTCTCCAATTAGCGTGGGTGATTTGAATTCCAGCTTAAGGCGCTTTTTTGTATTCTGGTGATTATGGCCATAAAAGGCTGTAACTATTTGGTAATGTTTTTGATTTATTTATAATCATCCACTTAACGAAAAACTTCTATAAGTGGGCGATGGATCTATTCTTCTTTTACTGTGTTATGTAAAAAAATTAAGCAGGTTTTTTACCCAGTCTAAATTTATAGCTCTCGGTTTCAAATAAACCCGTTATTATGAGGCATAATTTAAGGGTTAACATAAAGTTTTGCATTTTTAATCTTTATTTCTCCGTAAAAATACATTTTAAGCTTACTTTTATAGGCTACTGCGAGAAGGAGTTTGTTGTGTTCATAATATTTAACAGCATTTAAGCTTGGTCTGGTCGCCATATTGAAGACGAATCATTACGTCTTTAGTTCACTAGTCGCAGTTAGTTTAAGAAGTTCAGAGCGACATAAGTTCACGACAAGCTGACCCTAGCCCAGAATATCTTGACTTGGACTATATAACACAGAATAACTTATAACCTCGTTCTGTTCAGTCTCACTCAATATTAATGAAGCTTGGAATTTGCGAAAATTTACTGGGGCAAATAATATTACAAGATGATATGATAATGATCAAAATGAACAAAATACTATAACATAAGAAGGAAAGTCTAGTTTCTAAAGGGAAAATGAAAACTAAACTATTGACTTTGTGACTTAACCCTATGGTCGAAATGGAAAAGGATCCGAACAGAGTTATAGGGAAAGAAGCTCACTTGATGACCTAGGTTAGTTTATAGTACCAGCCATAATGTAACTTAGCCAACTATAGGCAGTACTTTTTCATTCTTGTTTTCTAATTTCACAAAAAGACAAAGGAGTGACAAAGACGCTAGATAAACTTTCGTAGTCGCCAAATGGGATTCGGTCGATACTCAATAATTCAGAAGCCGGCGGCGCAGCGGTTCTAATTAACAGTTGAAGGTTTTCTCTCTGACTTACACCAAGAATAATCGGAAATGGGAGGAACGTGCTCTTGAAAAAAGGGAGTTTAAAACCAATTATCAAAGAGTCACGATCCTATATGATGTTCTTTATGTTCCTTGAAGAACAGAGTTCTTAAACTAACCATTGTCTGAACCATTTTTCTGAAGGATATTTATTGCTTCAAATCAAACTAATTTATAGATGCAACATCACTGTAACAATAAACTTTTAGCACCAGCCTACAATAGCTTTGACTTCAGGTACTGTCCATAAAAGTTGATCGAAATTGGCCACAAAATTCGACAGCTCCTAACCCATTACCTGGACACTAAAACCTGACCCTAACAGTACAGACAACGCGGCTGAGATCAATAAACCAGATACATAAGATCCCAACGCTTCAGAACGTGACTATCGCCCGTAACAGGATCAGATAATCCGGCTCGAAGGACTATAAATAAAATAAAGATCCAATAAGTCAAGACCTTCAGATTCTGCGCTATTGGGAACTTTGTTGTTGAGTCTCAAGTTGTTGGTCTCAGGTAAAACTTGGAGAACTCATAATTGCTTGTTTTCTTCGAATTACAAATCTGAAGTTTTCAGCGGTAAAACTGCTGAACTGGTAGCGATAATCGTTTTGTACAAAGACCTTTACAAATCAAAAGATATTAAAAAATATAAGAAGCAAGATAACTCAGTCGCGTAACATTCTCAGTAGGAAAGAAAAAGATTTTCTGTATAAATTGTGCTAAAAGTAACTCAGAAGCCATACCAAGTTGCCAAGAAGCAAACAAAGAACTAAATGGCCAACATTGTCCCATAACTTGTGGTTACTTCCAAGTCGCAACTTGCCTATACCTATACCTGGACAGCTTTGTTCTAACTTGCGAAATCTATCGCGTGTTTTCGATTATCTCTCCACCTGAATAGTGACGATTTTGATGTTAAAAGTTTAAGGCCTTATTCTGTGTGACCATCTGTTTCTCTGTCTGTGGCATAGTAGTTTTAAAACGAATGCCTTGATTAGCCATTTTTGATAAAACCCATGCAGCTGTTTCCATGTTTTGAGCAAGTCTATTTAATCGGGGTTTTGAATTTATGTAGAATGAGTTTGTTAAGATTGTGCATTTCGTTGATGCAACGATGACCATCATACTTCTTAGACATGTGGCTTAGTATCAAGGTCACCGCTATAGTACTGCCGCTACAGTCTCTGATTCTTAGAGAATCTAAACTGTGTGGGTGTAACATGGCACAGGCCAACTTTTAAGGGCTTTTGTTCATCTAACTTATATCCTGAGTACACTTTTTGAGGGGATGACGGTGTTACAGTGCTATCCGCCAGATTTTCCTAAAGTCCTTGGCAGAAATATCAGCAATACGCATAAAAATGTACATAAGACCAATTGCTAATAAAGCTTGTATCTTGTATTGTGGAAGATAAAGTATAGGCTTAGGTTTAGTAGGTAATTTTCATCTAAGTAAAATTTATTACCCAAACATATGAAACAAAAAGGCATGATAAATAAAATAAACGACAAAAGGCTCAGATGACCCGAACTTATGTCTCAGCGTTTCGCGCAAATTATTGGGAATACATCCATAAAAGTAAGCCTGGGGCAGGTAGGGTGTGGGGCTATAGGGACGGGACAGCTATTGTGGATTTAGAAAGATCAATTAGCCGGATGGTCTTCTTCATATCGTGTCACTAGGTCTTACGAGCCAAGTGTGGTGAAAGGATTTTTAAGTATGCCTCGAAGAGGTTTCTTTCGTGTACTTGACACACGTTTCCTTCACTGTTTGAGAGTACTGGCACATACATTTTTGAGAGAAAAACTCATTAATGTACACGATTGGATTTGTACCCACATCCGCTATAACTATGCCACCAGTGCTCTTCAGATGGTGAATCCGATGGATTGAGAAGGCTCAGAATGATTTTTTTAAATCGGCTCAGTACTTTTTGAGCCTATTCATTACAAACATACAAAAATAGGTATATATAGAAGTATAGATTGAGCACCAGTATATATATTTTGACCCATTTAAACTTTTTAGCACTTCTCAATCAAACATGATTTTTATTCGGTCTTTTGCAATGTCCAACCATCGCGTACGATTTCGTATATCATTACCATTGAAAAGTGTCAAACATCTGTGCTTGAGGCTCGACTCAGACTTAAGCACTGTTTCGGAATACGGGTCTCAGTCAGCGCTTAAACTGTTCCATCTTCAGGCTTCAGCACCAATTTATTTTCTGTAAATTAGTAAATTTTTCCGATCTTTTGCCATGTCCCTTCTCTAGCAGGTACGGTCTGCGGCGACACTTTGATGTAACTTCAGAAATATATCAATTTATGTGCGAGGGTTTATGGCGATAGTAAAAAACTTTTTGGACATTTCGATATTTTAGGTTTAAAGCGGCTGGGTGTATTGCGGCGATAGTTTCCAAAGGTCGTACCGCAGGGCATGAACTGTTTCACCAGACTGTAGACGTCCAAGTTAGGATAGGTCTTTGAAATGTTATAAATGAGTGTCCAGTGTTTTTCCTGACTACTACAATCTGGGCCTCTTCAAGGCAAGAGTGAATAGGTGTCTTCTAGACAATCCTGCTCCATCGTCGGCTACATCGTCACTTACCACCAGGTGAGATTGTAGCCAAAGCCTGGTCTATATCATGTAAAAAAAAAAAAAAAAGTGTCTTATGCTTATCTTTCTTCTGTTTTCAGTCAGTTCTTGCTATCTCTTATCTGCCCGTCCGTCGCTCGTCGCCATTCGAGACCTTTAAACCGCGTTTTACCGCAAGTTTTTGTTCGAAAATGTGTCAAGTGCACGAAAGGAGCCTCTTTGAGGCGCAATTGAAATCCTTCAGCACACTGGTTTGAAAGAACCTGTGAAACGATAAGAAGAAGTCGACGTGTAGTGCATTTTATTTTTTGTTTTTCAACGAAATCGCCACAAACTTTAAGTTTATCCAAGATATTTACAACTAACGTTCCGTGGGCGGCATTTTCTTTTCTTTTATATTTTCTTCGGGTGGGTGATATTAAAATTTTACTTGAAAGTTGCACTTTACCGGGGCTAGGTAGTAAAATGGCTCGTTCGGCATTTTGTTTCATACCTTGCCTTGTTTTAGTCTAGATCTAGATTCTAGACGTAGTACCCGCATAATGTTTACCTATCGGTTGAAAACTGAATTGGTAATTAAATTAAATTCTAGCCGCTTGTTTTAGCCACCTTTGGCAGCTCATGTTTTTTTAATGGTAATTAAAGGCTACGGTAACCGTTTCCCATCAGGTAGGCCGTATGTTTGTTTGTCAAATTTGAAGTATAAAAAAAACGTAAATCCACTTATTAAGATATGCCTTTATGGGATAAGGGGCTAAGTTTGACATCAAGTCCACGGCGACTGCCCCTGTAGAAAAAGAAGACGGGGTCTTCTTTAAGTCGCAATACACCAGGAATCTCCACAACTTCTAAAATGTATTCTACAAGTTATTTCAAGCCGTAACCGCTTTTATAGAAGGCACTTAAAAGCTATAGAGTTGAAAATAAAACAGCAAAAGAACATGCCTTTGTATTGGATGGCGGCGACTATGTAACTCGATCTGCGTTGGTACTTCCGACTTTATTGGCTTTGACGCCGATCGCTTTTTCATGGGATAGCTACCGGAGCCAGCTGTCACATTTCTTCAAAATAATGGCTGTTCACAATGTGATAAAGGTATGCGTACGTAACCTTCCCATTTTAAACAGTTGGGTAAAAAGATCTGTCACAAATGCATCCCATATCAATCTCCAAACTCTTCCAAATAGTAGATAGATTACTTCGATTGTGGGAATGTCACGTGGAACTAGCAACTAGACTAAAAAAGCTTTAAAAACTTTTAAAAGAATAAAAACGAATTGGAACTTTATGAAAATAATAATTTAATGGATGAACTCCAGGACCGATTTTAATGAAAATTCAATGGACCAATCTGGAAGTATTCCCTTTCAGATAAAAAAATACAACCGTCGGATAAAAAGTTTATTTTTAATGTTTATGTTTGTTGTGTATGTAGGTACTTTCTCTCTCAATTATGGACTGTGTATTTTTTGTATGTTTATCGGTTTTAAATAAATACAATTGAAAATATAGAATCCCGAGCGACAAAATAGTAAGTATGTTATAGAATCTTGAACGTCAGCGAGAGGTGCTAGTAGAATCTGTTTTACACGAGGGCTTCACTCGTTATGGTAAATTACAACACCAAGGGAAACACAAAACATATTATCAACATTTTTGGTCTGACTTCGACTCACGAGTGATCTGGTGCTGAACGCCCGTAGAGATGGATGGCCGTGCATTGTTCCACTCAATCTATCGTACTAGCAGGCCGCTTACCCGTGAGAATTGAACAGTCCACACGAATGCCCACCCACTCCCACCGATTATGGACTAGAGTTTGCCATTTAGTGGCCGGACTTTAAAGTGTTAAAGCTTTTATCTAGATAAAAAGTATTAAAAAAGAAGCTTTGATTTGTTTAAAATAAGTGAACGCCTATGCTTCTGCATCTACATAATTAAGCAACGATAGCTTTCAAGCCACTTTAGACCAAGCTACATTATTTTATGTTATTTGAATACATAGAATACTGTTACGGCGAAAATTATTCATTGAATATAGCCAGAATTCTGTTTAACTTTATTACACGGCAAACAAACAGCTAAGCATAACGACGCCATCTTTTTTTATTCCGACTAGTGATGTGTCTCGTAGCTCGTTCCCAGTAGGGATGTCCTATTCTCAAAACCGGCTAACACTACTTAATCCTTATCCTTATTATTCCTTTTTAATATTATAAATGCGTTTGTAACTCTGTCTGTCTGTCTGTCTGGCTTTCACGCCAAAATGACTGATCCGATTGAAATGAAATTTGGTACACAGATAGTGTAGAGCCTGAAGAAGGACATAGGCTACTTTAAAAAAAAGAGGTTTTGTGTTTCTTATCGCATAGCTTCGTGATTTAAATTGGTCCCATAGAAATTTTATCCAAATCGGTTCGGCGGTTTGGCCATGAAGTCGGTTTCTCAACTTTTTTAAAGTTATATTTTCGTGTCCCGTAAATCGTAATGTTCATCCGGCTTATTCCTGGCAGCCTTGGCTTTACATAATTAATGCTAAGCCATGCCCGTGTAATTATAACATTGATACCTTTCATTACCAGTCAATGGTGCGAAGGGATTTATAGCCATTGATATGCCTATTGATGTAGTGTCAATGTACGGGACATCTATACTTCTATACTTATATTATAAAGAGAAAGAAAGAAAGAAAATACATTTATTTGACATAATAATTATACATAGGTGTAGACATTCACAACATAATTATAACAGTCATTAACATAATTATGCCAAATAGACTCAGCTTTTTGCTGCCTGACAAGGTATCATCTACCATGCCAAGTACCAATAGTAGGTGTTCGGAAAGATAGACGCTGGCAAGGAATTCCACTCCTTGCATATCGTGGTATGGTCGTGAGTACGAATCCGTGCTCCGAGCTCTCATCGACGACTCATTTTTATTGTCATTTCGTCTCATAATTCTGTGCCGTGCTTTTAGTATCTAATTATGCTGTTACACGTAATGATAAATTAAATGAAACATGATAAATTAAATGAAAGAAAAACCAGGAAATCTTAAATTAATTTAATTATTTACAAAAAATGGTAAACTAACTAATTAGTTAACGAATTCATTTCTAGTAACCTGAGTATGTCGCAAAGGAGTCTGCATTACAAAAGATGGATGTTAGTTAAAGAGCTTTAACTTGACTCATTGAATTTGTAACTTCAGATTTCCTGGTTTTCCTTTCATTCAATTTATCATGTTTGTTGGAGAGATTTCATCCTTATAATTAACCCTAACGATCGATGCAATAAAAGTACAGGGTATAATTTTTTCAGTTTTTTTTTTTTTTTTTTTTATTTATAGCCTTACAAAATAGTACAGATTTCATTTACATATTGTACCCTATAAACCAACGTATGGTTTGTGTGGGTACTCACACTCGACGGGTATACACAATACTTTTCGAGCACGTCATTATCAAAATACATAGTACATACCTACTTATACCTACCTGACTTTAGCAAAAGTTTCACAAGGTACGGTCTACGCCTAATCAGCTCACTTATTCACCAGCTGATCTTCACTCGCAACACAAACGAACATAAACCGGTTATACATTAGTTGTAGGCAGTTAGGCACCAACTCACGATAGATAGAAATTATTTAATTGCATAGTGCAAAGGAATGGTATAGTATAAGTATCAATATTTTTGCAGTGTTCAAGACCGTTTTTTTTTTAGCGTGTCGAAAATAAGTATTTAACTATTTATTTACATAAAGAAAATGCATACGTCATTTCGAAGATAGTGGCTTGGTCACGGTTCAATCTACTACTGGTTTTATTTAGACGCAAAATGAAGCAAATGTAATTTGTAAATAGATGACCTAATAAGTATGTACCTACCTTTTATACAAAAAAAATGTGATAGCAGTAATGAAAAATAAACACACAGACTAGTTCACTTGGAATGTTATTTTCGTGAGGTCCTCCTCACACCAAAATGCTAGGGGCTTATCATTGTCACTTTTCTTCGCCAGTACTTTTCCTGCCTGGAACCACACGTATTTATAGGCGGGACGTAACTTCTGGTGCGCATTCCACAGGAGGGTCTTGTTTGCTTTGGATAGGGCACGCCTAACTACTACCTTCGATTTGGCGGCTTCCTGTTGAATATTGGGTACTACGTGCTCCGCGAAGATGGGCTTGGTCTCTTTCTTGGAGGTTCGGGCCCAGTTGGTGGCGAGCTCAACATCCGCCAATTCCACCACAAGCGGTCCATCAGATCCAATTTTTCCCTCGGCACGCTTCACGTTTACTACATTTTTAGGATCTAAATTCAGTAGTTTCGCTACGCTGTTAGTTATTTCTTTAATGTCTTCGTTTAAAGATTTAGGAATACCCGCAATCTCCACCTTCGTATCTAAGTTAATCTGTTCCATCTTTCTGACTTGGATTTCAAGAGAAGATACCTTGGTTTCTAAATGTTTGTTTTTGTTTACAAGAGAAGTTTGTTTATTTTCTAATTCCTTTATTCTTACAGTAAACATTTCCATGATTCCACCAAACTCTTCCATCTTTTTTCCAAAGTAGTTCATAGAGTCCTCAATAGCTTCAATTTCCTTCCTTACGATTCTCTTCACTTCCGATGAGATATCTCGAAGTAGTTTTCGCGCATCGATTGTGCCCATGCCCTGTGAGAGGGCACCATCTTCCAGATCCTCATCGTCATCTTCGTCCGGTACAATGAGCGAGGACTTCTTTTTAGGCGAATGACGACTGCATTCATCACAGGTCCAGCCCAGGTTGTCTGCATTTCGCAGTGCGGAGAGCTGCTTAGTTGGAAAGCCACTACACAGCTGGTTGGCGTGCACTATCTTTCCGCACTTGCTACACTCCAGGCCAGGGCTCCTTTTAGTGATACTTTTCTCACATGAGTCACACTTAGTCATCTTGTTTACAATGTTTTATTATTTTACTTCTGAGGGTAGATATATACGGTATAATAAGAAACGCGTAGGTGCTCGCGCTACGACTAACCAGAGCGGTGGCTCTGCGACGAGTAAGATTTTAGCCGGTTCGATTCCCGGGTGTGGGAGAAGAGAATTTTCGAAAATCTTTGAATGCAGTTTGCTTTCTATTCAAAAATAAAGGAATGTTTCCTTTCAGTAAAATTTTCTATCTGCAGTATTAAGAGTACTTTCCCTCCAGGTGGCATTACAAAATTCCACCCTGTATAGTTCCAAATTAAGCTGATATAATACTTGTATACTATTTTTGTAAATACATTGATATAACACCTAGGGAACGAACATCGCTTACCATCAGGTGAGATTATTGCCAAAGGATGGTCTATATCATGTAAAAAGAAACTGCGTTCACCACACAATTGTTCTCGGTGGAGATCGAACCCACGATGTCGCAAAAAACAGAGCTACTAACTGAGCTGATAGGCCAGTCAATTTAGTCCTTAATCTTTTGCGGTTATAGTATTAATAGGTCTAAGTCTAAGAGAAGTCAGGAGAGTCCAAGTTTTACAGGGATGGATTTCCAGTTTCAACCTGTGCCGTAAGCTTCTCTTAGACATATTAATACTGTAAAAGCAAAACATTCAACAATTTTTTTGAATAAATTGCAGAAATATCTACTAATAGAACTATTTCCTAAAAAATATCGTGAATGACAATACATTTGAATATTTATATGGAAGATACGGGTATTTATCGTGAATACCTTTATTATTTCCCGACGTTTCGACCGTGTTACAACAGCCGTGGTCGCAAAATACCCTTTTCTTTCCTATAATTATGCATAACGATCGCGATAATTTAAAAAGCGCAAAAGCTTTGTTTTTTTATCTATCATGGAAGTGTTAACTTTTATTATCTATAACTAAGCATGCTTAACCACAACTTAATCAAACAAAAAGATTTTACATTCTTCATACTTTCAACCCCCCTTTTATCCCTTGGGGTTTGTTTCCGGGTTAAAAATAGCCTGTGTTTATCTTGCGTGGGTGTCTGCGAGACACCACTTAACGTTTTAATTACCTTAAGTAAAATAAATTACAATTTGGAACAGAATTGTTTATTCCATTCAGAATGTTTTTAATTAAATATTTCTTATAAATATTTATAACAAAGAAACTTAAACAAAATAGACAAGAAACAGTTTTGCTATCTGCAGACCGTTAAAAATTATCAAGAGATAGCTCAACTGATCCAAATCAGTACTAGACGGAAGCGTCCCCAAGACGCTGGCGACATTGCCACGCTGAATAGCAATTATTCTTTAACACGGGTATTTATCGCGTATATTACCTTATTTTATTTATTTTCCCGACGTTTCGGAAACGTCGGGAAAATAGCACTGGTAGTGGCGGCCCCGCCTTCCGATTCGAAGGTCGTGGGTTCAAATCCAGTCGTGTACCAATAATTTTTTCTGTCGAAAAATGTATGTGCACTATGCCAGCACTCTAAAAACGGTGAAGGAAAACATCGTGAGGAAACCGGCGTGTTGTAGAACCTAAAAAAGTTCGAGCAACACGTGTCAAGGGTCACGCAAAAAGGGCCCACCAGCGGCCTACTTGCGGAAAAACCTGCCCGCACATCAAGTGCGGATGATAAAAATTTGCCGAATTTTTGGCCGTGGTCGCAGGGAGGCTCGTGAATTATGATTGCGCGAAAGGAGCCTCTTTAGGGCGTTCTTAAAAACCCTTTCACCACACTTGGTTCGCGAAGAACTAGTGACACTACAAGACGAAGATCGTGAAAGTTTTAAAAGCCTTGCGCACATCTGAGCGTTTTGCGGTGGCGATCAGTGAAATCCTGACAAATATGACAGCGATATTTAACATCGTTTTATTGATTGCTACCGCAGAACGCTTAGATGTCCACAATAGGACTAGTCAGCTTGTACAGTCGCGGTATGAAAATGTTCGTCAACTTATAGTCTGTTTTCGCTTGCACCAGTGCCTTGATCATGAACACATTTTGACATAATTTGTGACGTTAACTTATCGGTGTATTCTGTCTATTCAGTTTCAAAAGATAGTATGTGATCGTGATTCGTTGAACAAATCAAGTTGAAAATCGACGAACATTTTCATTCCGCCACTGTACGTTCTGTCTCAATTTATTATTCGTCACTGAGATTCTTTTATCATATGAAGAAAAAATCTGTAATTCGTAACCCGTTGTTCTAGCTTGTTATCTAAGGGTTTGCGCCCTTGTTATCCTTTCAAGGGATGTAATAGCCCCTTAGGAAGATATGAATTTTACATGATCCTCCCCTTTGATGTCCGTCGTTTGCCCTAATCCGTTGTAAATACGTGATCTTGCGGAGAAATGGGGCTTACTGGTCCACTGATCCAGGCGGACCAGACAACCTGTAGGCCTGCCACGAGCTCTGTCTGGCTCTGTCTCTGGCTCGTCTGGTTTTGAGTCTGTGTGCGTGCTGTCTAAATAAAGCCTACGTCGAAACGTCACACACACAGTATAATGCACTGGTGAGCACTCACACCGACTCAAGTGGGCCAACAGTTCGGAATAAAAAAATCGGTTCTCTGTAAAGTCGGTTTACTGACGATAGTTGAACGTGACATCGTCATACAGCTGTACACGCGGACGCATCGCTCACTCAAGTAGGAGAGAGACAGATGTCGAACGCTGCCGAACGCGGAGGCCGTGCGTGCCTCTTTGTCGCTCGTTCCGCGCTCTTGCTTGCACTTCAAGCCTCAATGGAACGCCTCAGAGCGAGGTAACGCCGCACGAGTCATGTTTTTTCGTGCGTGCATCCGGCTCCATCGAATTATAAGACATCACGTCAAAAGAAAAAAATATCTATTCTCATATCTAGAAAGCTGCTTATAAGTTCTTTTATAAGCCTTAACTTTCTTAAGCTCTTCTAAGCTGGCGCCCTCACTCTCGTGACCCAAATACATATTCCACATTTTATTTCTTCATCTAAATGAAAAC
This sequence comes from Thera obeliscata, assembly GCA_947578465.1. Lineage (NCBI taxonomy): Eukaryota > Metazoa > Arthropoda > Insecta > Lepidoptera > Geometridae > Thera > Thera obeliscata. The sequence continues at coordinate 10,648,292 of OX387918.1, read as the reverse complement.
TGTAACGAGTTTTTAATGCAACCTTTTTTCTTTTCAGATGTGAACTGCCTGAAGAATACTGTTAAAACTGAAGAAAATAAGGTAAGGTACTAAACGACTTCCGTTATAGAAATTATAAATAATGTTTTTCCCGAGTGTATTATTTTCGCAATTATCTGTTTTTTTTTTGTCATTAGTAAGGTCAAAGGCATGATGTTTTCCTTCACCCTTTGAAAGCACTGTAGCTGTGAATGTTTTTTTTCTGGGTCACGGTAGACTCGAACCCACGATCTTAGGATCAGAAAGCACTGTAGTTTCCACTAGACCACCGTTGCTCCTACCTAATTAGGTCAAATAAATATTTTTTTTTCTTACATCTGTGACGATATAAACGAAACCTTGAAACCCAACACACTTGTCTATCTTTTTTTCGGCTCAAGTGTAATGGGGCGAAAAAGTGACAGCACTTCACTTTTGTTTTGAGAGCGATAAAAGTTCCCGAGAGCACTTGAAGGTGCTTTGGAAGAGTAAGTGATAAGATAACATAAGGGTGATGTGTAAAAATTATATATTAAGGAGAGGTAGATAATGTTAAATTAAAATGGTTTTTCTACTGGTCATCAATTCGTTTGCCCGCACTTTATGATTGTGGGGTCGGCACAACATGTCTTCCTCCTCCATTCCCTTCTGTCAGCCGTCATCTCTGCAATCACTCCTCTCTTATCCATGTCATCTTTCTTACATTTCATCCATGTTTTCTTTGGTCTATCTCTGCTCACATATCCATCTACATCCATACTTATCACTTTCCTGACCGAGCCAACTTTAAGCAATGATTTTATTTAATTACTAAATTTTCATGGTTTTGTGACACAATTTTTATGAAACAATGGGATATTTACCATGATCCATCATCATGATGTGTTCAACCGTGATCATGGTGCCTGCAAATGTGCCGAAATATCGGAAGTAAAAACTCTCCAAAAAAATTAATCATGGTAAATATTGCTTGCTATTTGCTTGTTATTTTTATGAAACAACGGGATATTTACCATGGTTAAATTTTGTTGAGTTGACTTCCGATATTTCGGCACAGTTGCATGCACCATGATCACGGTTGAACTGAAGTCCACGAGTAAAAGAAATGTTATTGGTAGACAAATCGATCTACCCTCTTTCGCACTTTTTTATTGGTTCCATTCTCACTCTTTTTCGATTTCGTTCGACACTCAACACTGACGGTATCAGGACGCGTAGTGGACGCCTCACTTTTTGGTAGTTTGCACATTCGTACCACCGGGTTCCATACTCCAGATAATTGGAATTGATCATGGTAAATATCCCGTTGTTTCATAAAAATAGTGTTAAAACCATGATAGTTTCAAAAGTTAAATATCTTGTTGTTTCATAAAAATTGGATTAAAAGTATGGCAGTATATGAGAAGCCTACGTACAAATAGGGTCGGTGCCGTAATGTATGCGCGGCTCACTATCTAACGCCCCCGGGTATACCCGCGGCAAGTAGGTCATGCATGTCCTACCTCGGCGGAATTTCGAAATTGTTTGAACAACCGAGCTATTTTACATTATAAAGGTTTGATCAAACTATGTTAGCGCTAAATTTCCATCCAAAAAAGACTTTAAATTAGATCCTTTGTACATTTCACAGTTTAAAAAAAACCTGTAAAAAATGGGTGATCGATCGATATAACTATTAACTAAATAAGTACTAAGTAATAAGTTTAAAACCCGATTACTGAAAAATCATATTCCAAAAAGTAATTTATTTTTGAACAAAATCCACAGCTCTAAATATACCATGTAAATACTTAACTTTCTAACATACGAGCCAATAACAGATTTACATTTAATAATATATATCAGAGCTAAAATAAAGTTTGATCAACATTATTAAATTAGAAATTGTATTTCAAATAGAACAAAATGGCGGGGTTTTTTGAATTATTCAAAGTATTTCTGGACGTTTTACTTGACTTCTGCCTCCAATCCAATAAGTTTCTCAAAAGCTTTATGTACTTAGTACTCGTTACAACATTATGTAAATATTGTATCAAAAGAATGAAAATAAGAGCTAATAGAAAGTACTTTTAATAAATTAATAAAACATGAGTTAGGCTGGAGAAGTCCACTGCTGAATAAGGACCAAAGGGTTTTGGGTTATTCCATCGACCGATTTTCAGCAATCTTTTTACAAACCTGTTTTTCTAGGCTTGATTAGAACTGGCACCTAGACTTACCTAGATTTAAAACATTTCAAAGTGATCCTTGTGATACAGCTGTACAAATAAAATTTGAATTTCAATGTCATCAGTTCAAAAAAACTGGAAAAAAAACCTGTACGCAGTTTAAAAAAATATCCGACCAAAGTCACGCGTCAAAGGCAAGTCTATAAATAAATCATTGAAAGTGTTGCGCAGTTAGTAAATCACTCAAAGTAATTAGTCTAAGAAACGCAAGCCGTTTGTGATGAATGTTTTGGAGCCTTGCTCCAAGGCATGAGACTAAGCGTTTTGTAGAAAGAATCACTCATCACCTTAGGAAGTCCACTGCCGAACATATTCCCCTTTAATACATTTCCATCCATTGAACCTCTTCCCCATCGACTTCCTGCGTACTTTACATAGCGAATCATCGGTTTGATTGATGATTCGTCTCTTGACTCTTGGTCGCCATCCAAGAACCCTTACTTTTCAATGTATTATTATAATATTATTGCGATAAATAGGCGTGGCGATAGTACTTCTACTTCCCCAGACGAGCCACACAAGTACCTACTTCTATAACTATTACTACTACTAGCACGTAGTGTCCCCCTGTTGTGCAAAGGATTCCCCCCCTTTCGTTAGTAACTACGATCTTCTGCTTGCCAGTGCCGCTCATAATAATCCAGCTCGTCACTTTAGCTCGTGCGAGGTCTGCCGTGATGCCGTGTGTCAGTACTACTCAGTAGTGGTCTTAGCCAACAGGTTGTCCAGCATGTGATAGACGTGACCGGCCTAATCCCATTTCAATTCAGCAGCTTTATCGCCCATGTCAGCAATTTTCGTTTTGGAAGGGTAGTTTTTCGGACGCGGTCTGTTCTTTTACCTACTACTGCTGTAAAATATGACTTGCTTCATCAAATCGCTTACATCTTGTCCCACACTAAGCTTTGTTTGAACGTCTCTGTTCAATGTTTGTCCGATGAATTGTCTGCGCCCTCAATATTTACTCTCTTAATTGAATAATATCTGCGGTTTCACTCAGCTGACTGAAACTGATGATAACTGGAGATAGCAACTGTGTCTGTTGGAGTCGTGAGCCTATTTAGGTTTTTCGTGCTCGCAAAGTTTTTATAATTTAAAAAATACATTTATACGATGGTTGGGAAAAAACCGTAGATACACTTTTTTCATTTTCATTCTTATTTTCATTTTAGGTGTTGGGTCCTATTATTCAAAAAAATGGGATAAACCAAGAAAGAGTGGTCTGGGGAAATGTCTACAGTGCATGGAGATTTGTCTGGCTAGCTGTCTATTCAACTTTTAGTTTTAACCAGTAAATTTCACGCTTCAGTTTAACTTTAAATGCGGTTTGAAAACACACCAAATGCTGGATCTTTTTACAAGTCTGACAAACGGATCTTCTGTTCTCGACAGACAATTTTCTCGAATCCCATTGAATGAACTCGCTCTTTGCTTGTTACCAGCTTCCGCCGGCGGCTTTACAGTCAACGACAAAAGTAGATTGGGCATTGTAATTAGTCGATGCAATTTCCTTTTAGGAGTTTACAAAGAAATTGGCAAGTTAATACGGAAATAGGCGTCTAGGCGAACCTTCAAATAAAGCTCATAACTTTGGACAAAAGTTGAAAGCCTGAGAGCTTGAGCTACGATCATCAAATTCGCTCGATTAGTCCCCAGAACTAGAACGCGTAAGTGAGTAATGGGTGAACATTTACTATTTTGACTATTTCCGACTTTACAGACGCAGGTGTAATATTTATACGGAAATGGTGGTTCAAGGCAATAAAATGAATATAAAATGCATCAGCTGCTTCTCGGCCACAGAGGTCGTAAATGTCGACTGGAAGCCATCAAATGGCATAATAGAACACTGCATGAAATCTTGCGCTGTTTTCTCTTGAATAAAGATAAAAGTAATGTATTTGCATAACACATGTTTATGCAAATACATAAAAACATTCGCCTATCACGTTAAATTATAAGAATGTTGAGATGGATGTATGGAGTGACGAGAATGGATGAGATAAGGAATGTGTTTATTAGGGGAAGTTTGAAATTGGCGCCAGTTATTGAGGAGGTGAGGAATAATAAGATAGAGCGAGTGCATTCAATTGGTTAGTGTGGTAGGTATGATGACATGTAAGAAAATAAATAAATGTTTTGGTCAATCCACACAACACTAGCTAGCCCCAAATGAAGCAGAACGAGAACCAGATAGCTGATATGCTTATGTAATTTTTTTTTGTAAATACCTACTTAGAATACGATATACCTAGCACCCAGACAGAGAACAAACATCTGCGTACCAATATTTAAACCGCTTTTTATAAGCACTCTTCTGACGAAAAAGAGTTCCTTAAAGCGAAAAGTGTAACACGTAAAACCGTCTACAAACAGTAGTTTAAAACACTTTATTTTATTGTATCAAATATCGTCTCGTTTTCAGTAAGTTTATCCTCAAAGCAACGGTATTCCTGTCCAAAGAAAACAATGCTACAGCGTGGACTATGGACCCACATTTTTCGCTAGTATTGTATTGCAAATTGTGATATTCTTTGTTTCAATAAATAAATACGAATTTCGTAGAAAGGAGAATTTATTTTTGTTTACTAAACATTTTAGAGGTCGTGTTTTTACTGGGCAAATAAACAATGGATTAGATTAATGTATTGTAAGCAAAAATGAGGTTTGTTTGATCATGGTCACTGAATAAGTTAATGTGTGTGTAGAAAAGTAGAAATACATTTTACACACTGCATCACAGTAGGCATCTACAACAAGCTCTATCTAGCTCTGGTTTTAAGTCTGTGTGAATACTGTGTGTGTGACGTTTTGACGTATGATTTATTTAGTCAACACTCACACAGACAAAACCATATCCAGAGATAGAGCCAGACAGAGCTTGTGGTAGTTCACATACATTTTCATTTATAAAGACAATATGTATTTATAGCTAATTAATTAACCTCTCTCGCAAAAACTATTAAGTTTAGAAAAAAAACGATATAAGAAACCTCAACATCATTTTTGAAGACCTATTCATAGATACCCCACACGTATGGCTTTGATGAAAAAAAGTTTTTTAAATTTCAGTTCTAAGTATGGGGACCCCCAAACTTGACAGACAGACAGACATGGCGAATCTATAAGGGTTCCGTTTTAGCCATTTGGCTACGGAACCCTAAAAAGGAGGAGGTTCTCAATTCAATTGTTTTTAAATCTTTTTTATCGCATGACTTGGTCACTCATGATCCGATTTGTTTTTTTTATTATTCAATTGAATTATTTCATCAAACCTATAGCAATACCCCATAGTTTTATGTCTTACGGGAGATTTAGTGTAGCGATGAATCTATGGCGATGAACACCCATAAAAATATAGGGGTTCGGTATAATTTGGATATTTTTTTCCTTGAAGCAGTTTTTCTTGATAGCATAATTATTATCTATTCCTTTCAAGGTATACCAACGTCTAGCCCCTAGAGTCTAAAGGCAATGCTTTGTTATAAGCGATGGTTACCACTTAATATCAGGTGGGCCATACGCTTGTTCCATCGCATCGGCTAGTTGTATAAAAAAACTCCAAAACTACGCTCATGTAAAAATCGAGATTGAGAAGTTATGACTGGAAGAGACTGCTACAGCGATATGGTCGCCCATTGTACTTTTCATCCTTAATGTTGCAGAGGCCTTAAGGCGGCCTTAAAACTCTTTTGTTAGCCACAACTCATACAAAATTATAAGAAGGTGCTATTTAGGTAAAACAAATAAATTCTTATTCCCTCGTCTGTTTGTATATGACCGAAATCCTTAGCTGGTTTATTTACTTTACTCCTCATATGCATATTGCTTTGCCCCTGTTTTTTAGGGTTCCGTACCCAAAGGGTAACATGGGACCCTATAACTAAGACTCTGCTGTCCGTCCGTCTGTCGAATGTAGAATAAAATAAATATTTAATGGGGGCTCCCATACAACAAATATGATATTTTTGTTCAATTTTGCTCGATATTGATAACGAAAACAGATAGACGAATGGAAACGATGGAATATTTAGTTTTAATCTATTCACTTTAAAAATAAATAATACCCATACATAAAACGTGTTGTAACTTTTGAAACTATCATGGTTTTTAACACTATTTTTATGAAACAACGGGATATTTACCATGATTAAATTTTGTTGAGTTGAACCGTGATCATGGTGCATGCAACTGTGCCGAAATATCGACAGTCAATAAAAATCATGGTACATATACTAAATATCCCGTTGTTTCATAAAAATTGTGTAAAAAAAGGTTTTTTTTTGCCTTTTCTAAATAATGTTACGGGGCCCTTCGTGCGCGAGTCCGACTCGCACTTGGCCGGTTGTTTATCTGAGTCACGCAGATGTTTTTTTTACATAATGGCTGCTTGTAACTGTTATTTTACTAAAATGCTAACTTTTCAGCTTTACTTCATGTATGTTTATAAACATGTTTATAAACACACTAGCGGCCGCCCGCGGCTTCTTTACTTTTTCGGGATAAAAATCTATTTTTTCTGGATAAATATATTTTTCGGGATAAATATCCTATCTGCTATTCCAGACCTATCTTGTATAGATCTATCTTGTTTTTTTTTTTCAAATTTTTTTTGCTATTATAGATCTATTTTTGCGCCAATTTTCATCCAGATCCGTTCAGCCGTTCTGGCGTTATTGAGTAACAAACATCCATCCATCCAAATCCATACAAACTTTCGCATTTCTAATATAAGTGGGATATTGACTTTTGAACCTTCGACTATCGTACTCATTAACCAACGCTCTTAAAGCATTGGACTTCTTCAGGCTGATGATAGTAGAGGTCGTGGGTTCAAGTCCAGTCCAATCAATTGCAATCCTAACAAAAATGTGTACCAATAAATTCTATTTAATAAAAAAATCGCACTATTCCAGTACTCTCAAACGGCGAAGGAAACTTGTGTCAACTGCACGAAAGGAGCCTCTTTGAAGAGCTCCTAGAAACCATATAATTGCGCACTTAAAATCCTTTCACAACAATTAGTTCGATAAAACCAGTGACACAGTGAAAAGGCAGATAATAAAGGAATTCTAATGCCTTACAAATATTAAGACGATCGTTCAAACCTCCCTTACAAACCGACCTCATTCTCCCAGACTCCGAACTTTACAGCAAGGTTTATAAAAGAGCCATAATTCACCTCGTTGAAAACAAGCGGCCCCAATCGATCAGTTTAATAGGTTTCCCAAACAATAGACTATTTGTGGAATCATAATGGTTGAGTTTAATAAGCGGGAAGCGGGTTACGGGGTTGCATCATCACATCTCTCATCGATCTATGAAGATGTGGTACCCAAAATAAACTAAGGCTACGTTTATGCTTTGAGAACTTTTATTAAAAGGTATTAGGCCTACCACAAGCTCTGTCTGGCTCTGTCTCTGGCTCTGGTTTTGAGTCTGTAGGCCTACAGATCGCCGTCGATGATCTTATCACTAGTACACTTTTGGCACATTTATCATCAGCACTTGGTGTGCGGACTGGTTTCCGTGAGTAGGCCGCTGGCGGGCCCTTTTTGTGTGACGCTTGACGCGTGTTTTTTGAACTTTTTGACGTGACAACGTCTTATAATTCGATGGAGCCGGCTGCGCGCACGAAAAAACATGACTCATGCGGTGTTACCTCGCTCTGAAGCGTTCCATTTAAGACTTGAAGTGCAAGCGAGAGCGCGTAAGTGTTATATCATCTGGTTCCTTTAATAAATAAATATTGTAGACAATCGACACAACAATATCTAGCCCTAAATAAAGCTTGTAAGCTTTATTTAGGGCTAGATATTGTTGTGTCGATTGTCTACAATATTTATTTATTATTTACTATTTCTATGTCACAAATAATGAGCGTTGTTTTATTGTATTCAGTAAATTAATTATGTTATGTCCATTATCTTTTTGTATGACTATACCTTGGCGGCCATTTTTTGTACTGTCGAGACCCGCAGATTTTCCCCAACACAGATTACACAGCAGTAGGTATGGAAACAAACAAAAGTAAACAGAGGTCTAATTAGCAAACCTTTGTAATTATACTAATTAGTTAAAGAAATGCTGTAATTCGCTGAAATTATACTGAATCTTGTGAGATTATTTGACTAAATCTTGAGCGTACAAGATTAAAGAACCAAGAATTAGAATCAAGGCTTAACTTTTTATGAAAAAGGCATCGAGTATGGATATGACCACATCTAGGCGATCTGCGAAGGCGATCAGTGAAACTGTCAAGTATGACAGCGGTATTCACCAGCGTTTCACTGATCGACATTGCAGATCGCTTAGATGTGCGGAAGGCTTTTATCGTCGTTGGGGATGTTATTCTTCGAGTGTGATTATGATCCCATGGCGTAGCGGTCAACGCATCTCCGTACCGAGAGGAAGGGCGTGGGTTCAAGTCCCATTCGGCTATTTAGGGATATTATAAAAATCATAACTAGGATTAGTTGATTTTTTTGTTTAAATGCATGTGACCAAATATTGTGCATGAATTTCTTTCACAACTTTACAGAAACTAAGTGCTCCCATTAACGGTTATGACGTCATTAGAAATGACACCCAACGCCTCTTATTAATAAAACTGGTATAGAGCTAATTTATCTTTTTCTATTTTTATTTGTCGTTGCTCATTTGTTTTCATTCTAATAAAATATGCATGTTTTTCAACATTGCCTAAAGTATCCTTTCTTTGTTTATAAAAGAGGTCTTAGAGCGAGTAAAGGAGAAGAGAGTACTTGAGACGATACAAGATCGAAGAGGAAAAATGTTTGGACATCTTCTACGACATGACAGCTACATAAAGAACATCATTGAAGGTAAGGTTGAAGGGCAACCGGGAAGAGGAAGGCCAAGCATAAGTTACGTGAGCCAGATAAAAGAAAAAGTCGATGTCATGTCGTATAAGGAAGTCAAGGAGGCCGCATTCGAAAGACTTAATTGGAGAAAACTGCATCAAAACCCCGACAAGAGCTAAGCTCTTCAATTTGAGAAGAGAGAAGAATGTTACTTGCTGCTACGGAACCCTTCATGGGCGAGTCCGACTCGCACTTGGCTGCTTTTTTATTTATATTTCACTTAACATATTTTATTAATAACGAAAGCAAGGTATTATTTATGACTAAGAGTTTTCCCGACGGTAATGGAGTTTGAATTTTATGAAAGCTTGATAGCGAAGGAAATAATGATTTCATATTTAATGGGATATCATTTCGCACTTCATAGCCACTGGAGCCTGAATAATCCTATTATTAATAATAATATAATAATAAATATTTTGGACATTCCACACAACACTATCTAGCCCCAAACTAAGCAGAGCTTGTACTATGGGAACCAGATAGCTAATATAATACTTAAATATTGTTTTTGTAAACACATACTTAGAATACAATATAACACCCAGACAGAAAACAAACATCTATGTTCACCACACAAATATTTGTTCTCGGTGGGGATCGAACCCACGACCGCGCAGCTACTACCAACTGAGCTGATAGGCCAGGCAGTATTCTCGCTAGTGTAGAAAAAAAAATTATAATGCGGACAATCCTCACAACACTATCTAGCCCCAAACTAAGCAGAGCTTGTAGTATGGGAACCAGATAGTTAGATAGAACCAGAATCAGCATTACATAAATTTGTCCTTGGACGGATATCGAACCCACAACCTACAGCGCAGTGGGCTACCAAGTGCGCTGTGCTCGTCATTATAACTCTGCTTATCCCATCAGTTTCAGATTAATTAATCACCCCTTTAGGGTTCCCTTCCCAAAGGGTGCTAACAAGAACCTGTTACCTTCTGTCTGTCGGCCTCAGGGCTGAAATATATTGCTCGCTGAAAATTTTACTGAATAATTTATTTTACTCGAGATATAATTTCATCGGTGACAATTCTACTTTATTTAAAAAAAGCAGCCAAGTGCGAGTCGGACTCGCCCATGAAGGGTTCCGTACAAGAACCTTTATATTATGTTACTTGATGTAACATAATAAGGTTCTTGTAGTTCGTCGAAAGGTAAATTGCGGTTTACTGTTTATGACGTATAAAAAAAAACTGCTGACTAGATCTCGTTCAAACCAAAAATCGTTGGAAGTTTACATAGTAATGTACAACATATATTTTTTTTAGTATTATCATTCTCTTACTTTAGAAGTTAGAGGGGGGGGGGACCAACTTTTTTCCACTTTGGAAGTGTCTCTCGCGCAAACTATTCAGTTTAGAAAAAAACTATATTAGAAACCTCAACATCATTTTTAAAGACCTATTCATAGATACCCCACACGTATGGGTTCGATGAAAAAAAAATTTTTGAGTTTCAGTTTCAAGTATGGGGACCCCCGAAATTTATAGTTTTATTTTTATTTTTATGTTAAAATCTTAATGCGGTTCACAGAATACATCTACTCGCCAAGTTTCATCAGTCTAGCTCTTACGGTTTCGGAGAAAAATGGCTGTGACATACGGACGGACAGACAGACAGACAGACAGACATGACGAATCTATAAGGGTTCCGTTTTTGCCATTTGGCTACGGAACCCTAAAAAGGCGAAAACACATTTCCGTTTTTAACCGACTTCCAATCAAAAAGGAAGAGCGTCTCAATTCGGTTGTATTTTTTTTTTTATGTCTGTTACCGCATAACTTCTTCATTTGTGAGTCGATTTGAAAAAATATTTTTTTATCTGAAAGGTACTGCTTCCAGATTGGTCTCATTTTAATCTTACTAGCAGTTGGTAACCGAGCTTCGCTCGGAATTTTTTTCGTTATATTATCATCTTTACTGGTTTATTCTTACTGAACAACGCCATCTGCTGGACATGCTTGCAGTTAGTTGCTCACAATCGTCAATAGATGGCAGGAGCAGTCACATATTCAGTTTATGTTTAATTATTGCACTCGGAAAGAAATAATCATTTTCTTAAAATGAATCCTAGCTAGATCAATTTATCGCCCCCGAAAACCTCTGTATACTAAATTTCGTGAAAATCGTTGGTGCAGTTTCCGAGATCCTAAATATATACAGGGTGTCCCATAAGTCAACGTCCAACCGAAAACGGGTGATGCGCCAAGTCATGACAGTTATCAGAAAAATATAAAAAAAAATATTTGTCATGTAACTTTCGAGCTATGATTATTTTAAAAAAACAGGAAAAACTGACACCCTGTGATGATCTTTTAAGTCCTGTGACTACAAATATTAACTTTTCATGAAACTTTTTTCTGCAACGTAAGCATGAATAACCCTTCTGTAAATCACAATTCAAAATTAAGCCATAACTGCCTCAGTTTTCAATGAAATCGTGGAGTTTTGGCCAACATTTCATTTCAGATAATTACATCACCCAACTTTAACCGTCTGTACCGCAAAAAAAATGTACTACACTATCATGGCAAGTAACTTTAAAAAATGGCGTATTTATCCAGAATTCCAAAATGGTATAATACTTACTAGAGTACTCCTTAGTTTTGGAAATAAAAAATGTTTTTTCAACTAAAGCGGATTTCCAATCAATTTTATTTCAATAGATAAAATGTTTGTACCCTTTAAATCATGGACTAAAAATGCCTACGCTGTGTTTTTAAGTGACTCATAATTCACAGGTACAAGTAAATACCATTTCGACAATGTAAGTAAACAGATAGATCCACCATCTTTTCGAAAGAGTAATACCCATGGGTGTTCAAGTAATTTGTTAGTTTTAGGTAAAAGTTTGAAATAAAATTCAATCATAGAATTACTTCAATCGTGATTTTAATCTAAAGTTTGCCTTCGCCCATCGCCGGTCTTATTACATGGTTATTGACGTGACAACGTCTTATAATTCGATGGAGCCGGCTGCACGCACGAAAAAACATAACTCATGCGGCGTTACCTCGCTCTGAGGCGTTCCATCTAATACTTGAAGTGCAAGTGAGAGCGCTGAACGAGCGACAAAGAGGCACAAGCGGCCTCCGCGTTCGGCAGCGTTTGACATCTGTCTCTCTCCTACTTGAGTGAGCGATGCGTCCGCGTGGACAGCTGTATGACGTTGTCACGTTCAACTGTCGTCAGTTAACTGACTTAACAGACAGCTGATTTTTTTTAAGGAAATGTAGAGCTTGCATTACTGCTGAAGGCTAACAGTTTAAACATTTGCTGTAAATCCTTGATGTAGTTAAATTAAAATCACGATTGAAGAAATCCTATGATTGAATTTATTTCAAACTTTCACCTAAAACTAACAAATTACTGGAACACCCATGGTTATTACTCTTTCGACAAGATGGTGGCTCTATCTGTTTACTTGCATTGTCGAAATGGTATTTACTTGTACCTGTAAATTGTGAGCGACTTAAAAACGCAGCATAGGCATTTTAAGTCCATAATTTAAAGGGTACAAACATTTTATCTCATGAAATAAAATTGATTGGAAATCCGGTTTAGTTGAAAAAACATTTTTTATTTCCAAAACTAAAGAGTACTCTAGCAAGTATTATACCATTTTGGAATCCTGGATAAATGCGCCATTTTTTAAAGTTACTTGCCATGATAATGTAGTACATTTTTTTTGCGGTACAGACGTTTAAAGTTGGGTGATGTAATTATCTGAAATGAAATGTTGGCCAAAACTCCACGATTTCATTGAAAACTGAGGCAGTTATGGCTTAATTTTGAATTGTAATTTACAGAAGGGTTATTCATGCTTACGTTGCAGAAAAAAGTTTCATGAAAAGTTAATATTTGTAGTCACAGGACTTAAAAGATCATCACAGGGTGTCAGTTTTTCCTGTTTTTTTAAAATAATCATAGCTCGAAAGTTACATGACAAATATTTTTTTTTATATTTTTCTGATAACTGTCATGACTTGGCGCATCACCCGTTTTCGGTTGGACGTTGACTTATGGGACACCCTGTATATATATATACAAGATTTTCTCGTTTAAAGGTATAAGATTAAAATCGGTGTTACCATTTTTTTTTTTTTAAATACATTTTTAATGTTTGTTGCATTCTTAAACGGAGGCATGCAGTTGCCTCCGTCATTTATGAACCGATTTAGAAAATTATTTTTTTATTTGGAAGGTTATTCTTACGTCCAGATTGTCCCAAACAAATTTCATTAAAACCGGTTTAGCCGTTTGGCAATGAAGTCGGTATCTTAAGTTTTTTAAACTTATAATTATTTAGGTAAAAATTTGATGTTATGCCGCTGGAAAAAAACTAAAAATATAGACAGATAAATAACGACCATAGTGGCGGTCGTCAAAATCCACCTACCTCATATGTTTTTTAATAAAATCTCTTTTTATGCTAAATATCTGTAAATTTCAAATTGAAACCTTGTCAACAATCAACAATATTAGAACAGATTACTAAACTAAAATAGGTTTTTATTAATTATTTAGTGTGAAATAATTATTTAAACCGAGCAAGTCATTTAAAAATAACGATTATGCTAACACTACGTAGTGGTACAGAACACTAGCATGCGTTTGCGAGTCCAACTCGCTCTTGGCCGGTTTTTACAAGATAAATCCAGCTATTTATGCATCAATTAATCCAAATGCCGTTCTTGTTCAGACATACCATCAATTAACATCACAGTTTATTTATTGTAAGGATCGCTGTTCATGAATGAAAAGGGCTCAGAATCGTTCTTCCTGGAAATGTATAAGGGAGGTCTTTGTCCAGCAGTGAAATGCTTCAGGATGAGAGAGAGGAGAGAGAGAGATGATGATGATTAGTAAGAAAGAAAGAAAGAAAAGCATTTTATTGACCCTAGCATAATTAGCATAACTAGTGAATCTTTGACCCTAGGGTCAAAATTAACACTAATTATGCTAGCATAATTAGTGTTGAATACTCAAAAACACAACAACCGACAACCGTTGGAAAATAAAAGTTATCGAATGGCGACCACGAACCGGATGACGAAACGTACGGCGCCCACCCTCCAGATGGACCGACGACATTGTTAAGATCGCAAGAAGTCGGTAGATGAAAAGGGCTCAGAATCTATCTTCCTGGAAATGTATAAGGGAGGTATTTGTCCAGCAGTGAACTGCTTCAGGATGAGAGAGAGGAGAGAGAGAGATGATGATGATTAGTAAGAAAGAAAGAAAAGCATTTTATTGACCCTAGCATAATTAGCATAACTAGTGAATCTTTGACCCTAGCATAATTAGTGTTAAATACTCAATCTATATACTTATACAACAAAACAACCGACAACCGTTAGGAAATAAAGGTTCTTGAATGGCGACCACGAACCGGATGACGAAACGTACGGCGCCCACCCACCAGATGGACCGACGACATTGTTAAGATCGCAAGAAGTCGGTAGATGAAAAGGGCTCAGAATCTATCTTCCTGGATATGTATAAGGGAGGTCTTTGTCCAGCAGAGAACTGCTTCAGGATAATATTAAAAAATATATATATTGTGGACAACTCACACAACACCACCCAGCCCCAAACTAAGCAGAGCTTGTAATATGGGAACCAGATAGCTGATATAATACTTGAATACATTATTTTTTTGTAAATACATACTTAGAATACAATATAACACCCAGACAGAGAACAAACATTTATGTTCACCACACAAATATTTGTTCTCGGTGGGGATCGAACCCACGACCTACGGCGCAGAAGGCAGAGCTACTACCAACTGAGCTAGAGGCCATTCTAACAAAAAATGATAATGATGATAATGATGATTAGTTTTAGGTACTTAATCTATTCTACACTTCTCATAATCATCATTATGTTTTCTTAGCACTTGAAAACAAAAAAATAAAGAAGATATGGAACATGGGGAACGTTTTGTACAGTAAGCTGCATGAATCGGTTACTTCATTCTTCTGCCTGTCTTTATCCCACTTTAAGTGGGGTCGTTAGAATATGTTATTTTCTTCTATTCCCCTCTCATTATCTTCCTGCAGGGCTACCACGAGCTCCATATGGTCATGGCTATGGCTGTCAAATTGTGTATACATAGGCTGACCCACACATTCATTTTCTTCATGGGTTTGATGAATGTGTTGACACTCTTGACACAATTTTGACAGCCATAACCATATGAAGCTCATGGTAGGCCAGCTGGCCTTATCCCACGCTAAGCGGCACAACAGGTTTTTCATCCATTTCCTTCTCTTATATTTTTAACTAGAATCATAATGATCTCCTATTTATTAGACAAACAAATATTCAACATTAAAAAGTTTACTGAACCAAATGGTTCGGTGACCATCTTATAGAATGTATTTATCAGTCACTTAAAACGTCACAATTTGCTTCACTCTTTGCTTTGGTTCTACCACGTCCTTCACTTTTGATGTTGACTGTACAAATTTAACAAAAAACACAAACTCAGCATCTGTGAAATATTCACAGCTGGTTTTGTTATCAAAGCTCTAGTGACGCACCAAGAGTTAAGACGCTGATCACCGTGGAACAACTTCTCGGTCGCATACTTTGAGTTTTTAAAACATAACAATGAATATAAAAACAAACAAAAAAACTCCGAACAACGGACTGGCCTCTCCGCTTAGACTGGCCTCTCAGCTCAGTTGGTAGTAGCTGCATCTCTGCCTTCTGCGCTGTAGGTCGTGGGTTCGATCTCCACCGAAAACAAATATTTGTGTGGTAAACACAGATGTTTGTTCTCTGTCTGGGTGTTATATTGTATTCTAAGTATGTGATTATAAAAAAAAAAAATTTAAGTATTATACTAGCTGCCTGGTCCCTATAGTACAAGCTCTGCTTAATTTAAGGCTAGATAGTGTCGTGTGGATTGTCCACAATAATTTAAAAAAAAAAAACAACCGTAATTTATATTACAGCACGGCATATTATAGCTACGTGTGTGACGAGCTTAACACTCAACTTGTTTCCATCATAACAACACATAACATCACATAACAGCATGGTAATGAGTTGGCGGATGTACCAATTTTGACCAATCACTTGTAAACAACCAACTTAATTACCAGCGGTCAAAGAGTTGTGTATCAGATGGGTCGTTACAGTTTGCAAGCCTATCGCCGTCTGCTAGAATACCAGTTTTTGACGTGATAACGTCTTATAAATCGATGGAGCCGGCTGCACGCACGAAAAAACATGACTCATGCGTCGTTACGTCGTTTCGTCGTTCCATTTACCTGAGCCCGAGCCCGGGTCGGGTAATGGGTAAGGGTAAATGAGGGTAAGGGTAAATGAGGGTAAGGGTAAGGGTTCGGTCGGGTTCCGGGTCCGGGTCCGAGAGTCCGAGTCCGAGTCCGAGTCCGAGTCCGCGAGTCCGGGAGTATTTTCTTATGACGTTATCACGTTCAACTATCGTCAGTAAACCGACTTTACAGACAACCGATTTTTTTTATACGTTGTTTTTTAGTAACAATGGTTTATTTTATTCGTAGTAAAAGTTGAGAGAAGCGACAGGTATGATAAGATGGTTTGGACATACATGCTCTTCGGTTTAGGGAGGTACTCTTGACCAGAAGGGCAAGTCCCATCATTTACAGCATTTCGTCTATGAAATGTTTTGTTTTCGTTTCGCCTATGTTTCTCTCTATTGTATGGAGAAAAGATGAAACAGCATTGGGTGCAATATTTAATATTTCCATCAAACATAGGCTTCGTGAATTTTGACTAGACCTTGCAACAATCTGCGAAATTTTTGTTTACGTCAAAGATAAAGCTCTGTCTCAGAGTCTCAGATAAGACATTTTTTCCTCCCTACAACAGTCTCGAAAGATAAAATTAGTGTTTAAAACTATTGCCAACCTCTGGGTTACGAATGACAGACAGTGACAGCACTAAAATAAAGCAATTTCTCAAAAAAAAAACGCTCGTAAGTAAGAACTAATATCTAATTTTCTAGCTCAATTGAGTTACGAAAACTAGTCTTTTGAAATCAGGGCAAGTTTAAATTATTTATTCGATTATATCACAAGGATCACTTTGAAACGGCTTAACGCTAGGTGAGTCTAGGTGCCAGTTCTACGCGACCAAGCTTAGAAGAACGGGCAACTATGGCTGGGTCTACAGTTTTTTTTAACAAAGCAATCGTTGAACGTCGTGTGTATATTGAGTTTCCATACGGTCTTTTCACAGGGGAATAGACCTCTAAGCGAACTCCACATTTGCTTTCTAAAACGCTTGTAGTAGAGACTAGAATTACAATTAGCTGAGTGGATTGGAGGTCATTAGGACCGTTGTTACGGACTAAAAATAGGTTAAATACAGTTTAATTTCTTTTTATTAACTCCCGACCTAAAAGAAGTCTTTAGTTTGTGTGTTTGTTTGGATGTATGTGGCTTCGTAGTTCCGGAACAAATCCTCCGATGATCTGGGGGATCCGGAAATCGGAAATTATCAAGTTTGGATATGGTTCTTAGCGTTTCATCATAGATAGGCTTTGGATATTGGATATTGGTAGGGATTTAAACAGGAAATTGTGTACATTTAGAATTAATGTTGTTTTTGGCAGTTTTATCAAACAAAAGAAAACTTGAGCTTCCAGGATATACAACATCATTTTTTTTTTGACTAGGAGAGTGATGATGATGAATGAAGATGGATATGTGAGACAGAGAAAAGTTAGATGGACAGGGTGACAGATGACATGGATAAGAGAGGAGTGAATACCGAGATGACAGCTGATAGAGACCATATTGTATCGACCCTACACAAAGTAGTATAAGGGCAAGAAGAAGACTACAGCATCTTTTTTTGACGTGTCAACGTCATATAATTGATGGAGCTGGCTGCACGCACGAAAAAACATGACTCATGCGGCGTTACCTCGCTCTGAGGCGTTCCATTTAAGGCTTGAAGTGCAAGCGAGAGCACGGAACGAGCGACAAAGAGGCACAATCGGCCTCCGTGTTCGGCAGCGTTCGACATGTCTCTCTCTCCTATTGTTGACATTGTCACGTTCAACTATCGTCAGTAAACCGTCTTTATAGACAACTGGTTTTTTTTAACTGTTTTTAAACGTGGTTGGGAATGACCAAGCATGCGCTTTATTGCCTACAGAATTCCCATCTGTGCACTCCTTTATCTGTGGCACTCAATCAATCAACCCGGTTGACGTTCAACAGGACCAACTGTTTACAGGAACACTGATTTGTTCCTATGCCGATGATTGGTACGTTTTTAGATCGACATACCCCGATCAAACACTTTGAACCCTCTCTCTTTGCTATACGTCAGGTTTTCCATTAACAGGTCAGACGATTTGTTTTTAGAAGCGGTCGAGTGACATGACAGATCTGTAAATTTGAGTAGGATTTTGAACCGTAGCGAAACGAGAAGGTAGTATTGGAAGCTTGAGCGTGCAATCGATATTGCGTTTTCTGCGGTAGTGGGAGAGAAGAATTTTGAATGGCAATTATAAGTAAACAAGCTTAAGTAAGCAAACGTATTTGCGTTTAGGTTCAGACGTAGACTGTATGTCCGAATTGTGTTTACACCGTTGCCGTTGGTTGAAATATTCGTCGAGTCACTGACCTCTAGTACCACTGTTCTTCTTCTTCCTGCCCTTATCCTTCATTATATGGGGTCGGCACAACATGTTCTTCTCTTCTATTGTCTTCTATCAGCCATCATCTCTGTATTCCCTTATTTCTTATCCATCCCCTCTAGTAGTAGTAGTAGTCCATCTTTCGTCTAGTAGCACTAAAAGTTCAAAATGCTTCGAGCGCTGGTGGCCTAGTGGTAGTGACCCTGCCTTTCGATCCTAAGATCGTGAGTTCAAATCCAGCCAATGAGAAACCAATGGTCTCAAACGTGGAGAACCTGGCATATCATCAACCTAAAAAGTTGAAACATATGTGTCAAGTGCACGAAAGGAGCCTCTTTGAGACGCACTTAAATTCCTTTCACCACACTTGGTTTGAAAGAACCAGTGACACGATAAGAAGAAGTTCAAAATTGCCGGACTTTAATGACCTTCCGTATAAGTACATATTTTCAGTAATGTCTAAATGTAATAGACATTTAAGTAACGCTTAAAAGTAAGGACAGATTTTCATTGAAAACTGTCAAATATTCGTCGCTTGAGACGTGCTTAAATCTGAGTTGCGTTTCAGTATTCGGGGGTTAGTAGTAGATACATTAAGTCTCAATGATGCCCTTCTATTTATAACAGTAATCTGAAAACCAAGTTACAAGTCAAACGTAAAGTAAAAGTACAGCTCTTCCACCAATTGTTACCCGAACAATGTTTCCTAAAACCACTGTAACCTGATCTCAGCTATATCGATAGAATAATATCTCAAGATCGATCCTAATGTTGTTTTTATTGCTCGATCATAAAAGCGATATTAAATAAAACTCATATATTGGAATATTAACCACCTGAAGGGTATATTTTATTGGTGTTGGGAGTTTTATTGGATATACTTGCGTGTCTTGGGAGATTAAAATGTATATTAAATCTATATTATAATACTAGCGGCTGCCCGCTGCTTCGCTCGCCCCGTTCCCGTTACGCCCCTTTCCCGTTACTTACATCCGCTCTCCGTTACAATATCTTTATAAATTGTAGCCTATGTGTAATTCTGTTGTATAAGCTATATTATTGTAAAGTTACATTAAAATCCATTTAGTAGTTTTTACGTGAAAGAGTAACAAACATCCATCCATACTTAAAAACTTTCGCGTTTATAATATTAGCAGGGTTGCTTTGAATAAAATATAACACCCAGACAGAGAACAAACATCTATGTTCAGCACACATATATTTGTTATCGGTGGGGATCGAACCCACAATACAAGCTAAATAAAGAGCGGTAACTTTCTAAATGTAACAATGATTGATGTTACCACTTTCACTATTGTTCGGCTTTAGAACATTTAGATTGGTTTGAGCTAAAACTACTTTTATGTACTACATAACCTATAAATGAAATTATACTTTTACTTTAGCGTAGAAACAGAATGAGCGGCTCAAAGTAAAGAATAGAACCGAAAAGTCGCATAATTAATTTCAATTTCAATTCTTTCAATTCTTTATTCAATTATTCAATAGTTATTTGCTCCTCTTGGGGTTGAGACTCTGGGGCGTGAGGACAGAACGAGCGGCTCGAACTAGAGAATAATCAAAGTTCGAAAATATGTGTCAAGTGCACGAAAGGAGCTTCTTTGAGGCACGCTTAAAATCCTTTCACCACACGAAAGAATCAGTGACACGATAAGAAGAAGGAGACTAAAGAATAGAACAGAAAAGTAGCCTAAGCTATTTACTCCTCTTGGGGTTCAGACTCTGGGTCCGTGGGGAACCGAGGCCTTGCGGGTCTTCAAAATGTTGTCTAGGCGACTGATTGAAATGACGCGTGAACCAAGGGCTGGTAGGTATCTGGCGCAGCGCATTAGCATTGCTATTCAGCGTGGCAATCCCGCCAGCGTCTTGGGGACGCTCCCGTCTAGCACTGATTTGGATCAGTTGAGCTATCTCTAGATCGTTTGTAACGGTCTGATAGCTCAACTTTTTATGTATTTTCTACATTTTGTGAGCCCTTGTAGGTTTCACAATAAAAGTTAAAAATGTACATAGGGTGGTTTTATCGCTATCTTTTCGAGACAACCTTTTAAAGAAATCCCCCGCGTAGCAGTTTCTTCAAGAAACACGCCTTTTTAGGGTTCTGAAGTCCAACAAAAAACTTGTATTCTGACTTGTCTATATCTATTTCTATACTAATATTATAAAGAGGATAGATTTGTATTTTTGTGTGTATTAATAAACTCAAAAACTACTGTGCCGATTTAAAAAAATCTTTCACCATTGGGAAGCTACATTCACCCTGAGTAACATAGGTTATATTTATGTGTTTAAAAAATAAATGTCCACCCGTGCGAAGCCGGGACAGGCCTCTAGTCCTCTAGTAGGTTATAAAATTGGGTAGATAAAAAATTACAAGCTCGATTGCACCCTAACATATTGCTTACGCTTTAGTGGTTTTTCATTGTTATTAGGATACTAGAAAGTCTATACTTCTTTCTATTCTGTGTAGGTCTTTTACAGACCTAACAGCAGGCTTTTACAAAAAACAAACAAGGTTAAAAACTAAAACCCGGTTACTGAAAAATCGTGTTCTAATAAATATAATAATTATTATTATTATTATTATGAGCCTGTGGTGTCCCACTGCAGGGCAAAGGCCTCCCTTCCTTCTAAATAAATAAATATAAATAATAAACATAAAGTGAGTCATTTTTGTTTCATTCATATTTTGTGGGAAAAAGTTCAGAAAAGGAAAATTACATGAAATTCGGAGTTTCGCAATAGCAAAACTCCAAATTCCATCGTATCGTGTTGCTTCCAAATAGGAAGTGCCAATTAAACTGAGCATTTGCAATTAAAAGTGGCACTCGAACCCGCTACCCACTAATTGAACACGGTTCTATGTGTCATTTTTAAGTTAAAATTAGCAGACACGTAATAATGAATGAGTTTTTTTTTTGGGTCGGCAGCCGTTTTAGAGAAAGGCCAGGTCAGGAGTGCCATATACCGACGAGCATGTATGAAGAATGTTATGAGAGTGAATGAAGCGAAAGAGGTATGCCAAGATCGTTGCAAGTGGAAATCCGTGATATCTGCTATAATCATGCCTCAATCCCATTGGTGTTATGTATTGTTAACCGGTTTTGGGAATAGGACATCTCTAATCGGACCAAGCAACAAAACACATCCTTAGAGTAGTGGAAGACGAAGAAGAAGAAGGATAAGATGGCGTCTTGCGTAGTTGTACTGTTTGCCGTGTATAAAAGTAAAACAAAGTTGTAGCTATATTCAATGAAGAGTTTTCGCCTTACCAGTACCTATGTATGTGTTTATTTTGCTTTATAAATCATTTATAATAGATGCAAAGGCCTGTTTACTTTACGTTTATTTTAGGGCTAGGAATAGAAGAGGTTTTTTATGACCAGTGAAAATGATAAAAATATAATTTGATTCAAAAAGCATGATAAAATTATGATGATAACTAAAATAGAAACACACAATAGGCGAGTAAAATTGGTGAATTACGTAGTCATTAATAAGCAATCGAAAACGAAAATAGGTTCAATATCAATGATTGATAATTATTTATCTGAATTCAGCTGCAATTCATATTCCAATGTTATTACTACTGCATATAATAAAAACAATAAATATAAAAATAATACGCCCCGCCCCGTGCAGCGGGCATCTCGGTGAGTGAACATCTATTATACTAGCGACCCGCTCCGACTTCGCACATTTTTTTAATAAACGTGCGAAGCCGGGGCGATCTGCCGGTACATAACATAATTGGACCTGGTCAGAAATTTGGTGTACAAATTAGGCTGCGTAATTACTTGTATTGTATAGGCACAACTCTTGTAATTATATAAAATCGGTCCTTATCAGTATTGTAGATAATTGGTAAAACAGTACAAATAACATGGAGAACCGTGTCATGTCGTAGAACCTAAAAAGTTTGAAAAACATGTATCAAATGGGAAGGAACCTCTTTGAGGCGCACTTAAAATCCTTACACCACACTGGGTCCAAAGATTTATTTAATTTAATAAATTTTATTTAATTAATTAGAATGGCCTAATTTATATTTTCACATTCTAAATAAGAACATAAATAATTACGTTTACAATAAAGAACACATTACAAAAAACTATAGCATGTCAGATTAGGTAAATATGTGTCAAAGAGCTAGTAGTGACACAATAAAAAAAAGAAGAAGAAGCAGCAACAGTAGAAAACACAATGTTTCTATTCTAATCAATGGGTTGGATAATGTTTGAACGACCTTATTTGGTCGGACGGTGCGTATTTATTCAGGCATTTTATTTGCTCGGGACCAATCATGCTTTTTCAAATGTTTTTAAATGTGGAGAAAATATTTTATGTATTGCAATCGTTCCGTTGAATAAAACGACGCTCTTAAAAATCCTTTCACCACACTTGGTTCGAAAGAACCAGTGACATGATAAGAAAAAGTTGTATAATAGGTAGGTTTAACTTTTGGGACACAATAAAAATCATTGTAAAATAGGTAGGCTATTTATTGAATGGCGACGTAAACTTAGTTAGCTGGTGACATAACTATTAAAACTATTTGACATAAAATGAGTTGTTCAAAGTATCTAGCTCAGCGCTGAGCCGAACACAGTAATGGGCCCCATTGTACCCAAACTACCAATATTCGGATCACATTCGGATCCTTTACTTCCTGCAAGCTCGTCGTTCTACTTGGCAGGGATAATGGCCCAGCTAGCCAGTTCTAGCTAGAACACAAACGCGAGAAGAGAATAAAATAAAGTTATACTTTTTAGTCATAAATATTTACACTTTGCACAATTTAAGGCGCTTTATACACAGCGCTATACGTATATTATTTTATACTATTTTTTTTTTTATACGTATACGATTCTCCCTAGGGCTGAAAGTATTACTTTCAATTAGGCCCCTCAGGCAACTTCAGACCTACTTTCCGAGTATGAGCAATGCAAAAGACTACATACAAGTATAGAATACATACTCTTAGCCGGTTTTGGGAATAAGACATCCCTACTAAGACCGATGAAGATGGAGCGACGACATTGTTAAGATCGCGGGAAGTCGATGGATGGAAAGGGCTCAGAATCGTTCTTCCTGGAAATGTGTAGGGGAGGCCTATGTCCAGCAGTGGACTTCTTCAGGCTGATGATGATGATGATGATGACTAAGACCGGGACACATCACTAGTCGGGATATAAAAATATGGCGTCGTAAAGCGTAGATCTTTTGTTTGCCGGGTTTTACAGGCCTTAGATATTTAGGGATAGTTTTCGCCGTAACATTATATACCTACCTATATATATTTTAACAAGATTCTGTTTTATTGTTACAGGTACGGCTAATTGCCCCAAGTGACCTCTGCCCCTGTCTGACACACGGTAATACCCTAATTCCCAATCTTTGATCGAATCCCATAAAATCCGAAAACAAAGTACCTAATTGCGAGTGCCAGTTGAAACTTTCTTGCTTTCTATAGTAAAGAGTAATTTAATAAAGAAAGCGTACTATACTCTAGATATATGAATGATAAAACTGCGTGGCCCGATGTCCCGGTCACTCTACCCATAGGAAGCTAGCATGTCAATTTGCAATGTCTGTACCTACTATTTCGTATATTATTTTTATATCTGTGTAGATACTTTATTATAACTTTGAAGCGTAGCGTGTGCTGTCTTTGAAACTTTTGCTTTTGTATTATTGCATTGCATACGTCTGACTAAGTGAAGTGGCACCACACTGGAACTTAACTGCTATTATTTTAGACTATTTTTGATTTGTAAAAGGATATAAAAAAACCCTTTGTTGCCTGTTCTTCTAGGCTTGGTCGCGTGGAACTGGCACCCCTAGCTTTAAGACGTTTCAAAGTGATTCTTGTATCGTATTGAATAAACGCTTATTGAATCTTGAATTTTGAAACATACGAATTAGCATCATTACAGTGTTTGATACATTCATTGATCAAATCGTTGTTGAGTTGCGAAATTAGAAGTTTCATGGAACTATGGAGCCCACGCCAGGTCTAATTTGGGGCTAGATAGTGTTGCATGTATTGTCCACAATATTTATTTCTTTGCATGTTATACCGGTTTAGCGTTCGTGATGAACAAGTCTCAGTCAGGACTTCTACGAGGTCAATGTACCGTTATTGTATCTTCCGCAAGTAACTGTTGTGGCATCTGTGGCGGCCAGGTGATTCCGATATCTTGACGTGGGATTGAAGGCATCTTATTAGCTAGAGGGCACTGGAAAGGCATGTCCAGTGCCCTCCAGCTAATAAGATGTACCTGTTTCCAGGCCAACGTCTTAGTCAAAAAATATTTATTGCTCCCTTCTTACGAAAACGGTAGGAACCAAGCCGTAGTTTGTTGCCTGTTCTTCTAGGCTTGGTCGCGTGGAACTGGCACCTAGACTCACCTAGCATTAAGATGTTTCAAAGTGATTATTGTAATTGACATTAATAAAATTTTTATGAGTTTGAGTTTACAAACCTTACTTAGGTGAGACTCTCACCTAAGTAACGAGAGAGAGAGAGAGACATTGCTTTTTTGTCATGACCTATTGGTAAGAGATGGAGACTGATTATAAGTTAATGTAGATATAGAAGGCTCAAGGATTTTTGACGTGACATCGTCTTATAATTCGATGGTGCCTGCTGCACGCACGAAAAAACATGACTCATGCGGCGTTACCTCGCTCTAAGGCGTTCCATTTAAGGCTTGAAGTGCAAGCGAGAGTGCGGAACGAGCGACAAAGAGGCACAATCGGCCACTACGCTCGGCAACGTTCGACATCTGTCTCTCTCCTACTTGAGTGAGCGATGCGTCCGCGTGGACAGCTGTATGACGTTGTCACGATCAACTGTCGTCAGTCAACCGACTTTACAGACAATCGATTTTTTTTCCAACTGGAAATGTATTAGGAAGGCGTATATGTCCAGTAGTAGATTACTTTCTCTAGCGTAGGGCACGTTTATGACGTGCGTGACCTACGAGGCTATGCTTTGTTACATGGTTACCACTTAACATCAGGAGGGCCATATGCTTGTTCCATCAGCTAGTTGTATAAAAAAAATGAATAAGGAAGTAAACGTGTAAGTATTTACGTAATTTGAAAAAGTTAGCTTTTGATCATAATTCGCATTAAGCCGCAGGCAGTAACTAGTATTCTACGTGATTCGATCTGGCGATTAATTAAAATAATGAGCTAATAGGCTTTGTGGTAACGTGTTCCTGCCTAAATTGGTTTCCGAACTGTGTGCATTTAATACTAATAAACAATCGAGTACAATGAATCTTGGTCGCCTACTCAAACTTTGCGGTTACGGTTTTGCAGGCGTCCATAGGCTACGGTAACCACTTCCCATGAGGTGGGTCGTATGCTTGTTGACAATGATGATGATCTGATTCCCATAGCACAAGCTTTGCTTAATTTGTGCCTGTGTCAAAATTACCACAAAATTACCAACAAAATATTAAGGATCAAATACGTCATGGCATTGGCTGGGTCTAAATGTATAAAAAAATTGATTTCTCATTTGTATGGACGTGGTATTGGTAGGACTAACCCGCATTTTTCGCAATACATTTGTTAAAAAAGTAACCGTTGTCTCACATCATCCCAATCACCCCTTACGTCTCTGTCCCATAACTGCATCACATCACATTTACAATATCCCTGTAATATGTAGATTTGAACGGATCTCATCGTGTCTCACGGATCCATGACAACAAACAGAATAAAGTATGGCCGCGCGTATTGGGGTTCGGCCAGACTGTTGGAGGAAACAATAAAAAAAAGAAGTATTTACATTTTTTGGACAACAACACCTAGCCCAAAATTAAGCTTGTCCTATTGGAACCTAAGGGAAGCTCTCCACGTAATCCCCCGCGTCACCCCTGCTTCTAACGGGGTGAGGTATTATGCCTCTCACCCCGTAAGAAGCTGGGAGTGGACTCCTATTTTCGTATCTTATTTTTATATGCTGTGTATTAGGTACTTTATTATTACTTTGAAGTAGTGTGTGCTGTCTTTGAAACTTTGGTTTTTGGATTGCATACGTCTCACTAAGTGAAGTGGCACCACACTGGAACTTCACTGCTATTATTTTAGATTTATAAAAGGATCATTTAAAGAACGGTAGGAACCAAACCGTAGTTTGTTGCCTGTTCTTCTAGGCTTGGTCGCGTAGTTCCACGCGCCTAGACTCGCCTAGATTTAAGACGTTTCAAAGTGATTCTTGCGATTCTACTGAATAAAAACACTTTTGATTTTGATTTTTGATTTTGAGTACGATGGTACTTACTTATTGTCTATTCTCAGCGCAGTCGCGTATACTCTGGCCACAACTTGTCATGTTTCGGTGTTATAGCCTGACTATATTGAAATCTGAAATGTCTTCGACGAAATATGAGGTGATGCCGATTCAAGGAATCAATGCGAGACGCGGGATCCAATACTCAATACAGCCAATATGGCGGTGTCGCGAGAATAGATTTAAGAATGCTTGCTGAGACTCGTATCTGAAGAATATAAATATTCTTCAAGTAAGGCTATACATATATTATATAGCCTTACTACTTACAGAAGTTATCACAAGATAATCAGTAGGCCTACCATGAACTCTGTCTGGCTCTGGTTTTGAGTCTGTGTGAGTGCTCACCAGTGCATTACACTGTGTGTGTGACGTTTTGACGTAGGATTTATTTAGTCAACCCTCACACTCAAAACCAGAACCATAGACAGACCCAGACAGAGCTCATGGTAGGCCTACAGTGTTCACAATTGCCATAATTTTACACTTCTATCGTGTCAATGGTACGACCTAGACAATTCTTAAGTAGTATTTTGCCACCTACTGCATTGCCTGTGGCGTTGGCAAGGTCATCCTTTGTGCAGATGTTTGGGCACAAGGCAGGTCAGTAGATGCAACATTGACTGGACCTGGGATAATTGACAGATCTGGTAGGCCTGCCATGAGCTCTGACTCTGTCTCTGGTTCTGGTTTTGAGTCTGTGTGAGTGATGACTTAATAAATCCTACGCCAAAACGTCACACACACAGTATAATGCACTGGTGAGTGAGCTTGTGATATCATTGCATATAGAAATATTTGACTTTGACAAGTAGGGCACGTTCTTCAAGCTTGAGGTTTTTGCAAAGTCATAAAAAAACAAAAAACTTCTCTTTTGCACATTTAAAAACGTTCATTAATTTTATTTCTTATCTTTTGGAGCGAGTGTTGCGAGTAGTTTAATGGTTGTGAACGCCTTATGGTCAGCACAAAGCTACGTTAAAATCAGTTGAATCACAAGAATCACGTTGATAAGAACCGTCCGAACCGTTTTCTGTATAAAAACTCGACTTGAGTCTTGAACCCATGGACTGATTGAAAGACTGGGTCGCTCCCACTAGACTACAGGCTACAAACATAAATATAATCACACAAAGCAAGTGAAATAACAAGCTTGTGAAATAGGCTTTTATTTTCCGGCAAAAAGAAATCCCATAGAAAAGTTGTATAAAGTAAAACGCCTGGGGCTTATCCAAAATAAACAATTATTATTGTGTTCAGAATACGGAAAAACATAAAAATACGAGCCGTTCTTTGCTCAACGTAATAACATAAGAAAATTATTTTTGTACTTCAATCATCCCGAGACGCCTTGCGCACATCTGAGCGTCCTGCGGCGATCAGCTTGTGGTAGGCCTACTGGTTCCCTTAGTACAAGCTCTGCTTACTTTGGGACTAGATAGAATTTCGTATAGTGAGCCTTCTCAACACTTCTCAGCGAGTTTCCAGTTGCCAACCTCTTAGAAATTCCTCTTCAGAGATTTTTCTTAGAAATCCCTCTTTAGAGATTTTCCGATGAGTGATTGAGTGTACTTCTCGTTTTTAAATAAAATATAGATGAAATTTAAATAAATAAATTATAATTTTGGACAATATACCTACACGTTACCTAGCCACAAACTAAGCAGAGCTTGTACTATAGGAACCAGATAGCTGATATAATACTTACATATATTTTTTTTGTAAATACATGCTTAGAATACAATATAACACCCAGACTGAGAACAAAAATTGATGTTCGCCGCACAAATATTTGTTCTCGGTGGGGATCGAACCCACGGCGCAGAAGACAGAGCTACTACCAACTGAGCTGAGATGCTGAATGTGGCACACTGGTTCGAAGTACACCTAATTACGCCCTACATGTGCAGTAAGTATTATGTTTCTGTGGTCGGGTTAATTATGTGCGATAGCGCTGACATACTTGCTGATAAACTGGTGACCCCAAATGCACTTTCTAGGGTCACCATGTTGGCGAGTTGAGAGGGAAACTAATTTTGGAAAGTGCCGGTGGAAGTCTACAAGTTTCCTGGATAGGCGTTTGTAAGCGCTTTGAGCGATGAACTAATTTTGACCCCACTTACCTTAGACTATTAAAAGATTGGAATTGAGCAAGCTTGTTCCACAGAATTTTTTTTGTTTGTTTGATGCTAGGTTTTTTATTGCATTGGCTTTGTTTTATACTACGTACACGAAAAGCGACCATGAATCAGAAGATAAAACGTAGGACCCACCTGATGATGGTCCAAAGACATTTTTAAGATATCGGCGGAAGTCGGTGGATGGAAAAGGCTCGATTTAGAGCCTTTTCCATCCACCGACCGAGTATAAATATATCGGGGAGGTCGCAACGTCCAGCAGAGGACTTCTTCAGGCTGATGATGATGACGATGTTGACACTACCTACTGACCTAGATGGCTCAAGTTATGTAAAGTGTACTGCTACAGGAAATTTTCTGGTTTTTAAGATCTACAAAAGTTTTTTCCATATAATGTTGACGGATTTTTTGCTGACTGAGAATATATCTTTATTAAGACCATCCGCCCACATTCTAAGTTAAGCTACTGTGCTACCAAATGATATAACGAGCCCATAATCGTATCAACGGTATTTATATGCACATTGCCAGAGCCAATCACCCTTAGCACCGGTTCCAACGTTTCTGGGATACTTCGATTGGATACTAAGTCTGTCGCGTATTGGTATCAGTAAGTCAATTTGTGTTATACATATATACATCACACATCCATCTCATCATCTTCTTCTTCTTCTTATTTAAGAGCAACGCTCTTATCGGCGTAATGTATGCATTTTTATCCAGGTGTTTCTTTTGAGGGCAACTTCCTTGACCTCCTTATACGACGTGACATCGATGTTTGCTTTTATTTGGCTCATGTAGCTTATCCTTGGTCTTCCTCTTCCTCTCCTCTTCTATCTCATCATCATGTTGTGCAAATCCATCTCAGCACTCACATCTGTCGCATGGACTCTTTTTTCCAGTTCCATGCAACCAAGCCTAGAAAAAAATGCAACAAAGTACGGTTTGATTCCTACCGTTTTTCTGTGTGATCTTCTTACAAAATAAAAGTGACAGTGAAGATCCAGTGTGGTGCTAATCCAACTTATACGCCCAAACATCGAGATCGATAGATGAAGGCCAGGTGTTCCATAGAAACTGGTGTTAACTCTCACCACACTGCCTGATGCAGCCTTCGATTGAGGAAAAGTGGCGAATGAGGGAGATATCGTTTGACCAAGTGGATATGATCCAATTGACCTACTTCCACCCGACTTTATTAGTTGGACGTACTTTGAATTGGAAATAAACCCATGGACTCGATAATTCAAACGATATGGTAGCAAGTACAAATTAAAATTAAGAACGCAATTAATGAATAATTAAAAATAAATACGTCTTTGGTTGCAATAGTTATAGGTTACCGCTCAAAAGGTAGGTCGGTTTGTTAAGATAGGTACTCTACTTGTATCATAAAAAAACTAGTTTAAGATTATTGTCATTGCTCTATTCAACATTTTGTGTTATTCTGTTGTTGATGTTATTTTGTGTCTATTCGTTGATTCGTCATAGGAAAGGGTTTATTTATCGTAATGTCATGGTAAGTTGATCTTGTTCGTCTAATCAGGTTAACGGTCAAATTGATCCTTGTGATTCTTATGAATTCAATTGAATCGGGTTTTCAAAGTAATGTAAAAGTTATTTGATTTAGACTAGTAACCCGGCTTGACGTCGCACGCACTGTCTTTAGAAATAAAATAGTAAAAAAAAAACATTGCGATTTTCTTTTAAACCAATTTAATACCATAATTCAGTGAGATGCTAGAATAAGAAGATACTCTTCTTATGCCAGTGCTCTCAAACGGTGAAGATACTCTTCACCGTTTGAGAGCACTGGCATAGTGTACATAAATTTTTGGGCAGAAAAACTCATTGGTACACGACTGGATTCGAACCCACGACCTTAGGATCGGAAGGCGGGGCCGCTACCACTAGGCCACCAGCGCTCAACTAGGCCAAATTAAGCCGTATAAGGGATCAACACACGAGGATAGTAGGCAGTGCTAATTTTTATCATATTTTTTATAAATATTGTTGACATCGATGATATATTAATAAAGTAATTTAGAAGATATATTATTTATTTAATACTCTTTATGTTATTTAAATTTAAATTTTACATTGCGCTCTAATTAGACTTTTTAAACTTCTTACCGTTGTAATGGGTTCCAACCTACTTGCTGAATAAAAAGTTGGAATTTGGTTTAATGGCCTCCTTGCAGTTAGAAAGACTTTAGAAAGTTGGAACATGGTTGAATAAAATAGAACTTGTTTTTTTTTATAATTTGACAGCTGTCAGTAGAAAGCGATTCTCCCTAGGGCTGAAAGTATTACTTTCAATTAGGCCCCTCAGGCAACTTCAGACCTACTTTCAGAGTATGAGTAATGAAAAAGTATTTTCTATCTATCTATCTACCCACTATAATATTATAGTTTGGTCAACTTCAGTCACTTCGTTTGCCGCAAAGACCCACTACCAAATTTCGTATTTCCCGCTGTTCCGTAACTGTCACGTCAGAAATGTAATAAGATTTCGTCTCGACTATTAATATGAATCAGGACTGACAGAAACCGGATTTTGAGGCAACGTGTCCTGTAATTGCCATGTAGCTTGGCCGCTTAGTACAGTCAGCGACACAAGTAGATGAACATTTCCGGTTTGAAGTGTTACCTTTACATTTTTTTTGTTCAATTTTATTTGTTTATTTATAATTGTATAATTTAATTTTGTTCTTTTCTTTTCTAGTTAAGATTTTAATCTATTTTATCTATTTTTCTAGCCCCAAACTAAGCAGAGCTTTTACTATGGGAACCAGATAGCTGATATAATACTTTTTTTTTTAATATGTAATTAGAATACAATATAACACCTAGACAGAGAACAAACATCTGTGTTCACCACACAAATATTTGTTCTCGGTGGGGTCGAACCCACGACCTACGGCTCAGAAGGCAGAGCTACTACCAACTGAGCTGAGAGGCCAGCCAAATATTCGTCATGGTTGAGAGATTTTCGATGTTTTTAAAATGAATTTGTTAAAATTCGTAGCCACGGTCACCACAATATTGGTCCGGCACAGATGTGGGACGCATGGCTGCGATTTTTAGGGTTCCGTAGCCAAATGGCAAAAATAGAACCCTTATGGATTCGTCATGCCTGTCTGTCGGTCCGTCCGTATATCAAAGCCACTTTTTTCCGAAACTCTAAGAACTATACTGCTGAAACTTGGTAAGTAGATGTAATTTCTGAACCGAAATAAGATTTTCACACAAAATTTAAATAATTTATGAACTTTGGGGGTTCCCCTCCCCGTACTTAGAACTGAAAATCATTTTTTTTTATTAAACCCTTCATGGATGAGCCCGACTCGCACTTGGCCGCTTTTTTGTATTGTATTGCTGGCATGTGCGTGCAGTGCACAGTTATTGTGAGTCACCAGAATTGATTCAAATTATTACCGTAGCATTGTTGGGTGATTGCTTATCTTTTGTTCAATCAAAACCTAGTCGCTGTTGTCTATTTTGACATTATTTTGAGCTTCTAAAAACACGGCACGGTACGCATGGAAACATAGCATTATGCTATGTTTCCATGCGTGCCGTGCAGCCCGGCAGGCTGCCTGGCGGGCTGCGTGGCATGCAGCCCGTCCCGGGCCGGCGAACATTCAAGCTGTTTACATGCGTGCCGTGCAGCCCGGCGAGCTGCCTGGCGAGCTGCGCGGCATGCAACCAGTGTTCCCAGGTACACGGTAATTACCTTAGATGCACGGTATTTTTGGCTTAAACACGGTATACGGTAATGTTTCACTACCGTGTCATTTCTACGGTATTTTTAATTATGAATTACCTTGACAGTCAATACGTAAATAATTACGAAGTAGGTATTCCCCGATCATCAAAATACGTCTAAATGTAAAAGTATGCCCTTTGCCCTGCCCACTAGTTAAACAATTAGTGTATATGAAAATTGCTTGTATAATAAATGAATGAATGAATCGCTTTCTCGCAACTCTCACCGTACCTACTCTTTTTTCTTCGATAGTTTTGTTGGTGTTTGATGTTTGGCAAGTGCGCAGTGCATTATTCAATGAAACAATACTTTTAATTTCGTTCGACACAACGTACCTACACAAAAATGGGTAGTCATAGTGACACTGATTAGGTTAAATTGTCTAAGCACTGATAGCTTTTTTCCCCCAAGCATTGTGGATTTTTTTCTTGTCCTTATGGAATTTATGCTCGGGGTTCCATAATAATTCTTGTTCCTGGTAATGTACCAGGAACGTCAAAATTGTCTCGTTAGACCAATCGACCATGTTGTAATTATTACGACCAATATAGAAGAGTACTCGGTGATTACAACTTTGTAACCTAACTAAACATGAAGACATTTGTCAAACAATAATTGACTCGTTGTCTTAGCAACAGTCACAGAGGTTTTATTCTAACTGATGCAACCTCAACAGTAATCTCCGATCGTAGCGACTTTTTTTAGCAACGTCCACTCGTCACGAAAGCGCGAGAGAGACTGACTGCCCACCAGTGTTGCCACGTGCCAAAGCAAAATATCTGGGGACAGACGGACAGATAGACAGACAGACAGTCAGACGGACAGACAGTGAAGTCTTAGTAACTATATTAACTATACTAATAGTATTATCAAAAGTGGATCTAAATGAATATTTTTTGCCTTTATTATGTTTAAAGATGTTCATCTTATAAAAGACTAAATCAGATTCCAAAAATCTGTATAAAAGTAGGGTAAAATCTGTAATCTGTAATACTACCCTAAATTCTGTATAAATACAGATAAATCTGTATAATTGGCAACACCAATTTGGCCCGCGCGCGTGTATAATGCCACGTTTCCACGCGTGCGTTCAACTCGACATTCAACGTGCACATTCACATTCACGGGCGCGTTTACGGGCTCGGGCGTACCGTTTCCACGCGCGTGAATGTGAATGTGCACGTTGAATGTCGAGTTGAACGCACGCGTGGAAACGTGGCATAAAGGCTAAACGCTGTCCTATTTGACAGCGTTTTACTGATCGCCATCGCCAGCGACTTAGGTGTGCGCAGGCTTTAGGAGAATTAACGTAGAATGTAATTAAAAAGCATTTTTGCCAGAATTGCTTTTGAGAATTTTGGCAATTTCCAACTTGTCTTCTTTTTCTTATCGTGGTGAAAGGATTTTAAGTGCGCCTCAAAGTTGTTTTTCAATCCTTTTATTGATTCTACGACACGCCGGTTTCCTCACGATGTTTTCCTTCACCGTTTGTGAGTACTAGCAGAGTGTACAAACATTTTTCGACAGAAAAACTCTTTGGATTCCGACTAGATTACCCAGAACCTGAACCTTAAAAATAAATAACTATTTTAGACACACTATAGTGTTGTGTAAAATGTCTAAAATAGTTATTTATTAGTAGTTTATTAATAGTTAGTTATTTATTATTTAGTTTGGGCTGGATATATCCAGCCGAAACTAAGCAGAGCTTGTACTAAGTGAACCAGATAGAACCTATACGGATTGGAAGGTGGAACTGCTACCACTTGGCCACCAGTGCTCTTTCTAACTTGTCTCAACAAAAATATGAAGTGACTTAGCTATCCATAGTTTAGCTATCAATCTTGTTGGCTATCATAGTTATTAGGTAACATAAGAAACACACAAGAGATTAGTTCTAATCAAAGTTAATTGGGTACACATTGCTGAGGGAGTCTCCATAAGCCATGGAAGTAAACCAACTATTGTTTGATAAGCTACGGTTTCTATAAGTTAGCGTCTTCACTATAACGGTGTATAACGGTAAGCCATGACGGTCTGAAAGTCTCCCTCAAGGCTTAACGACTGCTGCTCTTAAAGCTGTATATTTGAATTCACAACAGTTCCACGCGACCAAGCTTAGATGAACAAATCTAAAAAAACACAAATCAACAATCTCAATCTTCTTGAACTAAAAAAACACGCTTTTATAACTAATTGAACTAAAAAGTTGAAAATAAAACTGTAATAATCAATATTTACAACAATCAAAATCAAGCCCCCCACATTTTTTAAAAACTATATTTTTTTTTAACTTTTTAGTTTTTTTTTTATCATAATTATTGCATTGTCATCGGGCCTTGATACGTATGCAAAGTTTCAAATTAATCAGACTTCTGGAAATTGGTGAAAAATATGTTCAAAGATTCCGTTACATAGTGACAACACAAGCTAATAAAAGCGTGTTAAAAAGTAAAAAATGCAAGAACTTTCAAGACGCACGTAAAATCCTTTCGTCACACTGGTCCAAAAGAACTAATGATACAACAAGAAAAAGCCTCTCAATCGCTTGAAAACACCAATTCAGCGGATTTCAGCGTGTGAAAAATCGCTTGCTTATTAGCACTCGATTTCCCCAGGCCCCAAGCTCAGGCGCTGAGCCAATTTGTAGCTCAGTTGCTCACCCCATCTAAAACAATGAAGATCTTGAATGGGGAGGCTGGGGATATTTTATCTTTTAATTCTATTATACTAGCGTTGCCGAGACTTTAAAAGCTTTGAAAGGAAAATCTTAAATGAGATAAGAACACCTGAACCTAGTGCCCACGTCTAAATTAAGGATACATAGCTCATATCGTGGACAAATGTTATGGCGGTTAAAATTTTACAACAAGATTCCGGAAAAATTAAAAAGTAACAGGCCAAAAAAAAACCGGTTGTCTGCTGTAAAGTCGGTGTACTGACGATAGTTGAACGTGACAACGTCATACTGCTGTCCACGCGGACGCATCGCTCACTCAAGTAGGAGAGAGACAGATGTCGAACGCTGCCGAACGCGGAGGCCGTGCGTGCCTCTTTGTCGCTCGTTCCGCGCTCTCGCTTGCACTTCAAGCCTTAGACCTTGGGCACACTAGACGGAAATTCCGTCGCCGAACTTCCGCGGCGGAACGCCAATATATGTTATTGCATATAAAATACAAATATCGGGCACACTACGCGGAAGATCGGTCGTTCAGTCGCGGACGATAGCGGACTGCTCACTCGTTCGCGTCTGCTCGGTCGTCCGCGCACCGATCTTCCGTCAGCGTAAGATCAGCAACGTCGCATTACAGGTATTTGTATGCGACGCGCCACATTTAGCGGATAACTCGCTATCACTTCTATCAGATCCATCACAAATTACGACCACCGTATAGGCGCAGGCAGCCGACTGATGATCTGCCACTGAAATACAGTGTGGCTGGTATCGCATAGAACGGATTGACCGCCGCGAAAGTTCGGCGACGGAATTTCCGTCTAGTGTGCCCAAGGCCTAGAATGGAACGCATCAGAGTGAGGTAACGCCGCATGAGTCATGTTTTTTCGTGCGTGCAGCCGGCTCCATCGAATTATAAGACGTTTTCACGTCAAAAAAGTTTTGTAGATGCTCTACTACATTAAAACTTACTACACGCTCGAAGAGTTCTTCAACGACGTAAGAAAAGAATAACGTTAGTTATAAATACTCTTTGCATCCCACCAGCTCTGAAAGTGTGTTTTTGCTGTTTAATATCTGACTGGAAAAGCCGTTTTTATCCGCTAGAGGATAAAGTAAATTTGAATTTAGAATATCGTGTTCAATAAGTTTGTGAATACACAACCTATTTACTTCTAACTTCATGGTGCCGAACTTATCATACAACCTTTTTTATTTTGTTAAAAACTCGCACTCGTAACCTTCTTGGTGTATTTGTGAATTGAAAACACCATGTAACCTATTTACTTCTACCTGCATGGTGCCGAATTTATCATACAACCTTTTTAAATTAGTTAATAACTCATACTCGGAACCTTCTTGGTGTGTTACTTTTAGTCGTGCCATGTTCTTTTTTGCATTTAGTCATTTCCTCGCTGAGGTGGGATGAAAAGTTACGTGTTGCACTCGAGTGCAAAGATTTGGTTAAACTTTAGAATCCTGCGCTTGCTCAGTCATCAAAATTGAGCACGCGGTTAAAAAGCAGCTTTGCACTCTTGTATAACAAATAACTATTGTTATCTTTTTTATACCTGCTTACAACCAGCATTATTATTAATATCGGTCCGCTTCTTCTGTAATGCAACACTTGCGCACATCGAACGCTGTCAAATATGACAGCGATATTTGAAAGTGTTTTAGTGTGATAAGGATCCAATGGCGCAGCGGTCAGCGCAGCCTTGTACCAAGGGGAAGGTCGTGGGTTCAAATCCCGCTCGGCTCTTTAACTTTTAGGACATAATAAAAATCTTTTATATTTCACTTAGCCTGTAATGACCGGCGAATTAATCTTTTCTTATCTTCTTTAAATTTACATGCATAATAAGGCCATAAATATGTTGAATACTGAACACGACTGTAATCCTTATGTGCTGGATATCCCATCGCTACCTATCTGGGCATATCTTACAAATGCGATCCACGGGATAGTCAATACCCAAGAGCAGATTGTAAAATTCCTTTTCAATTGCATTGCGACGTGGGCATTGTGTACACGGCTCGTTAGATTCAGTTTCTTACAAACGGTGACCGTCATTGGACGTCCGTAATATAGCTAAATCAGTGTCATAACTAGTAGTTCGCCCCGAAATGAGATCTCGTCATGCGATCCAAATGCTCCGAAAAGTTAAGTACCTACATAGGGTACCTAAATAAATACCCAATCAGAAAAAATGAGCCACCATCACGCATTGTATTTTATCTACTTTGAGAATGTCAGTCCAGATTTACTGTTTGACCTTGCCTCGGACTATCCTTCACTAACTTTGTATGGTAAACAAGTTTTAACTCAATTGGTCAATTGATTGAAGATTTCTGTTGGACAGACCTTGGCTCCATCATCAGACCAGGCTGCTTTCACCATTTTATGACCATGATGATGGTGTCACATTTTTTCTGATTAGGTATTTATTTAGGTACCTATGTACTTAACTTTTCGGAGCATTTGGATCGCATGACGAGATCTCATTTCGGGGCGAACTTCTAGTTTACCTTCCGTAATGACGGATGCCGTATTTAAAGAACTAGGGTCTATAAACAAACAAACCGTCTGCAAATGTTTGTTTTCATTTTGTTTGTGGCCTGAAACCCTGGAACCTTTGGGAGGAGCGGTCCAGGTGTCCCTATTCTTGTTTCTGTACAAATAGCTTTCAGTCTTCTAAAAAAGGTATGTGTTTTTCTCTGTATCGCGAAAAAAGGTGGTTTTCAATACGTTATAACTATTTTTATAAATATATGTATACATATAGTTTTTTTTTTTTTTTTTTTTTTTTTATACAACTAAGTTGACAAACAAGCATACGGCCCACCTGATGGGAAGTGGTTACCGTAGCCTATGGACGTCTGCAATACCAGAGGCATCACAAGCGCGTTGCCGACCCTTTAAAACTTTCAATACGCCCTTTTTGAAGAACCCCATGCTATAGTCCGTAGGGAAAACCTCAGCAGGGAGATCATTCCACAGCCTGAGTGTTCGCGGGAGGAAGTTCCTCTGAAACCGAACGGTGCGCGACCACCCAGGCTCCAAGGTGTGAGGATGAGCTCTCTGCCTATGGCGAGCAGTGCGATGGTAGAATGAAGCTGTTGGCATGATTTCAAACAGTTCTTCAGAGCATGCCCCATTATACAAGCGGTAGAACACGCACAATGAGGAGAAGTCTCTCCTCAGACTTAAGGGCTCAATACCGCTTGTGAGCTTGGGATCGTCAACAATTCTCACAGCACGTCTTTGGATCGAATCAAGGGGTCCAAGCTGGTATCCAGGTGCTCCTGCCCAGAGGTGACAACAATACTCCATGTGTGGCCGGACTTGCGACTTATAAAGAAGTAGTCGCTGGCCTGCACTGAAGTATGACTTCGCTCTGTTCAGCACACCGAGTTTTTTGGATGCCAGCTTGGCCTTATCTTCCAGATGACGACGGAACTGGACGTCACTGGATATGTCGATACCCAGGATCCCAATGCTCTTGGAAGTTGTGAGGGGCATGTCTTGGAACTGTGGACCTATAACGAATGCGAATATAGTGAATATAGTGAACCTATAGCGAATATAGTGCAAGAAAGAAGCTTTTCTGAGGTGCACTTAAACCTTTCACCACACTAGCTCTGTCACAATAAGAAGAATATAAATATGTGGACGTAGACACTAGAAATATGTAGGTACTACCCAAAGAATCTTGGATGTAATTCAACAAGTAAATATACTTTGACTTTGACTGATATATTCTTATGCTGCCTTCCTACGGTGCGTGGTTATGCAGATCATCACGCACAGCTGACGATGACGCACGGCAACGCACACAGAAAGGGGTCCTGTGCTACCGCGCACCTCGGCGCACGAGACCGTTCCCATGGTATGTCGTGCGCGCTGATCCACCTCCATGCGCGATATCACACACCGGTGGGAAGGGGCTATTACCTCTAAAGCCTTGCGCACATCTAGACCATCTGCAATGGCGATGGCGTTCAGTTTCAGCATAGGGTTTTGCATACATCAGCGCACACGGCCGCGAACTTTGACAGTGCGATATTTGATGCTGATCGCCGTCGCAGACGATATTTAAGGCAATGACTACAGTGACTCGGGATTTAAAGGATTTTGACGTGACAATGTCATACAATTCGATGGACCCGGCTGTAGGCACACACGAAAAAACATGACTCATGCGGCGTTACCTCGCTCTGAGGCGTTCCATTTAAGGCTTGAAGTGCAAGCGAGAGCGCGGAATGAGCGGCAAAGAGGCACAATCGGCCTCCGCGTTCGGCAGCGTTCGATATCTGTCACTCTCCTACTTGAGAGTGAGCGATGCGTCCGCGTGGACAGCTGTATGACGTTGTTACGTTCAACTATCGTCAGTAAACCGACTTTACAGACAACCGATTTTTTATACAAATAATATTATAAATTTATTTATTTATCATTAGAACATACAAGGTTTACATAAGTTACATAATTCCTATGTAAAGAAGTACTTCTCTTCGTTCTCTAGGTTTATTAATTCCTAAGGCTTAAGGGGTTAAATTTTTCATCAAAATAAGTCACAAACTTCCTTAAAAGCAACATGAATATTTAGTTAAGGAGCTGAAGTAAACGATGCAGAAATATACTTCTTTACTTACCCCGCAGATTACAAAGTTCAAAACTTTACTTAACTCCTGCATAAGCACAGAGCATAGAAGTTTTGGCGTTGGTAGTTGGTAGAGACGAAAGAACAAGTTAAATTTAAATCTATTGAAAACAACGCGGGTCCAAACCGGTTTGTTGTAGTTTCGCGTAGTATTAGGTTAGATTCACTTAGGTCCAATTTCACCGTTAAACGCGTTTAACTAAACTCGTTTATATGTACGTACACAAAAGAAATGCAACGACATTGACAGGTCTTTAAGCGCGTTTAGAGAAAAGTGTACCAACTGAATGCGTAAGCGAGTTTAAACGTCAGTAGAACGCGTTCAATTTCAACGGTGAAATTGGACCTTAGTAGCTAAGACGATTTTAAAATAGACATAGACACTTATTTATTTACTTCTTAGCACACAACATACAATATACAAATAGATTAAAATAATAATAATATAAGTTTACATAAGTAATAACATGATGAAAAGTAAAGGGCAGACATTAAAAAAAACTAACAGAACATGGTTACATTAAAAAAGAATACATTAGATATTTATAAATTTACAAATTTTATACAATATGCCGTATGCCGTATGCCATAGAAGCAAAAGGGTATTTAGCTCAGCATATTGTCCACTATTCAGCAGACGCTGTTATTCTGCTAAGGCCCTTAGCTGCCACAAGACCTTGTGAGAACGTGTTCTAAGTAGAGTATAATAAAATAAATGAACAATTAAAATTTATAAAAGACTAAAAGGTAACAGCAGTGTGGGAAGTTTATAATAATTTAAGATAAATAATATACATACAATATTGAAAATAGAAAAGAGTTGTGTTGTGTTGACCGTGTGTGCGAGTGTGAATGGGGGCTTTCCTGATCATACTCAAATCTCATAAGAGTCAAAATGATCCATTAGATTTTATACATTCTAGCGAGTCTAGTTGGTAAGTTATTCTTCTTCTTCCTGCCCTTATCCCACTTTATGTGGAGTCAGCACAACATGTTCAACTCCTCCATTCCCCTCTGTCAGCCGTCATCTCTGCATACACTCCTCTCTTATCCATGTCATCTTTCACACAGTGCTTCCATGTTTTCCTTGTTCTACCTCTGCTCACATATCCATCCACATCCATACTCATTACTCTCCTAGTCACATAACTTTTATCCCTCCTCATGACATGCCCGTACCACACCAACCTATTGTTTCTCAATTTTTCTGTCACTGGCGCTACTTTCAAACTTCCCCTGATATAGGTACTCATTCCGTATCCTATCCATTCATTCTTGAGTAAAAGTACATATAAAAAAAGGTTAAGGCGCCTCTATTAGTAGCCTGCAAAGAGGATTCGCTGCTCCATGGTTAAACTCAACCTAACAGCTAACATTACACGCTTCGGTAGCCGCGGATGTGGGATCATTGTCTTCCAACATTTATACGCTTCTCCTTATTATCCATTAAATAGGTGGCCATCATGACGGCTGTAATATAGCGGAAAGCACTTCTCAGATCTCAGAAATCATCATCATCATCAGCAGGGCACCTACACTCACCTAGCTTTAAGACGTTACTACTGAAGAAAGACATCTTTGACTTTGTGTCTGAAAAAGTCTTCTTAGAACTATTCTGAGCCATCTATAATGACCAAATTTTTTCTAATTTTTGACGTGACAACGTCTTATAATTCGATGGAGCCGGCTGCACGCACGAAACAACATGACTAAAGGTCGATTTATATCTACAGACATTGAGTGTGGCAGACACGTGCCGTGGCAGACAAAATGATATTCTTCCATACAGTAACTATTAACGTATTTATATCTATCGTAACACGGCCGTACAGACGCTTACAGACACGTGTCGTGCCCGGCCAGTATTCTCGGAAAGAATATTTTGTCTGCGCGGTTCATGTCTGTACGTGTCTGTGGCTCCTTGCCGGGCAGTGTGAATAGAGTATCGGAACTGCGTACACGTGCTTTCTTTTTTATTTTGCATTTTTGCAATGGAGTCGGTATCCGGGGTGTCTGTCACGGCACGTGTCTGCCACACTCAATGTCTGTAGATATAAATAAATGGTGTCTGTCGGTGTCTGTCACGGCACGTGTCTGCCACACTCAATGTCTGTAGATATAAATCGACCTTAAAGGTTGATTTATATCTACAGACATTGAGCGTGGCAGAGACGTGCCGTGGCAGACAAAATGATATTCTTCCATACAGTAACTATTAACGTATTTATATCTATCGTAACACGGCCGTACAGACACTTACAGACACGTGTCGTGCCCGGCCAGTATTCTCGGAAAGAATATTTTGTCTGCGCGGTTCATGTCTGTACGTGTCTGTGGCTCCTTGCCGGGCAGTGTAAATAGAGTATCGGAACTGCGTGTTTGAACATTTTCAATAACATGCTTTTTTTTCTAAAGCTATGCAGTAACTGCCAGTGAGAGTGGACGCCGATGACGGTGTCTGTCGGCAGCCGGGGTGTCTGTCACGGCACGTTTCTATACGTTACATATAAATAAATAGTGTCTGTAGATATAAATCGACCTTAAAGGTCGATTTATATCTACAGACATTGAGTGCGGCAGACACGTGCCGTGACAGACACCGACAGACACCATTTATTTATATCTACAGACATTGAGTGTGGCAGACACGTGCCGTGACAGACACCCCGGATAGACCCCGTGACAGACAGCTTTTCGTTATCCATTGCAAAAATGCAAAATAAAAAAGAAAGCACGTGTACGCAGTTCCGATACTCTATTCACACTGCCCGGCAAGGAGCCACAGACACGTACAGACATGAACCGCGCAGACAAAATATTCTTTCCGAGAATACTGGCCGGGCACGACACGTGTCTGTAAGCGTCTGTACGGCCGTGTTACGATAAATATAAATACGTTAATAGTTACTGTATGGAAGAATATCATTTTGTCTGCCACGGCACGTGTCTGCCACACTCAATGTCTGTAGATATAAATCGACCTTTATGCGGCGCTACCTCGCTCTGAGACGTTCCATTTAAGGCTTTAAGTGCAAGCGAGAGCGCGGAACGAGCGACAAAGAGGCACGCACGGCTTCCGCGTTCGGCAGCGTTCGACATCTGTCTCTCTCCTACTTGAGTGAGCGATGCGTCCGCGTGGACAGCTGTATGACGTTGTCACGTTCAACTGTGACATCCGATTTTTTCAATTTTTTTTTACGTTTGGACAAGTCATAGAAAAATTTAGTAGATATCTCTTTGCCCAGCACTTTCTTTAGACGCATTATGCAGGTACATTAGCAAACAACTTTGTTTTTCCGCCCACAGAACATTTTCTTACAAAAAATACCCCGGTTACCCTCTTCAAAGCTTTCCTCTAAAGGATCCTTGAAATGTGGGTAGAACTATATATAGTCGCATGCTGCATCACACCTTTGACTGGCTTCACAGATCAGCTGGTAATAGCTCTGCCTTCAGCGCTGGAGGGCGTGGGTTCGATCCCCACTGAGAACAAATATTTGTGATCGTAGATGTTTGTTTTCTGTGGGTGTTATATTGTATTCTAAGTACCTATTATTTACTATTACAGAACAGAACAGAATGTAGCTTTATTGTACACCAGAGTGAAAGATTACAAAAAATGAAACATGAATAGGAACTTAAAAAAAAACAAGGTGCAATGGGGGGTCTTATAAGAGCTAAGAGCGATCTCTTCCAGGCAACCTTTTGTTTTTGATAGAAAGAACATATTGTCACCCTGTGTTGAGCGTTTTGCACATGTATTTAGTTTATAAAATTCATTGATGCCCGACCTTCAGGAGACAACGCCGCTCTGGCTCTGCTCTCAGTACTGAAGTAACTCACACTGTACACTATGACCCAACCCTTATCGATATTTCGTGTACCTTTACATTAAGAAGGGGAAGACACCCCAAAAACACATGTCTCCTTTAAGAACCCCATGTCCTTATCTTAACGGTTAAAACGATCCTAAGGCG
Organism: Thera obeliscata; assembly: GCA_947578465.1. Lineage (NCBI taxonomy): Eukaryota > Metazoa > Arthropoda > Insecta > Lepidoptera > Geometridae > Thera > Thera obeliscata. The sequence continues at coordinate 10,603,959 of OX387918.1, read as the reverse complement.
AGTCACGTAGGTGATGACCATTCTTTTGGACCAAGCTTCTTATACATAACAGGGTTACTTTGAGTCTGACCTCCTTCACCATTGTCCTGTACGGCTGTAAGAAGATTATCACCACACCAGCATTATAGTCCTTTTAAAAAAAAGAGTGTCCTCCCAAAAGTGAAAAAAAATGTGCGGAACCCGGCAGTTGTAGAACCAAGTTTTAAAACAGGATGTCAAATGCACGATAGTCTCTTTGAGGCGCTCTTAAAATCTTTTCACCGCACTGGTTACAGAGAGTTAATGACACGACAAGAAAAAGAGTTAATCTGCAATCTTGGGCCCGTTATATTAACAATTCCAGCCAAAACGAGCCTCTGATGGTTTTCCAATATCCGCTATTAAGTTGACCCCTAAATATTGACATCGATTAGGATTGTCAGAGTTTCCTTCTATTATTATAAATGAGAGTTTGAGATACATTTAGGATCAAGAAAATCATGATAGGTCCTAAAATAACATCAATAGCAAAAAAACCTACTTTTTACCACAAATCAGACCAGACTGATGTTAGATGGCAACCATTGCCTATAACAAAGCATTGCCTCGTAGGTCACGCACGTCAGGAACGTGCCCTACGATGCACTGCCCTGCGTCCATCAACTTGAGGCATACAGATGTTCAGCCTCACGTGCCAGTAATTTCACCGGCACCCACACCCTTCAAATCGAAACACAGCGATGCTGCTTCACGGCAGAAATAGGCATGGTGGTAGTACTTCCCCGGACGAGCCACACACAAAGACCTCTAATACTACAAAGCAAAATCTCAATAAAGTATCAGTTAAAAGAGAAGAGAAAAACAAGGGCGTTGCCATAGCAATAATGAAGTGATTATCAAGATCTTTTAATATCCATGCTTTTTATGCAAATGTATTGAAAATATTAAGTTATATTCCAAACATAATTGCTTACGTTGAGAAAGATAAGGCATTTTGTGACATATAATATGTATTTGCGATAATTCGGCTGGTCAATTATTTAACAACTAGCAACAGCGACAGTTATCAAAATCAAATCTAAATGTATTTATTTGGAATATAAATATTTTCTTATTAGTAGTAGAGCTCTTTGTCCTCTCGTCCAGGGAAGTACTACCACCATGCCTATTTCTGCCGTGAAGCAGCATGGCCGTGTTTCGGTTTGAAGGGTGGTTTCGGTGAAATTACTGGCACGTGAGACTTATGATCAGTTTGCAACCATATTTGTATTTGTATTTTGAATAATCAAATCTCATTTCTATGAAGATATAGCCTAATTTTGTTGTGCAAAATTAGGCTTTATCTTCATTGAAAATCGATTTTTCATAGGAAAGTTATCTATCGACTGGTCCTGTGTCGATTTTGTTTAATCAAAAAGAAAAGACACTGCTTATTCTTGTCGTCATTCTGGTTCATACAATACAATACAATCATTTATTTGCAAAACACAAGTTTTAATTACAGGATGGTACAAATTAAGTAAGTTCAGCCATGTTCTGCCTTAAAGCATGCAAAATATTTAAATGTCACAAGTATGCAAATATATAATAAAATGTCAGCGCAATACCTTAATAATGAAAATTCATTAAACGTACTACCTACTTATTCTTCAAAAGTGTGATGGAAGGTTTGTGTGCATCCAAGGTCTCCTTTCGTATACTCGAAACAGGCTTTTCATTTTACTGCTAATACTTCAGCTACTGCTATTGTTACTGCTATCGTTGTTGCTTGTTTTTAGGTAACAGGCCTGTGGCCTTGGTTTCGCTTTTCGCATTGCTTTCGATTGACAGAAGCGATGTTGCGGAAGATATTACTTGATAAGGAATGTTAATATTATGTTATGTTCTTACAGCATTTTGTGAAAAAGTTACTTATCGGTAAAATAAATCATGCAACGTTCTCTACGGCCACCGTTTGGATAGGTGACCGATGAAACTGGTATTAAGACGATATGTAAAAATATTAGAGTCGCTGCGTTACATGCTTATTCAGTGACGGCATAGGTTACAAACCTAATTTTAATGCAGTGATTACTTCAGGGTGTAATCTAAATAAATCAAAGACAGAAACACGATTGGTGAAACTTTTCTCGATAGATTTATTTTTTGAAATCGGTACCTTTTAAACCTGTTTTACATCCATCCTCCGAACTTAGACACAATTTACGGTTATTTTTTATACTATTATGTGCATAATTACAGTATTTAAATAAATGGAAAAGGATTTTTTTTTATAATTACTACCTTTAAAGTAAAACAATGTTTTATCATTTGTCGCTTACGTCAGTTACTTCTGAGCGACGCAAGTCTATAGCTTACCTCTTCCCGGGGTAAGGAATCTAATTGCGCTATCTCTATCATGCGCACCCGCCCCAGTCGCTCGCTTCTATCTCTGAAGTGAGGACGTGCCGCCCGTCTGGCGATTTTTCAAATATTTTCGTAGTACCTAACGGTGTGTCAACATTGCTTTTATTTCTATTACGTACCTACCTACATCTAAACGAGAAAATGGTCAATAAGTCTCGCTATAAAAAAATTTAACGTAAATGTTCAAAAATAATAAAAGATGAAAAAGCTAAAATTTGAATTGCGGCGCTCAAAATGTGTGCGTAGAACAAAAACTATGGAGTAGCTATCATTGTAGGTTACTTTCGATAGGCAAGTTGACGATAACTCTCTTTCATTTTTTAGAGAATACTAGTAGTTCGCCCCGAACTGAAATCTCGTGATGCGATCCAAATGCTCCAAAAAGTTAGGTACATATAGGTAGATGGTAATCAGAAAATAAATGTGCCACCATCACGCATTGTGTTTTATCTACTTTGAGAAAGTATTTCTGTCCAGATTCACTGTTTGGCCTTGCCTCTGACTAACTTTGTATGGTAAATAAGTTTTAACTCAATTGGCCAATTGATTGAAGAGTTCCGTTGGACTCCATCATCAGACCACTCAGTTGTCATAAAATGGTGAAAGCGTGGTCGCTTTCACCATTTTATGACAACTGAGTAGGTACCTCCTCAAATTATTTCAAGAAAATAAAATAAAAAAAAGCAAAAAAATTAACCGACCTGTAGAAAAACCTTGATGTCAACAAAATTCTTAGATATGGGAGCTCTCGGATCGTTGGTTATTGTAATTTAATAATTTTTTTTGTATAGCAAAAACTGAGCGTCCTAGAAAAAAAGTAAAAATTGTTTTAAAATGTCCAAAAAAGCTCTTTCATATGACATGTTAATTTTATTTTAATGTGTCACTTTTTTTATTTTAACGAAAGATTCGACGAAGAAGAAAGAAATATAAGTTTTGATAATTTTTAATGAAAATATTCATACTTAGCCTAGTATATTTTCTAAATTCCCTCAACTAGGTACTTGATGATGCTAAACGAATGAAATGCAATTATTATGTATCGAACTTTAAATATTATTGCTGTTTTTATTATTTACTAGGTAGGTAATGTAGAAGGTACTTAGAAAAACTACCTAAGTTTGTTAGGCAGGTACAGTTAGTTGCGCTAGAATGTTTACAATTCTAAACTTTCAAGGTCACTGTGTCAGCCTTGCAAAGCACATTTACACGACAACTCAAAAATCATGAAGTCAGTTGACAAGTTCACTTAGTTTCCAGTATTTGCCCTGTAAATGTTCATTGCAATGTTGCGACACTACCCTGAAACTTACAAATTGTATACATTCCAGTGCAGTCAACTGTACTTCTCAAAACCAAGTAAATACATCTGCCTACTTCTATGTTTTTTTTACTTAAAATAACAGAAGTAGGCAGATGGATTTACTTTGTAAGCCTTTTTTTCTAATAGTATAGGATCCCGCTATAGAAGAACCTTCACCGAGCTGGTTATTTAATGAAACGTATTTTATATTTAATTAAACATGCCAATAAATATATTCTATCTGGGTTGCCTATGAAATTTCAGTCCAGGATATGATTAATTAATAATAAAAAAAAATAATTGTTTTTTAACTTTCCACCGGTTTGTTTATTAAACAAATTCTATACCAATCGAAAGTATAGACCCCATAGAATATGCAAACGTTAGGTTGCCTATTTTTTCCGGTCAAAACTCTCGGGTAGCCAGGTATAAACAGGTAAATCGATACTAGCATTTTGAACCGGTATGTTTATTGAATAAAAATACTGGGGTCTATACTTTCGATTGGTATAGAATTTGTTTAATAAAAAAAACCAGTGGAAAGTTTTTTTTTTTTTTTTAATTATTAATTAATAATAATTATCCTGAACTGAAATTTGATAGGCAACTCATATAGAATATACTTATTGGCATGTTTAATTATATATAAAATACGTTTCATTAAATAACCAGCTCGGTGAAGGTCCTTCTATAGCGGGATCTTAGACTATAAGATCGATATAATAAGCAAGACGGTCTACCTAAATATATAAATTAGGTAGGTACCAAGTTACTTACGTTACTTACTTAGTTTACCTAAGATAAACTTAGACTTATCAAGTTTCATAATGTGAAAGCTACTCCATGCATTCTCTGTTCTCATTTTTATGACGCGGCCGCCGCGCGGCTCGCGCGTTTGGCGGCGGTCTATGTTAGCGCGGTGTTTTGCAGCGGAGCGCCCCCCCGATATTTTCCGGACTCCGCCTACTCGAGAACCAAATTTTTTTTACATATCCTCTTAAGACACGTATTCAGAAACAGTGCTTGAGTCGAGTCAAGCCTCAAGCATAGATTTATTGACAGTTCTCCATTGAAAAATGTCAAAAAGCTATGCTTGCCCTATAGACCCTATAGACTCAATCACCTAGTTTTAAGACGTTTCAAAGTGATCCTTGTGATACAACTGAATAAACAGATTAGTTTGACATTTTGAGAAATCGTACCTATAGCTTTTTAATTTTAATTATTTTTCTGGTGTTATTTTGAGATCTGTTGTGTAATTTCAGTTGTATTACTTGATTCTTAGCACAAAGGGTGAGCAGTTAGAATAAAAGTGTAATATGTGACTGATTTTAACGAAAATGTTTCCGATGGGTTTGCAAAAAAAACCAGAGAGAATCAACCCATTTTTATCCAAAACCAATGACGGCCGGCTTTTCTATTGACTGACTTGACTAAAAACTATTCGATTTATCTCACTTCTAATTAAAAATAAAAGCAGCCAAGTGCGAGTCGGACTCGCCCATGAAGGGTTCCGTAGCATCAAGTAACATAATATAAAGGTTCTTGTAGTTCGTCGAAAGGTAAATTGCGGTTTACGATTTATGACGTATAAAAAAAAAACTACTGACTAGATCTCGTTCAAACCAAATATCGTTGAAAGTTTGCATAGTAATGTACAACATATATTTTTTTTAGTTTTATCATTCCCTTATTTTAGAAGTTAGAGGGGGGGGGACCAACTTTTTTCAACTTTGGAAGTGTCTCTCGCGCAAACTATTCAGTTTAGAAAAAAACGATATTAGAAACCTCAACATCATTTTTGAAGACCTATTCATAGATACCCCACACGTATGGGTTAGATGAAAAATTTTTTTTTGAGTTTCAGTTTGAAGTATGGGGACCCCCAAAATTTATAGTTTTTTTTCTATTTTTGTGTAAAAATCTTAATGCGGTTTACAGAATACATCTACTCGCCATGTTTCATCAGTGTAGCTTTTATAGTTTCGGAGACAAATGGCTGTGACACGGTCGGACAGACAGACAGACAGACAGACAGACAGACATGACGAATCTATAAGGGTTCCGTTTTTGCCATTTGGCTACGGAACCCTAAAAACTGAATTAAACAATAATAATTTGAATTTGATGGCGTTCTAATATGAGCTACCGTTCTTCATGCTTCTGAGCTTTATTCTTAGAGTGGGTAGATTACATAGTTCGAAGCTCGAAGACGCTGTATAAAATAGTTATATTAAATTGCTTTATTATGCAAACCAAATTACAACAAAGAAGTGCTAAGAAAGTCCCAGAAGAGACGTCCCGTCTTAATTAAGTGAAGACACTTTAAATTAAATTATTATGAGTCTCCGCTACTTTCCAATCAGGTCATGATCTAGAATTCATGACTACTGAAATACTTCAGCACTTTCAGAAGTCGATAAAACAACTGGTGCATTTATTTTAACTGGCCTTTCAGCTCAGTTGGTAGTAACTCTGCCTTCTGCGCAGTAGGTCGTGGGTTCGAACCCCACCGAGAACAAACATTTGTGTTGTGAACGCAGATGTTTGTTCTCTGTCTGGGTGTTATATTGTATTTTAATATAAAATTTAAAAAAATATTATATGAACACAAAATGAAAAACTTTTTTGGTTGCAACTTGCAAATAAAACACGCATGACCTGATGATACAACGTACTTAGTAGTGGTACTTACTTCAAGAACGTGCCCTACAATCCACTGCCCTGCGTCCATCAACTTGAGGCATACAGATGTTCAGCCTCTCGTGCCAGTAAATTCACCCACACGCTTCAAATAAAAATCATGTTCTGTTCGTGACCGCACAAAAAGAAGTCACGTGCATTAGCTAGTTTATACTCGATACTCCGTGATGGCTTGTCATTGTCAGTCATCATCCAATTTCCATTAGGGGAACAATAATAACTGTCACTGTTCGTCAAACTGATGAGGCTTGATGGAGCCAGGCTCGGACTCCAGTTACCAACCTAAGTAGTAGTACAGCTCTTTGTGAAGGACTCGTTCGGGGAAGTACTACCACCATGCCTATTTCTACCGTGAAGCAGTTATGCCTGCATGCAGTTATGCCCTGTTATTATGCCTATAAAAAAGTAACTAATGGCTTGTTTCATCAAATAGTTGTATATAAAAAAACATGGATGTAACTCTCTTCGGTCCTGTGCCAGTCTTCGCTATTGCTGCCCAACTACTCCGACAATATCATCCGACCATCAGCGGGTGGTCTGCCTCGTGGTCGCTATGCGCCTCTTGACCACCATTTTGTAATCGCCGTTGTCCATCCTCCATCATTCTTTCTGGCCACGTGTCCTGCCCATCTCTACTTCAGACTTGTAATCCGCATACCTACGTCTACGACTTTCATACGGCATCGTATCACGTTGGGTGCTATGGGTAAAGTAGTGCTAAGGGTACCAGAATACTTACATTATTCCCATCGGAACAAAGTGGGAGACTGCCTCGATAGTAAATCGATTTTCACTTGGGATTCCCGGCGAACAAAGACATCGATACCTGCGATTCAGGAGGGTTCAGACGGGTGTAGTACTATCCTACTTACCTACTAAATAAAAACTAGTTTATGTTTTAGTGTGGCTCAATCACGTCAAAACTGGGCTCTGGCACGGATGATCTTTTTATTCAGAAAATCTAGTTTTAACTAGAAACTGGTATAAATAAAGGTTTAATATCATCCACGTGTATGTGTCATCCACGGGCACCTGTTGGATTTGAAATAGATTAGATACGTTGCAAACAAATAATAAATAAATAATGCGGACAATATAAATATCCTTACATTTGATGCCCTAATACTCAATGAGGTAATTTTTTTACCTCCAATTTGGAAGTTTTTTATAATTTAATTTATAACTGCGCGATGAGATTCATACAAGCCAATTTATTCTAAAATTAAACACCGGATTTTCAATCATCGTAACGCTTACATATGACAAGCTTTGCATAGTAACGCTTATTCTATAAAATACTGAAAAAAGTTGAACGTACATAACATACTTATTCAGGTTCTTAATAATTTTGACTTGTCATCATCAGCGGGAAGAAGTACGCTGCAGTATTTATCCAGCCTCCATATATATTTCTAAAATATCTAAAAAAGGTTAAAAGGGTCAGGGACGCACCTGTACCTACCAGTATTAGTAATCCTTACCCAGTCTGGAAATATATCAAGTTACTATCGCCGCGTAGAGAGGACATTATTCTTTTGAATAGACTTGATTTAGCAACCGGATATGGAATTAAAATGTATTCGGGTGGAAATACTCGTTTTCTGAGGCAGTGAGAGTTATGACCCCCTTTGTAATTCAACCCTTATACCCCTTTAAACTTATTATGTAAAATTTGGGTACGTAAAAGACGGTTTATCTCAATTTTTGCAAAAAACCGGAAGCTAGTCGGTAAAATTTATTGCCCGTGTACTTTTATTTGGTCATTGTTACCTGTTGGTCTGGCAAAGTGGGTGACAATAAAGCTATTCAGTGTTTTTATTTTGTTCCCCGGATCTGTTGTGAAAAAGTGGGTATCTTATTTTTATATTATTGTGTTTTTTATGTAACAATTAATAGCCGTGAGGGGGAGATGCGACATCTTTTTCCGTTCTCATGAAAGTATGATATTTGAGGATATTTGTCAAAAATATAAAGCATTTTTACCTTTGCCAGTGATGTTTTTCTAACAGCTTGCATAAAAATAACGCACCATGTACATGTACCATTATGTTGTCACAGTATCTTAGAAAAATACATTATTTTTTTATAATCCAACCAGCTAAGTTGAAGCTCTGTTTTCTGCGCCGTATATTTGAAAGAAAAAGAAAGAAAAATTATTTATTTGCGAAGCAAAACTCACACTTACAATATAAACTTAACAACTTATCAATAGACTACAGAAGTAAGCTTTGTGCGTCGCAAAACGGACGGACGGGGTTTGTGTGGTGAATGCAGATTGTTAGTTCTCTTGTTCTATATTGTATTCTAAGTATATATTAACAAATAAAATATGTAAGTACTATATCAGCTACCTGGTTCATAGTACAAGCTCTGATTAATTTAGAGCTAGATAGTGTTGTGTGGATTGTCCACGATTTTTTATTTATAGTACAAAATATTTTACATCATACATGCTCAGTAAATAGGATTTACTTTAGCACAAAGAGGCTGTGAAAGTAGGCGTGTGCAGCCCAGTGCATTGTAAATGCGTTCCATTTTCAAATCACTTTTACCGTCACACTATGCTTGATACGTAATGGTTCATTAAAGTTCAAGAGCTATGCAAACCTCCTTGGTGATGGTTCATTACAGTTCAAGAGCTATGCAAACCTCCTTGGTGAAACAATCTCTTTTCTTACAAAATGATATGAAAACTTTTTACTGAAAAGATATAGTAGCTCACAGATGTGTGCATAAGTGTGCGTCTACGACTGTTTTAGCAGATACCTACCGGTACAAATATTTTACTATTAATTTTAATAAAATTAATAGTATAATTATAATAATACTTATATTATCATTGTAATTTTATTTTTCTCAAATTAAAATTACATTTCGTCATACCCGTATAAATGTTGTGTTATTGTTGTATTGTAAGCCTATTTCTGCCGAAAAGCAGCATTGCTGTGTTTCGAGTTGAAGGGTATGGGTGCCGGTGAAATCACTGACACGTGAGGCTGAACATCCGTATGCCTCAAGTTGATAGTCGTAGGGCAGTGCATTGTAGGGCACGTTCCTGACGTGCTTGACCTACGAGCCAATGCTCAAGTTGATAGTCGTAGGGCAGTGCATTGTAGGGCACGTTCCTGACGTGCGTACTTGCTATAGGCAATGGTTACCACTTAACATCAGGTGGGCCACATGTTTGTTCCATCAGCTAGTTAAAAATTTACCTCGCATGAATGATGTAAAGTAGAATGCTTACCTTGGGCATAAGTAGCTATTGCACCCTCGAACTATATTTGCCCTCGCTCGCTTTGCTCGCTCGGGCATCTAAATATCTCGGGTACACTCGATCCATTAGCGCCCTTTGCGAGCTGCGCTCGCACGGGCGCCAAAAAGGATCTTGTTCTGCAAAAGCTCACTTACTGCCCTTGTATAACAATCTACTATTAAATTTTATACAACTGTCCTGTAAAGACTCATAGATCCGCCCAAACATGCGATGGATATTTAACTCAACATTCTTAAGATCACGCGAAGTCAGTTGAGGGAAAGGGCTCAGACCGAATTGTTTTTCCTAGAATTGTAAGTACAGGGGAGGCCTATGTCCAGCAGTAGGTTTCTCAGGCTGATGACGATGACTGTAAAAAATAACTAAAAGAGAGGGACATGGTGGGGAGCAGCCAGTTTTATGATGTGGGGAAAAAATATTCAAATAGGACGCGCTGGAGGTAGGCCAAGATCACGATCTTCAGTCATGAAGTGACTGAAACATGGATCGGGCACAGAATCGTACTTCCTGGAATTGTATTTTGTATAATCTATGTCCAGCAGTAGGCTTCTACCGGCGGTTGATGATGAATTGATGACTGTAAAGAATAACCGGAAAAAGGTCGGATAACGTCCAACTCTATTTCCAGCTGAAGTGCGTAGATCCTCATCAGAGTTTATGAAGATGAGGGGGAGATGCGATGTCATTTGCCACCATGAGTGATCTCCGCCATACCTCACCGTTACACAGTGAATGGGTACAGCTCCTGAATAACCTGATAAATTCTCGGGTTCCTTCGTCTTGGTTACAGCGTAATAAAGCCGTGAAGGTGGTTTCTGAGAAATTAAATGTCGTCGACACAAAAACCTTATGACTCATGGGGGTTTTTACTTTTAATTGGAGTGTAAATAATTATATTTTTAACAAAACTAACTATAATTTAATTATGGTTTAAAACTAATAAGAAGAAAAAAATATCAAAGTCAAAGTTTTTTCATTTTAGTTAGGTATTAGCTTCTTCAACTACGGGTCTTACTACTAATACTGTTTCTGATTTTGTTTTTGACTAAAAGATATGGATATTTTTTCTAGCGGATATCGCTTTGAAATGGTGAAACCCACAGGAAAAATAAATGGTCAATACGTGCGGAGCTGACCTAGCTGCTATCCTCACGATGTTTTCCTACACCGTTGGACAACCCTACCATTGCGCACATAAATTTTTCGAAGAGAAAATTCCATAAGTGCACGACCGGGTATACGCGGTAGGGACCCGCTATCCTAGGATCGGAAGGCTGGGTTGCTATCACTAGACCAAAGAGGGTTGTCACTGCCAGTAAATAATCGTAGCTTGTTATATTTGGGTAAATGAGCAACAATCGGCGACCTATTAAACGGAGCCACGATAACAATTCTCACGATGCTCCTTCTTGGTACAGGCCTGACATAATAGCTGGTATGGTCCAGCCATTTACGTATGCGTTGTTTTTGAATTGTTAACGAGTTAATATTGTTGTGACTTGACACTCGATGTACAGTCAGCTGCACTAGAATGTATACAAATTTTAACTTCGAAAGTAGTGTGGCAATATTGAAAAGGACATTTATCTGAAAGGTTATGCTTACACATTAGTCCCGTAGAAATTTCATAAAAATCGGTTTAATAGTTTGGTCGTGATGTCGGTTTCTCAAGTTTTTTTAAACTTATATTATATTTATAACCATCAGAAGAAGTCCCACTGCAAATTCCTTCCCAATTCAAATGTTTTAATTTCAGGACATGATGCCACAATATTTTTTTCCTCTTTTTATGTTTGGTTCAGGCTATATATTTTCAATATAGCTGAACTGAAATTTACTCTGGCAATAATTGTCCTCTATGCAACGTAAGCGTAATTGTAAGCAATGAAATTGACATGGTTCTGCTGTTCTAGTTTTGCTGTGCTAATGGACTACTGGGACATTACCCTTTCCGATCTATTAACCGACTTTGAACAAAGTAAATAAAGCTTAATGGGGGTGTAATTAAACGCTGAGAACTCAAATATCCTTCTTGCCTTCTGTCGTGGGTTCGATCCCCAGAACAAGTAAGTTAATGCTACTTACATCAAGGGCTCGTCCGGGTGCGTACCTACTGCCACCATGCCTATGCCACTGTTTTCTCTATACATATCTGTGACGGAATTAAAAAAAAAAATGTTAGTAATCTTTTAGGCTAAGATTTGAATAGGTACTTATTAAAAATGATTCAAGCGATTCTGAAATGTTGACACCAGATTCAATTGAAATTGTGTTATTGAAAATCTTTTGCCAGAAATCTCAAAAGAAAGATTATAAACACATGCAATGATTATATTATTACTAGCTGTGCCCGCGACTTCGTCTGCGTGGTATAGTGTCTATGGGTAGCATTTTTAATTTGCAGCGGAAGAAAACAGTAATTAAATAACAACGTCATATTCGCGTGCACGTGACACAGTCGTCTGCCCTCTTACCACACTTTCATCCCCCCCGCATTCCTCTCCGAACTCCCCCCACACTCACCCCACTCTCCTCATCACCCCCCCACATTCCCCCCGCACTCCCCCCAGACTCCCCTCCACAATCCCCCTGTACTCCCACCGCACCTCTCCTCCACACTCCCCCCTGTACTCCCCTCCACACTCCCCCCGCACCTCCCCTCCACACTCCTCCTGTACTCCCCCCGCATCCCCCCTCGCTCCTCCCCTCCACACTCCCCCCTGTACTCCCTGCCACACTCCCCCCGCACCTTCCCTCCACACTCCCCCTGCACCACCCCTCCACACTCACCCCGCACCTCCCCTCCACACTCTCCCCGCACCTCCCCTTCACACTCCCCCTGTACTCCCCTCCACACTCCCCCCGCACCTCCCCTCCTCCAACTCCCCCCTGTACTCCCCTCCACACTCCCCTCTGTACTCCCCTCCACACTCCCCCCGCACCTCCCCTCCACACTCCCCCTGTACTCCCCTCCACACTCCCCCCTGTACTCCCCTCCCCCTACCCCCCCAGCACAAACTTTGAATGTTATATTTTTTATATCAAATCAACAGACTAAAAAATAAGTTTTAAGTTTCTAGATCTTAAAATGACGATACTTCCATACAACTTTCAACCCCTATTTTCAACCCCTTACAACCCTTTTTTCGCAATAAAAAGTAGCCTATGTCCTTCCCCAGGCCCTCAACTATCTGTGTACCAAATTTCATTTCAATCGGTTCAGTAGTTTTGGCGTGAAAGCCAGACAGGAAGACAGACAGACAGACAGACAGAGTTACAAACGCATTTATAATATTAATAAGGATGAAGTGGCGAGCAGAGAAGAATATAATGTTTTTTTCCGAAAGTGTATTTCTTACATATCTTAATGGACTGTGAAGCAAACCTGTCTACGCTATGGAGCCGATATTCAATGATCATGTACACTTATAGTACACTTATAGTGTAAAACACAGTGTAAATTTGAAAAAATCCATGATTTAACATCATTTTTGAAAAGACAGTCTCAGGGTTTCAAAAGTAGGAAATATAAACAACTAGTTTTATTTTCCTCATGTATTCGAAATGAAAAGTAACTGTGTTTAACTCGGGTAAAAGAATCAATTCCTACTCGGACTATAGCCGCCCGCGCTGCGCTTGGGCGTCTAAATACCTACAATCTACTATTCCATCTCAACGTGATTATGAAACTAAGATTTTTAAGGTCACATTATTTCAATTCTGTACCCCATCTCTTCGTAGAATTGTAGATTTTATGTAAAGTCCTCAATTGTCAGCGGAGTTGAATTTGATATTCATGAATTGCCACCCTCCTTAGGTTTCAGTTACTGGAGGTGAGGATATTGATATGCTATGGATTGGGTTCAGACCAGTTTAGACTGTAGGGAATAGGAGAAACATAAGGACGACCAATCTGGGTGGGAGGAGGATTTTAGATATACTATCTGTTTAGTTAGGGATTAGTTTATCAAATCACACTATTAATATGCAACTATTATAATAAAGGAGCTTACAACGCATAGCTTAAACCGTTTGTCGCGGCGACTTCAAATTTGGAGGATGTGTTCTTTATGAAAAGTGTAATTAATTAAATAACATATTAATAGTGCATTAATTAAATTCTGTTTAAAGAACCAGTGACACGATGAGAAGAAGGTACATTAAGAAAGGATTTTTGAAAATTCAATTCCTAACTAGGAGTAGATAAGATTGAAGCTTGTATGGAAAAAGCTTAACGTGTACGAAATCGTCAGGATTCCACTGAGAAAGTCGTGTTAGTTACACTAGTTATATTATAACACAAGAACGGCTGAGCTGATGGCTGATAATTGGTGAAGAGGATCGATAGCATTAGAAACTCGTGCCAAAGGAACTGAGGGCTCGTCACAGTCGTCACAGCTTCTGGAACAGAGAGCTTAAGGATAATCCTGAGTGGAGGTACAGATTAAGACATCAGGACCGAACGGTTGTGGTGCACTGTGTCTGCGGAGCACAGATATTTAAGGAGAAAGGGTTTCAAATGCGTTTTATAGTGCATATTAAAAATTGTCAACTAGCAACAATTTGTCGACAACATAAAACAACAGCAACAGTGAAAAAGCTTGAGAAACCAACTTCATGGCCAAACGGTTGATCCGATTATGATGAATTTTTAGGTATGGGACTAATCTGGAACTATTTACCTTTCAGATAAAAAGTTTTTTCTAATCGGTTCATAGATGACGAAATTATAAATATTAATTAAAATACAACCAAATTGAGAAGAATTTCTAAACAAAATTTATGTTTATCTCAAAAAGTAGCATATTTGACTAAAAGTCAACCTTGTACAAGAATAAATTAGCTAGCTAGTACCCAACTCCTACCACAAGCTCTGTCTGGCTCTTTCTCTGACTCTGGTTTTGAATCTGTGTGAGTGCTCATCAGTATATTATACTGTGTGTGTGACGTTTCGACTAAGGATTTATTTAGTCAACACTCACACAAACTCAAACCAGAGCCAGAGACAGCGCCAGACAGAGCTTGTGGTTGGCCTACTGGTAGCCCGTCTACTTATTATTTAAGTGATGGTAACCGTTCATTGGCATATAAACGCAAGACTTACCTAATTGGGGTCATATCCGTTAAAATTGATTGTGAGTACAAAGCCGATATTCATAATTGTGTAAACAAAAACCTTTCTTCATCATAATTAGGTTATTTACTAACGTTCTTTCCTTGCCGATCTTTGATCATGATTGAATGCCAAGAATGAATGCGCTTGCTCGATTGTTCCTTAAGTTGATTTAGCTTCCGCTCAGCGCATGTAGAGTGCGCTCCATTAGAATGTATACGATTTTTTAATATCACTGTAGTGTTGCAGCATTGTAAATGACAATTCATCATCATCATCCACAGCCCGACTTCACCCACTGCTGGGTATAGGCCTCTCTCTGTATGTGCCACTGTTGCCGGTCTTGTGCCAATCTCATCCAGGTCTTGCCTGCGATGTTAACCACATCGTCTGCCCATCTTGCCGCAGGACGACCAACGCTTCTATAGCCAGTTCTTGGACGCCATTCAGTCATCGCCTTACTCCACCTGTCATCACCTCGCCTTGCCAGGTGTCCTGCCCAGCTCCATTTTAGTTCCGTTATGCGATTCCCAACATCTTTGACCTTGAACAAAGGTCAAATGACAATTACTTGGTAAAAACTAAAAGACCAAAGAATCAGCTGATACGTTCACTTTATAGTTACGAACTGTTTTTTCCGTCTGGAAGTTGTTATAATTATTCATTTATTTCTACTGTCATTTTGTTTTTTCATTCGGTTTTATACTGTATTCTTAGGGTGTTATTAATAATCCTGGCGTAGCGTTGGACTAGTTAATCCGTGTTTTGTCTCTTTCATTGACATGCAATTGTCAACTCGAGCAAATGTGACAAAACACGGATTAACTAGTCCAACGCTACGCCAGGATTATTAATAACACCCCTAGGGCCTTATTAATAATCCTGGCGTAGCGTTGGACTAGTTAATCCGTGTTTTGTCTCTTGCATTGACATGCAATTGTCAACGCGAACAAATGTGACAAAACACGGATTAACTAGTCCAACGCTACGCCAGGATTATTAATAAGGCCCCTAGGTTCTTATTAATAATCCTGGCGTAGCGTTGGACTAGTTGATCCGTGTTTTGTCTCTTGCATTGACATGCAATTGTCAACTCGAGCAAATGTGACAAAACACGATTTAAATACTCCAGCGTTGCGCCAGGATTATTAATAACACCCTTAGTGTTTATTTTTATTGTATCAGTTGCAAGCTAAAAAAACTCTTAGTATGGGGCTAAATAGTGTTATAATTATATTTATTTATTTATTTATTCTGGTGCAGACGAGTGTGCCTATCATCGGAATGGCTGTAAGAGGTAGAAAGCTCATCAACGTTAATTTATTATTTGTAAATTATTTATAAATATCGGAATTAAAGAATGTCAGTGCATAACCCGCTTTTATTGGTTCCATGTTGCTCTCATTCACGCCTCTGCTAAGTGGAGTGGAATGCAGGCAGCTTGATGGTTCCCCAATGCTAATGATATTGTGATAGCGCGAAGTGTTCGTTTTATACACGCTGTTTCATAAATGCATAGCTTTCGGCGACGAGGCTATTCACCTTATTGGGGAGACCAATGTTTGTTTTAATGGTTTTTGAATTTCAATGCTCTGTGTTATGAAATTACTTTTTTTTATGTAACTTGCTGATGGAACAAGCATATGGCCCACCTGATATTAAGTGGTAACCATCACCTATTATAACACAAAGCTGTTAGCTATAAAGAATTGCCTCGTAGTTCGCTTGTAAATGCTTTTTTTAAGAAAGCGTTGAAGGTTGGCAAGAAAACTAGGGTTGCCATAGTATAAAAAAATAGGGGCACTCTGGGAATGCCGAAAGAAGTGAAAACTTTAACACCAACTTTTAGCGAAGTTTAACGATCTTTGCCGAAGAGGTGACGCGTGACGCGTGACGCCGAGGAGATAATTATTTTTTTTTCAAAAATGCTTAAGCCCGTCTAAGAAGTTCTCACTTCATAAAAATGTGTATTATCATATCAATCGTCATTTACATTTAAGGAATTAGGTATAATCCCCCCAACCGGCGGGAGTGAAACCCGAACTCCGGAGTTCTGATTTGCTGCCACGCTACACAGGTCGATTCATAAAATACATTTTAAACAAAGCCTTGATCAAAAATTGTATTTGATCTCGTAACTCACCAACTTTGTTATTTTTTTACAAAGCAATCTTTATTGGAAAGTATTAAAATATTTGTATTGGGCAACCAACCCTATTATCCTGTTTAATAAAATTAATGTTATAAGTTTTTCTTTCCGTTCCAAAAAGCACCAAAAATATTCCCTGTAGTGCTTGGACGTACGTAACGGACTTTCGTAACCAGTTGTGTAGAAGGATTTTTTTTCTTAGTTACAAAAAACCTCAAAATAAAAAAATCTAATCAAAATCAATGATTTATTCAGTAGTATTGTAAGGATCTCTTTGAAACGTCTTAAAACTAGGTGAGTCTAGGTGCCAGTTCCACGCGTCTCCATTGTATTAAAGCATTTCCATTGTAGAGGCGGTAAAACACGCACAGAGAACCGAAGTACATATTTCACAAAATGATGATATAAATTCCATAATTTTAAGACTCGCCTGCGTTGATCGTCAGTAGTTACGAACGATTTTATCAACCTAATATTGGTTAGAATTGATTTAACAGTGCAGGGATTTTAAATTGTGGGGTGAAGGAGACTGATTATTGTGGATAAGACAAATATTATTTCCTATGGAAAATATTACATACAAATACTTAAATATGAAAAAATATAAAAGTCAAGTATATTTAGGTATTTGCTGAATTACATTTAGTAAATAAAATTATGTGTGATTTAAATAAAATTATAAAGTTTAAAACAATAGTTCAATATAGTGTTTTTTCTGCCTAGTCTAACCTCAAAACGCAACGATAGCGCGATCTAGAGTGTACGCTTTTAGTCGCGCCATCTAGTTTTAACATTGGAAAACTAAACAAACTAGCTGTACTTAATAAGGGCCTGCGCACATCTAGGGGATTGCGATAGCAATCAGTGAAACGCTGTCATATTTAATTTTGACAGCGTTTCACTGATCGCCATCGCAGAACGCTTAAATGCGCACAGGCTTAATAGAAGTGTAACTATCTAAGTACAATAGAAGCAAAAAGTCCGTTTACTTTTACATTAGTGTAGTTTAGATAACTTATATTGCTTATATTTTATACTTATCTTTGTTCATCCATTACCTAAATTAAAATGACTTCAAAGAACTTTCAACTGACTATGTCCTCAGTGTTCCGTACAGAACCCAGTAATAGGGGTCAACTTGAACGTAACCCCTACGAACAGCCCTCACTGTAGAGAAGTCATTCACCTTTTATTAAACTCGAACCATAGATAGATAGATAGATAGATAGAAAAGACAGAAAAATACTTTATTGCTCACAAATACTTAAGAACAAACAATGGTACATAAAAACTTAACAACTATTTGTTGAAACAATAGGCGGCCTTATCGCTAAGCAGCGCTCTCTACCAGACAACCGTTGGACCATACTTTATTATTTATTTTGTAAATTTCCACGTTGCATAGAAAAAGATTTGTTTTTTTCTTCTGATGCTGTGTACCTTTTTATTACAACTAGCTAATAGAACAAGCATATGCCCCACCTGATATTATTAAGTGGTAACCATCGCCTATAACAAAGCATTACTTCGTAAGTCACGCACGTCAGGAACGTGTCCTCAACGAACGAGTTATCAATTTTCGGCATACAGATGTTCAGCCTCACGTGCCAGTAATTTCTCCATCATTTGCACTCACAACCTTCAAACCGAAACACAGTAAAGCTTCTTTTCATTGCTCATACTCGGAAAGTAGGTCTGAAGTTGCCTGAGGGGCCTAATTGAAAGTAATACTTTCAGCCCTAGGGAGAATCGCTTTCTACTGACAGCTGTCAAATTATAAAAAAAACAAGTTCTATTTTATTAGATTTTATTCAACCATGTTCCAACTTTCTAATGTCTTTCTAACTGCAAGGAGGTTATTGAACCAAATTCCAACTTTTTATTCAGCAAGTAGGTTGGAAACCCATTACCACGGTAAGAAGTTTAAAAAGTCTAATTAGAGCGTAACGTAAAATTTAAATAACATAAAGATAGTATTAAATAAAGAATAGATTTTCTAAATGAATTAATTATTATTTAGCTTTAAATATTTCTTTAAAATAACATAGATTTGAGCAAAAAATTTACCATTTATGAAAATGAAAATAATGGCTGAATAATGCTGGCCAGCCGAAGGCCCGCCAGAAAAAAAAAAAGCTGGAAGGCTGTAATTCAAAGGCTACTTCATTTTCACATTTTTTTATGAGACTTTTTTAAGTCTCTCAAGCTCCATTGGCGCCCTCACTACGCTCTGGCGCCAAACCCATCTCGGGACTCAAAAACGTAACTTTCTATCCTCAGGTAACAATGTACTATTACGGCAGAAATAGGCATGGTGGTGGAACTTCCCCGGACGAGCCACGCACAAAAAGCTCTACTACTTTTCCTTTTGCAAAAGCATTTACAAGATGTCATGAAAGACTTTATTTTAGTTATCTTATCTTATTTCAATATTCATTTTGAATCGTATCTTATTGACTCGTAGCAAAGGATTTTACTAAAGCCAAATATCCTATTGAATTACTTAACAGGATATTTGGCTTTAGTAAATTTTTCGCGAATCTCTTGAGAAATCGCACATGTTATGTTTAATTCGTAATCCCACATTTCTATAAAACATGCACCAAGACGTGAGTTAATATTCAAATAAGCAGGCCCGAAGGAATTTATATAAAGGAATTTGCACCATTGAACGCTCGCTCCCAAAATTTCCCATACCGTAAAGTAAGTTCAAGATCTGTTACAATGCGCCTCGACAAAGACAATTTCATAGACACGTATATAACATTGGAATTTGAAACGCTTTACTTTCGGATTGCGGAAATTTAGCACATACCCTCAGTAATTATCGTATAAGGAAGTGGAAACAAGAGGGTAACGCGTTCCCAAATCCTCGCGAAAGCTCTAATTGTGTTTTTGCAGTAAATCCTGGTTTTACACAGCAAAAATGGTATTATTATGCAAAGAAGGGAAAAAGGCATCTTAAATCTGAATATAGCTGTAAATAGGAGAATTCGTTGTTGTTATGGGGATTAGGAAATACTTCGGGTAAAATTGTTTTTGTTCGGTTTAAGGGTACTACTTGTGTTATTGAGATATATTTATTAGCTGGAACTGCGAGAGAAAAATTGAATTATAAATAATAAATTAACATTCTACACAAAGAAACTTACAATTAAACAAATATTTACAAAATACACAAGAAACAGTTGAGCTATCTGCAGACTGTTACAAACGATCTAGAGATAGCTGAACTGATCCAAATCAGTACCATATGGAAGCGTCCCCAAGACGTTGGCGGCATTGCCACGCTGAATAGCAATGCTAATGCGCTGCGCCAGATACCCACCAGCACTTGGGTCACGCGCCGCTTTGATAATAAATAGTCATCAAAAAAAATAACATGCATACACTCGAAAGATAATAACTAATAGTCTAAATTTCAGAATTGTTATGACCATGTATGTAGTTTGTCTGCAATTCTTAATTACATTTTTTTACAAGATAAAACTATAAAATTAATGCCGCGACAAATACTTACTTTCTTCGTTTCAAAGATTTAATACCCCACATTCATTAAGCCGTCGCACGCGCGCTTTAAAACTGCTTTAATACAACTTCAGACGATTCCAGGCACTTAACCGCCCGTAACCTGAGCTTTACGACTGTTAAAATACATAAAACGATTGCATTCAACACCACTCGGATTTTGAACTACCGTGCGTGTTCAAACACCATCTATTTAAAGCACAATTTTATTGCTGCCAAAACTACAACGTTCTTTCTTTTTGTTTCAGGTTGTACACAATGGGGAGACCATTCCAGTTGGTTTTACTGCTCAACTTCGCCATCGCGGCGCTGGCCGATTTTACAACGAACTGCCCGCAAGAATGCAACTGCCTCTGGGCAAGCGGCAATAAGCAAGCGGACTGCTCAAACGCCCACATCAGTGATATACCCAAAACCCTTAGCACAGAAATACAAAATCTTGACTTAGCCGGAAATGATCTGTACGAAATAACTAGACACGCCTTCCACGACGTTGGTCTTATTAATCTCAAAAAGCTAGTACTACGGGAATGCAAATTAATAACCATCCAAAAGAGCGGGCTCAGTGGACTAGCTATCATGATTGAGCTGGACCTGTCTAAGAACGATCTAAAGGTACTGCACTCAGACACGTTCAGAGAGACGGTGAAAATAAGATGGATCCTTTTAAATGATAATAAGCTCGAGAAATTAGAAAACGGATTGTTCAACAACTTGCCGTTCCTGCAAAAGGTGGATCTGAGCAATAACCGTATCGTAACTCTCGGGATGAAGACATTTATGAACGTTCCTAAACTGAATATTCTCAGACTAGACGGCAATAAGCTCGAGCACTTGAAGATCGACACGCTGAGTGCGCTCACTTCTCTGTCTAATTTAGACGTTCACGATAACCCTTGGAGATGCGACTGCTATCTACAGCCCTTCAGAAACTGGGTTATAAGTAAAAATTTATACACATCACCTATAGCTTGCACCGAACCTCCTAAAGTCCATGGAAAGCTTTGGAAAGAATTGGACTCCAATGACTTCGTCTGTAGGCCAAGCATTGTCTTTCCATCGATTAACACAGTCCTGAGAACTTCTGATTCCAACGTTACTATAGCCTGCCATGTAAATGGAAATCCATTACCAAGCGTCAATTGGGTCTTGAACTCTCATATTATTGATGATTCATACAGATACCAGGGCGACACTAAAAAATACTATATCACACAGACCAATGAAGAGAACAGCAAATGGGTCAACCTGACTATTGTTGAAGCAGGCAGTACAGATAATGGGGAGTACTTATGCGTGGCCACTAACTCTGGAGGTGTCGAAGAGAGAGTTGTCACACTAGACATAGCGCAAAGCTCTCCAGGAATTGTCCCACCGAGTGGCATGGACAACAATATGCTGCCAGTTCTGATCGGTGTATCGTGCACTGCTGCTATTCTTTTAATAATTCTGATCATACTTTGTTGGTGCTGCTGCTGCAAGAGACGATCTTCTGAGAAGAAAAAGGCAGATAATTCAAATGGAGAAGCCTTGATAGAAGGTTCTGTTATACCAGAGATGGAAAAAAGCCTGATATCTGGAGCAGTGAATCCTGTGACAAAACCACCGCGGAGGTACGAAGCTCCACCATCCTTCGTGAGTGGAGCCACCGAGATGTCGGAGCTGAACAAAACATTGCTGGACAATGATTCTGTTTTCGGTAAGTTTTTTTTGTTGACTAATAATAAAGTAAAGTTTACTGACTCTTAACTCTCTTAACCAGTAAAGAATTACCCCTATGGAGGAAACGACGCTAAAATTTCCACTGTGAGAAGCGATAACCCATTTGAAAGCTTGATTTGTGACTCTGTCTTTGTTTACGTGGAAAACCGCATTTTAAATGGCAACCACAATTTAATATAGAGTTCCGAAAACATTGTCATGTGAAAATGTTTAAATTGACTGAATTCGAACAAACCTCAAAGATATTATTAACTGTGAGTACTACATTTCATTAATTTATTCATTTTCTTTGTTATAGCTCACAACGACGACGAAAAACGATCTCTTGGCTTCGATCACCTGAACAAACGATCCCAAGATACGCTCAACGTGGAATACGGACGTTCAGACGGACGAGCTTATCCTCCTGATCTCTTGTCTTTCCCGCCAAGAGCGGCCCAGATATCCCCAGCAGCGAGCAGCGCGTCTACCGTACCTGATACTACGAGGCTTCCCCCACAACTCAACCCCGTGAGTCCTATCCACTCCCCAATCTATGGCATGACCACCAATCAAAACCTATTCAGAACCCTACCATACTCCCGTTCTCAATCACCCTTCACCGCTCCTATTACCCCCAATTCAGTTGTCACTCCCCGTCAAGGCTATGTAACCATACCAAGAAGGCCACGAGTACCGAGTTGGTCCAGTACAGCGAGCACGCAAATCTTACCCAGCAGCGAAGCTCAAGAACCTCTGTATGATAATCTGGGATTAAGAACCACCGCCGATGGAAGCTCAGTACTTTCCCTTAATAAAGCGGGCTTAGAGACTCAGTTTTCCCCTATGAGAAATAGACCTTTACCAGCGACTCCTGCCGTCTTCCAAAGTCCCCATCAGGTTTTCTACGCTCCAATTGAAGAGCAAGAACCAGCACCTTCTCCGGTTCCACAATTCAACCCTCGCAACAGCATTGCGTCACAGCTGTCTGCGCAGCTTTCTACTCCAGGTCCACAGGAACCAGTGAACCGTATGAGCTGGACTGCCAAAAACACTTCGACTCCTACACACCAGCCTCATCCCGAACCACGGAAAGCTCTTTTCAGTGACCGAAGTGACACTCAATCACAAGTGTCGGACAACAGCACGTTAAGCCGAAGGGGCAAACCTGAAACCGGATCTTTGAGACGGAACCCGATACCCAGAGACAACAAAGAAGAAATTAGCTCTCCTTCCAAGGAGCCTCCGCGAGAGCTTAACGTTTCTCTGAACCAATCGGGGACTTTGGGAAGAAGTGGGAAGATACCACCGCGCCCTCCTCCGAAACCCAAGAAAAAGCCATCAACGGAAGTGAGTCCCACCGAGCCCCTATTCGAAGATGAGGGGGAAGACGGAACGGAAGTGTAGTAGAGACTTGTTACCAACCAAAGTGCCAAGAGCTTTTAGTGTACGTCTCGTAGTGATAAACACTGCCCAATAACTCGAAATGTGAACTGTGAAGTGATGTGATGAATGACAACATGTGGATGATTTGTTTCGAGGTGCTCGTGTAAATAGACGATCGTGCTAGATTTTTTACCTATTGCGTACAATTATGGACCATTTTTAAGAGTTTTACTATCATTAGATCATGAAATACTAAAAAAAAATGATATTTTAAGGTATTTATTCCAGGTACAATTTTGTTCGCTTGCCATCTAGTGGCGTCTCTTTGACCGTTTTCAAGACTGATTATTCTAAATTGACATCCTTTTGACATTCCTTGGTACATTCTCATCATCTTGACTTCCCTGTGTCGA
Organism: Thera obeliscata; assembly: GCA_947578465.1. Classification (NCBI taxonomy): domain Eukaryota; kingdom Metazoa; phylum Arthropoda; class Insecta; order Lepidoptera; family Geometridae; genus Thera; species Thera obeliscata. Next base: position 10,580,004 of record OX387918.1, on the reverse strand, counting down.
TAAGTTTATTAGAATGAATTAGATGATAAAGATCGAACGGTTTCGGCTTTTCTACTATTGATGACGTCAATAGTTTAAAAGCCATGATGTGATAGAGAACCTTTTTTACTATGTTGCTTATAAGTACATGTTGTATTTTATGTTATACATTAGTTATATCAGTGGTGTCTTTACTTGTCCAAAAATTGTTTTAAAATGTTGTTCTGGTAACATTGACTTTTTCAATTCAGTGTTTCCCCGTTTGGTAGCTCTGTTTATCCTAGGCTGCTAATTTTATATACTTTTTATACTTCAGTTTCTGAATGGTTTTATATAAATGCCTACAAATAGTTCCTAGATGCAATTGCGTTGTTTTAAATATATCGTAATAAACGTAGTCACAAGATTGTAATGACTTAAAATTTAGTAAGGCATGTGTGATTCTTATAAGTATAATTATTATCGTCCCATAATAAATGGAACATGTTTTATTCAGATTTTTTCAACTTTACTAAGATGACTGACGTGGCGGTTGAGACTGTCAGAATGATCTAGAATCAGTCTGACTGTCTATGAAGTTTACCGGAGGACGATACAGTAGGCTCAAAATTAAAAGCGAAATGTTTGTTTAAATGAAAATGTATTACTTACTACATTATCGCTCACAATTTTATTCTTAATCAATGACTTGTGGTTGGATCTCAATTTTAATTTATAGATATTAAAAACATTCGACAAATTAAAAAAAACAACAGAGGTTCTCATAAGAGTAAGATAATTTTTTGATTGATTACTAGAAGGATTATAATTTCAGATTGATCCCATAGAAGTAATAACATAATCGGTTTAGTAGTCTTCTCTTCTAACGGGTTTTCAAGTTTTTGAACAATTTTTTATTTTAATCTGGAAGCTAATGGTTATATCGTTATGATCCGCATGCCTTACTAAGTGACTCCCATAAAGTGCTCGAAGGCATTTTAATGCAATTATTTAACTTTTTACGTTTTTAAACTCAGTTTAAGTTAACTGGTGCTTATTTTTAAACATTATTATGTGTCTATTTATTATTATGTAATCAGTGTTTAAGTTAAGTGATAAGTACATGACAAGATTGTGACGTGTTAAATGAATTGTAAATGTATGATAGAACAAAATAAGTCTTGGATATTTTTAAATAAATAATGCTGATCGAATTCGATAAGTTATAATATTCGTAATATGATGTGGAGATCAGTTATTCGAGATGTAGAGGGCCTAAGTATTCAGAATATGCGCATCTTAGTGCTCGCACACGGGTCTCCAGCCACGACCACAAAACGCCGCCACTGGCACATTTCCTGTAGTTTTCATACATTTTATACAGGGTTATTCATTATTAGCTATACAAACTGACAGGGTCCAATTTTTGGGTCGTGAATATTTATTTGGCTGAATCAATTTAATTCCTAAACTGATTTAAGTTTTTGTATCAAAATTTTATTTTTATTAATTTTGTTTACGGCTATTGCATAATTATTGCCACGGAGAACAGGACGATGAACCACCCAGGCGGTGACTGAACGTAGAGTGTCGCTCACGGCGCGCGGGCGCGGATAAAGGTCAAAATAAATCAGGCGCCAATGTTTCCAAGGGATATTCTTTATCGATTTTCTCGGGATTTCCATAACAAAACTAAAAAAAATCATTTCATAAATATTTTTTTTGTTGAACCTAATTCCTGAGTATTTGCAGCTAATAATGAATAACCCTGTATAGCGACGATTTATAGCGTGTGGCGGCTACCGGCATCAACTGTGTGCAGCGAGTCCATATAAAATGTATGAAAACTAAGGAAATATGCCGGTGGCAGCGTTTTGTGGTTGTGGTCGTAGGCCCGTGTGCGGCAACACTTATTTACACTTTTGAAAATCAGAAATTACAAATGATTTAGAATTTTGCTTACAATTTGATTTTGAAAGATCGAAATGAAATAATCATTCATCTCTATTTTAGACCCGTAAAACAAAAGAGGGCAATTTTTTTTTATCTTACAGCTTTACTATAGGACGAGAAAACTCTCCCAAGTATACAGTTTTTGACAAAACAATATTCCACTAGTTGTTTTTTTGGTCACCATGGGTTGAGTGATTAGATTCTGTGTAAGTTAATGGAAAACTTACAACATAAGAACTTTTGAATACACGTTGGATGGCGCTAAAAACTCGTGCTAAGTGTACAGTACCTACAATGCCATGTAAATTCACTTTGAAAGTGTGACATTTTATGTTATTTTACAGTTTGTAGAACCAGTTTTAAGTGTTAAGTGCTGCTGTGTAAATATAAACATTATTATGAAAGTGATTAAAGCTATATTTCAGTAAATTGTTTTGTTTTTATTTTAATTTTCCATCCAAGGCTCCCCAGGTTAGGTAAGGTGTGGAATTGCGACTCTCAGGCCGTGGGTTCAAATCCCAACTGGTTCATAACTGACACATAATCCCAGTTTCATAAAATCTAAAGCTATCAAAGAACTGCCTTGCAATAAGTTCAGAGCAAAACTCTTCTCATGGTTAGTAAATAAGTTTTTTATAGGGTCAATAATTTATTTCTAAATTGAATAAAGTCCATAAATGTTTATTTTAAATAGACAATTAATTGAATTTGTATATCCTATTGTATAAATAGTTTTATTTAATTTTTTATGGACACTGAAGGACATTGAATTTTTTTCATGCTGGGTTTTTCCGGCGAAGTATAAAAATCTACCTGTATTTTTGTTCTATAATGTACCATCAATTTATGCAAATAAATTAACTCATTTCATTTCACAAAGCAACATCGGCGGCATTTAAAATATTTAGACAAAAATATTTTGATCGGTAACAATACCTTTGATCAGACAGACTGTAAGTAATCCCTCATTACTCGCTCAGTTACCCCCTCCTCCCCTTCACACAGAGGAGGGGATGACCTAAATCATTGTAAGCTTTGCTTACAGATAAATAATTTACACCTCCATGATACGAGCACGATTTAAATTTACATCCATTTGAGCGCTAACGGCACTTTCTAAGCGCTTCCTGTCATTAGGATAAATAAATAAATATATGGTACAGCGCTATCTAACCCCAAATTAAGCAGAGTTTGGACTATGGGAACCAGTAGTTTAACACAATTGTTTTCAAATTTTCTTAGGCTCTAGAACATGCCGGTTTCCTCAGGATGTTTCCTTCACCGTTTGAGAATACTGGCATAGTGCACATAGATTTTCGGACAGGACAACTAATTGACATAAGACTGGATTTGAACCCACGACCATGATCGGAAGACGGGGCCACTACGACTAGATCATCAGTGCTTGTGAGTTCAGAACTACTGAAGTAAGTAAATAGAAACAACAGCCTTCGCATATTCCAGCCTTTGGAATTTTAAAATCAACAAGATAAAAGACTACAAAATATTTTGAACTGAATCTGAAATGGATCTCCAGTTGCAATCATAAATATTTTGTACGTGAACAATACTCGCCCGTTTTAGACGCTAGAGCTGTTGTATTAAAGTCGTAAATCCCTTGAAATATGATCGGTACGGGGAAAGCGCGGAATACATTTTTGAGCCAAAATAAAGTACAGCTGCACTGGAATGTGTACAATTCGCAACTTTCAGGTTAGTGTTTCAGTAATGTAGGGTTTATGTTTGAAACTAGTCTACTGTATCACCTGCAGGCCTATCACAAGCTCTATCTGGCTCTGGCTCTGGTTTTGAGTCTGTGTGAGTGTTGACTTAATAAATCCTACGTCAAAACGTCACACACACAGTACCTATATAATACACTCACACAGACTCAAAACCAGAGCCAGATAGAGCTTGTGGTAGGCCTACTGTATCTAACAACTTAAGTGCAATAAATTATTTGAATTTGAATTGTTATCGATATTTTCAGGGTAAATGCTTTAACCTTATAACTCAACTTACTTTGCTCGCCTGCGATGGCGATCTGTGTATCGCTGTCAAAGTTCGCGCCAGTATCTGCGGATTTATGCAAAACCTAATGCTGAATCTGATCGTCATCGCCATTGCGGATCGCATAGATGTGCACAAGGTTTAAATATAATTGTCTTCTTATTTTATTTCATAGCTCCCATCTACCCGTCTGGTGAATTTCGCTGGTGAATATTTTTAAACACTCTTAAACGTTCTTTGCTGTAGTTTACTTTAGAAATTTAGGTCAGTGACGAATTACCTATTAGCCTGAATTATGGCTAGATTGTAAAATTATTAGAGTAGGTTTCAATTCAATTCAATTCTTTATTCATCTTTTGACAGTTTAAAATGCTATTGTATTTTAATTTATGTGACGACTAGTCAAATAACACGTTAATTAAATTTCATGTCAAATTTAAAACTAAACAGAACAAAATATATAATGTTACCAATATAAACATATTCAAATCAGCAAAAGCATCGTCCAGTTATATAAAAATAGGCTATTTAAGTATGCTATTACTAAAAAAACATAGTGATGTTTTAAAATTGTCCCAAATTCCCGTAATGGCTTCGAAAGACGACCAATCAATGTTGAAGTTAATTTCGAGTGCAGTATTTTCAGCATCTGAACTCAGTTTGTGCACAGCTGAAGCCTTTAAGATTTACTGGCGTGCCGGCAACTAGTTAATGGATGTTCTATCCCCTTTCACCCTTGTTTCCCCTCATCTAATGTTTCCAACTGCCTCTCACATACATACACAAATGCGTCTGTACACGCGCGTGTGACGTGTTTTGTAAAACTATATTTACGTGAGGTTTGAAATGGCACAGTAGACCTACCACAAGCTCTGTCTGGCTCTGGTTTTGTGTGAGTGCCCACCATATTACTATGTTTGTGACGTTTCGACGTAGGATTTATTTACATAGCACTCACACGACTTAAAACCAGAGACAGAACCAAACAGAGCTTTTGGCAGGCCTACTGGACCGAAGAGAGTGGCGTATTAGGGAGGAGGCATATATATGTATATGTAGTGGCACCCACTACAGTCTAAAAAAATACAGGCTAAATAGATAGATAGATAGAGGTTTGAAACGACCACGACCGCCATGGGCACCAAATCGACACCGATGACCCCGCATAGTGTATCCCTTTATCCAATCCCTTATCAGAGTGTACGAGGCATATCCAACAGTAGCCAACTCTCCCCCGCTTACCCTAGCAAAACATGACGCTAAAATAACTCTTACCGCGTCGAAATAGGGTTGCTTACGAAAAGTATTGGCCGGCAATTTAAGAGGATTACTGTGGACATTTATGGTGCTATAAATTCAGTGCATCTCCTCACGAAACTGCATTACTGCATTTCCCCAGTGACCTCCCCCTCCCCGACCTACCCCTCCTGTATTGGCAAGTTTCATATTTTATTCGGAGGGCGTACGTTCCATCGTACCTACTGTGATCACGTGATCAGTCATGTCGTAGAGAAGGTAGAGTCACGTTTTTTTTGCGTTTGACAGTCCATTCGTCACTTCAAGCAATCAATCGGATAATTTTTCGTCAAGGCGTAAATTGTCAAACTAATTTTTCGATTGCGCGATGGTGCACTTTGTGATAAAAAGTGGTACGCAATTTTTCGATTGTGATTATTGTTTCAAAATTATGCGCACAGAAGTGGATTAGAAATCTTCAGTTAATAAATGCTCCTTTTCTCTGGATTTATAAAAAAAATGGCAACCTCGGGTGGCGAAAATCTGCAAATAAAACTAAAAACTTCAACTTTTTTTCAACAATCTTCAGCAAAACTTTTTTTCTTTTTTAAGATAGACACTACCAGCTAAGCTGGAAGGCCAGTCCTGTCCAGCCGCTTCTGCTTCTTTTTTCGCTGTGTGTTGTACACATTCTTTCACCTGCATCATCATCATCAGCCTGACGAAGTCAATTACGGGAGATATTTTCCTGCACCTATGCCCAATTTAATAAAAAAAAATTTGCATTCATGCATGGTATGGCTGACTGGAAAAAAGGTGTGGCTATAGGCAGGTAATAGGAATACTATTTGGACGTGTCTCTAACTAGCTTTTTATGTCAAGCGTGGCTTGGAGTATATTTGATCAGATACATAAGATAAGCTAAACTTTAAAACTATTTCAATGTTTGTCATACAAAAAAGAGAATGTTCCGCATAAAGTATAAAATTGGTCTAAATTCACACGTTCAATTGCATTCTTTCAGCTGAAAAGCGCCAAAAAAGCAGCGGAAACCAAAACTGGCGCCCAACATGGGGCACCGATTAGAACCATCTGGCTCCGAATTTATCCCACTCAACGTTTGATAGATCGCTAAGCCTACTAGCTCAAATACAAAAATGCATCTTATTCCATTGTATTAAGGCCCACTAGACCAAAAAACTCAACTTTTAAGAACAATTCATGGAACTATAGAGATTGGATTTGTGGAAATCGGAAGTAATCGACTCCTCGTCACAGCAGTTGGTGGTATTATACCAGCTATCTGGTTACCATCGTACAAGCTCTGCTTAGTTCGGGGCTAGATAGTGTTGTGCGGATTATCCCTAATATCCCTCCCTCCTGAGGTTAACTCGCATTTTTTTTCCTTATGCATGTAATTTTCAGTAGATAACTCATCAGAAATAAAAAATCTAAAATATAAAACCGAATATTTTTTTGATGACATTCTAAAGAACGCTCTCTATTCCACAATTAATCTAAATTGTACTTTATTAGTTCTATAAAAAAATATTATAAGTATTACTTATATGCTCTCTCTCTCTGCTTAGTTTGGGGCTAGATAGTATTGTGTGAATTGTCTACAAAATTTACTTTGTGTTTTTATTTATTTTATAGACACGGAAAACTATGGTACCTAGGTACCTGCATAATTTGCTTATTTTGTATCCTTTCAACCTATATCTTCAACCTACCTCTCAATGTAGTATTTTCACCTACCTCTGACTAGCTCCATAAACAGTCTCAAAGAATCGAGTGTTTTCGATGAGTTTGTACTTGATTGGTACCTTGGATATTAACTGTGCCTGGGGCTCAAAATCATGAACAAATTAGAACGAGATTATCGTTTTTTTTTGGTGCGTCTAAATAAACGTCGAAACGTCACATATACCTCATAATACACTAGTGAGCACTCACACAGACTCAAAACCAGAGACAGATTCAGACAGAGCTTGTGGTAGGCCCTGATAGTAATGACAATCAAATCTCAAAACAAAAGCTTGAATTAATACAGAATCAGAAGAATCAGAATCAGAATCATTTATTGACAAAGATAGTACACCCTAACAATAAATTGCTATGTGTCCCAAAACCTTGGCTCGTCAAACGTAATTAATTAACAATTTAGTTCTGAACTACTCTTAAAGGTAGGTACCATAAAATATTAAATATAAACCTTAAAACATAATGCGCTGTAAAGAGGCGACTTTGTCAGTTTGTACAAAAAATAAAATTAAGAAGTAGAAAGGACAGAAATTACACAAAAAGTCAACGTTGCACCCTTAATAATATTATATACATAGAGTAAAATTCATATTAGTCATCCTCAAAGTGGGTATAGTCATTACCTAAAAACTCCTTTATGGTGTACACTGTCTTGTATAACAGAAGGATTTTGACTTTATTGATGAAACTCTGGTAGTTTTCAATTGATTTTACTTTTTGAGGTAATTTATTATATAATTTAATCCCCATTATTCTTGGAAGTTTTTTAGACATGCTAAACCTATGATATATTGCTGTTAGGTGCATTGGATTTCTTACATGATTAATGTTGTCTTTTCTGGTGTTGTAGTTTTTCAGGTTTATCCTAACATATTTTATTATTTCCAATATATATACTGACACTGATGTTAGAATCTGCAGTCCTTTAAATAAATCTCTGCATGAATCTCTGAAATGGGCCCTCACCAATACCCGAATAGCTCCTTTTTGCATTTTTAAAATGCGTTCGTAGTCTGTTGAGTTGCCCCATAGAATTATGCCATATGTCATTATTGAATGAACGTAGGAGTAATATATTTCCTTCAAATTGGTATCTGATGTCATAGACCTCAATTGTTTTAAAGCATAAATTCCTGTGGCCATTTTTTTACTTGTTATGTCTATATGATTGTTCCATGATAGCACTGAATCCAACTCAAAACCCAGTAACCTCACAAAATTTGTACTATTCACTGTATTTCCGCTGAGTAGAGGTACTGGTGTTTGAATCTGTTTTGAGGAAACAGCATTGAAGAACATAATGCTGGTCTTATCTTCATTGAGCTTTAAGCCATTAATAGTGAACCAGTTCCATAGCTCATTTATACTGTCAACAGAAAACAAAATACCTTTGAAAACGAATATTTCGTGTGCAAAGCCGTTTAACATAATCTTAGCTTACAAACGCTTGACAGAATAGGCACAGGCTTGATGGCAGATTAGTCTTCAGATAATACCTCAGAGAGACGAGACGAGACAAAAATGTGTACCAAAATCTTCACGATCGCAATGAAACCTTTTTAACCCCCGAGTCCCGCGATAGAAAACAGTGGTGTTTTTAGTTTGATATAAACTTTTGTGCGTCTGTCTGTCTGACTGTGGTCTTCTTCATCTGATCGTGTCACTGGTCCTTTTGAAACAGTGTGGTGAAAAGATTTATAGTGCGGCTCAAAGAGGCTTCTTTCCTGCACTTGACGCATGTGGTCATACTTTTTTTACGTTCTTGGACATGCCGGTTTCCTCGCCATAAATAATTGGACTGAAAAACTCATTGGTACGCGACTGGATTTAAACCCAGGACCTAAAGATCAGCAGGCGGGGTTACTACAACTAGGCTACCAATGCTCTCGTATACCTCTTACCTGATTTTTACTTCCTGTTGGAATTGTTATAACAAATCCAACACTTCAGTTTTAATTCAAACAAAATAAAGCAAATAGCGGAGCAGTTATTAACGCGGGTATACTTGAACTCTAAATCATCCACTACATTGCATAATAGCTCAAAATGCCAACAATTCGTTTAAAATGAGCCTAATTAAATGCTTGCATGAATTAATGCAGTTCGAGCCGTTCTGGCATTGATCCAAGCTGAGATACCTGGACGGAAGCTTTGTTTTGGATTATTGCAAAATTAACATCATTTGAGAACAAGTAATAATTAAAATAAAATTTATACAAAAAAACCTTTAAACAAAATCATTTTTTTTTATTTAGTTCCAGTTTATTTATTTATAAAACAATACATAATTAGTACCTACAAGTATTTACAAAATAAACCAGAAACAGTTGAGCTATCTGCAGTCCGTTACAAACGATCTAGAGATAGCTCAACTGATCCATATCGCTGCCAGACGGAAGCGTTCTCAAGATGCTGGCGACATAGCCACGCTATTGCTAATGCGCTGCGCCAGATGCCCACCAGCCCTTAGGTCACGCGTCGTATAGATCAGTCACCAAAGTATATAATAATAAAATCTATCAAAGTCAAAGTCAAAGTCAATAGTTTTTTATTCAGTACGATGCAAGAATCACTTTGAAACGTCTTAAAGCTAGGTGAGTCTAGGTGCCAGTTCCACGCGACCAAGCGTAGAAGAACAGGCAACAAACTACGTCTCGGTTCCTACCGTTTTTTTATATGATCCTTTTACAAATCAAAAATAGTCTAAAATAATAGCAGTGAAGTTCCAGTGTGGTGCCACTTCACTTAGTCAGACGTATGCAATGCAATAATACAAAAGCAAAAGTTTCAAAGACAGCACACGCTACGCTTCAATGTTATACTATAGTATCTACACAGCTTATATAAAAATAAGATACGAAATAGTAGGTACAGACATTGCAAATATATCATAATAATATCATCCATAAATTAGTTAGATTCTAGGTCCAGTCGACAGACCCTTCTCGTCAATCTAATAACCAGCCTGCCTAACGAATATTAAATGCTGAAACATTTTCCCAAATCAACAGAAAAACAATCTTCAAGGGTGAAGAAACTGAATGCATGCTATTTTCCAACCCTTAATTTTACAAAAAGATAAATATTGTCGCGTTGCTCCAATTTTGTCATGTGGCTTGTTCCGGGAATATCGGGTGGTGATGCTAGTGGCAGCGATCAGGGGGCCAATTCTAGACTTTTAGAGATTTACGCTCGAAATAGAGATTTGAAATGTCGCGAAAGCAGTGTCATATCACCAAATTTGTCGAAGATAATATCGAACCGCGCTAAAATGCGTATTCTAGCCACCGTTAGACTTTTACGTTAGACTTTTACTTTAGAGATGTCAGAAAGAAGGTTCATTCTTAGAACTTCCACAGACTATCCCGTTGTTGTTCATGTTTATCTACGTTCCGTTTCTATCGATAGAATAGTTCGATAGCACTAACTTTATTATTGTCTTCAAATAAACACATTTCCTATTAAACGGCGTTTATAATGCGTTCTTGTTGTTGTTTATAATAGATTCATTTTCATTAAATAGTAATCAATGGACTTTTCGCACAAAATGTTAGTTACAATAATTAATTCCGGAAACACACGGAACGTTATGTTCCATAAAACTGTAAACTTTGTTGTTTGTAATCTATGGTCCGTTGTCTATGAAGTGTTGTAGATATGTCATTGTCAGGATCATTACACTCAAGAGAAGGACTCCGATGACTTGAATTTTTAATTCAAAGGTTAACAACTAGATGGCCATTCAATGCAAAAAGAATATTTCTCTCGAAGCTTGAACCCCGGATACAAGTATAGACGTTGACTGTCTGATTGACTGCTCTTCTAACTGCGCCATTGAATAATTACTAAATACGAGCTAAATTCAATCACTCCTCACTTATTGTAGGTTTATGAGAAAGCATTATTCGCGTTCTCGCTCCCAACTTGTATCCCCTACAAACAAGTAAACATCATTGACTTTTTATCAAAAAGTAAGACTAGGTGGTATGGTCTTGGTACTCTAGCCTGCTCCAAGGACCGAAAGAAAAAAAAAGCCCAAAGTCACCCAGAGTATATTAGAGATGTCAATGTCGACTACTACTCACCACTCGACACATATCTAACGGCCTTCGCTCGATAAATGTCTATAGTGATATTGCTGGAATACGATATCTATTGAAAATGTCATGTCTATTTAAATTTGACAGTTCTTGTGATATATATCTACCGTGACAAAAAACTCACTGGTCTAGAATTGCCCCCCAGAAGAGGAAAGAAAGATTTTTTATCATATATTTCAAACAAAAGCTGCGTGTGACCGACACTTCAGCCATGGGAGCCATAAATTGCACTAGTAACCATTGAATCGGGCCCGTGCCCTTCTAGTACTGAAGCGCTCTGACATAAATGCCTCTAGCGGTCACCCATCTGAAGCGGGAAGAACGATCCGTGACTTAGTCGATCTGCTAGGATTTTCCAAGTTATACAAGGCGCTTTGTATAATATGGTAATCAATTTAAAATTGCCCGCTCTCACTCGCACCACAGCCCTACAGCAAAAATGTATATTTTCCGCTCAATTATACCACAAGGGTCGCCACGCGAAATCATTAATTCTGGGGGTAACTCGACGAAAAATTTGTCAAATGCAAATCTGTCTCAATGGTTTGGGCGCGCCGCCCGCCCAAACCATGAGCTGTAACATAATATTGAATTATTTTTGTATGCTGGAATTAAATATTTTGAGGCATTTTAAATGTATTCGCGTGGTTTATTTGTCGAATAGACACCTTACATTCAGGAACTTAAAAAATAAGGCAATAAAAAATTCTATTAAAAAAAAACTTTTGGTTGCAGTTTGCTTTAAAACTGAGTTTGGTATTAGGTAATAAAAAAAGCAATGGTATGTATATGGCAGTGGAAATATAGCTCGAGAACCGACTGTTGTTGGCGATTAAGGGTTCTCGAATGGTGACAACGAACCGGAAGACGAAGCGTATAGGACGCCTCACCCACCCGATGGACTGACGTCGTTGTTAAGATCGCCGGAAGTAGGTGGGTGAAGAGGGTTCAGAATCGTTCTTCCTGGAAACGAGTAAGAAGATGTAGTCCAGCAGTGGACCTCTTCAGGCAGATGATGAAAGCTAGGTGAATCCAGGTGCAAGTAGTAGTTTCAAGTACAATCCATTTATTAGGAACTTAAAAGGCATTTATTCTTTCTCACAGATAAACGCTAAATTTTCATGGTTGAAAGACAGAAGACTTCCGTTTTTTGACATCTGCCCCTCTCTTGTCCAATCCAAAGGATGCATAGGAAACCACTCTTCATACCCCGCCTCTTTGAGGGTCTGACCTGAAATAAAAAGCAAGGTTAGAACCGACACCGGATATGAACACCGTATTCGAGACCACACGAGCGCGACTTTTCGGCGCGACACCGCGCGCGCGTTAGTCGCGTAAGCACCGCTTGCTCCTCAGACAGCAGAGGCAGCGCGCGGGCGCTGCGCGTGTGCGATTCGTGATCGAAGCGGTTTTTTTTCGGGCATTAAGCTGCACTCGTACATGAATATCGATAAAGATGTAGGTACTACGATATAAGTGAATGACATAAACTGTAAATTCAAAAGTTACTGCGTAGCAAGGGCACTTAGGCGACTTACACACGGCGTCGTGCCGAAAAAATTTTAATATTTTAGTCAGACCGTAAACTTTACTCTAACATTAACTAAAATGCACCGTCAATGTGCATTTTGTGTTAAAATTGTGGAAGTCATCATCATCCTACTAATGTATAGGTAGGTAAATTTGGATGTGTCTCACCATCAACAGTTCTCCAGACACCTGCATAGTCCTTGTGGACGCCAATTGATACCCATCCTGTAGATTTAGCGTCATGTAGGTATCTTGAGCTTGAATTTGTCATGAAGATCCACAAGGACATTTTTTTCAGCCAAGCTGTTGATGATGGCGAGATGTGCGCCCTCCTCCACGCAGGTCCTGTTGGCGTCGTTCCAAGACTTTCCCTCCGTGTGGTACTTGTACCAATGCCCGGTAGTTTCGTTAAGCTCATATCCTGCAAAGTAAAGACATTATTAGAAGGAAGATGTCCACAGCCGGACGGTAGGAACCAAGACGTATTTGCCTGTAGGCTTAGCTTCGAGGCTTTGAAATGATTTTTGACTTCGACTTTCACATAGGTACGCTCCTTGGCAAACCTTGGCAGGAGTTCACACCAACCCATTTGCTACATACAATACCAAGAGTTCTTTGGTTCGTAAACTGTGTCTAACCCTTAAAAACTACTCGACTTACTGAGATCCTCGCAGCTCTCAACGGACGGCAACAGAGTCGGGCAAGTCGTGGGGTCAGGGGTCGGGCAAGTCGTGGGAACAGGGGTCGGGCAAGTTGTAGGGACAGGAGTCGGACAAGTTGGGCATAACGGGCAAGTCGTGGGAATAGGGGTCGAGGCCGTCACTGGAGCTGGCTCGGGGGCAGATGCTGGCACAAAGCAAACGTAGGGCAGCAAATAATCACAGTTGACTGTGCCTGAGGTCCCGTTGGCATGGAAGGCTTCACAACGCTCCAGCGCCACTAAACCGTCGTGGTACAGTATTATAGCCGGTTTTCCTGGAACATGAAACAAGCCGGTATTATTCAACTAACTACTGTTCAATTGATAGTAGTTCTGCCTTCTACTACTGGCACAGATTTTAAACCCTCTTCATCCACCGACAGCAAGAGATTTTTACAATGATGCCGGTCTCTTAGATGGTGAGTGGCTGTCCTACGCTCTTGGTTCGTGTTCGCCATTTGAGAATCTTTATTCCTCAGAAGCGTCAGTGGCCTACTTTTTTCTATTACGGATTTCTGTATTTCGACTACTATTACGTGAAAATCCCAGCATAACTCATAGGTATACCTTTGTACTCATATCTTTAGTTTATGTTAAGTATAAAGTTAAGTTCTAGGTTTATAATGAGGCAATAAACGTTTTTTTATTTATTTTATTTATTATTTATTTAGGTATCTTAAAAAGCCCCCTTAAATCTAATGTTTCCTAGTTTCACCTCTTGATCCATTGAGGATAGCGAAAGATAGTCCGGTAAGTGTATCACCACATCTCTGAAGACTAACCATTTATAGAGGTGAACGCTCCTTCAGTAGATGACGTGTGGAATCCAGAGTGAAGAGCTGGCACGCCATCTAAAGACAACACGAACTCAGCTGTCCTGGCCGATGACATAAAAGCCCCTGGTAAAAAAGAAAGGAAGAATTAAAAGCAGTGATTCGCCAGAGCTACGACACAGGATTAAAGGAAAGCACCTACCTTCCAAGTGGCAGGAGATCCTTGCAGCGTGCCATGACGCTGGCTGGTCATGCAGCTTCAACCAGCCGTTGAGCTCGCTATGGTACGAGTATCCTGGTACATCGTTTCTTCCAGAACCTGCAAGTTCAGAACAATGTGGATAGGAGAACGACAATCCACAATACTATGAGAACCAGATAGCTGGTATAATATATAAATACATTTGACCTACGTACACTTATGCTTAGGATGTAGACTTATACTTATAACTCCCAGATAGAGAACAAGCTCTCAGCTATTTCAATTAAATGTATATTAATGTAAATCTTGTACACATCTCTCGTATAGATAGGTCCTAATGTATGTTTTTTCATACATGTTATAAGGAATAAAAATATATAAAATAGAAAACAGAGTAGGTACTCCTTTCAATTGTGAGTTGTACGATTGAATATGGATTCAATCGTACAATAAATTATTTTGGTACCTAATACCTTATTTTGTCAACTCCGTTTATATCTGTATATGTATACTCACCAAAGCTCAATACACACAGGAAATGTGTCAAAAAAAACAAGATGTACACAAACATTGTGAGAAATTATCAAACTGATCGAATGTTTGTGCAAAATGTTCTCTTATAATGCTCACTTATATAATTAATAACTACTTATAGTAGCTAGTACAAAATACAACGTTATCGTCATTCTTATTTACTAGCAACCGCCCACGGCTTCACTTGCGGGGTAACTTTTGGCCCGGGGTAAAGAAATTAGGTACATTATGTATGGCCTATAGCCTAAATACCTTTAGCCTATAGCCTGTGTATTACTTACCATCGAACTATATTTTAAGTTTCATTCGAATCAATTACGTGGTCTTGCGTGATTGAGCCCCAAGCATCCGAACCGAATACCGTAGAGTTCACATTTATGATGTAAGTAGGTTTAATCTTTAGTATTATAGGAGGGCAGTTTTCAGACATTACTCGTTTGAAAAGCGTTCTCACGGAAAAATGGGAAATTAAGATTTTTTTCCGTTTTTAGAGGGTTTTTTTCCAAGCAGTCTTTTAAATTCTGTGAAGTCTTTCTTGTACAAAATGTTATGAACTAAAAACCATTTGGGGCTCTAAGAGCCCTCTTGAAGCCCCATTTCCCATGCGATAACATTGGTATAGTTACGCGATTAGTTACACGCGTGTAAAAAATAACTGTGACCCCTGAAGTCGTGAATCGACTTGTCCTTCATAATTTGTTTTCAAACAAGCGACGACCAATTTTTCGCTATCGCAAACTGCTGCTCTAGTTGATAACCCCGCCGTTCGATAAAGTACAGTCGCATGATTAAAAATATGTCTAACTTTTTATAGCTATTTGTGTGGCAACACGAAATATCCGCTAGGGGCGCTTTTCATGCTTCCGTAAGCGCACGTTTACATGAGCCCGTTTTTTTGCGCGAATCGCGTAAAAGCGCCCCGTTTGCTCCTTAGAAAAGGCAGCGCGTATTTGCTTCTTGGGTGAAGCGGTTTTTATTCAGACGCTGGCGTACTCCTGTCTGCGGTATAAAAAAACGCGTGCTTTCAATAGCGGCCACAGGTTTTCACAAGTCGGCTCTAAGGAGTGCGTCGCAAACACGCCACGGCTGCACAGCGAAGACGTCGCGGACGCATGGCAAATCGCAACGTTTTGGTCGCGTGCGTGCTTGTAGCAAGTTAACGACGCACAATACACTCAGTACCTAACAAAATTGATTCCGAACATGTCTCCTTAGACACTGCTGTTGGTTTTGTTACTTCAAAAACGCCGCCGGCGGCGAAAGCGTGTTCGTTGCGTGCCCATAACGTATTAGTTGCGCGCTCGCTCCGCTTTGAAAACGCTCGTAATCCGTTAGTATGTTCAGGGCCTAAACAGTAGTAAGTTGGAGTCGAAACGTATCCGTCATCGTCCAATTAAAAGTTAGATGCGCTTTGCGTCCTTGCATGGCATGTAAGTGTTCTATGTATGTTTTACTTTGTTTGAGTTTTAAAACTACTTACTCCGACTTAGTGGTCTAAGAGAGGCTGGCGATGTGGTTTTTAGACGAGACTGAGTCTGTGTTGAAAAACATCGTTAAAAGTTGCTTACCTACTTACTAAATATCGTAAGTGAACTGCCTTTTACAGATGATTTAACTGGCGTAATTTCACTCTAAAAATAATTTGACTGGCCTTTCAGCGCAGTTGGTAGGTAGGTACTAACTCTGCCTTGTGCGCCATAGGTCGCGGGTTCGATCCTCACCGTAGAATTATATCAGCCTTTTAGTTCCCATAGAACAAGCTCTAAAAATCACTAGAAAAGTTCATAATAATCTGTTAGGATCGAAATGTTAAATAATGCAATACCTAATGCATGACACTCACGCATCAAAAGTACCTGTAACTGCATGAAAAATCTTATCAACTTAAGTACCGTTAAGTACCATTTTTAGGGTTCCGTAGCCAAATGGCAAAAACGGAACCCTTATAGATTCGTCATGTCTGTCTGTATGTCTGTCTGTCTGTCTGTCTGTCTGTCTGTCTGTCTGTCCGTCCGTATGTCACAGCCATTTTTCTCCGAAACGGTAAGAGCTAGACTGATGAAACTTGGCGAGTAGATGTATTCTGTGAACCGCATTAAGATTTTAACATAAAAATAAAAAAAAAACTATAAATTTTGAGGGTCCCCATACTTGAAACTGAAACTCAAAAATTTTTTTTTCATCGAACTTATACGTGTGGGGTATCTATGAATAGGTCTTCAAAAATGATGTTGAGGTTTCTAATATCGTTTTTTTCTAAACTGAATAGTTTGCGCGAGAGACACTTCCAAAGTGGAAAAAAGTTGGTCCCCCCCCCTCTAACTTCTAAAGTAAGAGAATGATAATACTAAAAAAAATATATGTTGTACATTACTATGTAAACTTCCAACGATTTTTAGTTTGAACGAGATCTAGTCAGTAGTTTTTTTTTTATACGTCATAAACCGTAAACCGCAATTTACCTTTCGACGAACTACAAGAACCTTATTATGTTACATCAAGTAACATAATATACAGGTTCTTGTAGTTCGTCGTGCTACGGAACCCTTCATGAGCGAGTCCGACTCGCACTTGGCTGCTTTTTAAATAAAATTTCACTAGTCACAATTTTATTCAGGTAAATGGTAATTTATTTTTATTTAAATAATCATTGATAGCTCTACAATACAAGAATATTCATAAAAGATGGCACAAACCAAACATACCTCTGCCTACGACAACTGCTTTACCTCCTCAGTGGTCTATGTCAATATTTAGCGTTTCAAATGAAGGCTAAATATGGCGCGTAAAACTTAGTTGAGGACAAAGAGCCAATTAAAACTTCCCTATAGCTCCGGGATATCAGTGGCTGCAGACAGGTGAATAATATACAGTAAGGGAATTCGGCAATTTTTTTTCATCCGCACTTGATGTGCGGGCTGGTTTTTCCGCAAGTAGGCCGCTGGTGAGCCCTTTTTGCGTGACCTTTGACACCGTGTTGCTCGAACTTTTTTAGGTTCTACGACACGCCACGACCCACGACCCACGACCTTCGGATCGGAAGGCGGGGCCGCTACCACTAGACCACCAGTGCTCTCTACAGTAAGGGAACCCAAAGCTGACGTTAAAAGTACCAAATAGAACCAGTCAATAACACCACAAATAATACAAAAAAAAAACCTCAAAAATATGTATGCAAGAAAACGGTAATATTATTTTTTGGTAGTTTAATTTAGTTTATTTATTTCATTAACATTTTCAATCGTGACTGAAAAACGTATAAATAACAGTAATAGTACACAATAAACTAAACATAGTAAATAGGTACATAAAAAAAACAACGATTAAATTTAATAGTAGGCATGTCAAAATTAATCCACGAACGAAAACTGGCCTCTCAGTTCAGTTGGTAGTAGCTCTGCCTTTAAAGCCACAGGTTCTATGCCCATCGAGAACAAAATAATCCTTTCACCACACTGGCCACAAAACGATAAGCTCTTCTACTTCTAAAACTGCTTTACTATACTATAGTTCCCACACTGTGGATACAACGAGGAAGTAATAAATGCAATTAATGGGAATAATTCATGCATATTTCAATTTTGGTTTAATATCTTTTGAAGGCTTTTGTCCTAAAATTTACACTTCGTCTTATTCGATTTCGAAAGTTCTCTTAACTTTGGTGTAAGTACGAAAACGTAGGTACTGTGTGAATGTTGGTACAGTCAACATCAAAATGATGTTGTTATGCACAACTACAAGTGCTTACTTTTTGCTGATCTGAATATTTGTATGTTGGTAACACTGTTTTTTCAAATTTTTATTACATATTTGTTATATGTATTTGTAGTAGGTATTTTTAAGTTTGACATGGTAATTTATGTGCTAATCTAATGTTATTATAATCTGTTCGAAATTATTTATAATCAAAATGTATTCTGTGTGACTAGTCTAAGAGGATTTTAAATGTCAAAAGATGAATAAATTGAACTCACGACCTAAGGATCGGAAAGCGGGACCGCTACCACTAGCCAGCGGCGTCTTTACCTATTGTGCAGGGTGTGCGGTGCACACGGGCGCAGCGGTCCTAGGGGGCGCCGAGCGGCGCGGTGGGGCGCTCGGCGCTACGGAGGACCGCTACTGAGCTAGGAGTGGGTTGGAACAGGTAAAATAAGAAACCTGTTCCGCCTGTTCCAGTTCCAGTAAAACAACAGTTCCAAAAACCTGTTCCAAAATAACAGCTGGTTGTGTTGCATGCAACATAGTATTTTCCGAACGCAACACCTGTTCTCTGCTTGTAACAGGCTATCTCGTTCTAACAAAGGTAAGATGCGTAAGCTAGAATAGAGAAGAGCATGTTCCGTGCGTGGCGTCTCCTTCTAACAAAAGTAATCTCCATAAGCTAGAATAAAGAGACGCATGTTTCAGCAGATTCGGGCTGTTGTGGAATGGAACTGGAACTGGAACAGGCAGGGAACAGGCAGGCTCTCATTGGTTGGTTTAGACAACAGTTCCAAGCTGTTATTTTAAAACACCTGTTTTTTGTTATCTGTTCCGATATATATGCCTCACATGTTCCGTGCGTGGCGTCTCCTTCTAACAAAAGTAATCTCCATAGGCTAGAATAAAGAGACGCATGTTTCGGCAGATTCGGGCTGTTGTGGAATGGAACTGGAACAGGTTCTCAGTGGTTTAGACAACAGTTCCAAGCTGTTGTTTTAAAATACCTGTTATTTTTACCTGTTCCGATATATATGCCTCACTCCTATACTGAGCTCAACTTGGTGGGCACGTTGGACGGGTGCCACACTTTCAATGACCAACGTAAAAAGCGCTCCGCTCTGCGTTCGGCGCCCCCAGGACCGCTACGGAGTTCAACTTGACGGGCGCATTGGCCGGGCGCCACACTTTCAATGACCAACGTAAAAAGCGTTCCGCTCTGCGTTTGGTGCCCTATAAGACCGCTACGGAGCTCACCCTTGGCGGGCGCGTTGTCTGGGCGCCGCACTTTCAATGATCAACGTAAAAAGCACTCCGCTCTGCGTTCGGTACCCTCTAGGACTGCTACGGAGCTCACCCTTAGCGGGCGCGTTGTCTGGGCGCCGCACTTTCAATGACCAACGTAAAAAGCGCTCCGCTCTGCGTTCGGTGCCCTCTAGGACCGCTACGGAGCTCACCCTTGGCGGGCGCGTTGTCTGGGCGCCGCACTTTCAATGACCAACGTAAAAAGCGCTCCGCTCTGCGTTCGGTGCCCTCTAGGACCGCTACGGAGCTCAACTTGGCCGGCGCGTTGGCCGGGCGCCGCACTTTCAATGACCAACGTAAAAAGCGCTCCACTCTGCGTTCGGCGCCCCCTAGGACTGCTACGGAGCTCACCCTTAGCGGGCGCGTTGTCTGGGCGCCGCACTTTCAATGACCAACGTAAAAAGCGCTCCGCTCTGCGTTCGGTGCCCTCTAGGACCGCTACGGAGCTCACCCTTGGCGGGCGCGTTGTCTGGGCGCCGCACTTTCAATGACCAACGTAAAAAGCGCTCCGCTCTGCGTTCGGTGCCCTCTAGGACCGCTACGGAGCTCAACTTGGCCGGCGCGTTGGCCGGGCGCCGCACTTTCAATGACCAACGTAAAAAGCGCTCCACTCTGCGTTCGGCGCCCCCTAGGACCACTACGGAGCTCAACTTGGCGGGCGCGTTGGCCGGGCGCCGCACTTTCAATGACCAACGTAAAAAAAGCTCCGCTCTGCATAGATTTTGCATAGCATCTTGAGCTCTTCTAATATTTGATGAATAATATCATAGGGGCCGACGAGCGCCGCTGGCACTTGGCACCCTCCCCCCCCCCCCCCCTTTTTTCTCCTCATAAAGAAGGAATTTTCAAATTTTCTTTCTAAATGCATTTTTAAGCTATAAAATAAACACACCCTCCAAGTTTCATGCTTCTAGGACTAACGGTTTAGGCTAGCCGTTGATTGTCAGTCAGTCAGTCAGTAACGTAAGAGTTTTATATATTTAGAAGAAAAAAGAAGCAGAAGATAGTCATGTCAACGTCATAATCATGGATACGTTTTGGCTTGTTAGGGTAAACACCAGAACACCTTGCATAATAATTCTAAATATAGTTAACAGGACATTGTGGTAACCAAACAGAAAAATTTCTTCTTAAAAATCTTCAAACAATATTAGAGTTAATTACCCATTGGGGAAATTTGACAGTTTGTGGTAACTTGATGTGCTGCTACTTGTACTTTGTATCCATTCCATTTTGAACGCACACTTATTAGGGGGCGCTTGGGTAATGTTTGCACACGGGCGCTACATGGGCTAGAGACGCCTCTGACTAGACCACCAATGTTTCCGATCGATGGTTAAACTTTCCGAGAACTAATTAGAGTTCCAGGCCTTGACTGAGTCTAGGCACGTATGAACAGTGCGGGGACATAATTTTTTGCCAAATCCTTTCATCACACTGGTTGTTTAGGACTGCAACTTGGCTGATAAGGACGTTTTGATAGTGTTCTAAGACGAAATGATTGGGATGCGCAAGAATAACACGCCGATTTTTCACGGAAGAAATAACCAACCAAGAAAACTGTTTTTTTTTTCGTTTATAAAAACCTGTCCCAATTAAAAAATAAGAAACGAAACAAAAATAATTCTTGAATTAATGTTCTTCTCTTCAACAACTGAATTTATATTCGTTTAAATAACGACCTCCTGAAACTACTAACCTCCTTCTTCTTCTTCTTTTTATTTAAGAGTCGGTGTAACGCTTCATGACAGACAATAAAAAATGTAGAATAAAAAACAATAAGACAAATTCAAATAAGTTATTCAAATTCAAATAATTCAAAAACTTCCTCGGCGGGTTTCAGAACCCTGGAAATATAACGTAAAGTTATTTTTTCGGTTTTATTTTAAATTCCGTATTTTCCAAGGCCTTCCTTGTCCCACCATTAACCTCAAGGTTTTTGACTTGACAAATTCGCTGCCTCACTGCTAATTACTGTGCTGACAGTACCTGTCCGACATTGCCTAATTTGTCTGCGGTTCTTTTGGCTTCAAAATGAAAGAACTTACAAAGGCTACTTTATTTTTCTAACAATTTGTGACAGCTTTGTGAACTAGGCGCTCGGTAGATACATCCCCTCAGATCCTCTAGCTAGTTACTAGAGGATCTAAAGGGATGTACCTACCTACCTACCTACCTACTAGAGTCTAGTAGGTACTTGAATACTAAGTAATAAATATATGGTGTTTTTTTAAATCCACACATCACTATCTAGCCCGAAACTAAGCAGAGCTTGTACAATGGGAACTAGATAGCTGATAATAATACTTACATATTTTATTGTATATTCATACTTAGAATACAATATAACAACCAGAGATACTTAGAACAAACATCTGTGCTCACCACACAAATATTATGTTCATATTGGGGATCGAACCCACGACCTACGGCGCAGAAGGCAGAGCTACTACCAACTGCTGAGCTGAGAGGCATTTTAGCTTAGGTATAGTTTTTTTTTCCTAAAACGGCAACCTGATGGTAAGTGGCCACCAATCGTTCGTTGTCTTGGATTATAATTAAATACTTTTCTAACTTATTTCTCGATGTACCTACTTTCTTGGTGTTTTAACGTTACGCAGGTAGGTATACTCTGTAAACAATGTTTCAAACATTTCCTTGTATTATTTTTGAACACGGATGTGGACCGCGTGCGTGTAATTTCAGCTGTTATTTTTATCCAAACAGCATCAGGAGTTGTTTAGTAAAACATGACTGTAGTGACATGCCGAATCATCATCATCATCATCAGCCTGAAGAAGTCCCTTGCTGGATATGCAAAGCAGTGAATTTCCCCTACACATTTCCAGAAAGAACGATTTGGAGCCCGTTCCATTCACCAACTTCCCGCGATCTTGACAATGTCATCGGTCTATATTGAGTTGTTTATGGTAACATGAGAGGGTCAAATGTGGTAAAATGTTACAAAAGTAACGTTCCTTTTTTTTTAGTACCTAGGTACTCTGTGAAAACGCTGTGAAAGTAACATTTTGCAACGCCGCTTGACGTGCGTAACGCACACGAGTTTTGTCATGGACTATCCCTCTTCCCTGAGTTTTCTTACTATAATTCGGCCGTTCAGAGAATGCGTTTGACAGTTTGATCAGTTAGTCACAGTTAGTCACATAGTTAGTACAGCACTACAAATATAAAGCGCTGACATAACCTTGTAATAGCGCAGTATAGATTTAGAAAAATATTGTATAACAAGTTATTTGACACTCAGTTTGGCACAAAATTATAAAATTCATTGATTATTGACATAATAATGTTGGTTTAATGCTCATCAATTGTTAAAACGGTAAACAACCAGCAAAAATATTTTTATCGTTCCTGCAACGCCATTACAAAGTTGCGTCGTCAGTTCAATCGCGACGTGTCAGGAACGCATTCTCTGAACGGCCGAAGTTAACCGTCCAAGCTAACTGTGTCAATTAATTTCACTGGTATCCCCAAAAAGATTTGTGCGTGGTATCCAGTTTACTCTCCTCCAGTGTAATTTTTAATTATTACCAGTCAATTTGATACAGGGATACAATTTTACAGCTTTGATATTATTTTTTGAATTTGCCGCGAAGACTTTCCCAGTCTTGCATGTGATTGCAAAAACTACTGAAACAAAATTATAAGTGCGCAACAATCAAATTACACAACCATGAAAGTGAATGAAGTGACTGTTCTGATAAACAAAAAGGACTTGGCGGAAAGATTTTGTATCCAAGCCAACACAAAATTAAAAAGATGGCAAGACTACAGACAAAAAAAATTATACACAAACAACATGGTGGATCAGCTGTTTTCATTTTTATCAAGGCGTAGGTAATTCCTTTTCTAAAAAGAAGTATTGTAATGGTTTCATAGCCATGTGTGAATTAAAATGGGCTCAATCGCATCGGTGCTGCAATGGCATTGTCAAACGTGCGGTCAAATCAATCCAACAGAGAGTGTGAAGTGTCTAAAATGTGGAATAAAAAGAGTATCATCTCATGACAGCGAGCACTGTCGAGAAAATTTCGGAGACTCTACGCCGGAGCACACTTTACGGGCTGGAAAAAGCGAAGGGAGCACCCCTGGGTCTGAACCGATCGTTATTCCAGCTGACAAGTCTTTCTCTACGTGAGTTTCTTTTGAATAATGTCCGCCGACCATTGTTGAGTAGTATCGATTTTTACTGAACGAAGCCTTGGTTATTCTTCCTTTGTATTTTATTGATGCGCAGCTGTGGTCGAAGTTTATTAAACAAATTAACTGCGGTGTTGTGTTTCTGTGTGTGTTTTGTGTCAGGTTTTTTTTGTACTATCATGCCTGGGGTAGGTAGGTGCCAGCAGACAGCCCAGTCACAACATAATAGCTTATTGATTGGAATCAGTGCAAGATCACTGTAGTGAACACTGTTCTAAGTTATAGGCTTGAATTCAGAAACTTAAAAGTGCTTGAGTCTGAAGTACTGTTCAGCCTCAAGTACTGTCAAACATAGATTTTTTGATTCTCCATTGAGAAAAAGATATATGCTTGTGGCGTTTTTTTATACA
Organism: Thera obeliscata; assembly: GCA_947578465.1. NCBI lineage: Eukaryota > Metazoa > Arthropoda > Insecta > Lepidoptera > Geometridae > Thera > Thera obeliscata. The sequence continues at coordinate 10,555,669 of OX387918.1, read as the reverse complement.
ACTAACTGACGGATCAAGCATACAGCCCACCTGATGTTAAGTGGTAACCATCACATATAACAAAGCATTGCCTCGTATGTAACGCACGTCAGGAACATGCCCTATGTTGCACACAATACACTTCCCTGGGTCCATAAACTTGAGGTATACAGATGTTCAGCCTCACGTGCCAGTAACCGGCACCCACACCCTTCAAACTGAAACACAGCAATGCTGCTTCATGGCATAAATAGGCATAGTGGTAGCACTTCCGATTCGATTACTACTACTTGACTGTTTTTGACTCAGACACTGTTTCTGAATGTCCTGTGTACCTACAGGTTAAAATGATGTATATTTTCTATAGACTCCAGCCCTGAATAAGAAATTAAAAAACTTATATCTGGACTAGCCCACTGCCATTGCTACTCTCTATCCACTCCTATATTGAACTTTTGAAAGCTTGAGTAGCATGTGTCTGAAAATATTTTTTATTAAAATAATAAGTATAACCTTTTATTTCCAAATTTCTTAAAGTTAGGTTTTGTTGTTTTGTTAGTAAAGTTTTAGTGTTTACTTTTAGCCTAGTTGTTAGTTTCAAATGTTAGTTTTCTTAAATCTATGAGAAGTGGACCAGACATCATAGACGGACAGAGAATATTTTTTATAACCTTATGCTGCCTTCCTACGGTGCGTGGTTCTGCAGATCATCACGCACCGCGCACGACGACGCACGGCAACGCACACAGAAAAGGCTCCTGTGCTACCGCGCACCTCGGCGCTCGAGGCCGTTCCCATGGTGTGTCTTGCGAGCTGGTGCGGGCTGGTGCGCGATATCACGCACCAGTGGGAAGGGGCTATTAGGTTTATGACGAATTCTACCAGGAACCTTGACTCTGTCTAGTTGGTTCTTTGTGTTTATAGCGGATGGTCTTGCGTGGGCTCCGCCCCGGAGGCGTCTCGCGCCTGGCGCTGCTCCTGCGGCCTTCGGAACGTGTCTGCAGCCTGGCGATGTGCAGCCTGCGATGCCATCGCTCCACATGCACCTGTCTACCGGTAATATCTATAGACCCGCAGCTTCTCATATAGCCCACAATGCTCAGTTGTTAGTATAGTAGCTCTACCTTCTGTGTTGGAGGGAGAGGGTTCAATCCCGACTGAGAAAAAATATTTGTGTAGTGAACACATAAGTTTGAAACTAAGAGAATTCCGTCTTTTTCAGGCTTTCGGATGATGAGGATCAAGTAACAGGGATGACGGACAAAGAAAAATCAGCTCAAGGTAACTAGATTTCTTTGTATATTACACCACTATTTTGTAATTACAAAAAAAAAATGCCGATATTGGCTGCTGCTACTGAACACATCCACGAAAAAAAAAAATTTGAGCCATAAAAAAAATATTTTTAAATAACCACAATTTTTAGTCAAATATTGAGAAATTATTCATCAAGCAAAATCATTTCATTCATAAACGCTAAATACCACGCGGAACCGAACAGCGTATTTTTTTTTCTCTCTAGTACTACGTTACTAATAATTATGTCCTTAATTTTATGCAGGATTTCTGAAAATTTTAACATTTAATAACTTTGTCATTTTATCGAAATTAAAAATTCTGATTGCACATTCATAATGTTCTACCCCTACTACATTACCCTATTTTTTTTTTGGTAGTTACAAAATAGTGGTGTATGTATAGTGGACCTTCCCCGATTTCGCACAGGTGGGTGGTAGTAATAAATGTGACTTCATATTTTCACCTACTTTCTTAATGACACCTGTGCGAAACCGAGGAGAGTTAACTAAATAAATATGTACATTATAGAAGACACAGTATTTATTAACAGTGACTATTTTTGATTGATTTTTGTTGAAAGGGTTTTTGAAATTAGCTTAGTAGTCATCAGTAAAAATACAAGTCTTTCCTCATTTTAATAGTATGATTTGTTTATAGATCACACTATGATAAGGTCCAACACCCTGGCAGTTCCCTCGTACAAACCTGGTTTTTCTGGCGGCAGACCGTTGAATCTTGACATTCAGTCACTGAGGCTGTCTCCTGTGGAAACGGGGCACGGTGTCACCAGGTCCTTGTCACACTCACTTATTAACCAAGAAAGGTGGAAGGAAGAGCACAGGTAATTTTCAACAGGAACAGGTTTTCAATACGGTTGCATTTTTTTTTTGAAAAATATTTTTTTATCTGAAATGTAATATTTCTGATTAATCCCATAGAATAATAGATGAAGTCAAAACCTCAAGTTTTTTAAACTTATATAAGAAATTTCATCTTAATCGGTTTAGTGCATGAAGTCAGTTTCTCAAGTTTTTTAAACTTATATTGTAGCTTGCAATAATACAGACCACTAGTAGTTATGTGGACTATTTACGCTTCAATTGAGTGCAATGCGCTCATTCATCTGCAGCTTAATTCAGGCATTCAAACTCCGTTGTATCTTATAAATGTGGTGTGTTTTATATTCATACAACACCCCATTAAATTACCCCTTAGTACTGAATTCAAATCTCATACGCTCAGGGATTTCAATGCTAAAAGCTATGTTTACATTTATGTTCACAGATCAACTATAAACCGACCATCAAGTCTGATGGTATCAGAACGATACGGCTTCAACACAACCCAAGGCAACCCCAGGGAGTCATTCCTAAGAAGCCTGCACACAGTCACTCGCAAACCGAGGAAATGTAACGAAAGCAAATCCAACTGGGAATTGAATTACGTTAAAGAATACCAGAGAGAGCAGAGCAAGGCCTTACATATGAAGAAATGGGCCTGTTATAAATGCACATTGGAGAATTCTGGTATTAGGACGCACTGCGAAGCTTGTTTGTCTCCTAGAATCTTGCCCATGGCCCGAATCCCCAACGCGAGAGGCTTGAGCGTAACCACCTTGGGTAGACACGAGGGGATCAACAGAGATGGCGCCACTTCGCTTCCGTCCACCGGCGGCGTGATGATAACCGTCCCCGATTGGCCACAAAGAACCACATTAGGCGGCTCACTCAGAAGGTCTATCAGCGCGCAGAATTCACCAGAAACAAGACCAACTTACCGAAGGTCTTTCTCCGAGCATACCAGCGCGGAACGACCAGTAGGCAAAGTCATTTCCAGCAGACGAAGTCTCAACGACTATCAGAAAAGCCTAGCAGCGTACTGCACTTTGAATAAAGACAAAAAAGACGCCGAAAAGAATAGAACAGAAGAGAGTAATCTAGAGGATAAGGAAGTCAGTTGGGACACGAACGCAGAAGGAGTTATATACGCGTTACCCAACAAAGGGAAGTACAAAGATCGGAACTTACAACTGCAAGTAAATAACAACGGTACCAGGTATTCATACGTATCTGTTCAGGACACAAATACTGTTATGAGCAACTCCCAGAACGAAGCACTTTACGTGAATGATCTTAGTGATGGAGATTATGCAAGGATAGACGAGTTACTCGGTGCTGAGAACTGTATCTCGCCGGTCAATGATGCACAGGTTCTGAGGACTTCCCATATAGGTGCAGTGCCTAAAGACCCGTCCACTAAAGTGTATCACATGCTGCCTTCGATAGGGAAAGTCAACCATCCCCGGGAGCCTGTGAAAATACCCTCACAGCAGTCTGGGTGAGTCCTTAGCACACGTACATTTAAATTATGATTGACATAACGCTCATTTACATGCAGGGGATCATAATAAGACTATCAAATATTCGTATCTAGCACAAAACTTAGAAACGCTTGTACTCACAACCATAGTGCTTGTGTTAGCCACTATATAGCTATTAGTGGTTCGCCCCGACTTTAGATCTCTTGAAGTTGCGCACTTGATGTGCGGGCAGGTTTTTCCGCAAGTAGTCCGCTGGTTGGCCCTTTTTGCGTGACCCTTGACACGTGTTGCTCGAACTTTTTTAGGTTCTACAACACGCCGGTTTCCTCACGATGTTTCCTTCACCGTTTTGAGAGTACTGGCATAGTGCATATACATTTTTCGACAGAAAAACTTATTCGTATACAAGTGGATTTGAACCCACGACCTTCGGATCGGAAGGCGGGGCCGCTACCACTAGGCCACCAGTGCTCTTTAGATCTCTTGATACCAAACACATTGCTTGGACTTGCATCTGACTACCTACTTACTTGGTATGGCGATAGTTTTGACGGATTTCCATTTGCTACGATCCTGACATACCTCTTTCGCTTCATTCACTCTTATTACTTTCTGATATGCTCGTCGGTTTAGGGAACTCTTGGCCTGGCCATTCTCTAAAATTTGATCTCTCTTTTATATAAATATGTATAAATTTGAATCCCAAATAATCCAAATTTTCTGGAACGCTGCGTTTCCACCATCGCAACAGAAACATGAAACATATTTTCTAACCTGTCAATGATACAAACCACAATGCAGCGTTTCCACCATACAACATTTTGAAATCTTTATACGATTTGCTTCTGTTTTGTTAAAATGTGTTAAAAAACATGTTTTAGTAACGCTCCTCAAGAAGCAGTGTTGCCAACGGTCGAAACGCACCGTAAGAGCTTCGTTCGCTCACTCGATCAAATGCCTGAAAACCAGCGTTGGTTGATATGGTAGCTACTACCATTTCAAGCAGCAAAAAGCTGAGTCAGGGTCTATTTGACATAATAATCTTTTTAACCATTCAACACGGGACGATACTGGCTGGGACCCAGTTTTCTTGAGTATGTGTGTTCTGTACACAGATCTGTTAGTATTATTACCTTCTTAGGTAGGTGCACATATATAATACTATTGTACCTCTATTTTCTGCCTGTTTTCAGTTGTCCGTTCTGTGTGTTTTATTGTATTTGTCTTATGTGTTTCAAACATTGTTTCCAGGCACGAGAGTCGCATGTGGCAGTGTACGGAATGTTGGTTCGCGTACAACGCTTGGTGGGCGCGCGGCTGCGGCGTATGCGGCGGCGCGAGGCAACCTCATGCTGCCGTCACGCATCACGACAGGTGTTACAGACATAAAATATTTTGTTGCTATTTTAGTAGTTGACTGTGGCAACAGTCAGTCGCCATTTTAACACCAAATAAAACTTTCTAGCCTCTCCCATTCAAACAATAAAATATAAAATTAAAGTGATTGCCTTTCATTTGTAATCACACAATTTGGTGCCGAAACTCAAATCAGTCTAAATAAGTGAAAAAACAGTGCGAGAAGAACCCAAAAAACCAATCATCCAAGTTTTTCTGCCTCGGGCTTTGTCGTGACGAGTTCATCCACGCGACAAAAACACAAAAATACATTATTCAATACAATACAAGGGAGAGGCTAGGCAATAAAACATCTATTCAACGACTCAAAATAATATTCAAAATATCAAGACTCCAAAACAGCAAATAAAAACATAAATTCATATTACGTCGTCGGCAAATATTCGCCGTGTATTCGCCGGCCGGCGCCGCCATTTTGGACAAGCAAAAATCGACATTCTTTCAACGTTACACAATCTTCAAAGTTATACACCACGCCGAGAAAAACCTTCGAGTACTGTTCTACATCCTCAATATATAAGCTGAATGTCTACTACTTCGAGTGACTCAGAATTTTCTGACTTTTGTGGGGACAACGACCTCTCTGACGGCAGCGGGCAGGACACAGTGGACACGATGGCCACGGCCAACGCTGACGAAATCAAACGCCTCAGAGCGGCAAGAGGACAATGCAAATCATTCATCACCAGGCTAGAGGCATTCTTTGAAGATAAACAAAAGATTGACTAATCCCTTCTGACTTACATAAAAATAAATTATGGTGGCAGGGCCCCGATTATTTGCACTGTGAAAGTAATAACTTTTACTGTTACACTTCAGATATTGAATATCCGATGAAATCTAATTCTAAGGAAAACATTAGTAATATAAACCACAATGTAGAAGATGAAATTGAAAGTATTTCACCTTTATTTACCAAGTACTCAACTCTCTACAAAATGCAGAGAATTATTTGCTATGTAATAAGATTTGTTAACAAATGCAAGGGCATTGTAACAGGTTCTGGAAATTTTACTGTAAAAGAGTTAAAATACGCATTAAGTATTGCAATTAAAGCTGTTCAAACTTTCCACTTTAGTGAAGAAATAAAACTTTTGAAAAATAATAAACAAATAAATTCTAATTTAAAATCATTACATCCTTTTATAGATGCCGAAGGGCTCGTACGCGTAGGGGGTAGGCTTCAAAACTCAACCCTTACCTTTGCAAGAAAGTTTCCAGTTATCTTGCCAAATAAATGTCATTTAACTAGAATAATAATAAATAATGAACACCTATCATTGTTACATGGTGGGCTTAAAATTATGTTTAGTAATTTATCTCAAAAATACCATATTGTAAATGGTATTCGTCAAATAGGTTTAAGACGAAGTGTAGTGTCGAAAGGATATGTTGTCGTATTTGTTTGCTTCACCACCAAGGCGCTACATTTAGAAATAGTTTCAGACCTAACCACAGAAGCTTTCTTAGCTGCTCTAAAGAGATTCATTTCGCGCCGAGGTTTACCTTCTGTTATACATTGCGATAATGCCTCTACATTTAAAGGAGCCAACAATAAATTGCGCGACCTCTACCACTTACAAAATAATTCAAGCTTTCAGGATCAGGTTCAAGGTTTTGCAGCAGTCAAAGGCATACAGTTTAAATTCATACCAGCATACAGTCCTAATCATGGTGGTCTGTGGGAATCAGCTGTTAAATCTGCAAAGTTTCACCTAAAAAGGGTCACTGGTGCTAAGTTATTTACCTACGAACAGTATCATACAGTTTTGTGTCAAATAGAGTCCATACTTAATTCCAGACCATTAGTTCCAATGTCGCTAGATACCACAGACTACTCTTATTTAACGCCAGGTCATTTTATTATAGGTTGCGCCCCAACCTCTTATCCAGAGCAGGATTTAGTAGATATTCCTACAAATAGGCTTCGTCTATGGAGGTGTTGTGAACAAGTGCGACAGCACTTCTGGAAGGCATGGTCAAATGAGTATTTGTCAATCCTGAATAAGCGTACCAAATGGCAAAAAGAGTATCCTAATCTTAAAGAAGGTATGTTGGTTCTGCTGCGTAACCAAAATACACCACCTTTTCAATGGCCCATAGGTAGGGTATCAAAAGTGTTTGTTGGTTTAGATAATAAGGTACGTGTTGTTGAAATAAGAACAGCTGATGGCAAGTACCACACAAGAGCAGTTTCCAAAGTTGTACATTTGCCAATAGAAGACTAGTCATGAGCTGCTCTACCTAGTAATTTAGGGTTATTCATAAGAAAACTTAAAATAGACTTTATACATATTTATAAGAAAACTTATGTTTTTATTTTTAGAACTTTATTCAGTATATAGCATATAAGTTAGGGAGTATTCAGGCCGGCCCAACTTATGTTACAGACATAAAATATTTTGTTGCTATTTTAGTAGTTGACTGTGGCAACACTGTCAGTCGCCATTTTAACATCAAAGAAAACTTTCTAGCCTCTCCCATTCAAACAATAAAATATAAAATTAAAGTGATTGCCTTTCATTTGTAATCACACAACAGGTGATTACCCGACCGCTTGAGGCATACAGATGTTCTGCCTCGGCATTTTCTGTCTGGGTGATAGATAGATAACATTTTTATTTGGCTCAAAAAACACAGCGTAGAAAGAAAAAATGAAACAACAGAAAGAGAAGAACATTGAGTAAAGGTACGGCTACACAAGAAATGAAAAGAGAAAAAAAAACATAGAACTCATACAGAAAAAAATGTATTCAAGTATTGTATCAGCTATCTGGTTCCCATAGTGCAAGCTCTGCTTAGTTTGGGGCTAGATAGTGTTGTGTGAATTGTCCGCATTATTTATTTATGATTTTTTTTGTACGTTCCAGCTCAAGACAATCGGACGCGTGCGGAAGCAAAACTGCCGAGTTGAATCGCAACGAGCCTCGGAAACTAACTGTGCCCATCGCGTCTCTGGACCACGATCTCAATAGCGACGAGCTGTTGTTTGCTGTTGGTAAGAGATTATGAAGTGCTGTAGTGTCATAATATGTGAATAAAAGTTTATAAAATAAAGTCGTGTTAGTTACACTATTTATAACTCAAGAACGGCTGAACCGATTTGGCAGAAAATTAGTGGGGAGGTAGCTTAGAACCGGGAGAAGGACATAGGATACTTGTTATCCCGAAAAAACAGGAACGGGGTGTTACGGGAACGGGCGAGCGGAGCCGCGGGCGGGCACTAGTAAAATATAAAATAAAACAAAAATATCAAATACGGGAATATGGGGATGGTGTCTCTCAGGTGATTGTTGGGGTTAAAATGAATAGGTTAGCACGCTTTCAACTTTTCACAACTTTGTACGACTGGAAACACTTTTACAAACGGTAATCGCAATAAAACAATGATAGGATACAAAACATGCGTCAGCGCGTAATAATGCCGGTTCTCTATCTCATTCATACATTTTCTGTCTCGCTCACACTGATATTAGGAAGTGTGACGTTGACAGCCGAGATGTCTTTGGCGACGGGGGGCGACATTTTTTTAGGGATTGTGTGGGCACAACTATCAGAATAATGCTCGCGTTACAAATGTAAATAAACAAAATCTTCTTTTTATCGTGTTACTGGTTCTTTCGAATAAAGTGTGGTGAAAGTATTTTATGTGCACCTTAAAGGGGCTCCTTTCGTGGACTTGACACATATTTTCGAACTTTTTAGGTGCCGGTTTCTTTCACCGTTCGAGAGCACTGGCACTGGCAAAGTGTACATAAATTTATGGTCTGAAAAAAGTTGATACACGACTGGATTTGAGAACCCACGACCTTGATCGGAAGGCCCGCTGCCAGTGCTACCAGCGCTCTCTTCAGTGATCAGTGCGTACATACGACACTTTTGGATAATGTTTTTTTGGTTTTTTTTTTTCAGATTCGTCGTCTTGTAGCACCAGTGCCCCTGACACCTGGTCGTGTGCCCGCTGCACGCTCGTCAACGAGACGAGTGCCGCAGTGTGTGCTGCTTGCGCCGCCTCCAAACCCCAACCACATCCACACTGGTAAAAATGAGACGAACAGATATCTACTGTTTTCTTGCTTAAAAAACGATCAAAAAACATATTCTGTGTTAGTTAGACACATTTTTTTATTAATCATATGGCTCATCTGTTGTTAAGTGGTAACCGTCGCCTAAAAAAAAGCATTGCCTCGTAGATCATGCACGTCAGGAACGTGCCCTGCGCCCATCAACTGGAGGCATACAGATGTTCAGCCTCACGTGCCAGTAATTTCACCGGCACCCACACCCTTCAAACCGAAACACAGCAATGCTGCTTCACGGCAGAAAAAGGCATGGTGGTAGTACGCACCCAGACGGATGATATTCATAAAATTTTAAATACCTATTTTGCATGATTGCATGATGCATAATATCCGTCCGCTTCTATCCTATTCCAAAAAAGTATCGGGAACCGGAACGGGGGGAGTGAAGCCGTGAATGGCTGCTAGTATATTGAATAAAAAATAACAGTGAAATACCAGTACAGTGTCAATCAACTTAGTGACCCCTCTACGGCCGAGATTCATAGACCGAACTTTGACTTTACTTTGATGGAAAGTTCAACTTTCAACCAAAATTATATTTCGTACTTCGTCTTTCGATTAGTAACCTGAAAGAGAAATTATTAGCAAGTACATTGTAGTTACGCCTACGTGTCACCACTCTTATACACTATATTGAGAGTATTTTTTTTTTTTTTGTGGGTAAATCTGCTTTCCTGTCGCCTGCGCTCGGCCGGTCGCGTCATTCGTCTTTTAGTGTTTCGCCGCTCAACACTAGTCTAAATAAATTCAGTGATTGAATAAGTTTCGAAAAGCTTTACACGTTTTCTAAACTTTAAACCTAAATAATGCCGAAACGAAGGCTCGAGAACGACGATAACTTCGATTACTTTAGGAAAAAACTAAAGAAACTTGAGTCCGAACTCAACGAGTCTGGTAAAACAAGAAGTCGTGGTATCGAGTTTTTTCCTCGTCCTCATCATCGCCGTCGTCGTCGAAGGAACCCTCGTGTTCTCGTCAGGATTTAGACATCCATCAGTAATGTATATCAGTGCAAAAGTGAAATATTTTTTAAAAATATGCCGGTACTTAGTCTAAAAAATTCACTTGCGTAATAACTCTGTGGGAGCTATATCTTGTTGGATGTATATATAGACATCAGGTATTTACGTGAGTCGAGCTGTCTGTGGGACTGTCTCTCTTATCACACATTAAAATCGTTTGCGTCTGTGGGAGTTATAACTTACCGATTCAAAAAGTACATAAGATTGGTTTGTGCGTAATTCTATGGGAATTGTCTTACTAATCGTACCATCAGCATTAAATACGTCTAGATAAAAGATTTTTCAACTTTGAAAATCTTGATTTTTTGATACCCTCAAATAACCTAAACATATCGTTTTGCGTATATCTCTGTGGGAGTTATATCTTACCGATTCAAAAAGTACATAAGGTTGGTTTGCGCGTAATTCTGTGGGAATTATGTCTTACTAATCGTACCATCAGCATATTCAAAAAGTACACAAGGTTGGTTTGCGCGTAATTCTGTGGGAATTATGTCTTACTAATCGTACCATCAGCAGATTCAAAAAGTACACAAGGTTGGTTTGCGCGTAATTCTGTGGGAATTATGTCTTACTAATCGTACCATCAGCAGATTCAAAAAGTACATAAGGTTGGTTTGCGCGTAATTCTGTGGGAATTATGTCTTACTAATCGTACCATCAGCAGATTCAAAAAGTACACAAGGTTGGTTTGCGCGTAATTCTGTGGGAATTATGTCTTACTAATCGTACCATCAGCAGATTCAAAAAGTACACAAGGTTGGTTTGCGCGTAATTCTGTGGGAATTATGTCTTACTAATCGTACCATCAGCAGATTCAAAAAGTACATAAGGTTGGTTTGCGCGTAATTCTGTGGGAATTATGTCTTACTAATCGTACCATCAGCAGATTCAAAAAGTACACAAGGTTGGTTTGCGCGTAATTCTGTGGGAATTATGTCTTACTAATCGTACCATCAGCAGATTCTAAAAGTACATAAGGTTAGTTTGCGCGTAATTCTGTGGGAATTATGTCTTACTAATCGTACCATCAGCAGTAACTACGTCTTGATAAATGATTTTTCAACTTTTAAAATCTTGGTTTTTTGATACCCTCAAATAACCTAAGCATATCGACAGACGAGATATTTTTAGACGGTGATATCTGAATCTCCCCTAGACGGAAGTTTTGCCGCAGGGCCAAGACGCCATCACCTCGCTGCTACTGTCAGAGGGTGTATCGGCTGCACCGTCCCAACCATTGAATATGACCCTAACTTTCATAAGGACTTAGCGATTCGCTTCGAACATATCGCTACCCATGGACTGGGTCGGACTCAAACAAAAGAGATACTAGCTCTTACCGTGGCGCCAATACTCAACGCCAAAATAAAAGCTGCAATTCTTGAGCTCATGGTAGATCAAGATAAGAGCTTTGAACTCCAACAAACGCAGATATGCAGCCGCTATCTCGTGCTTGGCGTCAGCGGTCTCCGATGAACTCTCATCTGCTTAGATCAATCAAGATCTCCGCAAAAAGCTGATGAACACAGGCCGTCATCTTTGCGATGTTCATTTTACCGATTCTAAATCGAGGTGAAATTTTGCCATGTTCTCCATCAAGGAAGACACGAAGACTCTCCAAACAAATATTTGTTTGGAGAGAATTTGTCTGCTACATTGTAATCAGCAAAGGCAACAAATCTGGGAACGACTTAAAAGTCCAACAGAAGATTTTAAGAATGCTTTTGAGCCACACAATTAAATTTCAAAGCTGCACCTGCTTCATAAAATACTGCAAGCCGCCGCGCCAGGCCCGCCGCCGAGGAGCCGCGAGCCTGCCTACCCGCGCGCTCAGCACGCGCCCGCATCGAGAATTCGAGACGGTCATCACCGCCGCCGCGGTCGACCTGCGGCCTGTAGACCCAGTAAGTTACGCTGGCCAGCTGTCTCTCTTCCGTCTTTAATTACTACAGATTCATTAATCCTTTAATAGATCGATGGCTATAAATTGTGATTTTCACAACATTGTCTAACCTTCTCCAAATTGGAGCAATAGCACAGTGCAGGCATGCTATCATGCCTAATATATATAAAAAAAAAAAAAAAAAAAAAGTGGATAAAAATCATTCCTACAAATAATTTCAAGCTGGAGGATTTATGAATGGCTGTTATACTGACATCTAAAGATTGGTTTCTAGCTACTATTAACTTGAAAGATGCGCATCTTTTAATCAGTGTTAAAGTAGAATCTAGATTCTATAAAATATTTTTACTAGTAAGAAATTTACTTGTACAAAAGGAATTTGGCCTATACACTTCGTCGTATGTTTTCACTAAAACCGGTTGTCAAATTGTTGGGATCACCCGGATACCTACCTATCAACAATAAACTTAGATAACATTTTATTAATGGAACGCTCATATTATAGTGTCTAGAAACATTGTACAACAACTTTGGGTTTTTCTAATAAATTATGAAAAGAGTAATTTGGTTCCCTCTACTTCTTGTACATACTTGAAATTTGTAATCAACAGCAAAACTATGCAAATAGGCTTGCCAACCAAATACAACTTCATATAATCAAATAAATTAAGTTGTTTTCCAAAAAATCACGAAATTTTCTCAACTGTTAGAGAGAGATGAGATATAGGCTTATTAACGCCCGGCTATTGAATATGATCCACCATATGCCAAAGAATTTGAACGACTTAAATACACTAAGGTGACAACAATTTCGACAAATTCATGAATATTTCACCCAGCTTATATAATGTAGATATACGCTGTACAAATATTTTCTGACGCCTCAACTACGGGGTGGGGCGCCGCGTGCGGCTCGGAAACCGCGAGCAGCCCGTTCCGTAAGCGAGCGCATGCTTCACATAAATTAGCAATCAACTGCTTGCGCCTTACTCTGCCACTAAAATCTTTAAAAAAAAAACGAGCTAAGTGATTGCCAAATCCTACTGCGTTTCGATAACTGCACTGCCGTTTCTTACGTTAACAGAAATTAGAATATAATTAGATAGAATTCAGTTTCCACACTTGTCACTATTCTGACGTCAAAAAGCTGAAAAACAAAGTCAAAATATAATTATAATGGCTGATACTGAATCATGAAACTGTCATCCCTACATGGAATGGGAGCTCTCCGATTCCACCTTTGATGTATAACTATTATATTAGTGTCCCAGTGATCGATTTAATTGAAAGTCGAATAATTAATAATGAATTCGATGGGTTTGTTTCATGGTCTGGCGACCCAAATGATTATGCGGTTAACGCATTCATGATCAGATGGTCAAACATTTATTTATTTTTTTCCCATTCGCCATAGAATTCAAAACTCTGCGAAAAATTGAATGATTGCATTTTTATCACAGAACTCATTAAAGCAAGAAAGACAAAGTCTACATTAAAAAAAAAAAAGTTTTATTTTGCATGTTTTTAGCTCTGTTAGGTCGATAAAGACTTATCTAAAACAAATGTTTAACAGTAGCAGTCAATATATGTAGGTCTGCAGACAGCTGTAGAGCTGCCTGCTGTTTTAGAACCTAAAATTAGCGAAAGTTTAATTACCTATTCAATGTTTCGAGGGGTTTTTTCGTACAAGACCCCTGACCCCCTAATATAACATTACGTAGGAGTTGCGTAGTGGAATGGTTAGAAGTATTGTACCATAAAGAATTGTACTATTATCTTTGGAACTCTTTTCCAAAGATGTGCGACGTTAACATTCTTCCGAGTAAAATTATAATTAAGATCCTTGATCCTGTATAAAACATCACAAGTTGGAAAAAACTAACCTTTAGTACAAATGCCTTTTATCTGTGAAAGCCCTTAGTCGTGCCCTGCTCAGGCATTGACATGCTGTATTGTTTGTAAGTACTAGACATGGTAAAGTGTACGCTGCAAGACAACGGTATGGATGTGTCGCTTGGTGCGCACAGCACGCGACACTGCGTCTCGAGCTCTTACGATTGCTTGGAGTCAACATCGACCGCATACGGACAACCGCATTTACATTTACCGCAAACACGGCTGGACCTCTAATTCCAATAACACATTTACCAAATTCTATAAAAGAACCATATTCTGAGCTCGGACGAAGCCACTTTAGTTGCTGCGATTATTAATCCAGGCTAAACTTTAGTGCTAATTATGTTACGATGTTTAAGACTATTAAATAAACCATTTAATCCATTTTTAGTGCTCTCCATTCTCCACTTGGACATAATAAAATATATAAATTTTTTCACATTCAATGTGTTAGCATTACACATTTCCTGAACCTACAAACTCTCAAAGTCTACAATGTACTTGCTAATAATTTCTCTTTCAGGTTACTAATCGAAAGACGAAGTACGAAATATAATTAGTGATTAAACGAACTCAGTGAAGTTCTATCATAATTATATGAGTACTTCGTCTGAGATTAGTAACCCCCGCCCGCCCGGCCCTTAGCATAGGTTCAGGAAATAAGGGCGCCAAGGGCTCTGGCTCTAAACTAATGACGCGACCGGCCGAGCGCAGGCGACAGGAAAGCAGATTTACCCACAAAAAAAAAAAAAAAACTCTCAATATAGTGTATAAGAGTGGTGACACGTAGGCGTAACTACAATGTACTTGCTAATAATTTCTCTTTCAGGTTACTAATCTCAGACGAAGTACTCATATAATTATGATAGAACTTCACTGAGTTCGTTTAATCACTAATTATATTTCATAGTTCTGTCAAGCTCTTCTTTATTCGAAATATTGATAGGAAACTTCGATAAACAAAGCTTACTTTGCGAAGACTGCTTTGCTGTAAAGCAAAGTGCGGTCTATGAATGTCAGCCTACGACCTTCTGTGAATGTGGTATTTCCTTCCAGGTCTTGTACGTCATGTACGCTGCAGAACCCACTATCAGCTAACTACTGCCTCGCGTGCAAGACACCGCCAGTCCCGAAGCACGGCATCACTCCTGACACTAACTGTCAAGTGCCAGCCGCATCAGGTAAACTAAACAAAACGCTTTGAAGTAAGGGGTAAATGTATTGACAGCTCAGTTGGTAGTAGCTCTGCCTTCGGCGCTGGAGGGCGTGGGTTCGATCCCCACCGAGAACAAATATTTGTATATGGTGTAGTAAACATATTTTGTTCTCTGTCTGGGTTTTATATTGTATTCTAAGTATGTATTTACAAAAAAATATATACATGTATTATATCAGCTATCTGGATTCCATAGTATGAGTCCTGCTTAGTTTGGGGCTCGATAGTGTTGTGTGTATTGTCCATAATATTTATTTATTTTAATTGGTCTGTTGAATCTAAAAAGTCTACAATTTTCTTATTTATTTTAAAACCTTTATCATAAATTATAATGATATTCGATGTGAAAAACTATTAAAACAAAATATTTGAAGGAATAAAAAATTCATAAGATTTGAAAAATACTCACGTGAACACAAACGCACTACCATTGGTCGCCATATTTGTGACGCCATATTTTTATAAGATTGGCTCTGTATCAGCATGAGTTGTATGCGACTATGAGAAGAAATATAACATTGTGACGTCACACGAACGAAGCCGACCAATTTCGTTCGAAAACCATCGGCGTGTTTTCGGTTCAGCTAAAATACCTAATTAATAAAAATATAAATAAAGTAAAAATAGTTTTGTATGAACATTATTTTGACATATTATATTCCAGCTACCCGAAGTCCATCGCCCCGTAGAAGTGGGCGACTCACCCCCGCGCTACCCCGCCGAGGCTCCGCACACAAAACACCACCCCCGGAACACAAGTAAGTAGTTTACCAAATCAAATATATAGCAAAGATTTTTATAATGTCCCAAAAGTTAATCTATAATTTTTTTGTACTCAGGACAGAAGCGCGATCTAGCAACGCCAACGCTAACGCTAACGCAAACGCAAACGAATGGCCGTGCTCAGAGTGTACGTTTGTGAACGCGGCTGCAGCTGCGTCATGTGACATGTGTCAATCGGCGCGCGCCAGATTACTACCCGCGGCGCAACGGCATCCTTTAGATATCGACGACGAACGTAAGTACTACATAAACTACCAAACTTGCATGGAGAAAGGCATTTTTAGGGTTCCGTACCCAAAGTCCCAGTGTATTTAAAACAATTCGTTACCAAATGTTGTTTTCGTTTCGCCTGTGTCTCTCTCTCTTACATGGAAAAATGATGAGACAACAACTTTAACTACGTAACATATTTTTGCTGTCTCATCTTTTCTACATACAAAAGACAGAGACACGTAGGCGAAACGAAAACAACGTTTGGTATATAATGAAATGTGGCAGCAAAACCCGGACTTCGGGTACCGTAGCCAAATGGCAAAAATATTAACCCATATTATGGATTCGTCATGTCTGTCTGTCCGTCCGATGTCGCATCCACTTTTTTCCGAAACTATAAGAACTTTAAACTTCGTAAGTAGATGTATTATGTGAACCGCATTAAGGAAATAAAAAAAAAAACAATAAATTTTGGGGGTTCCCCATACTTAGAACTAAAACTAAAAATTTTTTTTCATGAAAGAAATGGAAGTGTGTTTGGTAATGTATGGGACATTACCAAGCACACTTCCACCAAAAATGAATGATTGTTGAGATTGACGTTTGCAGCGGACGATGGCGATGGAGATCGACAAGACAGTATGCCGATGGAAGTGTTGCGGCTCAGTGAGGAAAGTCACGCGTGGACGCAATGGCAAGAGGTCTTAGCGCAGTGTGCCGCTGTAAGTTTTAACAGTAAAAATTAAATTGTATGTACAGTAGGCCTTTGCATCTATTGTAGATGATTTAATCGCGAGACGCTATAGTGCCTGGGACAGGATTTTAGATGGAATATACTTGCCCGGCAACTATACTGTCCTCACAGCTTAGTCACCCTAATCCACAGGAAAGACATCGTCAATACGTGCGGAGCTGACTAAACTGCGAATTTTATCCCGAAAAATCCGCTTGTTATTCATATTTTAACGGAGTATTTTGTAAAACGTTGTAGAAGGTGTTGCTTTACAGCGAACGTTTTATTCTAAGTTTGAAGGAACCAATACTAATAGCTACACCGAGCTGCCTATGACTGACTGACCTTGACATTATCGTTTAATCTGTTCTACCAAGCTTAATAATTTTAAATAAAGTAACAAACTATCAAAACTATAATTGCCAGGCATATAGGAGAACTATCAATCTATAATAATATATAGGTACCAACTACTGTCTATAAACCTCGGCCTACCTCCATGTTGCAATACTCTATACACAGGGTCCATGTGATACTGATCGACTTACACCTAAGAACTATGTATATACTTACCTAAACTAAACCATGTGTATGCAATAAATATATTGAGAATAATCAGTACTGAAACGAAAAAAAATCTAGGGTCTAGCCACTCGATTTCTCGTCTAAGACGTTTGTTGTTATTGCAGACAGGCGAACAGTATGTAGACGAATCATTCCCCGCATCGCCTCGTTCGCTGTACTACAGCGGTGCGGCAGAAGTGGGTGCTGCGACGCGTTGGCTCCGTCCACATCACATCCACGTGGACGCCGACCCACGTCTACCCTGGGCCGTCTGCCGGGACCCTAGACCCTCTGACATATCACAAGGTATGTTGTACTGCTGCGGTGCAGGAGATTGTAAGGCAGACAAATGAGAAAATGCCGTCTGCCGGGACCCAAGGCCCTCTGACATATCACAAGGTAAGTTTACTGCTGCGATGCAGGAGATGGTAAGGCAGGAGAAAGAGAAAATGCCGTCTGTTGGGACCCTAGACCCTCTGACATATCACAAGGTAAGTTTACTGCTGTGATGCAGGAGATGGTTTGGCAGACGAATAAGAAAATTGGTAATGCCCGGGATACACGAGAATAAGTACTAACAAGAGTAATTTAAAAATGGGATGACCTTTGGCAACCAAGGAGATAACTTAGCAAAGGTTGTATTTAAATTTCGAACTGACTTTTAAAATCCATCGTCCATCAGTGCCTCTTTTGCTGGTAGCTGCAGTAATGTACTATTATTACCTCAGGTGTTCTCGGTAACTGCTGGCTGCTCTCCGCATTAGCAGTGCTAGCGGAGCGTTCTTCTCTCGTCCGCGGCGTAGTGGTGCGAAGCGAGCCGCGCGTGGGAGCATACCAGCTCCGTCTGTGCAAAGACGGCCGCTGGCTGACGGTCACCGTCGACGACTTACTACCGGCCAATAAGAAGGGACATCTGGTTTACTCGCAGGTATGATCCAGGCCCCCTCACAGAAGATCTTATCTAACCACTAGTCTAGGGGTTATGGCGGCTCATCACTTGGCTTAGCGTATTCGTGAGTCAATATTGTTGTGTTTGCCTCAAATAATCAAATATTTCAAATACCGTCAAACACGTCATGCACACATGGACTTGTACGGGCAAATCACTCAAATATGCCACAATATTTGCTTAATCACAAAACAATTTGAACGCACAGTGATGAACGTGTCCAACACCTGTTGTATCTACAGAAGTACAAAATTAAAACGATTGTCGACAAGGCGTTGGTGGATGATGACAATTCACAAATAACGAACAACTACTGAACGAACCAAGAGTGGACAGTCGACGCAAATATTTGCCTTATTTTATTCCTTTGATGTGTAATCAAAAACTGACAAGTTGACGGATACGCATATTCGCTATTTGCGTTGTTTGCCATATTCGTGCAAATAAAGCAAATACAATCAAATAGACCGTCTACACATAGCTGTATTTGGACAAATAATGCAAATACACGCCAAGTGAGGACCCGCCATTAGATAAGATCCACTTTCTGTGAGAAATCCTGTCCTATCATGCTCGTCTTAACGTATCGCCGCCGCTGTAATGGATGTCCGGTGTTTAGTTCTACCATAATCACCGCGTTACCAACTGAGTCGTGCGGCCATAAATCATTTCACTAATCTATCTCGCTCGCACTTGTGGGTCTTATGGAGCCGCATAGTGATGTGCGTAAGATGGTTATAGGCGCATATCGATAAGAATAAAATCTAGCTAGCGATAGTTCTCTTTCAATGCTATCCAACGAAAGAGGATAGCGTCTTTTATGTCCAGAGTTGACTCGTGTGGCAATAGTATTATCAGGAGTCTGGCGGAAAGGCTTATGCAGACCAAAGTGTAGGAGCGTTGTGTGAATATTGCCACCTAACATTGTTAGGTACCTACCTACCTATTTATAATGTTTAAGTACCTGCTTGTTTGTTTTGCTTGTTATTTTTTTGTATTTTTGTGTTAGTTGTAAGAAAAATATGGAACTTGTGTCTGAAATAAAGATATTTATTATTATATAATAATATCGATCAAGTGAATGGGTAACTCATAATATAATAATGTTTTTTTCAGGCTAAAAGAAAACAGTTATGGGTGCCGTTGATAGAGAAAGCGGTCGCTAAACTGCACGGGTGCTATGAAGCTTTGGTATCAGGCAGAGCTATTGAAGGTATTTATTTTTTATTTAACCTATTTTGTCCCACTGCTGGGCAAAAGTCTCCCTAAAGACTTTCAATTATCTCTCTGAAAATTTTATATTGTATATATTGTGTTATATTGTATTATATGTATGTATTTACAAAAATAATAACATACGTATTATATCTGGTTCCCATAGAACAAGCTCATCTTAGTTTGAGGCTTAAAAGTGATGTGTGGATTTTTCACACAACCGTTTGTTAAGTAAAAATAAGCCAATAAAGATACGACTCTTATAATTTCAAAAAAATGCAGATTATTAATCAAAAATACCGAGTAAAGCTCGGTCACTAACTGCTAGTGTATGTAATTGAGGAAATATAAGTAAGTTTAAAAAACTTGAGAAACCGACTTCATTGTCAAACGGCTAAACCGATTTTAATCAAATTTGTTTGAAACAATCTGGACGTAAGAATAAACTTCCAAATAAAAAAATAATTTTCTAAATCGGTTCATAAATGACGGAGGCATCGGTTAAAAACATTAAAAATATTATTTAAAAAAAAAATGGCAACACCGATTTTAATAAAATTAATCCCATTACCTACCGCCGCCGATTGAAAATATTTTTTCAAATCGGCTCACAAATGACGAAGTTATGCGGTAAAAATATAAAAAAAAAAAAAAAAATACAACCGAATTGAGAACCTCCTCCTTTTTGATTGGAAGTCGGTTAAAAAGAGGCTATATTATTATTATAATCCAGGTCTATGCACGCTAACGGGTGCGCCGTGCGAGTCGGTGTCGCTGCAGGCGGGGGGCGCGGGCGGCGGTGCGGGGGGCGGCGGCGCCCCGCTCGAGCAGCTCGACCGGGATCTCGTGTGGGCGCAGCTGCTTTCCTCGCGGCAGGCCAGCTTCCTCATGGGCGCCAGCTGCGGGGGAGGGAACATGAAGGTATAACTAGCGGCACGTAACTCTAGCGCTGTTAGATACGCGGAGGATATAGCTGTGCATGCGTCGTAGTGTGCCATGTCGCGCACACTGGATGTGTGGATGCGTGCAGAGTGTCCTATTGGTACAGAGAGCGGAGTGCGACTGGAGAGCCAATCGGCGCTACGCACGCCCGCCCTTCATTCCGCTAGCCCCCCTCAGGTACCTTATTTTTGACTTCTGCGCAATAACGGTCAGCGCTAAAGTTATGTGCCGCTACCTATATCATACTTAAACACTTAAGGCCCGTATTCAGAAACAGTCTGAGTCAAGCCTCAAGCATAGATTTTTCAATGGAGAACTGTCAAAAAATCTATACTTGAGGCTAAGTTTGCTATGTTTGCCTAATATCTGCAGTTCTGTAAGCTTGTTCATAGTTTTGATTGTTCTGTCTGTCTCTTTCTTTTGTATGGAGAAATGATGAGACGAAAACAAAACGTTACGTAGAATTGAAACAAACAAAACGTTACGTAGAAACAAGTTGTCTCATCATTTCTCCATACAAAAGAAAGCTATACACAGTCGTACACGGGATCAGGGGGAACGAAATCTCATTCGAAATAGCTCACTTAATGCCCTTGTTTAACAATCTACTATTAATATAGAAGAAAGAAAAAAAAATTAATTTGATTCAAAGAACACGTGAACACGTGACAAATACATTAAAAACCTACACAGAACGGACAGCTCAAGGCAAACAAACAATCTAGGTACAACACCAAAATTTTATTAATATAGGTGGACGAGGAAGAATACCAGCGGCTCGGACTACGTCCGCGGCACGCGTACTCCGTCCTCGACGTAGTGGAGCTGTCAGTGCCCGCGTCGTGCCCCCCCTGCGCGGCGCCCGCCCCCGCGCGCCTGCTGCGCCTGCGCAACCCCTGGGGGCACTACACGTGGCGCGGCGCCTGGGCGCACGGCTGCCCGCGCTGGACGGATGACGTCAGGCGCGAGCTGCAGCACGCGAGGAGCACCGACCACGGAGTCTTCTGGATCCAGTTCGATGACGTGCTCAAGTGAGTATCAGTGCTCTCGTCTGATATCAACACGTTTCATTTCGAATGAAAGGAAAAAAATTATCGTCTGAAAGGGAGGCGATAATGTACATCATGTTATTGTACACACTTACGTTATTATGATCCAGTTCTGGCACTCGATACTTATGCCTTGTCCTTTATACTTTATAGGGCGGACCCGACTTGGATAGGTTAGGTTATGTTAGAACATTAAAATTACGCACAAGGCGAGCGAGCAGAGCGAGCGCGCCGCGTACATGGGCCTTTATAATTTCCCAGTGTAAAAAAAGTGCCATTGTTTTAACAGTGCGTAAATTAACTGGCCGTACATTAACCGGACCCGTCTGAAATCGCTTTTTTTAAGATTAGAGTATAAGATTTGAGCTTGCTAAATTTGAATAGTGTTTAATCAGTCGATTCGTAATCCGTAAAATCGGCCGTTACTTAATATTTGAAAAACTAAAATTAAAACTTGATAATTCCAGATACTTCGACTGCATAGACATCTGCAAGGTGCGAGTGGGATGGCACGAGGTCCGGCTGGCGGGCATCTTGCCACCTCTCTCTTCCACGCGGCATCTCACCTGTCTACTACTTACCGCCACGCAGCCTACTGAGGTCGATTTTACTCTCTTTCAAGAGGGACAAAGGTATTATTATAACTATTTTCTTGACAATCCACACAACACTATCTAGCCCCAAATTAATTAGAGCTTGTGCCATGGGAACAAGATAACTGATATAATACTTGTATTACATTTTTTACAACAACAGTACAGACCATTTACGCACGAAAAGAGACTCACTAGTTCCAAAAAAAAGTTAAGGATATGAAATGAAATGTATTTATTCGCTAGAAGTATGGTCTTCTAGTAATGGAAGGTTAATTTTGGCCGTAAGGCCATTGTAATGCCCCAGCGGGGCTCATGTTCTAAACGTTATTACCCCCAAAGACCTATAAAACACCTGAAGCAATTAATAAATGAATATGAAAAGAAAAAAGACCAGCTTTTTAGGTATGCCCATAAAAAGACGTTAGATAATTAAATACAAAAACGAGTATTGCTGTAGAACTACTATACTATATTTTTAATGATAAGACCATCTGTTCCAGGAATTCCGAGAAAAGCCAGCGCTCGCAGCTAGATCTATGCGTGGTTGTGTTCAGAACTAAATCGGGGCCGAACGCGCAGATCGGCAAACTTGTCGCACACAGCAAGAGACAAGTAAGTCATCAATAATTTATCAGACTTCAGAGTGTATAGAATAGAACTTTATTGTACACCAAAGGGAAATATTTCAAAAACCAAGACAAAAATACTTATTTACTTAAAAAAACTGAAAATACAATGGGTGGTCTTATGGTAAGTATCGGTGTGTGCTTTAAAAAAATTGTAGACTATCCACACAACACACTTATATTTTATACAATATGTATACCTAACACCACAGAGAATAAACATCTGTGTTCGGCACACAAATATTTTTTCTCGGTAGGGATCGAACCCACGACCTACGGCGCAGAAGGCAGAGCTATATATCACACTGCAAACAAAAATAGATTATGCTAATTATAAAAAAACTTATCTACGTAACACAGATATTTTTTTGGTAATTTGTACTTTACTATGTATTTCCTTACCAAAAAAATTTCACGCGGTTTCACTCGCCCTGTTGGGACAAATTTTTCCGTTAAAATTTTTCCAAAAATTTAACGGGAATAATTTGTCCGTCTCCCGGTTCAAAGCTACCTTCCCACAACTTTTCAGCCAAATCGGTGCAGCCGTTGTTGAGTTATAAATAACATAGTCATAGTGTTACTAACATGACTTTCTTTTATGTAACTAGATTACTAAATTATATAAACTATGAATTGACTTCCTCACAGGTACGAGGTTTCGTCGGCTGCCACAAGATGCTAGAAAAAGGTTTCTACCTTGTCGTCTGCCTCGCCTTCAACCACTGGCACACAGGCCTGGAACTGGCCGACAGCGGCGCCTGGCCGCGGCACGTGCTAGCGGCACATTCCTCGAAGCCGCTGGCCGTGGCGCGCCCGCCGCTGCATGCGCATATCTTAGCGGACGCGATCATAGGCCTCACGTTGGCGAGGGGACAGCGGCATGAAGGGAGGCAGGGGATGACGGCTTACTACTTGACTAAGGTTAGTTAGCTTACGAGCTTTGTGGTCTGACTAAATATAAATATAAATTTAGGTACAAAAATATTGTAATTTTGGTAACTTTAATGATATTTTTGCTTGCTATTTAGCTATATATAGCGAAATACGGATTTTTAGGAAATTGCAACACCCTGTTACACCAATTTCAAGCAAATAAAGAAATTATATTCTAATGATCTGTGTTATTGGTATTTTTTGGGTAATATTTATTGCCTTGGGGTGTTTTTTTACAGAAGAAAAATAGCAAAGATTTTATATTATCCCAAAAGATAGCCCAGCGTTGTTCAGGCAATTCAGGGTTTCCTCCCGATGTTTCCCTTCACCGTTTGAGAGTACTTCTTATTATCGTGTCACTGGTTCTTTTGAACCAAGTGTGGTAAACGTTTTTTAAGCGCGCCTCATAAACACTTCTCTTTCGTGACAGAAGACAAGTGACACTATAAGAAGAAGACGACGAAGTAGTCTCAAACGGTGAAGGAAAACATCGGGAGGAAACCCTGATAGAACAAAGATGAAGAACATAGATTGTAATTGTTTAATCATAGAACATAATTATGATTAAACATCGTGTCAATTTCATATCCCAAAATAATACCAATAGAAAATCGGCTTATAAAATGCAATCACTTGAAATAATAAAGTTTGTTATTATTGTATGATTTCTTTTTCTCGATCTCCGTTAAATTAGTTTTTCCCTCAGGGCTGGGCTGGCTTAGTGGTCATGGTGGAAAACAGACACACAGACAAGTGGATTCATGTGAAATGCGACTGCCAAGAAAGCTATAACGTTGTCTCGACGCGAGGCGAACTGAAAACTATTGATTCGGTACCGCCGTTGCATAGGTAAGCTATTTTAAACTTACAAAATTAACTTGCTTATTTACATTTTAAAACAATCTCGCGTTATCAACTTATCACCGACCAATCTCAGAAGATCCATTGCCCAGATCCATAGTGGATCTAGTGAGATTTTTTCTCTCTATAGATCCAATTTGGATCTACTTCTTTTTCTTATCGTGTCACTGATTCTTTCGAACCAAGTGTGGTGAAAGGATTTTAAGTGCGCCTTAAAGAGGCTCCTTTCGTGCACTTGACACATATTTTCGAACTTTTTAGCTTCTACTATATGCCGGTTTCCTCACGATGTTTTACTTCACCGTTTGAGAGCACTGGCATTGAACCCACGACCTTAGAATCGGAAGGCGGGGCCGCTACTACTTGGCCGCCAGCGCTCTACTACTGGATCTACTGATCGTGATCTCTGCCTACCCCCATGGGAATGAGGCGTGATTTTATGTATGTATTGTTAACCAGTTTTGGGAATAGGACATCCCTAATCGAATCAAGCAAAGAGTTACAGCTCTAGTGGTGAAAAAGAAGAAGAGGAAGGAGAATATGGCGTCGTTACGTCTATTACTCTATTGGTATTGTTTGCGGTGTATTAGAGTAAAACAGAGTTGTAGCTATCAATGAAGAGTTTTCGGCGTAACAGTATGTATGTTTTTCTTTTCTGTTTGCAGGCAAGTGATAATAGTCCTGACGCAGCTAGAAGGCAGTGGAGGCTTCAGCATAGCTCATCGCTTGACTCATCGTCTGGCTGGCGGCGCTCGGCTACAGGACTGGGCCGTTGGAGCTGGAGTCTCGCAGCCACGTCACCAGCCGCCCCTGGCCAGGAGTTTACACGCCTTACATGCACCTCGACGGATCACCTAACCTCTACGGGTCCGGTTAATGTACACCATTGATTCCCAACGTGGTCCAGGTAGACCCCCAGGGGTCCAAGGAAGACTCAACGAGGGTCTTCCTCTAAGGATCCAGTTAATGTACACCATTGGTTCCCAACGTGGTCCAGGCTGACTCCCATGGGCCACGAGAGACTCCGAAACCGTGACAAAAAAAAAAAAAAAGATATTGATTCAAACCATTGCAAAAAAAGTTACATGATCGCCCTGCTTATCAATTCTTACTTTTTTCGAGAACTGTTTATTCGTGGTAGGAACTCAGCCGCAAAGCAAATGTTAGTTAGATCTAATCTCCATATTTTTTGTCGACTGGGAATCTCTATAAATTGTATGTACCTACTTATTTCAAACATGATTGTATGATCGTTCATGAATAAATGATAATGAATATAAAAATGTAGCTGCAGGGCAGGGGGTCCACCGGAACCAGCAAAATTTTGAAAGTGGTCTATGAGAAAAAAAAGTTTGGGAACCTCTGATGTACACACAGTTAAAGCGAATCCACTTTTTATCCACAGCAGCAAATCCCCATTAGGTCTAATTCAAGGAAGGCTATTCCCGGATCTTCAAAAACTGGACGCAACGGACAAACTAGACCTAACAGTAAACTGGGCTTAACCAACCTGATGGCCACACTGATTCAGCATAGACTGTAATCCAAGTTTAATATTATACAGTAGGGTACAGCTCATATTACCTAAAAACAAAGAAAAATGACGCTTACTGCAAGGACATAAGAGCTAGCAATGCGTCTGATGCGTATCCTTGTGTACAATATAGTCGGCGTTATTGCGTTACTTGACGGGCTTGAAGTAAGCCTTAAACCTTCTGTTAGTCACTAGCCATTTGCCCACAATACTCAATATATTTATTGTATACTGTACGGTTTGTGCAAACCGCGCAATATTTGTCCAAGTTTTCACGGGTCAGCGTTTTACGCTGCGACGTGGTTTTTAGCCAATTACAGACAGTCAACAGCCAAGAACTAAAACGGCAACACGTCACAACGTAGACTCGTGCCTAACTTTAAACAAACTACTTAGAACTATATAACAAAAGTATTATACTAAACTGAACTTTAAACAACTGTTTTACTCAGCAACGAACTCTACTTATAAGATCGTAGGCTACAGACCCTACAGTATACAAATGGCTTAGTTTAAGTACATACATAGTTCTTAAGTGTAAGTCAGTATCACATGGACCCTGTATAGGGTAAAGCAACATGGAGGTAGGCCGACAAATGGCTTACTTGAAACCCGCCAAGTTACGCAAGTTTTAATATCTTATAGGTGTACACACAAAACAGAAAAACGCTATTTCTATCCCACCGTGATGCACTAAAGTATTGCAAATCCCGCCGCGGGTATTGAACCCGGATGTCTCGTTGGACATGCGCCCACTAGGCCACTGAAGTCGTGTGATTAAGGCTTATGTTGCCAACACAATCCGACTATTATGTATTATTTAACAATATACAGGGCGTCCCACGAACATGCCGCATGGAGGGAAAGTACCTTGAATATTGTAGATATGGAATATTTTACTGTAAAAAGACATTATTTGAATTTAAAACACAATTTAAACTGCATTCATAGATATTTAAATAATTACATGGTTGAACCGGGAATCGAACCCGTTACACGAGAAAAATAATCATACATGAAACCGATCATAAGGATTATTTTTTTCTAAATAACATAGTGTCAAAAATAAAAGGAAAACCATAGATTCTAACATTTTTAATCAAAAAATTATCAATTATTTATCAAATGCTCAGAATTATTTCAATGTTTATGAATAAGCTTAAATTGTGTATTTTTAATTCAAGTAATGTCTTCTTTCAGTAAAATGTTCCATCTACAATATTCAAGGTATTTTCCCTTCATGTGACGTATCGGTGGGACGCCCTGTACAACACGTGACTAGGCTTATTTCACGACTAGCGGCCCGTCCCGGCTTCGCACGGGGTAGACAATATTGTTGTACATTATTTTGTTCTATCGCTAATAGCTTCGGCAGCGCATTCGACGAAAGACATTTTAAGACATTTTTTTCTACACCTTCGGTTACATTGTTCAAATTTTACCAAGAATCCCTAATTTTTTTCAAAATGAAATGTAGCCTATGTCAAATTGGAAGAATGTAGCATTCTATTGGTGAAATAATTTTTTAAATCAACCCAGCACTTTTTGAGCCTATTCATTACAAACATACAAAAATAGGTACAAATCTTTCCTCTTTATAATATTAGTATAGATATCTGAGTACCGCTACTTTGACAATTTCAAATCATACTAACACTTTCTGTTTCCAATCTATTTTTATCTGTCAAGAAACGCTTCTCCGCTGTCGAAAAATCGCAAAGTGAATTTACGTTCTGCGTAAATTCACAAGATAATTTTCGTAATGACGAACGTCATCTAACGGACAATTTGTTTGTCGCTTACTTTTTGAGGAATTGGATTGTGTGGGTCCACAATTCGGGTCCCTCTTACTATATTTTATCTAGGGTTGGTTTAATGGATGGATCCACAATTCGGGTCCCTTCTAGTATGTTTTCTCTAGGGTCGGTTTGTGTATATTGGCCGAATAATGATAATATTGTCAATACTGCCTTCACGGCTACTTCCTGTAGCCGTTATTAATAATTATTTAAGACGATAGATCGCTTGAGAAAATTGTTAGTTACATAAAAATGACAAAAATACGCGTGTAGCATAGACTTAGAAAGCGAAGACTTAAAATAATGTAATATTATTTTCACTGAATAATCTGAAAATTTCTGAAAATTTTGTGAAAATAATTTTAAACTTCTAATTAATAATTATTGATAATAATAAACACTTAAAATAGTTGTTAATATTTTTTCTACTACACTAAAATACTCATCTAGACTCTTACGCTACACTGCCGGACAGAGAATTGTACGTATTTGCAAAATAATTTGTATTTCAAATGTGTACTCTCCTATAAGACGGCAACCAGTTCAAAAAGCCTGTGTGATGAAATATGCGATTAGCATGCACTAAGTGTTATTTTTTGACAGAAAAAGTAATTTTAAGTCACGTTTATAATTAGTGACAGCGAGCTAGTTATAATAACAATCGTGTAAATTATTACATAAAGTCTTTGAATCATTAAAGGTAGCTGTTATATTTACTTTCGTATGATTAATGTTTTATTAATAATTCCATGTAGTTTTTTTAATGCTGTAAGTATATCTTTGTACATTTTGTTTATTTTATATTTTGTGTCACTCAGTATTTTTATAGAACTAGCTGATGGAACAAGCTTATGGCCCACCT
The DNA here is from genome assembly GCA_947578465.1 of Thera obeliscata. NCBI lineage: Eukaryota > Metazoa > Arthropoda > Insecta > Lepidoptera > Geometridae > Thera > Thera obeliscata. The sequence continues at coordinate 10,526,874 of OX387918.1, read as the reverse complement.
GATGTTAAGTGGTAACCATCGCCTATAACAGAGCATTGCCTCAGAAACTTGCCCTACGATGCACTGCGCTGCGTCCATCAATTTGAGGCCTATAGATGTTCAGCCTCACGTGCCAGTAATGTCACCGGCACCCACACCCTTCAAACCGAAACACAGCAATGCTGCTTCACGGCAGAAATAGGCATGGTGGTAGTACGCACCCGGACGAGCCACACACAAAGAGCTCTACTAAGTATATTAATAAGATCAATTGAACTTCACGTGTGAAGTTTGATCATTATTATATGATTTAGCTTCATTTGAAGATATAAAAAGGTAGACTATGTAAATATTTTTATTTCTAAGCGTTTTTTCTGTAAAATCTTTCTGTATTTCTACTGTGTAATAATGCCGAAACGCAAAAATGATGAAAAGATTCGTTATTACGAATCTAAAATACTAAGGTTGCGGGATAAACAAGTACGTGCACCTAATGTGCGCAAACGGTATATTATTTATTCGGAGTCATCTTCGGATGAAAACAATTCAGGTAAGCTTCTCAAACGATTATTTTACAAGGGTGCTTATTTTGTGTCTACAAAGTCACATTGCTCACCAGTGCTCTCAAATATATAGGTATATGTATATTTGTTATAATTTTTCTCATCAAAGTGGTCATCGCCTTGACTCACGGCCAAAACCTAGACCTTAAAATGTAGGTAGGTATGCCTTCGCCTTGACTCACGGCCAAAACCTAGACCTTAAAATGTAGGTAGATATGCCTTCGTGGTGACTCACAGCCAGCACCCCGGCTCAGAACTTTCCTTCGCGTTGACTCTCGGCCAACACCCAGGATATTAATGTGACTTTGTAGACACAAAATAAGCACCCTTGTAAAATAATCGTTTGAGAAGCTTACCTGAATAAATGTAGGTAGGTATGCCTTCGTGGTGACTCACGGCCAGCATCCCGGCTCAGAACTTTCCTTCGCGTTGACTCTCGGCCAACACCCAGGATATTAATGTGACTTTGTAGACACAAAATAAGCACCCTTGTAAAATAATCGTTTGAGAAGCTTACCTGAATAAATGTAGGTAGGTATGCCTTCGTGGTGACTCACGGCCAGCATCCCGGCTCAGAACTTTCCTTCGCGTTGACTCTCGGCCAACACCCAGGATATTAATGTGACTTTGTAGACACAAAATAAGCACCCTTGTAAAATAATCGTTTGAGAAGCTTACCTGAATAAATGTAGGTAGGTATGCCTTCGTGGTGACTCACGGCCAGCATCCCGGCTCAGAACTTTCCTTCGCGTTGACTCTCGGCCAACACCCAGGATATTAATGTGACTTTTCATTGCTCATACTCTGAAAGTAGGTCTGAAGTTGCCTGAGGGGCCTAATTGAAAGTAATACTTTCAGCCCTAGGGAGAATCGCTTTCTACTGACAGCTGTCAAATTATAAAAAAAAACAAGTTCTATTTTATTCAACCATGTTCCAACTTTCTAAACTGCAAGGACCAAATTCAGGAAAGGAACCAAATTCCAACTTTTTATTCAGCAAGTAGGTTGGAAACCCATTACAACGGTAAGAAGTTTAAAAACTCTAATTAGAGCGCAATGTAAAATTTAAATAACATAAAGATAGAATTAAATAAATAATATATCTTCTAAATTACTTGATTAATATATAACTTCAACTATTTATTTAAAATAACATAGATTTGAGCAAACAATTTACCATTTTTTAAATTATGAAAATGAAAATAATGGCTGAAATGAAAAAAAACCGGGAAGGCGGCAATTCAATCTTCATTTTCACAAATTTTTCATTCATGTTTTTATTTTTACTTTCCTTGTATTCGTAATGAAAAGCACAGTGTTTACCTCGGGTGAAAGTCTTTTAAGTCCCTCAAGCTCCATTGGCGCCCTCGCTAACGCTCTGGCGCCAAACCCGTCTCGGGACTCAAAAAACGTGACTTTCAACACTCGGGTAACAATGTACTATTGTAGACACAAAATAAGCACCCTTGTAAAATAATCGTTTGAGAAGCTTACCTGAATTGTTTTCATCCGAAGATGACTCCGAATAAATACGGTATATTATATTGCGCACATTAGGTGCACGTACTTGTTTATCCCGCAACCTTAGTATTTTAGATTCGTAATAACGAATCTTTTCATCATTTTTGCGTTTCGGCATTATTACACAGTAGAAATACAGAAAGATTTTACAGAAAAAACGCTTAGAAATAAAAATATTTACATAGTCTACCTTTTTATATCTGAAAAATGAAGCTAAAGAAATATAAATAAAATAGAATCTCAATTTTTAAATGACGTTACGTTATGTATTGTTTACCTGTAATATCGTAAAAAAGACATTGTTAACACATCTGCAAGCTTATTCTCAGTTTTACACGATCAGTTTAATTTAAACCATTCGTTTCGCCTATGTGTCGGTTTGCTCTATCTTTTGTTTGGAGAAATGATGGGACAACAACAATAAGTTACGTAGAAACGATAGAAACGAGTTTTTGAGTAAAACTCAGAATAAGGGCACACTTGAATTTTAGTTAAAATCCATTCCAGTAATTTGTTTTTAATTTAGGTACATAAGTTCGTTCAAATTTATTTGTTTTAGTAAATTTTAAGTTACATAAGAAATATAATAGTGATTTAAACTTCTTGCCAATTTTATTCGTTATGGTTAATTTTGTTAAAACATAATTATAGTTTTAATAATTTATTAGTACCTATTATGGCCTATAAAAATAAGTGCAATATTTTACAATATTAGTAACATATGTACACAAGCTGGCACAAAAATGGAGCACTTTATAGCTAAAATATCGCAGTATTGCTTTAGTGTTCGAATTTTAATTGAATTTGGTCATTATTGCAAAAAGCTGGCTATAAATAGACTATAGATAAGAACGTTAAAAGTTATTGTTTTATATCAACTGTGACAATTTAATTAATTTTATTGTAATAAGTTAAACGTAACTTGTTTTTTTTTTAATATATTGGAAACAACTCGAATTCGTTTTAATAGAAGTTGTCAAACTTTGCTGTAATCTCATCTTATCTTTATGCTATGACAAAAATAATAATCGAGGCTTAAATAACAAAATTATTTGATATTACAGTATTTTAACAATTATTATAGTTCTAAGATTTCATAATTTTATCTAAATACTTGTGCCATATTTTTATTTTCATATATTTTATCGCATTAACAGATTAATGGAATCAATTCACTTTATAGTACCTTTTTATTATAAAAGCAAAACGACAAAAATATTTTTTTATCTTGACTAAAACGATGATTTCTTTGCCAAAAGTCTAAAATATTTTTCTACAAAAAATGTGAATGGTATTAAAAATGGTACATTATTCCTTGCTTCATTCATAAAAAATACATTAAATTCTGATTGTCTTGTGTGTGTGTCTTTAATCGTCTCAAAAATATTGCAAGGAAGTATAGTATTTTTTGGTTACTGTTTTAGAAAGGAAATTTTTATCAATTTTAAATAATTAATGTTTCAGATGTTGTGCACTAAATTGTACGTACTTGACGTGTTTTGATATCACTTAATTTTGTCGAATATTATGTATTGTTTGTAGCATTAAATACGCTTATATTACGTGTTAGATTAACGTGAATGCATGTTACGACTATTTAATGTAAGGATAAGAAAATAAATTATTATTTGAAAATTTATTTTTTTATATACTTACAACGTACCTACCTTTGTTTACCTTTCAAAACCCACTTCCAACTGTGCGAAAATTTAATATTTCGTCTATTTTGATTAAGATATTTTTTAGGGCATCGCGGTTTAAAATAAAAATCGCCTACACCTGCCGTTAAAACGTCCAGCCGGTTCTTTTTATGTAGACGAGCTGGTATGACCGAGCCTCGCTCGGGGTTAAAAAAAATAGTTGAACCATAGCATGCAGCTTGACTCACACTTGGCCGTTAATAAAATACCAATACCTACTAAAATGATAAAATTTATAACTGCAATAAATTATCATTTCGCAAATTATCTGATATTTACGGTACAATATATCAGAATATGCCCCTTTATTAGTAATTTTATTTTATGACAATGATCGGGCACCATCACAGGCAGGCATGGTCGTCATCGGATCACGCCTCCAAAAAGCGTGACCACTAATCCTAGTTATATTATTTATCATCTACTTTTGGACCCGCCCTAATAAGGCTTCAATACAGTCGCGTCACAAGACAATTTTTCAAAAATTTAAAGCTTCTTAGATGATGGAGAAACATGATAACAAAAATATCAACTCTATGTCGCAAGAAACCGCATTCAAAACGGGGCATAAGATTCAGAGGTACTTACGATAGGGTACAGACAGACAGTCAAACAGGCACACAAAGTCAAACTTATAAAACTCTTTTCGATTGTATCCCAAATAACTTTTCAGCGAACTGTGATGGTACGAAGCCAAGATTCAGATTACCTATTGACTTGATACAAAGATGTAACTCATGGCACCAACACCACAAAGTGTTCATCATCATCATTATCCTGAATCCTGAAGAAGTCCACTGTTGGACATAGGCCTCCCCTACACATTTCCAGGAAGAACGATTCTGAGCCCTTTCCATCCACCGACTTCCTGCGATCTTAACAATGTCGTCAGTCCATCTGGTGGGTGGGCGCCCTACTTTTCGTCTTCCGGTTCGTGCAAACACAAACGAACAAAGTACTGATGGTTCTAAATTAATCAGAAGAACTTGTAAGAATTTCCTCAAAGTACCAAAGACTTATACCTACACTTATTCTTTCCAACGTACTGCACTTACGAAGATTAAAGAAGTTGGTTACTCCCACCAATGCCACGCTTTTTTCCCATTCACTGCCACGGATTTAAAAAAAAGTAAGTATACCACAATAAGAACAAAATTATAACACTCAAGTACAGTCTATATTCGCCTGTTTGTATACATGCCCGCGCCCGCCTCCGCTCATTCACTGTAGTCTCGCCTAGCGAGCCCCAAACTCAGCGTTATGACGCATGTTCGGTTCATGAAGCGAGCGTGGGCCGCACGCTTGCGATTAGGGGGCGCGTCCGTTGCAGTTTATAAGTTTTATGACTATTATTTGTACCTATGAACAGTAAAAAAAAAAGTCTACCTGCTGTGGGTTCCAAAGAAACAGCATGCTTTTCTTAAACTATGCAAGTTTCGCAGCTGGGCAGGACCTTATGGCCGGTTAAAGGTCTATCCCCACACATCAGTGCCGTGTCAGGGACAGGGCAGGAACGTGACCGTGGCAAGTCCTAGCATCCGTGTCCCGTCAGGAGCTGTCTGTTCACACAATTCAGTTCCGTGACATCATCATCATCATCCACAGCTGGACTTCACCCACTGCTGGGTATAGGCCTCCATTAGTTTGTGCCATCTACCTCGTTCCTGTGCCAGTCTATACCATTGCCATCCTGCGACCCTGGCTATGTCGTCCATCCATCTTGCTGCAGGGTGCCCTAACGCTTCTGTAGCCGGTTCTTGGCCATCATCTAAATATATAAAACTCTTTCGTTACTGACTGACTGACTGACTGACTGACTGACTGACTGACTGACTGACAATCAACGCACAGCCTAAACCGTTAGTCCTAGAAGCATGAAACTTGGAGGGTATGTTCCTCTTATAACGTAGAGATGTACTAAGAAAGGAAATCGGAAAATTATTTCCCGAAGAGGAGAAAAAGGGGAAAAATGGTTTAAAGAAAAATCAACGCACAGCCTAAACCATTAGTCCTAGAAGCATGAAACTTGGAAGATGTGTTGCTCTTATAGAGCAAAGGTGCATTAAGAAAGAAAATTGGAAAATTATTTACCTAAAAGAAGAAAAAAAAGGAAAAAAGTTTCATGAAAATTCACAAAAAATTGCTTTACAAAATACGCAAAAAAACAGTTAAAAAAAAAATCTGCTACCGCAGCATTTGTCACCAAATTTGAATACACACAAAAGTTTACATTAACCCCACCGTAACCACTAAGACAAAATCGCGGAAAACACCTATCGTACCGAAACTAAACACCGCACCGCTTCAAAAAACGGCTAAAGTGCATGCTCAAAACTATGGTAACCAGCTGGTCATGTCAAATTAAAAAAATCTGATTCGATTTTACACCAACACGCAGACGAAACCCTAAATTAGCCACTAATATAACATAAAATCACAAGAAATTGCTTTACAAAATACGCAAAAAAAACCATTAAAAAATTTTCAGCTACCGCAGCATCTGTCACCAGGTTTGAATACACACAAAGGTTTACAAAAAAACCAATGATAACCACTTAGACAAAATTGCGGGAATCATCTATCATACTTAAACTAAACACCGCCGAAAAAAATCGGGTACAACAGCACCTGTCTTCAAATTCAAATACACTCTAAAGTACATGCTCAAAACTATGGTAACCAGCAGTTGGTCATGTCAAATTAAAAATGTGATTCGATTATACACATACGAAACCCCAAATTAGCCACTAATATAACATAAAATCACAAAAAATAGCTTTACAAAATACGCAAAAAAAAACATTAAAAAATTTTCAGCTACCGCAGCATTTGTCACCAGGTTTTAATACACACAAATGCTTACAAAAAAACCGATGATAACCACCAAGACAAAATTGCAGGAATCATCTATCATACTTAAACTAAACACCGCTGAAAAAAAACAGCTACAACAGAACTCGCCTTCAAATTCAAATACACTCTAAAGTACATGCTCAAAACTATGGTAACCAGCAGTTGGTCATGTCAAATTAAAAATTCAGATTCGATTATACACCAACATGTATACGAAACCCCAAATAAGCCACTAATATAACACAAAATCACAAAAAATAGCTTTACAAAATACGCAAAAAAAAACATTAAAAAAATTTCAGCTACCGCAGCATTTGTCACCAGGTTTTAATACACACAAATGTTTACAAAAAAACCGATGATAACCACCAAGACAAAATTGCGGGAATCATCTATCATACTCAAACTAAACACCGCTGAAAAAAAACAGCTACAACAGAACTCGCCTTCAAATTCAAATACACTCTAAAGTACATGCTCAAAACTATGGTAACCAGCAGTTGGTCATGTCAAATTAAAAATTCAGATTCGATTATACACCAACATGCATACGAAACCCCAAATAAGCCACTAATATAACATAAAATCACAAAAAATAGCTTTACAAAATACGCAAAAAAAAACATTAAAAAATTTTCAGCTATCGCAGCATTTGTCACCAGGTTTTAATACACACAAATGTTTACTAAAAAACCGATGATAACCACCAAGACAAAATCGCGGGAATCATCTATAATACTTAAACTAAACACCGCTGAAAAAAAACGGCTGCAACAGCACTCACCTTCAAATTCAAATACACTCTAAAGTACAAGCTCAAAACGATGGTAACTTGCATTTGATCATATCAAACTAAAAAAACAAGATTCAATTATACACCAACGAATACGATAGCCCAAATTAGCCACTTAAACAAAATCACGAAAAAGAGCTTTACAAAATACGCAAAAAAACATTTAAAAAAATTCAGCTACCGCAGCATTTGTCACCAGGTTTTAATACACACAAATGTTTACAAAAAAACCGATGATAACCACCAAGACAAAATCGCGGGAAGCACCTATCATACCAAAACTAAACACAGCTGAAAAAAATCGGCTACAACAGCAGTTACCATCTTTCAAACACACTTTATATAGTTTTGAATGCAAACTCAAAACTAAGGTAACCAGAACTTGGTCATGTAAAACCAACGCATACATAACCCAACTTAGCCACTAAGGCAAATTCACGAAAAATAACTCTCAAAATATAAGCAAAAAACAGTGAAAACATATCAATAGTTGTCCACTTTCCACCATAAAATAGTTTCTTTTAAACGAACTCAAACTATGACTTTAAACTAACCACGCGGACGAAGTCGCGGGTGTCAGCTAGTAGTTCATAAACAGTGCATGCACTGATATTTTTTTAAGACTCCTAACGAAATAACGAAACAGATCCATGCCCCGGCCCTGACACGCCACAGATATGTGGGGATAGGCCTTCATTGGGTGGAGTAAAGCTTTGAACGAGTAGTAACTAAAATCAAGCTAAAAAAATCTAGGCCTTCAAAAACCGCGATGGGTCGACGACATCGTAAAGGTCGCAGGGAACAGGATCAGAGACGCACAGGAAGGAAGGCTGATATAAAATGGAGGCAGGGAGGCAGGGAGTCAGCCAGCATAATAACATAAAATAAAAATAAATAATCAAAGTACATTTCATGCATATAGTTGGTCGGATGACATTGTCGGAGTATTTGGCGCAGACTGGCACAGGACCGAAGAGAGTGGCGTGTTAGGGAGGAGGCCTATACCCAGCATTGGGTGCATACAAGCTAAATAGTTATACTTTGAGATAGGTTAATGCTTATGGACTGGCCTCTCCGCTCAGTTGGTAGGTACTAGCTCTGCCTTCTGGTCGTGGGTTTAATCCCCACCGAGCACAAATATTTGTGTGGTGAACACAGATGTTTGTTCTCTGTCTATGATTTAGTATATTGTATTCTAAGTATGTATTTACGGAAAAAAATTATATCAGCATTATACTATGGTTCCCATAGTACAAGCTCTGCTTAATTTGGGGCTTGATAGTGTTGTGTGCATTGTTTACAAAATGTATTTATAGATTATTATTTTTTACATACGTAATATCTACCTACGTGTTCCTATTTTTTCTTTAGCTAGGTGCCCTCTCTGGTATACCTACCTATGGCGCCTCCAGCTTTTATCAGTCTTCAAGATCGTTTGCCATTAAAGTCCAGTTTCGTTCGTTCGCAATTATTTTTATGCATGTTTGCCTGTACTTCTGGTAACTTTAGGGTGTAGGTCCTTTCCAAGTAGGTACTCATTCGGTTGGTCCATCTTTCTTTATCCATTCTGGCTACATGTCCCACCCACTGCCATTTAGCGCTTGTGCCAGGGCGTCTATAAATTCAGTTTCTTTCCTTAAATCTGTCTTAATTTGGGGCTAGATAGTGTTGTGCGGATTGTCTACAATATTTATTTATTTATTTATTTGTCTATTAATCTTTCTCTCAGCATAATTCTCTTTCTTTTGCCCTCTGGCATTTCGTAATTTTGTTTTTAGATTTTCTTCCATACGTCCATATTTGCTTCCTTAGCATACCAAACATTAGTGCAAAAAAAAAAGCAGTGGGTGATGGTGGTTAAAGCAGTGGGTGATACTGGGCTGTGATGATGATCAATGTTAAGGGTTTCCGCCAAATTGCCCCAGTCCCGGCGCAAAAGAATTGTATCTCAGATTTTAGATAATTATTAGTAGAAACAATATCAGGTGTCGCATTTCCTGATTCGGTGGCTAACATGTTTTTTTTATGTAAACATGACACTTTTTAGGAAAAACTTCATGTTACTGTGCTAATTGACATTGAATTGGCAAAAAATTAATAAAACACATACTATAAACACATTATCACATATAATATACTTAAATAAATAAAATATAATAGGTTTACTTAAATAAGTAAACCTATTATATTTAAATTACCTTAAAATAAATATTTTAAGGTAATTTTGAGATTCCTCTTTTGCACATCTAAGGCCCATTAAGTATTTTATGATCTACTCATATCTGATCACGCGTCTCAATCTCCTCAAGGTTGCCTCACAGAACCTTAAAGCATCCTAATCGCGTTATCTATCAACAATCAATTGCCAAAAATAATATAAATATCAACACAACAATTTTCCAAGCATTGTTACAAGGCAAGCCGCGAAGAAAGACGTGAAAATGTTGAAGTTGGCTTGTGCTTTGTTGATGATCGCTGCTGGAGGACTGGGGGACATCGTTACTGATGGAACCACTCTCGATATGGTGTTTCTGGTAAGCTTATATTCTTTTTTATTGATTTTATAGTGTTTACTACACTTAAAAAAATCACAAAGATTTTTATAATGTCCCAAAAGTTAAGAGACGAGCGGGATTTGAACCCGCGACCTTCGTATGGGGCTGCGCTGACCGCTGCGCCATCGGATCCTAATCACACTCGACGAATAACTCCTAGGGTCTGTTCCAAGACGAAGGTAGCGGGTTCAAATCCCGCTCGGCTCTTAACTTTTGGGACATTATAAAAATCTTATATTTTTATGCCTTAATTCATTCATATTGGTCTTCTGGTCCACTCAACTAACTTAGTAGGCCGCTAAGTCTGGTGCCATATTTTTTTATGTCTGGTCTCTCAGCTCAGTTGGTAGTAGCTCTGCCTTCTGCGCCGCAGGTCGTGGGTTCGATGCCCACTGAGAACAAATATTTGTGTGGTGAACACAAATGTTAGTAGTACAAAAACGCAAATATTTGTGTGCTGTGGTTTGTAGGGGAGGCCTATGTCCAGCAGTGGACTTCTTCAGGCTGATGATGATGTGATGAAACAATCTTATGGGCCACCTGATGTTAAGTCCTGATGTTTAATTTACAAATTATGATGTTTTCAGCTTCACCGACATGGAGACCGAACTCCAGTGGAGGAGACCGCGGCTTTGACCACCGACCCTGATGCCGTGGAGGCAGCTACCGCGCAGTACGGATATGGACAACTTACCGATGTAAGTACCTTTTTTGTAAACAATTATAGCTGATGGAAAAGGCCTATGGCCCACCTGATCTTAAGCGGTAACCATCGCCTATATAGCATAGCCTCGTAGGTCACGCACGGCAGGAACCTGCCCTATATACGATACACTGTCCTGCGTCCATCAACTTGAGGCATACAGATGTTCAGCCTCACGTGCCAGTAATTTCACCGGCACCCACACCCTTCAAACCGAAACACAGCAATGCTGCTCCACGGCAGAAATATAGGCACAGTGGAAGTAGGACCTACCTTTGCACATGAGTTATACAATAAATATTTCTGTGATGTCCTGTTTTACGCCAAACTAAACTATACAGTGGCCTTACATCAGGCTCTAAAAAGAAACCCAGTGTTTAAACTATTGCCTTCTCTTACAACTAAGGTTGTGCTTTTTTTATACAACAAAGTAGACAAACAAGCATACGGCCCACCTGATGGGAAGCAGTTACCGTAGCTTATGGACGCCTGCAATACCTGCCAGAGGTATCACAAACGCGTTGCCAACCTTTTAAAACGTCTTTTTAAAGATCACCCCATACTATAAGTCCTCAGGGAAAACCTCAGCATGGAGATTATTTCACAGCCTCAGTGTTCCCGGGAGGAAGTAACATAGACAGGACATGTGGACTTTGTATACCTGTGGAATTTCATTATATCTAATAATTTTCAGGTTGGAAAACGTCGCGCCTATAAACTTGGCGAGTACATCCGCGAGCGTTACTCTTCCCTCCTCTCCCCTCAATACAACAAATCTGAGATATACATCCGCGCCACCGACTCCACCCGGACGAAGATGACAGTTCTGACTGCTATGTCCGCCGTCTACCCCGCGTACAAAGGCAGCTGGAGCAAGGAAATAAACTGGACCCCAGTTCCGTACACTACCGTGCCTGTCAGATACGACTTCGTGAGTTCATTTACAGCCATATTTTCTTTTTACTATTTAATTAGGAAGGAGATGGTGGAATTTTTGGCAATTTTTTTTATCATCCGCACTTGATGTGCTGGCTGGTTTTTCCGCAAGTAGGCCGCTGCTGGCGGGCTCTTTTTGCGTGACCCCACACATGTTGCTCGAACTCTATTAGGTTCTACGACACGCCGGTTTCCTCACGATGTTTTCCTTCACCGTTTTGAGAGTACTGGCATAGTGCACATACATTTTCCGACAGAAAAACTCATTGGTACACGACTGGATTTGAACCCGGATCGGAAGGCGGGGCCGCTACCACTAGACCACCAGTGCTCTTAAGGAGATGGTGGAAAGGATATGGAAAACTGGAAGTCTTTGGGAGAGGCCTTTGTCCAGCAGTGGGACGACATAGGCTAGGGAAAACAATAGAATACAGAGAACCTTAACTAGAGAACTACAGAGAAGGCCAGTACCCAGCAGTGGGCCAGTATAGGCTTAGAAAAAAAAACTAGGCACATAAAACAGAGTGGCATCGGCGAGGTATAGAGACTATTAGAGACTGTTGAAAGAATTTGGGACCTTTGCCCAGCTGTGGGATGGTATAGGTTAGATAAAAAAAAAATGTTATTCTATACTGTTAGATTATTAGTAACCACTTGTCTGGCATCTCAGCTCAGCTGGTAGTAGCTCTTACTTCTGTGTCGTAGGTTCGATCCCCACCAAGAACCAAAATTTATTGTGTGGATGTTTGTTTTCTGATAAAATATAAATATTGTATTCTAAGTATATTATATTTACAAAAAATATATATATTAAGTATTATATGTACCTATATCAGTTATCTGGTTCCCATAGTACAAGTTCTGCTTAATTTTAGGCTGCTAATAGTGTTATATGGATAAAAAAAAACTACATTTTCATTTTACAGAATCTGGCTAACATGAACTGCCCCAACTTCGTCACAAGCTACAATTCAGCCATGTACACAAATCCTTCCACCATGGATCAATACGCTGATGTAATGGAGGTGATAGCTAACGTCAGTGGCCTGAGCAGTATCACAAGCTACCCAGTAATATCATATGGATTTTACGATGCGTATGTTAGCCAGGTAAATAAAACGTGGACAGAAAAAAGTTTGATGTGAATGCCATAGATATATCTATAATTGGGATACAGTTTTTAGCTTTAAAATCACACACATATAAGTCTCGCTTTATCGCTAACAGCAATGTCTATATCTCCTTATAGCGTATATGACATGACGAACCCTGGAGAGAAAAATTGGAAAAAAATACAGTTTGACATAGCAATTTAAAGTAAGAAATATTTAAAGTTTCTAGCCCAATTATTGCTCGTACTACTATTTACCGATTATATTCGACTGGCCTCTCAGCTCAGTTGGTAGTAGCTCTGCCTTCTGCGCCGCAGGTCGTGGGTTCGATCCCCACCGAGAACAAATATTTGTGTGGTGAACTCAGATGTTTGTTCTCTGTCTGGGTGTTGTATTGTATTCTAAGTATGTATTTACAAAAAAAATGTATGTATGTATTATATCAGCTATCTAGTTCCCATAGTACAAGCTCTGCTTAATTTGGGGCTAAATAGTGTTGTGTGAATTGTTCACAATATTTATTTATTTATTTATTCGATGGTTAAGGTGGCATATTGTGAGGAAACCCGCAACTAAGTCAGCTCCACACTATTGACCATGTCTATCCTGTGGATTAGGCCGATTTAGATGTCAGGATGGTATAGGTGCCGGACAAGCTTCCCCATCTAAAAAGTCTGTCCCAGGCACTAGCGTCCCGTAAATAAGGGGCATGACAAAAAACAGTTGTCCCAGACGCTATACACCACTATTTTGTAATTATAAAAAAAAAAAATGCCGATATTGGCTGCTGTTACTGAACACGAAAAAAAAAATCAAAGTCATAAAAAAATAATCCCTAAATAACCACAATTTTTAGTCAAATATTAAGAAATGATTCAAAAAGCAAAATACCAAGCGGAACCGAACAGCGTAAATTTGTTTCTCTCTAGTACTACGTAACTAATATGTCCTTAAGCAGGATTTCTGAAAATTTTAACATTTAATAACTTTGGCGTATTATTGAAACTAAAAATTCTGATTGCACATTCATAATGTTCTACCTCTACTACATTACCCTATTTTTTTCTTTTGGAAGTTACAAAATAGTGGTGTATAATCATCTACAATAGAATAGATGCAAACACCTGAAGAAGTGGCAATGCGAAGGACTTATAGCACGGAAGCAAACGCTGGGGAATAAAAGGTTGAACCGAAAAGTTCATACTGTAGTCTCTAAGAAAAATCTCAGAACGAACCTTATTCCACAACCTAAGATGACCTTAGACAATAAACCAATTTTGTTCCAGATAAGCTTGGGAATACCAGTTAGTAGTGAGATAGCTGATATTATGCCACGCATCAAGGAGGCAGCTGGTGCATCTGTAGAAATCATGTTTGAAGAAAACATAAACTTAATGTCTGGTAAGTTGTTTACAATCCGACGTTGCACAAAAGTTTACGACGTCGGAGACAGGGCGGTAAATCTCAAGTGGAGTTGGGCAGGACACCTTGCTAGACGTGGTGATGGTCGGTGGAGTAAGGCCTTGACCAAATGGTGGCCGAAGAAATCTTGGACGTCCGAAAGCGCGATGGGTCGACGACATCGTGAAGGTCGCAGGAAACACCTGGACAAGAGACGCGCAGGACAGGGGAGGCTGACAAAATATGAAGGAGGCCTATACCCAGCAGTGGGTGAAACCGGGCTGAAATGATGATGATGATGAAGTTGTTTACAGCTTTACGACATCAAATAACAGCTGAGCTCTTAGTGAAAGGAGAATGTCCGGATAAGTACTTCTACCTATACATATTTCTGCCATCAAGGAGTGATCATCGCATGGCTGCTTTGATTTGTTAGAGTATGGGTATCAGTGCCAAATGAGGCTAAGCACCATGTTGGTCAGAATAATAGTAGGTCAGAGCAGGTCAGAGTAGTAGAGGCCTATAACCAGTGCATAAGCTCACAAAGCCAAAAGATCAGAGCCTTAAAATGCCTTTTACGGTAAGAGGCATCAACCGAGGCTTTAAAATTAGATGACAGCTTCTCACATAATTTTTTTCACTACTAAAAAGTCACTGAAAACCCTCTACCTAGCTATAGTCATATTATTTATTCGCCATTTGGAAGACGCACTTGTTTTTTTTAGAATAACACTGTATTTTAGTGGCAGTACAGGCCTGCGCACACCTAAGTTGCTGGCGATAGCGATCAGTGAAACGCTGTCAAATATCGTTGTCAAATTTGACAGCGTTTCACTGATCGCCGACGCCAGCGACCTAGGTGTGCGCAGGCCTTAAATAGCACAGCCATACAGTCATACAATGTCAGTTGCACCCTCTTACCCTTGATCATTACCCAGGTGTCCTCCTAAACGAGTTCTTCACGTACGCTGCAAACGTTACTGCTGGAGACGACACTCCCCGTGTGAGGATATACTCCGCTCACGACCTGAACGTGTACGCGCTGACGGTAGCCGCCAAGCTAACTCCTCGGCAAGGAGTCCCGAAGTACGCGTCCAACATCGCTTTGGAGCTGAGAACTGAGACAGAGACTGGAAAACAAGTTGTGGCGGTGAGAACCTTTTAAAGCCGTGGCGATCAGTGAAACACTGATGCCACTTAGGTGTACGATTTGTCAGGAATCTACAGGTATCTCTAGGTTGGGAACAAAATCTTAGTGAACAGGCAATTTATTCAGTAAAATCATAATTCTAATCTTATAAAAGTAAAGCTCTGCTACTACTGCTACTTCTTAATGAAACTCTGCTGCTGCTACTTCTTAAACTCTGCTTTTCCTCTGTTCCTGTTTAGTTTTGGTCTGGCATACAATACCCTCAAAAGCAGTACAACTCATTGTTTATACCACTAGCAACCCCATGCATTTGAGGACTGTTATTCAAGTGGGCGCGAGTATACAATAAAATTAAATCCTTCCTCACAGGCCGTGTACAAACCTGACCCCAGTGAAGAAGCGGTCTACTTGAACTTGGCAGGCTGCGGTCTTCTCTGCGACCTGGATGAGTTCAAAGAACTGGTCTCCGATAACCTGATGGATGAGGACACGTGGAGAACTGACTGCGGGTATACTGAAGACCTTGTGATCGATGACTCTACGATCGCATAAGACTTGAATACCGGACTCCAGAAACATGCCATCAAAATTTTGTTATTATCCCTTACCTAGGAAAACTTGTGATTGGCTAGATATTTAATACTGAGCCTGGGACCTAATTGACCGCATGCAATTCTGATACATTCTCATATTTATTTAATTTATTTTTGTGGTCAATAAGTATATTTTCTTTCCATGTTTCTACTTATATAAGTTTAATTGGCTAACAGGACATAAATCAAAGAAAAAAATATGTTACTAAATACGTTTATTTATTTATAGATTGCACTTTTTTTACAGTTTTTATGAATAAATGATATTTCAAAACGTAAATGTCTTATTTTCCACATAGAGTTTCAATAAATCGGCCGCAGTGTTATGAGATTAAATCCAGGACGGCCTCCACTAGATGGACCGATGACATTAATATCGCGGGAAGTTAGTCGATGACGTCTTTCCCTAAAAAACCAAGAGGAATGCTTATGAGCCCTAAGCATTCTTCTTGGTTTTTAGGGAAAGGTTTTGCAGCAGTGTATTTTCTGGTGGACTGAATCATCAGCCGATAAAAGTTGGTTATAGGTACCTGTTGTGTTTGAATCTAGCTTAGGCCTGGAGTGGGCGGGTATTATGGGACGTCTTCGAACCCGCCAGGGTCGGTTAATCTGTGCAGTGTTTCTGTCCGAACTGGATGGCTCGATTGCCTCCGCGTTAGCGGCCGGGGCGGTGCTAAAGTCATCGGAATCAACGAGGATATGCCTCGGTCTAAGGATGGAGAGGGCGGGTGCACTCCGGACAAATATTTTTATGGCACGTGCGCTGGTGTCGCACGCGTATAATGACGGAACTAATTAAGAGGGAACAACACAGGCGATTCTCCATATACAAACGCAGTCCCCTATTTCCTCCCTGGATAATGACTCTAGAGTAACCATTTTTTCTCTTAAAATCCAGATCTGCTATATACGTGATCGTATGTTTTCCTTTTTTTCAGAAACTTATTGATAAAGAAAATATGACCCTAATATGACTTATATGAAATATGAATTGGAGGTGATATTTTCTTTATCAATAAGTTTCTGAAAAAAAGGAAAACATACGAGCACGTATATAGCAGATCTGGGTTTTATGAGACAAAATGGTAACTCTAGAGGCATTATCCAGAGAGGAAATAGGGGACTACGTTTGTATGGAGAGTCGCCTGTGTTGTACCCTCTTAACTGTCAGTAATTAGCGAAGTAATTAGGTAAGTGAAAAGTAGTTCACCTGTTAAATCACAGATGGCGTTTAACAAAGCAATTCCCTATCTTGTAAAAACATTTAGAAACAAGGAGATAGTTCTTGCCAGAACAATTTCCTAGACATGATGAAAACCTGACGAGCCAGCTTCCTAATAAGTTGAAGACCTAACGCCAAGACTAGATGTGGCAAGCCACCACAAAGTGTGAGTAAGTCTTTTTGAATCATCATTCTCTTGTCATTGTCCCACTTTATGCAGGGTCGGTACAACAGGTCTTCGTTCTCCACTCCCCTCTATTCTATTAGCCGTCATTTCAACAGTCGCTCCTTTCTTACCCATGTCATCCTTCACACAATCCTTCCATCTTTTCTTTGGTAGGCCAAAGAAAAGATAAAGAGATATAGAAGTAGAGGTAGGCCTCTACTTCTATAATCATCCACATTCATATTTAGCACTCTTCTCAAAGTCTTTTTGAATCTGTGAAAAAAATATGTATGGGGTGTTTTAAAGGTTTAGGAGCTTCTGGGAACTAGTACCTAACGATACCTAAGGATCTTCGTAATTAATTAATTCACTTATTAAACGCTAGTTAGTGCACCGAACTCTTTCAAATAGAGCTTAGTATTACTGAAATAACCAATTTTTATTTTATTCATTACCCCGCCATTACTAATTTATTTCTGATTTAATTAGTCATTGGTGGCTTAATTGGTTGATTTTATATCATCTAACGAGAAGAGTGCTAAATATTAATGTGGATGGGTGTAGAAGTAGAGGTAGGCCAATGAAAAGATGGATGGATTGTGTGAAGGATGACATGGGTAAGAAAGGAGAGACTGCTGAAATGACAGCTAATAGTGGAGAGTGGAGAACGAAAACCTGTTGTGCCAACCCTACATGAAGTGGGATCTTCTTCTTTTTCCTGTATAGATAGGGGGGATAGGGATGACTTATTTAATTGGGTATTCTACTTTGATGTTCTCATGAATAATTTACAAGGAAGCTTTGGAAGGATACAGCAATAAAAGAAACTTCCATTATTCCTACTTCCCAACCACTCAAACAAAGTAAAAGGGTGCCTAGGTGCCAGTCCCCGGAAATGACGCACTGATGGCACAGACTCCGCAAAGAGCTCACTTCCGCCTAGGTACAACCTACTTACGCGGATAGATTTCGTGTGTAGAAACCATTTTGAAAGTGTCCTAAATTGTTGAAAGACGAAGTGCCGACAAAGTTTCTTTGACACGAGAACTGTAGAGTTATACCAAAATAAATGCTTTGTCGTGGGTATAAGTAAAGTTAAAACTTCTAAATAAGTTTTTAGAATAAAATGATGGCACACGTTTTAAGAAAAGGTCAGTACCCTAAACCAACACGGGTCGCGACTCGTGGTCCCACTGGGATTGTACCACTATTACTCGTGGTCCCACTATCCCTGAAATCATGGGTTCGTGGACCCACTGCTTAGTGGGACTACCAGTCATAGTTAAAATCTTAGGTTCGTGGCCCCACTGCATCAAGTTTATACGTATACAAGGTGTATCTAAATATGTGTACTATGCGAAGGTGGGGGGTTTCAGACCACAATAGTGATCAGTTGTGGGGGGGAGATAATTAAAAATTCCTATTTTCAGTTTCCCATAGAAAAATATTTAATTTCATAATGCATAAATAAATTGACAACCCTATCCTTGTAAACCCTTGACCCCTTGACCTACTACCTCTGTAGGTCTACTGCTACTACCTACTACCTCTGTAGCTGAGTTTAGGGTTGTCACTTTGTATAAAGTCAGCTGTTCATGTTGAAACTTCGTTGCAGTTTTTTTCAGAGATACCAATCGAAGTTCGAAAAGTCGTTGAACAAAAGTTGTTCCCCGGGGGGTGGAAATTCACCCCCCTTCAGGATAGTACACATATTTTGATACACGTTGTATAGAGTAAATACTTGAATTAAAGTGAGTTCTTCAGGTACTGGCCACTTGAGATACTGGCCTATAGAAAAAAAAAACGGCCAAGTGTGAGTCAGACTCGCCCATGAAGGGTCGAAAGGTAAATTGCGGTTTACGATTTATGACGTATAAAAAAAAAACTACTCACTAGATCTCGTTCAAACTAAATATCGTTGGAAGTTTGCATAGTAATGTACTTCATATATTTTTTTAGTTTTATCATTCTATAATTTTAGAAGTTAGAGGGGGGGACCAACATTTTACCACTTTGGAAGTGTCTCTCGCAAAAACTATTAAGTTTAGAAAAAAACGATATAAGAAACCTCAACATCATTTTTAAAGACCTATTCATAGTTACCCCACACGTGTGGGTTT
Source organism: Thera obeliscata (assembly GCA_947578465.1). Classification (NCBI taxonomy): domain Eukaryota; kingdom Metazoa; phylum Arthropoda; class Insecta; order Lepidoptera; family Geometridae; genus Thera; species Thera obeliscata. The sequence continues at coordinate 10,507,507 of OX387918.1, read as the reverse complement.
GATGAAAAAAAAATTGAGTTTCAGTTTCAAGTATCGGGACCCCCAAAATTTATTGTTTTTTTTTCAACTTTTGCGTAAAAATCTTAATGCGGTTCACAGAATACATCTACTTACCAAGTTTCATCAGTGTAGCTTTTATAGTTTGTAATGCTAAAAATCTCCTAGCTACGGGGTAGGAATACAAGAAACACTTAATTTACAAAAGTTTTTATTTATACCTTATTCGACTAACAAATATAAGAAAATATTAGGTTTTAATTACTCTAAGGGGCCTGCTATGCCCCTAGGCTTCCTAGGATCCCTAAGAACTTATCACTACCTAAGATTATTGTCCGTAGCTAAGAATAATATCTTGGGCCTGCCTCGAACTCGGTTTGGCTACTAATAAGGAGTTGCGTTAGTTTATTGTACAGGTGTTGAACAGGTTTAGGTCCGTCGTAAGGGTATGATCCGTGGTAGGGCAGTGTGGTATTGACAAAAGGGAACAACGGCGGGCCTTAGGGCGCCGATGAAGAATGTTATGTGAGTGAATGAAGCGAAAGAGGTATGTCAGGATCGTAGCAAGTGAAAATCCGTGTTCTCTGCCTATCCCCATGGGAATGAGGCGTGAGTGAAAGTAAAAATAGAAAAAAGTTTTATAGAAATCAAGAACCTTTTTGAATCCTTGGGTCAGCTAATAAGCCAGATTCACGGATGAATTCGAGTATTTGTCTGTTGCTTATCTCAAATTTTTGTTTTTTAAATTTAGCCTAAATCAGCAAAAGAAGCTTTTACTTCTTAACATAATTTCTTGAATAGTGGTGGTTTTCAAAAGTGACCCTTTATTTTTGCGGGTGAGTGTATTTGTGTACCCACAGCCCACATGAGCAGCTGATAAGTCTTCAGCGTTTTCATCTTGTCACAATACGCCGATCCGCTCGACGATACGCTCTATCCGAAGTCGGAGTTTTGCTACCACATTTCGTCTACCAAATGTTGTTTTTGTGTGAGCACGTGTCTTTTTTTGTATGGAAAATTAATGAGACAACAACTCGTTTCGATCGTTTCTACGTAACATATTTTTGCTGTCTTATCTTTTGTCCATACAATAGAGAGAGACAAATAACCTTAGAAACTGGCCTCTGACTGGCCTCTCAGCTCAGTTGGTATTAGCTCTGCCTTCTGCGCCGTAGGTCGTGGGTTCGATCCCCACCGAGAACAAATATTTGTGTCGTGAGCACAGATGTTTGTTCTCTTTCTGGGTGTTATTTAATATTCTACGTAATATTTGCCAAAAAAATTAATTTGTATTCAAGTATTGTATCAGCTATCTGCATTTCTATTTCTATTTCTATCATACAAGCTCTGCTTAGTTTGGGGCTAGATAGTATTGTGTGAATTGTCCACATTTTTTTTTCTTTTTAAAAACGAAAACGACATTTCGTCGTCGAAATGTTGTGAATGAAGTGGGACGTGCCCTTCTGATTGTTCAAACACGTCACGTCTTTACAGTACGCATCCAGGAGGACTCCTTCTGTACTACCTAAATCTGTTAGCGGCGAAAGCCGAGCAAAGAAATAAAAAAAATCCTTCGCATCGTCAAAGGAATTACTAATGAGACTTTTCGGCACGGACTGACGACACGAAATTCTGTTATTTGTACACAAAGAAAGTAAAACAAGTAACGTAAGTGGTTTATGCTTTTAAGTACATTTTTTAACCTGAAAATATGACAGTTAATTTTATTAATTCAAAACTTTATTCCATAAAGCGCGCCATGCTCGGTATCTCACTCCTAGATCACATACCTACATGACGTAAAATACGACGCCGAACGAAAGTTGTAGCCGTATGTATGCGTATCACAAGTCGTCTGAAGTAGAGATGGGCAGGACACGTGGTCAGAACGAATGATGGAAGATGGACAACGGCGATTACAGAATTTAGGTTTTTCTTGTACTCCCCTACAAGCGTTTCTTAGAAGATAATAAATGTATGAGCAACTACCATCCAATAGGTATAGGTAATGACAAATAGCGTCAGTAATAGGCCTACCACAAGCTCTGTCTGGCGCTGTCTTTGGCTCTGGTTTTGAGTCTGTGTGAGTGCTGCTGGCTCTGCGTCCATCAACTTGAGGCATGCAGATATTCAGCTTCAGTAATTTCACCGGCACCCACAACCTTCAAACTGAACACAGCAATGCTGCTTCACGGCAGAAATTTGGTGGTAGTACGCACCCGGACGAGCCCTTCACAAAGAGCTCTACTAATACTACCTACTCAAAATTTCCGGCAATCTTTTAACTGACGTTGGTTCATGGTCGGCGTTCGTGACCTTTTATTCCCCAGGGTTGTCGGTTCTTTGAGCTATATGACTATGACTTGCATTGACATATCTACTTGCTGGTTCTACGAGCTATTTCTACCTAATACAAATATTATTTTGTCCAATGCAGCAATGCAACACACGTCTGGACTGAAGATACGACGTATCAGCTATCTAATCTACAATCTCCCAATGGAAATCACTCTGCAAACGAAATATGTTTATCTCTTACTAAATATTTGTATTATTAACCGACTTCATATAAAAGGAGGAGGTTCTCAATTCAGTGTGGACTTTGGCCATGAAGTCGGTTTCTCAAGATTTTTCAACTTATATTTTGGAAGAAAAATGTGTGTGGTAATAATGTATACGAATATTAATATAGGTACTTACCTACTAATTATTAAAGGGAAAAAACCATCACCACGCTGGGCACTATAACGTGTGTTTCTTCTGTGCTTTAAGGCCTGCGCACATCTAGGCCGCTGGCGTCGGCGATCAGTAAACGCTGTCAAATTTGACAGCGATATTTGACAGCGTTTCACTGATCGCTACCGCCAGCGAACTAGGTGTGCGCAGGCCTTTAGCGAAGTACGAAGTATGAGCCCACCTGTAGGCCTACCACAATCTCTGTCTGTCTCTGTCTCTGGCTCTGGTTTTGAGTCTGTGTGAGTGCTGTCTAAAATATTTGTATCCTACGTCGAAACGTCAGTGAGTGCTCACCAGTGTATAATACACTAGTGAGCACTCACCCAGACTCAAAACCAGATCCAGAGACAGAGCCATACAGAGCATGTGGTAGGCCTACTGTTTGCATCGGTGTTCTTATAAAAAGGCTTTTACCAGTTCTTATGTCAGTTGAGCTTTAGTATAAATTCGTTATTTATCTACGATTGCAGCGTAATCCAATAAAAAAATGCGAGAACTTGACATAATGTAGCAAACTACTGGATAATAAAACTCTAGTTACGTCATCCATTTTCCTAGCCACCCCGGTTTGGACTAGCTCATGCAATAGGAGAGCAATTTAATTTCCATTATTCTTTTAATTCCACTAATACCATATTAACCACACACATATTAATACATATTACTAATGCTAAAGTTTGTGAGTGGTGGCCTTCTGATTCTAAGGTCGCAGGTTCGAATCCAGTCGTGTACATAATATGATACATATTTGACTTTTTTCGGAAAATTTATTACTGAATATACATATTTGTGACATGAGAGTTGACTAAATACCTTATTTACCTTTTAAACTACATTGCATTGCGTCACTTGAAAACTACTAATAGAATGAGTAGATAAAATAAATGACACTATACTTACATATTCGTAGTTTTCATTGAACTTTGCTTGATCATTAGGTACTAGTGATCCACCCCGGTTTCACACGGATATTTGTATCGTGTCGTGATGTTATATAACCTTTAGCCTTCCTCAATAAATGGACTACACATATACAACACAAAATTTTTTTTTCAGTTCGGACGAGCACTTCCCGCGTTTAACCAAACAAATAATCAAACTCAGCTTTATAATATTAGGAATATAATTCTAAGTTGTCAATAAAGAGTATAAAAAGTGTTGTGTTTGACGTGATGTTAAAATAAGCAAAACCATGGCAAAACCTTATTCGATAGCAAACGTCACATTTTTTTAAATGTTGCCAGCACTGTTTCTTCCTTCTAGGAACGTCACATAGTAACAAATATGTTGGTACAATAAAAATTGATTCTTGCAATCTGGTGCAAGCGAAATCCGACTCTAAAGTTCGTCAATTTAGAGTCGGATTTTCAATCCGTTGACTGCACATTCTTTTGCAGATTCTTACACATTCTTTCGGCTAAATGATGATCGGCTGATGTTTCTAATACAATTTTTTATCATCTGCGATAATGGAGGTGTGTCACAAGACAGTCATAAAAGAACGTGCGCTGGTAATCTGTTTTACTTTTTGTTTATTTCATCGTGACAATGGCTTTCTTCAGATAACATTTTTTTACAAATCACTATGATAAGAGATTATCGATTCATATTTATAATTTATTTTAGGATTATGAAGACTTAGCAAGTTATACTTACTTGTGTTTAAAGTAATCCGCATTGCCTTTCAGCGTGGCAATTCACCCAATGTTTTAGGAACTCTTTTGATTATCACTGATTTGGATCAGTTGAGCTACCTCTTGATCGTTTGCTACGGTCTGCTAGCTCAACTGTCCCATGTATTTGTACAACTAAGTTTTGGGCTAGATAGTGTTGTGCGAATGGTCCACACATTAGGAAGGTAGGTACTGTGCACAGTACCTACTTTCCTAATCCAGGTACTTATCCTTCAGGGCATGGAACTCATTGCCGTCAGCTGTTTTTCCTGACCGCTACAATCTGGGCCTCTTTAAGGCAAGAGTGAATAGGTGTCTTCTAGACCATCCTGCCTCATCGTCGGCTACACCGTCGCTTACCATCAGGTGAGATAGTAGCCATAAGAAGGTCTAATACCTAACACGTTAAAAAAATATTTTAAACTTAAGTTCATTCTTTTATTTTATCTAGATACTAGCTACCACCCATGGCTTCGCTCGCCCCGGTCTCGTTACGTCTCGTTCTCGCTATTTATTAACGACATCACCTTAGAAACCTTTAAATTAATCAGTGTTTTTCTTCAATATTATGCATGTAATATAAAAATAAACCTTTCTCTTGAATCACTCTATCTATTAAAAATACCGCTTCTAAATCTGTTGCGTAGTTTTAAACATTTACAGCCATAGTTATAAACATAATTTAAATTTAATCATTGCTTAAAGCTAGCCCTGTCACTGTTTGTCATTAACCCAACGGTAAGAGATGGCAATAGTTTAAGCACTGTTTATCTTTTGACATATTTATAAGTAAGGTCGTTAAGCATTAGGGACAGACAGCGACAGCAACTTTGCTTTATACCTACTATATAATAATAGTGATAATAGTGATAGTGAAGTTCACGTTATAAAATATGTTATCTGCTTGGCTTCATCTTCGATAATGCCGTCTATAAATTGTGTCGGGTTCACCACTAGCGTTGGTTGCGGAAGATAGAATAAAACTTTATAAGGTATCTTCATCTTTAGAAATATATTCATATTCTAGAATGCGAAAGTGAGACGTTTGTGACTCCACAACACAATAGACTTTTTGTGTAATTTCTATCCTTTCAACTTCTTAATTTTTGTTTTTGTACAAACTGACAAAATCGCCTCTTTACAGCGCATTATGTTTTAAGGTTTATATTATTATTTAATATTTTATGGTACACACCTTTAAGAGTATTTCGGTAGGTAAGTTGTTAATTAATCACGCTTGACGAGCCAAGGTTTTGGGACACATAGCAATTTATTGTTAGAGTGCTATCTTTGTCAATAAACTATTCTGATTCTGACTCTGATTCTGATTCTAAAGTCTAGACTTTATAATAGACTAGTATAATGTATGTCGTCTATTGTGTGTGGGTCTACTCACTAGGCCAATTAGGTACTATGAAACGTTGGAGAATACAAGTCCTCAAGATTTAGTCCTCAAGTCTATTTAGGATCGTAAGGGTTTTTATTTGCATTAATGATCATCGATTGATTCCATCAATAGAGGCTAAACCTAATATTTTTATATAATTAGCTGATGGAACAAGCATATGGCCCACCCTATGTCAAATAGAGCTCTGGTGGTCTAGTGGTAGTGGCCCCGCCTTCCGATCCGAAGGTCGTGGGTTCAAATCCACTCGTGTACCAATGAGTTTTTCTGTCGAAAAATTTATGTGCACTATGCCAGTACTCTCAAAACGGTGAAGGAAAACATCGTGACGAAACCGGCGTGTTGTAGAACCTAAAAAAGTTCGAGCAACACGTGTCAAGGGTCACGCAAAAAGGGCCCACCAGCGGCCTACTTGCGGAAAAACCTGCCCGAACTTCAAGTGCGCATGATAAAACTTGCCCTATGTCAAATGGTAACCATGGCCTATACTGCCCTCATATTAAGAAAGGCCGTAACTTAGTCAAAGTTGATTTCGAGATAATCGAAGTTTTGTCCAAAATGACGGCCGGCGATTTACTTAACGTTTTTTGTTATTGAACTTTATTTTAAAATACGTAAAAAAAAAATGTCTTTGTTTTGAATCCTATTTCGTTTTGATTTTTAGTTTCGTTCACTTCCTTATCTTATTTTTTCTTTTTTATTTAAGCATAAAAATCATATTTAATAAGCAATACTTCACTTAAAAGGCCTAATTTCATAGAATGTAATTACGGCATGCATGTAAAGCCGTAATTGTGCAGTTATGACTTTTCTCGCCAGGAAACTAACCTAAACAAAGTTTTTAAAGCTGGTATTTTAAATTAAAATCACTGAAAATGAAGAACCAAGTCTTTGATTAAGTAGGTATTAAATTATATGATCATCACATCAGGGGCCTAATTCTCGGGCCGATCTTGATCATTTTGCAATTTTATTTTATTGCTTCTTTTCACAACTCCGCACTTTTTCACCGTTTCCGTACATCGTAGCTGTCGAGGCTTTTACGACGATGTCGTTGATGAATTACTCAAGGAAATCTGCCATTCTCTCTTCGAAAAGAAGCAATAAAATAAAATTGCAAAATGATCGAGATCGGCCCGAGAATTAGGCCCCAGGTATAAAATCAGATACAAGCAATCAAGCATAGATTTCTATAGTCAGATAAAGAAAATAAGACGCTAGTTAGATACGAATTTTACGTTGATACAAAATATGTGACCCCAATCCACGACCTGGAAGCCATAGAAAATAGATGGCGTGAGTACTGTGAACAGCTGTATATCCAGGCACTTCCCGTAACTGACTCTCCGTTTTTTGACTGGCTCTTATTAGAACAGGAACCCTCAACCCTGCACGTAGAGATTGAGACTGCCATTAAACGACTCAAAGATAAGAAGGCGCCTGACCAGATTATGGTGGAGGTGATCAAGTGCTTGGACGACAACGGAATTGATGTTTTACACACGATCTGTAATCACATCTGGAAGCATAGCGACTGGCCCAGAGACTGGACAGAATCAATTATACTCCCGCATTACTCCCGCTACACAAGAAAGGTTCTATCCGCAAATACGACAACTACATTTGACTTATATTATGAAACAAAAACAATTCTAATGTAACAAAAATATCTTTTTCTAACATGTAATTATTATTTGGTGATCAGTCTTCATTATCTACCAATAGGTTTGCAGCAGCATTGTTTGTATGCAAATTTTCCCAAAATAATTTTCGGTTTGCTGGCATCAATTGGCCTAATTTTTGCAGGATATTATTTTTGCGCTCACTCGTTATTACTCTTGGTTCTGTCTTTTGTACGTGTTCATGCATTCTAGCTGTATAGAACTCGTTTTTGTAAAACATTGAAGAGCCTATACGTTTTTCAAAGCGTATCTCAGACATACATAATCACGTAAAAATATGCTCGTGCGGTGGATTTTTGAATTCTGATACTGGAGGTATCTTGGTAATTAAGGCTTTTCATGTTGCGAACATAAAGTGCATTTTACGTTATGAACATTTTAAGTTGTGTCAATCTAAAAGGCCTTAAATCAGGGAATAACGGCCTTACAGACAAGCAAGATGAGAATACTTAAACAAAAAGCCGTAATTTTGAAATTAAGCCTTTCCAGACAAAAAAGACTAAAATTTTGACGTAGTTACGACGAATATCTTTAGGGTATCTTTGAATTCATTAGAGATACAGCTTTATAAGTGAAGCCATAAGGTAGCATTTTATTTGCTGATTCCGAATATGTGTCTAACTCATTTTTGACAAATCTGTAAGTTAAGACCTTTCTTGGTATGACGGCAGTATAACAAAGATAGCCTACGATGCACTGCCCTGCGTCCATAGACTTGCGGCTTGCCTATAGAAGTTCCGACGTGCCAGTAATGTCACCAGCACCCATATCCTTCAAACCGAAACACAGCAATGCTGCTTCACGGCAAATAGAGAGACATTTTTAGGGTTCCGTAGCCAAATGGCAAAAACGGAACCCTTATAGATTCGTCATGTCCGTCCGTATGTCACAGCCATTTTTCTCCAAAACCGTAAGAGCTAGACTGATGAAACTTGGCGAGTAGATGTATTCTGTGAACCGCATTAAGGTTTTTGCACAAAAATAGAAAAAAAACTATAAATTTTGGGGGACCCCATACTTGAAACTGAAACTCAAAAAAATTTTTTTATAACGAACCCGTACTTGTGGTGTATCTATGAATAGGTCTTCAAAAATGATAGTGAGGTTTCTAATATAGTTTTTTTTTAAACTTAATAGTTTGCGCGAGAGACACTTCCAAAGTGGAAAAAAGTTGGTCCCCCCCTTTTACTACTTCTCAAATAAGAGAAAGATAAAACTAAAAAAAATACATGGTGTACATTACTATGCAAACTTCCAACGATATTTGGTTTGAACGAGATCTAGTCAGTAGTTTTTTTTTATACGTCATAAATCGTAAACCGCAATTTACCTTTCGACAAACTACAAGAACCTTTATTGTTACTTGATGCTACGGAACCCTTCATGGGCGAGTCCGACTCGCACTTGGCTGCTTTTTTTATAATTAAATGTAGAACAATAATAATTTCTAAAAAAGGCAGTCTGTAGGTTTTTTTAGGTCAGCACACCTGCCTAACTTCTCCGTAGGCCTACCACAAGCTCTGTCTGAATCTGTCTCTGGCTCTGGTTTTGAGTCTGTGTGAGTGCTATCTTAATAAATCCTACATCAAAACGTCACACACAGTAAAATACACTGGTCAGCACTCACACGGACTCAAAACCAGAACCAGAGCTTGCGGTAGGCCTACAAGGCAAACAAAGTTGCTGGCACCCCACTAGTAGGTATATAGAAGATTTACCATCACATCCAATAGTTATAAATATTATGTATTAATAAACAAAACCATTTTTCCTGCCATAATCATAGTTAATGCGATAAAGTTGTAAATAATGGCTATCAGTATATCCGACACTTGACTGGCAAATATAGAAGTGGGCGTACTAAGGACGGGGGTGAATAACGAACGATTTCCATTTAAACTGCTATTTTCATCACCACCTACGTACACCATAATCCAGCTCTGGCCAGGCGCAAAAGATTTGTTTTATTTTCGTATTTATATCCTTTGTTTTTCATGAAAAATCTTTATTAATTAGATTAGATTGCTTTATTCATGCCTATTCAGACGGACGGCATGGCAAAAGATTTTTCATCCCACCAGCTCTGAAAGTGTGTTTTTGCTGTTTAATTTCTGACTGGAAAAGCCGTTTTTATCCGCTAGAGGATAAAGTAAATTTGAATTTAAAATATCGTGTTCAATAAGTTTGTGATTACACAACCTGTTTACTTCTACAACCATGGTGCCGAACTTATCATACAACCTTTTTTATTTTGTTAAAAACTCGCACTCGTAACCTTCTTGGTGTATTTGTGAATTCAAAACACCATTAAACCTATTTACTTCTACCTGCATGGTGCTGAATTTATCATACAACCTTTTTAAATTAGTTAAACTCATACTCGAAACCTTCTTGGTGTGTTACTTTTAGTCGCGCCGTGTTCTTTTTTGCATTTAGTCATTTCCTCGCTGAGGTGGGATGAAAAGTTACGTGTTGCACTCTTGTATAACAAATAACTAAGGATATAGCGAAGGATTCTAAAATTTTACTACGAGCGGAGCGAGTGGTTTAAAAGTTAGAATCCTAAGCGTTGGCGAAGGAATCAAAAGAGCACAAGGTGAAAAATCTTTGCACTCGAGTGCAACACGTAACTTTTCATCCCACCTCAGCGAGGAAATTACTAAATGCAAAAAAAAAACATGGCGCGACTAAAAGTAACAGACCAAGAAGGTTCCGAGTGCGAGTTTTTAACAAATTAAAAAAGTTTGTATGATAAATTCGGCACCATGGAGGTAGAAGTAAATAGGTTTTCACACATTCACAAACTTAGTGAACACGATATTCTAAATTCAAATTTACTTTATTCTCTAGCGGATAAAAACGGCTTTTGCAGTCAGATATTGAACAGCAAAAATACACTTTCCAAGCTGGTGGGATGAAAAAAAAATATCATTTAGTTTGAGATAAATAGGAAAAAATGGTAAGTTGCTACTTAAATGTACCCCTAAAACTGCACTTATTTCGACCCTGCACGCGGGTAATAAACACATATTGGAGTTCCATTGAATTATGAATACAGGTGGTTTTAAGAGCTATTGTAAAATTGTTGTGATGGCCCTGACGCTAAATAAATCATTTACAATAGATGCAAAGTCCTATTTTGTGGATGGCTCGGGACTTTGTTTGCGTAGTTAATGTATAAAGTGATGATCTATAAAATAAATGTGTTTTGATTTCCTGTAAAGTAACAGAGTATTATTTGTACAGTGATAATAAAATAAATACATATTCTGGACAATCCACTAAACACTATCTAGCCTTAAATTAAGCAGATCTTGTACCCTAAGCTGATATAGTAAAATGTATAATTATAGTTATACATTTTTTTTGGTAATACATACTTACACAATATGACACCCAGACCTATTCACTCTTGCCTTGAAGAGGCCCAGTCGGCTAACCACAAGCTATGTCTGGCTCTGTCTCTCTCTCTCTGGTTTTGAGTCTGTGTCAGTGTTGACTAAATAAATTCTACGTCAAAACGTCACACACACAGTACAATAAATTGTGGGAGCACTCACACAGACTCTAAACCAGAGCCAGACAGAGCTTGTGGTAGGCCTACAAATTGTAGTTGTCAAGAAAAACTGCCAACGGCAATGACTTCCATCCAACATAAAGTAGGCAAGGGCAGGAAGAAGAAGACGAATTGAGAAAAGATGAAACTTTCGTTTTAAATTTCTGCTAGGGTCTGTCCAGGTTCACATATAGATAGCTTTAAAAAAACTATCCATGGAATTTTACAGGCTTTTCAGCGTTTCTATATGAATGTTAAAAAAATATTATGTATAAAGAAACTCTACTCTTACCTGGTCTTACAAATAACCTCTATCCAAAGAACTTTCCATCATAATAAGACCTTTCTTTAATGATGACGCCTATGCCCGTCCTACGCTTACCTCTATCTATAGATACAAATAAAAGGGAATAATATAGGGTTCATATAGGAACCCTATTATTCTCCTTTCTTACATTCAATGAATGTCCGTTTGTACGGTCAGCAACAAAAGTAAATGAATATTACTGGTTTTTTAATATTTCATAAACCAGAAGGGGTAAACAAGTCCCACTTCATTGACAACATTTCGCCTACGAAATGTTGTTTTCGTTTCGCTTATTTGTCTCTATTGTAAGTAAACAGGCCTTTGCATCTATTTTTGAAGATTTATAACTCATGTCCCTACTTACGGGACGCTATAGTGCCTGGGACAGGATTTTAAATGGAATAGGCTTGTCCAGCACCTATACCATAAGCTTAGTCTCTATTGTATGGAGATAAGATGAAACAGCAAAAATACGTTACGCAGAAACCATCGAAACGAGTTGTCTCATAAATTTTCCATACAAAAAAGAGGGACACGTGCTCACACGGAAACAACTTTTGGTAGACGAAATGTGGTCAAAACTCCGACCTCGGGTACTCAAAGCTTCAATCGAAGATTAATTGAATAACTGTCTTGAATTATTTTACCTACCGCAAAGAAATAATTAGTCTAAAAATCTAAATTGAATAATTTATTTTCGAACTGTGCGTAACGGTCAAAATAAATGTATTTCGCTACGGTTCATCTTATTGAATAGTTTCAACAAACAATCAAAACTAGTGCAATCATTCAAGGTTATCTAGAATTTCACACTAAAGCTTAGTTAGGTCAGCTGTGGCACAAGGGTCACCCTTCAAGTCTACAAGTTGGCAAGTTTATCATGCGCACTTGATGTGCGGGCAGGTTTTTCCGCAAGTAGGCCGCTGGTGGGCCCTTTTTGCGTGACCCTTGACACAATCATGTTGCTCGAACTTTTTTAGGTTCTTCAACACGCCGGTTTCCTCACGATGTTTTCCTTCACCGTTTTGAGAGTACTGGCATAGTGGACATACATTTTTCGACAAAAAACTCATTGGTACACGAGTGGATTTGAACCCACGACCTTCGGATCGGAAGGCGGGGCCACTACCACTAGACCACCAGTGCTCTCCTGCAAGTCTACAGCGCCAATAGTCTCTGCTGAAAAGCTTTAAGGCCTGCGCACATCTAGGTAGCGATGGCGATCAGCTGAAACGCTGTCAGATATGACAGGGTTATTCGACGAAATAATAAAGATAATCGCTATAAATACCTGTTTGTTTCATATAATGCATAACGATCGTGGTAATGAAATGAAATGAAATATCTTTATTTGCATGAGGGTAAATTGCGGTGTTATAGGAATAAATCTCTGGCTCACATACTTCGGAGACCAACTTGCAAAAGGTTACATATAATTAAAAATAGATTAAGATATAGTTTATTAATACAATTTAAAATAAAGTCAAATATTAGTCAAGAAGTAATTAATTAGCAATGACCTTACTGAAACAGCTCTCTAATACTATAAAAGCCCTTAATATTAGCTAGCCACACATACAGTTTCTATTTAAATTGTCTAATTGGTAGTACACGGATGTCCATAGGTATCTTAATTTAAAATATGCAAACGTAAAAAAGTAAAAGTAAAGTGTAAAAGTATTTTGTTGTACAATATGGTCAAAATTGACTTATCTCTGCCTATTTCTATAAGGATCTTGTGATCTAAAAGATCTGAGGGAAAGGCCAAGCGGCGCAAGTATGTGACGTTTTCTAGCGACTACATATTTGTGCCGCTTGGCTTCGAAACTTTTGTTCCATGGGGGTCACAAAACATTTTTTTAAGCAATTGTTTCCTCGGCTGGTCAACGCCTCTGGTGACATGAGGGCTGGCTCTTTTCTCGCACAGAGAATAGCTATTGCTATTCAACGTGGGAATGCAGCCAACGTTCTTGGCACCATGCCTCATGGACTTTTGCTAGATTTTTAAGGTTTAGTTTTAATTAGTTTTAGATTTTTTAATTTCATGTTTTTTTTTGTTATTTACTACTTAAAATTAAAGCAACAAATTGATTCAGGCTATAACAATTGATATTTTAATTTATTTCAATTGAAAGTGTGTCTGATATTTGTTAATAAGGTATTTTCATTACTCATACTCTGAAAGTAGGTCTGAAGTTGCCTGAGGGGCCTAATTGAAAGTAAAACTTTCAGCCCTAGGGAGAATCGCTTTCTACTGACAGCTGTCAAATTATAAAAAAAAACAAGTTCTATTTTATTCAACCATGTTTCAACTTTCTAAACTGCAAGGAGGTTGAACCAAATTCCAACTTTTTATTCAGCAAGTAGGTTGGAAACCCATTACAACGGTAAGAAGTTTAAAAACTCTAATTAGAGCGCAATGTAAAATTGAAATAACATAAAGATAGTATTAAATAAATAATATATCTTCTAAATTACTTGATTAATATATAACTTCAACTATTTATTCAAAATAACATAGGTTTGAGCAAACAATTTACCATTTTTTAAATTATGAAAATGAAAATAATGGCTGAATAATGCTGGCGAGCCGTAGCCGAAGGCCCGCCAGAGTAGTAATGGGTAACTCGTCAATTTTAATCGAGGATGAGGGAGGCCCTTGTTTCTCCTCGTGAGGCGCCTCACGAGTACCCCTCAATTGAGGAGAGGAGAATTGAAATAGCGTTCGAGGTTTGGTAGGTTGACATAAAGCATGCGCGCCGCTCATCGTTCATTGTTTAATAATAAGTACTACTACCTACCTATAAAAATTAATGTTACCTGTTCTTTATCCACGATATTTATTTATTTTATTTACTTACTTACTCATTATTATTATTAATCTATTCTATTCTATTCTATTCTATTCTATTCTATTATTTACAGTACTAAATAACTTAAAATTACGTTTGAATTTACTACATGCCAATTTAACACGTGTAAAACCTTTATTTATTCACACTTCTATCTTTCAAACACACTCATCACATCAATGAAGATAACACCTCATTTTTTCCTTTCGATAAAATTCCTCATTCCTCAAAGCCTCACCTCACTTCACAGACCTCCCTCAGTATCAGTCCTCACTCGCTCGCCTCACTCATTCAATCCATGACGCACAAAATGGTCACTCACTCTTTACATGTGAGCGAGTGAGCCCAGCCGGCCGCCACCACCAGCCATCCCGCTCGCTCTCATTACACGCGGCGCGCGGCCTGCGTCAGTTCAGTGAGTGAGGAATTCAATGAGGTGGTTCAAAGTTGAAAAACGAGGACCTCACTCATTTTGCATTTTGAGGAGCTCAAATGAGGTACCTCATGAGTGAGGGACACATCACTGCGCCAGAGAAAAAGAAAAAAAAAACCGGGAAGGCGGCAATTCAATCTTCATTTTCACAAATTTTTCATTCATGTTTTTATTTTTACTTTCCTTGTATTCGTAATGAAAAGCACAGTGTTTACCTCGGGTGAAAGTCTCTCAAGCTCCATTGGCGCCCTCGCTAACGCTCTGGCGCCAAACCCGTCTCGGGACTCAAAAAATGTGACTTTCAACACTCGGGTAACAATGTACTATTATTGAATGGCGCAAATGTTGCCACGTCGACCCAAATCTCGATTTTGTATGGATTGGCAAGTTCATTAATAGACTTTGATTCGGTTGTGTAAGCAAGGGTCCTGGGTTCGATTCCACGGTTAGGTTACACTTTATTTTAATGTGTCTGTGTCTTTAGTTTAATGAGATTTCGTGATTAAGAATCAATCAGCTTTTTGAAAAACAAATCATAATTAACAACTTAATTGTTGGTCAAAAGGGATTTTTTGGTATTTTTTATATAAATTTGAGCACTAATTCTGTGAAAAATACATAGATAATGCACAGTGCTAGTTTTCAGCGTACCCCAATGTTCGATGTTCTATAGGTTCGATGTTCGATGTTTTAGTCGAACCGGAAAAAAAAGTAGAGCGAATTATAAAAGAAACAAAATTGCAAAAAAAGATATAACAGCTTATTAGGCAGACAAAAAAAAACAAATATCAAAGTACAGAAAAAAAACATCAGGCTGTTTGGAAGAGATCGCTTTTAGAGATAAGACCACCCATTGTATTCCAATTTGATGTTTTTCTGTATTCCTTTGTTAATTTTATGTGGTAGGTAGGTACTTATACCGTAAAATATTTTCTATCTATCTAACATCAAAATTGTTTGTGTGAATGAGAACAAGCAACTTTATGTCTTGGTTCTTCACCGTTTAGGAAGACCGATTCTGTAGGCTACAAGATCTGCCTGGCTCTGTTTTTGGCTCTGGTTTAGAGTCTGTGTGAGTGTTGACTAAATAAACCCTACGTTGAAACGTCACACACACAGTATAATACACTGATGAGCACTCACACAAACTCAAAACCAGAGCCGGAGACAGAGCCAGACTGAACTTCTGGTAGGTCTACTGATCCCTCTCCATCCACTGACTTCTCGCGATCTTAACAGTGTCGCGGTCTATCGGTCCGTTGTCCTACGTATTTTAGACTAAAAGTTTGTATTCTTCTTAGTTTATTGACAAGGTTCATTGACACCAGTGTTTGACCACCGATCGAGTTTGGTCAAGCTACTGACTGGAACAGAGGATCGTCAGCGTCACACGAGTCGCTTTCGTCATCTGGCCTTGGGGGGCACAGACGAGCGTTGAAAACGCCGCGTTTCAAATTCACGTTATAAAATATCATTTGTTGCACCCGTTTTACAATAAAATGATAAATAGTAAATAATTTTATGTTATGTTAAAATAAAAAGATCTTATTCGCCTAAGCTAGATGTTTATTGTAATCCCGGCATGGGCTAGGAACTTTCTACTACCCCCCGTGGATGACATAAGACGCGGCTAAAATACTGCACCATACTGAATTGGCCTTTAGTTGTTGTATGGCCCCTGCCTATCTGCCTGCTATTCTTTATTTAGAACATATTTATTTTATTTTGTAATTGGTTAGGTTAGTAAAACGAACCAGTGACACGATAAGAATAAGTAGTTAGGTATTCTTGTTTATGTGACTTACATCTAATAACACCCAGAGGATGGCAAGCCGCAGCATCGCCGAAGAACTTAGTTTATTTATGAATTGATTTATGAGTCCCCTGCGGGGTCTCACGCCATTACACCTACATGATTAAAGTAGTTACTAACGTTTGGGTATTTGGATGTATGTATGTAGCTCAATCACGCTCTAACTATTGGGATGAAATTCAGGATACAAATAGGTCATAACCAGGTGATAAACATATTATAGGCTACTTCTTATTTCAAATATCAATCAAAACGGAGCCCTAGCGGGCCCTCTTTATGACAACTCTCTTAATTTTATTGATGTTAGCAATCACAACTACCAAGCGAACAAAGCCGGGGCCGACCGCTAGTATTATATCATACTAGCGATAATTAACGTATACGACGGTAATAAAAAGCTCGTTTGCAAACAACATTGCACTGAAAATTGAGGATTTAATGCCGTTGTCTCGGCTACGAAAGAATATTGTGGATGCGCTTTTTGCTATTGGTTTTATTTTTTTGCCATGGTTTTTTTATTTATAGAATTTTTTAGATATCTACGTACCTGGGATTTACAGCTGTTATCCTAAATTAATTATTTGTCAATTTCTATCTTTAAATTGACCAACTAACCCAAATTATTTAATTGTCGCGTAGTTTTTCATTTGATTCAGCTTTAAGATGGGCTAGATAGTGTTGTTTGGATTGTCAACAATATTTATTATCTATTATTAAAGACATAAAAAGATGAAACAAACGCTAAGGCAGGTCCACACAACTCTTTAACCGTAACAATAACCGACACCGCAGAGAATAGTTTACCAAACAATATAAATAATAGTAGTTCAAACTATGGGCGACAGTTTGAGTCGCGCAACCGCGGTGTGCCCACCTATACATTACTTAATGCCTCCAAAATGACCACAAGAGCGGCAATCCTTAGTGCTTTACTGATATGCTGCAACGGACTCAGCATAGGAACTGTGAGTGATAAAAATGTGAATCAAAGTGCTCCCAGCATCGGAGACTCCTTCCCGGATTGGGTCCCTTTCAAAAACAAACACGGCGATGAACTAGGAGAGTTCGTTCAAGTCAGCAAAAATAAAATCAAAAAGAGGTTAGCAGTGCCATTTAACTTTATTCTGAAAGCCGTGGCCGAGCCGGAGGGCGATGACTATTTCGACAAAGGACAAGGGGGAGGTGATAGTGAAGACAACTATGAAAATAAAGACTGGTCAGATCTGCACAGACCTGCGGAAGCAGTTGATAACAATAAGCCATTAAATCATACTGAACTATCTGATATAGATGGGGTGGTTGATATTTTGACAAGAAAACCGAAACATTCCATAGCAGAAGCAATCAATAATGCCCGTAAAATTAATGCAGAATTGGCAGCAGAGGAACCAGATGAAGAGGAAATAGAAGAAAAAACAACCGAAAAGCCAACTACTACGGAAACTCCCGAGAAAACAAAAAAAGTAAAAGAAGGTGAAGAAGAGATTGATTATGATGAAGGTAGTGCCGAAAAAACAAAAGCAGATCCAGCAGAAGATGTGAGTGAAAGTGAAGCAAAAAAAGCAAAAATATTGGATGAGGTTGACGAGTTAAAAGAGCGTCATGCAGCGGAGTCAAAGGCTATTTCTGAAAAGGTAGAAGAAGAAATGTATCAGGAAGAATTCGAAAGAAATAAACATCATCCTGTCGAAATACGTGATAAATATAGAAACCGTAGACCTCATAAGAAAATAACGCCAGATTATGACGAGTACGAAGATAAAAATGCTTCTCTGGAAGACAAATACAAAGTACGACCGCTTAGAATAGACTCGACATCAGAACAACCCAGAAGAACGACATCTCGTAAAGATAAAAACAGACATTTCGAGACAGGTAAACTATCCGTCTTCAAAAACCCTCAGTTATACATGGTAGACGACGATAGCGAGGAAACCACTACAGTACAATCAAATCGTGGAAACCAGAAATTCTCCGCTCGGTACACTTCAACACCACCGACAGACAATGACGATGAAAGAATATCACTAATCCCCGAAGACTCAAAAGAAGGAGAACCAACATTATTCTTCCCTAAAAAGAGAAAGAGTAGAAGACGTAAGCTGAAAACCTCAACACCAGCTAGGGATCCATTCACAAAGAACTCCAGATACGTCACTGCAATAGATGCAGCTGCAGCTGAAACTAGAAATACAAAGATAAATCAGGGTTCAACATCTGGTAATGATGTGACATCATCTGCCAGTGATGTGACAGCATCTGCCAGTGATGTGACAGCACCTGCCAGTGAAGTGACGTCACCTGGCGGTGAACTGACCGGCCCTGACACGGAACCGTTTACCGAGGATACTTCAGCAGTTGGTGCTACTAACGTCGATGTGACCGACGCTGAGCCAGCATCGTCAGACCACAAGAAAGAAGAGAAAAAAGAAGATTTCCACAAAGAGAAGGGTAAGTAATTTGATTGTTATTTGTGGAGTTTGGAGAGTGGTAAAAGAGAGTATCATATTCATCATTAGCGGGTAGACGAGGCATGGCTTTGTTATAGACGATGGTTTACCACTTAACATCAGGTGGGCCATATGCTTGTTCCATCAGCTAATTACATTTAAAAAAAAAGACGTCCACTGCTGAAGACCATACCACCTCATCTATAAATTTTCAGAAAGAACGATACTGAGCCCTCCATCCACCGATTCCAGTGACCTTAACAATGTCATCGGTCCATCGATTAATTATGCGATAACAAACATAAAAAAATGCTACCGAATTGAGAACCTTCTCCTTTATTATTTAAAGTCGGTTAAAATGGCTTCATTTCTGTTTCTTTAGATAACTACAAAATATGTGTACTACATCATCATCCCATAATTTGCATCTGAAGAATGTGTCAGACCTTTGAAAGATCTTCGGACCTTTGCCAAAACCACATTTATTCTGCACACAAAGTTACTTGACTAGAAAAATCTTCTTGCCACACGAATTTCAACCTTAATACGTTTGATTAAGGGACGTTACTTTAGCAATGTTACCCTAATTTCCATTGACAAGAGTTTGAGACGGGTCATGCTATATTTTGATCATTATTTTCACATGTTTGACTATCAAAGGAATTTCGTCCAATTTACTGAAACCTGAAGAATACAAATTCAGACGGTGCAAAATGAACCTGAAAGTTTGTGGTAGTTATTAAGGGGCTGACAACCGACACACATGTTTTTTTCATAATGTTATGTATTGTGTATTGTGAGTGCTTATGTAGCAAATAAATGCTTGTCTTATGTCTATTGTTTAAACGACGAGACGTCTCCAGTACGCACATTTAGAAAGAAAGAAAAAATGTTTATTTATCGCACACCTTTTTATGGAATATTTAGAGTAAGTAGGTACAATTTACATGAACATTTCAAAAATGCTGAAGTTACAAAATCACTGAACTTATAAAAAATCACTTTGAACAGAGTTTTATGCGGCAAAAATATCAATTTGATCCAACTTTCTACCAAAAACTTAGCTTATGTACAAAAACTAATAGTAAAACCTACTTTTTAGTCGTAAACTTGTTTCAAATGTGTGTAAATGTCCCTATAAACTAATAAAACAAAACTTATTGATTGATTTTTCATGTTAAGTTTGTTTACTGATTTTATTAATGAGACAGCGTTAAGTTATTTGGTGGTGGTCTGCCCCTTAAGCTTTTACTTGGTATAGATATCTATAACTAGATACATGTTTATAATCAAAGGATCTATAAAATAATTATAAAAATGAAAAAACAAGTATAAATATAAAAATGTAGATATAATTATAAAAATAAAAGCCTTTGATGATAAAAATGTATTATCTAGTACTAATAAGTGTACCTTGTATAAAAAGCGGCCAAGTGCGAGTCGTTCTCGCCCATGAAGGGTTCCGTAGCAGCAAGTAACATAATGTAACTTAATATTTGAGTTCATTGAATGAAAGGTAAATTGCGGTTTACGGTTTAAGACGTATTCAAAAAACTACTTACTAGATCTCGTTCAAACCAATTTTCGGTGGAAGTTTGCATAGTAATGCTTATGTTTATGTATCACATATTTTTTTTAGTTTTATCATTTTCTTATTTTAGAAGTGACAGGGGGGACATACACATTTTACCACTTTGGAAGTGTCTCTCGCGCAAACTATTCAGTATAGAAAAAATGTATATTAGAAACCTCAATATCATTTTTGAAGACTGGTAACAGGTTCGATTCCCGGTTCAACCATGCAAATATTTAAATTTATTTCGTTATTTATTTTATCAGACAAATGCATTTTGTGCTAACAGCTAGCGCCAAAGCGCCCAAATGCAAAATACACATTACAATAAAAATAGAAGTCAGTCTAAGCAATACAATACAATTAACAATACAATTTCAATATCATACAATAAAATATCTATGAATGCAGTTTAAATTGGTATATAAATTCAAATAATATCTTCTTTCAGTAAAATATTCCATCTACAATATTCAAGGTAAAGTACCCTCCATGTGGCATTTCCGTAGGACACCCTGTAATTATACGTGCCTGAGAATTAAAATCTGTATATTTTATCACCAAGGGTGTTATTAATAATCCTGGCGTAGCGTTGGACTAGTTAATCCGTGTTTTGTCACATTTGCTCGAGTTGACAATTGCATGTCAATGCAAGAGACAAAACACGGATTTACTAGTCCAACGCTACGCCAGGATTATTAATAACACCCCAAGTGTTTAGGTTAGGTATAAGAAGTGTTGTTGGTTTTGCCTCATTGTTAGGCCACACTTTATTGACAAACAAGGTTAAAATCTATAAAATTAATTTAACCAGCACAATACCAATAGATTTCGTAAGCTGATTGACAGCCAGACCGACCGTGGCGATGCATTAACACGGTTAAGTTAAAGTACCGGGTCTACTAAAGCGCAGGATGCAAGTTTTACTAAACTTTTACTATTTCCAATATTATACAATATTGGAAATAGTAAAAGTTTAGTAAAACTTTTGACATAAATGACTTTTAATTGACATAAATATATATTCTTGACATCATTTTTTCATCATCATCATCTCAGCCCGTTTGCACCCACTGCGAAGTATAGGCCTCCTCTTTATTGCGCCACTCTTTCCAGTCCCTCGCACTTCAGTCGGATGCTTCCCAATAAGAGGGCGACCACCAGCTCACCTTGGGTCCCAGAGGGAAAGCAGCTGCGGGGTCGGGCGATAAAATATTAGCGAGACTACATTGACCTCTTTGAGAGGAGATGGTGGAAGGAGGCTCGAGAGAGAGAGATAAGTGGAAGTCGTTGGAGGACACCTTTGCCCAGAATTGGGACGAAAAGGTTATTATCCAATTTATATAGATAGATAGAATAGATAGAAAATACTTTATTGCACACAACAAATTAAAAAAGTACAGGTACATAAAAAAACTTAAAAATATTTGCCTCATACAGTGGGCGGTCTTATCGCTAAACTGCGATATCTACCAGACACCTATATACCTAACTACTACTGTCTCTAAATACGCGGCTTTTGTTGCTTTATCCTGTACAGGGTCCATGTGATACTGACTGACACCCAAGAACTATGCATGTACTTACCTAATCTAAACCATGTGTATGCAATAAATATAAATCGAAAGGAGCTTCTTTGAGACGCACTTTAAATCCTTTCACCACTCTGGTTCCAAAGAACCAGTGACACGATAAGAAGAATATTGCGAGTATTGAAGTAAAAATAAGATACTAGAGTCTGTTCAGAAAGAGAGCCGTGCTTTTTGTCAGCATTTTGCATCATACAAATTAAATAAAGGAATAGTACACTAAGTTGTGATAGGATCAAAACGCAACAGACGCGCTATTGTATTGCCCACTAAACAAAAAAGGAAAAAAAGCACAGCTGCGCCCTCATATCCCGCGACGGTTCTCTTTCTGAACAGACTCTACTCTATTTCATAACCATAAGTCGTCACGTATCACTCAGCTCTAGTGGACAGTGCGCCTAAGTACAACAAAGACTCTTTATTCAAATTCAGCCGAACGAATTTTACATTAATGTGCAGTTTTATAAAGAAATCGACAAAAAGCGAAACATCAATTTGGAGAGAAACGTTTTACGCCAAAGGTGCCATTTACAAATGGTTTTTATTTTTATTAAGATGGCTCGATTTCCATATAAATCGATTTTTATTGTTTATTGTCGATGAGTTACTATTGTACATTTATATAATTATGGTCTTTTTATATTGGTCTTTATTTTCAAGTAAAAAAAAAACTGTATTTCTTTTTTTTTATATAAATAGCTAAGCATTTGGCTGCCATCACACCTGATGGAAAGTGAGGTTGCAGCCTAAGATGGAGCATGCTTAGCCATAATCCACCTGTTCACTCTTGTCTTACATAAGGCCGATTACCTAATAATAGTAAAAAAACAAACAAAATAAAAAATTGGTAACGGTATTATATCGCTCATAAATGGTAAAATCAATTTGTATGGAAATCGAACACCCATAGCGACTTCTGTAGCTGCCACTGTAATCCGCCGAGACCCGAGACGCAAGAAGTGCAGATTCGAGCTTGCGTCAGGACAACTACGGCTTGGTTCCTTCTGTTTTTATAACGCTTTTATTAGCTTCACCTGTATGTAAGTTTGTATGTAACCGACCCCTTTGAGCTCGATTTTGTCCTACTTTGAACGATCAGATTTGATTCAAACTTTGCACACCTGTCAAAGGTCGATGACAATGCAATACAAAAAGCGTGGGGGGCTTGATTTTGATTGTTGTAAATATTTTATCAATAGTTTATTATATCTGAAGTTATTATAAAAAGCACCCCACGCTTTTTTTGTACAATAATATAATTTGTTCAATTGATTATTACAGTTTTATTTTAAACTTTTTAGTTCAATTAGTTTTATAAGCGTTTTTTTTTTAGTTTTTTAAACTATAATTTATTGTATGATCCTTTCCCAAAAAAATATCAGTTATGCCAATAAAACTTTCGCGTGGCAAGTGACCCGTGTGCACAAAGCATGAACAAAAACCATTTAGTAGCCGAAGTCTGAGTGAAAGTAGTGGAAATCTTCTTATAGTAGAAATATTTCAATTTCAATAGTCTTTATTAGCAATCTTAGCACAAGTTTTTTTTTTCTTTTAGCACAAGTTTACATAACATAAGTATAAAAACTTGAGAAACCGAAAATTGAGGACCTCATGGCCAAACCGATTTTGATGGAAATTCTATGGGACCAATCTTTCAGATATAGTTTTTTTTCAAATCGCCTCTTAGATGACGAAATTATGAGATAGCAAATGTTTGAAAAATAATTAAAACAAAACGGCTTAACCGATTTTAATTAAATTTCTATGGGACCAATCTGGAAACATAATCTTTCAGATATATATTTTTGTCAAATCATCTCATAAATGACATAGGTATGCTATAACAAACATAAAAAAAGCAGCCAAGTGCGAGTCGGACTCGCCCATGAAGGGTTCCGTAGCATCAATTAACATAATTATAAAGGTTTTTGTAGTTCGTCGAAAGGTAAATTGCGGTTTACGATTTATGACGTATAAAAAAAAACTACTGACTAGATCTCGTTCAAACCAAATATCGTTGAAAGTTTGCATAGTAATGTACAACACATATTTTTTTTGGATTTATCATTCTCTTATTTTAGAAGTTAGAGGGGGGGGGGACCAACTTTTTTCCACTTTGGAAGTGTCTCTCGCGCAAACTATTCAGTTTAGAAAAAAACGATATTAAAAACCTCAACATCATTTTTAAAGACCTATCCATAGATACCCCACACGTATGGGTTCGATGAAAAAAAAATTTGCGGTTTACGATTTATGACGTATAAAAAAAAACTACTGACTAGATCTCGTTCAAACCAAATATCGTTGAAAGTTTCTATAGTAATGTACAACATATATTTTTTTTGGATTTATCATTCTCTTATTTTAGAAGTTAGAGGGGGGGGACCAACTTTTTTCCACTTTGGAAGTGTCTCTCGCGCAAACTGTTCAGTTTAGAAAAAAACGATATTAAAAACCTCAACATCATTATTAAAGACCTATCCATAGATACCCCACACGTATGGGTTCGATGAAAAAAAAATTTTTGAGTTTCAGTTTCAAGTACGGGGACCCCCAAAATTTATAGTTTTTTTTCTATTTTTATGTAAAAACCTTAATGCGGTTTACAGAATACATCTACTCACCAAGTTTCATTAGTCTAGCTTTTATGGTTTCGGAGAAAAATGGCTGTGACACGGTCGGACAGACAGACAGACAGACATGACGAATCTATAAGGGTTCCGTTTTTGCCATTTGGCTACGGAACCCTAAAAAGAACAACCGAATTCCTTTTGAATTCGAAATCAGTAAAAATAAAAAGTACTAAGTACCTGCCTCAAGTTGAAGGACGTAGGGCACGTTCCGAACGTGCGTGACCTGCGAGGCAATACTTTATTATAGGCGATGGGACAACAGAGGAGATTATGCTTGTTCCAATCAACAAGTTAAAAAAAAGAAAAAGCACTCAAGGTTTTTCTAGTTATTTGTAAAAAGCAAAACAATGTTTCAATGTCTTGTATAATTTAAAAAACATCTATCTCACCCAAGTCCCCGATTAATCAATTTGTTCCTTAGCTTTTTGATAGAATAAAAGCGAATATCGGGTAGAAAGTTCAGATTACTTTTTGTCAATTTACTTGTTAAATTTACAGCCAGTTTTAGACATATTATGTATTGGAAGTGTGAAAAGCTTTTAGATAACAAACTGCCTTAACAAAATCCATAAGCCTAACTTATTATTACGCAGACTTTCTAACTTCTTTCCGAAGACAATGGTCGATGTACTTTTCGCAAATTTAGACCCTTTGAAAGACAAAAAATCAATTAATTTATTTATCGAAAATAGATAAATATATTTTTCCTTCTTTTCCTCAAAAATATGGCTACTATGCGTGACTATGGCGAACTATAGCGAAGAAAAAATGGCATTTTTTTTTTAATTTATGGAACACATTAAACCCACAAAAACGAAAAAGTCTTTAGTCATATTATTATGTAGAATAATCGTGAATAAAAACTCAACCTTTACTGTTTCAAAAAATCCAAGTTTGAAAATGGAACTAAAATCGGCGATCTCTTTGGTAGAATGGCAAAGGTAATGCGTTGCGGCTACAGAAGAAATAAAAAAATACATAGGCGTTAAAGTCCAGTCGTGTATCAATGAGTTCTTGTCCCATATGAGTTATGCCAGTACACTCAAACAGTGAAGGAAAACCTCGTGAGCAAACCACCCTGTTGTAGAACCTAAAAAAATCGAAAACATGAGTTCAGCGTCACGCAAAAAGGGCCCGATAGCGGCTTGTGGAAACCCGTCCGCACATCAAGTGTGGATCAAACAATTTGCCAAATTTTTGACCAGAGCCAAAAAAAAGAAAAATATGGTAAAATTGGCGGGAAGCCTTAGATCACCCGCAGTCACCATAAACTTTTTTTTTTAATTGAATTACCTCTTATAAAAGCTACTCTAACTTGGATTGTTCAACTTTTTTCGCTCAGCCACAAATACAGTTTGGTACAATAGAAATACCGTCTTTATGTAATATAAGCGATTGGATACGTAATATACTAACTGTAAATTGAATTTCAGGCTTCAGGAGTCATGTCAAATCGCGTAATTAATGATTACGTAGCTTAGCAAATGCATCTATACATTCGTTTTTTAGTATTGTGAAAAAAATCATCAGGGTAACGAAACAAGTCCAAAATATAGCTGAGCATGATAGTTGAATCAATATTATACCAACAATTATAAATCCGTATATTTATGGCTGGAGAGTTGTGGATTTTGTTTATTTTATTTTAGCACGGGTCGTCCCACTGCAGGGCAATGGCCTCCCTCCCCTTCTTCCACACCTCTCGATCTTTGGCTACAATGCGCCAGTCGTTTGTATATGACAATCGAGATCGTCCCGCCATCTTCTCCGGGGTCTTCCTCTACGACGCCGACCTTGTGGGACCCAATCGGTTAATATTTTGGCCCAAAGAATGTCCGGCATACGAGCCACATGCCCTGCCCAATCCCATTTAAGGTTCGCCGCTTTCTTTTTTTGCTATTTTGTTATTAGATAAATTTATCTAATAGATTAGTATCCATCCTAGCTTCGTCAGCCGTTCAGCCGCTGGTTTTACCGAATCAGTGAGCAGAGTAGGCATATAAGTTTTTTTTTTACATAATATGCTTGCGTTTGACCGCAATCTCACCTGCTTCTTCTTCTTCTTATCGTGTCACTGATTCTTTCGAACCAAGTGTGGTGAAAGGATTTTAAGTGCGCCTCAAAGAGGCTCCTTTCCTGCTTAACCTGCTGTTAAGTGATGATGCGGTCGACGGTGTAGCAAGTTCTAAGTTATGATTCAACTTTCAACATTAAGGGCGGAAGATCGGTCTGAAGATGATACTTTGTTAAAGTCTCCGTCATAACGACACGTAATAAAGGCTACAAATAAATTAAAAAGTTGGATGGTAAAACCGAGTGAAATGTATTATTGAAATACCTAAAAGCTTCCTTCGTGGCTTCCAGTGCGGGAAAAGTAATCAACTTTTTATTTGCTAAACTCACATACATTTTTGGGCAGAAAAACCATTGGTGCATTGGGTTTGAATCTATTATAGCAGGATGGGAAGATTGGCCGTTACAAGACCACTAGTGCTATTGCGAGAGTGAAATGGGATGTCAAAAGGCAATGCACCGATCTTTATTACTTAAAAGGACGTGAAATAGCTATTTGTTATACAAGAGTGCAAAGCTGCTTTTTAACCGCGTGCTCAAGTTTAAAAGTTAGAATCCTAAGCGTTGGCGAAGGAATCAAAAGAGCACAAGGTGAAAAATCTTTGCACTCGAGTGCAACACGTAACTTTTCATCCCACCTCAGCGAGGAAATGACTAAATGCAAAAAAGAACATGGCGCGATTAAAGTAACACACCAAGAAGGTTCCGAGTATGAGTAACTAACAAATTTAAAAAGGTTGTATGATAAATTCGGCACCATGGAGGTAGAAGTAAATAGGTTGTGTATTCACACACTGAAGGCCTGCGCACATCTAGTTCGCTGGCGGTGATCGCTACCGCCAGCGAACTAGGTGTGCGCAGGCCTTTATGGCTCGAACACACCTAGTTCGCTGGCGGTAGCGATCAGTGAAACGCTGTCAAATATCGCTGTCAGATTTGAGATTTGACAGCGATATTTGACAGCGTTTCACTGTTCGCTACCGCCAGCGAACTAGGTGTGCGCAGGCCTTTAGTGAACACGATATTCTTAATTCAAATTTACTTTATCCTCTAGCTAGCGTATAAAACGGATTTTGCAGTCATATATTGAACAGCAAAAACACACTTTCAGAGCTGGTGTGATGAAAAATATTTTAAAATAATGCTATAATTATAAAACTGTTACTAGAGCCTCGTATGTTCCGCACGTCAGGATCTTGCCCTACGACGCACTACCCTGCCCTAGCGTCCATCAGCTTCAGGCATACAGATGTTAAACCTCACGTGCCAGTAATTTCACCGGCACCCACACCATACGAACCGAAACACAGCAATGCTGCTTCACGGCAGAAATAGGCATGGTGGTAGTACTTCCCCAGTCGAGTTACACACAAAGAGCTCTACTACTACCTTCCTACGTTAGCTGTGTATTTATCTAACTAAGTAAGTAGAATTTAGTGCTTTCATTATGAAATAATTAAGTAAAATTAGAAAGTTAACTATTGTTTACATTACGCTAGTTTTAATACAATTACGATATTTATATTTTACGACTTTTTAGCGCAGCTATACCACGCACCTGTAAGCTTACCACAAGCTCTGTCTGGCTCTGTCTCTGGTTATGAGTCTGTGTGAGTGCTCACACAGACATGAACATTCTGTCAGTGTGTGTGACAGAGAGATTCTGTGTGTATGACGTTTTGACGTAGGATTAATTTAGTCAACACTGCCAGAGACAGAGCCAGACGTAGCTTGTGGTAGGACTACTGCATGCAAGGTGTATAGGTTTTTAGTTCTCACGGCGGCGGGCACAAACTTTTCAAAATTAGTTAATAAGTACGTAGTCTATATTAAGAAGTAGGTATTTTTATGGAAATTAATTATGAATGGAGCGAGGACTTTTTTACTTAAAATAAAATACGCATAGAGATAAAAACAGGGTTAGTTCTTTAAAAATTAGTGTCGTTTTATGTCATGGAAATCTTCCGAGAGAGTCTGTGCTAACAGATTAGATTTGCACTACGAATGAAACCGATACCATAGTACACAACACGTAGATACTCACCTCACGAACTCACCTATGTAGGTACTCAAATATTATTCTAGTATAGTTAGGAATAAAAGTGACCACTTATCATCATCAGCCTGTTAAGTGGTCTCACATTGGAACTCCACAGCTATTAATGTCTGTGTTTTATGAAAGGATCATACATAATAACGGTAGGAACCAAGCCGTAGTTTGTTGCCTGTTCTTCCTAGAAGAACAGGCAACAAACGCCTTTAGTCACGTGGAACTGTCAACTAGCCTCACCTAGCTTTAAGACGTTTCAAAGTGATCCTTGTGATACCATTAGTAGGTAGTAAAAAAATGTTGAATTTAGACTTTTTTTTTTACTTTTCTTGTCCTATAGACACATGCCTCCCCTATAAATTTCTAGGAAGAACGATTTTGAGCCATCTCTAGCCACCGACTTCCCTTGGGAATCAAATCATAGGGCATAGTTAGGATCTTGATCCTAACTATGCCCTATGATTTGATTTAATTTTCTCACAGAAATGAAAGATGCAATACTGGTTAGTTTACTACTATGCTGCCTTTACTGTCTCTTCGCGGTACAACCATGATCTCGTGGCGCCGAGAGTCCGACTACAAATTGCCTTAAACGAAAACTTTAAATAAAATAAGACTTACTCAATCTTATTGCAATTGAAACTTGCCTAGTGTCTGAAAATTTAATCTAAAAACTGTTGCATTCGTCAATTGCATTAAAATCTAAGCGTAGCTGAGGTCGTTATGAAACCAGCTTTTTGGAGGTTTTTTGGGTTAACATTATCAGCCTTAACATTTCACTGCTGGATATAGGTTACCACGCGGTAGAATAATTGCTGAAGTTTGCTGTCAACTAC
Organism: Thera obeliscata; assembly: GCA_947578465.1. Classification (NCBI taxonomy): domain Eukaryota; kingdom Metazoa; phylum Arthropoda; class Insecta; order Lepidoptera; family Geometridae; genus Thera; species Thera obeliscata. The sequence goes on along the minus strand of OX387918.1, from coordinate 10,477,849 downwards.
ACAAATCGCGTAAAGTATTTTTATAACACATTTGCTCGTAAAAGGTCTCTAATTTCACCGATTTCAATATCGTAATGTATGTCATTACGCACTAGTGCGGTAATGTAATGTAAAACGCACGGGTTGCTTTTTAATAAGGTATAACGTACGGTTTATCCAGATGCTAAATGTATGAAATGAAACTGAATGAAACCGAATGAAACTGCATGGAACCGAATGAAACTGAATGAAAATTTATGAAGCTGAATAAAACCGAATGAAACTGCATGAAACCGAATGAAACCGAATGAACTTAATGAAACTGAATGAAGCTGAATTAAACTGAATGAAACTAAATAAAACTGAATAAAACTGCATGAAACCGAATGAAACGGAATGAATCAAAATTAAACCGAATGATATCGAATGAAACCGAATGAAACTGAATGAAACCGAATGAAACTGCATGAAACCGAATGAAACTGCATGAAACTGAATGAAACTGAATGAAACCGAATGAAACCGAATGAAACCGAATGATACCGAATGAAAATGAATGAAACTGAATATAACCGAATGAAACCGAATGAAACTGCATGAAACCGAATGAAACTGAATGAAACCGAATGAAACCGAATGATACCGAATGAAAATGAATGATACCGAATGAAAATGAATGAAACTGAATAAAACCGAATGAAACTGAATGAAGTCATTTCATTTCATTTCAAATTCTCTAACTGCTTTAACAAGTGATAAACAATTTATTCGTTTAATTTTTATTTATTTCCTCGCAAATGTGTTATAAAACGTCGTATGACATACGTGCGCTTTGTTGCAGCCTCTGCTTTCTTGTAGCCCTCGCCTACGGCTCGGGCTTCAATAACGCCTCGGCTGTAATTTTCAACCTACCGCACTTATATCATAATGTACTATTCTAGTTAACCTGTCCTGGTGCAGCCAGTGGCCAGTATGTAGCCAAAGGCATAAGTTTGTGCAAATCTAAATATATAAAACTCTTTCGTTACTGACTGACTGACTGACTCACTGACTGACTGACAATCAACGCACAGCCTAAACCGTTAGTCCTAGAAGCGTGAAACTTGGACGGTATGTTCCTCTTATAGCGTAGAGGTGTACTAAGAAAGGAAATTGGAAAATTCTTTCCCGAAGAGGAGAAAAAGGGGAAAAAAGGTTTAAAGAAAAATCAACACACAGCCTAAACCATTAGTCCTAGAAGCATGAAACTTGGAAGATGTGTTCCTCTTATAGAGCAAAGGTGCACTGAGAAAGAAAATAGGAAAATTATTTCCCTAAAAGAAGAAAAAAGGGAAAAATAGTTTAAAGAAAAATCACAAAAAATTGCTTTACAAAATACGCAAAAAAACAGTAAAAAAAAATCTGCTACCGCAGCTTCTGTCACCAAATTTGAATACACACAAAAGTTTACATAAACCCCACCGTAACCACTAAGACAAAATCGCGGAAAACACCTATTATACCGAAACTAAACACCGCACCGCTTCAAAAAATGGCTAAAGAACATGCTCAAAACTATGGTAACCAGCTGGTCAATTCAAAATTAAAAAAATCTGATTCGATTATACACCAACACGCATACGAAACCCTAAATTAGCCACTAATACAACATAAAATCACAAAAAAATGCTTTACAAAATACGCAAAGAAAACCATTAATAAATTTTCAGCTACCGCAGCATCTGTCACCAGGTTTGAATACACACAAAGGTTTACAAAAAAAAACAATGATATTCACTTAGACAAAATTGCGGGAATCATCTATCATACTTAAGCTAAACACCGCTGAAAAAAATCGGCTACAACAGCACTCGCCTTCAAATTCAAATAAACTCTTAAAGTACATGCTCAAAACTATGGTAACCAGCAGTTGGTCACGTCAAATTAAAAAAATTGATTCGATTATACACCAACACGCATACGAAACCCAAAATTAGCCACTAATATAACATAAAATCACAAAAAATAGCTTTACAAAATACGCAAAAAAAAACGTTAAAAAATTTTCTGCTGTCGCAGCATTTGTCACCAGGTTTTAATACACACAAATGTTTACAAAAAAACCGATGATAACCACCAAGACAAAATCGCGTGAATCATCTATCATACTTAAACTAAACACTGCTGAAAAAAAACGGCTACAACAGCACTCACCTTCAAATTCAAATACACTCTAAAGTACAAGCTCAAAACGATGGTAACTTGCATTTGATCATGTCAAACTAAAAAAACAAGATTCAATTATACTCCAACGAATACGATAGCCCAAATTAGCCACTAAAACAAAATCACGAAAAAGAGCTTTACAAAATACGCAAAAAAAACATTTAAAAAAATTCTGCTACCGCAGCATCTGTCACCAGGTTTGAATACACACAAAGGTTCACAAAAAACCCCATGATAACCACTAAGATAAAATCACGGGAATCATCTATCATACTTAAACTAAACACCGCTGAAAAAAAACAGCTACAACAGAACTCGCCTTCAAATTCAAATAAACTCTAAAGTACAAGCTCAAAACTATGGTAACTTGCATTTGATCATGTCAAACTAAAAAAACCAGATTCGATCATACACCAACGAATACGATAGCCCAAATTAGCCACTAAAACAAATCACGAAAACGAGCTTTACAAAATACGCAAAAAAAAACATTAAAAAAATTTCAGCTACCGCAGCATCTGTCACCAGGTTTGAATACACACAAAGGTTTACAATAAAACCAAAGATAACCACTTAGACATAATTGCGGGAATTATCTATCATACTTAAACTAAACACCTCTGAAAGAAATCGGCTACAACAGCACTCGCCTTAAAATTCAAAGACACTCTAAAGTAGGTACATGCTCAAAACTATGGTAACCAGCAGTTGGTCATGTCAAATTAAAAATTCAGATTCGATTATACACCAACATGCATACGAAACCCCAAACTAGCCACTAATATAACATAAAATCACAAAAAATAGCTTTACAAAATACGCAAAAAAAAACATTAAAAAATTTTCAGCTACCGCAGCATTTGTCACCAGGTTTTAATACACACAAATGTTTACAAAAAAACCGATGATAACCACCAAGACAAAATCGCGGGAATCATCTATCATACTTAAACTAAACACCGCTGAAAAAAAACGGCTACAACAGCACTCACCTTCAAATTCAAATACACTCTAAAGTACAAGCTCAAAACGATGGTAACTTGCATTTGATCATGTCAAACTAAAAAAACAAGATTCAATTATACACCAACGAATACGATAGCCCAAATTAGCCACTAAAACAAAATCACGAAAAAGAGCTTTACAAAATACGCAAAAAAAAACATTTAAAAAAATTCTGCTACCGCAGCAGCTGCCACCAGGTTTTAATACACACAAAGGTTTACAAAAAACCCCATGATAACCACTAAGACAAAATCGCGGGAAGCACCTATCATACCAAAACTAAACACAGCTGAAAAAAATGGGCTACAACAGCATTTACCATCTTTCGAACACACTTTATATAGTTTTGAATGCAAACTCAAAACTAAGGTAACCAGCACTTGGTCATGTAAAACCAACGCATACATAACCCAACTTAGCCACTAAGGCAAATTCACGAAAAATAACTCTCAAAAAATACGCAAAAAACAGTGAAAACATATCAATAGTTGTCTGCTTTCCACCATAAAATAGTTTCTTTTAAACGAACTCAAACTATGACTTTATACTAACCACGCGGACGAAGTCGCGGGTGACAGCTAGTCTAAATATAAAAAAAAATCTTACGTTACTGACTGACTGACAATCAACGCACTGCCTAAACCGTAAGTCCTAGAAGCATGAAACTTGGAGGGAATGTTCCTTTTATAGCATAGGGGTGCACTAAGAAAGGAAATTGGAAAATTATTTCCCTAAGCGGAGAAAAAGAGGAATAACTTTTAAAAGAAAAATCAACGGGACGTAATGGCAACGGGGCGAGCAAAGCCGTGGGCGGCCGCTAGTAATACAATAAGTTTAAAAAGCTTGAGAAACCGAATTCATGACCAAACAGCTGACCCGATTTTGATAGGATTTCTGCACGTATGGCAAGTTACCTGCCATAAAGTCTTTCATAGCCCAATAGCTCCTCCAGGCGTTTCTGTGCAAGAATATATTGATGGTTTTTTTAATTTTCAAAATAATGTTATTTGTTTTATACAGCACAATGGTTCAAGCTAGGCACAACCAAGATTGTTTTGAACCTTGACTAATCAATTACTTAATCAATTACTCCGGATTAATCCCTTTCTTCAACGAAAGTGTAAAAAGAGAAAGTATGGTAATTTGTGGCTTAGTGAGTCAATTGTAACTTACTTCGCACATTTGTTTCGAACTTAAATCAACTTTAAATTTCACCGCAGAGACTAATTTTGTTTGATCGTTTCATAAAATGAAAGTAAAATTGCGGTGATCGCGGTTAGATTGTCATCTTTTTGTTTTTGTTTTTTTTCCTTTTTATCGACGTTTTTTTATATTTATTGTGAATGCGTATGTCGCGTATCCCGTGTTAGATAGATAGATAGATTAATACTTTTACATTACATTTAAAAGAACCATTACAAATAAAGGTACAATGGGCAGCCTTATCGCTAAGAGCGATCTCTTCTCGTGTTTCTGTCTGCCAGTTACAAATAAATGTTTTTCCTTTTTTTTTCTTTTGATTTCATACGTATTAGAACAAATTTATATGTTGAGCTTTAATTTCTTCAAAAAACTTTTCTCATTGCGATTTTTAATATTTACACTGTGATTTTGTATCTATACATAAACGCGAAAGTAGCCTGACAGAGTTGTCCGCGCCTGAAAACTTTTTTCACAGGCACCTAGACTCACCTAGCTTTAAGACGTTTCAAAGTGATCTTTGTGATGCCGTTGCATAAATACATATTTAGGTGTATTTATGTATAAAATTTTTATTCGGCAAATTTTTATAATCCGCACTTGATGTGCGGGTTGTTTTTTCCGCAAGTAGGCCGCTGGCGGGCCCTTTTTGCGTGACCCTTGACACGCGTTGCTCGAAGTTTTTTAGGTTCTACGACACGCCGTTTTCCTCACGATGTTTTCTCTCACCGGCATAGTGCACATACATTTTTCGACAGAAAATCTCATTGGTACACGACTGGATTTGAACCCACGACCTTCGGATCGGAAGGCGGGGCCGCTACCACTCGACCACCAGTACTCTCTGTATATGTCTGAGAATTATAGGTATATAATACCAAGCGCTTTGCTTCAACTTTTATGTAGCGGACAGCCATGGAATAGAGTTCCTTGCCGGCTTCTGTCTTTTACGAGCTCCTATATACATCTTCTAGGTTAGCCTGCTACACCGTCGCGCGTCGACCGCATCATCACTTACAAGCAAGTGAGATAGCGGTCAAGCGAAAACCTATAAATTGTAAAAAAAAATTGTCTATGACTTTGACTCCGTTAGTTTTTTTCCAACGCACATAATTCTTTAAAAAAAATCGGTTGTCTGTAAAGTCGGTTTACTGACGATAGTTGAACGTGACAACGTCATACAGCTGTCCACGCGGACGCATCGCTCACTCAAGTAGGAGAGGCAGATGTTGAACGCTGCCGAACGCGGAGGCCGATTGTGCCTCGTTGTCGCTCGTTCCGCGCTCTCGCTCACTTCAAGCCTTAAATGGAACGCCTCAGAGCGAGGTAACGCCGCATAACTATGTTTTTTCGTGCGTGCAGCCGGCTCCATCGAATTATAAGACACGTCAATACCTAAAGCCTCGATTCACTTGAGAAATCTTTCCAATAGGGGCCTTAGAATTAGGCTAAATGTTGTGGTACGGCTCATATTTGGAGAAATCCCATTTCTCGGTAAGTGGGCATCTGGCCGAGGTCAGAGCCGAACGCGCGGAAAATAACACGATAAGATGATATCAAACGGGATTTACCGAAGGAAATATTGGACATCACATAACTTGACATCATCTACCTACTTACTTATTTTATACTTATCTGTTTTATGGGCGCAAATAAAAAAAAACCATATTTAAATCAATCAGATCAAATCAAAATTGTCTTTATTCAGTTCAATTATAAGAATCACTTTGAAACGTCTTATAGCTAGTTGAGTCTAGGGCTGAGATTCATAGACCACACTTTGCTTTACAGCAAAGCAGTCTTCGCAAAGTAAGCTTTGTTTATCGAAGTTTCCTATCAATATTTTGAATAAAGAAGAGCTTGACAGAACTATGAAATATAATTTTGGTTGAAAGTTGAACTTTCCATCAAAGTAAAGTCAAAGTTCGGTCTATGAATCTCGGCCTAGGTGCCAGTCCACGCGACCAAGCCTAGAAGAACAGGCAACAAACTACGGCTTAGTTCCAACCATTTTTTTTATAACATCGTATACTTCTGTTTATACTCTCCTGTGTTACTTGTTTCCCAAAAAAATATTTTAGATATATTTTTTTAAAGCATTTTTTTCCTTTAACACTTTTTTTTAAATAACATACAAGGAATCATCTTCCCTTTCTTATCATCATCATCATTATTAGACCAACCAAGACCCCACTGAGCCAGGTCTTCGGCTCTTCTCCAGTGTTTGCCAGCTAAATTTCGAAAATCGTCATTCACTTACAACTAATGTGATAAATATTTTTATTTTACAGGTGGAGGTCGCGAGCACCATTCAGAACACGATGAAAAGCATGAAGAGCATGGCAAGAAGGCTTATCAGGTAAGAATCATAATTCCAAAAATATATAAATATACATTAAACAGTAATTGCCTCTCAGCTGAGTTGGTAGTAGCTCTGCCTTCACATGGGTGTTACATTGTATTCAAGAATGAATTTTCAAAAAAAAATGTATAAATATTATATCTGTGTTTTAATTTATATATTTATAAAAATAATCAATAAGCGAGTTTTATAAATAATTAAAAACATGATTCTTATAGGTATTAGTAATTTATTTTTAACGTAATGGGGATTAATGAACTTTTTAGTTCACTAATCCCCATTACGAGATCGAATCGGTGTCAACGGGGAATAATGTACTAAAAGTTCACTAATCCCCGTTAACGGGGATTGTCAACGGGGATTAGTGGAATAAGCCTATAGTTTGACCACGACCGCTGTACCGTGCCTCAGGTAGCGCGCGGCGAGACGGGGGGGAACCGGACTGTCTAAGTGTCTATGTCAGACGCACAAGAGATACATATCCAAACATGGGACGAACGTTATTATGGGATGTCAAGACCGTTATTTTTAAAGTTGCCGAATATTGCTAGACAGTTCTCTATTGAAAAGTGTCAAACATTGATGTTTTAGGCTCCACTCAGACTCAAGCATTGCTTTTGCATCCGGGCCTTCGAAGGGATTTTTGTAAATTCGACCCCCAAAAGGGGTGCAGCGCGGGTTGAAGTTTGCATGGACAAACTCAACACTAACGAAGTCGCGCGGGATTTCACTAGTCGCTAGATAAAATAATATATCATTTACAATATCGAGATCTCATGTGCACTCTTGCTCTTTTTTCTTCGGCCCCCACTTCCCGCTCAGCGGCACTTATATAAGTTCTCTTATTCCCATAGTACAAGCTATGTTTAATTTGGGCCTAGATAGGTGTTGTGTGGATTGTCCACAATATTTATTTATTTACGATAACAAATATAATAATATAGAACCCATTGTAAATCAACCATAATTCGCCTCACTTTCTATCACAGCGTGAACGACGGTGAAACAGCCTATCACAAATTATAAGTGTCAACATTATCGATAATCTGTCGGGAATTCTAATTAGCAACACGATATTTATTGGTAATACCGTAATAAAACGTTTATAACGCTATTCTATCGTGTCATGAGGTGTGATGTCGCGGAATGAACGAATATACCCACCCTAGTAAAGAGATCTTAAGGTGTACGGTGCCGTCAACTCACGACCGTTATTTTGATTCATATGTTCCGGCGAACGATGGTGATGACCCTTTTGCATACAACTGTCAATGTCAAACCACTGACAGATGCAGTTTTGGCGTGTCATTGTTGTAAAACTTAAAGTTATTGATCATAAAAACAGGCCGCGGTTTTCTACAATTTCCGCAAATTTATTATAAACTAAACAGAAGTCCTCAAAAACTGGAGTTTTCATATCCCGCAACGAATATGAAAACTTCTATTATATTACATATATGTATACTATATTATTATTATATTTATATATTATTATAGTCTAACTAAATAAACTCACTGCGGTAGTTTTGCTTAACTTCAGGTATCTAATACTAAGTTTACTTAAGAAATATCGAATACGTGCGCAAAGTCGACACACCGTTTTTTAAAAATCGATTGGTAAAATCGATTGCTTTTGCAAAAAATTGCTAAATTGTTCCAAATGTAATTGATTTTAGAAGAAATTTTTGTCACGATATCTGCTAAATTGTGGTACGTTTTATGTACGAAGTTTTGCAAAACCTAGTCCGAGCAAGCTAGATTGTTTTAGTTTTTTATGTATTCTTTTATTGTATTTCTTGTTTTTATGACGCGTTTTTGTACAAAAACTTTGCTTGAAATACAGGCACTATTGGCGTGCGGAAACAATTATCGACAAAAGTTATTTACTAAGTATACCCTTTTTATTTGAAGTTGGTTGAAAATTGTTAATTTAGTGTAATTTATAGTAGGCCTACCACAAGCTCCGTCTGGCTATGTCTCTGGCTCTGGTTTTGAGTCTGTGTGAGTGCTCACCAGTATATTATACTGTGTGTTACGTTTCGACGTAGGATTTATTTAGTCAACATTCACACAGAGTCAAAACCAGAGCCAGAAGTAGAGCCAGACAGAGCTTGTGGTACAGGTCCAAGTGTGGGTCCAAGATTATTAATTTAAATGACTTTTTACAAGGTGATTCGAAAACCCAATAGAAGAAAATGGTTCGCCAGGTCTGTACCTAAAGCACACTGGTACTTGCCTAATAGCGTCGACGTAAGTCTGTATGTCTTCATGTCCTTCTTCTTGTTGTGTCATTTGTTGTAAAAGGATTTATGTGAAACTTTTAAAAGGTCGGCAACGCGCTTGTGTTGCCTCTGGTATTGCAAGCGTCCATAGGCTGCGGTAACCGCTCCCCATCAGGTGGGCCGTATGCTTGTTTGTCAAATTAGTTGCATAAAAAAACTTAATCAATAGGTACCACTTTATTAACACAAATCAACTTACAAATTAGTAAAGTATTTACAAAATATACATAAAACAGTTGAGCTATCTGCAGACAGTTACAAACGATCTAGATCAGCTGATCCAAATTAGTGCCAGGCGGTAGCGTCCCCAAGACGCTGGCGGCATTGCCACGCTGAATAGCAATGCTAATGCGCTGCGCCAGATACCCTTGGGTCACGCGCTGCATAGAACAGTCGCCTACACAAAATTTTGAAGACCCGCGTTGCCTTAGTTCCCCACGGACCCAGAGTCACAACCCCAAGAGGGGCAAATAAGTAGGCTCTGTCGAGGCCTGCATAGGTACCTAATTAGTAATAATCTCGTTTTAACCTTGTACTTACATTAAAATAGTGATATTTAATCATTAACTAATGTAATATAAAAAAATTGTTTTAACTTACATTATCTGTAGGTCTACCATAAGCTCTCTGTCTCTGGCACAGACAACAGACTCAAAACCAGAGCCAGAGCCAGAGCCAGACAGAGCTTGTGGTAGGCGTACTCTTTTAAAATCAGTCTGTCTTTATTGTGTTGTAATAATTTATAATTTTAGCATATGAGACCACTGGTGGTCTAGTGGTAGTACGCCTTTCGATCGTGGGTTCGAATTCAAGCCACCTATGAATTTGTCTGTTCAAAAAATGTATTACACAATGCTACTGATCTCAAACAGTGAAGGAAAACATCGTGAGGAAACCCGCGGCTTAGTCAGCTCTGCACGTATTGACCATGTCTTTCCTGTGTATGGCCGACTAAGCTGTCAGGATGGTATAGGTGTTGCCAACACCTATACCATCTTGACAGCTTAGTCGGCCATGTTGGTGTTGGCCAAGACTATTCCCTCTAAAACCTTGTTCCAGGTACTATAGCGTCCCGTAAGTAGGGGCATGAGTAAACACCAATTGCCCCTGACGCTATATAAATCTTAGACAATAGACGCAAAGGCCTGTTTACTTTTTTAGAAATTAAATTCTTTGAAAGTTAAAAAAAATATCTTTATAATCAAATTATTTATATATTGTACTCCTTCGAACAAAAAAAACAAACTACTGTAGGCTGTACCAGAGCCAGAGACAGAGCTAGACAGAGCTTGTGGTAAGCTCTGTCTAGCTCTGTCTCTGGCTCTGGTTTTGAGGCTGTGTGAATGCTAATCTGATGAAATTTCTATTGGACCAATTTGAGAAAACGGAAACTTTTTTAAAGTCGGTTAAAAAGATAACAACCAATTACTTGTAGCAGAAAAAATATGAGCTACGTACATAATAAGGATGCCAGTTCGATTACCGGAATGGCACTTTTGTTCCCGGCTTATGGGCAGTTATACAACTCCTGGGGTTACTTAAGCTATGGGTTACATAAGTGTTTTATTGATATCCGCGTTACAAGAACCTTTATGTTTTTAGCTATTACCGTTTCTATTAACGTTAGGGAATAACAGGTTCTCGAAAGACAATCGCGAACTGTAGGACTACCACAAGCTCTGTCTGGCTCTGTCTCTGGCTATGGTAACTTTAACTTAATATAGTAGTATGTATAGGTATATATGTGTTTATGTTTAGTATTTAAATAGGTATGTATCTATTAGTAGGTATATGTGAAACAGAGTATGTAATATATTATTATATGGATAATGTAAGTATTTCAGACTCCTTAAGTATTAATTTTCTTTTGTGTGTAGCTACACATAAAAAAATATTATTATTAATTATTTATTTATTCATTCTTCGCACACAGTCCCCATGTAAATATCATAAGTACATTCCATCCAAAGGTTGTCTGGTAGAGATCACTGTTTAGCGATAAGGCCGCCCATTATATGAGGCAAATAGTTTTAAGTGTTTTTATGAACCTGTACTTTTATAATTTGTTGCGTGCAATAAAACATTTTCTATCTATCTATCTATGGTTTTGAGTCTGTGTGATCCTACGTCGAAGCGTCACAGACACCAGTATAAAACACTGGTGAGCACTCACACAGACTCAAATAACCAAAGCCAGAGACAGAGCCAGCACTGAGCTTTTGGTAGGCCTAAAGTTTAAAGGACAAATAAGGTATAAGTACAGAAAAATATGTCCCGTAGTAGGTTACTATCATTCATTATTAATAGCTCTACTTTCTACGCCGTAGGTCGTGAGTTCGATCCCCACCGAGAACAAATATTTTTGTGGTGAACGCAGATGTTTGTTCTCTGTCTGGGTGTTATATAAGTGTGTATTTATAAAAAAATAATTATTAAGTTTTATATGAGCTATCTGGTTCCCGTATTATGGTTATTTGGGGCTAGATAGTATTGTAATTATTTATTTTGTTATTAACTAGCAGCCGCCCGCGGTTTCGCTCGCCTCGTTCCCGTTACATTCCATTCCCGTTACACCCCGTTCCCGTTACACCCCGTTCCCGTTACTTACATCCGTTTTCCGATACAATATCTTTACAAATTGTAGCCTATGTGTTATTCTGATGTATAAGCTATATTATTGCACAGTTTCATTAAAATCCATTCAGTAGTTTTTACGTGAAACATCCATCCATATTTACAAACTTTCGCGTTTTTAATATTAGTAGGATATATCGCGGGAAGATAGATAGATAACACTTTATTGTACACCACAAGAATAGGACATTAAACATTTAACGAAAACACTTAAACTAAAGCGAAGTACAATGGGCTGTCTTATCGCTAGGAGCGATCTCTTCCTTTGGATGGACAACCTTTGGATGGGAAGTCGGTGGATGGAAAGATCTTAGAATCTTTCTTCCTGGAAATTTCTTATCTTATCTTCTTCAGGCTGACGATAATGATGATGGGGAATTAGATAACAAAGCACAACTGAAACCATCTTAAAAGCACTTTGCAAACAGAAAATCTACAGCTAAGTGACAGCAATTAACGATGGAAATAATGATTGCGGTATTATGAAAACGAGTCGGTTGTAATCTGCTGTAATTTTCAATCATAGAAATAAATAATAGCGCTTACCTAGGGCAAAGAATTAGCTTAGCTATTCAAAGAGGTAACGTTGCCAGCCTTTTGGGCACATTGCCAGCAGTCGGTGATCTGAACTCTGTTTTCACAAGCTCTGTCTGGCTCTGGTTTTGAGTCTGGGTGAGTGCTCACCAGAGTTTATTGTGTGTGTGACGTTTCGACGTAGGATTTATTTAGTCAACTAAGTGTTGACTAAATAACAGACTCAAAACCAGAGTCCGACAGATCTTGTAGTATGCTTACTGAAATTACGTTACTTCTGAAACGAAGTCTGTATATTTAATTAAATATTGTCAATTTATCCGCGATAATAAAATAACTACTGAAAACATCAAATATGATTGAATCAATTATGATGAATAGTTTGAAGAAAAATCCAGGGTAACGCAACGACTGCACTCTTGGGGTTTTGGGTGTCTATGGGTGACGGTGACCGTTTACCATCAGGTGGGCCATGAGTTCGTTTGTCTATCTTTTATCATGATTTTTCGTATTTAGAACTTCCTTAATTTATCTGATCGTATTGAGAATCGACTTCCCAATTTCAAATTTGAAATTACATCAGTCTTTAGTTTCAATTGTTATCAAACACTATTGTTTTGGGAGAAGAAATGTGTATTGTTTTAAAATTTCTGTCTGAGTATTGTTATATAAACATACCTAGATGTATCATGTGATGATCATTTAAAATCTAATAGACATAATAATAATAAACTAAAATAAAAAACTTTTTATTTCAGACCTTGATCCATAAGGGTAAGTAGTAACACGACAAAATAACTTAGAACTGTGTTAGTAATAAACAATAATAAATAAGCGAGAGATCGGCTAAGGCCGAAACACAGACTCAAAACCAGAGCCAGAGACAGAGCCAGACAGAGCTTGTGGTAGACGTACTGTACTTTTAAAATTGCTCGGACTTATGTACCTACATATTTCCAAAAATAGCGGATAGCTAGGTCCTATATAAAACTCACTTTGTTTATGTTATTGTGAGACAGAAGCTTAAAGAATAAATACAACTTTAATAAAACGAAGGTATCTTGGCGGAACTCATTATAAAAACTATTATCTGAGCTCCAAGTTTAATCTTATTTGTACTTGTAAAGCTTTGACCCCGTGTGCGAGTATGATTCCACGACACATTCATCATCATCATCATCTCAGCCCGGTATCACCCTGGGGCTCCTATTGTCAGCCTCTGACCTAAATATATCTTAAGGTTGTCCGATTCCGATACAAACTGAATTTACACAACTATGGGCAAACAAAGTATAAATGTACACTGAAATAGCTGTAATAGAATTTTACAGTGGTCTTTATTGCCGGCCAGTTATATAAAGTTGGAGAAAACTGTAGGATAACAAAAATATAAATAAAAACAATAAAGTAATTTTTTCGTCATTCTTTCTTACGGGTACTCGGCATTGAATACGACCAACGGCTACCACTCCAACTTTATATAACTGGCCGGTAATAAAGACCACTGTAAAAGCCTATTACAGCTATTTCAGTGTACATTAATACTTTATTCGCCCATAGTTGTGTAAATTAAGATTGTATGGAAATCGTACCCCCTTATGGTGGGTAACCTTCACACCTTAGGATATATTTAAGTAAATTCTATCGTTGGTAATTTCTAACCTAAATTTCTTTATTTAGCCACGTTCTACGCTGACACGATTTGGATAGGTGACCAGCCTTTAAACTCCGAAATAAGAGTTATCTACTAAATTGTAAGAACTTTCTTTTTACACGGGGAAGGGTATTTTAATGCTTCATCAATAAAAACAGATAGATGGTATTTATTGGGTAGGTATATATTCATATTTATTTCATATAAAATAAGGTAATATACGCAATAAATACCCGTGAAGTAGTTTCATTATGTGGAAATGTTACTACAGCAAACACACCTTTAAAGTCTCATACAGTCGTTGTTTATTTTACTGCTAAATTTTAATTCAAATCTATGATTTCTTTATTTATGTATTTAATATTGGCGTTTTTAGAATTCACAATTTCGGTATGAGGAAGCTGGAGACATGCAAATGGAAAAAAACATAATTTTCCTGCCCTTATCCCACGCTGCATGGGGTCGGCAGATTTTCTTCCTCCACTCACCTCTATCATTCGTCCCAGTGCTCTGTCCTTTCTTGCTCATGTCATCAATCTTTTCTTTGGACGAGAATTGAGAGAGAGATGACAAAAAACGAATACTTATTATAATAATAGAGAAACACAAAAAAAAATTCACGAGAACTTTCAAGACACGCTCTATGGTGAGGTCGAGCGTCAAAGTTCGCAAGTCAATTAGGACTACGCGGTATCAAGATTGTCAAGCTTTAACTTGATTTAATTAAGATTATCCTATAGGCACAAATGTCAGAAAAATAATTATCGTTATTAAAAAAATATACTAAGTACTAGCAATAAATAAATTAATACTTAAATGTATTTACAAAAGTTATATTTGATAATATGCCGTGTCAGAGCACATTTGTAATAAAAAAGTTCAAAAAGTTTTATTTTGATTTCAACATGTTGAAATTGATATTACAATAAACAATCACCTTTCTCTAGCCTCAAAGGTTTGCTGTAAGAAAACTCTGCTCAGGGTTAAGGGGCCGGCGGAGGGCGAATTTTCATACAAACGTAATACCAAAATAATTACTAGTTTAGGCAGATTTTCACTATATTATTGTAATAATTGTACTTGTATAGTATTTATCTAGGTTCCTGAACAATATTTATTTTAAATTACTTACCTCAAATGAAATTAACGCCAATCGCATTTTACAATTTTTTTTTCATCGCAAGTTTTTTTCATCACAAGTACAATTATTACAATAATATAGTGAAAATCGGCTTAAATTAGTAATCATTTTGGTATTGCGTTTGTATGAAAATTCGCCCTCCGCTGGCCCCTTAAGCTCGCCTTTGTACATGTCCTCTATTTCTGTCCTTTTCCTATGCTAAGAATTGTGTGAACTTAAGAATTAAAGAGAAGTATTTGGCTTTTCTATAGATTCTTCAGAATCAAATCAAGTGCTCGAATCAATATAAATTATTTTATTTTTGTATTAGGGACACCATGAAGACTCGAAGAAAGCCAAAGGGTATCATGACAAGAAAAATCATCTAGGCAAGTATGACGACCACGGCGGTGTTGATAAACACCACGAGATAGAGACCGGCCACTACGGGGATCATCATCATGAGGAACATGGGAAGAAACACGCGAAGGTATAAAAAATCGAGTCATTACTAGTCTTTCGGGCCTTTCAACTCAGTTGGTAGTAGCCCTGCCTTCTGCGCCGTAGGTCGTGGGTTCGATCCCCACCGAGAACAAATATTTATGTGGTGAACGCAGATGTTTGTTCTCTGTGTAAGTATGTATTTATAAAAAAAAACGTATGTCAGTATTATATCAGCTATCTAGTTCCCATAGTACACGCTCTGCTTAGTTTGGGGCTAGACAGTTTTGTGTGGATTGTCCACAATATTTATTTATTTATTATTTTTGTTTTGTCTATGTGTTTCTGTGTCTCTGTGTGGCTGTTTGTGGTCAAAGACTTTAAGAGAGAAAACTTTAAAGACAATAATTTTATTCGAAAAATTTGTAATGTTTTTCTTCAGCGTTTTGGCTTTCAATAGTGATGAAAAACATGACAATTGATGGCCCTTACATCAAGGATCTTGAGTGCTAAAACAGAGGTCTATCGTGAATTTCTACGTTTTTATACCATTTTTTTCATATCATCGTGAAACCATCTTCTAGTACGAAGAGTCTGGCAAGCATGCGAAAGGCCACAGCACCAAAGGCAGCCATGATGTGCATAAGAAAGAAGAATACGAGAAAAAGGTGGAATTCTTCGAAGAAGATGGCGACTCAGCGGAAGATGATAAGCATGGAGGGTTCAATAGTGAGAAGGGGCATTCTGAGGTACACCAAATTACGGCAAATTTTTATCATCCGCACTTGTGCGGGCTGGATTTTCCGCAAGTAGGCCGCTCGCGGGCCCTTTTTGCGTGACCCTTGACACGTGTTGCTCGAACTTATTTTGGTTCTACGACGCGCCGGTTTCCTCACGATGTTTTCCTTCACCGTTTTGAGAGTACTGGCATAGTGCTCATACATTTTTCGACAGAAAAACTCATTGGTACACGACTGGATTTGAACCCACGACCTTCGGCTCGGAGGGCGGGGCCGCTACCACTAGACCACCAGTGCTCTTGACCTTAAATAATTTTATTGATTTTATAGTGTTCGCTACACTTAAGGAAATCACAAAGATTCTGTAGATGGAGCCACGGTCGCGTTAGTGCCGAACAGTCCCTAAGAGTTATTCGTCGAGTGTGATTAGGATCCGATGGCGCAGTCGTCAGCGCAGCCACGTACGAAGGGGAAGGTCGCGGGTTCAAATCCCGCTCGGCTCCTAACTTTTGGGACATTATAAAGCCTTAAATTATGCTTTTTTAGTACCCAACTTTCTTTCTTCTTGACCTCATGTTACAAAAGAAATAACATCATGCCCAATTAACTGTGAAATCACTATATTTTATGCACAAAATTATTTCGTCACATAGTTGACCCCAAGGTTCATTTGGTAACTGAGTTTAATCATCTTTAAAAAAAGTAGTAATCAATTAACCCAGCGTTAGAAACCTTGGTTTGATCGTCATGGTATCTTTTGTAATGACAAAAAATATGTGCTTCTAGAACTTCTCATTTTCATTAGTATGAATTTGCTTTAACGATTACTAGCGGCCTGTCCCGGCTTCGCACGGGTGGACTTAGTTTTTAAACACATAAATATAGCCTATGTTACTCAGGGTGAATGTAGCTGTCCAATGGTGAAAGATTTTTTGAAATTGGCTCAGTAGTTTTCATACAAAAATACAATTTTTTTCTCTTAATAAAATTAGCCTATATAGAAGTATAGATTACAATTACTTCTAGCCCGTTGTGTCCCACTGTTGGGCAAAGGCCTCCCCCTATTTTCGCCAGTGACTACGATCTTCTGCTTTAAATTGCCAGTCCCGCGGGGTTAGTCAGAACAAAAATAACACTTAACATCCGGTGGGATATCTGTTTGTTTCTAAAAAACTAAGCAATTCTGTTGGTCATTTCTTCTTCCCAGGGATTTTCTTTAATTAAACTAAGTTTAATATTCGTAAGTGTTAATTTAAAAATGCAGGGGTGTTTCAGTTAAGTTTAGTCTTTTGTGTGCTATTTAGCAGTTTGTTTTGTAAAGTTTTTATTTAAATTTAAACGCCTTTAGAGAGTGCATTTTATAAGTTTTTAGTTATGGAAGTAAATAATTTATACAGAACCGTCAGCTTAAAAATTTGATGCCTATATTAAAAATACAACAACAGGAGATAATTTATTGTTATGAATCGTCTTACCTTTAACTATAATTTAAAACTGTAATTCAATTGTAAAACTGTAGTTCATCTGTAGTTCATTTTTTTATGTTTTAGTATCTACTATAAGCAAAAAAACTTGAAATTAAACAAATACAATATGTAAAAATACACAAGAAACAGTTGAGCTATCTGCAGACCGTTACAAACGATCTAGAGATAGCGTAACTAATCCAAATCAGTGTCTTAGAAGTATCTTCAAAAGTTAAAAAACAAAACTTGACAATAATTATAATTATGGAAGAAACGGGTTTTTTTTTTATGCATAACGATCGCGTTAATTTTAAAAGTGCTAAAACATGACAAGTTGTAACAACGTAATGTTGGTACAACCACGAACCTTTTGTGCTTGTTCTACGTAGAAGTAACAGTTAAACAT
Organism: Thera obeliscata; assembly: GCA_947578465.1. Classification (NCBI taxonomy): domain Eukaryota; kingdom Metazoa; phylum Arthropoda; class Insecta; order Lepidoptera; family Geometridae; genus Thera; species Thera obeliscata. Next base: position 10,459,821 of record OX387918.1, on the reverse strand, counting down.
AAGGTGGGCAATGCTTATCCTATAATTTTTAGGGTTCCGTAGCCTAATGGCAAAAACGGAACCCTTATAGATTCGTCATGTCTGTCTGTCCGTCCGTATGTCACAGCCACTTTTCTCCGAAACTATAGGAGCTATACTGATGAAACTTGGTAAGTAGATGTATTCTGTGAACCGCATTAAGATTTTCTCACAAACATAGAAAAAAAACAATAAATTTTGGGGGTCCCCATACTTAGAACTGTAATTCAAAAAACTTTTTTTCATCAAGCCCATACGTGTGGGATATCTATGAATAGGTCTTCAAAAATGATGTTGAGGTTTCTTATATCGTTTTTTTCTAAACTTAATAGTTTTTGCGAGAGACTTCCAAAGTGGTAAAATGTTAGTCCGCCCCCCCTGTAACTTCTAAAATAAGAGAATGATACAACTAAAAAGAATATATGATGATTACTATGCAAACTTCCAACGATATTTGGTTTGAACGAGATCTAGTGAGTAGTTTTTTATTATACGTCATAAATCGTAAACCGCAATTTACCTTTCGACGAACAACAAGAACTTTTATATTATGTTACTTGTTGCTACGGAACCCTTCATGGGTGAGTCCGACTCGCACTTGGCCGCTTTTTTTCTTGTAAATTCGTTTTTTAAATATTTGTTTTGTTTTTCTCCTAGGGCGGCAAATTCAAGAAAGAGAGCCTGAATGCAGATCACGAGCATCATTCCAAGGGCGACTCTGGTCATTTCGGGAAAACAGCCCACGAACACTCCAATAAGGTACTGTTTTTAATTTACAACTAAGCCTTTGGCTGCTATATATTATTTAAATTAAAAAACAGACTTATTGCATCCTAATGCTTCGCAAATAAATATTTTTTCTTTCTTCTTTCTAATGTAGATGATGTAGGTGCAACTCTTTATGCCTCTTCTTCTTCTTCTTATCGTGTCACTGATTCTTTCAAACCAAGTGTGGTGAAAGGATTGTATGTGCGCCTCAGGCTCCTTTCGTGCACTTGACACATAATATTTGTTCTAAGACAGTAATAATTAAAGGTTATCGACCCTGCTTTTGTAGTAAACATTAGTTCTCGCAATTCTGCCAGTAGGTCTACCACAAGCTCTCCCTGGCTCTGGTTTTGAGTTTGTCTGAGTGTTGACTAAATAATCCTACGTCAAACCGTCACACACGCGGTATTATACACTGGTGAGCACTCACACAGACTCAAAACCGCAAGAGATAGGCAGAGCTTGTGGTAGGCCTCAGGAGTTCTCATCGTTTTCTATCATGAGGGTCTGTTCTTTTCAATGCTGTCTCTCATTCCAGGGTCACAAGCAAGCAGCAGGGCATGACAGCCACGGCAAGCACGGCAACCGGCACTTCCACAAAGCCGGCAGGGACAGTGGCAAGAAATGGGTGTACCACCACGATTACCCCCCGAGAACCGCCAACCTGGTGGTCATTGATAGGAGAGGAGAAAATATGTTCCACGGGCCGCAGTATTATGGATAACTCTTCGCTTTTTAAGTTCCCTTCTTTTTGCTCGGCCATTTTGACATTACCAGATCGCCTACCACTTTTTTTTATACAACTAAGTTAGCAAACAAGCATATGGCCCACTAGATGGAAAGCGGTTACCGTAGCCTATGGACGCTTGCAACACCACTCGCGCGTTGCTGACCCTTTGAATATTTTAAAACGCCCTTTTTGAAGAACCCCATACTGGTAGTCTAGGGAAAACCTCGCAGGAAGAGCACCTAACCAGTAGGCCTACCACAAGCTCTGTCTGGCTCTGTCGCTGGCTCTGGTTTTGAGTCTGTGTGAGTGTTCACCATGTATTATGCTGTGTGTGACGTTTCAGCGTGTGATTTATTTTGTCAATAGTCACACTGACTCAAGGTAGGCCTACTGGACTGGATCGATTTTATAAAACACTATTTATAAACGTTAGAATGTTAAATGTTATAGGGGTTATAGGTATGTAGTAAGTAAACTGCTCACTTTACTTAATTGTGTTTTTGCGATTTTATAACTAACGAGGTATTTATTTTACCTTATAATTATTATCCTGTAGATATAATTTTTAAATAGTTATTGATTTATATTCTAACAAAATAGGTTTAAGACTTAAGTGACCTACTTAAAGCCATTGAGTTAATATTATTATTTTGTATTTAAGTAATAACCCTGTATAGAATTTTGATTATTTTGTACTTTTGTAAATAAATAACTTAACTATTTCTAAATATTTTTGAATTAGTGTAAAGTAGTTTTAGTACCCAATAAAGCTCTTTGTGATGGGCTCGTCTGGGGAAGTATGTCAACCATGCCTATTCCTACCATCAAGCAATGCTGTGATGCCTGATCTGATGATCTGCTGGCCTACCATGAGCTTCATATGGTTATGGTTATGGCTATCAAAATTGTGTCAACAGTGTCAACACATTCAAACCCAAGAAGAAAATGAATGTGTGCGTCAGCCTATCTATACACAATTTGACAGCCATAACCATATTGAGCTCGTGGTAGCCCTGCAGGGAGTTCTACTATGCAGGTACCTAGTAAGAAAGAAAAATCACTTTTCGATTTTGCAAATCCATTTTTAAATTGTTTCTGTTTTTAGTTGAATTAGGGTGTAATCCACAAGGAAAGAAAACTTCAGGAAATATTCATTTCCTTTCTGTCATAACTTAAAAAAATTAAATTAAAAAGTTATAAATGTTGAACCAATTAATTGTCAATCCATTCGTCAAGGAGGAAAAGAAAAGTTGATATTTTAGACACGAGATAGCGTTTTAAACAGACGAAGTTAAAGCAGTTGGCCTAACCACAAGCTCTGTCTGGCTCTGTGTCTGGCTCTGGTTTTGAGTCTGTGTGAGTGTTAACTAAATAAATCCGACGTCGAAACGTCACACACACAGTCACATACACTGGAGAGCGAGGACTCACACAGACAAAACCAGAGCCAGACACAAAGCCAGACAGAACTCATGGTAGGCCTACAGACAAAGTTTAAACGGTAAAAATTTTTGGCACTGTTATTTTTAAAGAAGACGGTTTTTAAGTTTGAAGGTTAGGAAAATGATCCCCAAAATTTAAAAAAGTGATGTCAGAGCATATGGAATACACGCGAACGGCATTGCACTGGTCCATGGCTAAAGCTCAAAGGATTAGTAAGCTGAAGTGGCAGTGGGCCGGTCATGTCTGCCTATTAAGAAAAGACAATCGTTCGTGCAAACGAATACTAGAGTGGAGACCGCGCTTAGGTAAGCGTAGTGTAGGATGCCCTCCGGCAAGGTGGGGCAACGATCTGCGAAATGTAGCTGGCAAGCCCTGGAGGAGAAGAGCCGAAGACCAGGTTCAGTGGTGCCTCCTTTTTTTTTAGAGCGCTTGTGGCCTAGTGGTAGCGGCCCCGCCTTCCCAAGGTCGTGGGTTCAAATCCAGTCATGTACCAATGAGTTTTTCTGCCCAAAAATGTATGAACACTATGACAGTGCTTCCAAACGGTGACACAGAACAGTTCGAAAATATGAGTCATGTGCAAGAAACAGCCTCTTTGAGGCGCACTTAAAATCCTTTCACCACACTAGGCTTGAAAGAATCAGTGGCACGATAAGAAGTGGCGCCTCTTGGGAGAGACCAAACATCTAGCAGTGGATTGATATAGGTTGATGATGATGATGGATAAAGATGACGTTTAGCGTGTACTTCTTCAGTCTGATGATGTGATGCTGATACTTACGAATTCTTTATAGAACATTGAGAAGGCAATTGAGACAGACATTTGATATTATATGGCACTCAACAGAACAAGTTAAAACACTCCCGTAGTGTTATATTTGTTTATTTTACCAGCAACAATTGTGAAAAAAAAGGCCAAGTGCGAGTCGGACTCGCCCATGAAGGGTTCCGTAGCAACGAGGGGATCGAACTGACAACCTACAGCGCAGAAGATCAGTCAACACAAACATAAATAAGATAAAATAGATAAAACACTACAAACTACTTATCTCCTCCACAAGTACTACTAGTATAACACTAGTGCACGTAGAATGGTGGCACAAACAGTCGAACCGTTATTGCGCCAAACAGCGCGTACAGATCGCAAAAAAAATCTGTTGTCTGTAGGTAAAAAAAGTCGGTTTACTGACGATAGTTGAACGTGACAACGTCATACAGCTGTCCACGCGGACGCATCGCTCACTCAAGTAGGAGAGAGACAGATGTCGAACGCTGCCGAACGTGGAGGCTGATTGTCCCTCGAGGTCGCTCGTTCCGCGCTCTCCATTGCACTTCAAGCCTTAAATACAACGCCTCAGAGCGAGGTAACGCCGCATGAGTCATGTTTTTTGGTGCATGCAGCCGGCTCCATCGAATTATAAGACGTTGTCACGTCAAAAGATACAGAAGTTAACGACACTAACGATAACGGATAACGGATAACGGGGCTGATTACACTCTAAGAACTACTTAGGAACTACTCAGTTTTAGTAATATATGAGTGCAATTTGTTTGTTGTCCTAAATAAAAACTATAACCTAAAAATAAATCCAATATGTGGATAAATCATAGATTTTTGAAACTCCTTGGTGCGTAATGGGTCCTTGGGATAAATAATAAAAAAATGTGGATAATACACACAATACTATCTAGCCTCAAATTAAGAAGAGCTTTTATTATAGGAACCAAATAGCTGATATAACATAATTTAAGTTTACAAAACTTGAAACTTGACTTCAGGGCTGAACCGATTTTGATAAAATTCTTCATCTCTCATCTGGAATCTTCATTCTGGAAGTATAACCTTTCAGATAATTGTAAATAAATGAAGAAATGCGATGACAAACATTAAAAAACCGAATTGAGAACCTCCTCCTTTTGAAGTCGGTTAAAAACAGCACAGCAAAACATCTATAAACCACGCTCCCACAACCCACGTTTAAATAAAATCACGTTTAGGAAGAACAAGTTACGCTTCAACGCTTTCAACACAAGGAAACGCATTAGAAACACACACACATTGTCTCTTATGTCCTTGCAGTAAGCGTCATTTTTCTTTGATTTTAGGTAACTTGAGTTGTATACTACTGTACAGCCAGAACAAAAGAGTTTGAATACTCTCAACAGAATGGAAAGCCTATTTCAATGTCTTCTGAATAGAGCAAGTTAAATGGACGAGAACAGTTTGTTGCAAACTTTGCGATTGTTGTGCTGACGGTACCGCAGGAATGCTGCGTCCAGTGCGTTTGAACACGGTTTTATTGTTTTATAGTGGAGTGACACACAGACTGTAAGTCTTGCCAATTTAGCAAATAAAAGTAAGACTCAAAAAGAACCAAACCTTCTGAGTTAGTGTAGTAATGAACCAGAGGGGGTTTAAAAAAAAAAAATTGTGTAGTTTTTGATACTTTTATGGACACAATATTATTACTCTTCCACCCTTCCTCTCGTAAATGTCGTAAAATGTGATTAAAAAATGCACCAGAAGATAAGCAGCAAGCATCTCAACTCTCTCAGCAGTTCACTAGCTGATGGAACAAGCACCCCAGCTGATGTTAAGTGGTAACTATCGCCTTTAACAAAGCATAACCTCGTGCACTGTCTGCGTCCATCAATTTGAGACATTACAGAGGTCATGTGCCAGTAATTCCACCGGCACCCACACCCTTCAAACCGAAACACATTAGATGCTGTTTCACGGCAGAAACAGGCATGGAGGTAGTACGAGTACTTCCTTAACAAAGAGCTCTACTACTACTAAGAACATATTTTTTTATGAACATAATTATATTATAAAACTTTTGAAACTATCATGGTTTTTAACACAATTTTTATGAAACAACGGGATATGATCCATGATTAAATTTTGAGTGCCGAAATATCGGAAATCAAAACTCAAAATTGGTAAATATTCCGTTGTTTCATAAAAATATAATCATATATGTCTTTTTGTGTAGAGGAGGCCTATGTCCAGCAGTGGACTTCTTCAGGCTGATGATGATGATGATGTCTTTTATTAGTTGCGGTTGTTGCTCATCCGCAGACCCTGTATGTCCGCTAAAGCTCCAACATGGAGAGGCTCATTATTGTTTTATATTGGGACAAATCTCAAATATGGTTGCCAGTAGTGCACGCAATATCGTTGGAACCACAGAATAACAGAATGCAGTAGAAAGGCGCCGTTTGTATGGGAGCCACTGTCGCCAGTTTTGACGTGACAACGTCTTATAATTCGATGGAGCCGGCTGCACAAAATAACATGACTCATGCGGCGTTACCTCGCTCTGAGGCGTTCAATTTAAGGCTTGAAGTGCAAACGAGAGCGCGGAATGTTCGGCAGCGTTCAACATCTCTCTCCTACATGAGTATGAGTGAGCGATGCGTCTGCGTGGACAGCTGTTATACAATAATACATTTACATGTTTTCGTCAAGCATGAAGTGCAGTGAAAAGTGAATGTGGTGTCAATTGATTATGGCAACGTTAATTGCGGCTTATGACGTTGTCACGTTCAACTATCGTTAGTAAACCGACTTTACAGACAACCTATTTTATTCACTATTTAATTTAGAACATCACTAAATAAGAAACAAAGAAAAGAAAAAAAAAAAAAATTTATTTTGGACAATCAATCCAATGGAGTCGTGTGCCAATGAGTTTTATCGGCCCAAAAATATATGTACTCTACGCCAGTGCTCTCAAACGGTGAAGGAAAACATCGTGACGAAACTGGCATGCCGTAGAACCTAAAAAGTTTGTAAATGTGTCAAGTGCACGAAATGAGCTTCATTGAGGCGCACTTAGGCCTCTGCCTCGAATTTAGCGGGCAGCGGCAGAGGCCTAAAGTGGTGAAGGAAAACATCATGACGAAACTGGCATGCCGTAAATTTTACGGCATGCCAGTTTCAGCATGTCAGTTTTAGGTTTTACGGCGTAAAACCTAAAAAGTTTGTAAATGTGTCAAGTGCACGAAAGAACCCACTTTGAGGCGCACTTAAAATCCTTTCACCACACTTGGTTCGAAATACAAATACACGATATACGAAGGAAGGAAGTATTGTAAAATTGTCTTGATAGCCTACATACTAGTGATAACTTATATTATCTGAATGGTTCTTCGATTTGATATTGAGAGCGATATGAGACAAGTTTCTCTCTTGTGCGTTATTGGTTCCGCGCAGTATCAATTTAACAGGAGTTATATTGCTTTGTACACTGTGATTTGATTTGTGAACTTTATAGACTGTATTCTGAAACAAATCTAGAGAAAAAACTTTTAAAATGCACGTTTGCTGTCCGGTACCGAATGAGCACTGGTGGTCTAGTGGTAGTGGCCCCGCCTTCCGATCGTGGGTTCAAATCCACTCGTGTACCAATGAGTTTTTCTATCGAAAAATGTATGTGCACTATGCGTGACGTCACGGTTGTGAAACAGATCACACTGTGTCCACATCTTTTTATTTTATTACAAACGTAAAACATCAAATTTCGCTCCGCAAGTTCTTGCTACAGTTTGGCTATCGTGTAATTCGCGTGTGAGAGTTTTGTTGGACCTGAGCAGGATATCAGACACTATAAAATCTGGTAAATAGAACCTCGATTACTCTCCATCAGTTCTTTTTTGTGAGGGTAGTTTGGTCCACTCGCATAAAAAACACTAACACTGAAATCGAGAACAGACTTTTTCGGTGGCGACATCTGTTAACGGATAGCAAGACTCGGTAACGTCAAACGGAACTTATCAACTTGGGCGCTGACACCGAGTCCTTTGGCCTACTTTCCGACCATGCCAAAGTCGTGCAATGCTTGCGGCAAATATTTGTCGTCGTCAGGGGCCGCCACTTGTAGTATTTGCTCGGCGTTATTCCATAGAGCGTGCGTGTCGCTTACTGAGGCGACTCGGCTCGAGGGATGGGTGTGCCCTAACTGCACCACTCGAACCCGGAAGGGGGACAACACCCCCGTGAGGGGCAACGCCGCTGCCGCCGCTGCCGCCGCCGCCGCCACCGCCGCTTCCGCCGCCGCCACCACCTCTGCTGCCGCCGCTACGCAAGATGCACTGCCCCCTAGGGTCACCGCCCAGCGTGCTGCCCCCGCTTCGGCTGCGCAGGATGTGCCGGTGCCAAGAACTGCCAACGCGCAGCGTGCCACCCCCGCAACTCTGCCCGCCTCTTCTCCCGTCGCGCCACACGCAGCTGTGCAGGATATGCACCGAGAGATCGCCGCGTGGATGCACGAGATTCGTGAGTTCCGGCAGGAGATGAGCGAGTTCCGGGCTTCCGTCAGGGGCCTCTCCAAGCGAGTTGACACATTCGAGGAGCGGCTTGGAGCGGTCGAGCGGCGGCGCGAAGAGACCCCCTCTGAGGTCGCTGATCTGCGGTGCAAGGTGGCACTGCTGCAGCAGGAGCTGAACGATCGCGACCAGGAAGCGCTGCTGTCAGACCTGGAGATCGGACACCTTCCCGAAGATAAAGGCGAGAATGTTGTCCACACTGTCACCGTGCTGGCGGCAAAGTTGGGCGTCACCCTGGAGGATCGCGATGTCGTGTTCGCCGAAAGAATAGGAGTCGCGCAGCTGGCCGGCGCGGCGGGGGGCCCCCCACCGACCTCGCGCCGAGTGGTCGTGCGTCTGGCGCGCCGACACCTGCGTGACCAGATCCTGCAGGGGGCACGCGTGCGCCGCACTCTAACCGCCGCTGACGCGGGACACGCGACTGCGGGTGGGTCCTCGGCCGCCGCTGCTGCCACTGTCCCCGGTGCTCGCATCTTCGTGAACGAGCGGCTGACGCGGACCAATCGCCAGCTGTTCTACCGCGTGCGCGAGGAGTGTCGCCGAGCCGGCTGGAGATACTCGTGGACGCGCCGAGGTCGCATCTTCGCAAGGCAAAGCGATGGCAAGCCAGCGTACCCCATCCGCTCGGAGGTTGACGTGGAGAGGGTTTTTGGGCCTGTCCCCGTTTGAGTTGCCACTCTGCAATGAGTAAATTATTTAGTATATTTTTAATTGTGTTTACTTGTTTACTTACTGTTTGTCCTAAACTTTTACTACTGTTGTTAAATTTTTTCTGCTCTGCAAAATATGTTAATTCTGTAGTTTTTCTTTTGTGGGTGCCGACCAGTCCTTATGTGATAACGTGTCTGTTTATGCGCATGTTCTATTATATTTTTATTTTACTTTATTTTACTAACTTTTGTGGTGCTTCCTCTTTGTATTGTATTAAAGATACAGTCTATCTTGTAATGATGTGTAATTTATATTTTTATTTCATAATAATTTCCTTATGTTTCTACTATAATGCCCTTATCCTTACAAACAAATATACACTAGTTTATCTTACAACAGATGGTTACTTGGAAAACAGCTATATTTACAGCATATTATTATTTTTTATGTTTTGTGTATTTATATTACAACATGTTATCTTGTTCAGAGCCAACTCACGTTTAAACCAAAACTTCCTTTGAACCATTTGAAAGTTGGTCTCTTCAATGCTGGGTCTCTAAATACTGGCCAGGATGAGTTTCTAGTGGCGGTTTCTGAGCTTGGTCCGGATATTCTGGCCATAAATGAAACATGGATTGGTCATGGGCAGGATTCTAAGGCACCAACTATACCAGACTTTCGGATCATTCATGAGCCTAGACATAACAGTATCAAGGGAGGACGGGGTGGGGGGGTTGGATTCTATGTAAGGAGAGGCGTGAAGGCGTGCATATGCCCCCACCCTGTTGTGTCATCGGTGGAGCAGATGTGGCTTCGCCTGTCTGTGTTAGGCAAAACTATTATTATAGGCACTGGCTACCGGGCACCCTGGCAGGATGTTGATGCATTTCTGGATGCCATTACTGACTCGATCACATCCTTCCCGAAATGTGATAATTTGATCCTTGTGGGAGATTTTAATGTTAATATCCTTGACCCTAACCATGGGAAGCTCCCCATTCTAAAACAATTTCTACAGTCTCTTAGTCTTGACCAGATAATCTCTGAGCCAACCCACTACAATATTCATGGTGATTTAACTCTGATTGACTTAGTTTGTACTGACGCTAGGGTACGTAAAGTGAATATGAAACATACTCCCGATCTAGGGCGTCATGCAATGTTGGTTGTGGAATTTAATATTAAGAAGGAAAAGCCACAGCCGCGATTTGTTACATGTAGATCCATGAATAATATTATCCCTGAGTTATTTCTTGGCGACATAAATTCTGTTAACTGGCCTCTTTTGGTTACACCCAGAAATGTTGATGATATGGTATCAGATTTTACAAATTTAATGCAGATGTTGTTTGACTTACATGCACCCATCAAGACAATAAAATTCAAGGGTCCCCCTCATCCATGGATCACAGATACAGTTAAGGTTATGATGGGAATTAGGGACAACTACCACAAGGAGTACAAATTACATAAGACTGAGGTGGCAAAATCTAGGTACAAAAATATGAAATCTCTGGTCTTGACAGCTATTGAGAGCGAAAAACGAGCGTACTTTACACTAAATATTAACAATAACTATCATAACTCGAAACAGCTGTGGAAGAATTTAAAAAACAATATTTTAACTAACAAAAAAGCAGTGGAGCTTCCACCACAATTTGATGATCCTGACGCAATAAACTTCCATTTTCTCAATGTGCCTGGAGCAGACCATGTCCCGCTCTCACAACTCACATTCTATGAATTTCACCGGCATAGCACTGTGACATTCTCTCTCCAACCGGTAAGCGATTACACAGTGCATAAAATCATTGAAAGTTTTAGATCTAATGCACAAGGCATGGATAGTATTTCCCTTGATATGATTCTTATGACCCTTCCTCAATCTCTTTCCTCCATTACAGCTATTGTCAATGAGTCAATACAGAGTGGCCTTTTCCCCAAGTTGTGGAAAGTAGCTGTGGTTAAACCGATTCCTAAGGGCAACCAACCTTCCTCATTGAGTGATTTAAGGCCAATTAGCCTTCTTCCATGCTTATCTAAAATACTGGAGAAGGTTGTTTCTATTCAGATGATTAAATTTCTGGAAGACCACCAGCTGCTCCCCCAATCACAGTCAGGTTTCCGCAAGGGGCATAGCACGTCAACCGCTTTGTTAGATGTGGTTGATAATTTGTTGGCAGCGCAAGATGAAGGAATGACCAGTATCCTGGTCTTATTGGATTTTTCCAGGGCATTTGACTCCCTGAATATCCCTCTTCTTTTGTCAAAGCTTGCTTATTATGGTTTTGATGCACGCACAATAAAATGGTTCTCAAGTTACTTGGACGGCAGGGGTCAATATGTGGAGCTGATGCTACCTAATGGGAAAGTACTGAGATCCTCCCAAAATCCAGTTCCTCGGGGGGTCCCCCAAGGATCAATACTAGGCCCCATCCTCTTTATTTTGTATAGTGCGGACATAGTAAAACATATTACCTTCTCCCGATTCCATATCTATGCTGATGACCTGCAGCTCTATAGATCCTTTCTGCCTTCAGACTGTGCCCGAGCTGTAATGGAAGTAAATGAAGATTTAAACCAAATTTCTCTGTGGTCTGCCTCAAACATGCTGGTCCTAAACCCTCGCAAAACTAAATACATGTTGATTGGTTCGAAACCTGGTCTTATTAAACTTAGTCATGGCTTAATTGATATACATGTGAATGGTGAGTCAGTGGAGTATGTGTCGGAAGCCAGGAATCTTGGTCTAATCATGGACAGTCATCTCAATTTTGAAACACACATAGCTGAGAGTGTCCGTAATTCACTCTACCGCTTACGGCTACTCTACAAAATTCGACCATATCTCTGTGAAGAAGTCCGCATCACCTTATGCGAATCACTGGTTCTTTCTCGCTTAAACTACTGTGATGTGGTCTATGGTCCTTGCATTTTGAGCCGTTCTGAAAGACTTATTCAGAGAGTCCAGAATGCTTGTGCACGCTTCTGCTTTCATGTCCCGCCACGTACACATATCACTCCGTTTTTAAACAAATCAAATCTACTAAAAATGAAAGCACGTCGGCATCTCCATCTTGCAACCCTACTTTTTGGCCTCACTGCAAAGCAGATACCTAGATATCTATATTTCAAATTAAAATGGGCTAGCGACTGCTCGCGATATCCAAAACGAGCATGTACTCACTTGGCTTTGTTGACGCCGCGGCACCGGTCGGCAAAATTTCGAGGTTCCTTTCGTTTTGCTGCTACCAGGTGCTGGAACGATCTGCCTCCCCCGTTTCGTGCCCTTAAATCAATTGGTACTTTTAGGTCTACTCTCAAGAAACAGCTTCTCATTCTACAAAAGTCTTCGTGATCATGTTCTTTATTCGGCTACTAGGTGCTTTACTATCTGGGTAGGTGCCTGTGGTCCTACTTTCAGGGGTAAAGTTTTGAGGTTACTCACCTAGTGGTGGGTGCACACGGGGCACAGGGGTTGATGGTCACTCCAGCGCACGCTTCTTGCTGCAGTCCACAACTTTAACCACTTTGCAACGACAACACTTTATTATCCTTCTTGTCACACCTTCGCATATTGTTTTGAACGAATCTTTAGATAGGTAGGTACTACGTGTAGTAGTATTTATGGGCATTCTTCATACAGATAGTTATGATATCCAGGTATAACTACTGAACTAAATTATCTTCCCCTTTTTGTCACTTTCATTGTAATTTGTATGTAGTTTTGTTGAACTCTTTTCTGCTAAGCATTTTCTTTTACGTTTTTCTCTTTTTTCTTTTTGTTTTTGCCATAGAGTGTAAGTGTCTTCTGCATTCTACTTTAGCTGCACAGATTATATTATATAATGCGGTCGGCCGGTCAGTCGTTCGGACGGACCGGACTGAAGGCCCGGTGTGGCCCGGAGCGGTTGGTGGCAAATGAGGAGATATTTATTTTTAGATTTATACAGAATATTGTTATACTTATATATTTACTAATTATAATTATGTAGTAATGCTTTTTCTATTTTTTAATTTTAGTAAGTTTGTTTTCTTCTTTTTTTTACTTCATAATCATACCTACTTATATTATTTTCAGCAGCCGTGTAGTCACCCAAATTGGTCCTCACTGAAAACCAGCGCTGCCTCGTCCCCTTTTTGGAGGCGAAGCAGCATTTAAGCTGAGTGAGGACCATTTTGGCTCATAAGCACATACTTACCTTACCTAATTGGATACTGTCGGCACCCTTTTTTCAGAAATAGAACTAGGATTATGTGTGTAGGTACTTATTTCTTTCTATGTGTTTCTGTATGTGTTCTATGTTTTCTTTTTCTCTTATTATGTTTTTTTATTGTGTAGCCGTACCTTTACTCAATGTTCTGTTCTTCTCTTTCTGTTGTTTAATTTTATTTATAGGTAAGCTGTGTTTTTTTTTTTTTTTTTTTTTTTTTTTTTTTTTTGAGCCAAATAAAAAAGTTATCTATCTATCTATCTATCTATGCCAGTACTCTCAAAACGGTGAAGGAAAACATCGTGAGGAAACCGGCGTGTCGTAGAACCTAAAAAAGTTCGAGCAACACGTGTCAAGGGTCACGCAAAAAGGGCCCACCAGCGGTCTACTTGCGGAAAAACCTGCCCGCACATCAAGTGCGGATGATAAACTTGCCAAACTTGCCGAACTATGTTGTATTCATAGTAGGTTAGGACATTATTTTTTTTTGTGTTTGTATATTTTTTTCTGACTTTGCTGTTCTTTTGATATGACATTTAATTTTTGTTGTATAGCGTTAGTAGAATGGAATTTTAATTTGATTACTTATTTAATATAATTTCATGTTGTTTCGTAACTTAAATGGCATGAACCAAAAATTTGCATCCCAGCTATGGGGAATGAGTGACACTTATTTATTATTTTTAAGATCTTTCATGTAAACACTTCATTGAGGCAAATAAATGATTATGATTATGGTTATGATTATGATTATGATTATGATTATGATTATGATTATGATTATGATTATGAATAAAGGTACGATTCCGATCTCAGTAGCAAACGACGGTGCTGCGTGCAGAAGCTTTCTCGGCTCATCTCGGATCATTTTGCAATTTTATTTTATTGCTTGTTTTGAAAGAGAGAATGGATGATTTCCTTGAGTAATTCATCGACGACCTCATAGTAGAAGCCTCGACAGCTACGATATACGGAAAACGTAGAAAAGAGCGGGGTTGTGCAATGCCAATGTGTATTTAAGGGACATTGAAAATCTCGGACGGCCCGAGAATTAGACTCCTGATTAGAAAAAAATAAACGCATAACGTATTTCTTTATTCAATGGCATCACAAGAACCACTTTGAAGCTAAGTCTAGGTGCCAGTTTCGCGTGACTAAGCCTAGGCTTAGACCAAGCCACAAACTACGGCTTGGTTCTTACCATTTTTTGTATGATCGTATGATCCTTTTACAGAACATCGAACCTTTTACGTCAAGCCAGCAGTATTCCGCGGTTCGTAGTGTTCCATGGACCACTACGAATCCAGCTGAGGTCTGACTTAGGCCTACTTTTATTCCCCAACGGCTGTCAGTAGGCCTAACCACGAGCTCTGTCTGGCTCTGTCTCTGGCTTTGGTTATGAGTCTGGGAGTGCTCAATTATGCTGTGTGTGTGTGACGTTTCGACGTAGGGTTAATTTAGTCAACACTCACACAGACACAAAACCAGAGTCAGAAACAGAGCCAGACAGAGCTTGTGGTACTAACATTATTATTAATAAGAAGTTTTTCAAAATTGACCATATTACTTCAAGCGAATTTATAGCTAAATACATTTCATTTCAATTCATTTTTGTGGTAGGTCTAATGTTTCTATCGATTTAGCACTAAGGCTTAGCAATAGTTTGAAACGACTTCTTAGAACTCAAAAAGCTCGTAATTGTTTGCCATCTAGCACCTAGAAGGTTTTGTTTTGAAAGGGTTGTTTTCATATGAAATAGGATTCAAACGTTAAGGGTTAATTAATGTTGTGCTTTGTCGTTTAGAGTTACACAATTTGCTATTGAAGTTTGTTACTGGTTAAGTAAAGTAAACCTTAAATAGTAACTCGCTCCGAGCTGAAACCTAGCTATAGTAAGTCATCATTAGAATCAGCAGTTCATTTAAAATTAAATCAAATCAAAAATTCTTTAATTCCATAATGTACACAGAAATATTTACAAAAAAAATCGGTTGTCTGTAAAGTCTGTTTACTGACGATAGTTGAACGTGATAACGTCATAAGAAAATACTGATGGAATGGTTGCATTTTTCAAAAGAAAATTTTAGTTTTACTGAATTTAATTGAATGTGAATGAAACTGAATGATACTGAATGAAACTGAATGAAACTGAATGAAACTGAATGGAACTGAATGAAAATCCGGACCCGGACCCGGACCCGGACCCAGATTGAACCCTTACCCTCATTTACCTTTACCCTCATTTACCCTTACCCATTACGGGCTCGGGCTCAGGTAAATGGAACGACGAAACGACGTAACGACGCATGAGTCATGTTTTTCCGTGCGTGCAGCCGGCTCCATCGATTTATAAGACGTTATCACGTCAAAAGTAATAACAAAGGACATGTACATAGGCGAGCTTAACCCTAAAAGAGTTTTCTTCCAGCAAACCTTTGGTGCTAAAAGAAAGCTAATAGTAAAAAGGTAACAATGTGTACATATTTAAAGATTATGTTTGACAGAATTATGAAAAACTCATCTACTAATAAACAAACTACTTACACATACATACTACTAAGTACATTAAATACATACAATAATTAACCTACCCATATATGCATATTATATAAATATATATGTATAATATATTATATACAAATATAAAAATAAACGTATTTTGACCAAATTAAATAGAAATAATGAATTTACTTACAAGGAGAGATAGTGCTCTTTTACTCTAAAAAAAAATGTATTTATTCAGATTAATGTATTGTATTGTATGTATTTATTGTTTTTCTTTTGTGTATGTATGTGTGTTCTTTTAAAAATGTATTTATTCAGTAACAAGAATACCAGGATAACTTTGAAACGTCTTAAAGCTAGGTGAGTCTAGGTGCCAGTTCCACGCGACAAAGCTTAGAACAGGCAACAAACTAAGGCTTGGTTCGTACCGTTTTTTTGTATGAACCTTTTACAAAACAAAAAAAAATAGCAGTGAAGTTCCAGTGTGGTGTCACTTCACTTAGTGAGACGTAGGCAATAATACAAAAGCCAAAGTTTTTCCAGACAAAGGCATTTTGAGGAAGAACAATAAAAAAAAAATCGAAGCGACAATGCGTGACCCAAGGGCTGATGGGTATCTGGCGCAGCGCATTAGTATTGCTATTCAGCGTGGCAATGCCTTTAGCGTCTTAGGGACGCTTCCGTCTGGTATCTGATTTGGATTAGTTGAGCTATCTCTAGATCGTTTGTAACAGTCTGCAGATAACTCAACTGTTTCTTGTGTATTTTGTACATTTTGTAAGCATTTGTTGAATTGTAAATTTCTTTGTGCAAATAAATGTATTATTTGGAGCTCTCATTGTCTTACTTTCCGTGATCCTGGCAATATCGCGGGTCCACCGGGTCGAACTGTAGCAAAGTCGAATACTAACCTAAATCTTAGCTTTATAAGCTAATTTATCAGGGATTTCCCCGATGAGTCCAAATGCTTGGGGATTCTTGAAAAACGACGAACGTCATTTCCCCGTCAAGAATAGACTGGAAAATGAGGCAACTCGGGACTTAGTGGTAATCGTAAATAGGTAAATGTTGTCAAACGGCAGTAGTATACTACTGTAGGCCTACCATGAGCTCGGTCTGGCTCTGTCTCTGGTTATGGTTTTGATTCTGTGAGTGTTGACTAAATAAATCCTACGTCAAAAGGTCACACACATAGTATAATGCACTGGTGAGCATTCACGCAGACTCAAAGCTAGAGCCAGAGACAGAGCCAGACAGAGCCTGTGGTAGGCTTACTGAAAGAAGTTAAATAAAGTCATTGCTTGACTTAAAAATAGTTATTAAGTCGGTTTCTCAAGTTTTTAAAACTTATAATTATAAGTTTTATAAACCATATAAAATATGGAACCGTTTTCATGGCCAAACTGAAGAACTGGTTTTGATATTTTTTATGTTATCATTCAGATACAAACAGTATTTTTCTAAATGAGCAAGTTTAGCGATTAGAAACCTCAAAAAATAAACTACCGAATTCAGAAACTCTTTTTTTTACATTATTATGACATTTATTTTCATTCAAAAAGTTGACAGTAATTATTGCGTTGAATGCTCCAGTTTGCTTTCAAATAATGACTTTATTTGAAAGCAAACTGAAGCAGATGAACCTTTAATCTTAATTTGTTATTTTAGGATATTTGGTACATTATTTCAATGAACGCAGACGACTTTAAGGCCTTTAAGCCTATTAAAACCTGTAGTAAAGGTGGTAACGTTACAAGACCTATAACGGTGGTAGAAGGTATAACGGCCGTTATTTTTAGGAATCTAGGGTCTGGTCCCATGGGGCTATTTTGTTCGTGTAATTAGTAAATAGTTCTAGACTACTTCCTAAAAGGTTACTTTTGCAATACATTCACCTGTTAATTGTTTAACCGACATTAAGCAAAGAGGCTCTGAATTTTTCCAGTATTTCAATAAAAAAAAAATCGGTCGTCTGTAAAGTCGGTTTACTGACGATAGTTGAACGAGGCAACGTCATAAGAACAAATACACAAATACAAATATACAAATGTCAAATACACAAATGTCGAACGCTGCCGAACGCGGAGGCCGATTGTGCCTCTTTGTCGCTCGTTCTGCGCTCTTGCTTGCACTTCAAGCCTTAAATGGAACGCCTCAGAGCGAGGTAACGCCGCTTGAGTCATGTTTTTTCGTGTGTTCAGCCGGCTCCATCAAATTATAAGACGTTGTCACGTCAAAAAGATTAGATGTGATTTTGGGTCTTAGGAATACTTTGTGTGTGGCTCGTCCGGGGAAGTACTACCACCATGCCTAATTCTATCGTAAAGCAGCATTGTTGTGTTTCGGTTTGAAGGGTGTGGGTGCCAGTGAAATGATTAGCATGTGAAGCTGAATTTATATGCCTCTTTGCCTAATTGATTGACGCAGAGTAGTGCATCGTAGGGCACGTTCCTACGAGACCAACAAGGTAATGCTTTGCTATAGGCGATGGTTACCACTTAACATCAGGTGGGTCATATGTTTGTTCCATGAGCTAGTTGTATAAAAAAAAGAAGAACCAAGGTCACTGACATAGCTCGTAGAATTAGTAAGTTGAAGTTGCAATAGGCAGGTCATATAGCTCGAAGAACCAACGTTGGGAAATAAAGGTTCTTGAATGGCGACCACAAACCGGAAGACGAAACTTAAGGCACCCACCCACCAGATGGACCGTCGACATTGTTAAGATCGCGGGAAGTCGGTGGATGGAAAGGGCTAAAAATCGTACTTCCTGGAAATGTGTAGGGGAGGCCTATGCCCAGCAGTGGACGTCTACAGGCTGATGATGATGTTATATAGGCTGATGACAAATAATTCGTAGCTACTCTATATATTACTTTTTTTGGTGATTACATCATATTAGTCAAATAATACTGTTTCACGATAGCAAAACACAGTTTGGCAATAACCACCGTAGCGGCAGTGTGACCTGAAATTCCTGAAATCTTATCTTACCACTTGAGGCGACACGATATTTCCATAAAGCTTCTCACAGCTCTGCTGGCCTACCATGAGCTTCGTATGGTTATGGTTATGGCTGTCAAAATTGTGTCAACAGTGTCAACACATTCAAACCCAAGAAGAAAATAAATGAGTGGGTCAGCCTATCTATACACAATTTGACAGCCATAGCCATAACCATATGGAGCTCGTGGTAGCCCTGCAGTAGTATGCTTTCTGTGCTGTAGGTTGTGGGTTCGATTACAACCTAGACAAAACATTTGCTTGATGAAAACAGAGACCCAATATTTATTAACACTGGAAAATTACAGTTGTTATTTAATTTTAAAATAAGTAGATCATATTAAGGCCTGCACAAATCTAAGCGATGGCAATGGCTGTAAAATATTGCTGTCATATTTGACAGCGTTGTTATCGCCATCGCCGTCGCTTAGATGTGCGTATGTCTTTAGTAACCTCAAAACCTCAACAATTGAGGGCTGGTTTCATGGATTACTAATTGACCAATTAAATAATATTTGACAGCCGTTTATGTCAAATCATCATCATCATCATTATCAGCCTGAAGAAGTCCACTTCTGGACATAGGCCTCCCCTACACATTTCCAGGAAGAACGAATCCTGGAATCGACATCCCGCAATTTTAACAATGTCGTCGGTCCATCTGGTGGGTGGTTATGTCAAATAGTGCAAGGAATTGGAGTTAAATCACTGTCAAATATTTAATTGACATTTAGCAATCCGTAAATTTAGCCCTAGATCTATCATAATTACTGTAATAGGAACACGAGGTCACCCAATATCTTGATGAACGTTGCTAACAGTCGATAGTACGAGCCGGCTACGTCACGACCGCGTCATCGCAAACATGAGGTAAAATTAGAAATATGACGTCACACAAGATTATTTTCTTTGAATTTCTCTTGAAGAAGTCTGTCAAACGATACTTGGCATCTTGTGGGAAAGGTCGTGTCAAGTTTACTTAGCCCTATGAGGTCTTTGGTATGTTTTTTCTGAATAAATGTACCTATGGATTTAAGCATTTTCAAAAATGCATCTTCATCATCATCAGCATGAAGACTTCCACTGCTGGACATAGGCCTCCCCTACACATTTCCAGGATGAAAGATTCTGAGCCCTTTCCATCCAGTGACTTCCCGCGATCTTAACAATGTCACCGGTCCATCAGTCTAGTAATATAAAAAAATAATATTATAAAAAATAATAAGTAACATTAAAACAATGAGTAATATTAATTATACAAATTTAACAATGACAATATTTTATTCCAAATTTTGTTTAAGTAGTAGTTTGGCAGGCAAAGAAAACAACCTTATAACTTAATTACCAAGCACTATAAATGTGTGAAAACGTAACGGCATTTTTCATCCCAAATGTTACAAGCCATTACGTAACTGACCCAATCCATTGAAATTAAGTATTTTTCTCCTAGAAAATGGTATTGTTACACCCAGTAAAGGAATCAGATTTTTTGCTGACCGTACTAAGATATCAGTTCTTGTAAGCTCTCAGACCTCTTAGGAACAACTTTAGAACGATGGCTATCAGGGGCATATTTCTGTGTAGCGGGTTGCGTAGGCCGTAGCCCACGCTACGCGCCGTAGCACTGCTACGCCGTAATCTTATATACAGTGGGTTTTACTGAGTGAATAAAAAAAGGACACCCTTGTGGTACATATTTTGTAATTATGCTTTTCTCCGTTTAGGTCCATGTATTTTACTAGTAAAATCTCCTGACTTCGATTGCGTAAAATTATTTTAAGATAACGTTCAATGAGGTGCAAATTTTCAAAAAAGTATTTTTTTTTAATCGGTTCTTAGTAAGCTCTAAAAAAAGGTACCAATTGTCGTCTGTGCTGCCTTTTGCGGCATGAAATTCATTAAAAAAAACAATAGTTCAAACAAAAGTTCAGTCTTCAAATTTTTATTATGAATTATTTTATTTTTAGGGGTAATAAAGAAAATCACCAAAAACTCATACCAATTAGATAGTAATTTTCCTCAATATCTCAAGCGATAGCTGACCACAAATAAATAATAAACTTTAAGTTATCAGGTACTCCCGCCCGCCCAGTTGGGCGGCGCCAGCTTATATAAGGGCGGGCGGGAAGCTCGCGGCACAGTGCGGTTCGGTGGCAAGTCGAAGTGACTGCTGGCTACACGCGCGCTTATCCTACAGTTCCCGATTTGTAAGGTAAGTGAAATTAAAGTCAAAGAATTTTATAATAGTCCATTTAATTAAATAAAAAGAAAATTACTGCAGGTGTTCAATTTAAAAACTTTTAATTATTATTCGTTTTTTATAAGTTTTTAGGTATTGTGTTTATTCTGATATTGCAAAAAAGTTTGTTAACTTTTTATCGTAAGCCAAAACGTACCGTAAACTTAATTAAATAAGTAAGTGAAGTATTTAATAGTGTTAAAATTATTTATTAAATTTTATCAAAAGTATTGAAATTTATGAAATAATTATGCTCGGTATCCTCGGATACTCAAGCACAAAAGTAACATACCTACCTACCTAAATGTTTTTTTTTTGTCAAAATTATTGATTATCATCAAAGTTATACATAATAAAAATACAATATAATGTTTAAAATTCACTTATTGACTTTTGTTTTTTTTGGGTTCTGTATAATTTTAATTACTAACACCAAAACTTTACAGGAAGGGTTCGCCAAAAGTTTTCAAATGTCACACTGAATTAAAGCATAATTGAATTATAAGGGTGAGACAAATTAACGAAAGCTTTGAAAAAATTAGGCGCTAATTGAAACTTTACTTTCAGTTCAGTCAATACGTAATACCTACAAAAATAGCTCAACATCATGTAGGTTTTATTCAATATTTTTATTCGGAAATATATTTTGTTTAGTTTTAGAAATTAGGAATGAGCTTCTATTCTTGCTGTTATAGTAATACTAGCGACCGCCCGCGGCTTTGTCAGCCCCGTTCCCGTTACTTTATTGGGATTAATTATATAATCGAACTTTTACATGATACCCGCATAAAATTTTGACAACAACAACAACTAGACAATAACCGGCACGATAACTACCTACCAAGATAAGGTACATAACAATCCTATATATGAATATCAAGCTAACTATTTATAATTTAATCGTACTTAGGTACTTACCTTAAAACCTCGGCCTGCCTCCATGTTTGTTATACCCTATGCAGGGTCCATGTGATACCTACTTACACCTAAAAACTATGCATGTACAAACTAAACCATGCATGTGTAAAGCAATAAATGTATTGAGTATTGATTCAAAGTATCCTGTGTCCGTCTCCTAGTACCTTAGAGCTAGGAGACGGACATAGGATACTTTTAATTCTACTTCTAACTACTTTTAATTTTACATTTAAGCTACCTCTCCAATTTTCAGCCGAATCGGTTCAGCCGTTCTTAAGTTATAAATAGTTGCTCCAATACGAGTTTATTTTATATAGATAGATAATAATTATAGTAATATGAAACTATAGAAATAATTTTACTTCTAATTTTACGGTAGGAACCAAATGGTAATTTATTGCCTGTGTTCTAGGCTTGGTCGTGTGGAACTGGCACCTAGACTCGCCTAGCTTTAAGACGTTTCAAAGTGATCCTTGTGATACCGCTGAATAAAGAAATATTTGACTTTGTCTACCTTCCTTATGGTAATATAACCTGATTACTTAAAGTTATTAAATTTAGGACGTGAAGGTCTTCTCACTCAGGTATGAGTAATTGCAATTAATCTACAAAGATCACGTCAGGCTATGTTATTTCATCAGGTTTCTTGCCTCTAACTACCCCTTTTAGCCATGGTTAAGGGATCTTGAGAAGGTATTAGCTACTACGCTTTCGTCCGGCACTGATTTGGATCAGTTGAGCTATCTCTAGATTGTTTGTAACGGTCTGCAGATAGCTCAACTGTTTTTTGTGTATTTTGTACAATTTGAAATATATCTTTAATTTAATGTTTCTTTGTGTAAGTTAATTGAAGATAATCTCTTAAGTAAAAGTAACCGTAGTTTGTTGCCTGTTCTTCTAGGCTTGGTCGCGTGGAACTGGCACCTTTTTTTTTTTTTTTTTTTTTTTTTTATTGATAACCTTACAAAATAATACAGATTTCATTTACATATTGTACCCTATAAACCAACGTATCCCTTAACCTAGACTCACCTAGCTTTAAGATGTTTTAAACTGGCCTCTCAGCTTAGTTGGTAGTAGCTCTGCCTTCTGAGCCGTAGGTGGTGGATTCGATCCCTACCGAGAACAAAAATTGTGTGGTGAACACAGATGTTTGTTCTCTGTCTGGGTGTAAAATTGTATTCGAAGTATGTATTTACAAAAAAAATTATATGTACGTATTATCTCAGCTATCTGGTTCCCATAGTACAAGCTCTGCTTAGTTTGGGGCTAGATAGTGTTGTGTGGGTTGTCTATAATATTTATTTATTATTATTTTTAAGTGATTCTTGTGAAGCAATTGCATAAACGGTTCTTGAATTAGACTTGGTATCCGATTTGAACCCATGACCTTTAGATCAGAAGGCGGGGTCTATTATGGGCGTCACTGTGTGCCACTGGAGTCGTAAAATAATCATAACAAATAGGACAGACAGGCTTGGCTGGTTTCGGGGCCCTTTGGGGCCCTAGATAATCATTAGGGGCACCAAACGTCGTACCTTTTTTCGTTATTAATAAGAAATGAAGTAGCTTGGTCAAAATTCGGAAATTTCATAAATGCTAGGTGAACTTCTTTTTAAGATATCTCAAGATCGTTTGTAACCGTCTGCTGCCATGCTATTCCGGCAACACGGCTCGATTGAGTGATCGCTGAATCCGCGTTCCATTCTCAAATATCACACGAAAATTGACAACTCAAATCGATTTCAGCGATCGCTTGAGTGATTTGTGTTGCTAGAAATGCACCCCAACTGTTTCTTGTGTATTTTTTACATTTTGCAAATATTTATATTGTTTAATGCTAAACTTAAGAATTTATACGCGGCTCTTGAAAACGTATTTTAAAGAGTTATCTCTCCTTCTCTGATAATTAAGCCTCATGATGTTTTCTTTCACCGTTTGAAACGGCTAACATTGCACACATAATATTTACGAATAGAAAAGTCCATTATAGATGACTGGATAAACCTTTAACCTAAGGATTCAAATACGGGTTTAGTACCATTTAGCCTTGCACACATTTAAGCGTTCTGCATTGGTGACCAGTGAAAAACTGTCAAATATCACATCATATTTGACAGCATTTCATCACTGTCACCGCAGAACGCTTAGATGTGCGCTAGGCTCTTAGACCATCTAGATTGTCTAAGGCTAGGCTTTATCCCACCAGTATTCTCAAAAGATAGCTCGAGCTTACTGATAATAATATATTTTTATACAACTAGCATGAGGCAGAGCCTGTGGCCCACCTGATGTTAAGTGGCAACTATCGCCTAGATTACTTTTGAAACTATCATGGTTTATTAAAACTATTTTTATGAAACAACTGGATATGTACCTTACGATGCACTGCCCTATGTCCATCCACTTGAGGCATACAGTAGGCCTACCATGAACTCTGTCTGGCTCTGTCTCTGGCTCTGGTTTTGAGCCTCATGTGTCACGAAAATGTATAAATGGGAGTATTATTAAATCGTCTAAAAGCCATCAAATAAACGAGTTTAGGAAAGCATAAACCACATTTGGAAGTCGGATAATAACATTGTCTCCCGTGGCTAACATTTTATTTGGAAAAAGCTTCCATAAAGATAATCCTTGACACTATATTACCCACCATTACCACAAGCTCCATCTGGCTCTGGTTTTGAGTCTGTGTGAGTGCTCACCCAGTGTATTATACTGTGTGTGTGACGTTTCGACATGGTTTTATTTTGACATTACCCACACAGACTCAAAACCAGAGCCAGAGACAGAGCCAGACAAAGCTTGTGATATGCCTACATATCTTCAATTATGCCGCTTTTGTTTATTAAATTACTAACATAATGGATCCCTCGCGATTTTGTATATGCGCTTAGAATTTACATACAAACTTGACTACAAACAGATTGAAACAAAATTGAATGGATGTAAAGCATCCTTTCAATTTTGTTTCAATCTGTTGTTGGTCAAAGAGAAAGAGAAAACCGTTTATTCGGTATCACAAGGGTCACTGTGAAACGTTTTAAACCTCGGATAGTGTAGGTGTCTGAACCACGTGACCAAGCCTAGAAGAACAGACAACAAACCACGGCTTGGGTTCCTACCGTTTTTTTGTTAGATCCTTTTACAAATCAAAAATAATAATAATAGCAATGAAGTTCCAGTGTGGTGCAACTTCACTTAGTGGGATGTAGGCAATGATACAAAAGCATAAGTTTCAAAGACAGCACACGCTTTAAGCTTCAAAGTTGCAACATTAAACTGTATTTTGTTATCATTACTTTTTTTGAATTGCGTGTCTTTGGAAGCAGTTTTGAATGCTACGTTCCTACGGTGCGTGGTTCTGCAGATCATCACGCACAGCCGCGACGACGACGCACGGCAACGCACACAGACAGGGCTCCTGTGCTACCGCGCACCTCGGCGCACGAGACCGTTCCCATGGTGTGTCGTGCGAGCTGATCCTCCTCCGTGCGCGATATCACACACCGGTAGGAAGGGGCTAGAAGACGTATTCACTTCAATACTGAATTCATACCACAAGCTCATAAGTTTTGAATAATCTATTAGCAATAAGTTTCGTAGATTCACCCGATTGTCGCGAAAACTTGTAGCATATTCTGTGAATATCAATCTTGGGACCAAGTTTAATTATCTAATGAAATGTTACGTGCTGGTTGACAAGTAATTCTCATACGTGTTAAATAACGCCTATTAGGTACAAAACCCTTGAGAATATAATTAAGAGAAATTTGACTGACGTCTCAGCTCAGTTGGTAGTAGCTCTGCCTTCTGCGCCGTAGGTCGTGGGTTTCAAAGTGATCCTTGTGATACTAAATAAATACATTTTTGACTTTTATTTTTGGATGGGACTATCTTCCCCATCCAAATTTGAATAACACTACTAGATAGTTAAATAATCAACGAATTTATTACGCTTAGTGAGGACTGTAGGTAATAGCCCCTTCCCACCGGTGTGTGATATCGCGCACGGAGGCGGATCAGCTCGCACGACACACCATGGGAACGGTCTCGTGCGCCGAGGTGCGCCGCGCCGTAGCGAAGGAGTCTTTCACTGATCGCCAACGCAGAACGCTTAGATGAGCGCAAGTAATGCGGCTTTCTGTCATTTCAATAATCATGCTCAAAGTGAGAATAATTGAAATGAAAGTAAAAGACAACATAATTTGATAGAAACCATTACATAAAAGGAAAAACAAACATTTTATTAAAATACGTCTTGACATCATTTCATTTACTTTTTAGCATTCACCTCCATTAAATAAAAGAACAAGAGGTTTCCGTCAGCTCTTATTATATTCTTTACAAAAGCAAATTTAATAAATAAAGTTATTTCTTAACTCCCAGACCGAGTTCCAGTTTCTTCAAATGGGAATAGGGGCAGCATTGTCCCAAGTTCACGTGAGTGGCCATGAGTTAGGTGAACTTAAACTTAGTTTTAGATTATACAAAGTCAGTACTAATAGGTATTGGGTACCTACTCTATGTAATTTTTAAGAACAGTTCTCAGCCTTCATCGGCCAAATTGCTGCGATCTTTCCAATGTCATTTTTGTTATTTAATCAGATAGATTTGACATAATGTACCTAATTTGACTTGCAAAACTTTTTTGTAATAATGTTATTTAATGTAAAATTAATTATGTATTACCACCATCCTTATTTTCGCTGGTAGTTTTTTTATGTTGTTGTTACCTAGTTATTTAAGATTTTGTTTATTTTCGTTTGTATTTTTTTTTTTTTTTTTGTTGTTATTTAAAAAAAAAAATATTTTTCTCTGAAATTGTACTACCTATTTTTAATTATTTGTATTTTGTGTGTGTTATGCTTAGACAAATAAAGTTTTTATCTATCTATCTAATGTGTAAATTTAATTTACCTGTTAATTAGTGTAATTGGTTCCAAGACCGTTATAATTAATTAAATAAATTAAGTTAAAATTAAATCAGTTCTTCCGTCTATTTGTATACATACTGCTAATCAAAAGATAAACGATCTGGAATAAATGGATTCTGTTCAACTTCAAAATCAATCAACTGATTCAAATTACGTATTTTCGCAACAAATGAGAAGACAGTACCTATATACTGCCGCCGGCAATTTCAGAAATTTCTAATAACATAGTATGTATGTCAGTGTTTTTCGCTTTTATGCCGATATAGGACATAAAAGTCAAATTACCTCTGAGTATTAACGGTTTTTCTATAATTAAATAGAATTTGATAAAAAAAAATACAGGAACATGAAAAGAAAAATAAACGAGTACAATTACTATTTAGTAGAAATTGTTTTATTAAAAAAAAAAACAGAAACATGAAGGAAAAATAAACGAATCTAATTATTATTTATTTCGTGACCTTATGATATTTAGTTACGATCTTGAGATCGTATGTAACGGTCTGCAGATAGCTCAACTGTTACTTGTGTTACAAACAGCTAAAAGCCGCAAATAATCTTTGGAAGAGGTCGTCACCTGTGAAAAGGTTCTTGAAAATGTGGAGTAAATAAATATTGTGGACAATCACAACACTATCCAGCCCCAAATTAAGCCGAGCTTGTACTATGGGAACCATATAGCTGAAATAATACATAAAAATGATTTTATTGTAAATACATACTTAGAAAACATTATAACACCCAGATAAAGACTAAACATCTGCGTTCACCACACATATATTTTGTTCTCGGTGGGCATTAAACCCACTCCTGCGGCACAGAAGGCAGAGCTACTACCAACTGAGCTGAGAGGCCAGTCAAGAGTTAAAGAAGAATTAAAATAAATAAATACCTACTAACTACACTTAAACTTTCTTACTAACTGTACTTAAATATAAAAAGGAAATTTAGAATAGATAGATAGAAAATTCTTTATTGCACTAAAACAAAAATTGCATTGTACATATATAGGCGAACTTAATGCTAGAGAGCATTCTCTTCCAGTTAACCTGTGTGTAATTCGGTCATTCTTAACGGGTAGTGCACATAAAATTAAATAGAATAAGCAGAAACTAAAGATTTTTTTGTAAATTAGCAAGAAATAAAAGGCTTTTTTTTTATTTATTTATATAAGTAAGAAGCATGGTGTCACTACAGGTGCAATTTAGAGAAGCCGTGCTTGACATGTTACCATTTTTAATATCTCAGCTCTCGTGGTATGATTAAATTTTCTAAACATGAGCTTATTTTCCACTCCGCAACGCACAATGGACTGACATTGTAGTAATCTTGAGAAGTAAGTTTGTATTAAGACCTGCGCACATCTCTAGGCGATGGGTATCAGCTGAAACGCTGTCAAATATCGCTGTCACATTTGACAGCGTTTCCTGTGATCGTCATCGCCATCGCCTAGGATGTGCGCAGGCCTTACTTTGACTTTGAGCAGATAATAGTCATTATAATAGACTGGCCTCTCAGCTCAGTTGATAGTAGCTCTGCCTTCTGCGCCGTAGGTCGTGGGTTTGATCCCCACCGAGAACAAATATTTGTGTGGTGAACGCAGATGTTTAATCTCTCTGGGTGTTATATTGAATTCTAAGTACATATTTAAAAAACTGTATTTAAGTATTATTATGACGATATCAGCTATCTCGTTCTCATAGTACATAGCTCATAGCTCGGCTTAATTTGGGGCTAGATAGTGTTGTGTGGATTTTATACAATATTTATTTATAATAGTGATGGTTAGCCGATTTTCTAGAAATAATTTTTCTATATTTTCTAGGTAAAATCCGGAGTGATGATGAAGTAATTACATAATTAATTTGATATCATAATTTATATCATCTCCTTTTCTATGATTTATGTCATAATTACCAAAAAATCGCATAAAGAAAACCAATTAATCATTTTCCTTTCCTCAGGAAAGTCATAACGCTAATATTCTTCTCAATTATATAATAGTCTTTTTGATTAGAGTCATATAAAAGGTTATAAGGAACTAATCAAAAGCAAAAGATTAGTTGGCTCAGTGGCGATGGTCAATGAATGGGGATAACACATGACCGGAAATAGAAAATTTCAGACTAATCTGGCTTATGGAGCAAATTCCAAATGAATATTGGTTCTATCACCGGAAGCTGATTGATATCCATGATTACATATCTAACTAGTTTTTATTGTTAATTTGTATTTTTAAGTAATCATAAGGTTCATAATATCTTTATCGGCTTATTCTTATTGAACAACGCCATCTGCTGGATATGCTTGCAGTTAGTTGCTCACAATCGTCAATAGACGGCAGGAGCAGTCACATATTCAGTTTATGTTTAGTTATTGAACTCAGGGTTAAATAATCATTTTTTAAAATGACTTCTAGCTAGATCGATTTAACGCCCCCAAAAACCCCTGTAAACTAAATTTCGTGAAAATTGTTGGCGCAGTTTCCGAGATCCTAAATATATATAATTATACAAGATTTTCTCGTTTAGAGGTATAATAAGATTATTGTAATACTCGTACCTGTATGCACTGGTGGCCTAGTGGCTGTAACTCCGCCTTCCGATCCTAAGATCGCGGGTTCAAGTCCTGTCATGTACCTATCAATTTTTCTCCTAGAAACAGTGAAGGAAAACATCGTGAGGAAACGTGAGGCTTAGTCAACTCCGCACGTATTGACCATGTCTTTCCTGTGGATAAGGCCGACTTTAAATAAGCGATGCAAAGAGCTCTTTACTTTTTAATTATATCGTTGTGATTTTATTTAATGAGTTGAATATATTAGAAATCTTTTTTAGCCAGCTTTATTAAGTTAATAACTTCTGCCTGATGTTTTACTAACAAGGTATAACTCGTCAAATAGTTGTCTGTTGGTTTTATTCATATCAGCCTAGTATTTGAGTCATAGCAATTTAATTATCGAAGCTTTTGCTCATCTAATACTAGCAGGCGGCTTCATGTTTTTTCTGTTCTATAGAAATTGATATTGCATATAAAATCTTCGTCACATAGATTCGTTCACGCTGTCTACTAGGGCGCTGGCCGGAACATCTTCAGCACATCTAAATCTTCGAAACTCATCACGATAATATTAATATTATTCATTTTCAATGATACCTAACCTCTAAACAATCCACTACTGATGACATGTCATTTGACGGTTTGACGTTAGACCATAGTTAAACTAGGGGTCTCTCGGGTTTATCTTTTAGTCATAGATTAAACCTGGTTTTGGAGATAGGCTAGATTTGTAATAAGGTTTTGCCTAAACCATGGTCTAACTAAGGTATCATCTTTGGTTTATCTTTAGTCCTTGTTTTTAGGGTTCCGTAGCCAAATGGCAAAAACGGAACCCTTATAGATTCGTCATGTCTGTCTGTCTGTCTGTCTGTCTGTCTGTCTGTCCGTCCGTATGTCACAGCCATTTTTCTCCGAAACCGTAAGAGCTAGACTAATGAAACTTGGCGAGTAGATGTATTCTGTAAACCGCATTAAGATTTTTACATAAAAATAAAAAAAAAAAACTATAAATTTCGGGGGTCCCCATACTTGAAACTGAAACTCAAAATTTTTTTTTTCATCGAACCCATACGTGTGGGGTATCTATGAATAGGTCTTCAAAAATGATGTTGAGGTTTCTAATATCGTTTTTTTTAAAACTTTACAGTTTGCGCGAGAGACACTTCCAAAGTGGAAAAAAGTTGGTCCCCCCCCCTCTAACTTCTAAAGTAAGAGAATGATAATACTAAAAAAAATATATGTTGTACATTACTATGTAAACTTCCAACGATATTTGGTTTGAACGAGATCTAGCCAGTAGTTTTTTTTTTATACGTCATAAACCGTAAACCGCAATTTACCTTTCGACGAACTACAAGAACCTTATTATGTTACATCAAGTAACATATATAAAGGTTCTTGTAGTTCGTCGTGCTACGGAACCCTTCATGGGCGAGTCCGACTCGCACTTGGCTGCTTTTTTAATAAGGCCGTTATGGTTTTGGACTTGGCCATCACTGTTCTTCTCAAAAACAACCCTATATATAAAAATGTTATGTTGGTTTTTGTACGCTTCAAAAACTTAAAAAGTTCAACATCGACAGAGCTAAAATTGTAGCATGATATATAATCTACATCAAACATCGTTTTTTCAATCACAATGTGCCTCAACAAAGCAAGAGAACACTGGCGGTTTAGTGGTAGCGGCCTTGCCTTTCAATTTGAAAGTTGTGGATTCAAATTCAGTCGTGTAGCAATGAGAACAATGCAAGTATTTTTAAAACGGTGAAGGAAAACATTGTGTAGAAACCGGCGTATTGTAGAACCTAAAAAAGTTTGAGTAACAAGTGGCAAAGGTCACGCAAAAAGGGCCCGCCAGCAGTCTACTTGTGGCAAAACCAGTGTGCACATCAAATGCGGATGATACAAAATTTGCTGAATTTTGCCTCAATGAAGCGTAGCAGGGTACAGTTAGTTTAAAATAATCTTTGAAATGATAATCATCAAAATATACATTAAAAGGTATGTATTGTTGGAGTCTAAAAGATATATTGAATGGACTGAGTATATAAAAATTAGTTATGAATTGCTATGAGAAATGTTGGAAAAATTACTTGATGGGGATCGAACCCTCACCCTCCAGCGCTGTAGGTTTATTATTACATTATAATTGTAAAACTGGAAAGCTAAGGCTAAGACTATATAATTGAGTATAGCAGGGGGCGATTGAAAGTAGCACCAGTAACAGAAAGGTTTGAGAAACAATAGGTTAACACAGTATAATTATATGTGGATGGGTTTGTTTGCAGTGATAATATATGCCATAGGAAAAATAGATGAATGGAAAGAAATTCGACATGAATGAGTACAGAAATGTTTGCATAGAAATTGGAATAAAAGAACATGTTACCTATCATTATGCTGTCTTCAAATTGGATGGAATGCTGGCATGAGAAGTAAAAAGCTTGACATGGAAAGAACAACAGTAAACCTATCACAAGCTCTGTCTGGCTCTATCTCTGGCTCTGATTTTGAGTCTATATAACAGCTCAACAGTGTGTTATACCTATTGTGTGTGTAACGTTTCGACATTGGATTTATTTAGTCATCATACAAACAGACTCAAAACCAGAGCCAGAGTTAAACAGAGCTTGTGGTAGGTTTACTGGTTGATTAATCAAATGATTGCAAATACCTATGTTAGTAGATATTTATAAAAATGCCAACCTTCCTACCTTCTTTTCTTTTTCTTTAAGGGGCCGGCGGAGGGCGAGTTTTCATACAAACGTAATACCAAAATGATTACTAATTTAAGCAGATTTTTACTGTATTATTGTAATAATTGTATTTGTATTGTATTTTTCTAGGTTCCTGAACAGTTTTAATTTTAAATTACTTACCTCAAATGAAATTAACGCCAATCACATTTTGCAATGAAAAAAATGTGTAAAATGCGATTGGTGTTTATTTCATTTGAGGTAAGTAGATTAAAATAAAAACTGTTCAGGAACCTAGATAAATACTATACGAATACAGTTATAACAATAATATAGTAAAATCTGCCTAAACTAGTAATAATTTTGGTATTACGTTTGTATGAAAATTCGCCCTCCGCCGGCCCCTTAAGTATTTAACTACACAGTTCATGAACATAATTAATTGAGTAGGTACCTAGATGTAAAATCTTTGTGAAAGTTTCGGCCGGGGACATTATCATATCTATTTCTTCCGAGAAACAGCATTGCTGTGTTTCGGTTTGAAGGGTGTGGATACCGGTAAAATTACTGGCACGTGAGGCTGAACATCTGTATGCCTCACGTTAATAGACGAAAGGCGGTGCATCGTAGGGCACGTTCCTGACGTGCGTGTCTTACGAGGTAGTGCTTTTTCATAGGCTTAATATCAGGTGGGCCATAGGTAGGTACCTATGTGGAAGCTTGATTCAATAATTATCATGTTGTATTGTATAAAAAATAAATGTTTAGTACATATTTTCAAAAATGTACCTAATGCAATATCTACAATAATTATAATATCACACAAATATTTGTGTTCAACGGGAATTAAACCCACAGTTTAATTCTACAATGCAAAAGTTAAAATCTATTATCAATTATATATTAGTAATATACCGCCTGATTTAAAGTAAAAGCAAGTATGCATTAACATTTTTATTATAAGTGAAATAAAATTTCAGGGGCTTCCATAATCCAATAAATACATCATTAGTAAAATAAGTACGTACTATTTATAAAGACCAATGTGACTTCTACCTAACTTGCCATGCATTGACAAAACATACAAATAAATAAGTATCATACATACTTACGTTACATTTTGCGACTTTTCGTCTCTAGACACTAAACAGTAACGCACTGTAGGTAGGTTAACATAGGTACTTATTGGAGTTTCATCGTTCACTTCGCGTGTCGGTGTGGAACCCTTATTTACACTTTTAAAACCCCAAAAAGTAGTAAAGATGCAAAAGAAAGCCCAAAAGATCCCTAAAAGTGTATTTATGATCAAGTTCTTGGTTGTAGTTTAAGTCCAATCAAAGTCTTATGGAACCCTAAAAATTGATTATTAAATCAAGCTCCTAAGTGTAGTTTAAATACCAATCAAAGTCCTAAGGAACCCTAAAAATGTTAACATTATCAAGCTCCTAAGTGTAGTCGAAACTCCAATCAAAGTCCTAAGGAACCCTAAAATAAATTGGTCATAAGTGAAGTAAAGATCCAATTAAAGCCCTAAGGAACCCTAAAAGTCGATCAGTTAATCAAGTTCCTCAGTGTAGTAAAACCCCAATCAAAGTCCTAAGGAACCCTAAAATTTTTAACATTATCAAGCTCCTATTTTAATGTGGGAATTAATAAATAATAAATAAATAATAATAAAGGTATATTTATTTATGCATAATCAAAAAATATAAAAAACCTAAACGGTAAGATCGCTATTTGGATAACAGTCGACCGGCCATGCTCCGTTTCCGCATCCATGAGGCGCGCTCGTAGTTGATTTTGAAGGAACGTCAATGGAGACAAACATAACGGTATCATTGTTTCTCATTGTGCGCACTCTCTCCAATGTTTTGAAACAGAAAGCATCAGTGTTTGTGTGTCCGACTATGCATAGGGGAAAAAGAGGCGAGCGTCTCGGTCTCCGATTACTACGTTGGTTGACCGCAGTGATCATGCAAAAGTCGTCCGCCGACAGATCCCTGTAGCGCGTGTCGATTGCTACGCTTTCGCTGCTCAAAGCGAACCTGTACTGGTTGGTGAGCGCGTCCGTTCGTACTCGCCAATAGTAGAGGTTAAACGGATACGGCATCAATCTGCACGTAGCTTCCGATCGCATACCGTCCAAAGCGGCGTTCATTTCGAACTCTTCTTC
This sequence comes from Thera obeliscata, assembly GCA_947578465.1. Taxonomy (NCBI): domain Eukaryota; kingdom Metazoa; phylum Arthropoda; class Insecta; order Lepidoptera; family Geometridae; genus Thera; species Thera obeliscata. The sequence goes on along the minus strand of OX387918.1, from coordinate 10,425,636 downwards.
CGAGTTCAAGTATCGCATCATGTGATCGTAGATAGTGCGCAGACGCGTCGCTTGCACGTTGCCAACCACATTGTATGCCGTTTCGTCGAAAACGTTTTCGCTGGGATCGTCGTCACGCAGCGCCGGACTCGGTCCTATGTATATGTTGAAAGGCATCCATGCGTAGATCTGGTGCGCAATGTTGATGTCTCTCAGGTTGGGTCGCTCCAACAGAGTCCGGGTTAGTTGTGCGATCGTGTTAGATATGGGCATATTTTCGGTGTATGTCAACGAGAGCGTGTTGCCTCGGTACGCGTAAGGGGCCAGCATGTTGATCACTTCGTTCACCAACCTTTCCACACCTGCACGGTGGCCGTTCTGCAGCATCGCATTGTAGAAATTACGCAACGACGCGTACGGTATGATGTGGTGTCTTGACAGTTGCAGCAGATGAGCGTTGAGCGTGTCAGAGGCGCCGATGTAAGACACAAATATTGATACTTCCGGACGTTCAGCGGAAATTTGTAAAGCTTCGATACAATTAACGTTAAATTCATGAAGCGGATCCGCATTGCAGGCGTTTACCGTCAGCAGCAATGCTGTCAGCACGGCCCTAAGGTAACGTGTTGCGTCGCGAAAATACATAATTGACTGAGGCTACAAGCATGGCAGCGACATGACTATAATACATTAGTCTAAGATCCCTAGAAGAAGGACCTTCACCGAGCTGGTTATTTAATGAAACGTATTTTATATTTAATTAAACATGCCAATAAATATATTCTTTAGGGGTTGCCTATCAAATTTCAGTCCAGGATAATCATGATTAATTAATAATTAAAAAAAAAAAAAAATTGAACTTTCCACTGGTTTGTTTATTAAACAAATTCTATACCAATCGAAAGTATAGACCCCAGTATTTTTATTCAATAAACATACCGGTGCAAAATGCTAGTATCGATTTACCTGTTTATACCTGGCTACCCGAGAGTTGTGACCGGAAAAAAATAGGCAACCTAACGTTTGCATATTCTATGGGGTCTATACTTTCGATTGGTATAGAATTTGTCTAATAAACAAACCAGTGGAAAGTTAAAAAAACTTTTTTTTTTTTTTAATTATTAATTAATCATATCCTGGACTGAAATTTGATAGGCAACCCATATAGAATATATTTATTGGCATGTTTAATTGAATATAAAATACGTTTCATTAAATAACCAGCTCGGTGAAGGTCCTTCTTCTAGGGATCCTATACTACATATACAGTTCGATAATTTTTTACCATCTTTGAACTCCGACTTGAAGTTTATCTCATCCGGTCACGTACTCAATTTCTAATCTATTATGACGACAGCGCGCAATCTGAAAAAACTTTACAAAAACAATAACTAAACTGCGTGAGCGCAGAAAAACATTATGTCTATCAGACCAGAGGTTAGAAGCCGAATTACAAACAAAATGATGACCGACGCGCATGGCGTTCATCGGTGTTGGCACTAGTCGCCACGCTGCGCTTTGTAATAAACCGTCAAAAAACTGATTGTAGTTACATACTACAAGTAACTTATATCAGAGCACTTTTATACATTTTTTTATACAAATTTCAATATTATTTTATAGTTTGAAATGATTACCTATTCACTCATTGTTCATTCATCTGATTGAACGAGAACTGAACGCAGCACTATTACTTTAAACATGGCAACATTATTTTACAAAGTGACATTAGCTACTGTCAGTCGGTATCGTCTAATTAATAATTATAAGTTTAAAAAACTTGAGAAACCGACTTCATTGTCAAACGGCTAAACCGATTTTAATCAAATTTGTTTGGGACAATCTGGGCGTAAGAATAACCTTCCAATTAAAAAAATAATTTTCTAAATCGGTTCATAAATGACGGAGGCATGCAGTTACAAACATTAAAAAAAATATTTAAAAAAAAATCGCAACACCTATTTTAATAAAATTTAAATGGGACCAATCTGAAAGCAATACCTTTCAGATAAAAAAATAATTTTTCAAATCGGCTCACAAATGACGAAGTTATGCGGTGACAAAATTAAAAAAAAAAAAAAAAATACAACCGAATTGATAACCTCCTCCTTTTTGATTGGAAGTCGGTTAAAAATGTCCTACAAATTGGTGCAGCAGTAAGCACGTAATCGTTCCATAAACATCCAAATATCGCATTTATAATATATCTATTAGTTAGTGAGACTATCAAAGAGGAGGCCCAATAAGCGTATTAATTATTTAACCAGGAGGAGAAGGAAAACCAGGATTTTTTTCATTTTTTGTAAATAATTAAATTAACTTAAGATTTCCTGGTTTTTCTTTCATTTAATTTATCATGTTTGTTAGAGAGATTTCATCCTTATAATTTACGCTAACGATTGATGCAATAAAAGTACAGGGTATATTTTTTTCAGATTTTAGCCGGTTTGATTCCCGGGTGTGGGAGAAGAGAATTTTCGAAAATCTTTGAATGCAGTTTGCTTTCTATTCAAAAATAAAGGAATGCTTCCTTTGAGTAAAATGTTCTATCTGCAGTATTAAGAGTACTTTCCCTCCAGGTGGCATTACAAAATTCCACCCTGTATAAAAGACCCTTTTTTATTTCATTGCATTTTTTTAAGAAAAGCATTATACAGTGTGTTAGGTTAAACGAGGGACTTATTGAGGGAGGGTATTCAGTATTCGATTCTCGTCCCAAATATGTAAAAAACCTATAACCTTAATTTGTGACGTAAATGTCCACTAAAATACATTATTCATGAACACTGAGCGCGCAAGAAGTGAATTTGTAAACAGTAAAATAATCACGCGGCAAAACACGTGCCGATCCTACCGAAAAGGAAGCTTGTGCGCAAACCCCGCCCCTTCCCTTTGTGTTGCACCGACAGGAGGACACTCTCCCGCGCTGACCGCAGTCAGTCTATGCGAGTGCGCTGCTATTTCCGCATGTCTAATATTGCGCTTCCGCGTATCGCAAAAACAACCCCGCTTACTTCGGGATAAGTGTGTCCTGTAAACGTGTTCTTTTAATAACCAAAAATGACGTCTTATCGATATTCTAATGAAGAATATTGGGATATGGTTCGTGCCTACGTGTTATCTAATGATAGTGTGCGAGGAGCCATTATTTTGTACCGAGAGATGTTTCCCAACCGTCAGATTCCGTCGCACAATCTTATGCTAAGTGTTAACCAACGATTGCGAACATTCGGTCAGTTCACCGTACCGACGCATGCCCAAGGACGAGGAAGGGAGCCATACCTAGGTAAGCCAGGTTTAAAGTACGAAGGGAAAATGGATTATACCTAAAGGTCATTGACCCGCGCACATGTTCTGCGATAATATTAAATCGCTAGCGCAAGGGTGTACACACGTTGCGAGACTTTAGCGAAATTTTTGGTATGGTTCTGTCTGTTATTTATCAGTGTTTTTTTTTTGTTCATATTTTTATTAGTATCATATAATCATGCACTATTGTGGGTTTCAATATGTCCCTCGTTTAAACTAACATACTGTATATGCCTCGGCCGAAATGGCAATTGCCTGTCTCGTATCATTGAAGTCCTCGCCTGCGGCTCGGCCTTCAAACTCATACTCGACCTGCAATTGCCTATTTCGCTGCCTTTGCAATAATGTACTATTACCGTGACAAAATAAGAAAAATAACGAATAAAATACATGGTATAAAAATTAACTATGAATTTTTGCGATCAAATAACGATATTGCCTTTCATAAATTCATTTAAAGCAGACATGTTTATTTAAAAACACAGGCGCAGTTTATACGCTTTATCCTATTTTACGATTTTGACTTTTATATTTTCATACAAATCTGTTCAGCCAGCTACAGTTTCATTTTAATAATAACTCGTAAATGGCATAAAATTTTCTGAACTACTAAGTTAATGAAATTAAAAAAAAATCGGGCTCAGAATTTCTACAAAAAAATATGATTACCTGAGTTTTGTAAATTATGTACATTGTATGCTCCTGTTTTAAAAACATAATTTTAAACTTCATAATGATCGAAATTTTACAAAGGATAAGATAAATATAAACCTACAAAGTACGATTGTCAAATTTAAAAAAAGTATTTTCAGTAAACTCCTATCGTTATTAGTAAATAAATGAAATTAAATTAAATTATTCGAGAAATAACTTTAAACATTACGATAATTTATGTAATTTATGAAGGTATTCATATTAATAGAACAGCCTAAGTATAGCTTTTACCTATTTTGATTTTAACGTGAATATCCAATTTACATATTATTACAGCTTATTCACGTACCTGAAATATTTGTTGCTCGTAACGCTACTAAATCATATCCCAAGATATCACATTAACTAGAGATTACCAAAGCTATCATCATCATCACACTAGTAGTACAGCGATTAGCCCGCCTTCTGACCCCAACCGACCATCACATTCAAATATTATATTAATTGATCGAGTGAGTGAAGCGAACGAAGATCTTACAAACAACTTGGGCGATTCAGCATTTATTAAGGGTGCAAAAATAAAAAAAGTGATATAAAAAAATCAAGTTACAAGTCATATGAAAGAACTTGGTTTGGACATTCCAAAACAGTATTTTTTTTTTTTTCTAGGACGTTTTGTTTTTACTAAATAAAAAAATAGGTAAAAAAAACGACTCGAGAGCTCTTATCTCTATAAGAATTTCGTTGACATCAAGGTTTTTCTACTGGTCAATTCCTTCGCTTTTTCTTATTTTTTTTTCTTGTAATAAGTTAAGGAGGTACCGAACTCTTCAATCACAATTGATTGAAGAGTTCTGTTGGACAGACCTTGGCTCCATCATCAGAACAGGTCGCTGATACCATTTATGACAGCTGAGTACCTCCTTAATTAATTTCAAGCCAATTGGGCCAATTGAGTTAAAACTTGTTTACCATACAAAGTTAGTGAGGGGTAGTCAGAGGCCAGGCCAAACAAGGGTTTGGCCTGGCCTCTGACTACCCTCACTAACTTTGTCTAGATTCCCTAATCTGGACAGAAATACTTCCAAAGAAGCTATAACACAATGTGTGAAGTTGCACATTTTTTCCTGAGTACCATCTATAGGTATACCTATATTTCGATCGCATCACGAGATCTCAGTTCGGGGCGAACTACTAGTATTATATTATGTATTGTTTAAAAAATGCTTCTACAATTTAAAAGTATTCTTCAATGAATCTACCTGTTTAATTTAATTTAATTTATACAATACAACAACACACAACAAAACAACACTGACGGCTTTTATTTATTTTTTCAAACTTAAACCAAGGATATTCCTTGGCATGTCTAACCTAAAAAGTTCGAAGTCATGTGTCTAGTGCACGAGAGAAGCTAAGGCGCACTTATAATCCTTTCACCACACTGGTTTAAAAGAACTAATGACACCACAAAGAACCGAGGCGTAGTTTGTTGCCTGTGTTCTTCTTATTAGGTTTGGTCGCGTCTGGCACCTCATCTAGAACCACCTAGATTTAAGACGTTTCAAAGTGATCCTTGATACTATTGAATAAATACATTTTTGATTTGATTTGATTTGACAAAAAAAACATCAGCTTTACTAATAAAATCCACTGATTCATAACGGCTGGTTAAATTGGTGAACATGAGACTATCTTGTTTCCCGCGTTGTTTCCCGCCAAATAAATATCCCAACACTTTAATTTACGATGGTGGCTCGTTCGTCGGTGTTCAGAAATTATTATATTATATCATATTATTTACCTATAAATTGTCTGTTATGGTTTGCTAATTTGGTATTTTTCAGACCCATAGTAACCCTGGCTTCTGTGCCAAGGTTGTGGTTCGATCCCCACGGAGAACAAATATTTGTGTGGTGAACACATGATGTGGGTGATGTTTGTTCTCTGTCTGGGTCTGGTAATATTGTATTCTAAGTATCTTTAAGAGTTATCTGGTTACCATCATACATGCTCTACTTAGTTTGGGGCTAGTTAGTGTTATGTAAATATTTATTTATTTATTTTATTTATTTGGCATAACATTTGGCACGGGATGTGGTTAAACTAGTTGTTTGTAGCTAGTAGAAATACCTACTTTATTATATGTGTTTGAATTTTTTAAGTGTTTTTATAACTATCATATTTTATTATTATGTTGTAAAATGTAGCCGTTTTGTGTATGTTATGTTAAATAAATAATTTTTCTTATTTTTCTATTGTGTTTTTGTTTGCCAATGAATTAGCTAAATGCTACCTACCAAACACTCCATGTGTACTAATGTACTCATGAACGCTTCAAACTAGCATTTGTCAATATTGACCAATCAATTCTGCGTTGAATATCAGACCAATTACTCACGAGCTTTCCTTTTGACCGTTCAACACAATGGTAAAAAAACAATTGTATCACTTTAGAAAAATATAATGAAAGATAATACATTTACACTCATCAACATTGACTTATATTCAACATTTTGTTGGTTTTTACATAAACTGATTTTTTTATGATCTAACATAACCGTACCTATCCAAGTCGGATCCGCCCCATACCTAATGTATCAAGGACAAAATCCATTTTAAATTGCTTCAGTGTGCATGTGGCTTAACTGGCATCGTAATAACGGGGTGTACATTAACGTGATGTACATTATAGCCTCCCATATTAAGCACAGCCTTAATCATTAGTTCATAATACGGGCCTTAAATTGTTAAAATACAAGGATGCTTAAGGGGCCAGCGGAGGGAAAATTTTCATACAAACGGAATACCAAAATGATTTGTAATTTAGACAGATTTACACTATAATATTGTAATAATTGTATGTGTATAGTATTTATCTAGGTTCCTCAACCGTTTTTATTTCAAATTACTTACCTAAAATGAAATAAACACCAATCGCATTTTACACATTTTTTTTCATTGTAAAATGTGATTGGCGGTAATTTCATTTGAGGTAAGTAATTTAAAATAAAAACTGCCCAGGAACCTAGATAAATACAATAAAAATACAATTATTACAATAATATAGTGAAAATCTGCTTAAATTAGTAATCATTTTGGTATTACGTTTGTATGAAAATTTGCCCTCCGCCGGCCCCTTAACAATTGGCCAGGTAAACCCTAGCTTTTCTTTCCTTTCACCCAAACTCTTAACTTAAAGCACAATTGAAAGCAGGCGTAGCGGTAGATCGGGAAATCTTAATTATTCTTCCACTTCTAAAGTAATTGTATCCTCTGCGGATATAAGGGTTAATTTCACGCTTTATGAACAGATATTTGAAATAAGATGCGCGTTGATTATCATTGAAATGAAGGGTTAAAAGTTTCAAGCTCATTCTTGTAAGTAATGACGTTTCAAAAGAGTACTTCTAGTGTACTTTGAACTTCCTGTCACGGGTTCCTGTCTACTTCCTCCCATATTTCCTCCTTTATTGCATTGTAAGGAAGGGGAGATAGGATTTGCATATTTCATTTTGTTCCTTTTATTTATTTTCTAGACTTTAGACATTTATAGTGGCCTACCTCTCGACAACAAGTGTTCGTTGAGTACATTCTAGAATGTCGTGGAAAAAAGTTAGTTTAACTGTGATATTAACTGAACTGTTTTTATTCTAGTGCAGCTAACTGTAGGCCTACCACAAGCTCTGTCTGGCTCTGTCTATGGCTTTAGTTTTGAGTCTGTGTGAGTGTTGACTAAACAGAAGCTCGCCGAAACGTTACACACACAGTATAATATTAATACCCTGGTGAGCACTCACACATACTCAAAACCAGAGCCAGAGACAGAGCTTGTGGTAGGTCTACTGTACATTCACCATTTCGGGACTGTGCATCAGTTCTCTCTACATGACCAAACCAAACCTTAATATTTTTTAATTTTTATTTATTTATTTAATTAATTAGAACGGTCTTAATTGATATCAATTTCACTAATTAACAGGTAATTTACAATTCTAATACAGCATACCTTTCTCTACTCTCATTACTCATCACTACGTCTTTCACATAGCATTTCTCTCTCACATAAAATAAATCTTATCACATAAAAAAATAAATAGAATATTCCAAACACGAGCGTCGTAAAGTCTAAAATTGACTGGCCTCTCAGCTCAGTTAGTAGTAACTCTGCCTTCTGTGCCGTAGGTCGTGGGTTCGATCCCCACCGAGAACAAATATTTAGTAAACATAGATGTTTTTTTCTGTCTGGGTGTTATATTGTATTCTATGTATTTATTTACAAAAAAAAAGTATTTAAGTATTATATCAGCTATCGGGTTCTCATAGTACAAGCTCTGCTTAGTTTGGGGTAGATCGTAAAACGAAAACCGCACAATGAGATCCACTGAGTGGACATCATTATCTTAAATGCAGTGAAGCGTCTACCCCAGCAAGCCTTCTTGGCATCATCTCGTCGAGTGCCATTCATGCGTTGATTACACCCTTCTCAAGAGGTCTGGTAACCCTTGGCTTTGGCGGAGGTTACCTTTTAGCTGAGGTTAGCGATACACATGTTCATGACACATTGACAAACCGGTACCCTTATACTGAGTTTTATCTATCAGTTTGAACAATTTGTTTCACCGTGTCCCTCTCTTTTGTATGGAGAAATTATGAGACAACTGGATTCGTTCTCTACGTAACTTTTTTTTTTGTCTCATCATTACTCTATCAAGGAGAGAGGCGAAACGAATACTTCAAATTGAAACTAAAGAATATGGGCACGGGACAAGAAAAAATTACGTTTGTTCCAATCGAAAAAAAAAAAATTCTGTTGTATGTCAAATGACAATGAGCCTAAAAAAAGGAAAAAGTCTAGACGTGGGCAGGCCTTTTTTACTATTTCATAAAAAAATAACATTTTATTTTTGAAAATGGAACTCAAATCAGCGATCTCTTTGGATAGAATGCAATGCGTTGCGAGTTGCGGCTACAGAAGAAATAAAAAAAAAAGATTTTGCCGTGAAATTTTTCACAACTGTTTCATATTGTATTGGATTATTTGGATACAGTTATGCATAGTGAGTCCAAGCGCCATTTTCAGTTTTTTGGGAAATTACATAAACGCGTTTTTATTGGTAGAAGATTTGCATTTGCATCGTCAGAAAGTAAATCTATGTACATCGAAGCTTATATTTGTAATTTAACATGTTACAAGAAAAAAACACAAAAAAAGGTTTTATTTTGGAATATATCGTTAAAAATGCACTTGGACTCCTAATAAATATGATGTTCTCATTTTGCAAAACGAGTCCAAGAGACAAAATAATTATTTATTCTGGAAGATTAGCTTTAAGTGCACGTGGAAACGAATTAATATCATGTACTCATTTTGCAAAATGAGTATAAGTATAACATAAAAATGTTTCCTGGACTATTTTCCTATCGTTTAATAAAAACCCCTTGAATTTCCGTATTTACTCAGCATCTTATATTAGGAGGATTGATAAAAATAAATAAAAAACTATTAAAATGGCACTGATAGTATGTCCAGAAAATAAAACAATATAATTATCATAATTTAATAAACAATAATGGCGGCGGTAGGTGGCGGTTTGTTAGATTAGTGTCGGTATTTTTAATTTATTTAATTATAAACAATAATAATTTAAAACAAGATAAGGACTATCTCAGATATTATCTTCAGCTTTCAGACAGACAGAATAATGATTGATGATATTATTGGTAAACACCAACCCCAAACCCAGAACATATCGGGTAGGATGTAGGATGGAGTAGGTAAATAATATATAAATCTACTCTTCTTCAAAATGTTCCGGATCAAAAACCTAAATGGCCATCAACACCTTCAACAACAATATCATCTTCAATCGTGTCATCAAAAATCAAATCTTTGTCAAATATAGCGTCGTTTGGGATATTATGCACTGTTTCATAATTTAATTTTAAATCTTTTAGTTTTTTCTCTGAAACATTTTGTCCTTTCCTACCCTTTCTTTTCTTTACATCAATTTCTAAGCTTTCTTCCTCTTCTACTGCTCCCGCCTTGACATAATGAGGCAATGGATGATTTTAGGTTTCCTTTATCTGGTTTATTCTTAACCAATTATTATTGACCTTCTCGCCCACTTTTATCTTTTTTCTGTTGACAATAGCTTTTTCCTTTTCTTCAGTATTTGTGATTCTTTGTTCTGCAGCTTGCCATAACTTTCTTGTAGTCTTGTGGAGTATAAAGTATTAATTGAAGTTTCAGAAATATAGGGTGCTTTTCGAGGAGAGATCATCAGGTCTATTTTTATACTTTTTTGCTATATTGTACGCCCGAAATAGGTAAGCTGTTGGAACATAATTACTTTTAAGATCTTTTATACACAGTTTTACGATAAAATATTTTTATCTTTATCTATATCATACATGTATTCTGGCCTTTATTTTTTTTATTCTGTTCTCCGCAACAATTAAGTTGACCAAAGAATTAAGTTTTTGACTTTGGTAAACTAGTATAATATGTGCTTCCTTAAACATGACTTGGGTTCTTCTGCCAGCCTCTCCTTCCCAAACAAAGATTACGTTCAGAAGTTACAAACAACTGTCGCGTAGACTACTGATGCGTAACACTACGTCGTTTGGACTAGTAATGTTTAATGGAAATGTGCTTTTTCATCATAAAATTTGGTTGTTAGTTTTAAATTGGTTGTTGGACTTGTATTGCATTTCAAAATACTTAGTTTGCTATAGAAGGCGCTTGGACTGGGTATCAAAAAATACCACTTAGAGTGAAGCTGGCTGCAAGAGTGTTTTTTCTATGGCTTCATTATGCCCTAGTGATTACGAAAATGCGAAAAAATCAAAAAATGAAATTTGGCGCTTGGACTCCTTATGCATAACTGTATCCATTTTATTTTCGTGCTATAAAATCTATAATATTTATAACTTTGCGTCTATTTCCGCTAGTCCACCCTAGTCATACCCATAGCCTAAGTTTATGGCCTTTGTCTTGGACGAAAGAAATGTTTGTTCATTGATTGCGCCTCCAAAACCTACAAACTAGTTGTAAAGTCGCCATTAATGTGTGCCATTAATTCGCACAAGAAGCAGCTATAATTAGGTGGACATTAGATTGAACGTTACTCGTGATGGTTTCTTGAACTGTAAGGTAGTATGCACACTGAAATACACGGCAAGGTAGACATTGCCTTAGATCATCCAAAAATATATTTATTACTAAATCTATTAGGTACCAGTTTCAAGCAACCGAGCCTGAAACTGGCACCCGTACCCCGGACGCTTTACAAAATCCCATATAAAAGCCGCAATCTATTTATTACACAGGCATTTAACACACACATTATTTTATTATATAGATAGTTAAGCATTTGGCTGCCATCACACCTGATGGAAAGTGAGGATGCAGCCTAAGATGGAGCATGCTTAGCCATAATCCACCTGTAGGCCTACCATGAGCTCTGTCTGGCTCTGTCTCTGGTTTTGAGTCTGTGTGAGTGTTGACTATATAAATCCTACGTCGCAACGTCACACACACAGTATAATGCACTGGTGAGCACATACACAGTCTCAAAACCAGAGCCAGAGACAGAGCCAACAGAGGTCATGGTATGCCTCCTGTTCACTCTTTCCTTGAAAATTCCTAAATTGAAACTTTCTGGAACTACTGACGCCGCCGGTACTGAACTCCACTCTTTGGCAGTTTAGTTCTTTGACTTTAAAAGTATTAGATTCAAAACGCTTTGTGCATTGAGAGTGGAATATCTACCATGAGAAGTGGCACTTATCCGTGCATCTAGAAGTCCGGAGGTAAAAGGGTGATGGGGGTATAAGGACGTGTTGTAAGCGCGAGTCTGTGTGCGATTCTCACACACTGAGAAAAATGGATTTCTGGCCTAAGATGAATTCCACCTTTGACGGCTGAATTGTAATGACGCGAGGCGATTTTGAAACGCTTACGGTTAATTTGACTTTACTATTCGTTTGCGATAAACTGGTACGTCTGACTGGTACATGATAAACACGAACCGTCTCAAATGACTTACCGTAAGGTAGTCTTGGAATCCAACTTAACACTGTTAATACAGCAGTAATGGACTATTGAAAACGCTTTAAATTTACGACGTTGAATATGTGTTGAATATCACCGTAATTAAGACAAAATTTAACTTAAATTAAGGCGATATATGCTTTAATAAAAACTAAACAAACTTACACCTAAGTCATAAACAAACTTTCGAAAGCGGCTTAAATAATCTTAAGCATGACAATATTCACCTTACAATAAGGCAGAATATACTTTAGTCACAAAAATTTGAACGTAAACTTAAAGTCTTTCAGCGACATATGAATTCGGCAACTTATAGGTATAATGTGGCCACATTAGCCCTTTTATAAGGCCAAATATGCTCAGGTTTTGACGAATCAAATGGTAACATTAGGTTTTATAACGGCATACATATACGGCACATATAAACGTAAATATGGCAATATTCACCTTTTCATAAGGCAATACATGCTCAAGATATCGACTGGTTAAACGGTAACATTACGTCATATAACGACTTACATACTTGGTCAATATAACCGTAAATTTGGTGACATTAGTGTTATCATCAGGCGAAATACGAACAAGTTACGACTAATCAGACGGTGAATAACATCATAAAACGATTTACTTATTCGGTTAATTAAACCGTAGATACGACAACAATCACCTTATGGTAGGGCGGATGATACTTTAATTACTATTTAATCAAACGTTTAAAAAGTCTAATAACGCCATACATATTTGTCTAATTTAACCGAAAATTTGCCAATATTTACCGTATCTTAAGGCGAAATACGATCGAGTTAAGACTAACCAAACGGTGAAATAACTTCATTTAACGACTTTCATATTTAGTAAATGAAACCGTAGATATAGCAATATTCACCTTAAGATAGGGTGGATGGTAGTTGAGATATTAGATAGTCAAACTTTCAAAAAGCCTAATAACGGCATACATATTTGGCTAATATAACCGTAAATTTAGCAATATTTGTCTATATTAAAGGCTCAATAATGCTCAAGTTACGACTGATCAAATGGTGAAATAACGTCATCTGGCGACTTACATATTCTGTGAATGAAACCATGTAGATATGGCAATGTTCAACGGATAATACTTTCATAACTATTTATACAAACATTTAAAACCTACAAGTACGATCCTAGGTAATAGATAGGTAGGCAGATTTGTACATTACCTACCTAACTACTTAAGTAGGTACTCTACCCACTTAAGTGTTTCATTGTGTTTTATTAGGGAGGTTCCTATTGAATCATAGCGCTGTTTAATAAACCATACCCATTAATAGCTGTTCAATTTAAAAAAGTTTGCTACGCTCTATGACTCCTTGTTGCTATTCAAAGGCAGAACCCTCGCTTCTACATACATGCCCTGTACTCCTGTAGGAAGGTATCTACTTAGATCAAGCGAAGAACCTAAACCAGTGTCTACAAAAATTTGATACCTATTTAGGTAATATAGGTCTCAGCTACCTGTTTCTCATATTACCAAGCTTTGCTTAGTTTAGGGCTAGATTGTGTTGCGTGGAATGTCCGCAAATATTTGTATTTAATTTGGTGGAAGAAAAGTATATTTTACTCAGTTTTATTATTTTAACGATTTTCAGTCATTTGGTGGGTTAAGTTTTAAAAAACTCTCTAGTTACTGAGAGATACACCTTTGTAAGGCACTTATCGTAGGTAGTACGAAAATCTCAATAATGCTGCCAGCTACTAAGGCAAATAACTTTGGTTCGTATGACTGTATGAGAGGAGTATATAAACTTGAAAACCCAACGTCAAAACTGCCGAACCGATTATGATGAAATTTCTATGGCAATTATCATAATTATCAAGTTAATCATATTATAATTAGCAAGTTAAGATATAATTTTTCAAATTTGTTTACGAGTTATGTGGTAACAAACATAAAAAAAAACAAACAAATCAAATATCCGTGAAAACACCCATTTAGAATCATTCCCTGAGTTTACTCGCTTTTTGGTTGGAACCCTGACAAACGAGATTCAATACCTACTTTTGCTTTGTGCTGTGTGCTAACTACACGAACTATGCTTGGAGCATAGGCCAATTGACACACATATGACACAGGCAGTTAGTAATGCAGTACAGTTTTGATTTAAAGATTACGTATAGCATATTTTTGATTGGCCTCTCAGCTCAGTTGGTAAGATCTCTGCCTTCTGCGCCGTAGGTCGTGGGTTCGATCCCCACCGAGAACAAATATTTGTGACAAATATTTGTGGTGAACACAGTTGTTTTTTCTCTGTTGGGGCGTTATATTGTATTCTGAGATGTATTTACAAAAAAATGTGTGTAAGTATTATATCAGCTATCCGGTTCCCATAGTACAAGCTCTGCTTAGTTTGGGGCTAGATAGTGTTGAGTAGATTGTCCTGAATATTTATTTATTATTATTTTGTTATTTTTAACACCCATCACTAGCATAATCTGCAGTAGTCGAGTTGGCAGCACTGCCCACGAAGCCACGAGCACGCACGTATATACTTGTTTCATTCGTCAGTTTGGTTTGAGTTTGGATGTTGTGTTTGGTTTCGTTCTGAGTCATTCAAAGTTTAATTTAGCGGGTTTTTTTTATTTTCCCTCATTTTCTGAACGCTGCTGGCTGTGTCAGTGTATGGAGGCACAGACGAACAGATGTACCGAGGTCCAAGACAGACCTATCAGCAGCAGCCAACCAGACAAACATCTTCGTGCTTTGAACGTGGCAGACCAGAATCCCACACATTTATTAACAAAATGGGGCACACACCTGATTGATACGTCATTTCGAGGTAAGTAGAGTACCTGTATCAAACTCAGTTATTCCCCGATGTTTTCGAACCTAATCATGTTTTATAATTGATAAGTTTAGGTACCTACCTACTCCCTAGATTCTGGTTGTGTTGGAAACACGATCGAAAAATGATTTATAAAGCTTAGTGTTTTCAGTTTTGAACTTTTGCATTTCTTTTGTATATTGGTACAAAGAAGTTTTTAAAGTTAGGAAAATTAATTGTTTTTTTTTTCAGATAAGGTGTACTTTAATAATACGCAAAGAGGACGGGCTACTTAACTGGCTGTTAATGGCTTCCTGGATTCCAAACAACTAATAATTGGCCTATTTGTTAATGGACTCAGGGCTAGAAGTAAATCCAAACACCAAACTTCAATGGAGTGATTTCAATCATGGGCAAGCAGTAATGGAGAACTTTTTAAAAAGGATTAGACAGTCATCTATGCAGCGTACTGCATATACCTATAACTGTAAGTACTTGTCATTTGCTATCAGTGATTCAAACGATTTCTCTGACTTAGAACCTGCAATGTCAGGCCGACCTGTCCTCTAATAGACCTGTCTATTATTGACGATACTTTCGTCAATAACAAACAGGTCGTAGTTTGGTTAGATAAACATAATACTTGTACTAATTACCATTATAGAATGCTCTACTTTGTGGGTTGCGATTACTATTTCCTAAAAAATACATTATTTTATTTCAGTTGAAAGTGATCCGGTTGAGAAGGCTTCACTTGCAATAACGGTTGCCGAGGAAGGAGCGATGCCATGAGAGGAGCTAGCCTGCAGGCAATAACAGCAAATGCGCGCCCACAAAAGCTTTACAACGAAAAGGGCATTCTCCAAGACGATTTTATCTTGTTTTAAGTATTTAAATAGTTAAATACCTATCTAAATTGATTTTCAAATACAGATTTTTATTTATAAATTTTTATTGAATAGTTTTATTGCAATACCACTATTATTTCTAGTAGATGCAAAAGCTATCGGCTTATTTATTAGGCTACGTTGAGGTTAAACTGTTGGGTTGAAAAAATACTAGTCTATGTAGTACATATTTTGGTAACCTGTAATCAGTTGTTATTGCAGTGCTTTATAAATGTTTGTTCTATTAATTTCAGAAGCTTACAAGGACTGGGAGAACAGCTTTCTGAGAGCAGCAGGCTACGCTGTTCACTGAAGGCATGTTTGGCTGATCTACTATCATGAAGTTCATGTGAAGGATAAGGTTACCTTAGAGTGAACTTTGAGCGGCCCAATACCCTTAATATGAACTAAATGATAGTAAAGCAAGTCAATCATGCCCTTAGGGAACAGCGTTACCAGCCGTTAAAAGGCTTTTATTCCGGTCTTCATAAAACGTTTCTGCTCGTACAGAAAGCAAAAATTACCGTACGATACGGTTGCTTAATCGTATGAAACGTTCTAAAACAACTTCTAGAAGGCAAATACGACTAAGTAAACGTTGGAAACGCTTAATGGTTAGGTTAAACCCATAGTAAGTAAAGACGTAAAACACCTTACTAGAAGTGAATTACGACTTAAAAAAACATCAATATCGGTTAATGAACAGGTTAAACTACAGTAAGATAAGACGTACGACGTCTTACTAGAAGTCGATTATGACTTAGTAAACAGCTTAAACTACAGTAAGGTAAGACGTACGACGCCTTAGAAAAAGTCGATTACGACTTAGTAAACGTTAACAAAACACTTAATGAACAGATTAAACTACAGTAAGGTAAGACGTACAAAGCCTTGCTAGAAGTCGATTACGACTTAGTAAACGTTGACAATGCTTAGTGGACAGGTTAAACCCACAGTCAGTAAAGACTTAAAACGCCTTACTAGAAGCGAATTACGATTTAAGAAACATTCAAAACACTTTGTGAGCAAATTAAACAGCAGTAAGAAAAGGCGTAAAACGCCTTAACAGAGGTTAATTGGGGCACAATGATACGTCGGATGTTACTCTAAGAAAATTTTACGTGTGTGACCCGAGCACCTTCTTTACCGTTTATATCGCCTTACCAGAAGTTTAATCCCATCGTCAGTTCGTCGATCCTATCTGACTTACCACGTTAATAGCTTTTTATTTAAGGCTAATCTGTAAAAAAATACGTCTAAAACACACATTAGAGAGTATTATTGCTGCTTATTTGTTGCGCCTTACGCTTAAGGCGTAAAACGCCTCCAACCTAGGAGGCGTTTTTCGTTCAAGCACGGTCGGTCGTTTTTTCGCCTTCATTACGAATAAATCCACCTTCGTTACGAAACTTTCAGCTTTACATTTTTCTCAGTGCACAGATATACAAGTATAGTTTTTTAGACGCGCGTGTGTGTGCGTGTAATGTGTTTCGCACTCAAATTATCAGATTCTTGTCTAGATTTGAAATGGCGGTGAGGTCCGGAAGCCTCAATTGATGGAGGGGCCATAGTGTCCGCTCTATTCTAAGGGAACTTCGACATGGGGTCCTTCAAAAGGCGGGTCTATCACTTCTTGAAAGGCCGGCAGCGCATTAGCACCACCTCTGGTGTTGCAGGTGTCTATGGGCGACGGTGGCTACTTTCCATCAGGTGGCCCATCTGCTCGTCTGCCTGCTATGGCATAAAAAAAAGTATTATCATTATGTTTTGTCACCGTACTCACCCAGCTTTTATTATGGCAGGAAGTCAGAGGTACGTCCATTTTACCACATTCTCATATTTTGCAGTTTCAACGTTAGAAAGGTGATCCTTAATCCTCTAAAATTATCCTTTAACGAGTCATTAAGTTAGTGCCTAATTGTTAGTTTTAATGATGATCAAGTTACAATGAACCCTGAGTGTTGTACTTATGTTCATACATTATGTACATATTTCTTCACCTTATGATATTTTGTTATGATTTTAGAACGTATCGTTGTTTCGTTCGGTCCACACGCTGCCCCCCACAGCGGGCCCGCTTTTTCCTACTATTCTCTGCATTGCGTCTAGAGTAGTTTTGAAAATAATAGGGTGTGTAACTTGATATGTAGCTGACTGTACATCTTCGTTTAAAAAAAGGTTTAAGATTAATTGGGTTGATTGTATAGCCCCAGGTGATTTCCGAATGTGGCTTTATTTTATTTTAAACTTCAGGAAACGTTAAAATGTTATTTTATTGTAACAGTTACTGCTAATTATAACGATTCCCTCGGGGGTTGAAATAATTATTAAAGTTGAGATTATAATTGCTGAAAATACACATTGGCTGAAGTATTTTAATTAATTTACTGTAATAAAATGTACTTTTGACTCCTTTAAAAACTCTTGTAGATAAAAGTACTAAATTTTATAACGACTTTGCTCCTTTGTCTTCATTATTTTGGTACCGTTAATAGGCATGACGACTAATTTTCAAAATCTCTTTTATCATATTCAGAAGTATCTATTATGTCTAAAATATAATTATCATATTTCTGTAGAAAATTAAGGTTTTTGTTCAATAAAAGTACATTTAAATTTAAATTTTCAAATTCACGCCAAAACGCTCGTTGGTGTCATGGCGTCTGTTATTACGTCACGGGTATGTATATCAACAGTAAACATTGGTGCTTTTGTACTAAATCGGAATGACGTTTACGTAGACGTGACGTAATTCGCTCTGACCGGTGTTTAAGCCATCATGGCGGATTTTTGTATTTTGTAGATTTTTTTTAATTAATAAATTATTAATCTCGACATTATTACGAGAATAAATACATTTTTCAAAATCCTTGAATCCTTTTTCATTAGATCAGATATATATTTTGGCGATACTTGATTACTGTCTTCACGCCTATTATATTCCTGGTTTTGTCTTAAGGGGCCCGCGGAGGACGAATTTTCATACAAACGTAAAACCAAAAAAATTACTAATTTAAGCAGATTTTCACTATAATATTGTAATAATTGTATTTGTATAGTATTTATCTATGTTCCCGAACAGTTTTTATTAGGGTTCCGTATTTTAAATTACTTACCTAAAATGAAATTAACGCCAATCACATTTTGCAATGAAAAAAATGTGCAAAATGCGATTGGTGTTTATTTCATTTAGTGAGCATACACTGGTGAGCACGCACACAGACTCAAAATCAGAGCCAGACAGAGCTTGTAGTAGGCTTACAGGACTGTATGGCCGGGTGAGTGGGCGTTCTACGATAATAATATTTTGTGGATAAGTATAATTATTATATATAAGTATTTATCTGAATAAAAAAAGACTTGAAATTCAAAGAATCTTACACATTCAATCGGCAAATGTTCTAATTACAAACCACCCCCAAACCGACGACCACCAGCCCAGACTTCCGGTGACATTATTGATGTTTACAGTTAACCGGAAACAAATATACCACGGGATATAAACAACTTTCACAAATTATAGAGGGTTATAGGTCAGCTCCAGCCGTACCAAATATAATTTAATATGTAACTTTTAGATGACTGGCCTCTCAGCTCAGTTGGCAGTAGCTCTGCCTTCTGCACCGTAGGTCGTGGGTTCGATTCCCACCGAGAATAAATATTTGTGTGGTGAACATAGATGTTTGTTCTCTGTCTGGGTGTTACATTGTATTCTATGTATGTATTTAGAAAAAAAAAGTATTTAAGTTTTATATCAGCTATTTGGTTCCCATAGAATCTCTGCTTAGTTTGGGGCTATAGTGTTGTGTGGATTGTCCGCATTATTTATTTATTTCATTTTAGGATCCGATGGCGCAGCGGTCATCGCAGCCCCGTACCAAGGGGAAGGTCGCGGGTTCAAATCCCGCTCGGCTCTTAACTTTTGGGACATTATAAAAATCTTTGTGATTTCCTTAAGTGTAGTAACACTATAAAATCAATAAAAAGTTATGTATAAATGTTTTCATCGTAAATGCAGGTTTTTTTTTAAATTGAACTTAATACTATTACCACAGATAAGATAATACTATACCTATTACTTACTTCAGCTGGCCTACCATGAGCTTTATATGGTTATGGCTATGGCTGTCAAAATTGTGTCAACAGTGTCAACACATTCAAACACAAGAAGAAAATGAATGTGTGGTTCAGCCGATCTATACACAATTTGACAGCCATAGCCATAACCATATGGAGCTCGTGGTAGCCCTGCTGTTGCTCTTACGTATAACCAACCATGTCATCTACAAAAAATATTCTCATTAAGGCTGTAATGAAGACAGAAAACAATAAATAAATTTAGAAAATAAAATTCCAGACTATCTGCACACGATAACATCAAATGAGCAAGGAATGTGTTTAGAGTCAGTAACAGTCTGTGCAATGTCAATAGGATGTGACGTCATGAACTGTTGAGTCACTTTTAAGACAGGCTGAGTAGCGAAGCGTCAATTCTCACATAAGTTGATTTTATATATCATACTGAAACTATTACACGGGTATTTATCGCGTTAATTACCTTATTTTATTTATTTTCCCGACGTTTCGGCTATGTTGCAATAACCGTGGTCGCGGGCTGACTGGAGCATTGACATGAGTGCTACCGTGGCTGAGAAGTCAGCCCGCGACCACGGTTATTGCAACATAGCCGAAACGTCGGGAAAATAAATAAAATAAGGTAATTAACGCGATAAATACCCGTGTAATAGTTTCAGTATGTGTTATGATCGCGAAAGTTTATAAATCATTTTAAAAAGGCACAACCATAATAGAAAAAACATCATTTTATCTAATACAAAACTTTACAAAATAACTTGATACACAAGACTCAAACAGTGAAAGAAAACATCGTGAGAAAACCAGCACGTATCGGTGCACGTACAAACCTTGAGACGTTCTTAAAATCCTTTCATCACACTGGTCCAAAATAACTAATTAACCTACAAATACTTTTTTTTATTACTGTTGGATTTAGCAATATAATATTGTCTCCGCTTTATCCGCTGTCGCTGATCGCTCCGCCTTTGTAGAATCGCGGCTTAAGCTGCACGACCGTCTCTCGTCTCTTGGCGTCTCGCTGCCTCGCCGCCTTATCCAAACACAATGGATGTTGACCAATCCACAACCGTGTTTCAATTATAACTTCATCTGGTGCAAATGAAGCACTGTCTGGTGATCTGGTTGTCTGGTGACGTAGCTAGGTCGTTACTAACAAAGTGACGTAGTAAAGCGACGGACCACTTACAAAATAATTACATAAGTGGAACCACACTGGAACTTCACTGCTATTATTTTAGATTATTTTTGATTTGTAAAAGGATCATATAAAAAAACGGTAGGAACCGAGCCGTAGTTTGTTGCCTGTTCTTCTAGGCTTGGTCGCGTGGAACTGGCACCTAGACTCACCTAGCTTTAAGACGTTTCAAAGTGATTCTGTAGGTAATGAATAAAATTTTATTGAGTTTTGAGTTGGATAGAATAAGAGATTATTTTTTATTCTACTAGGTGATTGAGCAAGCATTATCATCATCATCATCAACCGAAGTCCACTGCTGGACGTAGGTCTCTCCTAAGACGCTCCACTGAGCCCGGTCTTCGGCTTTTCTCCTCCAGTGCTTGCCAGCTACAGATCTGCAAGCACTGGACAGCGCCCCATTCTCAGGACGTCGTTCTTTTTTAGGATACAAATCATGTCTCTATTTCCGTCTCCATAAGTTCGTTTAGATAGATAAATAGATAACACACAAGAAGGACATTACATATTTTACTGAAACTTTAGGGAAGTACCTAAAATAGTTATGTGAAAACATCTAATTGCTGATTAGTTTTCTGTTATTATAGATGTTGTATTCCGAATAAAATAAAATATATGAAACTCTGTTTTATTTTACTCTGCCGCTGGTCTTTTAATTAAATAAATTAAAAAAATATCGCTATGAGCGATCTCATCCAGACAACCATTGGATAGACAGGATTTTATTGAATTACGAAAAGGCGGTTTAGCCTCATGGTCTATATGTTAAATGCTGCTAATCGTTACTCGATTGACGTTCATCGAATATCCTGTAGGCCTACCACAAGATCTGTCTGGCTCTGTCTCTGGCTCTGGTTTTGAGTCTGTGTGAGTGCTCACCAGTGAATGTGACTGCGTGTGTGACGTTTTGACGTAGGATTTATTTAGTCAACACTCAAACAGACTCAAAACCAGAACCAGAGACAGAGCCAGATTGAGCTTGTGGTAGGCCTACTGAATAGTTTTTTTTTTTTTTTTTTTTTATGCCATAGCAGGCAGACGAGCAGACGGGCCACCTGATGGAAAGTAGTCACCGTCGCCCATAGACACCTGCAACACCAGAGGTGGTGCTAATGCGTTGCCGGCCTTTTAAGTAACGATGTACCCGCCTTTTGAAGGACCCCATGTCGAAGCTCCGAGGGAAAACCGCAGAAGGCAGCTCATTCCACAACTTACTCGTGCGCGGCAAAAAGGATCGCGAAAAACGAGCAGTTGTGGAAAACCAGCCATCCAGGTGGTGAGGATGGAATCTGGTTCTGCGGCGCGTGGTGCGATGATAAAAATCAGCCGCGGGCACCAGAGCAAACAGTTCCTCGGAGCACTCCCCATTGTAGAGACGATAGAGCACGCACAGAGAACCAACGTCTCTCCGAAGACCTAAGGGCTCTATGTCATCTGTGAGCTTGGAATCGTCGACAATACGAGCTGCCCGACGTTGGATCCGGTCAAGAGGAAGAAGCTGGTATTGGGGCGCCCCGGCCCAGAGATGAGAGCAGTACTCCACGTGCGGACGGACCTGTGCTTTGTAAAGCATAAGCTTTTGAACCGACGTGAAATACCGACTTGCTCTGTTGAGGACGCCAAGCTTTTTAGAGGCCAGTTTGGCCTTCCCTTCCAAATGACAGCGGAATTGGACGTCACTCGAAATGTCGACACCGAGGATTCCAATGCTCTCAGAGATGTTAAGGGGAGTGTTCTGGAAACTGGGAGCTTCGAGAAATGGGGTTTTTTTAGCGGTAAACGCGCAAACTTGTGTCTTCTCGGGGTTGAAGCGAACAAGATTTTGTTCACCCCAGTCTGAGACCCGCTCCAGAGTGGTCTCAAGTTCAGCCACAAGTAAGTTTCGGCACTCTTCTACTCGTTCCCGAGAAATGTTTGCTCGGCCTGTATATTGGGCGTCACCAGTACTGTCATCCGCATAACAATGTATGTTATTAACACGTAACATATCATTGATATGCAGGATGAACAGGGTAGGTGACAGCACAGAGCCTTGTGGGACGCCAGCATTTATGGGCTTTATATCAGAGCAAGACCCGTCTACTACGACCTTAATGCTACGCTCTGACAAAAAGCTGGTCGTCCAGTTGCACAGTTTCTCGGGTAGCCCGTATGTAGGAAGCTTCGACAGAAGTGCCTTGTGCCAGACCCGATCAAAGGCCTTTGCGATGTCCAGACCAACCGCTAAGGCCTCTCCCTTGCTTTCAATGGCTTCTGCCCAGCGGTGGGTGAGGTACACAAGAAGATCACCAGCTGAGCGACCATGGCGAAAGCCATATTGTTTGTCACTAATCAGCTGGTGCTCTTCAAGGTACCCAAGGAGTTGGTCATTGATCACCCTCTCCATCACCTTGGAAAACAGGGAGGTAATAGCAATAGGCCTGTAGTTGGATGGGTCTGACCGGTCACCCTTTTTAGGTACCGGGTGAACCAAGGCTATCTTCCATGAAGACGGAACAGTTCCTGAGAAGTAGGAGTGCCTGAAAAGGCGCGTTAGTACTGGTGCCAACTCTGGAGCGCACGTCTTTAGCACAATTGCAGGGATCCCGTCTGGCCCACTCGACTTACGGATGTCAAGGGAAAAGAGAGCTCGACGCACCGCGCTTTGTGTGAAGCGGATTTCACGCATCAAACTCTCACACCGTGTGACGGTAGGCGGTGCTTTTCCCCCGTCAACCAGAGTCGAATTAGACGCAAAGAGTGTGCTTAGAAGGTCTGCTTTCTCTTTGGCTGTGTGGACCAACGAGTCATCCGGTTTGCGCAATGGTGGTAAAGAGGTCTGACAAAAATTGCCCTGAACAGCTTTGGCAAGAGACCAAAAAGCTCGACTCCCAGAAGGGAAGCTAGCTAGTCTCTCACCAATGTTGCCAATATGCACGCACTTTGCCCTAGCAATTCTCTTCTTGAAGGATCTGGAGGCAGCGTTGTACTGTTTTTTCAACTCGGAGATATTGGACTCATTGTTATCTCGTGCGTCAACCCAAGCACGGTAAGCACGATGCTTGAGGTCGGAAACCCCAAGACAATCAGCACCAAACCAGGGTTGGGTCTTTCCACCGAGTGGTACCACAGAGCTAGGAATAAAACATTCCATGCCCTGAAGGACCACATCGGCCACCGACTCGGCACAAGAACAAGAGTCGTCCAAAGAGAAACTTAGCTGCCTCCATGGGTAGGATGCATAGAACTCCCGCAATCCATCCCAGTCCGCTGACTTATAGTGCCAGACCCGACGCCTTCCGAGGGGGCGTGGTCGCACGGGGCGCGTGATCGGCACTTCCGAACGTACCAGACAATGGTCGGATGACCCTAAAGGGGCTTCGACGGATATCTGGTAACCGTTCGGGTTAGAAGTCAGCAGAAGATCCAAAAGTGAGGCATTGTGGTCATCAATATCTGGTATCCTCGTTGGTGAAGGTATCAATTGAGTTAGGCCGTAAGCCAAGGCAAAGTCGTGAACAGCTCTTCCGGCGTGATCGGTGATTCGTGATCCTAGCCACTCAACATGGTGAGCATTAAAATCGCCAAGGATCACCACCTCCGCCGTAGGAAACTGTTGGAGCACTTGGTCAGTCGTGTCTTGGACGTGCTCGAGGAGTCGGTCAGTTTCGGTGTTACCGCTATGAGATCTATATAGACACGCGTAGATACGAGTTTGACCCCCGCAATCTACACGTGTCCAGAGAATGGATAGATCTCTGCCTTCAAGGCTATTCAACCGCTGACAGCAGATATCCTCCCTAACAAACATACATACTCCGGCGCGGGGTACAAAACAGTGCTCCAATTTGTAGCCAGGATAATTGAGGTATGATATATCTAGCGGAGAGGATATCTGTGTCTCGGTGAGAAACAAGATGGCCGGCTTTGCCGATTCAAGATGGAAATGGACGGCATTTAGGTTGGAATGTAGGCCTCTAATATTGCAGAAGTCTACTTTAAATGTGGATTGAAGAGCCGCTGAACAACGTTTGTTTCTTTTAGTTTTAATAGCCATATTATTTGAAGACGGGTTAAGGGAAGAATAGTATGTTTCTGGTGATCCAAAGAGCAAGGGGGGGTCATGTGATGCCAGGTCGCCCATCAAGGTCGTGTGAGTGGCCTGGCTCGGGGGACGGAAGGGCCCCCGATCCAACCCTATAAGAATCCACCGGATTCCACTCCGGTCTCCTACCCCGGTACGATGGACACTATAGGGCTTTTAACATTGGCGGCGAGACAGCCTCCTGGGTCAGGATTATCCAGGTTCGGGTCCCCTACAAACCAACGGGCGGCCAGCGGACAGCCGTTTCATCGGGTCTCCCTGGCCCCCGAGCCAAGCCATCACGCCTGGACACGCGTAAACTAGATCATTACAACCCGACGGCTCCCAAGATCACCAGAAACAAACTATTCAGAGGGAGGGGGGGGACTGGCACCCGGGCTCGTCAGCCGGAACACACTCTAGAGTGTTTTGCGGCAGATTACGACCCGAGGGTGGTAGCTAGCCAGACGAATCTTAGAGATTCTACCACCAGCAGATTCCATAAGGATTACACTGGGCGGAGTCAGACCACAGTGACCACTAGGGAACCAATGTGTGCCAGAGCCTCGTTCGTTGTTCAGCAGGGTGTACCACGAGCAGGTGAGGTTGACTTTAGCTACAGAGATATTATGCGAGCTACTTACACCCCAATAGTTAATTCATTTACTCCATAAATAAACTAAAGTGATCCCACTAAACAACAGCCTCGTCAAATTATGCAATTCCATTAGCGTATGTGTATTATACGAAATATTATGCATAGAATCTACTATATACATAAAACGCGACGTCGATAGCTGACTGACTAACTTTGTTTATAGTTTTCCGATTCGAACTATTTTTTATGGCTGTTCTTCCCCGTTGGGAATGATTTTTTAACCGACTTCCAATCAAAAAGGAGGTTTTTTTTTATGTTTGTTACCGCATAACTTTGTCATTTGTGAGCCGATTTGAAAAAATATTTTTTTATCTGAAAGGTACTGCTTCCAGATTGGTCCCATTTAAATTTATTAAAATCGGTGTTGCCATTTTTTTTTAAATAATTTTTTTAATGTTTGTAACTGCTTGCCTCCGTCATTTATGAACCGATTTAGAATATTATTTTTTTATTTGGAAGGTTATTTTTACGTCCAGATTGTCCCAAACAAATTTTATTAAAATCGGTTTAGCCGTTTGACAATGAAGTCGGTTTCTCAAGTTTTTTAAACTTATAATTATTTATGGCTGTTTTTCCCCGTTGGGAAAGATTTTTGTAGAGATAGGTTTGTACTTATGTAACAAAGCTTATTCACTTATGGCCTTACTTATATAATATGTCAAAAGATAAACAGTGCTTAAACTATTGCCATCTCTTACCACTAGGTAATGACAAACAGTGACAGGGCTAGCTTTAAGCAATGATTAAATTTAAATCACGTTTATAAGCTGTTAAAATTAATAGAAGTATTTACAAAATGTACAAAATACACAAGAAACAGTTGATCTATCTCCAGACCGTTACAAACGATCGAGAGATAGCACAAATGATCCAAATAACTGCCAGGCGGAAGTGTCCCCAAGACGCTGGCGGCATTGCCACGCTGAATAGCAATGCTAATGCGCTGCGCCAGATACCCAAGAGCTCTTGGGTCACGCGTCGCTTTGATCAGTCGCCTAGACAACATTTTGAAGACCTGCAAGGTCTCGGTTCCCCACGGACCCAGAGTGTCAAGCCCAAGAGGAGCAAATAAGTAATAGGCTCTGTCGAGACCTGCACAATTACACCACTTGAGATCCTCAACCAGGTCACTGATCTAATTTGTGACAAGTATAGTGGCGGAATGAAAATGTTCGTCAATTTTCAACTTGATTTGTTCAACGTATCACGATCACATACTACCTTTTGAAACTGAATAGACAGAATACACCGATAAGTTAACGTCACAAATTATGTCAAAATGTGTTCATGATCAAGGCACTGGTGCAAGCGTAAACCGACTCTAAGGTGACGAACATTTTCATACCGCGACTGTACAACGCTGATTTAGAGTTTTGTGAGAAATCGTCACAACATCTTTAACCATCATTCTCAGCCTGAAGAAGTCCACTAGACATAGGCTAATATTCCCAGGAAGACCGATTCTGTAGGCATACCACAAGCTCTGTCTGGATCTGTCTCTGGCTCTGGTTTTGAGTATGTGTGAGAGCTCACCAGTGTATTATACTGTTTGTGTGACGTTGTAGTTTTGAGTATGTGTGAGCGCTCACCAGTGTATTATACTGTGTGTGTGACGTTTCGGCGTAGGATTTATTTAGTCAAAACTCATGCAGACTCTAAACCAGAGACAGAGCCAGACAGAGCTTGTGGTAGGCCTACTGAGCCCTCTACCACCGACTTCCCGATCAACGTCAGTAGCACCCACGGGCAAATACTAGTGGTTCAAAGCCTATTGTCCTGTACAGTGTACACGCGGGTATACGGTATACATATATACGCAATTGAGTACGTACATAGAAACTGTCAAACGCAGCGTGGTCATTGTACGTACGATTTCAAACGAAACAAATAACCTTTGTGTTTAAATACATTTTTTAAATAGCCAGCTCAGTTCTGTATTTTTTTGTATCCAACTAACCTTACGAACATCTAGATCGCCTGCGATGACGATCAGAGTATCGCTGTCAAAAAACAGGAACCAGATAGCTGGTGTAATTTTTTATACATTTTTTTGTATCAATACTTAAAACACAATATAACACACAGACAAAGAACAAACACCACGCAAATATTAATTCTCGGTGGAGATCGAACCCACGTTATTACTTACGATGCGATGGTGTCAAGGTAAGGAGCTTCTTGGAGGCGCACTTAAAATCCTTTCAACACACTGGTTCGAACCAGTGACACGATAAGAAGAAGATCGCAGAGTATCAAGAGCACTGGTGGTCTAGTAGCGGCCCGCTTTCCGATCCTAAGATCGTGGGTTCAAATCCAGACGTGTATGAGCTGTCTATCAAAAAATATATTACTCTAAGCTAGTACTCTCAAGCGGTCAAGGAAAACATCGTGAGGATAACGGTATTTCGTATCACCTAAAAAAAAATTCTAAAACAAAAAGCCACTCTGAGGCGCACTTAAATCCTTTCACCAATCTGGTTTTACGTCAATGCCACGATAAGGGGGCGTCCACAAATTACGTGAGATGTTTAAGGGGGGGAGGGGGTCGAGTCAAATCTCAACTAATCTTACGTTGAAGAGAGGGAATTAATTTGGTCTCGGCAAATATCACGCAATTTTTTTTCTGATTGAAGCAAAAAAATATGTAACTATTTTGGTCCCGTTTTAAGTATTCTATTGTTAAATTTTTATTACACTTATAACTCTCAACAATATTGAACTAGTCGTACATTAAAACACGAAGCATTTTTTTTCTTTTTACAATCCAACGCGTTTACGTAAGAAACCCACACTTTGAAAAATCTCACGTGAGATTGGGGGATGGGGGCGGGGCTTGAATAAAATCTCACGACATCTCACCAGGGGGGGAAAGAGGGAAAAAAAACTAAAAAAAAACACCTCACGTAATTTATGGACGCTCCCTAAGAAAAAGAAGAAGAAGAAGAATATATTCCATCGAATCTATTCACACGTTTCAATATCACATTACTTTGAGAGATGGCATCTTAGATCCAACAAATAGCGCAACTGGAGCATCATAGCACAGTGTAGGCATGACTGCACGCAATAAATTTCAGTATCGAGATCACGTGATGTACGAGTATATGACGCAATCTCTAGTAGTTGAAGACTGGCCTCTAGCTCAGTTGGTAGTAGCTCTGCCTTCTGCGCCATAGGTCGTGGGTTCGATCCCCACCGAGAACAAATATTTGTGTGGTAAACATAAATGTTTGTTCTCTGTCTGGGTGTTATATTGTATTCTAAGTATGTATTTACAAAAAAAAAAATGTATTCAAGTATTATATCAGCTATCTGGTTCCCATATTACAAGCTCTGCTTAGTTTGGGGCTGGGTAGTGTTGTGTGAATTGTCCACAATATTTATTTATTTATAGTTCTTCTTGTCATCGTGTCACTGATTCTTTCAAACCAAGTGTGGTGAAAGGATTTTAAGTGCGCCTCAAAGAGGCTCCTTTCGTGCACTTGGCACATATTTTCGAACTTTTTAAGTTCTAAAATATGCCGTTTTCCTTACGATGTTTTCCTTCACCGTTGAGAGCACTGGCATGGTGTACATGAACTCTAGTATGCATACTTTTAGTGTAGAGCTCTTTGTGTGTGGCTCGTCCGGGTGCGTACTACCACCATGCCTATTTCTGCCATGAAGCAGCATTGCTGTGTTTCGGTTTGAAGGGTTTGCCGGTGAAATTACTGGCACGTGTGGCTGATCTGTACGCCTCAACCTGATGAACGCCTTCCGATCCAAGGTCTTGGGTTCAAATCTAGTCTTGTACCAATGAGTTTTTCTGTCGAAAAATGTATGTGCGCTATGCCAGTACTCTCAAATGGTGAAGAAAAATATCGTGAGGGAACCGGCATGTCGTAGAATATAAAAAGTTCGAAAACATGTGTCAAGTGCATGAAAGAAGTCTCTCAGACGCACTTTAAATTATTTCACTACACTGGCTGGTTCAAAAGAACCAGTAACGAACCACAAACCATAAGAAGAAGATCAATCTACCGTAATAAGATGAAAAAACTTAATCACCTATTGAAGCTTTAAAGCCTTGCCCACCATCTAAGCGTTCTGCGGTGGCAATCAGTGAAAAGTCATATTAAGCGGAAAGTTTCAGCCAAAGCTTAAAATTCATTATACCCGCTTCATGTGCCAGTTTTGTCTAAACAGAACTCTTTTGTTGCGTTTAATTTGATTTTGTACGCGGCCATTGTCTCACGGATCAAATTTAAATATTGATTTAAAACAAACAAAGCAAGCTAAATAACTACTTAAAAAATACACCAACTTTTGTTTATTTTTGCATCATTCACAGAACTTTACGTCAATTAATTTTAGTAATGTAGTACTTTATACGAGTAAGTACCCACTGCCATGGCAGAAATAAGCTAGTGGAAAATACATGAGCAAGTGCTCCTTTCTCCGCCGACCCACCAGATGGACCGACGACATTGCTAAGATCGCGGGAAGTCGGAGGATGGAAAGAGCTCAGAATCGTTCTTCCTGGAAATGTGTAGGGGAGGCTTATGTCCAGCAGTGGACTTCTTCAGGCTGATAATGATGATAGTGATGATGTGCTCCTCTCTCCGTACAAAAAGCCGGAAAAATATCTCATTCCTTTCTCCATACAAATACTGTAGATTTTTCGGTAGTCATACAATAAAAAATACTTTCTCGCGCAATAGTTACTTTTCGAACAAGAAGTCGTCGATCGATAGATGTCTACAAATTGGTTTCATAAAATGGACGTAAAGTGTAACTTAGACTCGTGTCCTAATGGTTCCGTATGTCCTTTTTGTCCGCAAAAAACTCTGATCCGCAAATTATTACGAAGTTGTTAGAGCCCTTTTTTAGTTTTAGACAATTTTTCGTATTGGTTTTTTGTCTTAGTAGCTCCAACAGTATTTCAGCAGAAACTGTACGTTTTCCTTGTTGAAGTACAAACCCTTCTGCATTCGCCGTTTTTAAAATAAAAAAATATTGTAAACAATTCACACAACACTATCTAGCCCAAACTAAGCAGAGCTTGTACTATGGGAACCAGATAGCTGGTTTTATACTCATATTATACATCTAATATTTTTTTGTAAATACATAGGTACTTAGAATACAATATAACACCCAGACAGAGAACAAACATCTGTGTTCCCCAAACAGATATTAGTTCTCGGTGGGAATCGAACCCACGACCTACGGCGCAGAAGATGTTTTTGATAAGTTAAAGACTCCACAAAAATCCTTTATGATTGTCACCACGCAATCTTATAGCTAACCCTCAATTAGAAAATATAAAAAGGTGTGCCTTTTTTTAGTATAATAAACTTTTTCAGACTAAAATGATGATGATGAAGATTTTCAGCCGTTTTTAAGAGTAGTTACTTGGAGATGCAAGGAAAGAAAAGTCTATCTGAAAAGTAAAGATGCATACTACTTAAAGACGTTCTTTTACAATGAAAGAAGAAACCCTGGAGTTTGTAAGCCTGTGGGAATAAAAATTTAATAAAGCTTTGATCGAAAGCTTAAAGCGTTTGATCGAAAGCTTTTTTTTATATAACTTGCTGATGGAACAAGCTTGTTTGAAACTACGAGGAAATTGATTGTAGATTGAAGTGGACTCAGTTACAGTGCCACTGAATTTTTTGTTCAGCAGGGCTACCACGAGCTCCATATGGTTATGGTTATGGCTGTCAAAATTGTGTCAACACATTCAAACCCAAGAAGAAAATTAATGTGTGGGTCAGCCTATCTATACACATTTTGACAGCCATAGCCATAACCATATTATGGAGCTCGTGGTAGCCCTGCAGGTGAGAGGGGTACCACCATTGAAAATGCTAAACAATATATATTATGAGGTAGTTTACTACCTCCTACGATTATAAATAAAACTGGATGCCAGAGTAATGCCCTCGAACAGTTTAATTTCCAAATTACAAAGGGTTTTACAAACGCCAAAACAAGATAGTTAGTTGGTAAAGATTATTCAGCAGGCCTATATACCATGAGCTCTGTCTCTGGTTCTGGTTTTAAGTCTGTGTGAGTGTTGACTAAATAAATCCTACGTCACACACTGCACTGGTGAGCACTCACACTATAGGCTACTTTAACGAACAATAAAATTAAAGATTCTTATTGAAATAATTAATTTTGAAGATGCCTCAGAACTTTTACTCACAATGGTAGGTAGTCTTAAGTTTTCCGGTTTGCTCCTAGAATAGAATGATAAATCCAGCCTCATTGTTCGAAATGTTTCTTTCAAAAACAATTTCTCCTCTAGAGCCACATTATTTTCCGTCAAAAATAATGTACCTCTGAAAAAATAATGGCCTGCTTTGAGTGCAGAGTACAACTGGCTTATTTGATTTATTTGGCATCTATATATTTCCTCTATTTATTAGGTTCTTCAAGCTAGTTTTATATTTTTATTTACTTTGTCAACGTCGTAGGTGTCCATTTAATAAAGAAAGCATATTATACTATAGATAACTATATATATATATATAATAGGATACTTTTTATCCCGAAAAAGCAACGGGAACGGGGTGTTACGGGAACGGGCGAGCGAAGCCACAGGCGGCCACTAGTTAATGATATAACTGCGTGACCCGATGTCCCGCTCACTCTACCCATCGGAAGCTAACTTGTCAATTTGCAATGTCTGTACTATTTTCCTATCTTTTTTTTATATGCTGTGTGTTGAAGCATAGCGTGTGCTGTCTGAAGAGGCACCACACGGAACTTCACTACTATTATTTTAGATTATTTTTGATTTGTAAAAGGATCATATGAAAGACTTTTCAACTTGGTTCCCCTATCCCCATTCCATCACCGGACCACTAGACGTACGGAGACGAGGCATCCATTCATGGTTGATACACCTTCTTCCCGCACTAAGCGCTTTGCCTCCACTTTTATAATGCGGACAGCCAAAGAGTGGAACTCGTTGCCGGCGTCTATTTTTCCGAATACCTATAATTTGGGAGTTTTCAAAAAAAGAGTAATAAAATAAAAAAATAAAAATAAATATTGTGGACAATTCACACAGCACTACCCAGCCCCAAACTAAGCAGAGCTTGTAATATGGGAACCGGATAGCTGATATAATACTTGAATACATTTTTTTTTTTTGTAAATACATACTTAGAATACAATATAACACCCAGACAGAGAACAAACATTTATGTTAACCACACAAATATTTGTTCTCGGTGGGGATCGAACCCACGACCTACGGCGCAGAAGGCAGAGCTACTACCAACTGAGCTAGAGGCCAGTCTAGAGGCCAGAGTGAATAGGTATCTTCTAGGTGAGCGCGCTACACCGTCGATCGCATCATCACTTAACATCAGGTGAGATTGCGGTCAAGCGTTATCCTATATGTTGTAAAAACAAAAAAAAAAAAAGACGGTAGGAACCGTATAGGCGATGGTTACCACTTGACATCAGGTGAGCCATATGCTTGTTCCATCAGGTAGTTGTATGAAAAAAACAATGTACCTATACAAAGTACATTATTAACAAAAGAGAGAAAAAAATTATCTCCGAATTTGATTTGCTGACTTTTGAAATCTGAAGTATAACAAACCTTATCCCTTTTTTACAACATAATAAAACAATTTTAAAGTAAAAACACTGTAAAATGTAACAGATTTCTGTTATTACATTATTTTTAGGGTCTAGGGACTAGGAAGGAAAAAAAACCCTTAGATGCGATTGGCGTTGAGCCCATACAAACGTATTCCTCTGCTTCTTCTTTGTGAAATGACAATAGGGAGAATATATTTGCAATCAATCTTATAGTACTATATACAATCTTATAGTACTATAGTAAAAATTGAGTTTTATCTGCGTTTTTCTACAAATAAAGTATTTTTGAATTTTTTATTGATTCTCTATACTGTTTTCTACAATTTAAGGAAATCACAAAGATTTTTATAATGTCCCGGAATTTAAGAGCCGAGTGGGATTAGAACCCGCGACCTTCCCCTTGGTGCGGGGTGCGCAGACCACTGCGCCATCGTACAAATCTAAAGAACTCCTATGGACTGTTAGTACGGCACTATTTTTCACATATACTTTTTCGCACAGTAGCGCGAGTGACACTACGGTCGCGCAGCTGTGCTGCGTTATAAAAATAATTTCATTGACTTCAATAGAACACTAACAACTAGCTTTTAATTTATCTACTTTTTCAGACTTCGGCTCGCTTCCACTCCAAATATTGCTATGCTCTAAAGATAAGGGCCTGTTATGTATTTACCATTTTTTACTTTAAGACTTCACTTGGAGTCAAGATCGGAAACAAAGATTTTTTTTACATTTCCAGCCTAAAACGAAGTAACTTGAAAAGGGCTAACTTGAAAAGGGCTATAACTATTTTATATTGATTCACAGAATGGAGGTATTTTGTGGTCATATTTTAATTTGTACAGAACCCTTAATGCACGAGTATCGCTCGCTATTATCCACTTTATTTATTATTAACCGGGTTTTATGTCATCTATTGTATGACATAAAACCCGGTTTTTACCCTATTAACCCTTTTCACCCCCTGCAGCCTGTGGAAGTAAATACAAGAAAGTTAAGAGTGAAAATGACAAATTTATTTTTAAGCCATTTCCGGGGTTTGTTTGCGTAGGATAATGTTACGCGTTGGCTCGAGGGTTAGATTTTGGTGCTTCTAGTTACAGTTTGAGCATTGTGAATTTAAGTACCCAAGTACCCGTTTTTAACCGACTTCAATTAGAAAAGGAGGAGTTTTTTTTAATACGTCATTAATCGTTAACCGCAATGTACCTTTCGACGAACTACTAGAACATCTAAATTATATTACTTACTGCTACGGAACCCTTCATGGGCGAGTCCAACTCGCACTTGGCCGCTTTTTTAATGTATCGTGTTTTCATATTCTCTGTATTTTGAAATATATTTTTTTATACTCAGTCTCGCATCAAGTTTTAATTTGAATTTTCAGTTTATAATTTTTTACTTACCTGCTTATAGTTTTTTCGTGATAACAAAGACCCAGCTTGAAACAACTTTCACTGAAAAACATGGAGCGCTACTTTTTAATCGAAAAATGAAAAGACTTTTTCAAATAACTTGTTTTAGTATTTTTTGCATCACGCGACTAACTTTATTTTGTATTAAATTAGAATTTTAAGTTCGTTACCACTCAACTCTTTAGGGAAATCAAGTGCTTATAAAAACACAATTTAACTTTTAAATGAATAATCCATTTAGCGTTTGGACAAACGACCAGCTAAAAGAATTAATCAACTCTTCTAAAAAAAAATTCAAAACGTACTTCGTTTCTTATACATTCACTTTTAAGTTACATAATATTTATAAACGGGTGTTTTAATTGAACTTTAATAATAATAAAAATAAATAAATATGGCGGTCAATTCACAATATCGAGCCCCAAATTAAGCAGACCTTGTACTATGAGAACCAGATAGTTGATATAATACTTATATACATTTAGGGTCTTATTAATAATCCTGGCGTAGCGTTGGACTAGTTAATCCGTGTTTTGTCACATTTGCTCGAGTTGACAATTGCATGTCAAACTAGTTAATCCGTGTTTTGTCACATTTGCTCGAGTTGACAATTGCATGTCAATGCAAGAGACAAAACACGGATTAACTAGTCCAACGCTACGCCAGGATTATTAATAAGACCCTTTAAGTATAAGCATACTTAGAATACAATATAACACCCCAAACAGAGAACAAACATTCACCACACTAATATTTGTTTTAGGTGGGGATCGAACCCACGACCTACGGCGCAGAAAACAGAGCTACAACCAACTTTTAATTCATAATTATCATATTTAATTACTAGTGCCGGTCTAAATTTTGAGTTCTGAAATTTTCTTAATTTCATATTTAAGCAATGCAGACTGTTTAAACAAGCTTTTATTACGAAAAGAAAAAAAACAAGTTCTATTTATAGAAAAACACTCTACCGCTGACAGTGTATTGAAGACATACAGACTGACAGTACAATCTGTATGCAAATGAGAATAATGTGATGAATCGTGTGTTTTTGGAGAGTATATCGATTAAAAATAAAATGGTGAGTACTTTTTAATGCTGAACCGAATAGGTTTAAAAAAAACAGTCACAGTCATACAATGGGCGGTCTTATCGCTAAAAGCGACAGAGCTGCTTGTTGCCTGTTCTTCTAGGCTTGGTCGCGTGGAACTGGCATTTAGACTCACCAAGCTTTATGACGATGCAACAACTGAATAAATAAATGTTTGATTTGATCTACTAAGCAACCTTACAAAGAATTATATTGGCATATTATATAAACAAGATCTTTTAACCAGTCGCAACAAACAATATTCCGTGCTAGATTCTGCGGCGTCGAAGCTTCGAAAATTGCGCGATTACGATCGATTATATTTTCTAATCAAGTGCACCCGAAATTTGTACGTTTTTTTCATTATTAACATCATAACAGAAGATTTTCAATTTTTGCGTGGGAGCTAATGAAAGCCAATACAGCGGCGGTGATTCGAGATAGAGCACGGTCCTCAGATCTCCGATAACGGTGAAACTGAATTCGGGTACCCTTGTATCGAATATTTGTAATTTTAAACCGACCGAAATTGCTGATGTTGAAAGCCAAACTACATACGAGTAGTTTTAGACCGCGGATTAGCTTGAACCAAAATAATGAGCGTATTATACAGTTTTGGGTACTATTGTACATTTGCCTTGAGAAAGCAAATAACGCTAAAAGCCCCTTCCCACCGGTGTGTGATATCGTGCACGGAGGCGGATCAGCTCGCACGACACACCATGGGAACGTTCTCGTGCGCCGAGGTGCGCGGTAGCACAGGAGCCCTTTCTGTGTGCGTTACCGTGCGTCGTCTTCGTGCGCTGTGCGTGATGATCTGCAGAACCACGCACCGTAGGAAGGCAGCATACGATAGGTGGTTTTTTAAACGCTATTACTCAAAAAAATGGTGATAGAATGTTATATTTATATTAAATTATATAAATGCTTATTTCATTTATACAATCAGTAATTTCTTCGTCATTACTTTTACCCGAATTTTCCAATTTGGAATTTAAGTACCAGCAGATAATTACAATTAAACATTCACAACGAGTTTAAGCTAATTGTAAAACAAGTAGCAAGATAAGCACAGTCACTATTAGAAATAGATGTCTTTTTCAGAATTTCCAAAGTTTGTAAGTATGGATGGATGTTTGTTTCTCTTTCACGTAAAAACTACTTAATGGATTTTAATGAAACTGTACAATAATATAGCTCATACATCAGAATAACACATAGGCTACAATTTATAAAGATATTGTTACGGACAACGGATGTAAGTAACCGGAACGGGCGAACGAAGCCACGGGCGGCCGCTAGTCAAAGTTAAAAGTAAATCTAAAAAAAATAAAAATGTAATAAAATAAATAAATGATCGGTTGACATCCACGAAAGCCTTTTGAAACTTTAACCGATAATCAACTTTTGGTGCTGACAGTTTGAAGCCGTTTTAATTATTTCAAGGCTTGATGAACTCCAAAAACATTCCCGATCTCGTTGAACCACTTCTACGAACTTCTTCAGATGTAAGATATTCATTATGAACTCAATTACTGATGCTTATCCTTAATAAACTAATTAATTTGTGATTATTTGAAATTGGTTGCACCTCATGTTGAATTAACTCGTGAACGAATTCGCGGGATTCCGATTGTATTTTTATAACAAACGTTAATATTTGTACAAATATTTCAGGTCATGAACGACAAAAACAGAACTGGTGTAGCTTTGACATAGGGGCAGATAAAGTCGGTCTGTCAACACCAATTACTATAAAAACCTAACGTGGGTGCATTTGACCCCTGGAGTTTTTAAAAATACACTCGAGAGCATTTATTTTGTGCTACCAACACAAACATTATTATTATTCTGCAAGTTATAAAGTTTTACAGTCGCTTTCAAAGCAGTAGGCCTACCACAACCTCTGTCTGGCTCTGTCTCTTGTTTTGAGTCTGTGTGAGTGCCCACCAGTGTATTATACTGTGAGCCAGACATAGTTTGTGGTAGGCCTGCAGGTGTTTAATAGTACATTATTGCAAAGGCAGCGAAATAGGCAATTGCCATTTCGGCCGAGGCATATATAGTGCTTTTCAAAAAATGCAAGGAAATAAAAAAGGGTCTTTTACATAATAAATTTATTTTTTATTAACCAAATAACAACAAACTCCGCTTTACCGCCAATTTTTAACCGACTTCCAATCAAAAAGGAGGAGGTTCTCAATTCGGTTGTATGTTTTTTTTTTTATTTTTTTTTTTATTTTTTTTTTTATTTTTTTTTTTAATGTTTGTTACCGCATAACTTCGTCATTTGTGAGCCGATTTGAAAAATTATTTTTTTATCTGAAAGGTACTGCTTCCAGATTGGTCCCATTTTAATTTTATTAAAATCGGTGTTGCCATTTTTTTTTTAATAATTTTTTTAATGTTTGTAACTGCATGCCTCCGTCATTTATGAACCGATTTAGAAAATTATTTTTTTATTTGGAAGGTTATTCTTACGTCCAGATTGTCCCAAACAAATTTGATTAAAATCGGTTTAGCCGTTTGACAATGAAGTCGGTTTCTCAAGTTTTTTAAACTTAAATTATTTATTTTATTTTACAGTTTGTGCCGAAAGGTAAACGCATCTGTGGCTATACAGCCACGAGAACGCAATGTGTACGATAGATGAAAGAGTTCTAAATTCAAACAGCACACCGTTTCATACAACATTGCCGGAGCGAGAACGCGCCGGGAAGTGATTTTGGTTTTTCAGTCTACGTAAAAGTAATGACAATATTTCCGCGCATGTTTAAGAAAAATACATTTATTTTGTTATGAAACTTCTTAAAAGGTTACATAAAACGTAGAGCTAATCAGAGGTTATTTATTTTTTAAAAGAAAATAATGTCAATTTATTGCTTGTAGGTAATATATTTTAATGTAGAGATTATGTCATCACTTTTGAGTTCCCATTAGCAGTAAAATGTTTGTCCGCCGTGAAACGATAGCACTAAAATCTATAATAGATATTACCTGTCTTCCCTGTTGGTTTCATTGTTTTAAGTTATTGTTTGTTTTTTCAACTTTATTTAGGAAAAAGTAACTTGCTTTTATAACGTTGATCAGACAAATGTAGCAAAAATATCACAAGCTGGTACCCACTAAACAGGAAAAGAAAACGTGGAAGACAATTTAAAAGATAGGTAGATGATATAACAGCGGTTGCAGGAAACACTTGGTCTAGAACTGCAAGAGCAAGAGAAGAGTGGAAGTTGTTGGAAGAGGCCTTTGTCAAACTTGGGCAAACAGATACTGTTGTCGATTAAAATAGTATTAAGTAAAACTTTTGTATAACTAGTTTATAAGTATCTGAATAAAAGGCTTTTATTATACCTACATATAACTTGCTTTTATATAATTAAGTTTAGAGAGACACAGAATTAAGTTTAGAGAACCGTACGATTTAATTTCAAAGCAGTGTCCTTTTGTGAAGCCCTTACTTACATGACGTTTATCGAATATATAAAAAGCCATAATAGTTCCTAAAACTTAATTCATAAATAATGGAGCTGGCTTTGTTTTTTTGGCGTGACTACGTCTTATAACTCAATGGAGCCGGCTGCACGCACGAAAAAACCTGACTCATGCGGCGTTACCTCACTCTGAGGCGTTCCATTCAAGGCTTGAAGTGGAAGCGAGAGCGCGGAACGAGCGACAAAGAGGCACAATCGGCCTCCACGTTCGGCAGCGTTCGACATCTGTCTCTCTCTTACTTGAGTGAGCGATGCGTCCGCGTGGAGCTGTATGACGTTGTCACGTTCAACTATCGTCAGTAAGCCGACTTAACATACAACAGATTTTTTTTTTAAATACTATTGAAAATTCTATTTGTAAATTATTTAAATTCTGTCCCCATTATTTCGGCAAAGCTCGAGAATGGAAGCTTGTTGCATGCTCAAAGGGCAGCAAAGGCAACAACGTGTCAAAGAGGACACGCTTTGGGCGGACGCTGGAGAAAGCAAAGGCTTTGCTTGTGGTTATCTGTCCAGGCTCTGTCACAAACTGTAGGCCTACCACAAGCTCTGTCTGGCTCTGTCTCTGGCAATGGTTTTGAGACTATGTGAGTGCTGTCTAAATAAATCCTACGTTGAAACGTCACACACACAGAATAGTATACTGGGCTCAACTCACACAGACTCAAAACCAGAGCCAGAGACAGAGCCAGACAGAGCTTGTGCTAGACCTACTCGGGAGCAATTGACAATTTGAAGTTATCTGAATCGAGGTTGAACTGTGTAAAGTAAATGTATGGGTATCATAATAAGAGAACACAATTTGTGACAAATTATAATGTCGTAACTCGAATCATTGGCTAGCGTCCTGTATTTTTATAGTTTACTCTTTTTTAACCGACTTCAAATAAAAACGGAGGAGGTTCTCAATTTGCTTGGTTATTTAAATGTTTGTTCATTTATGAGCCGATTTGAAATAAGTATTGCTTTTTTCATCTGATAGGTAAAAAAAAACAAATTGATCCTATACATTTCATCATTTTTTTGCAGTTTGGTATTGAAGTCGGTGACTCAAGTTTTTTAAACTTTCATTTTTTTAAAAAACACACATGGAATAATCTAACAATATCAAATATGGAGTTGCATTAAACGCAATGCAAGTTTGATTATTCCATTCACGTTTGTATTTCCAGTATATTTTTTTCATTTTCTTCCATCAGTCACGCGCATAGTCATCTTGCGCGCACTCCATCACCCACATTGACATAATAAATCGAAATATCAGAAATAATACGAAACATGTCTCTTCTGATTGCACAAACAAAGAATATCAGCAAAACAAGCGTTATGAGCATGATAGACAGGATATACTAATAATAGGAGATCAGTGAAGGGGCTATTAAGACCATGTTTATCCTTATTTGAGGATAAGATGGAGGAAAAATGTATTATTAACATTCTGCTCCTGCGTAGATACCTACTAAGTTTGTATGAGTAGTATTTGATGATAGCATTTTTAGGCTGATCTTAGGCTTTTGTCATGGCTTAACTAGAGCTAGATAAATATTATATCAGCTATACAGGGTTATTCATTATTAGCTACACAAACTGACAGGGCCTTATTTTTGGGTCGTGAATATTGGTTTGGCCGAATCAATTTAATTCCTAAACTGATTAAGTTTTTGTATTAAAATTTTATTTTCATTAATTTCTTTACGGCTATTGCATAATTATTGCCACGGAGAACAGGACAATGACCCACCCAGGCGGTGATTGAACGTAGAGTGTCGCTCACGGCGTGCGGGCGCGGATCAAAGGTCAAAATAGGTCAGGCGCCAATGATTCCAAAGGACTTTATCGATTTTCTCGGGATTTTCATGACAAAACTTAAAAAAATCATTTCATAAATATTTTTTATTTTATTTGTTGAACCTAATTCCTGAGCATTTGCAGCTAATTATGAATAACCCTGTATGGTTCCCATGGCACAAGCTCTGCTTGGTTTGGGGCTAGATATTGTTGTGTGGATTGCCTACAATATTTATTTATATTCGGATTCGTTACTGTGTTTTCTTTTTTCGTTTTAGATTCCCATTTGTCATAGGTTAATAATAATTGACAGCTGATAATAGCTGGTTTGGTGGTAGATTTATGTCTGACTACCTCCAGTTTACTATATAAATCACCAGAACAAGCCGAATAAGTCACAAATCAGGGGTGAGTTAGGGGTGTAGACGCGACTTTTTATCCCTTATAAGTCTTATAACACAGAATAAGTACACACAGAACATGGTAGAACGGCTATGTGACCTAAAAAGTGTTGCCAAAATGTGCATGTGCTCATTTTTCCATACAAATTTAGATTTTATCGGTAGTAATAAAATGAAAAATGCCTCGTTGCGCTATAATTACTTTCTGAACAAGACTGCCTTTCTACTGTATTCTGTTGTACCATAGCTACGTATTTTTATCTCACTGACACTGGGTTACTCTAACAAATTCTACGTTTTTTTTCCACATATAATGTAACGGAGCAGCAAATATGTCTAGAAACAGAAATAGAAAATATTAATTTAACGTCACCAAACTTACACAAACACTCAAACTGACCACTGCATTATATGCCGTACTGTTTAACACACTGTACAACATTACATGTATAGTATAGTAGAACTTTTTGTGAAGGGCTTGTATGGGTGCGTACTACCACCATGCCTATTTCTACCGTGAAGCAGCATTGTTGTGTTTCGGTTTGAAGGGAGTGGGTGCCGAATACCTATATGACTCCAGTTGATGGACTTAGGGCAGTGCATTATAGAGCACGTTCCTGATGTGCGTGAACTACAACGCTTTGTTGGTTACTGTGTTATTGTAAAATAAACATGTTCTGCCGTAGGCCACTTCGCACGCACACAGTTACCTCTTAACAGGTGGGCTACATACATTTTTCATAAGCAACTATTATAAAAGAAAAATCTTCAACCACGGAGACTACTACGGGGTAGACCGGAAACACGATTCGTTTCACTTAAGTGAAGACCACTGCGGTCACAATGTCATATACAATTGTGAAAAAGGATTCCGGATATACCGACCAAAGTTAGTACACTGAAAAAAAATAGTTGTTGAATTTACAAAATTCCTAGTATTTTATACGAAAATCAAGGGTTAATATAGGTCCTACACACATCTTTGTTGATTTTACTAAACAAAAATTTTTGAATATTTACAAAACTGGTTGAGTAATATTAACCCAAGAAATCGTAAAATTCGTCAAAAGTCATGGTAAATTCAAATAGAAAATACAACACTGGTTT
This sequence comes from Thera obeliscata, assembly GCA_947578465.1. NCBI lineage: Eukaryota > Metazoa > Arthropoda > Insecta > Lepidoptera > Geometridae > Thera > Thera obeliscata. The sequence continues at coordinate 10,383,036 of OX387918.1, read as the reverse complement.
TGTAATATTTGCGAATCGTGTCTAGTATTTCTTACTAAATAAATTTTGTGTATACTACTCATTAATTTTGTACATAATAAAATAGTTATTTTGTAGCATTTACTACATTTTGTTTCATAATATTTATGAAACAAGTTTAGTTTTTCTTACTGAATCAGTTAAGTATATTCTACGCTATTTGTTTTGTACGTAATACTATTCTAATGTTGTAGCATTTACTAGATCGTTTCGCAAAAATAACGAAACATGTTTAGAAATTCTTAAAATCAGTTTCGTATATTCTACACTCGTAATTTTGTACATCATACTAAACTAGTTTTGTAGCATTTACTCATAAGATTTCGTATAATTTAAAAGTCTTATTTTGTATATTTTATCAAAATCAGTTTTGTAATTTTGACGATTTGCTTTCATATATTTTACAAGTATAACTTTGGTATATTCTACAGAATAAGTTGTATTATTTTACCCTATAATTTAGTACCGCTTACAAAACTGCTTATGTAACATTTACTTATTCGTTTTCGTATAGTAGGTATTCCACGAAGTTTGGATTGTTACATACCTACGTGTTTTAGTTACCTGTTAACCTCTTAGATGAAATAAAATTATGTGTGTCGGTGGTTATGTTTTTTTTTTGCGGCTATACAACACATAATATATTTAATTTCATGAGTAGATCCAATCATTTAAGAGGTTACAGGCAACTAAAACATGCACGTAGCAACATCTTCAATTTTCAATTGGTAGTGTTCGTAGAGTGCCTACTCTCCTGCTAAATACCTAAATGCAAACAACCAAATAAGCAAATGTCACAAAACATTTTCAGAAACAGTACAATGTTACAGGGTAAAAGCAACATGAATAAGAGAAACATACCAAAGTAGACTAAAATACACGAAAGCAAATGGTGTAAAACAACCTTAAGTAAAAGCAAATACACAAAGAAAAAATACAAAATATGACCCTTATAATATACACAATTAAATCACAAATCAAAAACATTGAACATGCATGCAGTCATTTCGATATTATATTGTTAATTAACCACATGAACAAATGTTACAATTCATAGAAAAAATTCTTTGATTTGGGTGGATAAGGATTCAATAATAACAATGACTGTGAAAATTGCAACATTTTATTTTAAAGGAATTTGTACTTATGTTATGTTATTTACTACCTAATATATATTATTTACTACTAAGACAGTTTCGAAAGGTTTGCAAAAGTCCGTAATGTCTTTGATCGATGGCCCTATCAACGGTTGGCACGTAAGTCCTTTGGCCAGGTGCTCCTCTTGACGAAGTCTGGTTTTTGTTAATATTTCACTCTGGTTCTGTAACAAAAAAATAATTAAAATTAAATACGTAATAATGATGACCACACGGATCATAAAGTAGGTACAATGACTTGGACATAATCGACAAATGTTTGTACGACCTGCAAATATTTATCCCGAGAGTTCTGGGTTTTTTCTATGTATAATAAATAATATACATATATAATATATCTACATCTATATAATATATTATTTTATTTATAATTTTAAATAAATAAATAATGCTACTGAACCAATTCCAATGAAATTTGGTAGGTATGTAGATAGCTGGATCTTTGGAATTACACATAGGCTAACTTTTATCAATAAATACTTACCAACTTGTAGCATAAGCTTGCCTTGAGCCACTCGTTAATTATGTGCTGGATATTTGTCTTTTGCAGACAAATCCTGGCTTCGTAATCTTTGTCTCAATTTCCACTTTTTAGTTATTCCTGTCCAAAGTTCTCTATTGAATATGAGAAACAATTTCATGGATACTTCTTCTTCTGTCGTTAATATAGACTGGTGTTCTGAAATAAAATCAAACTGAAGTGGGTAGGTACTGAGCGTTAATGACAAATGATAAAAACATGGTTCATACCTTCAACAATGTTCATGAGCAAGGGGCTCTTCTCAGTAGGATTTTTTTCTCAATGAGGCCAGATTTTCTCAACAAGCGTCGTTGGTTGTGGTATCGGTCTACAAGTTTGCCTCTCGCAGGAATATAGGTATGTCTTTTTCACATATTGTCTACTTCACTAAATTGTTTTATGTTTTAGCCTAGCCACCTAGCGTCGGGGAAACACCAGAGTCACTTTATAGAGAGTTTATTAATATTATGTTCACAAGACAGTCACAATATAATTAGTCATAGTTAGGAGCTAGGCATTTACATTATAATGACGCGTGTCCCGGGCGCAAACGGGCGTGCTCTTAGTGTGAGGCTAAGTAGTACACTGCGGGTCACAGCGACGCAGAGTGGCGCTGTTATCCTGTCGGTCACTGCGCTCACGCCAATCACGTGCAAACGGCATATTGCGTTCACTCCGAACGCGCAGAGATGAACTCGCAGCAGGGTGGATGCTTTTTGCCTTTTCATGGAGTCCACGTAGACAAAGTTGTGCTAGTGCCCTAATACGGCAAAAAAATGCCTTACCTTGCAACACTACGCTATGCTAGTTTCCGTCAAGACGCTAAAACGACAGACAAATAGATCTATCCAATCATCACTTATCAGTTACTAAACAAAAATATTAAATAAACTAAATACGAGGGTCGATTGTACAATATCACTTTAGTAAGAACAAATAAGGTTGTTTTTTGGCGGGATGAACCTGACTTTCGCATGCGAATGGCGATAAAATATAATACCTAGGTAGGTACCTATGAAAACTATGATAAAGTAAGTTTCTTTGCTAGGTACTCTTCGTTTTATAATCGGACACTGAATATAATTAAACAGGGTAGGTTACTAACTAGTAGGTTTCTAACTTGCTAATAGAGACAGTTACTTGCATCGATATAGGTAATATTTTTAATACCCGCTAACAGGGTGTTAAAGTATGAGGCCATAAAGTAGAGCCATTATAGTAGGTCACATTTTACATCTGTGAGCCTCATACTCATAGCGAGGCGACCTGCCTACAGTTATCGATTTATTTGTATGAATTTTCAAACATCAGTGAATACAAAACTTCAATGGCAATGAAATATGGCAAACTTCATGGCAATCTTGAGGAACTACCTTCAGCTGGCAGTTGGCTGTTGTTTTGTTTGTAAAAATGTGGTGGGTTGGATAAGCCAGCGAGCATAGACATATAGGTATATTACAAGCACTTAAATCAATGCCTGCGAGAACAAAAACTGTTTCTGGTACGCGTTTACAGTAGGTATACAGCAGTACAGTAGATAGCATCCACCTGAGTACTCAACACCAATACTGCGATCACTAATCCGTCTGCCTAGAGTAGTGATTATGGCAAAGCCATTGGAGGGCCTCAATTGCTTTCCAACAGTGGACGTTTAAAGGCTGTGACGATGACGACGATTGGCCGGTGTAATGAAAGTTTACAGAACGTAGTCGTGTCAGAAAAAACTATTTTTTACCTTGCCCTTGACTTATTGTTCTGACTAGTTGTATACTTTCACGGGTCTCAATCTAATTACGTGCACGTTGTGGTTACCTATAATTGAAGGGACACTAGGTTTAAGGCCTGTTTCACAACTTCCGGTTAGGCACTATCTGGAGATGTTTTAAATACAAAACAAAAGGTAACAACAAGCTGATACGATTTTTTATGAGAGAATCTTAGTCATAGATAATGCTTGCCAAAATAAAAATAGTTACAATTATTAAAACAACGGTCTTTTTACGACGGCTCTTTTGTAATATATATACATATACGGCTAATTGTACAATTAATTACTGTAGTATAATGGGTGTTGAATAGTGTTTAGTAAAAAGAACAACCATGATTGCATGCGAACCGGTTCTCGTGAGAACCGACTGATGTCGCATGCATCGCATGCGACATCAGTCGGTTCTCACGAGAACTATCTTACAAAACAAGAACGTTGTTTCTACGAAAGCTCGTTGTTGATTACATCGACGTTCATGTGTAAATTTTACAAAGTATTGCTGTTGAATATACTAAACCGTAGTTGTAGTATTAGGTTTAGTATAACCAACATTGAGGATTGTTGAATATGCAAATGACTTTAGTAGCGATGCATGCGCCATCAGACGGTTCTTACGGGAACTATCTTACAAAACTAGAACGTTGTTTGTACGAAAGCTCGTTGTTAATTACAACGACGTTCATGTGTATATTCTACAAGGTATTACTATTGAATATACTAAACCGTAGTTGTAGTATCAGGTTTAGTAAAACCAACATTGAGGATTGTTGAATATATAAATGACTTTAGTAACGTTGGAAGTGCCACCTTATGGCACTCGCCTACAAATCACACTTTAGTGTAACCAATACATTGATTTCGTAAATTCTACTAAGCACAAAATGGCAAGTGTCAACCTTTACTGGTTTTGTAAAATTAATAATTGTATTTTGTAAAAACAACGAAGAACTTGGTAAATTTATTGCTTGTAAGCTCAAACCATGCGAGTTTAGTAAATTCAACAACTATACTTTTTCAGTGTAGCACGAGAAATAGGAGTCTCCTTTATGACAGAAATGTGCAGTCAGCGTAACTTGGGTTAGTTTTAGCTGTTTGTGTAAAGCTTTCGGTAAATAAAGCTCAAACAAAATAGAACTGTAGGTACCAATTTGAAAAACACTGTGATAATTAAATGGAAAAAGTTCTCAAAGGTTGAGCACCACTGACTTACTGTTCGGAAGAGAAGAACGTATAGAAGAGAAGTATAGAACAAACACCCGATGGAACGATTACATTGTATTACAAATTGAGGTTTTGCGTTCTAAGGTGTTACCCTGTATACACACAAGTGATATACAGGGCGTCCCACGGATATGCCTCTTCTTCTTCTTTTTCCTGCCCTTATTTTACTTTATGTAAGGTCGGCACAACATGTCTTTCTCCTCCATTCCCCTCTGTCAGCCGTCATCTCTTCATTCACTCTTCGCTTATCTATGTCATTTTTCACACAGTTCATCCATGTTTTCTTTGTTCTACCTCTGCTCACTCCATCCCACGGATATGCCTCATTGAAGAGAAGTACCTTGAATATTGTAGATGGAATTTAAACATTTTTAATACAGAATTTATCAATTATTTTTCAAATGCTCAAACTAAAAAAAAACTATGAATGCAGTTTAAATCTTTTTGATATTAAACTTACTTACTACTTTCTCTCCATGTAGCACATGTATGTACCTACGCCCTGTATAAGTGCTTATTGGCCTTTAAAAAATTAACCTCCTAAGCTCATATAATATCCCTGAAACTGTAAATCGTTAGGTACCGCATTGTGTATCTATTGTCTGAGACATAAAAACGTTTAACCATTTTTTTTTGGATCAGTTGAGCTATCTCTAGGTCGTTTGTAACGATCTGCAGATAGCTCAACTGTTTCTTGTGTATATTTTGTAAATATTTGTTTAATTGTAAGTTTCTTTGTGTAAATATTTTTTTTTTATATTGTTACAGTATGCTGTACAAGTCTCTTCCCGTCTGTTTCTTGTTCCTCGGAGCTGCTCTATGCACTCCCGAGCACGTTCAGAACGACAACCATGACCCTGGAGAGAGCACAGTACTCTCTCAGGAAGAACACGCGACCATGGACAAGAGATCTCCTCACTACAACTTCGGATTGGGGAAGAGAGCTTACAGCTATGTGTCGGAATACAAGCGACTGCCTGTTTACAACTTTGGACTAGGCAAAAGGTATTCAGTATATTTATTGCCTTATTATGTATGTAAATATAACAGTGTCAGATCTTAGAACTCGTTTTTGAATCAATACATAATTTACCCTGTAAGGGTGTTGCAATACTGGAGAAGCGTAGTAAGCGTAGTAGGTAACCTGAAACACCGTTGAAGTGGCAATATAGGCTTTATAGGCTGGTTCGTGTACATTAAAAGAATAAATAAAAAATAACAAGAATGAATTTATTGCTGATAAATAAACTAATAATAAATAAATAAATATTGCAATTCACACAACACTATCTGGCCCCAAACTAAGCAGAGCTTGTGAGCCAGATAGCAGATATAATACTTATTTTTTTGTACAAATACAATATAGCACCCAGAAGAGAGAACAAACATCCGTGTTCACCACACAAATACTTGTTCTCGGTGGGGATCGAACTCAGACCTATGGCGCAAAACGCAGTGCTTACTACCAATTGAGCTCAAAGGCCAGTTACTAGAATAGATATAGTTGGTACCCTAGATGTGCTTAATATCTTATTTAGCCCGCTTTGACTTATACACTCTGACTACCAACAGGTCTCGCCCCTACTCCTTCGGGCTTGGCAAGCGATCCGTAGACGAGCAACCAGAAGAAGAAGTATCCAACGATATTGACCAAGCACCTTTGTCTGACCTCTTCGGCCAGTATGATGATACTGAGCCAGGTAAAATAATTAATACATTAAAAAAAAAGTAAAATGGGCCTTTGCATTCTATTTTAGGTGATTTATATAGCGTCATGGGCAACAGGTTTTTTTACTCATCCCCTACTTACGGGACGCTGTAGTGCCTAGGACAGGATTAAAGATGGCATAGGCTTAGTAGTAGTAGAGCTCTTTGTGAAGGGCTCGTCCGGGGAAGTACTACCACCATGCCTATTTCTGCCGTGAAGCAGCATTGCTGTGTTTCAGTTTGAAGGGTGTGGGTGCCGGTGAAATTACTGGCACGTGAGGCTGAATATCTGTATGCCTCCAGTTGATGGACGCAGGGCAGTGCATCGTAGGGCGCGTTCCTGACGTGCGTGACCTGCGAGGCATTGCTTTGTTATAGGCGATGGTTACCACTTTACATCAGGTGGGCCATATGCTTGTTCCATCAGCTAGTTGCATAAAAAAAAAAAAAAAAAAAAAAAAAAAAAGGCTTATCCTGCACATTTACCATCCTGACAGCTTAGTCGAAGATCACTTTAGGATTCCTTGCGTTCAAATCAAAAGTTATCTATTTTATGTCACTTAAGAATAGTTGAGTTAGGGTGTCAAAGAAAAATGCATATGACATCCGAACGGTCGTTGGTACAGAAAAGTTTTTTTTTATACATCTAGCTGATGGAACACGCATATGGTCCGCATGCTATTAAGTGGTAACCATCACCTATCACCAGGCACTGCACCGTAAGTCACGCACGTCAAGAACGCGCCCTACGATGCCCCGCCCTGTGTCCATCAACTTGAGGCATACAGATGCGCAACCTCACGCGCCAGTAATATCATCGGCACCCACACCCTTCAAACCGAAACACAGCAATGCTGCTTTACGGCAGAAATAGGTTGCTGGGAGCCCTTGACTGTAGGCTGCACAAAGTTGGTCTCAATGGAATTGATGGTCTAAGGCTTGTGATCGATGATGGTGCTGAATAGTTACAAAGATCCACAGTACAATGATAAAAACCAGGGTTTCCCTCCACAGGTTACGAGCAAGTAAAGCGAGCCCGCCCCTACAGCTTCGGCCTCGGCAAACGCTTCTCAGAAGATGAGCCAGAAGAGAAGCGAGCCAGGATGTACGACTTTGGCTTGGGAAAACGTATTCCTTTATACAACTTCGGTTTGGGCAAACGCGCTCGGTCATACAGTTTTGGGCTAGGCAAACGGCTGAGCAAGTTCAACTTTGGCCTAGGCAAACGACAGAGAGACCTGCATAGGTTTAATTTCGGACTTGGCAAGCGATCAGATGACTTCCCAGTGGAGGAAAGTGACACTTTTTATGAAGCTTAAATCGTTGTGCTTTGGGGATTTACGTGGAATTCAGCTATATATCTTTCTCTCAATCTTAATTATATTTTTTTATATTTGGTTCTACATTTATTTACACAAAGAAAATTGCAATTAAACAAATATATACAAAATGTACACAAGAAACAGTTGAGCTATCTGCAGACCGTTACAAATGATCTAGAGATAGCTGAACTGATCCAAATCAGCACCAGACGGAAGCGTCCCCAACACGCTGGCGGCATCTTCTTTTTCATTGAGTTATATTTTTAATTAGATTTCAGTTTTTTATATTATCTTTTTGATAGGTTTTTTTCATTTTCGTGCAGTTTTAAAACATATTATTAAATTATATTCTAACGGATTTTTGTTGTGAAGAAACCAGCCAATTTTCACAACAAAAATTTGAAAAATGTATTTACTGAAATTTCCACGTAATTTTCTGGATAATATCTACCTACCTGAAAATCTTGGACTGGATAACTTAGTATAATTTGATACTGACCTCTAAAGAACCTACTAATTATTTTATCAAGGCCTCGTAAGTAACTGAATAAGTACAAGAATTACCAAATTCGTGAGTTTCTTCTATCGATCATGTTTCTAAAGATGTATAAACCGATTCAGTATTTCGTATCAAAAATATTTGTGTAGAAAAATACTATTTGTAAATTACTGTTATGAATCTATCGTTAGTTAGTAAACTTAATAGTTAAATTATTTGTTTTAAGTAGAAACATAAAGTTACGGTTTATATAGGCTCAAAGTATGTGTTTGATATTAATTGTCTGTATAAATTTTCCTGCATTATGCATGTTTTTAAAACTAATTGCAAAAGACAAAAGTTAGATGTGGAGAAAAGTTTTTCAATTATCATTTTTGTGTTCCAAAATTAACATACAGATGGTCTTATCAAAGTTTTTAGATATTCTTACCTTACAAAAATTAACAGATATGGCGTATTTATTATTATTTTTATTTCTGCTTCTTTAGGCTTATAATTTTATTTATTTAAAATTCGATCAGAAAAAGCCATAAAAATACTTGAATACTGTATAAGTCGTAACTTTATGTTTAATATTATAATTTAAGTTGTTTAGATACTTGATAGATTAGTTATAAGTTTCTCTCTAAGACTTAAAATGTTGTTTAAATAATATAATCAATAAAATCAATTGAAATTGATAAAATATTAGTGAATGCATCATCCAATGTTATTTCAGTACCTTTCTAACTCCCTATCCTTTGAAGGTAGCTTGGAGGTAGCTTGGAGGTATCTTGAAGGTAGCTAGGTAGTACTGACTGGCCTCTTAGCTCAGACTTGGCTTTGCCTTCTACGCCGTTGGCCGTGGGTTCGATTCCTTCCGAGAACAAATATTTGTGCGGTGAACCCAAATGTTTGTGCTCTGGCTGGGTACATACATTACATGTGGAAATATTTTTTTTAAATACATACTTAGAATACAACAATAAGTTGTATTCTAAGTAGTTATGAATTTACAACAAAAAATATTTAAGTATTATAGGTGAGATTGCGGTCAAACGCAAGCCAATAAATTGTAAAAAAAAGGTAGTATTGTGTGGATTGTCCACAATATTTTTTTATTTATTTCTGTAGCACCAAATACTACGAAGCTACGACGTAGCGTTATCAGCTACGGCGCGTAGCACCTTCTACAGCTCTTCTATTGTCTCAGCATTAGGAAATCTCAAAAAAAACCATGAAATTCCAAAATAATACTCTACACCTCGAGCCAGTGTTCAATTGGGCTATATTTCAGTAGGCCTACCACAAGCTCTGTCTGGCTCTGTCTCTGGCTCTGGTTTTGAGTTTGTGTGAGTGTTGACTAAAACCCTACGTCAAAACGTCACACACACAGTATAATACACTGGTTAGCACTCAAAACCAGAGCCAGAGACAGAACCAGACAGAGCTTGTGGTAGGCCTACAGTATGAAGACGAAAATAGGTCAAAAAATCACAGGAAAACTTCTGGCAATATCCTATTACAAACGCGATATATTTGGATATTCCGTTTCACGTGGGCCGATTTCAATGAGATTAAAATAGATATGAACAATAGCTGGAGGCTACTGTTATCCGGATATCAGCGGAAGCTACAGAGATATGACGTCAAAAAGGCTGATGACCTCGGACGTAGGTAAATGATAAATTGGTAGTAATACCTACTCACGAACCGGAAGACAAAACAATAGACAGCGATGGACCGACGACATTATAAAGAGCGCAAGAAGTCGGTGGATGGTGAGGACTCAGAATCATTCTTCCAGGATAAGTATGGAGAGATGTACAGCAGAGGACTGCTTAGGCTGACGATGATAATGATATAGCATGCATGCAGTACCGACATGTCAAAGAACCTAAAAAGTTCAGAAATATGTGATGTGTCAAGTGCACGAAAGGAGCGTCTTTGAGGCGCACTTAAAATCCTTTCACATTAGAGACCACACATATATCAAATCAAAAAAAAAACAAAAACAAAAATATTTTTATTGTTCTTACATAATAAATCGGGTTGGGATCTCTTCAGTTAAGTTATAATAACCTGTGTATGACGAATCCCCTCTATTCCGTGGTCTTGGTATGTTACAGTTAGGTAAATAAAACGTAGATTATGGGTAGGTTGCTAAGGCTTAAATTTTATCTTATAAACTAGGTAGGCATGCACATTTTACAGGAGCGAAGATTTATTTTTTACAAACAATAAACGAATGGTTATCATAAAGATATAGGTACCTAAGCTTGTTTTACAAATACCTCTTATCGAGTAATTTTGACGGTCACAGCTTCAACTTAGCGTTATCGAAACCAACAGAAACCACGGTGAATTGTTTATTCAGGCCAAAAAGCCTTTTTCAATCAAAGCCTTGATTATAAAATCACAAGAAATTAATTGAAAAAAACCTTTGGCTTCATTATTTTTCGACCTGGAATAAATTTTGCAGTAAAAAATGAGTTTAAAATATGCGTTCTGCTGTTGTGTATTTAATAGAATAATAAAGCAACCATAATACCTTATCATTGACGGGCAGGCACGGGGTGTTACGAGCTTAGGTACTTACAAAATATTGTTTTAATTTAAATATTGAGGGGTAGAAAAAATGTATCCATTTGTTATTGAAAACAACGTCAGTATCACTCCTACAAAAAGTTTTAAAAATACTTTGAGTAGGAGTAAAGACCTGCACACACCTAGTTCGCTGGCGGTAGCGATCAGTAAAACGCTGTCAAATATCGCTGTCAAAACTCAAATCTGACAGCGATATTTGACAGCGTTTCACTGATCGCTACCGCCAGCGAACTAAGGTGTGTTCGAGCCTTTAGTAAAAAGTTTGTATAAAAAAGTGGCTAGATCTCGTGGGATGGCGGGGCCTATACAGGCCGCCCTAAGGCTTCCGCCTTGGATTAAAGGCTGCAAGAATTGAGGCGGCATGCACCATGATGATGATGATGATGTTCTCCACGACGTATCGTCGATGGTGAACCTTACTGCGAACCTGAATTATTTTTTATTATGTGAGCGAATATGACTCGCAAAAACGAACTTGGTCTTAAATGTCCTATCACAGGATATACAATATAGCTGGCCAGAAGAGTTATAGGTATGTCTAATTTATAATTTTGTGTCCGTTTTTTTCGATGCTGACGCTTGGCGTCAAGGTTTTCTAGTCGAGTGGCCTCAAATTGCACAGTTGACTTGTGGACGGTGCTGCGCCAATCGCGTCGTTGTGCGAGCTCTTCCCAGCTGTTACTCTGCCAGATGTCACATCATAACCAAAAGGTGACGCCGCAGGTGGAGCATATATCACGAAAGTCAGTTTAAGATATTCTAGAAAAATTCAAACTCAGACAGTAGGTAGGTATATACAGGGTGTCCCATAAGTCAACGTCCAGCCGAAAACGGGTGATGCGCCAAGTCATGACAGTTATCAGAAAAATATAAAAAAAAATATTTGCTAAGAACCTTTCGAGTTATGAGTTTTTTCAAAAAACAGGAAAAACTGACACCCTCTGATGATCTTTTAAGACCTGTGACTACAAATATTAACTTTTCATGAAACTTTTTTCTGCAACGTAAGCATGAATAACCCTTCTGTAAATTACAATTCAAAATTAAGCCATAACTGCCTCAGTTTTTAATGAAATCGTGGAAGTTTGGCCAACGTTTCATTTCAGATAATTACATCACCCAACTTTAACCGTCTGTACCGAAAAAAAAATGTACTACACTATCATGGCATGTAACTTTAAAAATTGGCGCATTTATCCAGGATTCCAAAATGGTATAATACTTGCTAGAGTACTCCTCAGTTTTGGAAATAAAAAATGTTTTTTCAACTAAACCGGATTTCCAATCAATTTTATTTCAATAGATAAAATGTTTGTACCCTTTAAATGATGGACTTAAAATGCCTACGCTGCGTTTTTAAGTGACTCACAATTCACAGGTACAAGTAATACCATTTCGACAATGCTAGTAAACAGATAGATCCACCATCTTGTCGAAAGAGTAATAACCATGGATTTTCAAGTAATTTGATAGTTTTAGGTAAAAGTTTGAAATAAAATTCAATCATAGGATTACTTCAATCGTGGTTTTAATCTAAAGTTTGCCTTCGCCCGTTTTTCGCCGGTCTTATTACATGGTTTTTGACGTGATAACGTCTTATAATTCGATGGAGCCGGCTGCTTGTACGAAAAAACATGACTCATGCGGCGTTACCTCGCTCTGAGGCGTTCCATTTAATACTCGAAGTGCAAGTGAGAGCGCGCTCTCACTTGCACTTCGAGTATTAAATGGGCGATAAAGAGGCACAATCGGCCTCCGCGTTCGGCAGCGTTCGACATCGGTCTCTCTCCTACTTGAGTGAGCGATGCGTCCCCGTGGACAGCTGTATGACGTTGTCACGTTCAACTGTCGTCACTTAACTGACTTTACAGACAGCTGATTTTTTTTAAGGAAATGTAGAGCTTGCATTACTGCTGAAGGCTAACAGTTTGAACATTTGCTGTAAATCCTTGATGTAGTTAAATTAAAATCACGATTGAAGAAATCCTATGATTGAATTTTATTTCAAACTTTCACCTAAAACTAACAAATTACTTGAACACCCATGGTTATTACTCTTTCGACAAGATGGTGGCTCTATCTGTTTACTTGCATTGTCGAAATGGTATTTACTTGTACCTGTAAATTGTGAGTCACTTAAAAACACAGCGTAGGCATTTTAAGTTCATAATTTAAAGGGTACAATCATTTTATCTCATGAAATAAAATTGATTGGAAATCCGGTTTAGTTGAAAAAACATTTTTTATTTCCAAAACTAAGGAGTACTCTAGCAAGTATTATACCATTTTGGAATCCTGGATAAATGCGCCAATTTTTAAAGTTACATGCCATGATAGTGTGGTACATTTTTTTTGCGGTACAGACGATTAAAGTTGGGTGATGTAATTATCTGAAATGAAACGTTGGCCAAACCTCCACGATTTCATTGAAAACTGAGGCAGTTATGGCTTAATTTTGAATTGTAATTTACAGAAGGGTTATTCATGCTTACGTTGCAGAAAAAAGTTTCATGAAAAGTTAATATTTGTAATCACAGGACTTAAAAGATCATCAGAGGGTGTCAGTTTTTCCTTTTTTTTTTTAAATACTCATAACTCGAAAGGTACTTAGCAAATACTTTTTTTTATATTTTTTTGATAACTGTCATGACTTTGCGCATCACCCGTTTTCGGCTGGACGTTGACTTATGGGACACCCTTATAACAAGGTATTTAGTATTACATAAAGCCCAAGCATTATGTATGACTCGGTTTCTCAAAGTCAAAACATCTAACTTCCATAAATGAGGCTTCTAACTTTAATTTCGAGTACCAGAGTGAGGCTTCCGACTTGGGCAGAGTTTTACAAAATCAACGAATACCATGCTAAGGCTTCCAACTAGATGGACTCAAGGCTTTGTTAAGGCTGTGTTTATTCCATGGTACTTTCTAGTGTGTGGTCAAGGCTATGTTTGTAATTCCTATTAATAATATGTTTGAAATTGATTGCTGCCATTGTTACTACAAATCCATTATCATCCTTTACACCAAGAATATTAAATGATACACGTCAGAGAAACTGAGGGGTTGTTTGTCACGTGTGTGAAATTGTAAAGAAAATATTTTTATTCCTATTAATATCGGAAAGATTCCGCCCACGGCTATTTGAGGGTAAAGAGATTACAAATATAGACCTGAGTATTTGTGTTTTTGTGTTGTTGTGAACTCGAAAGGCTCGTCCGGAGAAGTACTACCACCATGCTTATTTCTGTCGTGTAGCAGCATTGCTGTGTTTTGGTTTGAAGGGTATGGGTGCCAGTGTAAGTACTGACACGTGAGGCTGAATATCTATATGCCTCCAGTTGATGGACGCAGGACAGTGCATCGTAGGGCACGTTCCCGATGTGCGTGACCTACGAGGCATTGCTTTGTTATAGGCGATGTTTACCACCATCATCAATGTAATATCAGGTAGGCCATATGTTTGTTTCATCAGTCAATGACCCAAATACCTAGGTACTGTTAACCGGTTTTGGGAATAGGACATCTCTAACGGATCAAGCAAGAGGACACATCCCTAGAGTGGGAAGAAGAAGGGAAGGAAGATCGTCATGACCAGTTGGATGGTTTTGCCGGGTAATAAGTAAAACAGAGTTGTAGCTATAATCATTAAAGAGTTTTCAGCCTATTAGTACATAAGTAATCAATTTTTTATTTGATACTAGTGGCCGCCCGCGGCTTCGCTCGTTCCCGTAACACCCCGTTCCCGTTGCTTTTTCAGGATAAAAAGTATCCTATGTCCTTTTCCCGGTTCTAAGCTACCTCCCCACTAATTTTCTGCCAAATCGGTTCAGCCGTTCTTGAGTTATAAATAGTGTAACTAACACGACTTTCTTCTGGCCTCTAGCTCAGTTGGTAGTAGCTCTGCCTTCTGCGCCGTAGGTCGTGGGTTCGATCCCCACCGAGAACAAATATTTGTGTGGTTAACATAAATGTTTGTTCTCTGTCTGGGTGTTATATTGTATTCTAAGTATGTATTTACAAAAAAAAATGTATTCAAGTATTTTATCAGCTATCCGGTTCCCATATTACAAGCTCTGCTTAGTTTGGGGCTGGGTAGTGTTGTGTGAATTGTCCACAATATTTATTTTTATTTTATAAAATGCTTCTTCTTCTTCTTATCGGGTCACTAATTCTTTCGCACCCAATGTGGTGAAAGGATTTTAAGTGCGCCTCAAACAGGCTCCTTTCATGCATTCATATAAAATGCTTAATAAGAATGAATATTTTCTCTGGAGTGAAAATTTCTTCTAGCTCTAGCTCTAGGCGCTAGGAACCAATAACAAAATTGGGTGAGCTTTGTTTCCCTTATCTCTTAAAACTAAAAGCAGGTTCGGAATTTCTCAGAACCAGATTACGTTACTTACGCAACCAAATCCTTTATTTTTCCAGGAATACAGGTATGTTTCATGAGCTCGAACGCGTGACGGGTACCTACTAACATCGAAGTGCTTTCTTAGGACTGGTTTGAATTTTATTCAACTTAACAAAGACATGTTGACATGTCAGCTTAAAGAAAAGTACCTATAGAGATAAAAATACTACACTCCAAAACGGGGCATTTAGGGTCCGTTCATACAGTCCGGCTCGGATCGGATTCTTATTACGTTGAAAACAGAGTTTTTAGTATTTGTCGAAAGGTTTATTTTTGCATCTGCACAGCTTTTGTCATTAAGAATGCTTGAACGCGCTTGGTGTGAAATAATAAGAGTAGCTGACCGGCTCCGATCGCGTACTTTTCTCGTCGGCTGCAAGCGCATCCGCTTTCAGATCGCTTCCAGCCGGTCTATGTGAAATAGTTGGCGGTTCCGCTCCGACTAACTCCAAGCGTAAACAATCCGGTCTGTGTGAATGGACCCTTAGAACACCTTTAGAACAAGGACAGAAAAAGTAAGAAATAGTTATTTGTTATACAAGAGTGCAAAGCTGCTTTTTAACCGCGTGCTCAATTTTGATGACTGAGCAAGCGCAGGATTCTAAAGTTTAACCACGAGCGTAGCGAGTGGTTTAAAAGTTAGAATCCTAAGCGTTGGCGAAGGAATCAAAAGAGCACAAGGTGAAAAATCTTTGCACTCGAGTGCAACACGTAACTTTTCATCCCACCTCAGCGAGGAAATGACTAATGCAAAAAAGAACATGGCGCGACTAAAAAAGTAACACACCAAGAAGGTTCCGAGTATGAGTTATTAACAAATTTAAAAAGGTTGCATGATAAATTCGGCACCATGCAGGTACAAGTAAATAGGTTGTGTATTCACAAACTTATTGAATACAATATTCTAAATTCAAATTTACTTTATCCTCTAGATAAAAACGGCTTTTCCAGTCAGAAATTAAACAGCAAAAACACACTTTCAGAGCTGGTGGGATGAAAAATATTTTTCATTACTCATACTTGAAAGTAGGTCTGAAGTTGCCTGAGAGGCCTAATTGAAAGTAAAACTTTCAGCCCTAGGGAGAATCGCTTTCTACTGACAGCTGTCAAATTATTAAAAAAAAACAAGTTCTATTTTATTCAACCATGTTCCAACTTTCTAAAGTCTTTCTAACTGCAAGGAGGTCGTTGAACCAAATTCCAACTTTTTATTCAGCAAGTAGGTTGGAAACCCATTACAACAGTAAGAAGTTTAAAAAGTCTAATAAGATAGCGCAATGTAAATTTTTAATTTAAATAACATAAAGATAGTATTAAATAAATAATATATCTTCTAAATTACTTGATTAATATCTAGCTTCAACTATTTATTTAAAATAACATAGATTTGACATTTACCATTTTTTAAATTATGAGAATGAAAATAATGGCTGAATAATGCTGGCGAGCCGAAGCCCAAGGCCCGCCAGAGAAAAAGAAAAAAAAAGCAGCCAAGTGCGAGTCGGACTCGCCCATGAAGGATTCCGTAGCACGACGAACTACAAGAACCTTTAATGTTACTTGATGTAACATAATAAGGTTCCTGTAGTTCGTTGAAAGGTAAATTGCGGTTTACGGTTTATGACGTATAAAAAAAAAACTACTGACTAGATCTCGTTCAAACCAAATATCGTTGAAAGTTTACATAATAATGTACAACATATTTTTTTTTAGTATTATCATTCTCTTACTTTAGAAGTTAGAGGGGGGGGACCAACTTTTTTCCACTTTGGAAGTGTCTCTCGCGCAAAATATTCAGTTTAGAAAAAAACTATATTAGAAACCTCAACATCATTTTTGAAGACCTATTCATAGATACCCCACACGTATGGGTTCGATGAAAAAAAATTTTTTGAGTTTCAGTTTCAAGTATATACCCAAAATTTATAGTTTTTTTTCTATTTTTGTGTAAAAACCTTAATGCGGTTCACAGAATACATCTACTCACCAACTTTCATCAGTCTAGCTTTTATGGTTTCGGAGAAAAATGGCTGTGACACGGCCGGACAGACGGACAGACAGACAGACAGACAGACAGACAGACATGACGAATCTATAAGGGTTCCGTTTTTGCCATTTGGCTACGGAACCCTAAAAAGGCGGCAATTCAATCTTCATTTTCACAAATTTTTCTTTCATGTTTTTATTTTTACTTTCCTTGTATTCGTAATGAAAAGCACAGTGTTTACCTCGGGTGAAAGTCTTTTAAGTCCCTCAAGCTCCATTGGCGCCCTCGCTGACGCTCTGGCGCCAAACCCGTCTCGGGACTCAAAAAACGTGACTTTCAACACTCAGGTAACAATGTACTATTTTCTATACGGACCAGCAGTTCCCCAGATTAGCGCGTTCAACCAAACAAACAATCAAACTCTTCAGCTTTATAATATTAGTATGGATTATAATTAGTTAGGGGCCAGACAGTGTTGTGTGGAATAGCGATAATTTTTTTTTTTAATTATTGAGCTTTTTTGTCTGTGTTTTTATTGATTGTATGGCGTTTACTACACCTTTTTGTCTGTGTTTTCTCTGATCGTTGTATTTTTAACGGAAAAAGGTAATTATTTTTCTGTATTTGTTTTCATGGTCAATTTATCATGAAACAGGGACCAAGAATAGTCAGTAACACTAAAACTATCTTATACAAAAGTATACGCATTACTGTTTATCATCCCTAAATGTAGGCCTACCACATGAGCTCTGTCTGGCTCTGTCTCTGGTTCTGGTTTTGAGTCTGTGTGAGTGCTCACTAGTGCATTATACTGTGTGTGTGACGTTTTGACATAGGATTTATTTAGTCAACACTCACACAGACGCAAAACCAGAACCAGAGACAGAGCCAGACAGAGGTCATGGTAGGCCAACAGGTTGACGTCCTCAATCCACACGTATCATAAAGCATTTTTACTGAAACTGTAACCACAAAGCTCTTCTTAAACTTGTGCATCCAAGCGAGTAATAAAATTACCGCACTGATAATAAAATTGTTTCATCCATAAGAGAAATGATAATACTTTACCCTAAAATAGTTTATGCATAGGACCATCATCAGTAGCCAGGCAGGCAAGACTCATTTGGTAAAATGAGTTATACGTATGAGTCATTTGTGTATGATATTCTCCTATACCTACCTCGGACCTCGGTATGTTGAAAGAATATACATATTAGTACAAGGTGCGTTCCGCGGTGTTACCCGTGATGTTATTTTCCTCTACGTTTCCTCACACCTTGGACCCTGGGTGGTTACGCATTTCGGTTTCAGAGGAACTTCCTCCCGCGAACACTCAGGCTGTGGAATGATCTGATGCTGAGGTTTTCCCTAAGGACTAAGTATAGCATGGAGTATGGAGTTCTTCAAAAGGGCGTTTTAAAAGTTTTAAAGGGTTGGAAACGCACTTGTTATACCTCGGTTATTGCAGGCGTTCATAGGCTACGGTAGCCGCTTCCCATCAGGTGGGCCGTATGCTTGTTTGTCTACTTTGTTGTATAAAAAAAAATGTCCTTTTCTATACCCATTGTATGCTAAATTGAATGATGATCGGTTGAGTAGTCAGGGCGTGAAAGCGTTACAAACAGGAACCGTGCATTTTCCCGAATGAAAATTAACTGTAGCCTATGCAAAAAATTATGTAAATCCTTTGCTGTATTAAACAATTACATCCCACAGGAACCATACATTTTACCAGGATAAAAAGTAACAATATGTGCTATTCCAGACTATAATCTGTCTCTGTGCCAAATTACATACAGATCCGTTAAGCCGTTCTAACGTGGTTGAGAAACAAACATTTATACATCCATTCAAACTTTCTCATCTAGAATATTAGTGGGAGTGGAATTACTGTAACTTAACAATCACCATCATCAGCCCGAAGAAGTCCACTGCTGGACATAGGCCTCCCCTACACATTTCCATCAGGAAGAACGATTCCGAGCTCTTTCCATCCACTGACTTCGCGCGATCTTAACAATGTCGTCATTCCATCTGGTGGGTGGGCGCCCTACTTTTCGTGTTCCGGTTCGTGGTCGCCATTCGAGAATCTTTATTCCCCGATGGTTGTCGGTTCTTCGAGCTAGTAGGTATATGACCTGCCCATTGCCACTTTAACTTACTAATTCAACCCAACAACATAACAATGCAAAACAATAAATAATACGCAAAAAATTCTCGTAAATTAGGTACCCATTTAACTTCCTCAATAGGTAATTAGTATTTAATAATGGGCTCAACCAACAAATAAGGTAAAAGCTCTTCGCCCAGTAATAGGTTACGCGAACTTTCAAGGTTTAATTTTATTTGATTTGTTTAGGCATTCGCTGTAATTGCGGGTAGAAAGTCGGGTCCTTTGTATGTCTTCTGCAGACCACCTCTCAGTTCAAAGTTAATTAGTTTATTGTAATTGCAGATAAAAAAATAAAAAACGACATTTTTTATTACGAAGGACGAACAAAGTAAACTGAACTGGAAAAATACAAAGGCAACTTCACATTTGCGGGTGTAACTTCACATTTTTCACCTTCTTTTTTTATAGAGATAGTCAGATTTGTTTTACTGGTTATAGCTTTTTTTTTAGCTCAAAATAAACAAACAACGGAGTAAACGATAAAATTTTAATGTCTTTATGTTTTTACATGAGAATGCTTGAATTGGTAGGTATGTAGAGATCAACCAATCTTAAACTGCACGTCCCACTACTTCAGTCAGTCAAAGTAAATTGTTCTTTATCACTTACATCACAAGGATCGATTTTAAGTACTTTGCTATGAGTCAACGTTAAGCATAAACGTGGTGGAGGGGCGTGCATTTTTAGACTGGTTTATCTACTTATTTGAGTAGATTAGATGAAATCTCAGAAACTTACTTTGTAGTTTACTTCTTCTCTTTCACTGTGAGCAGAGCACTGGTGGTTTAGTGGTAGTGGTCCCGCCTTCAGATCCTAAGGTAGTGGGTTCAAATCCAGTCGTGTACCAATGTACTACAGTGTACTCTCACACGGTGAAGGAAAATATGAAAACATGAAAACGGTGTTTTATTATAGGGCAGTGTGGTCGCTTGGCGACAAAGGCCTTTAAATAAATAAATACACATAAGGAAATCACAAGGGTTCGAATCCCTCTCGGCTCTTTAACTTTTGGGACATTATAAAAATATTTGTACTTTGGCCAATATCTTAAGAGCGCATCGTGCGAAAATTTGAGATTTAAAAAAAAAATGCATAACTAAATAACTAAGTGACTTTAAAAAGTGATTTTAAAAATCGCAAAAGGACTAATTGTAGAATATACATTTGAGATTAATTCGAATTTAAGTGTGGTAAAAAAATATACTATTTAACATGACATTCTATTTAACGCTAATGAAAATCGTATGACAGCGTTATTTATTTATGATTTTTTTTTTTTAAATCTCAAATTTTCGCACGATGCGCTCTTAATGTTTTGCTAAAGTTGGAAGGCACATAATGTCGTCGTTAGATTAATTGAATTCAATCCCTCTGGTCGTATGGTTTGCAAGTCAGAATAACTTTAAATAAAACACGCTTTGGGCGTTTTAAAGTAATGAATGAACATGTCACATTCAGAATTCATTAAACTTAATTGGGAACTTGTTAAACTTGCGGCTTTGTTGATGATGTTGATGACCAATGAGTAAATGAGGGTCCGGTTAATGTACACCCAGTTAAAACGAATCCACTTTTTTCCACTGTGAAATTGTTAAGGCCTATGTACACTGTAGCAGATAATTATTTCGATTATAACTTTTTTTATCTAGCTATGGATAATTGTCCATAAGGGGACTACCCCTTTGAGGTTTTTTGTAAAAAAAAATTTTCTTGCACTACGGCGGCACGCTCGTTCGCCTTGTGCGTAATTTATATGTTCTAACATAACCTAACCTATACAGATCCTTCTTATAAAGTATCAAGGACAATAAGTATAAGTATCCAGGGCCAGAACAAAAAAGCAAATATCCATATTTGAATTGCTACAGTGTACATGTGACCTATCTAGCATCGTTATAACGCAGTGCACAATAACATGATGTACATTATCGCCTCCCGTAACATAAAGCGAATTAGAGGAATCAATGAAAGAAAAATCGCATAAAACAGAACATAACATTTATTCTTTCAATAACTAAACTACAGAACTAAAAACACTATAATCGGTAAAAATATATATCACGTTAAGAATAAAAGGACTCTTTTACCATCAATGGTCAACTCTTTCCGTCAAAAATATCTTTATTTTTGACGACTCTAAGGCACTTGTCCGTCCGCAAATAAGCGATCAGTTACGAAATAGTTTCACTCTCAAGAAAATAAACAAAAGATCACAATAAAACACATATTAAAGCTAATTAAAAAAGCTGGTCGTTCACACTTTCTAAACTATTTTTATACCTCAGCGAGAAAACTCATAGTCTGTTCAGAAACAGAGCCGTCGTGTCCAAATTGTAAACTAACATTTCAATTTTTATATGGCAGCTCATCCCTTTCTTTCTGTCAGCATCTTGCATCATAAAAAAATAATAAAGGAATAGTACACTAGTTGTGATAGGATCAAAACGCAACAGACGCGCTATTGTATTGCCCACCTAACAAAAAATGTAATTAAGCACAGCAGCGCCCTCCAATCCCACGACGGCTCTCTTTCTGAACAGACTCTAGAAAACACACTCGCTTATCGTTCATCGCCAACAGTCAGACAAGTGCCTAAGTAGTGACGGGAACAATTTTATCTGATGGATAGATTTACTTAGGTCCGTATTCAAAAACAGTGTTTGAGTCTGAGTCCACAAGTATAGATATTTGACATTTTTCAATGGAAACTATATAAAAATCTATGCTTGGAGAGTACTTGAGCCTCGACTCCGAAGCACTGTTTCTGAATACGGGGCGCAGACTTGAAATTAATAAATAAATAATGCAGACAACCCACACAACACTATCTAGCCCCAAACTAAGCAGAGCTTGTACTATGGGAACCAGGTAGCTGATATAATACTTAAATACTTTTTTTTTGTTAATACATACATAGAATACAATATAACACCCAGACAGAGAACAAACATCTGTATTCACCACACAAATATTTGTTCTCGGTGGGGATCGAACCCACACCCTCGAGCGCAGAAGGCAGAGCTACTACCAACTGAGCTAGGAAGGCAGTCAAAACTGGGAGTTAATAATCTAAAGCACAGAATAATGCCACGCCCCGCTTGATCCAGTGAGCTTGTGGCTTGTGGGTTGCCAGCTCGATGGTCATCACGTAGTTGGTGGAGTGGCCAGTGGTGGACAAGGTGCCAGCGCGGACGAGGGTCTTGTACGTAGGGCACTCGTAGAGGCCTTGTTGCAGCTTGTGCCCTTGTTCTGGCTTCATGTAGATTATAGCCATGTCTGGAATAGAATAAAAGACAAGTTTAATTCAGTGAAAGAAATCAAGGTTGCAGTGTGTAATTTTGAAATTGATATAGACATGGATATCAAAATTAATTTTATATTTAACGTTTTTTTTAATAATACAAATTCAAATATGTTTTTATTTAATGTTATCACAAAAATCACTTTGAAACGTCTAAAAGCTAGGTGAGTTTAGTTGCAAGTTCCACGCCCAGTTTGATATCCATTTCTATTACAGTTATTATCCAACTTTAATCAATTTAATAAATTTTATTTAACATTTTTTACTTCATCAGGTTTTAATTATTTACAGGAAAAATAAATTAATGAAAAACATCTATTAGGATCATTTTGTAGACCAATAAAAAAAGTATTTTTTGGACTAATATGTTGTGATTCCTTCTTTTTTGTTTTTTGCTGTTGGAAAAAGTGGCATAAAGAGATGTTTTTTATTGGAGTGTAGGTACATATTTTACAATCAGAACCACCAATGCCAAAATTGTACTTATACCTGTATGCAGTTCTTTCGGTCTGCTCTCTTCCAGAGACATGTCACCCATGTTCCATCGCGCGCCCTCCAGATACAAGCCGCGGACGCAGCATCCGTCGTCCGGTTTCTTTGGAGGAGTGGCCGCTAGCGGCTACAAAACACAACCATTGTTACAATATGCTGCCGTGACCAGGATCGTGAGTTTTGAGAGAGAGTTTTTGAGAGTTTTTATTTAAGTCGCAGTTTTATAGGAAAGGCTTTTGTCCAGCAGTGGACTTCTTTAGGTTGATGATGACTGAGACATATTAAAATTCCAATTAAAAAATGTACTTATTCAGTTGTAATTTTAAAAGTGATACTCTTGTGCTTTTTAATCTTTTTTTATAATTATGATTAGGCTTTTGCTACAATCCTTTGATACAACTGAATAAATATTTTAACCTGCCTGCCTGTAGCCATAGCCTGTAGTCATCATCGTCAAGCTGGAAAACTCCACTGCTGGGCATAAGCCTCCCCTTTACATTTCCATGAAAAACAACGATTCTGAGCCTTCTCCATCCATCCACTTCCCGCGGCTTAACAACGAATAAATAAAAAAAGAAATATTTTGGACTTTCCGCTCAACACTATTTAGCCCCAAGCTAAGCAAAGCTTATATAATGGGAACCAGATGACTGATATAAATCTTTTTATATTTTTTTTTATCAATAATCTCACCTCAAAAGCATATGAGACGGTGTCAATGGCAATGACGTGTTTCCTGGCATAGTTCTGCAGCGCTCCCGTGAGGAACGCCTGCGGGAAGTAGAACCCAGAGATCCAGAACACCTAAACATACAAAAAACATCATTAGAACATAGAAAAGGCTCAAATTAAAAACGCAAATTAAGAAAAGGCAACAAACGGCTTGATTCTTTTACAGAACACAAATAAAATAAATGGCTACAAGAATTTCTAAACAACAAACAAAACATGATTTTTCTTTGACACACTAAACCTTCAAACTTATTACAGCCTTTTTTTAATATATTAGTTACTTTATCATTAATTATCACGAAAAAGACCCTTTCATAAAAATCATTTTTTGTTTGGTCTATGCACAAGTGTTTTTAAAAATTATGTTTAAAATGTGACTGCCTCTTTCGTCGATCGATGGTCTTACCTTGGGTATACCAGCATCAGCCCAGCCTTGCATGAAGCCAACGCGCAGGCAAAGATCCTTTGTCCAAGCAGCTGTTAAAAAATATAAGTTTAAAAACTCAAAAAACCGACTATATGGTCAAACTGCTAATCCGATTTTGGTGAAATTTCTACGGGACCGATCTGGAAATATTACCTTTCAGATAAAATAAAAATTCAAATCGGCTCATATGCTTTTGCTTCCACTCTCCCATATCACTCAGTACTCACTCCTTTCTTGGACATATCATCTCTCACACAACATCCATCTACATTCATGCCTAACACTCTTTTCGTCACATGACATTCTTCTCTCCCTATAACATGTCCATACTACGCTAGCCGATTACTTCTCATCTGCACGTGTACAATAAAGAATAAACGAATAAATAAACCTTGTCACTTAATTTTCCAACAAACGTATTTACGAAAAACAATATCATATTATTGAATCCAACGTATCAAATTACGACTGAAATTGAATGAGCTCATGAAGTTGATTTCATTATGTTTTAAGTAAAGTAAACAGGCCTTTGCATCTATTGTAGATGATTTATATAGCGTCAGGGGCAACTGGTGATTTCTCAAACCATAATTGTACAAGAATCGCTAAGAGCAAATTTCGGTTGATAATAATTTATGTCGCCCACACCTTTCCGACCGTGCGCGTTTCTACTAGCAAAACAGAATAGCCACAGAAAAACATGTTGTGGAATCCTGCTTCTCGTGAAGATCTGACTAGAGTTTCCACTGAAACATGTCACATAAAACAAAACATGTTGCACGAAATATCCAAATAATATGGAGTATATGTTTGATTGTTTGCAAAAAAAGTTGCGTAGTGCTTTTTTTATACAACTAGCTTATGGAACAAGCATATGGGCCGCCTGATGATAAGTAGGCCTCGTAGGTCACGTACATCAAGAACGTGCCCTACGATGCACTGCCCAGCGTCCATCAACTTGAGGCATACAGCTGTTCAGTCTCACGTGTCAGTAATTTCGCCTGCACCCACATCCTTCAAACCGAAACACAGCGATGCTGCTTCACGGCAGAAATAGGCATGGTGGTAGTACGCACCCGAGCGAGCCACACACAAAGAGCTCTACTAATATTTATTACATTGACAAATGGCGAACCACCTACAATGTTACATAGCGGAACCGGAAACAACGTCTTTCATAATGTCTGTTCTGTTTCTACTTTTGATTGACATTTAGGTTAATAAGAGAGCACTTACCCAACGGTTTCAAAGATGGGTATGCCTTCGAGCTCCACATAATAGGCACAGCGTTGCGCGCCAGACTCGCCGCCATGTTTTCCAGAGCCTCCGACATCACCACTAGGCCTTTGAGGGCTTTTAAGAGGTCCCTGTATCGTGGTAACGAGTTTAAGTCAGTATTTATCAGAGTTACTAGATTTTACTTATGGCAATTACTTTATCAAATGTCGACTTTAAACCCTTATAGACAAAGCTTTCATAAGATACGTTGAATAGAATACTGATGGACCGACGACATTGACATGATTTGATAAAGTTGTGGGACGTCGATAGATGGAGAGGTTTCAGAATCATTCTTCCTGGACATCTTTGTCAATAAGATGATGAAATAGTTTAAAAACTAGCCTTTAAACCTAACCTTAACTCAAAAAAAAAATAAGGACATTGAAACTTCTTAAAAGATGTACAACTTAAAACTGAATTTTCAAACCATGGTGAATAAAAAAAGCAGCCAAGTGCGAGTCGGACTCACCCATGAAGGGTTCCGTAGCATCAAGTAACATAATATAAAGGTTTTTGTAGTTCGTCGAAAGGTAAATTGCGGTTTACGATTTATGACGAATAAAAAAAAACTACTGACTAGATCTCGTTCAAACCAAATATCGCTGAAAGTTTGCATAGTAATGTACAACATATATTTTTTTTAGTTTTATCATTCTCTTATTTTAGAAGTTAGAGGGGGGGGGGGACCAACTTTTTTTCACTTTGGAAGTGTCTCTCGCGCAAACTATTAAGTTTAGAAAAAAACGATATTAAAAACCTCAACATCATTTTGAAGACCTATTCATAGATCACACGAATGGGTTCGATGAAAAAAAAATTTTTGAGTTTCAGTTTCAAGTATGGGGACCCCCAAAATTTATTGTTTTTTTTCTATTTTTGTGTCAAAATCTTAATGCGGTTCACAGAATACATCTACTTGCCAAGTTTCATCAGTCTAGCTCTTACGGTTTCGGAGAAAAATGGCTGTGACATACGGACGGACGGACAGATAGATAGACAGACAGACAGACAGACATGACGAATCTATAAGGGTTCCGTTTTTGCTATTTGGCTACGGAACCCTAAAAATGACGTACTTGAGTGAATTACTGATGACTCCTAGCAGGCGGTTGTATCTGATAGCTTCTTGCATCAACACCGTGTTCAGAGACTCTTTGTATGAGACAGGATACCTGAAAACATTTCGAAGGCATTAAAAAACATACAAAATATCCAACAAACCAAACCAAATAAAATAAAAAATAAAAATATTGTGGACAATCCACACAACACTATCTAGCCCCAAATTAAGCAGAGCGTGTACTATGGGAACCAGATAGCTGATATAATACTTGTACACATAGAATACAATATGCTCTCAGCTCAGTTTGTAGGCAGAGCTACTACAAACTGAGCTGAGAGGCAGAATAGATGGAGTCTCACGTAGCGAGTATGTATTTCTGGTCGAGTGACTTGGGTACTATAGCGAGGATCTCTTTAGCGGCGCGCTCCGTCATTTCCTCAGCGGACAGACCACCGCCGCCGCTGACTTCCTTTGGCTGCAGATTCTTTAGTGTATCTAGAAAAGCACAATTTGGTCAGCTATCAAAGTTGAGCAAATACTATGTTGTATTTATGGAAATATCTAGTATTGTGGCGTGTGTGCTGGTGCCAGCGGATGTAATTAGGTACTGTTAGAAGTGACTGACTGATTTAGCTGTTAAGCTCTAGATGGCGTTTCACATAATTTATACACCTACTATTGATAAAAGTTGGCGCAGCCGGTTCGGATTTTTTTGACCATTTAGATTTTCTGTAGCTGTCTTAAAGCTAGGTGAGTCTAGGTGCCAGTTCCACGCGACAGAATTATACAGATAATTTAACTTGGCAAATGACAAATTCATCATCCGCACTTGGTGCGCGGACTGGTTCCCTTTTTTGGGTGGTTTTGGTTGGGTGGCGTGACACGTGTTTTTTAGGTTCTAAAACTCGCCAGTTTCCTCATGTTTTCCGTGACAGTACTGGCATAGTGCACATACATTTCGACAGAAAAACTCACACGATCGGATTTGAACCCTCGACCTTAGAATCGGGTGCGCCGCTACCACTAGGCCACCAGTGCTCTGTCTGTGATAATGCAACTTACTGAGACACGTGTTGGTTTCAGCCATGGCGTAACTGATGTTAGCGTTGCTGTGCAGACCGAACAGCGATGGATCGTCGTTCAACGGCAGAGTTCGGATGTATTTAGTGTACTCCTCCACGTTTGCTGGCGCAGGTTGCTAAAACAAAGAATTCATCATCATTATCCACAGCCCGACTTTACTCCCTGCTGAGTAAAGTTTAGTAGTGCACGAAAGGAGCCTCTATGTGCAGCACCTAAAATCCTTTCACCACACTTTGAAAGAACTAGCGATACGATAAAAAGAGATAGAAAATACTTTATAGCACACAAAAAATTATGAAAGTTGTACAGGTACATAAAACAACTTAAAACTATTTGCCTCATACGATGGGCGATCTTATCGCTAAAAAGCGATCTCTACCAGACAACCTTTGTATGGAATGGACTCATGGAATTGATGTGATTTTATAACATGTGTATTTACAAGGGGACTGTGTGCGAAGAAAGAATAAATAAATAAGAAACTTATAGATGCATTTCAAAAAGTATCAAGATCTTTTTAATTCTCTATGTACTTTGAAAGGCATAATGATTGTACCTGCTTATAAGATCCATTCTCGTCGAAGAAGTACTTATCACTAAGCACGGCTTGCGAGTAGTAATCTGCGAGTAGACAGAGTAGGCAGCGTCTGTCCCAATCGTCGGTCACACGGCCGCCGTAGTTAATGTGGCCCGCAGTGTACGTCAACATCTAGGACGAATCAACGTGAAGTTCAAAGTGTTACACGCTCTGAGAAAATGGAAAAAGCAGCCAAGTGCGAGTCGGAATCGCCCATGAAGGGTTCCGTAGCATCAAGTAACATCATAATATAAAGGTTTTTGTAGTTCGTCCAAAGGTAAATTGCGGTTTACGATTTATGACGTATAAAAAAAAAACTACTGACTAGATCTCGTTCAAACCAAATATCGTTGAAAGTTTGCATAGTAATGTATAACATATATTTTTTTTAGTTTTATCATTCTCTTATTTTAGAAGTTAGAGGGGGGGGGGACCAACTTTTTTCCACTTTGGAAGTGCCTCTCGCGCAAATTATTCAGTTTAGAAAAAAACGATATTAGAAACCTCAACATCATTTTTGAAGACCTATTCATAGATCACACGTATGGGTCCGATGAAAAAAAAATTTTTAAGTTTCAGTTTCAAGTATGGGGACCCCCAAAATTTATAGTTTTTTTTCTATTTTTGACGTGATAACGTCTTATAAATCGATGGAGCCGGCTGCACGCACGAAAAAACATGACTCATGCGTCGTTACGTCGTTTCGTCGTTTCGTCGTTCCATTTACCTGAGCCCGAGCCCGGGTCGGGTAATGGGTAAGGGTAAATGAGGGTAAGGGTAAGGGTTCGGTCGGGTTCCGGGTCCGGGTCCGAGAGTCCGAGTCCGAGTCCGAGAGTCCGCGAGTCCGCGAGTATTTTCTTATGACGTTATCACGTTCAACTATCGTCAGTAAACCGACTTTACAGACAACCGATTTTTTGTATCAAAATCTTAATGGTTCACAGAATACATCTACTCGCCAAGTTTCATCAGTCTAGCTCTTACCGTTTCAGATTAAAATGGCTGTGACATACGGACGGACAGACAGACAGACAGACAGACATGACGAATCTATAAGGGTTCCGTTTTTGCCATTTGGCTACGGAACCCTAAAAAGTAATGGGAAAAAAAGGGAAAATAAAAAAGAATTAAAGGACTTCTGCACTAGTCGTGTAGTGTTAGTTGCACTATTTATAACTCAAGAACGGCTGAACAGATTGGATTTAAAATTGATGTAGACATAGTACTCGATATCTTGAGAATATAGTGTTGCAAGTTGTATGCCGAATATATTTATTTCTTAAGAAATAATGTAGACTCTGCTACAGTCTTTATAGGTATTTGCCTAGCAGTGGGACGACATGGGCTGAACCAAACATACATACCCTTAAAGGCACCTCTGCATATTCGTTGAGGAACATGTGTAGTTGCGAGATACATATCCTCAGATCCCCGTCAGTGAAGTCATAGGGGATGTTGAAGCCAAGAGGACCAAACTTACGCCTTTCAAGAACAACTCCGTGGAATAAGCATAGTGAGAAGAGAAGCCACTGCAAAAATAACGTTAACTTATGAATTATTTAATTTTGACTGGCCTCTCAGCACAGTTGGTAGTAGCTCTGCCTTTTTCGCCGTAGGTCGTGGGTTCGATCCACACCGAGAACAATAAATTGTGAGGTGAACGCAGATGTTTGTTCTCTGCCTGGGTGTTATATTGTATTCACCAATTAAATATTTGAGAATTGTTTATCTCAAACTTTTGTTAAATAACTGTCAAATATTTTATTGGTCGTTTAGACCTCCGTATAACCAGCCGCTAATTTGAGTTAAAACAATTTTTAACCGACTTAAAAAAAAGGAGGAGGTTCTAAATTCGGTTGTCTTTTTAGTTTGTTATCACATAATTTTATCATTTATGAGCCGATTTGATAAATTATTTTCCTCTTTTTTTATCTTAAAAGTAATAATAATTTCCAGATTGGTCCCACCGACATTTCATCAAAATCGGTTTAATAGTTTGACGATGAAGTCGGCTTCTCAAGTTTTTAAAACTTTTATTATAACATCGAGTTTAATTCAAATCAACTCAGCCACCGCTCTGTAGATAAGCCAGAAAAATCTTAGCTTTTATATTATAAACTAAACTAAACCTACATAATACAAACTTTTCTAACAATATTTCCAACAACGCCATCTATATTCTCAATAATGAACTAGAATAACCTTGAAATGCGGCACTTTTCCTTCAGTCGAGTTCATGTAATCCGTGAAATCCGTCACTTGGTTCATGTAGGCTTTCAGCAAGTTGGCTTTTATGCCTCTAGGGGGCTCTACTGTCATCTTGTAACCTGGATTCAACATGATTTTTTTAATACTACTGGTGGAACAAGCACTTTACGGTAAGTGGTAATCATCACGAATAACAAAGCCTTGCCTCCAAGGTCATGCATATAGAAAGGAACATGCCTTAGCATATTCCTATCGTGTCTGTAATTGTATTACAAAACATACACACAGCAACATACAATTACACTAGCTGCCTGTCCAGGCTTCGCACGGGTGGACATTTATTATTTAAACACATTAATAAATGTTACTCAAGGTGAACCTACATCCAGCAGTGGACTGATATGAATTGTGTAAAACCTATGAAAAAAAATATATTTTGGAAACCTATAAGATCCCTAGTGTAGTGTGCTTTTTTTATATAAATTAGCTGATGGAACAAGCATATTATATAGACCATCTGTTGTTAAGTGGTAACCATCGAAACATAGCATTGGCTCGTAGGTCAAGCACGTCAAGAACGTGCCTTACGAGGCACTTCAATTTTTTCGATGTATCAACTTGAGGCATAAAGATGTTCAGCCTCACGTGCCAGTAATTCCACCCAAATCCTTCAAACCGAAACACATGATAGCATCATTTTCTTTTTCTGTTATAATTTTTATATGATTTTTATTTTTAAGTAGGTAGGTAGGTATTCCTGTGTACTTATGCTAGGTCAATAAAATGCTTTTCTTTCTTTCTTTCTTTCATCATGATGATGACATGTCATAAACGCTGAAACTGTAGTAAGTGGTAAGTATCTTAATGTATTAACCGTTCTGCAAGAGCGCGACGGGGAAGAACGGCGACGGAGTGGAAGTGAGCCAGAGCCTGAAGTCCTTGTGCACCAGCTCCGGCTGGATCTGTTCCACGTTCAGCTCCAGCACCGGCATCCATGATGGAGACAAGTGGCAGTTCTGTACACAACATTGTTCAACTATACTTTTTATCTATTCTACTCGTATACTTTTAACTAGCACCGGTGTTCTAGTGGTAGCGGCACCGCCTTCTGACCCTAAGGTCGTGGGTTCAAACTCAGTCGTGTACCAATGAATTTGTTTTATTTTATTTATTTAGGGCATCCAACTGAAATCACCCGCGTTGTGTCTCTCTAACTACAGTCTCTTCTACTATTTTATGTAGAAAGTATTATGTACTGTCTACGCGAGTCGCAAGATATAGAAGCGCTGTTTCGCCAGTTTCGCAGTCAAAACCATGTACACAATGCTAGTGCTCTCAAACGGTGAAACCCGCGGCTTAGTCAGCTTCGCACGTATTGACCATGTCTTTCCTGTGGATTAGGCCGACTGAGCTGTCAGGATGGTATAGGTGCTGAGCAAGCCTATTCCATCTAAAATCCTGTCTTAGGCACTATAGCGTCCTGCAAGTAGGGCTTGAGTAATCACCAGTTGCCACTGACGCTATATAAATCATCTACAATAGATGCAAAGGCCTGTTTTCTATACTAATAATGTATTTTTTGTGTGTATGTTTGTAATGAATAAACTCAAAAACTACTGTGCCAATTTTAAAAATTATTTCACCATTTGAAAGCTACATTCAACTGAGTAACTTATGTAATATTTATGTGTTTAAAAATATAAAACTCCACCCGTGCGAAGCCGGGACAGGCCGCTAGTTTTTTCTATAAAGAGGTAAATTTTGTGAGTGTATGAGATTGAGTGGGTAATGATAAACAGTGACAGAGCTAACTTGTACCTAAGTAACGCTTGTAAGGAAATAAATGTCTATACAGGGATATTGATTATTAGCTGCAAATACTCAGGAATTAGGTTCAACAAATAAAATAAAAAAAAATTATTAAATGATTTTTTAAAGTTTTGTTTGAAAATCCCGAGAAAATCGATAAAGAATATCCTTTGGAATCATTAGCACCTGACCTATTTTGACCTTTGATCCGCGCCTCCGCCCGTGAGCGACACTCTGCGTTCAGTCACCGCCTGGCAAACTTAAATCAGTTTAGGAATAAAATTGATTCGGTCAAACAAATATTGACGACCCAAAAGTTAGGCCCTGTCAGTTTGTGTAGCTAATGATGAATAACCCTGTATAGACCTGGAAGAAGACCCAATTCCCGAAGTCGCAGCCGATCCTCATCATGGCCTCCGCGAGCGGCCCCTGTCCCTGCCCCAGCGAGATGCTCTCGAACCGCTTGCCCATCTTCATCTTATCAGCGAACTTCATCAGATCTGGACAGAATCACAATTCACAAAGTGTTATTTTATACTGTGTAGATACATTATTATAACTTACTACCAAACCCGGCGAACTCCGTTTCGCCACTGTCCTGAATTTTTCCTGAATTTTCTTTGCTATAAACCTCACGGAGCCCGAGACCTTTCCAACGAATGCAAAACCGTGGAAATCGGTTGTTGCGTTCTGGAGTTATAGCGTCAGGAAGGAAAACCCGACTTATTTTTATATAGTAGAAGATATAAGCGTAGCATGTGCTGTCTTTGAAACTTATGCTTTTGTATCGCTATTGTAAAACTATCTGACATAAGCAACGCCACCACTACTGAAATTCAAACATAGTGAATGAATGGAACTTGAGCGAGCAAAGCGAGCGTGCCACGGCAGTGCCAGAAAATGTTTTTTTTTTCAATGAAATCAAAGGCGTTATCCTCTTTAGAGCAATTTTTCATCGCTAGATAAACAACTTTGACCTATTTGACTGCCTTCACAGCTCAGTTGGTAGTAGCTCTGCCTTCTGCGCTGGAGGGCGTGGGTTCGACCCCCACCGAAGACAAATATTTATGTGGTGAACACAGATGTTTGTTCTCTGTCTGGGTGTTATATTGTATTCTATGTATGTATTTACAAAAAAAGTATTTAAGTATTATATCAGCCATTTGGTTCCCATAGTACTAGCTCTGCTTAGTTTGCTAGATAGTTTGTGGATTGTCCGCATTATTAAAAAAAACCTAGTAAAAAAGTGGCATCGCTTTCATAATGTGTACATTAACTGGCCCCCAACAAGGCTGCAGGTCCCTATAAGTACTATTAGTAACACGTATTCTAAAAACGAGCATTGGTGGTCTAGTGGTAGCCCCCGCCTTCCGATCCGAAGTTCGTGGGTTCAAATCCACTCGTGTACCAATGAGTTTTTCGGTCGAAAAATGTATGTGCACTATGCCAGTACTCTCAAAACGGTGAAAGAAAACATCGTGAGGAAACCGGCGTGTTGTAGAACCTAAAAAAGTTCGAGCAACACGTGTCAAGGGTCACGCAAAAAGGGCCCACCAGCAGCCTACTTGCGGAAAAACCAGCCCGCACATCAAGTGCGCATGATAAACTTGCCGAAACTTACCGAATGTATTCTAAATTCTATTCCTATAACCGTGTATGGTATGTATAGTCACCTGCGGCAGGGTCGGTGCCGGTGGACAGTACGAAGATGATGGGCGCCAGGTTGTCTGACTCGGCGTACAGCGCCGCCAGGTCTGCCGGCTGAGGCTCCACGAACCTACCGCCCAGACCAACCACCACGAA
Source organism: Thera obeliscata (assembly GCA_947578465.1). Taxonomy (NCBI): domain Eukaryota; kingdom Metazoa; phylum Arthropoda; class Insecta; order Lepidoptera; family Geometridae; genus Thera; species Thera obeliscata. Next base: position 10,348,888 of record OX387918.1, on the reverse strand, counting down.
GTCCTGCAACACACAACCATACCTGCCATCACACCTGATGGAAAGTGAGGATGCAGCCTAAAATGGAGCAAGCTTAGCCATAATCCACCTGTCTTGAAAAATCCTAAATTATAACGTTCCAGAAATACTGAGGCCGGTAGAGAGTTCCACTCTTTGGCAGTTCGTACTATAGAAGTGGAATCGCTTTGTACGTGAGTGTGGGATATCCACCATGAAGGAGTGTCACTTATTCGTGCGTCTAGAAAACCAAAATACAATGGAATTGAGGACCTCATTCTTGTTTATTTTAAGTCTGTTAAAAAGCAGAGCTACGTGAGCTTAAAGCTTACTTGGACAATCCACACAAGCTTTTATTAAGGGAACCAGATAGTTGATATAATACTTAGAGTCTGTTCAGAAAGAGAGCCGTCGTGGCCAAATTGTGAACTAACGTTTCGATTTTTATACAGCAGCTCATCCCTTTCTTTCTGTCAGCATTTTGCATAATAAAAAATAAATAAAGGATTATTACACTAGTTGTGATAGGATCAAATCGCAACAGACGCGCTATTGTATTGCCCACTAAACAAAAAAGGTGATTAAGCCCTCATATCCCACGACGGTTCTTTTTCTGAACAGACTCTTCATATTTTTTTTATAAATACAACATTAGAATACAATTTATAACACCCAGACAGAGAACAAACATCTGTGTTCACCACACAAATATTTGTTCTCGGTGGGGATCGAACCCACGACCTACGACGCAGAAGACAGAGCAACTACCAACTTAGCTGAGAGGTCAGTCAAAGAAATTCTAAAAAGTCGCAAGTCGCTACCTGTAAAAGTAATATCACTTCTGTACTATGTTACCTGTAATCCAGGCACCAGTTTGTCTGGTCGTAGACATTTAAGCACGAGTAGCTTTTGGAAGGCGTCAAGCTGAGTGTCTAACGGCTTAGGATATGGCAGTCTGTCAACAAAACATAACAAAATTTAAACTTTTAGTCTTCTTTTTCTTGTCGTGTCACTAGTTCCTTCGAAACAGTGTGGTGAAAGGATTTTAAGTGCGCTTCAAAAAGGTTGTAATCTTATGTATATCAAAGAAAGTCGTGTTAGTTATACTATTCATAACTCAAGAACGGCTGAACCGATTTGTTTGAAAATTGATGTTATGTATATTGATATATCGAAAAAGTAACGGGAACGGGGTGAGCGAAGCCGCGGACGGCCACTAGTATAATATAAATATCATATGCTAATTATAAGCTAAACAAAAATGTTGAATTGAAGGTTTGCTTAGGGTCAAAGTCAATAATTAAGTTCAAAAAACTTGAAAAAATGTAATAACCTTTCCGATCCAATTTTGGTAAAATATTTAGGGGACCAATCGGAAAAAAATCATTCAAACAAAACGGTTTATAAATGTCTAAGAAAAGCGGTGACAAAAATAAAAAAAATCGGCCAAGTGCGAGTTGGACTCGCCCATGAAGGGTTCCGTAGCATCAAGTAATATAATATAAAGGTTCTTGTAGTTCGTCGAAAGGTAAGTTGCAGTTTACGATTTATGACGTATAAAAAAAAAACTACTGACTAGATCTCGTTCAAACCAAATATCGTTGAAAGTTTGCATAGTAATGTTCAACATATATTTTTTTAGTTTTAACTTTCTCTTATTTTAGAAGTTAGAGGGGGGGACCAACTTTTTTCCACTTTGGAAGTGTCTCTCGCGCAAACTATTAAGTTTAAAAAAAAACGATATTAGAAACCTCAACATCATTTCTGAAGACCTATTCATAGATACCTCACACGTATGGGTTCAATGAAAAAAAATTTTTTGAGTTCCAGTTTCAAGTATGGGGGGACCCCCAAAATATATAGTTGTTTTTCTATTTTTGTGTAAAAATCTTAATGCGGTTCACAGAATGCATCTACTCGCCATGTTTCATCAGTCTAGCTCTTACGGTTTCGGAGAAAAATGGATGTGACACGGCCGGACAGACAGACAGACAGACAGACAGACATGACGAATCTATAAGGGTTCCGTTTTTGCCTTTTGGCTACGGAACCCTAAAAACACAACCAAATTGTTAGCCCCTTTCTTTTTCTTCTTCTTCTTCTTCTTCTTATCGTGTCACTGATTCTTTCGAACCAAGCATGGTGAAAGGATTTTAATTTTTTTTTCTGAAAGTCGGTAAAAGCATAATGCTCGAAATCAGCACACTGGAACGAAAGAATTAGTGAGAATCCTTACTTGTGCGGGTTCCAAGCGTCGTAGTAAGTCTTGAAGAACTTAGTTTGGTTAGCGAAGTCTTCGACGAACGGCCGCATTGTGTCGAGCGACGCCATTTGCTGCATGTCCAGCCACATGCGGACTGACACCCATTTCGGCTCGGGGTTCTCGTATTCCTAGTTATTATTATTAGGTGAAATCAATAGAATTGTACTGACGAAGTGTAATTGACGAAGCGTAGGGCGCCCACCCACCAGATGGACCGACGACATTGTTAAGATCGCGGGAAGTCGATGGATGGAAAGAGCTCAGAATCGTTCTTCCTGGAAATGTGTAGGGGAGGCCTATGTCCAGCAGTGGACTTCTTCAGGCTGATAATGATGATGATGATGATGAATAGAATTGTACATTTTATTTATGTACACTATGCCAGTGCTCTCAAACGGTAAAGGAAAACATCGTGAGTAAACCGGCATATCGTAGAACCTAAAAAGTTCGAAAATATGTGTCAAGTGGACGAAAAGAGCCTCTTTGAGGCGCACTTAAAATCCTTTCATCACACTTGGTTCGAAAGAATCAGTAACACGATAAGAAGAAGAAGAAGAATATAATCTTATACCTTTAAACGAGAAAATCTTATATATATATATATATATATATATATATATATGTATATTTAGGATCTCGGAAACTGAACCAACGATTTTCATGAAATTAAGTATACAGAGGGTTTCGAGGGCGATAAATCGATCTAGCTAGGATTCATTTTCAGAAAAGACTAGGGTCAAAAGTTATTTTATTAATAAAAAAAAATAGCGCCATCTCTTGCCGAGTAGTCGAAATCACGAATTAGTGTCACGGAGAACGCCATCAATTGAACTTCTACGTAAACACTCGACACAAAAGTTACAGAGATTTTCATGAAAATTAGTATACAGAAGGTTTTGGGGGCGATTAATCGATTAATATAGCTAGGATAATTTTTTAGAACATCTTTTTTTATTGTTTTTAATAATCAACTTTATCTATTAATCAACTTATGCATAAGCTTATTTTAGCTATTCCAGCAGGTGGCGCTGTTAGTAAGATCAAAAATATTATTAAAAAACCGAGCAAAGCTCGGGCACACCAGCTCGTTGTACATAATTCTGCGAGCAGTAGATATCACTAAGTTTTTTTTATACAACAAAGTAGACAAACAAACATACAATAGCAAGTTGAAGTTCAATCAAGATTCACATACAGGTCATATTTTTACAGGTATTTATAAAAAAACAAAAGTGAATATTGGCTCCATTGAGCAAATAGTTACCTGCACAATATTGGCTCCCCGGAGCAAATTGTTACCTGCACGATATTGGCTTTATGGAGCCAATTGTTACCTGCACGATATGGGATCTATTGAGCAAATTGTTACCTAACCAATATTGGCTCCGTTGAGCAAATAGTTACCTGCACGATATTGGCTCCATTGAGGAGGAAGTTGAACTCCTCGATGCGTATGATCCCCTTATCGAGCAGTATCCGGATGCACACGAGTAACGCGAACAGCAGCTTGTGTCGCTCGAACAGACTGCGGCATACGTTCTGGTATAGCAGGAACGTGTAATGCTCTATTATGATCTCGGTGCGCTCAATAATGTCCTCTGAAAAGAATACAATAATTTAATTAATTGAAGTCAGGCCGCAGAAATTTGGGGCGTCCGAAAGCGCGATGGGTCGACGACATCGTAAGGGTCGCGGGAAACACCTGGACAAGAGACGCACAGGACAGAGGAGGCTGGCAGAAAATGAAGGAGGCCTATACCCAGCAGTGGGTGATACCGGGCTGAAATGATGATGATGATAAATTAATTTAATTAATTAAAACGGTCCTAAGACCAATTACACTAATTACCAGGTAAATTACATTTCCACTTTCTGTTTAAAATTAATTTAATAATGATTTAGGACATGACGTAAAGTTCCAATATTCTGAAATACACTGATCTGCAAAAGTTAACTGTTTTGCAATCAAATTGTTTTTGCCGTGTATGACTCACTGAAAAATTTAAGCTATAGTTTTTGGGAGTAAAATATATCTTGTTTATTTTATTCTGTATGCCATACAGAACCCAAAACCAATAGGTACCTCAAGCCTCAGACTACCCACCCTTAATGTCTTTAAGAAAACTGATTTTGTACTCCCCAATGTAAAAGTATATTCATGAATTACATTTAGAAAAGATGTTAAAAATACTAAAAGATCTACGTGTCTACCAACAGCGTCCAATTAAGCAGGCTTGTGCTATGGGAACCAGATAACTGATTAAATACTTATGCACATTTTTTTTGTAAATACATTCTTAGAAAACAATATAACACCAAAACAGAACAAACACCTACGTTCTCCACAAAAATACTTGTTCTGGGTGGGAATCGAACCCACGATCTACGGTGCAGAAGGCAGAGCTACTAACAACTGAGCTGAGAGGAATGCACTCACCATTAGGTTCAGTCTCCGCCATGCTTCTAATAAACAGCTTGACGAACCATTCCAGTGAGTATTGGTACATGGGGTCAACGGCCGACATCCCATACAGGCAGAAGAAAAGAATCTGCCCGCGGTTTGCAACGGGAACGTACCCACTGCGGGCGGAGTCTATTTCGATGGTTGTACGTTCTATGTCTTCTACTTTGATCTACAAACAAACACAGCTTTTTTATTTTTTGTAAGTATTATAACATCCATCTGTAACTTTGATGGCCAATACGTGCGGAGCTGACTAAGCCGAGAGCTTCCTCACGATGTTTTCCTTCACCGTTTGATAACACTAGCATTGTGGACATAATTTTTTCAAGATAATAACTCATTGGTTAGTTGGCGAACGAGGTGTGTCAGGATCGTAGCAAGTGGAAAACCGTGAACTCTGCTTACCGCCATGGGAATGAGGCGTGATTTTATGTAAGTATGTAACTCATTGGTACACAAATGGGTTTGAACCCGGAAGGCCACACTGGAACTTCACTGCTATTATTTTAGACTACTTTTGATTTGTAAAAGGATCATATAAAAAAACGGTAGGAACCGAGCCGTAGTTTGTTGCCTGTTCTTCTAGGCTTGGTCGCGTGGAACTGGCACCTAGACTCACCTAGCTTTAAGACGTTTCAAAGTGATTCTTGTATCGTATAGAATAAACGCTTATTGAATCTTGAAAGCCACCACTAGACCACCAGTGTTCTCAATGTAAAACTTACAATAATCTCAGCACTTTTAATCTTGATAGCTTCCAGAGTGAGGATCAGAGGTAGATCGTCCACCGGACTTCCCTCGCTGTTGGACAGTCCATACAAGATGTCCGCTTGCATCTCCGCTAGTTGCGACGCTAGCTGTGCTCGGGAGACTATGAGTTGGCCACGCAACTCTTCAAGATCGGGACGTTCTTGGGCTACCACGATTGATAACAGCTGTTCTGCTAAACCACTGTGGAAGAATTTGATAAATAAATAATGTGGACAATCCACACAACACTATCTAGCCCCAGAGCTTGTACTATGGGAACCAGATAGCTGATATAATACTTATACACCTTTTTTGTAAATACATACTTAAAATACAATATAACACCCTGACAGAGAAAAAACATCTACGTCCACCTCATAAATGCATTCACCACACAAATATTTGTTCTCGGTGGGCATCGAACCCATGACCAGAAGGCAGTGCTACTTCCAACTGAGCTGAGAGGCCAGTGATGAACTGATATAGTAGTAGTAGGGCTTTTTGTATGTGGCTCGCCCGGGTGCGTACTACTACCATGCCTATTTCTGCCGCCAAACAGCATTAATTGCTGTATTTCTGTTTGAAGGGACATTACTGGCCGATGACATTACTGGCACGTGAGGCTGAACATCTCTATGCTTCGCAGGGTAGTGCATAGCAGGGCACTCTTGTTCGTACTTGAAGAAAAAAAGCATTGCAGATTGAAAACATTGCGTACTTACAACAGGAGACCATATCGCTTGAAGCGATCTTTTCGGGCATTGCAAAGGGACTAAATGGTGCTTAGACTAAAAAGCTTATTTTATGCAAAAGGAAAATATTTGATTTCTTTCAACAATAAATAGGTTTATTTGAGTAGCCTATTTGCGGCCCAATTAAATTTCTTTCAACACACTGAATTGAAAGAACTAGCCACATGACAAGCGAGAGAAATTTGTTTGTTGTGTTTTTATTGAATGTAACTTTTTTTGTACAGTGGTTTGAATGAACGATTTTTGCCCAACTACCGAAGCAAAAAGGAGGGTTATCATTTTGTTTTTTTTTCCATACCTGGGTACCAAAGCGAAGTTCACTATCTGCACTTTAACAGATGTCTCGGGCGTGTATTTGGGGTTAGGCAGCTTGGACGTGATGTAGAGACGGAAGCCCGGCATGAAGGGGATCAGAGAGTCTCCCAGCTTGAGCACCATCTGACCCGCTTGACGGAAATATTGACGCTGAAATTACCAAAAATGCAATCGTATTTAAATAAAATACTAGCAGTTGGTGCCCAAGCTTCGCTCGGTATTTTTTTTTTGGTAAACTGTTGTTGTGAATTATACCTATTTAAATACGAATTACTTACATACTGATTAAATATTAATATTTTTCGATCTTACCGACATAAAAATAAACTCCACTACTCGTCAATAGATGGCGTTCTCTGTCCCACTAACTCATGACTTAATCAACAGATGGCGCTAGGAGTTATGATTTTATGATAAAGTTGATTATTTACTTTACGATTAAGGGGTCATTTCCTAAAAATGAATCCTAGCTAGATCGTTTTATCGTCCCCGAAAACCCCTGTATACTTAATTTCATGAAAATTGTTGGCTCAGTTTCCCTGATCCTAAATATATATATATATATATATATACATACAAGATTTTCTCGTTTAAAGGTATATAAGATTCGTTGAATAGTATACTAGAAACAAGTCGTGCAAGTGCATAATTTATAACTATAAGTAAATATAAATATACACAGCTCGTTTTATCTACATCCTTATCATCATCATCATCATTTTTTTGTCCTACAAGGATGATGAGGCTGTGGGTTCGACTCCCACCGAGAACAAATATTTATGTGGTGAACGCAAAATGTTTGTTCTCTGTCTGGATGTTATATTGTATTCTAAACATGTATTTACAAAAAAAAAATGTATATGAGTATTAATATCAACTATTTGGTTTCCATAGTACAAGCTCTGCTTAATTTGGGGCTAGATAGTGTTGTGTGGATTATCTACATTATTTATTTATTTACTTGTCCCAATTTATGTGGGGTCGGCACAACAGGTTTTCGTTCTCCACTCTCCTCTATTATCTACAACCTTATTATACTGTACATATTAAAAAATGTTTGTTTTTTTTATACAACTAGTTGATGGAGCAAGCTTATGCATAGACCATCAGGTGGGCCATAGCTTGATGTTAAGTGGGTAAACATCACTTATAACAAAGCATTGCCTCATAGGTCACGTACGGCAGGAACGTGCCCTACGATGCACTGCCCTGCGTCCATCAACTTGAGGCATACAGATGTCAAGCCTCACGTGCCAGTAACTTCACCGGCACCCACACCCTTCAAACTTCAACTATGTTTTATCTTCGTATGTCTTCTTCAGAAGCTCTGCACGGCGACCATGTTACTTTTGTTACAATGGTTTCATTCAAAATCTTATTGAAACTATCAATTTTTGAACTAATACGTGATGGCAAATTGACAGTTTCAATAAGATTTTGATTGAAACCATTGCAACAAAAGTTACATGATCGGCCTGCAGAATCGTTCTGGCAAATGTTTAGTTCATTTATTATCATTATTATTATAATGTAATATAGTAATATACTAAAAGTAATATAAAGAAGAAAGAAAGAAAATCGTTTATTTCTAATACTCTAGTGTACGTAATACCTACGTACACTAGACTTCGTACGACTACACTAGAGTCGTAATACTCTAGTGTAGTTATAGGTACCGTATTGTAACATGATTTTTTGGCTACGAATAAATAAATTTATGATTATGATAGGGGAGCTCCATGTCTATTGGACTTCTCCAGGATGAGAATATGAGATGATGGAGTACCTTCAGAACAGGATCCAGAGCGGGATCCAACTCCTGGCCCACGTTCTCCAGCAATATCGGCTTCCCGAACCGCAGCGCTGATTCGAAGTTCCTCAGTAGATCTCTGTCGTTGGGCTTGCATACTACGAGGCCGTCTAGTTTGCCCTGAATTAAAATATGTATAATCTATAATATACACCACTATTTTGTAACTACCAGCAAAAAATAGGGTAATGTAGTAGGGGTATCATGGTGGTTGTCCAACTTTCAGCACCAAGCGCTTTAATTTGTATGTTGCGGACAGTCAAGGAGTGGAATTCCTTGCCGGCGGCGTCTGTTTTTCCAAATACCTATAACTTGGATGCTATAGAGTGAACAACAGGTATCTTCTAGGTAAGCGTGCTACACCGTCGACCGTATCATCACTTAACAGCAGGTGAGATAGCGGTCAAAAGCAAGCTTATTACAATGTAAAAAAAAATACCATAGCTCGGATCCACTTGTTCGCCTGTGTCTGTGGATCGATGATTAGCGGCCACCGTCGCGAGTTCCACATCAACACTGCAGATTCCACCGAGAGGGGGTCGCGGGGTAAGCCGTACATCTGCCAATTTCTGGAAAACAGTAAGATAATTATTTATTAAATCCATGATTTTTGGAAGTTCTTATTATAACTAGCGGCACGTAAGTCTAGCGCTGAGCGATACGCGGAGGGGATAGCTGCGCATGTGTACGGTCGCGCACGCAATACAATTATAACTTTAAGTCATTATTAGCTAAATAACGATCATGATATTATTTCAATGTAATGTCAAAATTTATGGGGAGTGGAAAAAGAAAAACATTTTTTGTTAATAACAAATTGTGCAATTCAGAACGCGAACTGTACACTGGATGTGCGCGGGGTGTGGTATCGGTGCGGGAGGGGGGGGAGGGGATACGAGGGGAGAGCCAATCAGCGCTACGCACGCTCGCCCTTCATCCCGCTAGCCCCCCTCAGGTACCTTATTTTTTACTTATGCGCAATAACGGTCAGCGCTAAAGTTACGTGCCGCTACCTATAACTAGTGGTAAATTTAGAGTTTCTAGCCGTCTCAAGGCCTCCGTTAGGGTCAGGCCGACGACGCCTTGAAGTGCCCTCAGAAGGTCTGAACAGTTAATTCACCTTATCTGAACAGCATCTCCCAAGACAGAGAGTGGAGTGGCGCCATCTGTGTGAGGCACTCCTGCTTCCTGTAAAAGCAAATAAGCTTGATCATTCTTAAGTCTTCACGCTCATAGCTCAGCCAGATCCAATTTATTTATTTGTTTAAACATATATTTTGTCCCACAGCTGGGCAAAGGTCTCCCCCAAAGACTTCCACTTATCTCTCTCTCGAGCCTCCTTCCACCATCGCCATATAATTTATTCCCATTTATTTATGACTAGCAGCCCGTCCCGGCTTCGCACGGGGTAGACAATATTGTTGTACCTTATTTTGTTCTATCGCTAATAGTTTCGGCAGCGCATTCGACGAAAGACATTTTAAGACTCATTTTTCTACACCTTCGGTTACATTGTTCAAATTTTACCAAGAATCCCTAATTTTTTTCAAAATGAAATGTAGCCTATGTCAAATTGGAAGAATGTAGCATTCTATTGGTGAAATAATTTTTTAAATCGGCCCAGTACTTTTTGAGCCTATTCATTACAAACATACAAAAATAGGTACAAATCTTTCCTCTTTATAATATTAGTATAGATTGTTCTTTATAGGTACTTATTCTAGCATTTTTTTGTATACAACTAGCTGATGGAACAAGTATATGGCCCGTCTGATGTTAAGTGGTAACCATCACCTACAACAAAGCATTCCCTCGTAGGTCACGCACGTCCGGAACGTGCCCTAAGTTGCACTGCCCTGCGCCCATCAACTTGAGGCATACAGATGTTCAGCCTCACGTGCCAGTAATTTCACCGGCACCCACACCATTCAAACCGAAACACAGCAATGCTGCTTCACGGCAGAAATAGGCATGGTGATAATACTCCCTCGTAGCATAGAATAAAGTTGCTTTTCGTCTATAATTAAAACCCCGATACCTTCAAAGTATGAATCCATTCAGCTAGTAACTCCCGCCGAAACTCTTCAGTGAAAGGTGTTATGTATCCAACAGCACCTTAGACCAAAACATGAAGATGAAATAGATTTATTAGCTCGAATATTTCAGTCAAGTGTCACCCTCCGTACTAGTTTGCACTGTATGACGACGGTAGGATGTTGTTGCTCTTCCAAACTGGGCTCTGTGCTAACAACATACAGGCTAAATTGATATAAGGTAGTAAGAGTAGTCAGTCTCATTGTTAGCCGAATAGTGTTGTTTAATTTCATGTTTATTTAAGCTCACGTAGCGTAGCTTTTTTAACCGACTTGAAATAAACAAGGATGAGGTAATCAATTCGTTTGTATTTTTTTTATGTTTGCTAACGCATTACTCTTTCATTTACAAGCCGATTTCAAAAAATCTTTTTTTATCTGGTTAGTAATATTTTCATATTGGTCCCTTAGAAATTTCACCAAAATTAACTTCTTAAAAAAAACTCCCGTCACCACACATCTTTGGTGACTTTGATACCTCTGGTGGTCTGGTGGTGATGGAGTTAAAACTTTTTATACATATAATAGCTTAGAAACAGCTTAGCTATTATACTCAGACTATAAAGACCTATATATTACCAAATCAGCTCTATTCATTTCCTCCAATCGCTTGATTTCGAGTATCTCCCTACATCGTAGAAGACAGAAATGAATGCTTACACGCGCTGATCAATATATCTCCAATAAGGTTGACATTGGCCACGTCCAGATCCTTTATCGTCTTAATCCAACGCACTCTCTCTGAAGACAATCCATTCAACAACCTGAAATCAATTTAAAAGTTTCAAGAACCGTTATATTATACAATGTGTGGCACGACACTGGAACTTCACTGCTATTATTTTAGATTTGTATAAAGATCATATAAAAAAACGGTAGGAACCGAGCCGTAGTTTGTTACCTGTTCTTCTAGGCTTGGTCGCGTGGAACTGGCACCTAGACTCACCTAGCTTTAAGACGTTTCAAAGTGATTCTTGGAATTGAACTGAATTAATACTTTTTTGATTTGATTTGAATATAGCCCTTCATTCAGTAGTAGTAGAGCTCTTTGTGTGGCTCGTCCTTGTGCGTACTACAACCGTGCCTATTTCTGACGGACACCAGCCTGTTAAGAGTCCGGGCATGATCAGTTTTTTTTTCTTTTTCAAGCCCACCTGATGTAAAGTAGTAACCATCGCCTATAACAAAGAATTGTCTCGTAGGTCACGCACGTCCATAACTTGCCCTTCGTCCGTCAGCTTGATGCATACAGAATGTTCAGCCTCACGTGTCAGTAATTTCACCGGCACCCACACCCTTCAAACCGAAACACAGCGATGCTGCTTCACGGCAGAAATAGACATGGTGGTAGTACTGCTAAGTGTGATGAGCTTCCTAACAGAAGCTAGGCATTATGCTGAGTCAAGGCCTTTTTGCTGCTGTAGCACACAGAAACACGACGCACTTCTCCAGTATCGATGTATTGTTTGTATCTTTCTCCTTTTAGTGTCCTTGTATTTTACTGGTTTTTGTGTGCTTATGTAGTAAATAAATAAATGTCTATGTCTATGATGAGTACCTGTTAGCGCGGTCCATCCTCGCCATACACTGGTTGATGTCTTCCTCCATCTTCCGTTTCTCGTCTTCTTTTTCCTGCAGGTAAGCGTTCAGCTTGGCAATACCTTCGAGCAACGCTTGCATTTTGGCACGAGCGTTTGCCAATACAGCTGAAAAAACATTACAGGATTCATGAAAATGATAATGAGAATGAGTTGCCCATGGGAATGAGGCGTGACTTTAAGTATGTGCATTTAAGTAATATTTACTAGCGGCGGCCCACGGCACGGCGGTAGCGGTGATTGTTAACATCAACATTTTCCCCATTTCGGTAAGTAACTTACAGTCATCATGATCATTATCAGCCTGAAGAAGTCCACTGCTGGACGTAGGCCTCCCCTACACATTTCCTGGAAGAACGATGCTGGCCCTTTCCATCCATCGACTTCCCGCGATCTTAACAATGTAGGCGCCCTACGTTTCGTCTTCCGGTTCGTGGTCGCCATTTGAAAACCTTTATGCACAACCACAATAAATTACAGTATGTCTGTTTCCTTGCGCCCTGCAGCAAGATGGATGGACGACATAGTAGGTCGCGGGGCGGCAATGGTTTAGACTGGCAAGGATCGAGGTAGATGGCACAAACTAAGGGAGGCCTTTACCCAGCAGTGGGTGAAGTCGGGCTGTGGATGATGATGATGATGATGATGTCTGATTCAAAAAAACAGCTATATGATTAAAACTGCGGGATCAGAAAACGGAAAACCAAAAACGAAAAGAAACTCAGACTTGGGGTATAGTAGTAAGACTTACCTTCGACCATAGCGAGATCCTTGGAAGCCTGTTCGAGCGCCGCCTTCTTGGGCGCGACGCCTTTGTTCACGTGGTAGAACTTAAACATGGCGTGCACCCACATGCATAGAGACTGACACGCTTTCGACACCTGACGGATTCAAAATCAGTTATAAGACGCTGTAAATCGTGAAACCATCGGGGACCAACTTTTTTCCACTTTGGAAGTGTCTCTCGCGCAAACTATTCAGTTTAGAAAAAAAACCTCAACATCATTTTTGAAGACCTATTCATAGATACCCTACACGTATGGGTTCGATGAAAAAAAAACAGTTTCAACTATGGGGACCCCCCAAATTTATAGTTTTTTTTTCTATTTTTGTGTAAAAATCTTAATGCGGTTCACAGAATACATCTACTCGCCAAGTTTCATCAGTCTAGCTTTTACGGTTCGGAGAAAAATGGATGTGACATACGGACGGACAGACAGACAGACAGACAGACAGACATGACGAATCTATAAGGGTTCCGTTTTTGCCATTTGGCTACGGAACCCTAAAAAATGTGCCAAGCGTCGCGGAAAAAGGGAATCAAGCCCGTTTATCGAAGTGGGATATTTACCGCTATTTAGTATATTATGTCAAAGATCTCGATTGTTCACTGTCGTAGACTGGCCTCTCAGCTCAGTTGATAGTAGCTCTGCCTTCTGCGCCGTAGGTCGTAGGTTCGATCCCCACAGAGAATGAATATTTGTGTGATAAACACAGATGTTTGTTCTCTATCTGGGTGTTATATTGTATTCTAAGTATTTATTCACAAAAAAAATATGTAAGTATTATATCAGCTACCTGGTTCCCATAGTACGAGCTCTTCTTAATTTGGGGCTAGATAGTGTTGTGTGGATTGTCCACAATTTCTTTTTTTTTTATAATAGTTAGCTAAGCATTTGGCTGCCATCACACCTGATGGAAAGTGAGGATGCAGCCTAAGATGGAGCATGCTTAGCCATAATCCACCTGTTCACTCAAATTCCCAAATTATAGCGTTCCGGAAATACTGACGCCGGTAGAGAGTTCCACTCTTTGGCAGTTCGTACTATAAGGGTGGAGCCAAACGAGCGTAATTTTTTGAGCTGTGAGTCGCGTATTTTCGGTCGCAGAAATTCTGCTGCATTCGGTTTCATACAAAAGTCCTGTTTCATTCACACGGCGACGCAAAATGAGTTGTCTGCCGACTCACACGCGTTATTCGGACCGAATTGAGTTTGCGTGGGGGATTCGTTTTCTGTCATTTCGGGAAGGCACATAGCTTTTTGATTTTAATTGTTTTCTGGTGCTATCTACTTCTTCGTCTTCTAAATATGCTTCGTAAATACACAAAATTTTCATCGGTTCCATTGCACGACGCAAACATCCGCTATAAACGTTCGGTAGTAACTGAATAAAATGCGCTCGTCTGGCATCCCAACAGAATTTCTGCCAGGCAGAATTTCTGCGACCGAAAATACGCGACTCACGACTCACAAAATTACGCTCGTTTGGCCTCAGCCTAAAAGTGGATTTGTTTTATATACCTTTTGGATCTTCTCCGGCTGGTAATCAGGGTTGTTGATGAACCTCTTTAGGTTCTTGATCATTCCCTCCGTGATGGATTCCTTGTCGTACTTCATGAGGGAGTCCAGGAATGCTGTGGGGTCCGTCAGCATGAGAGAACCTGGCTTCCAGTAGTTGAGGACTTTCTCGCCGAAGGAGGCACCTGGTTCCTGTAAAGAAAAGCTTTTGTTAGAAATGTTGGCTTCTTGTGACTTGATTTGGTTGTAGGATGAAGGGTATGGGTATGGTTCGGGCAGAAGATGATAGGTGGACCCGAACAACAACCATATGGAACGGCCCAGCTGGCAAGAGGAGACGAGGGAGACGACAGGAAAGACGGCAGGATAACATATCCAAATTGGCAGGAAAAGACTGGACGAAGAAAGCGAAGGAGACGAAAGAATGGAGACTTTTGGAGACGGCCTATACCCGTCGAGGGGTCCTTAGTTAGTTTTTATAAAAATATAGATATAAATAAGCTATTTAAAATAACTATGGTAATTAGGGAATAATAAAGGTGATTTATTTATATAAGAAGGGTATGGGTGCTGGTGATATTACAGGCTAATATGTTGGCTCGAATGGTAAGAATAAATGCGAATGAATATGAAATTTTTGGCAACCAATTTCAGGTTACGAGCAAGTACTCCCAATCGGATTTTATTAGCTATATTATGATTGCGCCACAAATAGTCTGAACTTCCCTGATTAAAATATTTGTAGGAAGTTTAATACTTGTAATATTAATAGAATATAGAAAAGTAGAGAGAATTTTGTAAAAGTTTATCTATAAAAATAAGGTTTCATAAATCAACTTTCATAGACACAGTATTAAGTAATGGGCTACCTAAATTATAGGGTTTTGTATAGGATAGAATACAAACAGGAATACCTTGATAGGTTTGATGTCAAAAACGACACATAACGACTCAATAACAAGCACAACGCCCCCTGGAGGCTTCTTCAGCGCTTTCACTTCTACAATGTCGTTACGATTCAGCTCTTTCAGCGCGTTCTCGGCCGCTTTCAGCGCTGGCAGCGCTTCGTCTGCACAGACACATACTTTTGTTATTAACGTCTCGAGAGCTATTATGATGATAATGATGTCAGGTAGATAAATACTTGTACTCAAAGAACAACATAAAGAAACATTACAAGAACATGCACAAAGGACGGCTTAATGCCTAAATCAATCTCTTTCGGACAACAAAAATAATAATAACAGAGTTTTACAAGGGCTGGAAAAGCCCATTCCATCTAAAATCCTGTCCCAGGCACTATAGCGTCCCGTAAGTAGGGACATGAGTGATCACCAGTTGCCTCTGACGCTATATAAATCATCTAAAATAGATTCAAAGGCCTGTTTACTTTACTTTTTTTATAGTACGCACCCGGACGAGCCACACACAAAGAGCTCTACTACTACTAAAATTAAACTATACTACTAATACTATATGTAGTATAATGTGGTTACCTAGGTCCCTCTGTGCGTCCTCTGCCATGGCGGTGGTCTCGGTCGCCATTTTCTCAGCAACAGCTTGCTCTTTCTCCACCTTGATGCGAGCTTCCTCTGCTATGGCCTGGGACAAACACTAATAATGTATACACTTGAATCGAAAGAATTAAGCCAACATTCAATCTTGTTACAATCTCGTTCCTTGTCTAAGTCAAGTTTCGTTTCAATTGGGCTAATGAAATGAAATGAAATAAAATAATTTATTTGCTTGAAGTATGGTACATTTTAGATCTTATAAATATAGGCAAATACAGATTCACACACTTCGCCAGAAAAACCCAGATAGTATTGTGTGGGCTAGATAGTATTTTGTGGATTGTTTACAATATTTATTTATTGTTTAATTAGAGTTTTATTGCAATAAAAGCTCTAAATAATGTCAAAACTGACGGATGCGACTATGTTTTGATTGCAACATAATATAGGTTTAAAAAACTTGAGAAGTCAACTTCATGGTCAAACTATAAAACCAATTTTTATAAAATTTCTATGGGCCAATCTAGAAATATGAATTTTCAGATAAAAAATATTTTTTAAATCGGTTCATAAGTGACGAATTTATGTTATAACAAACATTTCTATCTATTTAGTCTGTATGCGCACTGCTATGGGTATAGGCCTCTTCCCTAATACGCCTCTCTTTTCTGTCCTGTGCCAGAAAATAAACATAAAATAAAAAAATACAATTGAATTGAGAGCCTTCTTTTCGGTCGGTTCAAGTCGGTTATAATGATTAATACCGTGTCAATGGCGATCTGGTCGATGACCTTCCTGGTTTCCTCGGCCGCCTTCTCCATGAGCGGCTTCAGCTCAGCCAGTTCTATTTGCAGCTGCTTCACTTCCACTTCCGTCTGATTCAGCTTGTTCAGTCCTGGAAAAACAATTAACAACAGCCTTTTTTGTGCCGTGTCGCTAGTTGTTTTGAACTTGTGTGGTGAAAGGATTTAAAACGCGCCTGAAAGAGGCTCCTTTCACGCACTGAACACACATGGTTTCGAATTTTAAGGTTCTACGACTTATTCAAAACGAATACTTCGAACTACCTTCTAAGCATATATTTCAAGCAAATAAACATTTAATTTCCATGTACTAGGTATAAAAAGAAGATTCCTTTAGTTTACACTATCAGTTTGAATCATAGCTACAATACTCACTGTATATGTAACATAGCCTTCTCGTGAGAACCTCTAATTGGCTCTCTAAATCTAATATACTGTGTATTCTTTAGTTACAAAGCTGTTGGTTCTCCTATAAATATCTAATATATAAAATTTCTATGTCACAATGTTAGTTACCGTACTCCTCCGAAACGGCTTTACCGATTTTTACCAAATTTTATATGCGTATTCATTACGTCTGAGAATCAGCTACTATTTATTTTCCATACCCCTAAGTGAAGGGTTGTTCACCCTTAAAATTTATTTTTTTATTTTTTTGACGAAATTTTTTGTTTTTATTTTTTTATACTTAATGTGGCATTAAAAAAATATTTAATCATTTTTTATCCCGCTCGAAACGCAAGAATTTATCTAGAAACTAGAAATAATTTATAAGGCAAAACAACGTTTGCCGGGTCAGCTAGTAAATAAATAAATATTTGTTAATGACGATGATAATCGCTAGGTTCAATCTTTCCAGTACTCACCAGTTTTCAAAGCATTGCTCTCCTTCAATATATCCATCTGTTTCTTCTTGAACATGTCTGCATAAGCCCCTAACATCTCCATATAAGACATGGGCGTGACGTAGTTCAGTCTGTTCAGACGTTGGAGAAATTTGGAGCTCGCGTCTACTACGCTCTGATGCGCGAAGCAGCAGACCGACTGGGGAAATACAAACATTGACATTTATTTACCTACGGAAGATAGCACTGGTGGTCTAGTAGCACTTAAGATCGTAGGTTCAAATCCAGTCGTGTACCAATGAGTTTTTTTGCCGAAACGTATGTGCACTATGCCAGTACTTTCAAACAGTGAAGGACAATATCGTGAGGAAAGCGGCGTGTCGTAGAACCTAAAAAAGTTCGAACAACACGTGTCAAGCGTCACGCAAAAAGGGCCCGCCAGCGGCCTACTTGCGGAAACCAGTCCTAAACCTCTTTCACCTTTCCCAAAACCTCTTTCATGCAAGGTATAGGCAATTTTTTTTTGAGACTTACTTTTGCTGCTGAATATTTGTTCTCGGTGGGGATCGAACCCACGAGCTACGGCTTAGAAGGCAGAGCTGACTGAGCTGAGCAGCCAGTAAAAACGATAAAGCATAGTAACTCACCACCATAGAGTCAATGACCTCGTCAGTGGTGACGAGTTCAGTCATGTTGGTGAAGAAGTGCGTGGCCACTGACTGCAGCGCCGCCTTCGGCCACTCGCTGAACCAATCTATGGTGCAGCAGTTCACGAGAGACGGAAACTGGCGCAGCCGGGCGCGGAATATCTGAGGATAAGGATTTTGCCTATAATAAAAATACAACACTATACCTTTTTCTTCTTCCTGCCCTTATCCCACTTTATGTGGGGTCGGCACAACATGTCTCCCCCCTCCATTTCCCTCTGTCAGCCGTCATCTCTGCATTAAATCCTCTCTTATCCATGTCATCTTTTACACAGTTCATTCATGTTTTCTTTGCTCTACCTCTGCTCACATTATCCATCCACATCCATACTCATCATTTTTTTTTCTTTTTTTTTATACAACAAAGTTAGCAAACAAGCATACGGCCCACCTGATGGAAAGCGGTTACCGTAGCCTATGGACGCTTGCAACACCAGAGGCATCACTATTTTACTAGTCACACGACTTTCATACCTCCTCATAACATAAAACATAACAATCAAAATTGTTTATTCTATTTATTTTTACCATCATCTCAGCCCAGTATCACCCCTTCATTTTCTCTTAAAAACTCCATCATTTTCTGGAAGAAGAAGCCCAACGGGCCATAGTACTTTGGTTCTCAGCTGCACAGTTCCCAAGCTTTGCAAGTCAGTAATTCGTGAAATAAATAAATAAATATTGTAGACAATGCACACAACATTATCTAGTCCCAAACTAAGCCGAGCTTGTACTATGAGAACCTGTATAATACTTAAATACATTTTTTTTTGTAAAAACATTCTTTGAATACAATATAACACCTAGACAGAGATTAAACATGTGTATTCACCACACAAATATTTGTTCTCGGTGGGGATCGAGCCCACGACCTATGACGCAGAAGGCAAAGCTACTACCAACTGAGCTGAGTGGCCAGTCCAATACTTTTTGAACAGACTTCCAATCAAAAAGGAGGAGGTTCTCAATTCAGTTGTTTTTTTTTTTTTTTTTTTTTTTTTTTTATGTTTGTTACCGCATAACTTCGTCATTTGTGAGCCGATTTGAACAATTATTTTTTTATCTGAAAGGTACTGCTTCCAGATTGGTCCCATTTTAATTTTATTAAAATCGGTGTTGCCGTTTGACAATGAAGTCGGTTTCTCAAGTTTTTTAAACTTATAATTATTATATTTACCTCTCCGATAGGACTCATGACGACCACAATATGCAAATTAGCTCGCACTCGCTTCTGGTAGCACGCGAAGAGGTTAGTCTTAGTGGCAGCGAGATTCATCTCCATGACAGCATGACGGACAGACATGAAGATCTTATCTAGGTCCTCAGCCTCGTAGATGTTGGGGACGTCGCCGGACGAGAGGATGTTGTTTAGGTCCTCGAGAAAAGACTCCATTTTGATCTGAAAATGAAAAACGTGAACTAATCCGTTCTGTTTGAAGTTTGTTATAGGCGATGGTTGCCATTTAACGTCAGGTGGGCCATATCCTTGTTCCATCAACTATTTGTATAAAAAAAAGCGGCCAAGTGCGAGTCGGACTCGCCCATGAAGGGTTGCGTAGCATCAAGTAACATAATATAAAGGTTCTTGTAGTTTGTCGAAAGGTAAATTGCGGTTTACGATTTATGACGTATAAAAAAAAACTACTGACTAGATCTCGTTCAAACCAAATATCGTTGGAAGTTTGCATAGTAATGTACAACATATATTTTTTTAGTTTTATCATTCTCTTATTTTAGAAGTTAGAGCCCACACATATGGGTTTGATGAAAAAACGTTTTTTGAATTTCAGTTCTAAGTATGGGGACCCCCAAAATTTGTTGTTTTTTTCTAGTCTATAAAAAAATCTTAATGCGGTTCACAGAATACATCTACTCGCCAAGTTTCATCAGTCTAGCTTTTACGGTTTCGGAGAAAAATGGCTGTGACATACGGACGGACGGACAGACAGACAGACAGACAGACAGACATGAGGAATCTATAAGGTTCCGTTTTTGCCATTTGGCTACGGAACCCTAAAAAGACAGCCCATCCGTACCTGAGCATCAGAGAAGAGGAAGACGATCCCTCTGTTCTCTGCGCCTGCCTTCATCATGGTCTGCTTGAGGTCGTCTCTCCACTCCGTCTGTCCGTATGCCTTCGTGATCTCTATCTGCAGGCAGGTCAGCTCAGCCATGTGAGCCGCCAGGCGAGATAGCGATTGACGACCTGCGGGAAGACAAGCAAAGGTTTCACTATAATACAGCCTACAGAATAAAAAAAAAAAAAAGATATTGTGGACAATCCACACAACGCTATCCAGCCTCAAACTAAGCAGAGCTTGCACTATGGAAACTAGATGGCTGATATAATACTTAATAGCTTAATAGCTGAGAGGCCAGTCAATAATTAATATACTAGCAGTTCGCCCCGAACTGAGATCTCGTGATGCGATCCAAATGCTCTGAAAAGTTAAGTACCCACATATTATAGGTACTTAAATAAATACCTAATCAGAAAAAATGTGCCACCATCACGCTTTGTGTTTTATCTAGGTACTTTGAGAAGGATTTCTATCCAGATTTACTGTTTGACTTTGCCTCTGACTATCCGTCACTAACTTTTTATGGTAAACACGTTTTAACTCAATGGGCCAATTGATTGAAGAGTTCCGTTGGACTGACCTTGGCTCCATCATCAAACCAGGCATCTTCTACCATTCTATGAAAGCTAAGCTAAGCTCTTTAATTTATTTCAAGAAAAAAATAAGAAAAAGTAATAAAATTGAGCGACCAGTAGAAAAACCTTCATGTCAACTAAATTCGTTGGTTGGTTACCTTAATTTAACTTGATTTTTTGTGTCACTTATTTTTATTTTTGCACCCTTTAAAAACCCCATATTTTAATAACCCCTCATCCGATTTTACTCATATACTTACCAGTAAATTTCTCAAGTACAAACTACCCACTTATCAAATTTCATGCAGATCGGATCATTGGTTCGAAAGTTATCGTCGGACAAACATACATATACATACATACGCACATAAAATGCCAAATCGCCCTGGTTGTTTGTAAGATCTCGACCGCTTCGCTCACTCGATCAACTAACCGGATCCTCCCATGCCCAGCAACAGTGCATTAGCCATGGGTTGTCTGACGATCCTTGCCACTCGGCACAGATGTCCTGCGGCGTCATCGAACAGTACCAACTGCAGCGGCACCGTCGTCGCCAGGTTGTAGTCTGATAGGTAATGGGTGAGGACCTCATCGAGCTGGAATCAATACATATTTTAATTGACGTGACAACGTCTTATAATTCGATGGAGCTGGCTGCACGCACGAAAAAACTTGACGTCATGCGGCGTTACCTCGCTCTGAGGCGTTCCATTTAAGGCTTGAAGTGCAAGCGAGAGCACGGAACGAGCGACAAAGAGGCACAACCGGCCTCCGCGTTCGGCAGCGTTCGACATCTGTCTCTCTCCTACTTGAGTGAGCGATGCACCCGCGTGGATAGCTGTATGACGTTGTCACGTCCAACTCTCGTCAGTAAACAGACTTTACAGAAAACCGATTTTTTTATCAACGACTTCCGACGGTGTAGCTCGCTTACCTAGAAGATACCTGTTCACTCTACTCTTAAAAACAACCAAGTTATTAGTGTTCGAAAAACAGATGCCGGCAAGAATCCAAAACGATCAAGGTATGTCAAAACGAGCGCCGGAGTCCTTGGCATGCCGTTGCCTACCGCAGTACGCTATGGCATCCCGCCGCGGCAGCCCGTGGCGCGTCTTTCACGGCCGGGCAATGAAATCCCTTTCGATGCCACGGTTTAATTTTAAAGCATAGCAATTTGTGTCGTATTTCTCTACCGATACGCAACAGACTCATGAGGCCACGCCCATTGGCGTCATACAGACCTCCTCTCGGTCCGTGATCTCCAAGTACTTCCTGTCGTCGGCTCCGATGTCCATGAAGTCTCCGAACAGCATCAGTCGGCCGCCGACCACGTCCTCCGGTGCCTTGCCGAACTCAGACTTTATCTTTTTCTTCAGCAAACTGAAATGTAAACAACCGCTTTCCAATCATATATTTTTTTTATATTTTTAGCCTGGGTCGTCCCACTGCAGGGCAAAGGCCTCCCTCCCCTTCTTCCACACCTCTCGATCTTTGGCTACAATGCGCCAGTCGTTCATATGAGAATCGAGATCGTCCCGCCATCTTCTCCGGGGTCTTCCTCTACGACGCCGACTAAGGTGAATCAAATCCGGTCTACCCATTGAAGCTAACATGTCAATTTGCAATGTCTGTACCTACTATTTTTGTAGGAAATCACGCTAGCTATTTCCGGGATGCTAGATTAATACAACCGAGTTCACTTTAACTGTAGTAGTTTATTAGGTAAACTCAGAGTAAATGCTAATAATGAGTGCGATTGGTGTGGTTGCTGCTGATGCACTGGCTTGCGTGGATCGCCCGGCCGCGCTCGTGACACGAGCGACCTAATACTAAAGCCAAACTGCTGATGATGCTCATGAAATGTGTTCGATGTATTGAACAATTTTCGTATTTTGTTTTTATAAGCTGTGTACTTTATTATTGCTTTGAAGCGTAGCGTAGCGTGTGCTGTCTTTGAAACTTTTACGTCTCACTACTTTGCGTGCTTTAAGAAAAACGTTAAGAAACTCCTCCAGGGTAGGAGGAGTTTCTTAACGTTTTTCTTAAAGCTATTCATGTCACCGTTTATGGGTATGAGGAAGAAACGATCTCGAGAAGCGATCTGTACGAGAAACCCATGGATCTAAAATGTGTTGATGAGCTCGAAATCGGTGTCGAGAAGAGCGATGATAAACCTTGAAGTGGGGATTTTCTGGATTTGCCCAAATAATGGCACAATCGGCAAGTTCGGCAAGTTTATCATGCGCACTTGATGTGCGGGCAGGTTTTTCCGCAAGTAGGCCGCTGATGGTGGGTTTTTTTTGCGTGACCCTTGACACGTGTTGCTCGAACTTTTTTAGGTTCTACAACACGCCGGTTTCCTCACGATGTTTTCCTTCACCGTTTTGAGAGTACTGGCATAGTGCACATAAATTTTTCGACAGAAAAACTCATTGGTACACAAGTGGATTTGAACCCACGACCTTCAGATCGGAAGGCGGGGCCGTTACCACTAGACCACCAGTGCTCTTAATGGCACAATCACAGTACTCACTTGACGAACCACTGTCGATCCTCATCGTTCACCAACCGATCCTGGTACACACGCTGATGCTCGTGGTACCACAGCCTTATCACGTCGTCTTCATCCTATTGCAAGAAGTAGGACTTTAATCCACAGGCACGGTAGACATACCCTCAGATCCCTGGGCACCTAGTACCACTACAAGCCAAATGCCAAGGCATTGCCGATGTCTAAGGGGAGTAGGGGTTCGTCCAAATAATTTCGACTGGTCTTTCAGCTTAGTTGGTTGCTCTACCTTCTGAGCTGTAGATCGTGTGTTCGATCCCCACCGAGGACATTTGCGTGGTGAACACAGATGCCTGGATGTTATTTTGTATTCTAAGTATGTATGTATGTAGTGTGTGTGATATTGTATTATGTATATACGTTTAAGTAAGTTATATTTTGAAAATGTAGTACCATCTTTGTAAAGTGTAATTAAGCACATCAAACTCCCCCCCCTCTCTTGTTTATGTTCAGTTCTGTCCATCCCAAGGTTGCCTGGTAGAGATCGCTGCTAGCGATAAGGCCGCCCATTGTATTACTGTGACTTATATGAGTGTGATTTTTAAGCTAAAACTGTATCCTACTTTCCTTGTGTGTCATTGTAATCAATAAAGAGTTATCTATCTATCTATGTATTAATAAGGCTAAAAATATCCATGGAAAATAGTTAGAAATCTTTTTATCACGGAAAACAATAATCTACGCATTCTAACGCCATCTTTTCTACCCTGACTAGTGATGTGTCTCGTTGGACGGTCGCAGAAGTGATGTCCTATTCCCAAAACCAGCTAACCATATTCAGAAAAAAAATGCAAAGTCAAAGTCAAAGTCAAACATTTGTTTATTTATATGCTTACCTTGACAAATTTAGGATCCATCATCAGCATCCCCTGGAACACCTTGCTCAGATCCCTCAAGTTGAACGTATAGTGTGACTTCGTGGGGGTTGGAAGCAGTTCCTCCACCAGAGAGTTGAAGATTTCTATGGACCCCTTGAGGAAGGGATGCTCTCTGACCGATACCTTCTCGAAGTTCCGCGTCCATGATGATAGGATGGTGCTGAAGATTCCGTACTGATGAGACATAACATAAGTTAAAAAAACTTGAGAAACTGACTGGTTCTTAAGCGCTTACTTAGGCCTTGATGGCTGCCTAGCCTGTTACCATTTCTTTTTGTTGATATGAAAGTGGCAGTGAAAAAAACTAAGAGAGCCACTAAAAATTTACAGGGATTATGCACAAGAGTTTAATCACCTATAATTTTAACGTTATTTGCCCCACACAACACAGCTTGGATAGGTACTAGTGTACGTACCTAATTCTACAGTATTTTTGAAGTGAAAACTTCTTTAGCGGCGTTGAGCACTTTCTGTAATGGGTATAAAATCTTAAACTCGCGTCAGGGCGTCAGGGCGTCAGGATCACGTGACCTTATCGAAAAAGCGTAGGACGGATTTTTTGCAGAAATGTACCCTAAGACTACAACGTAGAGTTCATAATAAAAATCGAAAAAAAGCGTAAGACGCTACAGATACGCTAGTAGTTACTATGACACGGTAACGTCACAGAATAGATAATAGTTAGTAGCAAGCATACCAAGGCGTTTTTCGTGACTGTAGTAGGTATAGGTACATACCTATTATAGATTTTATGAACTAGCGGCCGCCCGCGGCAGGTAGTAGTGGTCATTGGTACATGATTTTATAGATCTACTGTATTTATTTTTCGAGTGGAGCATTGCGGCGAGCGAAGCGAGCCGCCATGCGACCATGGGAACAGCGCGGCGAGCGAAGCGAGCCGTGCTGTGACTCCCCCCAAGCCCCCCAGAACCCCCTCCTCCTGAACCCGGGGGGAGCGTCGCGGCGAGCGAAGCGAGCCGCCACGTGGCCACGGGGAACAGCGCGGCGAGCGAAGCGAGCCGTGCTGTGACCCCCCCTAAGCCCCCCAGAACCCCCTCCTCCGAAACCCGGGGGGAGCGTCGCGGCGAGCGAAGCGAGCCGCCACGCGATCACGGGGAACAGCGTGGCGAGTGAAGCGAGCCGTGCTGTTACCCCCCTAAGCCCCCAAGAACCCCCTCTTCCTGAACCCGGGGGGAGCGTCGCGGCGAGCGAAGCGAGCCGCCACGCGACCACGGGGAACAGCGCGGCGAGCGAAGCGAGCCGTGCTGTGACCCCCCTTAGCCCCCCAGAACCCCCTCCTCCTATGTCTGCCGTTTTACTTCATTTAGGACCTACTTGTAGGTCGCGCGACAAGGTCCCTTCTAGCGGTTCCGACCCGTTACCGTTACCGACTACACTTAGAAGCTTGATAATGTTAAAATTTTTAGGGTTCCTTAGGACTTTGATTGGGGTTTTACTACATTGAGGAATTTGATTAAGTGGTCAACTTTTAGGGTTCCTTAGGACTTTGATTGGAGTTTCAACTACACTTAGGAGCTTGATAATGTTAACATTTTTAGGGTTCCTTAGGACTTTGATTGGAATTTCAACTACACTTGGATACAGTTATGCATAAGGAGTCCAAGCGCCAAATTTCATTTTTTGATTTTTTCGCATTTTCGTAATCACTAGGGCATAATTAAGCCATAGAAAAAACACTCTTGCAGCCAGCTTCACTCTAAGTGGTATTTTTTGATACCCAGTCCAAGCGCCTTCTATAGCAAACTAAGTATTTTGAAATGCAATACAAGTCCAACAACCAATTTAAAACTAACAACCAAATTTTATGATGAAAAAGCACATTTCCATTAAACATTACTAGTCCAAACGACGTAGTGTTACGCATCAGTAGTCTACGCGACAGTTGTTTGTAACTTCTGAACGTAATCTTTGTTTGGGTGGAAGGAGAGGCTGGCAGAAGAACCCAAGTCATGTTTAAGGAAGCACATATTATACTAGTTTACCAAAGTCAAAAACTTAATTCTTTGGTCAACTTAATTGTTGCGGAGAACAGAATTAAAAAAATAAAGGCCAGAATACACGTATAAAGATAAAGATTAAAATATTTTATTGTAAAACTGTGTATAAAAGATCTTAAAAGTAATTATGTTCCAACAGCTTACCTATTTCGGGCGTACAATATAGCAAAAAAGTACAAAAATAGACCTGATGATCTCTCCTCCAAAAGCACCCAATATTTCTGAAACTGCAATAAATACTTTATACTCCACAAGACTACAAGAAAGTTATGGCAAGCTGCAGAACAAAGAATCACAAATACTGAAGAAAAGGAAAAAGCTATTGTCAACAGAAAAAAGATGGGAACTGAAAAACAGTGGGCGAGAAGGTCAATAATAATTGGTTGAGAATAAACCAGATAAAGGAAACCTAAAATCATCCATTGCCTCATTATGTCAAGGCAGGAGCAGTAGAAGAGGAAGAAAGCTTAGAAATTGATGTAAAGAAAAGAAAGGGTAGGAAAGGACAAAATGTTTCAGAGAAAAAACTAAAAGATTTAAAATCACTGTTTCATAATATCCCAAACGACGCTATAGCATTTGACAAAGATTTGATTTCTGATGACACGATTGAAGATGATATTGTTGTTGAAGGTGTTGATGGCCATTTAGGTTTTTGATCCGGAACTTATTGAAGAAGAGTAGATTTATATATTATTTACCTACTCCATCCTACATCCTACCCGATATGTTCTGGGTTTGGGGTTGGTGTTGACCAATAATATCATCAATCATTTTTCTGTCTGTCTGAAAGCTGAAGATATATCTGAGATAGTCCTTATCTTGTTTTAAATTATTATTGTTTATTAAATATATTTTTTAGATAATTATATTGTTTTATTTTCTGGACATACTATCAGTGCCATTTTAATAGTTTTTTATTTATTTTTATCAATCCTCTGTAACATCTAATATAAGATGCTGAGTAAATACGGAAATTCAAGGGTTTTTTATTAAACGGTAGTAAAATAGTCCAGGAAACATTTTTATGTTATACTTATACTCATTTTGCAAAATGAGTACATCATATTAATTCGTTTCCACGTGCACTTAAAGCCAATCTTCCAGAATAAATAATTATTTTGTCTCTTGGACTCGTTTTGCAAAATGAGAACATCATATTTATTAGGAGTCCAAGTGCATTTTTAACGATATATTCCAAAATAAAAACTTTTTTTGTGTTTTTTTCTTGTAACATGTTAAATTACAAATATAAGCTTCGATGTACATAGATTTACTTTCTGACGATGCAAAAGCAAATCTTCTACCAATAAAAACGCGTTTATGTAATTTCCCAAAAAACTGAAAATGGCGCTTGGACTCACTATGCATAACTGTATCCACTTAGGAGCTTGATAATGCTAAAATTTTTAGGGTTCCTTAGGACTTTGATTGGGGTTTTACTACATTGAGGAACTTGATAAAATAAACAACTTTTAGGGTTCCTTAGGCCTTTAATTGGACTTTCAACTACACTTAGGACCTTGATTATGTAAACAATTTTAGGGTTCCTTAGCACTTTGATTGGAATTTCAACTACACTTAGGAGCTTGATAATGCTAAAAATTTTAGGGTTCCTTAGGACTTTGATTGGGGTTTTCCTACATTGAGGAACTTGATAAAATAAACAACTTTTAGGGTTCCTACGTTAATAATCAAGTTTTCACTTCTGCCGGCACTCCCGGAGTGCAACCCGTATTTTTTTTTTTTTACTTTTGAGTTTTTTTTTTATTGTTACCATCTAATTTGTTAAACATGTTTGTGGGTCTAATAATAAGTTTTCTTTCTTTCTTCTCTATCAATAAATATTGCGCATAACCCAACTTGAGCTTCATAGGGCTTAGTCAGAAAGAGATAGCGCTCTACAAAGCCGAAAAGCCGATGTGCAATATTTATTACCCACGTCCACGCTACTAGTTACCTTGCTCGCGTACTCCATCTCAGTGAAGGAGACGTAGTGGAAGTGCCTCATGAGGCGCATGGTGACGGGGTTGCGGCCGCCGCCGGGCGGGCCCATCGCCGCCACTATACCCACGTCCACCAGCAGACGGAACTCGCCTATGTTGGTGCGGTCATACCAGCCTGACAACAGAGGGACTTGTCAACGTAACATAAGGTTAAGGTTTTAAGGTAGCTCGTATGCGCCGCGTTTACGTAAAATGCTGATGGTATAGGTAGCGGCACATAACTTTAGCACTGACCGTAATTGCGCAGAAGTCAAAAATAAGGTACAGTCGCGGTATGAAAATGTCGTCACCTTCTGTCTGTTTTCGCTTGCACCAGAGCCTTGATCATTAACACATTTTGACATAATTTGTGACGTTAACTTATCGGTGTATTCTGTCTATTCAGTTTCAAAAGGGAGTATGTGATCGTGATACGTTGAACAAATCAAGTTGAAATTCGACGATCATTTCATATTCCGCCACTATACCTGAGGGGGGCTAGCGGGATGAAGGGCGGGCGTGCGTAGCGCTGATTGGCTCTCCAGTCGCACTCCGCTCTCTGTACCAATAGGACACTGCACACATCCACACATCCAGTGTGCGCGACATGGCACACTACGACGCATGCGCAGCTATCCCCTCCGCGTATCGCTCAGCGCTAAAGTTATGTGCCGCTAGTTATACAAGGATTCGATGGCGGGACGAGCTGGACGCCTTTGAGAGGGACTGGCAACTGGTGGCATAAGATCGTGGAGAGCCGCGGAATCGGGGGTAGACCTTTGCCCAACAATGTGATGATTCGGGCTAATAGTAATAGTATTTCCTAATTAAGAAGAACAATAAGTACGCAGCGTACTGGGCGCGTACTGGGTGAATAAGGCTTTAAACTTCCTCAGCAGAGTTAGATAGACAACTTTTTTTATTTGGCTCAAAAAACACAACTTATTATGAAAATGAAAGAACATAAAGAGAAGAACATTGAGTAAAGGTACGGCTACAAAAGAAATCTGAGAGAAAAAGAAAACATAGAACACATACAGAAACACATAGAAAGGAATGAGTACACACATAACATAATCCTAGTTCTATTGCTGAAAAGGGTGCCGACAATATCCAATTAAGTAAGTATTTGTTTATGAGCCAAAAAATGGTCCTCACGACTTGTTAAGTTTTCTGTAGATAACACAACACAATGAGACGCCTCACCCGAGAAGTCCATGAATTGGCGCAGCAGCTCGATGGGCGGCTGTGCCCCGTATACCTCCAGCGCCGGCATATTGAGATCGTCTATGAAGAAGACTTGTCTCTTCGTCGGCGGAGGACCGAACACGCCGCGACGACGACGGTCCAACTTGCTGTCTATTACATCCTATATAACACAAAATCATCATTTCATCGTCATTTTCTTTTTCAATTTAAGAAAAAATAACAATATCAAATTAAATAAATAAATTAAAATTACCTACACTAATCTAACAAACCGCTACCAGATGGCAACGTTCCCAAAATGCTTAATCATTTTCTTTACCTAGTCCCACTTCATGTAGAGTCGGCACAACCGGTTATCGTTCTCCACTCTCCTCTATTAGCCGTCATTTAAGCAGTCAGTCCCATGTCATCCCTCACACAATCCATCCATCTTTTTTTGGCCTACCTCTATTTCTACACGGTTATTCATAATTAGCTACACAAACTGACAGAGCCTAATTTTAGGGGCGTGAATATTCGTTTGGCCGAATCAATTTAATTCCTAAACTGATGTAAGTTTTTGTATCAAAATTTTATTTTTATTAATTTCTTTACGACATATTGCATAATAATTGCCACGGAGAACAAGACAATGACCTGTCGTCGCCACCCAGGCGGTGACTGAACGCAGTGTCACTCGCGGCGCGCGGGCGCGGATCAAAGGTCAAAGAAGGTCAGGCGGCTCGCCTTTGATTAGAATTAGACTGTTAGATGTAACAACGCGCCAATAACTCGAACAGATAATCTGTATTGATTTTCTCAGGATTTTCGTAACAAAACTTTAAAAAATCATTTAATAAATATTTTTTACTTTATATGTTGAACCTAATTCCTGAGTATTTGTAGCCAATAGTGAATAATCCTGTATAAAAATCTTACGTTATTAAAATCGTTTCACCACAGTTGGCTTGAAAGATTTTTTTTTAAATTATGAATACCTTCTTCTTCTTTCTTACCTGTATCTGATTAGCGGATGTCCTAGCCGAGAAGACGATGAACTCGCATATGAACTTCTTGTGCAGCCCGCGCGACAGTTTGGACGTGATGGTGACCGTCTTGCCGGTGCCGGTGGGACCGACGCAGATCACGTGGTTGTAGTTAGCTATCTTGTAGCCGAGGAGGGCGGCGCTGCGGACGTTGTCGAGGGTCGGGACTTCGATGTCTGAAATTGTGTTTTTGTTAGTTAATGAAATTATAAGGATCACTTTGAAACGTTAGCATAAAACGGCACATTGGCTCCACGTTGGGGGCCAGTGTATGGCATAAAAGACAGGGTTTCATTATATCTTATTTTTAATTAAAAAAATCGGTTGTCTGTAAAGTCGGTTTACTGACGATAGTTGAACGTGACAACGTCATACAGCTGTCCACGCGGACGCATCGCTCACTCAAGTAGGAGAGAGACAGATGTCGAACGCTGCCGAACGCGGAGGCCGTGCTTGCCTCTTTGTCGCTCGTTCCGCGTCAGAGCGAGGTAACGCCGCCATGAGTCATGTTTTTTCGTGTGTGCAGCCGGCTCCATCGAATTATACGTTGTCACGTCAAAACAAATAATTAAGGCAACTTGTCGGGAGACCGAGCTCCGTTTCATACAGTAGCTAACGCTTTGTAATAAGTTTAGACGTTTATTTTTTAACCAGTGATCTGCGTAGAGTTTTTTCCTCAGAGATAGCTGGTTATTTCAAAGGAATTTATTTTCTTCGCAGATAACCGATATTTGAAATCATCTATGAGTATCTATCACACCTGCAAACTGCCACTCCGGGTCAACTTCGTAGGGCTCCATGTTAGCCATCCAGTTGTACCAGTAGGGACTCGCAGGCTCACCGTCCTCCGTCGGGTCAGTGAACCCGCCGTCGTGCAACCTGAACAACATACACCCCTATTTAATAACTACGAGAATTTTTTTAAAGTACTTTTAACAGAGGCTAAATGATAATAGCACGGTTAGTTTTTTTTTTTTAAACAATTAGTTGATGGAACAAGCATATTTATTGCTCACCAGTACCCGAAGTCTGAGTTTTGCTACCACATTTCGTTACTAAATGTTGTTTTCGTTTCGCCTATTTGTCTCTCTCTATTGTATGGAAAAAATATGAGACAGCAAATATACGTTACGTAGTTAGAGTTGCTGTCTCATCTTTTCTAAATACAATATAGGCAGAGACAAATAGGCGAAACGAAAATAACATTTGGCAACGAAATGTTGTAAATGCACTGTGACTTGGGGTACTGATGTTAATTGGTTAACAAAAGCATTGCTGATCGGTTCGTACCTAGAACCGAAATATATACGACATTGCTCGCAGAATTAGTAAGTTAAAATAGTAATGAGCAGATCATATAGTTATTAGAATACCATAGCCGTTGGAAAACCTGCTGTACATCGTAGGGCACGTTGTTAATGTGCATGGCTAACGAGGTAAGAAGGTTGACCATCTACTTATTATAGTCACGGTGTTGTAAACGTCATTCTGATTTAGTACAAAAGCACCAATGTTTACTGTGATATACTGCACCGTGACGTAATAACAGACGCCATGACACCAGCGAGCGTTTTGGCGTGAATTTGAAAATTTAAATTTAAATGTACTTTTATTGCACAAAAACCATAATTATCTACAGAAATATGATATATTTTAGACATAATAGATACTTCTGAACATGATTGAAGAGATTTTGAAAATTAGTCGTCATGCCTATTACTTTCTTGGCATACGAGTATTACTTACGTATAGTCATAGACGCGGCCCTCTTTAGGGAACAGCGGTTTAAGTCCGTTCTCTGCGGTCAGCTCCCGCATGAAGTCCGAGAATATGGCACGACCGTTGTGGTCACACGTCGCGCCCACAGACCAGATGACAGCCCATACCACCCAGCAGCCGACCAGTCGAGCTTTAACAATATTTCATTTAAATAATTTAAAACGCGCGATAAACGTACAGCCTCTACAGACATTATTTTGACACACATTCTTTCTTCCTAAGGTATTTAAGAGGCCGGCGGAGGGCGAATTTTCATACAAGCGTAATACCAAAATTATTATTAGTTTAGGCAGATTTTCACTATATTATTGTAATAACTGTATTCGTGTAGGTAGTATCTAGGTTCCTGAATAGGTTTTATTTTAAATTACTTACCTCAAATGAAATAAACACCAAACGCATTTTACACATTTTTTTTTATTGCAAAATGTGATTGGCGTTAATTTCATTTGAGGTAAGTAATTTAAAATTAAAACTGTTCAGGAACCTAGATAAATACTATACAAATACAATTATTACAATAATATAGTGAAAATCTGCTTAAATTAGTAATCATTTTGGAATTACGTTTGTATGAAAATTCGCCCTCCGCCGAACCGTTAAAGCGATACCGCTAGAGCGCGGAGGTGTGGCTGGCATCAGAGCAGATCGCCGAAACCGCGCGGAGAAAGAGATGGAATATAGTCAAATCTATGCGTTAGAACAGGCGGTTTCACTAGCATTCCACTTCTCTTACACGGGACAAGACATGACGAAATTAACTGCGGTACCGCTGTAAAGGTTCCGCAGCGGAGGTGTGCTACGGGCATAAGGCCGCGCTCACTTTGGATACGTTTTCGTACGAATTCCATTCGTGCAGAAACGTACGAACACGCACAAACATTCCCGACCTTCTGAGTACTATGAAAGCACTCACACTGCGCGCGTGTTAGTCGTACGTAAACGTACGTGCAAGTCCGACGTCCGAAATCAATCCGAACTTGTTGGGATTTTATTACACGTTCGTGCGTTCATTATCAATAATGGATGCGCTAACACCGGTACTCTGTCTATTTGACGGAGAAAAACGTATTCAGTGTGCGCACTCAATTCGTACGAACAGTGTTCATACGTTTACGTACGATATAATGCGCATCCAAAGTGGGCGAGGCCTAAGGCTGCAGTATGGGATGATGGTAGGATACGGTAGAGTGTAGAGTAACTAACGCATGCAAGCTATAAAAGCAGGCGCGGGCGGCGGCCGATCGTCCTTGCCGGTGAGAGGGCGGAGTCTGTAGTCCAGCAGCTCCAGGAATTTAAGAACCTGTTGATTTTTGTTTATTCATATTTCTTGTACTAAAAATGTAAATCCGTTATTGGCTGTATGTTAGAAATTTAAGTTTTTACATTGTATTGATCACAGCTCTCTCAGAAGCCCTGCTCGATTATTGAAGTTTTCTTCAATGGAAACAAGCAGGGATGTTACATTGTTTTTTTACAGTGTTGACCTACACCAGAGGAAACCAGATACATTTTCGTGGACCCCCCCGCTTACGAATTGTGAACCCCCAGTTTTTTTGTCACGCCATCTTAGATCCCCGTCAAGTCTACCGGGGACCTCCGGGGGACCACTAGGACCACGTTGGGAATCAATGACCTTCACAAAGAAATATCTTAATGTTTTAAATCTCTGAGGCACACTTGTAAACCTTTCACCACACTGGTTTGAAAGAACCAGCGATACGATAAGAAGAACGAATTAAATAATAAAGTTGACTTACCAGAGAATTATCGAGCGATATAACCAGTTCAGTGAGACGAGACCGCAGTATGTTGATAGAGGGGAACAGATATGCGGTGATCAGCCCTGGCAGCTGCTTGCGGATGTTGTCTGCGATCTGAACATACAACATTAACATTGAACATGACATAAACATTGAACATGACGTAAACATTGAACATGGCACAAACATTGAACATGTCATAAACATTGAACATGTCATAATCACTGAACATGACATAAACATTGAACATGGCACAAACATTGAAAACTACATAAACATAGAACATGACCCAAACATTGAAAACATAGCACAAACATTGAACCTGACACAAACATTGAACATGGCATAAACATTCAACAAGGCATAAACATTGAACATGGCATAAACCTTGAACATGGCATAAACATTAAACATAGCATGAATATTGGATGAAACAGTGTGGTGAAAATATTACGAGTGCGTCTCAAAGAGGTTTCGTACTTAAAAAGTTTTTCGAACTAAGGATAAAAGGAAAAAAAAGGGTACACTTTCCTCATGTTTTGCTTCACCGTTTGAAACCATCAATATATATATGCTTGTGTGTTGCGTGTTCAAAATAAATGTTTCCTTTCCTTCTTTCTATGTAAAGCAAGGTCCTCACCGGCGGCAGGTTAGCCTTCAGCCAGGCGTTGACAAGCGGCTGCAGGCCCACGACCCTGGTGTCCAAGTACACCATCCCGCAGCGGGAGACGGTGGCGGGGGATGCCACGGCGAGGTCCGCCACCTCGAAGATCATCCGCTGACGGTCTGTCAGCTTCATTATCTCGCCGCTGGAGAGGCAGAGCTTCTTGTTGTCGTCCAACACCTTAGAACACATTATTATCATCATCAGCCTGAAGAAGTATACTGCTGGACATAGGCCTCCCCTACAGATTTCCAGGAATAACGATTCTGATCTCTTTCCATCCACCGACTTCCCACGATCTTAATAATGTCGGTTCAATTGTTGGGTGGGTGCCCTAAGAACACATTATGCGATATCAAAGGTAGTAAAGCTAGGTGAGTCTAGGTGCCAGTTCAGACAACGCCTAGAATACAGGTACTTAAGAATAGGAGAGCTTTTTGTGAAAGGCTAATCCAGTGGAGTATCATCAATCATCCATGTTTCTACTGCAAACTGCGGCCGAGGCTAGGCTGCGCTAGGGGGTTGATGAAGATGAAGCGTGTGACGGTGGTCAGTTTCTTATACTTATATAATAGCGGATACTGGCACTGGACCGAAGAGGTTGGCGTATTAGGGAGAAGGTCTATTACCCAGTCGTGGGTACATACAAGCTGAATAGATAGATTATTATTTCGACTCACAGTGTTCATATTCTCAATCCAAACAGCATCCACGGGTCCGTCAAACACGTACCACCTTCGGTCAGTGTCTTCAGCCGCTATGCCGAGACGGACCAAGCTGGAGAGGATCCCGTCAGTCCTATACACAAAACAATTTATTACTAACTACTGTTACATAAAACTTGAACATGGCATAACATTTAACATTACATAACATTGAACATGACATAAACATTGAACATGACATAAACATTGAACTTAACATGAGCATTGGATATGACATACAAGTATGTAATGTTTATTACTGTTTTTTTGATAACTTTTGAAGGAAAACGGGGAAGAGGAAGGCCAATAATAAGTTACATGAGCCAGATAAAAGAAAAAGTCGCTGTCATGTCGTATAGGGAAGTCAAAGAGGCCGCATTCGAAAGGTTTAATTGGAAAAACTGCATCAAAACCCCGACGAGCTAAGCTCTTCATTTAAGAAGAAAAAGATAACTTTTGAACCTTTGTTTGTCTAAATCGGGAGTGAGAGTGAAACCAATAGTAGTGTCGAAACTAATAAAATACTGCGAAATAGGGTAGATCGATTTGTCTGCCAAAAACATTTCTTTAACTCGTGGACTTCAGTTCAACCGTGATCATGGTGCATGCAACTGTGCCGAAATATCTGAAGTCAAAACTCACAAAATGTAATCATGGTAAATATCCCGTTGTTTCATAAAAATAGTTATTATATTTACATTGCCAGAAGTGTAGGAAAAATTGAGGAACAACAGGCTGGCGTGGTACGGGCATGTCATGAGGGGGGATGAAAGTCACGTGACTATTAGGAGAGGGACGAGCATGAATGTGGATATGTGAGCAGAAGTAGACCAAAGAAAACATGGATCAACTGTGTGAAAGATGACATGGATAAGAGAGGAGTGAATGCAGAGAGGACTGGCTGGCAAAAGATGAAAGAGCACTACAGGATACATAGCAGTGGGTGATACCAGGCTGAAATGATGATGATGATGATGATTAAAAAAAAGCTTACCATTCGTGTGTCTGCATATCAAACTCTCCGTACAGCTGTCCCATGGTGATAGACTTGGGGTTGACGACAAAAGTGAGGACCGTGGTGAAAGGAAACCCATCCGGGGCAAGTTTACCGCGGATCACGGTCAGCGCGTCACGCAACACTTCGTAGCACTAGAAAATATATATAGTTAGAGTCTGTTCAGAAAGAGAGCCGTCGTGGCCAAATTGTGAACTAACGTTTCGATTTTTATATGGCAGCTCATCCCTTTCTTTCTATCAGCATTTTGCATCATAAAAATTAAATAAAGGAATAGTACACTAGTTGTGATAGGATCAAAACGCAACAGATGCCCTATTGTATTGCCCACTAAACAAAATAGGTAATTAAGCACAGCAGCGCCCTCAAAACCCACGACGGCTCTCTTTCTGAACAGACTCTAGTATAGTTTTTATAATGCCTATTTCTGCCGTGAACCAGCATTTCTGTGTTTCGGTTTGAAGGGTGCGAGTGCCGGTGAAATTACTGGCACGTGAGCCTGAATGTAAGTACGCATCACGTTGATGGACGGGATGGGGGCAATCCATCGTAGTGCACGATTCTGACGTGCGTGACCTATGAGGCAATGCTTTGCTGTTATTTTTTGTTGTTGGCCATATGCTTGTTTCATCAAAGCCTAAGTCGAGCCAAGCATCGATTTGTGACACATTTCAATGGAGAATGGAGCGGAGAATGCTTGAACTCGACTCAGACTGTACTGACACTGTTTCTGAATACAGGCCTAGGTGCCAGTTCCTGTCTCCTAAATGATAGATAGATAGATAGATAGATAACTTTTTTATTTGGCTCAAAAAAAGACACAGCTTACATAAAAATAAAATTAAACAACAGAAAGAGAAGAACAGAACATTGAGTTAAATCAATAGTTACCTTAGTTTTACCAGCCCCCGCAGGTCCGACCAGCATAAGTCCATGTCTCACTACTGTCGTCTCATACAACTGGATTATTTTGAATATGAACGCTGAAAACAATGCATAATAATCGGTTATGATAATAAAATTACAATGCGAAAGGAGCCTCTTTGAAGCGCATTTAAAAATAAACAGTGACTCTATAAGAAGAAGAATCTATTCAATTACATCTTATGGACCACTTTGGTTTAAAGCTAGGTAAATCTAAATGCTAGTTCCACGGAAGGAAGCCTAGAAGACTTAGACTTTTTAGTAGCAGTAGAGCTATTAGTGATAGGCTCGTCCTGGGAAGTACTAACACCATGCCTATTTCTGCCGTGAAGCAGCATTGCTGTGTGTGTATTAATACATCTCAAAATACAATATAACACCCAGACAGAACCATCTGCGTTCACCACAAAAATATTTGTTCTCGGTGGGGATCGAACCCACGATCTACAGCGCAGAAGGCAGAGGTACTACTAAATGAGCTGAGAGGCCAGTCATGACTCATCAGCAGACTAAGCAATGCTTACAGTACAAATCGTCATATCCTCGCTTGATAAGCATATTCCTGATGGACTGCTCCATAATACCGTAGTCCACTACTGGGATCTCCACGCGTGGGAACAGATCTGATATGATTCCTGCAAAACAAATAATGGTTCAACAAACCATAACATGCTACGTTATAACACCAGGGCACAGAAGAAAAGAAACATAATTTCACCACAAATATTTACTTACGGTGAGAATCGAACTCCTATAAAAGTCAGTCTCCTACAAAGGTAAATTTACACAGCGCTATCTAGCCCACAATTAAGCAGAGCTTGTACTATGGGAGCCGGATACCTGATTAATTATAGTATTTACATATTTTTTTGTAAACATACTTAGAATACAATACCCAGACAGAGAACAAACATCTGCGTTCAGCACACCAATATTTGTTCACGGTGAGGATCGAATCCACGACCTACGGCACAGAAGGCAGAGCTACTACCAACTGAGCTACTAAAACTAAATAAATATTGAGGACAACTCAAACAACGCTATCAAGTCCCTAACTAAGCAGAGCTTGTACTGTGTGGAAGTGGAACCAGATAGCTGATATAAAACTTCTTCGATACTCGATTCTGATATGTTTTTTTCGTAAATACACACTTAGAAACCAAATATAACACCCAGACAAAGAACAAATATTCACCACACAAATATTTGTTCCTGGTGGGCTAATATAAGTATTATATACAGAGCTTGTAGCTATATACCAGATAGCTGATATAAGTATCGGATGGTTCCCTTAGTACAAACTTTGCTTTATTTGGGGGCTAGCTATTATGGCTAGAACTATGTGGATAGTCCACAATACATTTATATCTATGTATGAGAGCTCACCATTGAACAGCAGTAGATCATCGGCCAAGAACTTAGGCACGTTGACGTCCCGCAGCGAGCGCAGCACTATCTGCCGCTCGTCGCCGTCCGGCATCTGACGGATCAGGTTACCGGCCACCGTGATCACCGTCTTCACGGCTCGCATGCCGAAGTCGTAGTGGTCCTACATTACAAACAGTACCTTCAATACACTCAACAACTAATAATTATTTTGATCGGTTAGCCTGTTAGTTTTTTAATACGCAGGTCAGTTATTTGAGGAAGGCGGTGATAGCCAAGTCTTAAACCAATAAGTATGATACTGTTATCGTTTTTTTATAAATCGAGGGTATGACTCATGATTTCACATCATCAACTCTCGTGATTTCACAACACCGTCCTTCTCAAGAAACCTGACAATGTATATAAAATTAACTGATGGCACAAGCATATAGCCCATCTGATGTTAGTGGTAACCATCGCCTTTAACAAAGCACTGCCACGCAGTTCACGCGCGTTAAGAACGTGCCTTACGATGCACTGCCCTGCGCCCACCAACTTGAGGCATACTGAGTTCAGCCTCACGCGTCAGTAATGTCACCGGCACCCACACTCTTCAAACCGAAACAAAACAATTCAGCTTCACGGTAGAAATAGGCATGGTGGTAGGACGAGCCTTTCACAAAGAGCCCTACTACTGCTAAACTAGGTCTAATATCACACAAAAATCACACACATCACCACAACAAAATTCCCTCACACTCTGCCACATACACAATTTCTTAGACGAATAGGCTACCGCGGCGCTCCAACACACGGTACTACAGAAATTAAACTCTGCTTGACCCGTACATTATGAGTGAATGAGATAAAAGATTATTCAGCAGATGACGACCCGTACTACTATAGATAGCGGTACTATAGGTAACTTTAGCGTTGACCGTTATTGCGCAGAAGTCAAAAATAAAGGTACCTGAGGGGGGCTAGCGGAATGAAGGGCGGGCGTGCGTAGCACCGATTGGCTCTCCAGTCGCACTCCGCTCTCTGTACCAATAGGACGCTCTGCACACATCCACACATCCAGTGTGCGCGACATGTGCACACTACGACGCATGCGCAGCTATCCCCTCCGCGTATCGCTCAGCGCTAAAGTTATGTGCCGCTAGTTATACTAGCGGCTATTCGTAGGAACCGTACTTTACCTGTGAAGACAGCTGTTCCGAACTAAGTCTGAAGGTGGTAGTGATCTTGCCAGCCAGGAGTTTGGCTTCCAGGAAGCCGAACGAGAACAGAGATATCTCCGCGATCAGGGTGTAATCTGGCACCATCATGGATATGGGACGGAACAGCGCTTTTAGGTTGTCTGGTAGCTCCGTACGGCCTAGGGAATAAGGTTGAAAATAACAAACATACACACAGTCATGTACTTGCCCACACCACACTCATACATTTAGGTTTAGGTACTACCTCACACAAGACATTCACACACACACAAACACACAACAAATACTTAACAAATGTTTTTGTTTAGTAAGCAATTATACCCAGTTCGGTTCAGTGTCTTCTCTAACCAGTTTTAAGCGAAAAATACAATTAATTTTAATCAATACATTCTTTACTTTTTTATGGATATTTTAATACATATGTTTGTAGAAAGAGGTATCTGCAATCATCTGTATTACCAATACTGTACAATCACTAAGTGCTCAAAAAAATAGATTAACATAAGTGTTTTAGTTTTCTCATTTAGGCTAATTAGGTATATGAAAGTTTTTTCTTTATTTTTTTTGTATAAATGTCTTGAAAATGACTTACCAGCATAACCAGGGTTCATTGTGATGAAGACAGAGCAAGACGCCTTCAGAGGCAGCTCGCAACCTTCGAACCAGAACTTGTCCTGTTTGAGGATCTGTGCCTTTTGAATTGTAACCACCTGGAAATTTAACAAAATATATTAGTTTGTCTGTGATTTATTATAAATAGTAAGCCTGAACCAGTTTGCTACGATTTGGTATCCAGTCGCATTTGATTACAGATACGTACTAGATTTAAAGGTAGAGTCCGCACAAGATAACTCTGCGCGTGACAGATGTCGAAGAAGATAAATAAATAAAGTGGAAATACATCTTCCGACATGAATGGGAAAATCGAACTTGCATTGCGACTAATGCAAGTCCATATTTGTTATTAGGAGATTATTTCAAGTCAGTTTTTTTTTACATTTTCTGCCATCTGTTACGTGCAGAGTTGTTTTGCGCGGGGTCTAACGGCCAGTGACATAAGCACAAATTAACGTGTTTTTTTATTATTTTGGTATGTAACCACCATCAGCGAGCGGCCGTGCTAAAATGCCTCTGTGTACTTTTTAGAACTGCGAAAACATGTACCTAAATATCTGTGATAGAAGCCAGCCGACGGTGAAAGTAAAAGACAGATTAATTGAACAAAACGGACTGAAAATAAAAAGGTAGTAGTCACGAGAACTATATTAACAAAACATACCTGCTGAGCAACCACAGACAACACTTCAATATCAATTCTGTTAAACTCGTCAAAGCAAGCCCACGCACCAGACCT
Organism: Thera obeliscata; assembly: GCA_947578465.1. Taxonomy (NCBI): domain Eukaryota; kingdom Metazoa; phylum Arthropoda; class Insecta; order Lepidoptera; family Geometridae; genus Thera; species Thera obeliscata. Next base: position 10,307,546 of record OX387918.1, on the reverse strand, counting down.
GAAAAGTTTGCATGTATCATTGTAATGAGTTCCTATCTTAAAAAGATTAAACAAACGAGCTTACGGCCCACCTGATAGTAAGCGGTCACCGCCCATAAACACCAACAACACAAAGGGTGTTGTCATTGCGTTGCCTACCCTGGAGGAGTTTTTCACCGTTTTTCTTGAAGCTATTCATGTTGTAGTTAAGGGGAAAAACCTTTGGTAGTAGTTAATTCCTCAATTTATAGTATAGTAGAGTATAGTATAATTATTACACCTAAAGCACAAGTCTGCATAGACTTAGTGTAGGGTCTTGAATAATGTTAATCTATTACTTACAAGCCATATTAATTTATGATTAGAGTCTGTTCAGAAAGCGACCCGTAGTGGGATTGGAGGGCGCTGCTGTGCTTAATCACCTTTTTTGTTTAGTGGGCAATACAATAGCGCGTCTGTTGCGTTTTGATCCTATCACAACTAGTATACTATTCCTTTATTTAATTTTTATGATGCAAAATGCTGACAGAAAGAAAGGGATGAGCTGCCATAGGAAAATCGAAACATTAGTTCTCAATTTGGCCACTACGGCTCTCTTTCTGAACAGACTCTACCTATGTTATGTCGTATGTATCAAATTGTAATATTTATATGTGCTTATTGCTATATAAATTTATCTTTATTATATTATAGTAGATGGTGATTTATGCTTGTGTAAAGTGACTCACGCAGCTAATCCCTTGAAGAACTTGCCCATAGCCATGTAATCGAGCTGGTCGGAGCAATTGAACACCACGCATTGTACAGCCAAAGCTTTCGCTAAATCCTGCAAACCAGATTTAAGATTAGCTTCTCCATCTTATGTTTATGACTTCTTCTTCTTCCTGCCCTTATCCCACTAGGTAGGGTCGGCACAACACGACTTTTTTTTCCATTCTCCCCTATCACTCGCCATCTCAGTACCTAATCACTCCAATTATATTTCGTACTTCGTCTTTCGATTAGTAACCTGAAAGAGAAATTATTAGCAAGTACATTGTAGTTACGCCTACGTGTCACCACTCTTATACACTATATTGAGAGTTTTTTTTTTTTTTTTGTGGGTAAATCTGCTTTCTTGTCGCCTGCGCTCGGCCGGTCGCGTCATTCGTCTTTTAGTGTTTCGCCGCTCAACACTAGTCTAAATAAATTCAGTGATTGAATAAGTTTCGAAAAGCTTTACACGTTTTCTAAACTTTAAACCTAAATAATGCGGAAACGAAGGCTCGAGAACGACGATAACTTCGATTACTTTAGGAAAAAAACTAAAGAAACTTGAGTCCGAACTCAACGAGTCTGGTAAAACAAGAAGTCGTGGTATCGAGTTTTTTCCTCGTCCTCATCATCGCCGTCGTCGTCGAAGGAACCCTCGTGTTCTCGTCAGGATTTAGACATCCATCAGTAATGTATATCAGTGCAAAAGTGAAATATTTTTTAAAAATATGCCGGTACTTAGTCTAAAAAATTCACTTGCGTAATAACTCTGTGGGAGCTATATCTTGTTGGATGTATTTATAGACATCAGGTATTTACGTGAGTCGAGCTGTCTGTGGGACTGTCTCTCTTATCACACATTAAAATCGTTTGCGTCTGTGGGAGTTATAACTTACCGATTCAAAAAGTACATAAGATTGGTTTGTGCGTAATTCTGTGGGAATTGTCTTACTAATCGTACCATCAGCATGAAATACGTCTAGATAAAAGATTTTTCAACTTTGAAAATCTTGATTTTTTGATACCCTCAAATAACCTAAACATATCGTTTTGCGTATATCTCTGTGGGAGTTATATCTTACCGATTCAAAAAGTACATAAGGTTGGTTTGCGCGTAATTCTGTGGGAATTATGTCTTACTAATCGTACCATCAGCATATTCAAAAAGTACATAAGGTTGGTTTGCGCGTAATTCTGTGGGAATTATGTCTTACTAATCGTACCATCAGCAGATTCAAAAAGTACATAAGGTTGGTTTGCGCGTAATTCTGTGGGAATTATGTCTTACTAATCGTACCATCAGCAGATTCAAAAAGTACATAAGGTTGGTTTGCGCGTAATTCTGTGGGAATTATGTCTTACTAATCGTACCATCAGAGTTTCAAAAAGTACATAAGGTTGGTTTGCGCGTAATTCTGTAGGAATTACGTCTTACTAATCGTACCATCAGAGTTTCAAAAAGTACATAAGGTTGGTTTGCGCGTAATTCTGTGGGAATTATGTCTTACTAATCGTACCATCAGCAGATTCAAAAAGTACATAAGGTTGGTTTGCGCGTAATTCTGTGGGAATTATGTCTTACTAATCGTACCATCAGCAGATTCAAAAAGTACATAAGGTTGGTTTGCGCGTAATTCTGTGGGAATTATGTCTTACTAATCGTACCATCAGCAGATTCAAAAAGTACACAAGGTTGGTTTGCGCGTAATTCTGTGGGAATTATGTCTTACTAATCGTACCATCAGCAGATTCTAAAAGTACATAAGGTTAGTTTGCGCGTAATTCTGTGGGAATTATGTCTTACTAATCGTACCATCAGCAGTAACTACGTCTTGATAAATGATTTTTCAACTTTTAAAATCTTGGTTTTTTGATACCCTCAAATAACCTAAGCATATCGACAGACGAGATATTTTTAGACGGTGATATCTGAATCTCCCCTAGACGGAAGTTTTGCCGCAGGGCCAAGACGCCATCACCTCGCTGCTACTGTCAGAGGGTGTATCGGCTGCACCGTCCCAACCATTGAATATGGCCCTAACTTTCATAAGGACTTAGCGATTCGCTTCGAACATATCGCTACCCATGGACTGGGTCGGACTCAAACAAAAGAGATACTAGCTCTTACCGTGGCGCCAATACTCAACGCCAAAATAAAAGCTGCAATTCTTGAGCTCATGGTAGATCAAGATAAGAGCTTTGAACTCCAACAAACGCAGATATGCAGCCGCTATCTCGTGCTTGGCGTCAGCGGTCTCCGATGAACTCTCATCTGCTCAGATCAATCAAGATCTCCGCAAAAAGCTGATGAACACAGGCCGTCATCTTTGCGATGTTCATTTTACCGATTCTAAATCGAGGTGAAATTTTGCCATGTTCTCCATCAAGGAAGACACGAAGGAACAAATATTTGTTTGGAGAGAATTTGTCTGCTACATTGTAATCAGCAAAGGCAACAAATCTGGGAACGACTTAAAAGTCCAACAGAAGATTTTAAGAATGCTTTTGAGCCACACAATTAAATTTCAAAGCTGCACCTGCTTCATAAAATACTGCAAGCCGCCGCGCCAGGCCCGCCGCCGAGGAGCCGCGAGCCTGCCTACCCGCGCGCTCAGCACGCGCCCGCATCGAGAATTCGAGACGGTCATCACCGCCGCCGCGGTCGACCTGCGGCCTGTAGACCCAGTAAGTTACGCTGGCCAGCTGTCTCTCTTCCGTCTTTAATTACTACAGATTCGTTAATCCTTTAATAGATCGATGGCTATAAATTGTGATTTTCACAACATTGTCTAACCTTCTCCAAATTGGAGCAATAGCACAGTGCAGGCATGCTATCATGCCTAATATATATAAAAAAAAAAAAAAAAAAGTGGATAAAAATCATTCCTACAAATAATTTCAAGCTGGAGGATTTATGAATGGCTGTTATACTGACATCTAAAGATTGGTTTCTAGCTACTATTAACTTGAAAGATGCGCATCTTTTAATCAGTGTTAAAGTAGAATCTAGATTCTATAAAATATTTTTACTAGTAAGAAATTTACTTGTACAAAAGGAATTTGGCCTATACACTTCGTCGTATGTTTTCACTAAAACCGGTTGTCAAATTGTTGGGATCACCCGGATACCTACCTATCAACAATAAACTTAGATAACATTTTATTAATGGAACGCTCATATTATAGTGTCTAGAAACATTGTACAACAACTTTGGGTTTTTCTAATAAATTATGAAAAGAGTAATTTGGTTCCCTCTACTTCTTGTACATACTTGAAATTTGTAATCAACAGCAAAACTATGCAAATAGGCTTGCCAACCAAATACAACTTCATATAATCAAATAAATTAAGTTGTTTTCCAAAAAATCACGAAATTTTCTCAACTGTTAGAGAGAGATGAGATATAGGCTTATTAACGCCCGGCTATTGAATATGATCCACCATATGCCAAAGAATTTGAACGACTTAAATACACTAAGGTGACAACAATTTCGCCAAATTCTTGAATATTTCACCCAGCTTATATAATGTAGATATACGCTGTACAAATATTTTCTGACGCCTCAACTACGGGGTGGGGCGCCGTGTGCGGCTCGGAAACCGCGAGCAGCCCGTTCCGTAAGCGAGCGCATGCTTCACATAAATTAGCAATCAACTGCTTGCGCCTTACTCTGCCACTAAAATCTTTAAAAAAAAAACGAGCTAAGTGATTGCCAAATCCTACTGCGTTTCGATAACTGCACTGCCGTTTCTTACGTTAACAGAAATTAGAATATAATTAGATAGAATTCAGTTTCCACACTTGTCACTATTCTGACGTCAAAAAGCTGAAAAACAAAGTCAAAATATAATTATAATGGCTGATACTGAATCATGAAACTGTCATCCCTACATGGAATGGGAGCTCTCCGATTCAACCTTTGATGTATAACTATTATATTAGTGTCCCAGTGATCGATTTAATTGAAAGTCGAATAATTAATAATGAATTCGATGGGTTTGTTTCATGGTCTGGCGACCCAAATGATTATGCGGTTAACGCATTCATGATCAGATGGTCAAACATTTATTTATTTTTTTCCCATTCGCCATAGAATTCAAAACTCTGCGAAAAATTGAATGATTGCATTTTTATCACAGAACTCATTAAAGCAAGAAAGACAAAGTCTACATTAAAAAAAAAAAAAAAGTTTTATTTTGCATGTTTTTAGCTCTGTTAGGTCGATAAAGACTTATCTAAAACAAATGTTTAACAGTAGCAGTCAATATATGTAGGTCTGCAGACAGCTGTAGAGCTGCCTGCTGTTTTAGAACCTAAAATTAGCGAAAGTTTAATTACCTATTCAATGTTTCGAGGGGTTTTTTCGTACAAGACCCCTGACCCCCTAATATAACATTACGTAGGAGTTGCGTAGTGGAATGGTTAGAAGTATTGTACCATAAAGAATTGTACTATTATCTTTGGAACTCTTTTCCAAAGATGTGCGACGTTAACATTCTTCCGAGTAAAATTATGATTAAGATCCTTGATCCTGTATAAAACATCACAAGTTGGAAAAAACTAACCTTTAGTACAAATGCCTTTTATCTGTGAAAGCCCTTAGTCGTGCCCTGCTCAGGCATTGACATGCTGTATTGTTTGTAAGTACTAGACATGGTAAAGTGTACGCTGCAAGACAACGGTATGGATGTGTCGCTTGGTGCGCACAGCACGCGACACTGCGTCTCGAGCTCTTACGATTGCTTGGAGTCAACATCGACCGCATACGGACAACCGCATTTACATTTACCGCAAACACGGCTGGACCTCTAATTCCAATAACACATTTACCAAATTCTATAAAAGAACCATATTCTGAGCTCGGACGAAGCCACTTTAGTTGCTGCGATTATTAATCCAGGCTAAACTTTAGTGCTAATTATGTTACGATGTTAAGGACTATTAAATAAACCATTTAATCCATTTTTAGTGCTCTCCATTCTCCACTTGGACATAATAAAATATATAAATTTTTTCACATTCAATGTGTTAGCATTACACATTTCCTGAACCTACAAACTCTCAAAGTCTACAATGTACTTGCTAATAATTTCTCTTTCAGGTTACTAATCGAAAGACGAAGTACGAAATATAATTAGTGATTAAACGAACTCAGTGAAGTTCTATCATAATTATATGAGTACTTCGTCTGAGATTAGTAACCCCCGCCCGCCCGGCCCTTAGCATAGGTTCAGGAAATAAGGACGCCAAGGGCTCTGGCTCTAAACTAATGACGCGACCGGCCGAGCGCAGGCGACAAGAAAGCAGATTTACCCACAAAAAAAAAAAAAAAACTCTCAATATAGTGTATAAGAGTGGTGACACGTAGGCGTAACTACAATGTACTTGCTAATAATTTCTCTTTCAGGTTACTAATCTCAGACGAAGTACTCATATAATTATGATAGAACTTCACTGAGTTCGTTTAATCACTAATTATAATTCGTCGCTTCATTCGAAGTTATAAAACGAGGTAGTATTATTTTATGCTACTGGCATTTGCACATTTTTTAAAGTATAAAAAAAATAAAGTTTGGTTTGACATTTCCCTCAGCAGATCGTCATTCTTTTTTTGTGCACGGCATCAAGCACACATTCTGCAGTGAAAAATTGGAAAAAATGCTGAAATGTATTGCCGGCAATACAAATTTGGATATTATTCCGAAAAACTTCGTAAGCAAAATACGGCTAAAAAGCGTTGCGTGATTGTGATTTCGTCATGATCTGATTCTGATGAAAATCCAGGTAAGTAAGTCTTGCATTTTTGCATTCCTGATACCTGAGTGAAGTGAAAAATGTCACAAGCCGATTTAAATATCAGCATCTAGTAAGCGCCCTGGAGGATTAACTGCGGGTTATCACGAAGGGTTAGCATGATGCTTAAAAATTGCCTGGAGGTTCGACTGCGGGTCAACACGAAGGTTTTAATCTTTACAAAGCACCACCTGTGCCGGCTCTCCTCACCACACCAGACGAGGCCTCAACGCCCCGCATGAGGCTACTAAACCTGTGTCTGAACTCGATACAGAGTCATTACAGGCTTTGGGTAATGCTTCTGATGACCTTAATACCAGTTTATGGTCTTGATATTCATGACAAGCTGGGCCAACTTTGGCTACCAATCCTCAAGAAGGAGATGCAGAAGGAGGTAAAAGAAAAGCTTTTTATTTATTAGAAAGACTATTTTATTTCCAGTAACTGCAAACTGTTGAAAGCAAACACATTAAGCGCGGAAATATCCGCTGCCGTGTCTGGTATAGTGAGAACTAGAAAATTATTATTATTATAAAATTATGCCACGTTGGATCGTCTCTGATGATGATGATGATTTACTCTGTAGTATCGGGTCGTTTCTTGTATTTCTACAAATTAAATAAATAAATAAATAAAATTAAAAGTTGAAGAAAATTCAGACCAAACAAGATTAGCTGGGCCTAGGCATATCAGTACTCAACAAAGCGTGAGTTTGCTTTTGACCAGCGATGATAAGGTACAAGCTGTATGAATATTATCTCATGGTTGCCGTATACTAACGGACTTCCACTATGCCGAATCTCAAGTGAGAACCAAGCTTTAGCTCGCTCTAGGATTATAGAAAGCGTTCCTTACATTCATAAAGAACCAAGAAAGAGATATGAAACTCTCTTTGAGAGTGAGTTGCCTGAAAACATTAAGGTTTCAAAGGCAATTTAAAACAAGGGTTACAAATAAGTGTATTTATTCAGTTTGATTGCAAGAATCACTTTTAAACGTCGTCGAAGCCTTCTTCTTCGGATATTCAGTCGTCAGCTGGCAGTTTTTTCAACACCAGGGAAACTGATCGGGCACTCTCGTTACCCCTCGTTACCATTGAGAAAGGGGGGGGGGGGGCAGTCAGCATACAGGACGACAGCGCAACAACCGTTTCGATGAGCGCAACGCAACCAACGACACGTCTATGTCTCGGCGCAGTTCACGCGTCCTTCGACGAACTTGTCAAGCTATAACAAATATGCTCCTACGAAACAATAACGTAGGTGGACATGCTGGAAGATTACAATTTAATTATAATTGCTGGATTGGTGTAACTAATAATCAAGTTATTTTGGAACTGATTCGTAACTGTTAACCTTTTAATCGTAGAGTAGAACAAGGTTCTCCTAATAACTTATAACAATAATTTTCATTCAATCAAAGAAAATAATTAAATGAGGTTAGCCATCCAGAACCTAACTAACTTAGGTGCCATTTCTATAATGTTATCCTCAAAAATTTCAATTTGTATCTAATATTATTATTATTTTTTAGCACCAACGCCTAATGGTGGTCACCGATTCTAAACCTTAATCTGCTAAATAAATTCATTTCTATTGTCCATTTCAACATGGGAGACCATGGGGCTGCGTCGAAAATGATACTTACCTGTGGATTCATGGCGATCATTGATCTTACAGAATCATACTTGTTCCTGTAGCTAAGTCCGATCGTAAGAATTTAAGATTTCAATTTGACAAAACTACATAATCAGTTTAGTGCCATGCTATAGACTTTGTTCGATTTCTCGAACTTTTACAAAGATAATGAAAGAAGTTGCAGGCTTTATTATGAGACATCGCAGATTTAGATCTGTAATATGTATATCTTGACGATTGGCTCTGTCTAGGTGACAGTTTCGAGGAGTGACGGATACATGTTACTGAAACTCTAAAGTTACTTTACTGCTTATATAGGTTTCGTGGTCAATTTCGAAAAAAGATGTTCATCCTCGTAAATGGTGCAATTTTATTTGGACCTATACATCACTATGGGTATATTATATTGTCAATATCACTGCCGTTAACTAAGCGGCACAAAATGTTTGTTGCGAATGCCAGTTAGTAGGTACTATTCAAGAATTTGCCCACTTGTTCGGGATTCTTACATCAATCAGCGTATCCAGCTGTGAAGTATGGTTGGCTCTATACTAAAGAGTTTGAGAGACAAAAATATTTAGCTTGTAAAATATTAGACAAAACTCTCTCTGGAAATCCCTTGTTTATTAGTTTTAGCGCCTTGAACAGGATGGGGCGTATATTGTAATTACAGCGCGTAAACGGTGGATGGAAAAATACTGAACTAGATTTCCATAACAACCATATAGAGATACCAAAAGCATGGAGAGATTGTTGTTTTATTATAACAATAATAAACTAATGTTTATTGATTTTTGGTTTCAAATGTTTTGCTCACAAATGTTTTTATGTCATCATGGTACATCAAAAGGATGGGAGTGATCCAATTCTCTCACCTACCCTACCTGAAAAAAAAAAAAACCATTTAGCAATGGTGCAAAATATGAAATATCTGTCTGTTAGCTTCTTAAATTTATACAAAAGATAGTCCAGGATCACATCAGGAGTTTAGAAAAATTAATACGGATATTGAATGGTATCTTTCGGTCATGGAATATACCATAGAGTAGTAACAGCTTTTGGAGAACCAGGAATCGAACCAGAACTAATAAATTGTAGAGGCCAGATCTAGGTGTCATAACAGTTGACGCATTCACTATAAGCTGGAAAAATAATGTAATTATGTGCTTTCCCGGCTTTTCACTTGTCTTGAAATGCTTATAGAAAATAAACATGGATGAGGCCTGAAAATATCCTAATATTTCCTTACTGGCCGTCTCAGCCCTGGTTTCTCTCCTCTGCTTAAAAAACTGATTCGCTCGGCTATTATATATTTCACTCTTAATTTTTTGTTCTGTTTCACCGCCAAGACAGTTTATCCTGGCTGCAGCAATGCTCTCCAGGATACCTTTGGAGCAAAAGGATCACCAAGCCTATCACTCGATCTAGTTATGGTTTATTTTTTCAAAATCACTCTGCTTCAGTACAATGAAATGAAACCTACAAACAGTAGTGAAAGTTCTGTTGAACTCTTAATTAAAACCCTTGTGGATGTTCACTTTCAAACATAAAGTTATTCCTTACTCAACAGTAATAATATATTATTATAATGGGACCCTTACGAATCTTTGAACAGTCTTCGCTCAGCTCTTTTTGCTAGGCCGTAACATAGCTTCCGATGACCATGTAAAACGCCTCCTCAAAGGGGCTCACAAGCTTAGACCAGTTTTGCTGAAATATAGTTACGTTCACCGGGGACCCGATCCAACCGGGAAGGTAGTTTGAAACTACATCGCGGATTGGGTATATACCCAGTAGAAACCTACTTCTAGGAAAAATCACCATAAAGTTGGTTGTTCTTTTAGCATTAGGCACAGGATATAATTATAGTGTAACACTCTCCCTGATAAAATGAGAAAACATTTTAGTTAATTCTACCGGCGTTAAGATAGGTATTTCTGATGTAATCAAAACATCTGGTGCCGGTCATGAACAACCGGTACTGATTTAACCTATTTTCATGAAAATAGAGCAATATGTCCTGCTACTACTATACTACTATAGTTGAAGATTACATACACATCTCACAAAAACAACGTCACAGTCGACGTTCAACGCGTACAGCACGTGGCACGTCGCCTCGTCCGCAGCGCGCGCTTCTGTTATCTTGTTGATACGGTTATGAAAGCGGCTGGTTGGACTAGTCTTCTAGTCGTTCGCAAAATTGTACACTCGACCAATATTATTTATGAGGGTAATTTTGCAAGATCGGTATTATGTATTATGACCTAATCATTCAGTGATTGATTGTAATAAGTAACATAATAAGCAAATTATGTAAAATAGTTCATCATAGTATTTATTGATGATCGGTTTATATAATATAAATACTTAAGATTACGTTAAAAAATCTGAAAGTAAATCATTCCAATTTTAATTTCCCTGCATTTATTTTCACAAAAATTTCGTCTCTAAACGTCTACCTCGTTTTATAACTGAAGAATGAAGCGACGAATTATAATATATGATCAAACGAACTTGCAAAGTGAAGTTCGATCGATATTATATGAGTACGCTTCATTCGAAGTTATAATCACCCTCCCACCCAATACCCAAAGTTAAATTTTTGTGGTTCTTCTCTAAAATGAATGACGATCTGCTGAGGGAAATGTCAAACCAAACTTTATTTTTTTTATACTTTAAAAAATGTGCAAATGCCAGTAGCATAAAATAATACTACCTCGTTTTATAACTTCGAATGAAGCGTACTCATATAATATCGATCGAACTTCACTTTGCAAGTTCGTTTGATCATATATTATATTATCTTAATTTATGACATTAGCATGAAACGGGCACTGACAGAATTGTCATCATTAGTCGCAGCAGCCAAAAAAGAAGAAGTGGAGGATTCGTTTTCTGTCATTTTAGGAAGTCACATAGCTTTTTCATTTTGTTTTTCTGGTGTGATTTTGAGTTCCATTGTGTAATTTTAGTGGTATTTTAACCAACATTACTTGAGGTCTTATCTCAAAGTGTTAGCAGTTGGAATGAAAGTGTACTATGTGATATTCTGATCGAAAATGTTTCTGATGGCTTTGAAAAAACAGCCACCACATTTTTTTAAAACCAATTAGGGCCAACTTGTCTATTGACTGACTTGAATAAAAACTATTTTATTTATGTAATATATCCTCGAACGTTGGCGCGATGATCTCGACGGTCAGAGGAAAGATTAGTGGGAGACCGCTAAGGATCGGGACGAGAAGGTTTTGGGGGAGACCTTTGCCCAGCAGTGGGACAATGAAGATTAGATAATAAAAAAAATATATATCCTCACTTGACACTGGCAAAATTGATCAAAAATGGACAGAAGCCATTCATTAAAAAGAAAAAGAAGAAGTAGAAGTGAAATTAACTTCCATGGTCATACCTTGGTGGTCTCCGTCTTGCCAGTGCCAGCCGGGCCGGCGGGCGCGCCTCCAAACTTAAGATGCATCGCGCACATCAATGTTAGGTAGCAGCGGTCCGTCAGCGGAGTAATCACCAGCCGACCGCTGTAATACAGCGCTTTATAATTGACGAATTCATTAGTATTTTTTGACTTGGAGTGGCCTCAGTTGGTGCCAACCGCTGTAATACAGCGCTTTGTACTTGTAGAATTTACTTAGTCTTTGACTTGGACTGGCCTCGTAACTCAGTTGGTAGTAGCTTTGCCTTCTGCGCCGTAGGCCGTGGTTTCGATCCCCACCGAGAACAAATATTTGTGAGTTCACCACACATAGCCATCTGGTTCCTTTAGTACAAGCTCTGCTTAATTTGGGGCTAGATAGCAATGTGTGGATTGTCTAAAATATTTATTTATTTAAGAATACAATTAAACTTAAAAGTCAAAATAAGTGATGGAAATTAAACTATTACACGGGTATTTATCGCGTATATTCACTTTTCAAGGACGGTAGCACTCATGTCAATGTGCAACATAGCCGAAACGTCGGGAAAATAAATAAAATAAGGTAATATACGCGAAAGGAGAAGAATTATACTTGAGACGATACAAAATCGAAGAGAAAAAATGTTTGGACATCTCCTACGACATGACCGCTACATAAAGAACATCATTGAAGGAAAGGTTGAAGGGAAACGGGGAAGAGGAAGGCCAAGAATTAGTTACATGAGCCACATAAAAGAAAAAGTCGCTGTCAGGCCGCATTCGAAAGACTTGATTGGAGAAAACTGCATCAAAACCACGACAAGAGCTAAGCTCTTAAATTTAAGAAGAAGAATATACGCGATAAATACCCGTGTAATAGTTTAAATATGTTTTATGATCGCGAAAGTTTAAAAAGTACTAAGTGATGTAAATACCTGTTTCCCAAATACTCATTAGAGTAAGTAAACACCGAGTTTAATGCTTTAACGTCGCATTTGTTCTGGCTGAACTGTCGGTAGTAGTTGGAGGTGTCGAGTCGACTCTCGTCCTGGTATATCTCGGCTGTCTCGCCCTCTTCTAACGGATCCATGTCGCGGACCACTTCGTAATACCTGAAAGAGATGACACTAATTAATAATCTGAACATATTAAACTCTTAAGTTACTGACTGACTGGCAATCAACGCACAGCCTAAAGAATAGTCCTAGGAGTATGAAATTCAGATGGTAAATTCCTGGTGTAGGGTAGGGGTGAACTAAGAATTCCCAAAACTCAACTCCTATAGGTATGCAGCGGGGGTTGAAGTTTGTATGGAAAAAGCTTAAGGCGAACGAAGTCGCGCGGGATTCCATTAGTAAAAATTATTTTGGAAAAATATGTAAGATGAAGAGACGAATGAAAAGAAAAGACAAAAATGGTTTTTATTTTTAAGATGTTTATTTTTTTAGGATACAACTCGTTCAGGCAATCGCTGAATCCGTTTGTGAGTTTCTAGTATGTATTTGTTTCAAAGTTTTCAATATCGAACGCGTATTGTGCGTTTTGCGGGAATAGCAGGCTGAAAGGATATCTAGTCCTTATGGATTACAATAGATACACTATTTTACTCTGTTCTTGTCCTGATGTTGTAGTATTTTGAATCTTGTCGCTCACTTGCTCGCGACTCATGTCGTCGCGTTTTATTCGAATAATAAAATATGGAGTACCATATAACTTTTGAAACTATCATGGTTTTTAACACTATTTTTATGAAACGACGGGATATTTACCATGATTAAATTTTTCTGAGTTGACTTCCGATATTTCGGCACAGTTACATGCACCATGATCAACTCAGAATCGGAAGTCAACTCAGAAAAATTTAATCATGGTAAATATCCCGTCGTTTCATAAAAATAGTATATGGAGTACCGTCCGCCTACGTAATGGTTTAATAAAAAATTTAGCCCGCCTCCCGACTGGACAAATAAATAAACAGTTCTCTTATAGTTACTCTAAAATAAATGTATTTTATTTCTTACTTTCATTCTTTCTTTCCATTTCTGTGCACACTCACCGCAGTTGACACATCCATTGGAAATCAGTAACGTTCTTAACTCCCTCATCGAGCAGCGACTTGGTGACGTCACGCGCGTGTACCTCGATCACTATAAGCGCGCAAAGCACTTCGCGCTGGAAGAATGTCAGCTCCCCTTTCACCAGCGCGCGCAGACTGTCCAACTAGAAATAATAATAGATCTTTATCGTAGCCCAAAAAAAAAAAAATTAGGACATTTCACGCAACACTATCTAGCCCCAAATTAAGCAGAGCTTGTGTTATGGGAACCAGATAGCTGATTATAATACTTACATATTTTTTTTTGTAAATACAGTAAAAGCTCTTTATTCGCGGGGTTTAAGTTCCATAAATATGCCGCGAATACAGAAACCGTGAATACGGAATGGTAATTGATTTTGAATGAATGTATGCCAGCGGCCCGTGAACTCTACTGACTAGTGGAATCCCGCGTGACTTCGTTCGCGTTAAGCGTTTTCCATACCAACTTTAATCCCTGCTGCGCCCCGGATGGGTTTTCAAACAGTTTTTAAAATTATTTCTTAGTGTACTCACACTTTTCACACAGAACACTCTCCAAATTTCAAGTCTTTGCGACTTAAGGTTATGGCTGTGCGTTGTATTTCAGTCACTCATGCTAAACTTTATAGTATTGAAATGTGATATTCCTACGATTAGTTTTTAGGTCGCTGGTCTAACCTGCGCCAGCATTTCCTCCATAAAGCCGTCCATGCGGTAGTCAGCAATGGCCTCCTCCACGCCGGCGGTCCAGGCGGTCTGCGAGCCCGCTATCACCACCTGCCCGGGCCAGCGCAGCACCCACTGCGCACGCGGAGTCGCCCATAGCTCCACTAGACCCGCCACTAGGGTCAGACGAACTGGGGACAGAGAACGCACTGTTAGGGAGACGAGTTTGAAAGCACACAAGAGAATGCTTGGTATCTATATATATAAAAAAAGTCGTGTTAGTTACACTACTTATAACTCAAGAACGGCTGAACCAATTTGGCTGAAAATTGGTTGGGAGGTAGCTTAGAACCAGGAGAAGGACATAGGATACTTTTTATCCCGAAAAAGTAACGGGAACGGGGTGTTACGGGAACGAGCGAGCGAAGCCGCGGGCGGCCACTAGTTATAAATAAACATAAAAATCTCTCTTCTGTGCTCCATCCTACTAATATTAAAAATGCGAAAGTTTGTATGGATGGATGTTTGTTACTCAATAACGCCAGAACGGCTGAACCAATGTGGATGAAATTTGGCACAAAGATAGATAATAGTCTGGAATAGCACATAGGATACTTTTATCCCGAAAAAGTAACAGGAACCGGGCGTAACCGGATCGGGGAGAGCAAAGCCGCGGGCGGCCGCTAGTATGTATATACATGCATAATATTGTAGAGAAACACTGAAAAATTTAAAGGTTTCTAATATATGATGTCGTAAATAAACTCAGTAGGTATATTCTATTTATTATTAAATTAATGTTAGTGTGTTTGCTTTAGTAATCAATAAATAATCTTCATTTCATTTTCATTTCATTTCATATTTAGTATCAGCATTGCACATTTACACCCGTGCGAAGCCGGGGCGGCTCGCTAGTAGTCTATAAGTTAAATTTCAAAGTACTTACTGGTATGCCTCATGGTATCCTCAAGCAGTAGTAGCCACTGCTCGACGTTGGACGATGGATAGAACTTGTACTTCAGATCCACAATCTCTCCTTCGCTGGAGTGCATCTGAACTATCCTCAGATCGGCTTCGAACGTCACCTGATAAATAAGCTTACTTATCATGACCATAGTAGTAGAGCTTTTTGTGTGTGACTCGTCCGGTGAAGTACTACAACCATGCCCTATTTTTGCCGTGAAGCAGCATTGGTTTGAAGTCGGTTTGAAAGATGTGTGTACCAATTTATTTAATTAATTAATTAAAATCTGAATCCAAATTTCCAACGAGTTTTTCTGTCGAAAAATGTATGCACACTATGCCAGTACTCTCAAAACGGTGAAGGAAAACATCGTGAGGAAACCGGCGCGTCGTAGAACCTAAAAAATTTCGAGCAACACGTGTCAAGGGTCACGCAAAAAGGGGCCCACCAGCGGCCTACTTGCGGAAAAACCAGCCCGCACATCAAGTGCGGATGATAAATTTGCCGATTTTTGCCGAAGGGTGCCGGTGACGTTACTGGCACGTGAGATAGTTATATTTATCCTCAAGTTGATGGACGCAGGGCAGTGCATCGTAGGTAACCTACGAGGTATAGTTTCGTTATAGGCGATGGTTACCACAAACCTTAGCGATATTCTCGAAACATTTTCTCAGGTGAGGTTGCACGGCCCTCGGGTTGCGAGATTGGGACAGTATCTCCAGGAGTTCATCATCAGACAGGAAGAAGAAGCGAGGGAACCTTAACCTAATACAAAGAAAGTTACTTAGTTATTATATTCATCGAACAACCTTTTCATGAAATGAAGAAAAAACTAACGGCCGCCCGCAATTTCACTCGCTTCGTTCCCGTTACTAGTCCGGTCAATTAAGACATTCGAAGTTACCTAAATTCCCACCAAGCTGACAATCGGTAAGATTGTTTAAAATATAATTAAAAACAAAATTTGAAAGTTTTGTTTTTAACCTGTTGTATGCGCAGCCTGACGGCGAATTTTTTTCGTTGTATGCGGCAAAATGGCGAAACTTTTGTAGATAAATTTTAGTACTCAGATTTTAGTGAATATTTTTAATAAAATGTTTGGTAGCCACATGGGAAATGTTATTATTTGGTGGTTGGATAACTAATCTATCTATTCACAATCTATTTTATTGTTAAATCATTCATAAAATGTTGTTTATTGACGGGTAATAGTTACAAAAGACGCTGCCTATACCAGTCATGGGAAAAATAAATATTGTCAATATATTCTGAGAAACATGCTGTTTTATTTTTCTACCTCCTATAAATACAATATTCAAGCTATCGAAATAAATATAAACCTTTATAGTTCTAGTAAAACATCACTCTGATAAACTATTATGAAAATCACGTAGTGAGCACAAACATTCGCCGTGTGGTCATACTTCAACCCAACTTTTATTTCACTTTCCACAAATAAAGAAACAGTATTTTCTTGTAAACATGCGTGTTTTTAGTTGTAAATATATTATTTTCGGCTTGAAAACTGTTATCTACACATAATTAGTAAAATTATCTCGCAATTTCAGTCAAAAACCAAAACAACAAGTGATTTGGCGAGTTTTCACTATGCGAGATTTCATTTACAAAAATCGGAATGACTGAGCGATCATACTCTATGGAACGAACTGTGTGATAAAGTATACAAAACAGGCTTCCGATTGGTCGACACGCAGTTATTCTACCAATAGTGAACAATTTACAAAATGTAAAAGTAAACAGACTAATGTTTGTCAAACATTTTGTTCGCTCAGACTTGTATGTGTGAGTGAGAGTCTTCGCGCATGCGCGCAGCTCGGTTTTCGGACAGCGCGATTGGTCGGTTGCGGGAGCTCTGATCAGGCCACCAATAGCGTTGCTTCAAATGCGCAAGGACGGATCAGCTCTCGTACATGTGAAAGACGCCATCTTGGTTTATGTATGTGTGTGTGCAATTGTGCAAAAAAACAAAGGGTATAGATAACAAAAGAATACTGAATTCCTATTGGTTTCAATCAACGACTGAGTGTCTCTATGGTTCATTCAATTCGTTCGGAACAGGGAAATAAAGAAATATAGACTTTATTTCAATAGTTTAATGTTCAAATCAAGTTGAAATGTTGCACAATGTCAGTGGACTGATCAGGGCTTGCGCGTTCGAGCCCGTCAAACTGGGTGGACTGCGCAGAGCTTGCGCATACGACAGGTTAATGATATTTCAAACAATCTTACCGATTTTCAGCTTGGTGGGAATTTAGGTAACTTAATTTACTCTTATTTTTTAGTCTAATTTGACCGGACTATACCTTTTCAGGATAAAAAGTCAATCCAAATCAAGGAAATCCTACGTCTGTTTCCTGGTTTTGAGCTACCTACCCACCAATTTTCAGCCAAATCGGTTAGGCCGTTCTTGAGTTATAAATAGTGTAACTTTATGTGTAACACTTTGCATGTCGAGCTCCGACAAAGTATATGGTACTAACATTATCTATACAATAGTCAATAGTCATTTATTTGGTAATCATTTTACAGGTCATCGAATTCATTGATATTCAAAGAAATTATAACATTCATTTAAAAAATAATATTGCATAAAATAATAAATATACTATACTATAAAATATTATAAAGCTGAAGAGTTTGATTGTTTGTTCGGTTGAACGCGCTTATCTCGGGAACTGCTGGTCCGAATTGAAAAAATATTTTTGTGTTGGATAGTCCATTTATCAAGGAAGGCTATTTAACATCATGCTATTTTCTACTAGCGACCCGTGCGAAGCTGGGGCGGATTGCTAGTTATTAATAAGATTTCAATATTGACCATACTTCAAGCAAATACATTTCACTTGACTGGCCTCTCAGCTCAGTTGGTAGTAGCTCTGCCTTCTGCGCCGTAGGTCGTGGGTTCGATCCTCACCGAGAACAAATATTTGTGTGGTGAATGCGGATGTTTGTTCTCTGAATGGGTGTTATATTGTATTCTAAGTATGTATTTAGAAAAAAAAATGTATATAAGTAGTATATCAGCTATCTGGTTCCCATAACACAAGCTCTGCTTAATTTGGGGCTAGATAGTGTTGTATGGATTGTTCAAAATATTTATTTTATTTTATTTTGTTTATCATTTACAGATATTTATTTCATTTTATTTTATTATTTATTTAATTATTATTATTTAACGACTTGGCGGCCATATAGCTCGAAGGACTGACAACCGTTGGGGAATAAAGGTTCTCGAATGGCGACCACGAACCGGAAGACGAAGCGTAGGGCGCCCACCCACCAGATGGACCGACGACATTGTTAAGATCGCGGGAAGTCGATGGATGGAAAGGGCTCAGAATCGTTCTTCCTGGAAATGTGTAGGGGAGGCCTATGTCCAGCAGTGGACTTCTTCAGGCTGATGATGATTTAACGACTTTCCCCCAGATTAGTACCTATACTTTGTAGCAGTACCTCTTAAGCTCCATATACTCAGCGAGTCCCTTAGCGACGACGGCCAACAAATGCCGCGCTTCTACTAAACTGTCGAGCAGGCGGCTGTCGGGACAGATGATCATGATCTGTGGACAAGGGGAACAAGCTATTGCCTACTCCATCTAAAAATCCTGTCCCAGGCACTACATCGTCTCGTAAATAGGGGCATGAGAATAAATTATAGTTTAAAAAACTAAAAAAACACGCTTTTATAACTAATAGAACTAAAAAGATAAAAATAAAGGGCCCCCACGCTTTTTGTACAATAATATAAATTTATCAATTGATTATTACCGTTTTATTTATAACTTTTTAGTTCAATTAGTTATAAAAGCGTTTTTTTTTAGTTTTTTAAACTATATAATATATATATATATATATTTTCATATTATTGCATTGTCATCGACCTTTGACAGGTGTGCGAAGTTTGAATCAAATCTGATCGTTCAAAGTAGGACATAATCGAGCTCAAAGGGGTCGGTTACATACAAGCTTACATACAAACTTACATACAGGTAAAGCTGATAAAAGCGTTATAATAACAGTTGTCCCAGACGCTACATAAAGTCATCTTCAATCATAAGGCAAAGGCCTGTTTAGTGTTTACTGTAGTCAGCATTTAAATTGCCCCGAATCGAAGGTAGGCTCGTTTCATCATCAAAGGATAGTGTACCTTAGGGCAGGCGGCAGCAGCGCCCATTATCCTTCGCCAGATCCTCTCCATAGTGCCGTATTTCTTTGCTTCCAGCGGTAGCTGCCTCGATATGTCTTCTGATGTGAAGATAGGTTCTAAATACATCCATTCTCTGAAATAATGACAGAAAATATTATGGCTTTGAGCAATGTGATATTGTGATTATTTTTTTACTAGCAGCCTGGCCCGGACATTTATTTTTTAAACACATAAATATAGCTACGTAACTCAGGGTGAGTGTGGCTTTCCAATGGTCAAATAATTTTTGACATCAGCACAGTAGTTTTTCAGTTTATTCATAACAAATATTCACACAAACATATACCTAAATCTTTCCTCTTTATAATATAAGTATAGACTAGTATAGAAGTATAGATTGATTTTATAGTGTTTACTATACACTTAAGGAAATCACAAAGATTTTTAGGGGAACAAAAGTTAAGACCCGAGCGGGATTTGAACCCGCGACCTTCCCCTTGGTACGGGGCTGCGCTAACCGCTGCGTTATCCGATCCTAATCATACTCAACGAATAACTCTTAGGGAATGGTCGGCTTTTCTGGTTGGTTTACTAGATAGATTAGTTACTATGACAAACAATATTGATCGAGAAGGATTGGAACATAGGTCCACCATCGGCTCTAGGTTTTGGAAAGATACATTTGAAGAAGTTAGGGTGTACTCATTTTGCAAAACCCGTGACAAACATTTGCAGTAAAAAAATATGCACAATACTAGAAACAATCCTCAAAATTGTCACAAGTCAACCAACCCATCAGCTCATTATAGAGGTCACTTACCTTGAGCTCTCACATGTCATCATCATCATCATCATCAGCCCGTTTGCACCCACTGCTGAGTAATAGGCCTCTTTATTGCGCCATTCTTTCCGGTCCCTCGCGAGTCATCCACTCATTCCCAGCACTTGCAACAATGTCGTTTGACCAACGGGCGGGTGATCTGCCTCTAGGTCTTTGAGCATGTAAACTCATAAAAACCTTAGGCCCCTCGCCCACGGCGACTTTTTGTAGCGATGCAGTCGCGCGACAGCATCACTTCTAACGCGTTAGTCGCATTTGCAACGCGCTACTGACCGCGTCGCGCTACTAACGCGCTACTGCTAAAGCAGCACCAAAGACAACGTGACTAATGTTGCCTCAACGGAGTCCATCTTGCAACTGTACTGTACCCGAAGTCGGAGTTTTGCTACAAAATTTCGTCACCAAATGTTGTTTTTGTTTCGCCCATTTGTCTCTCTCTATTGTATGGAGAAAATATGAGACGGCAAAAATACTTGTTGTCTCATCTTTTCTCCATACAATAGACAGAGACAAATAGGCAAAACGAAAACAACATTTGGTAACGAAATGTTGTAAATGCACTGGGACTTCGGGCTCTGATTCAAGGTATTTTTGTATCGTAACTTCATCGCGACCGAATCGCGTTTGCATTGCGACTGAATCTGGTCCCGTGGGCGAGGGCACACAGCTAGCGACTGCTTCGCGTCTGTATCGATGCTACGCGCGAGAGCATCGCGACTGCATCGCTACAAAAAGTCGCCCGTGGGCGAGGGCCCAATACTCACTTCTGGCACTCGATCCACTCATCGACCACCTTCTGCGTGAGTCTCAGCTTCTCGTCCCATTCAGTGATGCGCAGCTCGAAGGCCGCTTTGAATGGTGAAAAGCCGAGCTGTTGAGTCGCCATCAGATGTTCGTCCAGCAGCTGGAGTGTTTCATCTGCTATCTTCATTATGAACGTACCTGAGTGAGAAGATAATTAATACTTCATGAAGGTCGACATAGACATTTATTTATTTACTACAAAAGCACACATAAACCAGTATAACACTAGGACACTACCAGCCATATTAACAAACGCAATTTAAATTTAGTCATGGTTTAAACTTTAAAGCTAACTTTAAACTTTAAAGTTAGCCCTGTCACTTTTTGTCATTACCCAGTGGTAAGAGATGGCAATAGTTTAAGCACAGCTTATCTTTTGACATATTTTTATTAATCCTTATTAATATTATAAATGCGTTTGTAACTCTGTCTGTCTGTGTGGCTTTCACGCCAAAACTACTGAACCGATTGAAATGAAATTTGGTACACAGATAGTCGAGGGCCTGAGGAAGGACATAGGCTACTTTTTATTGCGAAAAAAAGGTTGAAAGAGGTAAGGGGTTGAAAATAGGGGTTGAAAGTTGTATGGAAGTATCGTCATTTTTAGAGCTAGAAACTTAAAACTTATTTTTTAGTCTGTTGATTTGATATAAAAAAATATGAAATTCAAAGTTTGTGCTGGGGGGGTAGAGGGAGGGGAGTACAGGGGGGAGTGTGGAGGGGATTACAGGGGGAGTGTGGAGGGGAGGTGCGGGGGGAGTGTGGAGGGGAGGTGCGGGGGGAGTGTGGAGGGGAGTACAGGGGGGAGTGTGGAGGGGAGTACAGGGGGGAGTTGGAGGGGAGGTGTGGGGGGAGTGTGGAGGGGAGTACAGGGGGAGTGTGGAGGGGAGGTGCGGGGGGAGTGTGGAGGGGAGTATAGGGGGGAGTGTGGAGGGGAGGAGCGAGGGGGGATGCGGGGGCAGTACAGGGGGAGTGTGGAGGGGAGGTGCGGGGGGAGTACAGGGGGATTGTGGAGGGGAGTCTGGGGGGAGTGCGGGGGGAATTTGGGGGGGTGTTGAGGAGAGTTTAGTAAGAGGGCAGACGACTGTGTCACGTGCACGCGAATATGACGTTGTTATTTAATTACTGTTTTCTTCCGCTGCAAATTAAAAATGCTACCCATAGACACTATACCACGCGGACGAAGTCGCGGGCACAGCTAGTAGGGCTATAAAAGAATAAAGATACAAATATATATGCATCAATACTGTAGAAATGCGTCGTGTTTCTGTGTGCTACAGCAGCAAAAGGGTCTTGACTCAGTATAATGCCTAGCTACTGCGAGGAAGGTAAAGGGAAAGATAAGCAGAGCAATAAACAACTTGCTTGGTCTTTTAATCCTACAATTTCACTAAAATGTCGAGCATTAGGGTCGTTCGCAGTAACAATGCTTCTTTAGTTTGTTGCTGATTCGAGCCTCAACATAATAGATTTGTTGACATTTTTCAATAGAGAACGGTTATAGTCTATACCGGCCCGGCAGATATTATATTATTGCGCCAAGTCGAGCAAAAAATGTAGGTTACAAAATCATTTATTTACCAAAGAACATAATATTACAGTCTTATTTACTGGTGGTCCCCGCACTAGGACAAGCCTGTATCGCGGGTTTGACTCAGACTCAAGTATTGTTTCTGCATACGGTCCTTATACTTGAAAAGGGTTTCGTAACCGTTTCGCAACTTTTTACGTTACCCAATGTATTTGTTTGTGATCAAAATTATAGCTATGCTGAAACTTTGTTATGTGTCAAGCGTCATGCAAAAAGGGCCCACCACTGGCCTTAGCAGAAACCAGTCTGCTCTCCAAGTACCAACTATATCAAGAGGAGAGTCAAAATCTCCTTTTCCATACTCTGTGTCCCAACTTTAGTGGTATATTTCTACAATATTTATAATTATTTATGGTTATAGGCGATGGTTACCACTTAACATCAGGTGGGCCATATGCATGTTTCATCAGATCAGCTACATTAAAAAAAAAAAACTAACCTGTGGTCTTATAAGGCGCCATCTCCATAGCGCGCGCCGCCCAATCAGCTTGCATCTTGTCGAGCGACTGTTCTATGACGTACTCCTTGGACGCCAGTTCGCCTATCTCCGCGATCAGCGTCCCGTGAGCAGCCACGCCTTGCTTCAGGCACATTGTGAACGTTTGCTTGTCGTTCATTGTTACTGTTATACCTGGAGCGAATAGTTTTTTTTTTATTGCCTTGATTGACCTCTCAGCTCAGTTGGCAATAGCTCTGCCTTTTGCGCCGTAGGCCGTGGGTTCGATCAAATCAAATCAAAAGTGTATTTATTCAGTTCAATTCCAAGAATCACTTTGAAACGTCTTAAAGCTAGGTGCCAGTTCCACGCGACCAAGCCTAGAAGAACAGGCAACAAACTACGGCTCGGTTCCTACCGTTTTTATATAAGATCCCTTTTACAAACAACCGATCTTCAGCGAAAACAAATAATAGTACATTGTTACCCGAGTGTTGAAAGTCACGTTTTTTGAGTCCCGAGACGGGTTTGGCGCCAGAGCGTAGCGAGGGCGCCAATGGAGCTTGAGGGACTTAAAAGACTTTCAACCGAGGTAAACACTGTGCTTTTCATTACGAATACAAGGAAAGTAAAAATAAAAACATGAAAGAAAAATTAGTGAAAATGAAGATTGAATTGCCGCCTTCCAGGTTTTTTTTTCTTTTTCTCTGGCGGGCCTTCGGCTACGGCTCGCCAGCATTATTCAGCCATTATTTTCATTTTCATAATTTAAAAAATGGTAAATTGTTTGCTAAATTCTATGTTATTTTAAATAAATAGTTGAAGCTAGTAAAAATAAAAACATGATAAAAAAAGAGTGAATTTTATTTTACAGGTAGGTAATTAGGTAGGTACATTGTTACTTAAAGTTTATTGTAAAATTTGAACAATTACTAATATTCAGTGCAAGGTTTTTCCCCGGTATGTGGATATTAGATATTTTCTGGGTTGAAACTTGTTTGGGTTCTGGGTTCTGGGTTGAGTTTCTGAAGTATCCAGGGATTCTTGGGTGAATGTTGGAGACATTGATATTAGTTTATTTTCTTCAGCTGTCACAGCAATATTTTTGGATTGCATCGGATAATCTTTTGAAGTGCTTGGTTGTGGAGAGTCAGTGGATTGCAGGTTTATCATTTCTGTTACTCTGTGTGATATCTTAGTTTTATTTTCCACTGACTCCTCTATGTAGCCTTCTGCTACTTTACTCGACTTCCAACCTCCATGCCTTTTAATGACAGTTAAATCGGCTCCGGAATCAGCCAGCAAAGTTGCCGATGTTCTGCGAAAGCAGTGACCCGAATATAGATTTGAGTTTGGCAAATTAAGGTAAGTGGCTATCTCTTTAGGAATACTCGAAATCTTGTTTTTGCCAATTACTTGCCGTTTCACACACTTTCCATTATTATAGGTCATGAAAAAACGGTTCGTTTGTATACCACTTGGTCGTAATTTTTGGTATTTTTCTATTATATTTACAAATTCTTTTTTGATAACGAAGGTTCGGTCAACTTTGGTTTTAGTGCCACGTAACTTCACCAGTATTATATCACCTTGTTTCTCAATGTCCTCAATCGTCATATTTACTAGTTCGATACTTCTGCAAGCGCCACTTATCGCCAGTATCAACACAACCTGAAAAGTAGATATCTCTTTAATTGGTGTATCTATAAAATATAGAAAGTTACAATTTGTTAAAAATTTAAGCGAATAACAATAAAAAGATTTACTTACCTTCATTGCTAAATATTTTTCATCAGGCGCTTGGTTTAAGAAGGTTTCTACATCTTGAGATGTGAAAACTTTTGATTTTTTCGATTTAAATCCATCAGATTGCCTTTTGACAAACGATGTAAGTCTCTCGAAATTCTTTAAATGTACATTATGTTTAGTACTTAATGTTGCCTTTAACATAGAATACACGCTCCATAATGTTGAAGGTTTGTAAGTCTTTGATAATTCGTTGAAATATATTAGCAAAACGCTTTCTGATAACGAATTTACTTTTTTCTCAGCACGCCAGTTCATAAAATCGTCGTATGCTTTTAGGTATCTTTCTTTTGATTTAGGTGGTAAAAGGTTTTCCACTATGGCCTTAGCCTCTTCTTTTATAAATTCAGGCGTTAAATCCATATCTGAATCAGATGAACTCATTGTGTATTGAGATAACTCGAAAAAACAAATTAAGATTGAATTGCCGCCGTTTTCGCGTTTTTTTTTTTCTGTGGCAGGGCTACGGCTGCCAGCATTATTCAGCCATTATTTTTATTTTCATAATTTAAAAAATGGTAAATGTTTTGCTCAAATCTATGTTATTTTAAAGAAATAGTTGAAGCTAAATAATAGTAAAGTCATTTAGAAAATATATTCTTTATTTAGTACTATCTTTATGTTATTTAAATTTAAATTAGACATCGCGCTTAGACTTTTTAAACTTCTTTTGTAATGGGTGACCTCCTTGCTGAATAAAAAGTTGGAATGTAAGAAAGTTAGAACTTGTTTTATTTTATAATTTGACAGCTGTCAGTAGAAAGCGATTCTCCCTAGGGCTGAAAGTTTTACTTTCAATTAGGCCCCTCAGGCAACTTCAGACCTACTTTCAGAGTATGAGTAATGAAAATGTTTTTTTCAATTGCTAACCAGCTCGATCCATAAATTCGTTCCAATGGCGTTCCTTCATACCAGGATTCCGCACCGCTTGTATGATCGGAATGAGCGGTCGAAACTCGTCGATGTCATCCTGAAAAACAGTACAAAATTAATAACCCAGTTATTTACGCACTTTGACATGGTATCTGAAAAACATGTCTTTTTATTAGTAAAATATTTAAAATCGGTTCAGTCCGCACTCATCCATAAATTCAATTAGCGATGATAAATGGAGCCTACTTGCCAGTGCATGACTGGATTTGAACCCACTATCATCCCCCGGTACCCGTAGACCACCAGTGCTAGAAACCCTCTATTTCTCAAACTCACAAACTTTACTTCCTTATAACATACTAGCAGCCCGTCCCGGCTTCGCACGGGGTAGACAATATTGTTGTACATTATTTTGTTCTATCGCTAATAGTTTCGGCAGCGCATTCGACGAAAGACACTTTAAGACTCATTTTTCTACTTCGGTTACATTGTTCAAATTTTACCAAGGATCCCTAATTTTTTTCAAAATGAAATGTAGCCTATGTCAAATTGGAAGAATGTAGCATTCTATTGGTGAAAGAATTTTTTAAATCGGCCCAGTACTTTTTGAGCCTATGCATTACAAACATACAAAAATAGGTACAAATCTTTCCTCTTTATAATATTAGTATAGAAAGCATCTGGTCTTACCCTGATGGTGATAGCCACGGCCTGTACTTTAGGCAGGTCCGCAAAGGTGCGGACACACTTGAAGATAGTCTTGTAGTACTCGTTGATGAGAGGCTCAATGGCGTCCGCGTCCACGTACATGAGAGGATTGTCGAACCACACCTCGCGGGCTTTCAGGAAATCTACAATACAAACCTAGCGTTTAGTTTTTTAGGAGTGATAATACAGGTCGTCCCACAGGTCTTCACGTGGGACTGAGAGACACCATTTCAATGTATCTGTGTTCTTCTTCTATCACTCCACTTCTTGTATTATGTAAATGTGTTCTTGTATCTAAAATGTTCGTGTTTCTCATATCTACCGTGTGCCGTCATAAATAAATAAATTTTCTTTAGATATGGCAAATGTAGGGAAACCTTGAATATTGTAGATGGAACATTTCACTGAAAGAAAATAATATTTGAATTTAAAAAACTATTTTAACTGCATTCATAGTTATTTAAATAAATACATGGTTGAACCGGGAATCGAACCCGTTTCACGAGAAAAATAGGTATATAAATAAATTATTTATTGAGGACTACATAATAATTCGTATATAGCACAGCAAACATTACAATGTACATAGTCCTACAATCGGTGGTCTTATCGCACGCAGCAATGACGTTAACAATGTCGTTGGTCCATCGGGCACCCTATGTTTCGCCTTCCGGTCCGTGGTTGCCATTCGCGAACAAAGGAGGAGAAAAAACAAGAACTGAAGAGCAAGTTCCACTTCAATCACAACATTTCGTCATAATTTGGAGGAACGATGAGACATTATACAGCAAAAATTGTTTACGTAGAAAAGATCGAAACGAGTTGCTGTCTCATCAATTTTCCATACAAAAGAGAAAGACACGTGCTCACACGAAAACAACATTTGGTAGATGAAATGTGTTAGCAAAACTTCGACTTCGGGTACAGAAAAAAATTGCCTATACTTCTATGATTTTCCAGTACATGATAAGCCATAATAGTACCTGAAGCAGTGACCCACAGGTTCCTATAAGGTTCGAATTCCTTAACCAGCCGGTTTAGGTCGACGAAGGGCACGACCGGCTGACCGAAGAGTTTCTGCCGCTGGTTCAGCACTCGACCGAACTCTTGGGAGTCTTTCATGCCTTTCCATGCCTTCTTTATGTCGTTCGCTATTTCGTGCACCTGTAAGAATAATAAATTAGTAATTCTTCTTCAACAAAAAAATTACAGAATTATTTTTTCTGTTAGTCATTTCGAGATGGCAAAACCAATTTAATGCTTGTAGGTAACCGGGTTTCGTAAACAGCTGCGAAGGATTTTTTTTACTAGTAAGTAAAAGTTATGTCATTCAGTTCTTCAGTTCTTATTTCGTAACCGGATTACAAAGCAAAACAAGAATCACGTGTATCATGTCCTCATTCACCACTAGTTACAAACAAGAAAACTAACAAAATCAACCGGTACAATTACAGACAAACATTTAAATTGTATAATATTCTCGTAATAGTACAAAGTGGGTGGAACCCTACAAGAGTGCTCCCGGATGACGACATGTAGGGAGAAGTGGCGAGATATCGTGAGGCGTGCCACAGCCCCTGATAAAATAATAAGATATTCATGATGACCACGACCGCTTTGACAAGAGTGAAGCGACTGAGAAGAAGAATAGTACAAACAAATACCAGCCATACTTTAACATGTCTTCTTTGTTCTGCCCGTTTTTTAAATATTTTTATCGTCGTATTTAATCAATAAAAAAATAACGAAAGAAAACAAAAACGTTGATATAAATTTGCATCTTCTCCTAAAGTTGTTCTTGTAACGCAATTTAACGCACCAGGAGCCTAATTCTCGGCTCATCTCGGATCATTTTGTAATTTTATTTTATTGTTTTTTTCGAAGAGAGAATGGATGATTTCCTTGAGCAATTCATCGCCGACCTCATCGTAGAAGCATCGACAGCTACGATATTCGGAAAACGTAGAAAAAGTGCGGGGTTGTGCAATGCCAATGTGTATTTAAGGGACATTGAAAATCTCGGTCGTTCCGAGAATTGGGCTCCAATGCTCTGTTATATAACATACGCCTGTGTATCCAAATGGATGCTAGTCCTGTATTTACCTTCGAAAAGTCGTTCTGCAAGGTGAGAGCCATGCACTGAGCACTGAACATGTCTATCTTATCGAACAGTGTCTGCTCGTCTATTTGGTGAAGCTTCCAGAACTTCTCCTGCTCCTCTTCCAGGAAATCCGTGGTTATGACCACCTGGAGGGGTATAATCATAGGGAGATCAAAAGGTTAAATAATAAAAAAAAATATGCCAATGAAAAATAATAATTAAAAAAATACTGGGAAATAAAGAGCATCAATATTTTATTTCTAGCCTCGACGTGCATTAAAGGTATTTTTAATTAATATTCTTGTATTAGTTATATTAAATACTTTTTTATTGATTTTATAGTGTTAAGGAAATCACAAACATTTTCGTCATAATTCGTCGAATGTGATTAGGATTCGATGATGCAGTGGTCAGCGCAGCCCCGTGCCAAAGGGAAGGTCACTGGTTCAAACCTCACTCGGCTCTTAACTTTTGGGACATTATAAAAATCTTTATATTAAATACCTGTTTAGTGATTTGCAGCGGCCAACCGATGGCTTCCCACAGGGCCTTGAAGTCTTCATTCTCTAAGGGCGTGAAGAACACGTCCAGTACTTCGTAATCCTAGAACAAACTACTATTATAACTAGCGGCACATAACTTTAGCGCTGAGCGATACGCGGAGGGGATAGCTGCGCATGCGTCGTAGTGTGTCATGTCGCGCACACTGGATGTGTGGATGTGTGCAGAGTGTCCTATTGGCATAGAGAGCGGAGTGCAACTGGAGAGCCAATCGGCGCTACGCACGCCCGCCCTTCATTCCGCTAGCCCCCCTCAGGTACCTTATTTTTAACCAAGCAGCCAGTGTAATAGCAGTGAAGTTCCAGCGTGGTAATAAGAATAAGACTACTAAACTAGTGTTGTATGGGTTGTCCAAAAATCTTACCGTATGTACTCTCCTCATGATATCTTCCTGAGTCTTGAGCGCGAAGGGTATAGACTCCATCCACTCTCGGATCTCGAACACATGTTCTATAGTGTTGGGTTTCTCTCCCAGTTTCCTCATTATACTCTTGTACGCTTGTATAACGTCGTCAACGACTATCCGCACTTCTTCCATCCACATAGTTAGTAACGCTTTTATTATGTCCGAGCGTTTGTTCACTAGCATTTGCTGTAATTATAAAAACATACATACTGTAGCCGAAGTCGGAGTTTTGCTACCACATTTCGTTACCAAATGTTGTTTTCGTTTCGCCTATTTGTCTCCCTCTCTATTGTATGGAGAAAATATGAGACGTTAAAAGTACGCTACGTAGTTAGAATTGCGACGACGCAGCACACTCATGAGGCTACGGCAAATAAATAAATAATATGAATAAATATTACTGAGCTCTACTGAAAACCTTACCTTCAAAGAGTCGACATTGAGCGCAAAGGGTCCAATATTGATGTACTGCGGCAATCGCCATATAAGGTCTATCTTCTCATCATAATGCATCTGCACTTCTTCGCGGGTTTCAGAAGCGGAGTGCTTCTCCAGACGGAAGGCTCTGGAACAACAATATCAACATT
The DNA here is from genome assembly GCA_947578465.1 of Thera obeliscata. Taxonomy (NCBI): domain Eukaryota; kingdom Metazoa; phylum Arthropoda; class Insecta; order Lepidoptera; family Geometridae; genus Thera; species Thera obeliscata. Next base: position 10,277,381 of record OX387918.1, on the reverse strand, counting down.
AAGATCTAGCCCTCACAGCTAGTAGCTCTGCTCTGGAGGACGTTGGTTCGATCCCCACAAAGAAAAAAATAGTGTGGCTGTTATATTGTATTCTTAATGAATTTACTTTATTGCAAACTTTTATCTAAATCGAAATAAGAAATTTATTCTTCTTTTTTTCCTAAATATTTAAAACTAAGCACAGTCTACGCCGTAAATCCTAAAAAAAAGTGATTTAGGAAGATACTATACGTTGTTTTTATGAAAAAACGGGATATTTACCATGATTGCGATGATCACGCACAGTTCAACCGTGATCATGGTGCATGCAACTGTGCCGAAATATCGGAAGTCAAATCAACAAAATTTAATCATGGTAGGGGAGACCGGGGCAAAACGAGGCTCGGGGCAAGACGGGATGTTCGCTAGTTTGCGTGTCTCGAACACGCGAATGAACCGCCGCATGCGCCATTTGAAAAAACTTCAGACGGCTCACGTCAGTCAGTGCGCTCGAAAGTGTTTGTTCACTTGGTTGACAAAACTTTGGCCAAAAACAAAATGTGTTAATGTTGTTACGATATTTTGGTGCAATCATTAATGTGGTATGAGGTAAGTAAGCACGTTTTTAATGTATTTTCAATCAAAAGCAGGTAGCAGGTGTATTAATTTTGATATTGGGTAGTGTTTATGACCTCCAATTCTTTTAGGTTAGAAAGTTTTGATTGTTTTGTAAAATCATGTTTACGGGGCAAAACGATCGGGGCATAACGGGATATCCAGTCTTGCCCCGTCAACAAGATGTAAGTTGAAAGTATTTGTATGATCTATTTGTGATATTCGTTCATTTTGGAATCGGGGTTTTGGTCCGAACACCTCCCCCCCTCCACCCCCCTTGCTGGATTTTGTGGCTTCAGGTTATTTGCCGTCTTTGCCAAACTGACCTAAAGTGGATATTTTTTTTTTCAGTTAAAATGGTTCGCAATTACAAAAGAAAAACAAAAAAACGTAAAACAAATGAGTTTGAAACTGATTCATCCGAAGATGGAGAAGATAATGATGACTGTCCTTGCATTTACTGTGGGTACTTATATTCTCAGTCATCAGAAGGATGGGTCTTTTGTAGTATTTGCCAAGGTTGGGCTCACGATTCTTGCGCTGGAGTTGATGACGAGGGTGACGAACCACATATTTGTGAACGTTGCCAGCCTGACTAAGTATGTGCTCGTTTTGCCCCATGCCACATCCCATTTTGCCCCGGTCATGGGGCAAAATGGGATATTTATCATAATTTTTATTGTTCCTAATTACCAAAAAAATATGTGATTTAGCCATTAAAACCATTTAAATATATGTCGTTGATTAGTTAATGTTGCTAGCTAAGTAATTGTTTTTAAAATAAAGAGTTTAATTTTCCTGGTATGATTTTTTTTCTCTTAACTATCCCATTTTGCCCCGGTCTCCCCTAAATATCCCGTTGTTTCATAAAATTTTGTGTTAAAAACCATGGTAGTTTAAAAAAAAAAAAAAAATACTATACGTTGCATTGCGATTTGGTCCGCCAGCGCCGTAATATGTGCAGCCTTTTAAATATTTAGGTAAATTGCATCTGATATAATATTTCTTGTTATCATCTGTAGTTTTTTGTCACGATTTGCCGCCCCTAATATCTGCCGCCCTAGGCCCGGGCCTACTGTGCCTTAGGGCAAATCCCCCACTGGACTGACTGACTGAGACAGATGCCATGATCAAGAAAAAAGTGAGCACTGAGATGACGAATGATAGAGGTGAGTGGAAGAAGAAAACCTGTTGTGCCGACCCCATGCAGCGTGGGATAAGAGCAGGAAGACGATGACCTAGCCACCTTCAAAGAATTTTGAGCACAACCTTGCCACCAATTGATCTTTTGGTATCTGATGTGCTTGGAAATTTAATTCATGACCCTTTTTCGTGCAATCTACGTTGGGCTACGTTTCATCACCGCCCTTCTAAGTAAAAAAGTAGTCTGTAAGGAGTACTAACTCAACATATTCTTCAATATCAAGCACGTATATATCCCTGTAGCACTCGTACTGTCTCATGTAGGCTTTGAGTGGTATTATACACTTGCGGTAAGCTTTCAGTAGACGCTCGCGGTAGTCGACCACGTTCGGTTCCATTAGACCTGGCCAGAGAATAATACTAAATTGTCTAGTAGGTCACGCACGTCAGGAACGTGCCCTACGATGCACTACAGGAAGTACTACAACCATGACTATTTCTGCCGTTAAGCAGCATGATTGTGTTTCGGTTTGAAGGATGTGGGTGCCGGTGAAATTAAATCATATTATAGACAATCCATACAACACTATCTAGACCCACAGAAGAGCTTGTACTATGGGAACCAGATAGCTGATATAATACTTATATCCATTTTTTTTTATAAATACACACTTAGAATACAATTTAACACCCAGACAGAGAACAAACATCCGTGTTCACCACACAAATATTTGTTCTCGGTGGGGATCGAACCCACGACCTACAGCTCAGAAGGCAGAGCTACTACCAACTGAGCTGAGAGGCTAGTCACCACGTTTAGAACGGACTTAGTGCATCGTAGGGCACGTTCCTGACGTGTGTGAGCTACAAGGCAATGCTTTTTTTTGCTTTTTTTTTGCTTTTTGGATGGTTACCACTTAACATCAAGTGCGTCATATGCTTGTTCCATCAACTAGTTGTATAAAAACTTCAAGCTGATGATGACTTACCGATGGAAGTAAGGTACAGCTCCTTATCGAAGACAAGTCCGGTCATGATGCGAGGATGGACTTGCGGCACGAAGTGACAGCGGTACAGCATCTCACGAAACAAGCGCTGTATTACGATCTGTCAAATAAACATGCTATGTCAAAGTCAACACGTTACATTTTTGGATTCGGCACCGAAAAGGTAAAACGGGACCCTATTACTAAGACTTCGCTGTCCGCCCGTCTGTCTGTCACCAGGCTATATCTCTTGAACCGTGATAGTTAAAACTATGAAGTATTCTCAGAATATTTAGTTATATATTCACTCCCATACAACAAACGTGATTATTTGCTATTTGTATAGATAATGGTACGGAACCTTTCATGAGCGAGTTCGACTCGCACATGGCTTTTTTGACGTGACAACGTCTTATAATTCGATGGAGCCGGCTGCACGCACGAAAAAACATGACTCATGCGTCGTTACCTCGCTCTGAGGCGTACCATTTAAGCCTTGAAGTGCAAGCGAAAGCACGGAACGAGTTCCTCCTTTCGACATCTGTCTCTCTCCTACTTGAGTGAGCGAAGCGTCCACGTGGACAGCTGTATGACGTTGTCACGTTCAACTATCGTCAGTAAACCGACTTTACAGCCAACCGATTTCTTTTATAATAGGCAACAAACTACGACTTGGTTCCTGCCGTTTATTTGTTACATACAAAAATACAAATCTTTCATATTCAGAATATTAGTGTAGATGTAGACTTGCGGCTGCCCGTTGCTTCACCCGCTTGGTGGCTTTATTACCCCGTTCCTGTTAATTTATCTGGATAAAAAGTAACCTTTATGTTATAGGGTTGCTTACTATATTAATTTTACTTTAATGGTAGGTACCTCAAACTGCTTAGGATCGGTGGTATAGTAGGGCCCCTCGGGAGACATCATCAGACTAAAGTAGAACAGAGTGATGGTAGGCGACCGGAACGGCGTGTTTATAAGATCTGGGGGAAAAATGATTTATATATCATAAGCTAGCATTCGCAGGTCACGGACCTCAGAACCGTGACCTACGATTAACTGCCGTGCCTCCATAAGGCATAAAGATGTTAATCCCCACGTGTCAGTAATTTCACCGACACCCACACCCTTCAAACCGAAACACAGTGATGCTGTTTCACGGCAGAAATATATTATCTTATACCTTTAAACGAGAAAATGTTGTATATATTATATATTATTTAGGATCTCGGAAACTGAGCCAACGATTTTCATGAAATTTTGTATACAGGGGTTTTCGGGGACGATAAAACGATCCAGCTCGGATTCATTCTTAGAAAATGTCGCGTTATTCGTAAATAATCAACTTTATCATAAACTCATAACTCCTAGCGCCATCTAATGCTTAAGTCATGAGTTAGTGGGACGAGAACGCCATCTATATTGACGAGTAGTGGAGTTTATTATTATGTCGGTAAGATCGAAAAATATTATTAATATTTCATCAGTATGTAAGTAATTCGTATTTAAATATAATTCACAAAAGTTTACCAAAAAAAAATACCGAGCGAAGCTCGGGCACCAACTGCTAGTATATTATAATGTGTGGATTGATAGATAGGTGGAGTAGAACAACAACCGAATGGTGGCCAAGAACCGGCTACAGAAGCGTAGGCCGCCCTGCAGCAAGAGAGATGGACGACATAGACAGGGTCGCGGGGCGGCAATGGTTTAGACCAGCACAGGATCGAGGTAGATGGCACAAACTAAGGGAGGCCTATAGCAGTGGGTGAAGTCGGGCTGTGGATGATGATGATGGATTGATAGACAATCATCTACTGCTGAGTATAGGCCTCTTTATTACGCCACTCTTTCCAGTCCCTTACGACTCTCAACCACTTATTCCAAGCACTCATAACAATATCGCTCGACCGACAGTGGTGTAGTAGTGTGGTTTGTCCACATTATATTACTCTTCCTGCCGAGGCTTTCCCTATAAATTACAGCATGGGGCTTTTCAAGAAGGGCGTTTTAAAATATTTAAAGGGTTAGCAACGCGCGAGTGATGCCTCTGGTGTTGCAAGCGTCCATAGGCTACGGTAACCGCTTTCCATCAGGTGGGCCGTATGCTTGTTTGCTAACTATGTTGTATAAAAAAAAAAAATATTATGGCCTGCCTCTAGGTCTTTGAGCATATTTTGGCCACTATTCTGACGCAGCCTTAGTCCATACCCCGTCGTCCCTTCTTACCAAGTATCCACAACTTTAACTTTTGTCCGGAGTCAAGTCCCGACATGGCATGGCATGCAAAGCAGAGCATGTCATTCAGAGCAGAACTATTACACAATATTTATTATTAAATGATTAATAACCCGATGGATCCCACTCCCAGTCATCTTCGCAGAAGTAGGTGCAGAGGCAAGGCGTCTCACACATGTACACAAACATGGCCATCGACTGTTCTATGCAGAAACGTAGCGCGTACTATAAACAACATTATACATTAATATACGCAATAATTAAGTATAAGTACTATTCATAATACTATTTTCATATGTAATGTATGATGCACCATAACCACTTGACGTGATTTAGTACTCTAAAAACAATTATTATATGGCCTATGGCCAGTTCCATCAATTTAAAAATATACTGATGTCGAGGTCTTTTTGTAGCCAAGACGCAACGATAGCGCGTGCTAACTTTTCCTGTGGCGACATCTAGTTCTGAAACGGAGAACTAAAAAATGTTTTTACTTTAAGGTATTCTGTGGTTCTAGCAGAACCGCTGTAATGCCATCACAGAGTTTCTAATAGTTAAAAGGAATTATTGTTGATTGAGATTGCTATACAATATTAATGAGAATGTAAATGAAAACTGTACCTAAATAAAACTTAATTACTTATATACACACACTCAAAGAGAGCGCTGGTGGCCTAGTGGTAGTGGTCCCGTCTTCCGATTCTCCGATTTCAATGAGTTTTTCTGCCCAAAAAATTAATGTACACTATGCCAGTGCTCTCAAACGGTGAAGGAAAACATCGTGAGGAAACCGGCATGTCGTAGAACCTAAAAAGTTCAAAAATGTGCGTCGAGTGCACGAAAGGGGCCTCTTTGACCACCACACTTGGTTCGAAAGAATCAGTAACATGATAAAAAGAAAAAGATATAGACAAGACAACAACGCAAAACGACGGCAAGACAAGGATATTTTACAAGACTATCTAGTCCCCAAATTAGGCACGGAACTAGACAGCTACAGTGCGCGCACCTGGTATTTATCATTTTGAAATTAGGCACTACAAACGATTTAGTTTATTTCTTGAAACAATTAAAAGACCAATAAAAATTATTCTGTTCATAATTATTGTAACAAAGGTGTAGTTAAAGATAGCTATATAACATTAAAGGCAGAACACACGAGTAGGATAGGTTCTTAAACCTATTGCCAAATAATAGAGCTTCTTAGACATAGTCTAGAATCTAGATTCTAGATGGACACTAGGGTTCCCTTTATCGTGAGTATCAAAACTACATATTTCGAAGGAGAAGGGATTGAAGGAAAGGTTGAAGGAAAACGGGGAAGAGGAAGGCCAAGAATAAGTGTTACGGGAGCCAGATAAAAGAAATGGTCACTGTCATGTCGTATAAGGAAGTCAGGGAGGCCGCATTCGAAAGACTTAATTGGAGAAAACTGCATCAAAACCCCGACAAGAGTCCGCCAAATCCCATAGAAAAAAACCCCAGTCCCGGCGCATAAGAATTGTATCTCAGATTTTAGATAGAATATTAGTAGAAACAATATCAGGTGTCACTATTTCCTGATTCGGAGGCTAACATGTTTTTTTTTACCCAGAGAAGTTTCATAGGCGCTACATGCAAAAATGACACTTTTTAGTAAAAACTTCATGTTACTGTGTTAATTGACATTGAATTGGCAAAAAATGAATAAAACACATCATATAAACACATTATTACATAATGTAATATAATGTACAGTCGCGGTATGAAAATGTTCGTCACCTTAGAGTCGGTTTTCGCTTGCACCAATGCCTTGATCATGAACACATTTTGACATAATTTGTGACGTTAACTTATCAGTGTATTCTGTCTATTCAATTTCAAAAGGTAGTATGTGATCGTGATACGTTGAACAAATCAAGTTGAAAATCGACGAACATTTTCATTTCGCCACTATACCTATGCCATTTTTTTGAAAAACTTCATTTTACCTTTAGATGAAGAAGACAAAAGTAGTAAGTACCTGCATTCGGAACCTGACGAGCTGCATAAACCGACTCAGTTTACTAACTCCGTAAAACTCCCACTTCTTCTCGTAAATATTGAACCATCTGCGAATAAAAAATAATTTAAAGAGAGACCACCGTCGATGACCTTCACGATACACATTTAGACTTTTTAAAAGATATAAAACTGCACATATTTATGCAAATTAGTTGATGGTTTTGACATCTTGGCCAATTTCGGCTACAGCGACATACCGGTTTCCTCACGATATGGTCTTCCTTCTCTGTTTGATACTCTTCTTCCTGCCCATATCCCACCTTATAACATGTCGGTCGGCATAACATGATCACTGTTTGATACTACTGGCACAACATAAGCAAGTGACATACCCTTTCCCAACATCCCTGAACGACATACGTATAGCATGGGCCGTGTTGTTCAGCCAAGTTATGTTCAGGTATTTCAGCATCTGTCAATTACAATTATAACAATAAGTGCATGTATTGACAGCTCAATTGGCAGTAGCTTTGTCTACTGCGCTAGAGGGCGTGGGTGCTACACCACTGGGTTTAGGTATCTCCTATGGCGCGCCAACTAAGTCCGGTCTTTGGCTCTTCCCTTTCAGTTGCTTCCCGCCAACCTGCGTAAGTTATCGCTCCATCTAGTCTAAGGGTGTCCTACACTAGATATGCTTGATGCGGTCTCAACTTCAGAACTCGTTTATCGTAGCTGTTATCGATTCTACAGCAAACATGACCGGCACTTCAACTTGCTAGTTCTTTGGGCTATTTCGACAAGTTTGGTACTCGTTCTGGTTCCTGTCTCTGAGAGAGACTCCGAGCATAGCCCTCTCTATAGCTCGCTGAGCGACTTTTAGTCTATGGACCCGTCTAACCGTAGGTCTCCACGTTTCGGCCACGTATGAAATGAAATAATTTATTTGCTTGAAGTATGGTACATTTTAGATCTTATAATAGGCAAATATAGATTCACACACTTCCCCAGAAAAACCCAGCGTGCAAACACGATAAAGAAAACAGGCAAGTAGGCACATTGTTTACTTTAAAGCTAATACACATAAAAAATTAAACTAAATTATTCAATAATACAATATGATATATTATAATTACAACCAAAATTAAATGTCAAATTAACATAAATAATAATAGATTGTATTGAATTCAATTAATAAATAAAAGAAATAAATAAATATTGTGGACAATTCACACAACACTACCCAGCCCCAAACTAAGCAGAGCTTGTAATATGGGAACCAGATAGCTGATATAATACTTGAATACATTTTTTTTTTTTGTAAATACATACTTAGAATACATATAACACCCAGACAGAGAACAAACATTTATGTTCACCACACAAATATTTGTACTCGGTGGGGATCGAACCCACGACCTACGGCGCAGAAGGCAGAGCTACTACCAACTGAGCTAGAGGCCAGTCAAAAAAAAAAAAAACATTTACCCTATAAAAACACTTATCCACTAACCATGAAAACAGTTTTGCTCTTAACTTATTGTAAGGCAGTCCAGTTTATGTTAAACTGCAGTTGAGGATTGTCTTACCATAGAGGTGCAGTGTTGCTGGGCGGCATCAAACTCGGCCAGACTCACGTTCCGTCCGTAGTTTGCAGTGAAGAAATACATTGACTCCACCTACAAAGTCATAGAGCTGCGATTATTAGGGTTCCGTGCCCAGAGGGTAAGACGGGACCCTATTACTAAGACTGCCTGTCACCAGGCTGTATCTCATGAACTGTGATAGTTAGATAATTGTAATTTGCCCAGATGATGTATTTCTGTTGCCGCTAAAACAAATAAACTTAGTAAAATAAATATTTAAGTAGTTCCCATACAAGTAACGCCAAATATTTGCTCGATTTTTACACTGGCAACAGTCTACCTGTTGCCAGTGTAAAAATCGAGCAAATATTTGAAATATATACGCTTGAAATATCATCATTGGCCTCTTACATCTATTGCAGATGATTTAGGTGGCGTCAGTTAGGTATTTGTGCTTGAAATATACACAAAGTATTTAGTTACATTAACCATTTTAAAAATAAATACTTCAATAAAATAAAATAAATATTTGAGGAGAGCTCTCATATAACAGACATTTTTTTGCCGTTCTTATAGATGATGGTATGGAGCCCTTCGTGCACGCGTCCGACTCACACTTGGTCGTTTTTCTTTTTTTCTAGTTTCTTCACGATGTCTTCCATGCCGATAAAAGTCAAAAATTGATCATTCAAATGTATCACAAGGATCACTTTAAATCGTTATAAAACTAAGTAATACCTTCAAACACTCGTCGATAACCAGATGGAAACAAGAGACAGATTCCGTAAGCACGAAGAGGGAGTACCACTGATTGAACTCCACTCGTCCGATGAAGTCTTCCATCACACACGGATAGTTTCCTAAAAACAAACAAATTAATGTTAGTAAACAATAACTAATGCTATTTCACTTTAGTGCCCATAACCCACTTTATGAACTGAAATATATTTATATACAAGAAGTATGGTACAATTAGGTCATACAGACTGGTGACCAAAGAGCTGGCGCTTACCTAGGGCAAAGAATTAGCTTAGCTATTCAAAGAGGTAACGTTGCCAGCCTTTTGGGCACATTGCATGCGGTCGGTGATCTGAACTCTGTTTTCTACTTGTAATACTTCAACTTACTTGTAATACTTGTAATACTTGTAAAAATTCAGGTGGAAAACAGAGTTCATTATAAAATTTTCTAGTTTCTTATAAAATGTAGTTTTTATATTTTCTTTTTAATGATGTCATACAAACATATTCACAAAAAAGTTAAATGAAAAGAAATGAAATTGGTATGTCAGAATAATGATACATATTCCATTTAAAATATAATAATTCATTGAAGACATAATTTTTAAATATAATTCCTAGCAGTGGGACAAAATAGGTAAATTAAAAATGTCCATGTCCAACCATCAATCCACACTGTCATGTCAATCCACACTGTCCAACCATCTTATAATTGGCCTACCTCTACCCACATATTCATCACTCATCACATCCATACTCATCACTCTCCTAGTCACATGACTTTCATCATACATAAAATCCTGAAGAATAACTAATGCTATTGGTTGTGGAATACTCTTCCTTCCGAGGTTTTCCCTATAAATTACAGCATGGGGCTTTTCAAGAAGGGCGTTTTAATAGTAGATTGTTATACAAGGGCAGTAAGTGAGCTTTTGCAGAACAAGATCCTTTTTGGCGCCCGTGCGAGCGCAGCTCGCAAAGGGCGCTAATGGATCGAGTGTACCCGAGATATTTAGATGCCCGAGCGAGCAAAGCGAGCGAGGGCAAATATAGTTCGAGGGTGCAATAGCTACTTATGACCGAGGTAAGCATTCTACTTTACATCATTCATGCGAGGTAAATTTTTAACTAGCTGATGGAACAAACATATGGCCCACTTGATGTTAAGTGGTAACCATTGCCTTTAGCAAAGCATTGCCTCGAAGGTCAAGCACGTCAGGAACGTGCCCTACAATGCACTGCCCTACGACCATCAACTTGAGGCCTACGGATGTTCAGCCTCACGTGTCAGTGATTTCACCGGCACCCATACCCTTCAACTCGAAACACAGCAATGCTGCTTTTCGGCAGAAATAGGCTTACAATACAACAATAACACAACATTTATACGGGTATGACGAAATGTAATTTTAATTTGAGAAAAATAAAATTACAATAATAATATTAAGTATTATTATAATTATACTATTAATTTTATTAAAATTAATGGTAAAATATTTGTACCGGTAGGTACCTATCTGCTAAAACAGTCGTAGACGCACACTTATGCACACATCTGTGAGCTACTATATCTTTTCAGTAAAAAGTTTTCATATCATTTTGTAAGAAAAGAGATTGTTTCACCAAGGAGGTTTGCATTGCTCTTGAACTGTAATGAACCATCACCAAGGAGGTTTGCATAGCTCTTGAACTTTAATGAACCATTACGTATCAAGCATAGTGTGACGGTAAAAGTGATTTGAAAATGGAACGCATTTACAATGCACTGGGCTGCACACGCCTACTTTCACAGCCTCTTTGTGCTAAAGTAAATCCTATTTACTGAGCATGTATGATGTAAAATATTTAAAGGGTCAGCAACGCGCGAGTGATGCCTCTGGTGTTGCAAGCGTCCATAGGCTACGGTAACCGCTTTCCATCAGGTGGGCCGTATGCTTGTTTGCTAACCTAACCCTTTTTTTTTATATACAACATATAAAAAAAAAAAAATATAACATAAGATGGGAGGTTCTCAGGGGCTAAAGAGAAACTAGCATGTCGTAGAATCTAAAAATTTCGAAAACATGTGTCAATGTTTCTCTGAGGTGTAATTAAAATCCTTTCGACACACTGGTTTGTAAGAAGAATGGGCTACATCATTGCTAACCATAATCGGGCACGGGTGCCACATAGTCTTTAGTCGGCACGTCTATGAAGTTGTACAGATCTCGGTACTTTTGGATGGTATAAATTATCTTCATTTTTCCTTCCATTTTTTTGTATAATAATTCACCCTGAAATTGGTTAAAGAAAATCAGACGAACGAGTCTCTTAATAATATCATCATCATCAGTTTTTTGACGTGACAACGTCTTATAATTCGATGGAGCCGGCTGCACGCACGAAAAAACATTACTCATGCGGGGTTACCTCGCTCTGAGGCGTTCCATTTAAGGCTTGAAGTGCAAGCGAGAGCGCGGAACGAGCGACAAAGAGGCACAATCGGCCTCCGCGTTCGGCAGCGTTGTATTTTCTTATGACGCTGTCTCGTTCAACTATCGTCAGTAAACCGACTTTACAGACAACCGATTTTTGTTAGAAAGCATCTTTTGAAACTTTTGCTTTTGCATTGCCTGCCAATAAGGAGTGGCACCACACTGGAACTTTATTTTTGTTTTGTAAAAGGATCATACAAAAAAACAGTAGGAACCGACCGGCTTCGCGTGGTACTGATTTCAATTTGTATGGGATTTGGTCCAATTGTCCGTGGTGTGCTAATATCTATCAGTGGACTTTAATAGGCTGATAATGATTAGAATAAAGGGTGATGCTCACCTCATTTCGGAGTGCCTGTAAATGCTCCTCATCCAAATCTCGTGCTTGTCTATGCACGCGCACCATAGATATGATTTTCGGCATGAAATGCAGCGGTATCATTGGCAGACCGTCCAGTAATAGACAGTCCAGGTATAGGTAGAATCTGAAAGACAACATGAAATAAACTTTGTGGACAATCCAAACAACTCTATCTAATCCCAAATTAAGCCGAGCTTGTACAATGGGAACCAGATATCTGATATAATAAAATTTATTTTGTAAATACATAATACTTAAAATAAAATAGTTTTTTTTTGGGAATGTAATTTTTTATGTGCGTTTGGCTGCCATCACACCTGATGGAAAGTGAGGATGCAGCCTAAGATGGAGCATGCTTAGCCATAATCCACATGTTCACTCTTGTCCTAATAATTCTTAAATTGTAACGTTCCGAAAATACTGACGCCGGAGTTCCACTCCTAGGCAGTTCGTACTATAAAAGTGGAGTCAAAGCACTTTGTACGAGAATGTGGAACATCTACCATGAAGGAGTGGCACTTATCCGTGCGTCTAGAAGTCCGGAGGTAAAAGGGTGATGGGGGTATAAGGTCATGCAGTTTTAAGTTTAAAAAACTTGAGAAACCGACTTCATGACCAATATGCTGAATCGATTTTGATGGCTAAATATTTTTAAACTGGGTACGGTAGGTACCCAGTTTAAAAATATTTACTTAATTAAAATCGGTAAGTACCTATTCATCGAGTTTCGACGTGCGGGATTCATCAGCAAAGCAAGCCAATTGCATGCTTTGCACGGCCTTAGGATTTTAAAAGTTTACGCTCACAAATGACGAAATTATGAGGTAACAAACATAAAAAAATAAAAATAAAAATACAACCGAATTGAGAACCTCCTCCTTTTTGATTGGTCGGTTATAAATCTGTGTTCATCACACAAATATTTGTTCTCGGTAGGAACCGAACCCACGAGCTACGGCGCAGAAGGCAGAGCTTACCAACTGAGCTGAGAGACCAGTCAAAATACCTGAGGTCGTTTTCCACCTGCCACCGTAGATCGCAAGCGAAGCGGACGCGCTGCGCAAACGTCTCCGGATCATCCGCTTTGAACATCAGCCGGATGCGAGGAATGCTGGAACAAAATCATACTCAATACTCAATATATTTATTGCATAAACATGGTTTAGTTTAGGTACGTACATACATAGTTCTTAGGTATAAGTCAGTATCACACATGGACCCTGTGTATAGGGTAAAGCCACATGTAGGTAGGCCGAGATTTATAGACAGTAGCAGGTACGTATTTAGATAAATTAAGAATCGCCAGGCATTATAATGTAGATAGTTTGTTAATAAATCAATAATCATACTAATACTAAGGCCCGTATTCAGAAACAGTGCTGAGTTAAACGAGCATGGTATATTTCTTTACTAGCGACCCACCCCGCCTTCGCACGGTTGAAAAAAGCAGGTGAAACTGTCTTCTTCTTCTTATCGTGTCACTGATTCTTTCGAACCAAGTGTGGTGAAACGACTTAAAGTGCGTCTCAAAGAGGATCCTTTCGTGCACTTGACACATATTTTCGAACTTTTTAGGTTCTACGATAATTATGCCGGTTTCTTCACGATGTTTTCATACACTGATAGTAAACATACATTGTTATACAAAAAACTCATTGGTAAACGACTGGATTTGAGCCCACGACTTTTAAGATCGGAAGGCGGGGCCGGTACCACTATGCCTCAAGTGCTTTCAAACTGTGAAGCCTTTGATCGCGAGTCTATTATCTAATATACTATCTAATTTTACAGAAATTTATCATCATCATTCATCAACCTGAAGAAGACCTGCTGGACATAGGCCTCCCCTACAAATTTCCAGGAAAAACTTTGCAAGCTTTGTTTCTGCATACGGCCTTAAGGCCTCAAACTGATAAGCATAGCATAACGTACTTGTATCGTCGTTTAGTGCCGTCCAGAGCCATCACCTCCCAGGTTGCCGTCGACTTGTCAAAGCTGAAGGCAGCTACGTTGGTCCACTGAAAATAATGTAATATAGGCACAGTTCGGGCGCTGTAACTTGCAGACTTATCCGACAGAGAGCAAAGGTAGTCGACATAGCTAAGATTAGTAAGCTTAAGTGGTAGTGGCCAGTCAAGTTTTTTTTTGACGTGACAACGTCTTATAATTCGATGGAGCCGGCTGCACGCACGTAAAAACATGACTTATGCGGCGTTACCTCGCTCTGAGGCGTTCCATTTAAGGCTTGAAGTGCAAGCGAGAGCGCGGAACGAGCGACAAAGAGGCACAATTGGCCTCCGCGTTCGGCAGCGTTCGACATCTGTGTATTTTCTTATTCACGTTCTACTATCGTCAGTAAACCGACTTTACAGACAACCGATTTTTTTTATTATAGATAGCTAAGCATTTGGCTGCCATCACACCTGATGGAAAGTGAGGATGCAGCCTAAGATGGAGCATGTTTGTGCACCTGTTCACTTTTGTCTTGAAAATTTCCAGCGTTCCGGAAATAATGACGCCGGTACGTTTGCCGTAGAACAGACAATTGTTGGAGCAAACGAATACCAGAGCGGATGGAGCCCGCTTGTAGGTATGCGTAGTGTAGGACGTCCTTTGCTAAGCTCTACTTAGCTTGGGGCTAGATAATGTTGTGTGAATTGTCCAGCATTATTTATTTATTATTTTTATTTATTTGACAAGAAATGTAGCTGGCAAGCACTGGAGGAGAAGAGCCGAAGACCGGGCTCAGTGGCGCGTCTTGGGAGAGACCTACGTCAGTGGACAGCAGCAGTGGACTTACGTAAATGTAGAAGATGAACTTGCAGAGGTTGAACTGAGCCGCAGAAGCAGATAGGTCTCTCCTACGACCACGGAGTTTGATCTTCCGCTCTTCCCATTCAGTTACCATACTTCTTTGTATAATATTATCATAATTACCTCATACAAGTTATTGAGCATCTGTATCATATCATCAGTGCCTCCCTTCCTCGGCTTGCCCGCTTCTTTGGGGATGAAGGCTAGACCTGGACATGGGTACTGCTCACCTTCAATCAAGCCCAGAGCCAACCACTCCTCCGGTATTCTGAAATAAATATAAACTTAAAGGAATAGTTTATAGGGAATAGTTTATAAGGATACACAATGACATATATCGGCGCTGTCTTTTCTTTATAAAAAACTGGCTACCTGTCCCGGCTTCGCACGGGTGGACATTTAGTTTTTTAAACACATAAATAGAAGAGTTTTTGAAATCGGTACAGTAGTTTGAGTTTATTGATGACAAACATACAAAACTTTCATCTTTACAATATTAGATTATATAGCATTATTTTTTCGGGATAAAAATAGCCTAATGCTAATCCAGATTATAAATAGTTCCACATTCATCCAAATCGGTCTAGTAGTAACCATCCACTTATTCAAACATCCAAACTAGAGCATTACAGCATAATATTACATACATACATAAAATTACGCCTCATTCCCATGGGGGTAGGCAGAGATCACGGATTTCCACTTGCTACGATCCTGGCACACCTCTTTCGCTTCATTCACTCTCATAACATTCTTCATACATGCTCGTCGGTTTAGGGCACTCCTAACCTGGCCTTTCTCTCAAACGTCTGCGATCTGATCGAGATACATGCGCCTAGGTCTTCCCCTTCCAGCAGTTCCATTCACACTCGCATAATATTGGTATGGAATAAATCAAGACAGGGCTCAAGGAACTTAAGACAGGGCTCAGGGAACTGATTGAGTCTTGTCCCTCCACATCCACATCTGTGTCACCATCTGGTAAACTGGAACATTGCTGTCACCAACCCAAAGTCCTACTCCGCTATTATAAGGAGATGAGCTGGCTGGGCTAAGGTTTGGCGGGGCACAATGCACAATACACCCCATCGCGGGATGTTAATGCAGATCTTATTCCTCCAACTAAATTAGAATTAATCATTATATGATAACTGACCGGCAATCAAAATCAGTATTGTCAAATATCTCCAGGTCTAGCTTGGGGAAGGGGCTGTACAAGCCGTAGTACTCCTGGTCTGACAGATCGTATTCAGACGTCGGCAGCAACCAAAACGCCTGTACGCCAACATCTCGCAACATTTTCTGTAAAATAAACAGCACGAACTAGATGGCGAGACGAGCTCGACAAGTACAGGCCACAATGGAACATCTTAGCACAGGACCGCACAGAGTGGAGGGGATTGGGGGAGGCCTTTGCCCAGCAGTGGGACATTGAAAGCTCATAATAATAATAATAAGAAAAGAAAAAACATTTATTTTGGACACACAACACACAACACACATAAACACAGCACAAACAGAGTACATAACACAAAAAGAAAGAAAACAGAATAGTAAACAGAACAAAGAGTAAATACAAATATAATAATCTAAAAAGTTAACGTTTGAATAATCATTCAAACGTTTAACTATTCTTCTTATCATGTCAGTGGTTATTTCGAACCAGTGTGGTAAAAAGATTTTCAGAGGCTCTTTTCGTGAGAGCTATGTAAACCAAGTGACCAAGAAATAACCAAGCGTTTCTGGTACATAAGTTCCATGGTCTAACTTCCAATCTGGAAGCTTTCAGATCAAAGTTTTTTTTTCAAATCTGCTCTTATTATGAAGAAGATGTTCCACATTAAAGTATGCTTAAAGTTGAGATTCTCAAATATAGCAATGTCAGAAGATTGCTTCTAAGTTTACAAACCTTAATATTAGCGGCCAGGAATTTACGCCGGAGCCGTTCAATTTTGACCAGCCTTGGAAGTTCCTTAGGCAGAACCACACTAAGGAATTGCAGCTTTGGCACAAAAGTCTCAAATGGGAATTGCTGGAATAAAAAAAAAACATTTTTATGGATAACCATGATGTATTATTACAAGGTGTTAAAAGAGCATACAATACAACGGCAATGTACCAGGGTATTAATTATTATTTTATTTTTAGCGTGGGTCGTCCCACTGCTGGGCAAAGGCCTCCCTCCCTTTCTTCCACACTTCTCGATCTTTGGCTACAATGCGCTAGTCGTTCATATGCCAATCGAGATCGTCTCGTCATCTTCTCCGGGGTCTTCCTCTACGACGCCGACCAAGTTTTATCATGCATGATCATGCGCACTTGATTTGCGGGCAGGTTTTTCCGCAAGTAGGCCGCTGGTGGGCCCTTTTTGCGTGACCCTTGACACGTGTTGCTCGAATTTTTTTAGGTTCTACAACACGCCGGTTTCCTTCACCGTTTTGAGAGTACTGGCATAGTGCACATAAATTTTTCGTCAGAAAAACTCATTGGTACAGAAGTGGATTTGAACCCACGACCTTCGGATCGGAAGGCGGGGCCTACCACTAGGCCAACAGTGCTCTACGACGCCGACCTTGTGGGACCCAATTGGTTACAGTGTAGGTAAAATAAATCTGTTGTAGTAGTTCTGTCTTCTGCGCCGCAAGTCATGGGTTCGATCCCCACCACTCACACACACACACAAATACTTGTTTAGTATAAAACGGATGTATGTTCTCTGGCTGGGTGTTATATTGTATTCTTAGTAAGACATTGATATAAATAAAAAAAAATTATGCATGCTTTGCTAAATAAATTTATTCTTAGCATTAAAAAAAAAATTATGTAAGCTACTTGGTTCCCATAGCACAAGCTCTGCTAAATTTGGGTCAGATAGTGTTGTGTAGATTTTCCACAATATTTATTTATTTACTTTACTTTAGTGTATTGTTTCTTTATTTTAAGGTTAGGATGCCATTGCATTGCAGGTTGATAGCGAGTACACTTTATAGGTTCTTACAATGCTTTCATCTTCACGATAAGTGGTCCACCGTCCCGGTGGCAGGAGAATCTTCGGCTTTTGGGGTTTTGGCAGTGACACCAATGTAGGAGCTAACTTGTCAGTCTTCGCCTGAAATTTAAAACACCTCATCCATGTAGATCACAGAATTAGTATTAAAGTGGGAATGCGCAGGTCATATAACTCATACTTGTGGAAAACCATTGGGGAATAAACATTCTTGATAACCATTGGGGAATAAACATACTTGACTTATATTATTACTAGCTGCCTGTCCCGGCTTCGCACGGGTGGACATTTATTTTTTAAACACATAAATATAGCCTGTGTTGCTCAAGGTGAACCTACGTCCAGCAGTGGACTGATATCAATTGATGATGATGATGAAAGAACATTCTATAACGTTTAGGAGCACTATTTTCTAGAACATTTTGTCCAAATCTAGAATTCAGAACCGTTTGCATGGGTATATTTGAGTATTCTAGAAAATTCTGGATTACTAACGTTTGGATGCATTCCGGATGCTAGCCGAATAATTTCAGTCTTCGAATTAAATTTGATCATTCCAGAACCTCAAAGACATTCTAGAGCGTTCTTTCCTCGTCAAAGTCGAGAATTTTCTGAAAAATCCCTTAGCAATAGAAAGGGATAGACATATACTATAAGTCCCTACGTGATAGAAAGGGATAGACATAGATTTCGAAACTGTTGCCCTTTATAAATGAATAACACCTAAATATTGAATATAAACTATCCTATCTTTTAAGTCCGACCATATTATAGGCAGTTGCAAAATTTTATCGAAATCCGTTCAGTAGTTTCGGAGTTTATCGCGTTCCAAATTGTGACACGAAAGATTTATATTTATATAGATTATTTTTTATCATTGACATTTAAGACAATGTTAGACAAACCTTTTTGTTAGTTTTAAGTAACATTGTTAATTTAAATTTTACATGCCCATAAGGGCAGAATTACAATGGATCTATAAAAATTAACCATTAACAACCCTGTACCTGTAATTCTGTAAATAAATCTACTTTGACTTTGATTTTGAATGGTGACCATGAGCCGACAGACAAAACATAGTATGCTCAGTGCTCACCCACCCGTTGCACTGAAGTAATTTTTTAAATCGCGGGAAGTCGGTGGATGAAAGGGCTAAGTAACATTCTTCCTGGAAATGTATAAGGGAGGCCTATGTCCAACATTAGACTTTTCAGGCTGCTGACGATGATGATAGCTGGCAGGTAATGGAGCCGACTGGCTAAAATTTATGGCGATGGGGAGTAGATAATGTTGATAATGCTCTTGATAGATTGTTCATAGCTGGTCCTGCTCTATGGGCTACCAGTATAGGTAGCGGCACATAACTCTAGCGCTGACCGTTATTGCGCAGAAGTCAAAATTAAGGTACCTGAGGGGGGTTAGTGGGATGAATGGCGGGCATGCGTAGCGCTGATTGGCTCTCCAGTCGCACTCCGCTCTCTGTACCATTATGACACTCTGCACACACCCAGTCCAGTGTGCAAGACACGCGCACACTACGACGCATGCGCAGCTATCCCTCCGCGTATCGCTCAGCGCTAAAGATATGTGCCGCTAGATAAAGGTACCTAAATTAGGTACCTACCTACTCCAACATTTCTACTAGCACCGATAGGTAGGTATTATAGGTGGGTTTCCACACTAAATCAAATCACTTATCTCAACCAACCTGCAATATCAATTTCATGCGCTTCTTAGCACAAATTTCTTTCGAAGGGTCGTCTTTCGTCATATGAGAAACAAGCTCTGAATAATACCCTCGTTTCGGGATAGTGTCCCTAGACGTATTATCATAAACGACATCTTGCTGTAGTATCTTTTTCTTTTTACTATACATTTCCAGTTTCCACCTAGATCATACTCGATAATATTAATTTCAATAAAACAGAACAGCTCTTCTCGTTCTCGAGCTTGAACATAAAAATCTACAAAACAAAATCTTTCATATTTCACGCTTGCTTGACTTGAACGAATTTTATTCCGTACGTTTCTATTTTCAATTTTCAACTGTCAAACTCAAAACTGACATCACAAACTCAAAACTGACATTACAAACTGTCAAACATCAAGAAGTGGAAAGAGATTGGTCTTCTGTCATTTTGGGAAGTCACCTAACTTTTCCATTTTAATGGGTTTTCTATAGTGTTATTTGAGTTCACTTCTGTTGTGTAATTTCTGTGGTATTTTAACCAACATTACTGTGTAGTACAAGTGTTAGCAGCTGGAATGAAAGTCTTACTATTGTAGTGTCTTATAGGGGCTCACATGTGCTACACAACACTGTTTGTAAAATTTACACCTCACTTACCATGTGTTTACTAGATAAATCTATTGAGTATTGAGTATTGAGTATTGAAAGTGCAATAACTAATACCTAAGTGATATTCTGATATTATGATCGAAAAGGTTTCTGATGATTTTGAAAACAAACGACTATCATTTTGTTTTCAAAGCCAAGTAGGGCCGACTTGTCTATGACTGACTTGACTTGACGGAAAAGTATTTTATCTATTTAATATCGGCGCTCTTATATTTACGCAATATTCACCACGGCATGTTTATCAAAACTTTTTTTTAATTTTTGATTGTACTTTCTGGGTTAAAGTTTTCTGTAATATTCCACTATCTTTCTTTATTCTTTCTTTGTAAGCTTAATTACGTTTAATCTCACTGCATTTAACTATCATCGAATTTTAATTATAGCTTTCATCATTTTTTAATAATAAGTTGCGGCGCTCTTGTATTTACGAAATTGAATTTTTATTTTAACTTTTAGGGCTAAAGTTTTTTGTAATATTCGACTATTTTTCTACTTCTTCTTTCTTTGTAAGCTTAATTACGTTAAATCTCACTGCACTCATTTTACATTGATTTTTTATTAAACGTTTCATCATTAAACAATAATAGGTTGATGATGCACACTAGCAAACAATTAGCAAACATTTTTTTATACCATACCCCCTCTAAAAAGCTTATTTTATTCACGGGAAATCGTGAATAAAAAGCTCTTTTAATCACGATTTTGGTGTTTGAATTTGGAACACACCAATAGGGTCGACCTACATATTAATACTATACAACCATGATACAAACTCCTTGCGCCAAAAATACTCTAACTTGATTGGTCGAAATGTTTAACAAGGAGTTTAAGCAATGCTAACCTCCTTGGTTAAATACTGTTTTGTGTTCTTTGTTGTCATTGTCATAAATATCAATAAATTGCAGCTATTTTGAATACAGTGCACGTAAGTTATACAACACAAAGTTTGGTAATAATAAATCGATTGAAAATGCATTCTAGAGATGAAAAAGTTGTGAGTTTTGTTGTTCAATTGAGTTGTTTAGTTTATGAAAGAAAGGTCGGCCAATATAATAGAAAACTTGCATTAATTTAACCTTAAGTTAGTTTCCTTGTTTTCAAATAAAACCAAAATCAAAAGTTATTGGTTTTATGTCACATTAGAATAGAACAAACAAAGTTTTTAATTCTTTTTCGCTTCATCATCATCATCAGCCTGAAGAAGTCCCCTGCTGGACATAGGCCTCCCCTACACGTTTCCAGGAAGAACGATCCCTTTCCATCCACCGACTTCCCTCGTTCTTAACAATGTCGTCGGTTCATCTGGTGGATGGGCAGGACGCACGTTTTTCGCTTAAATCTTTCTTTTTCTCGAAGTCATGGTATAAAGTATAGTATGCAACTCTTGAATAAAACGGATTTGTATCGAGGGCCATGAATTACTCGCGTCGTTTAGGGTTCTAACACTTGAATCACTCGCTACGCTCGTGATTCAATCATTATGAATCACTCCCTACGGTCGTGATTCATTCGTTAGAACCCTTCACTTGCTCGTGATTCATCTATGACCCTCGATTTAAATCCGTCTTTTATTCACTAGTTACATAATATACTATTTAACCCTTTAATGCGCAGACAAAAAAAAATCCAAAAATTAGTTTTTTTCTTTATTGGGGGGTTTGCCTTAAATATTAATATGCCTACAGGTATTTTAGAAAAAATCTACCTATTCTAGTTTTCGAGAAATATTATGTTGGTAAGGTACAACATTGCGCAACATGCAGTGATGTACATAGCAAATTTTATGTTGTACACAACCAACACTGCGGCTTGTATAGAATCAAGGACTTTTCTATAAACGCTAAAAATTTACGAAGAAACATTTTATTTTATATCAAAAGTCGCCTGAGTCAAAGTCGAGTAGCATCATAATTATTTTACACCTTTCTTAGAAACAATTTCTGTTAGACTTGTCTTTTTTCCGCCAAAAAGAGACCTTTTCGTTTGAACCCCTCTTTCCGAGACGTGGCGGTACCGCTTTAGGACCATCTTGAGCTCTTGGGTTCGCTTCCACTTTTTTAGGCAAACTGCCAAGGAGTGGAACTCTTTTCCGTCATCAATATTTCCGGAGCATTACAATTTTCAAGTCAAGAGTGAACAAGTGGATAATAGCTAAGTGTGCTCCACCTGAGGCAGCATTTTCACTTTCCATCAGGTGTGATGGCAGTCAAACGTTTAGCTATCAACAAACAAAATATAAAAATCTTGCATTGTTAGAAACAACGAGTTTTTATAGTTAGTTTCCTATCACCAATCAATGGGCAGTGTTGTTCAGAACCGACATAAAAATGACATATATTTCACTAATCAAATGGGCAGTGTCGCTGATGAACAACATACAAATTGACAACCTCATAGATAATTTTCTTGTTATTCAAATTCAATGGTTTGTACATGTAACAATAAAATATGTATTTTAGAAAGAAATTCTTACGTGCATAAATAAAAAAAAATCGAATAAAATATTATTTCAATAAATATTTACCTTTGATCCGCAAGGTACAGGTGGCTTCGTTACCAATTTGCGATAAAGTGATAGGAATAGTGACTAAACTAGCCAGCTATAATTTTTATTTGGTTGCATTTTGTTTTTGCTATGATTATAATCAAATATGTCACAGTAAAAGATAAAAATAACGGGTCAAGATTTTTTTGTTCATGATGTTGGTCAGGGTTGTCACTGCGAATTAAAGGGTTAAGGAAGTCAAATCTTTCCCTAACTTTGGGTTTTACTGGATGCAACTATGTAAAAAAAAGAAAAAAGGTGTTCCTCACGACAGGGATAGGGTGATGATGATGTTAGATTTCGTGACTAAGATATTTTCGAATTACAGATACGCTAGTAGTTACTATGACACGGTAACGTCACAGAATAGATAATAGTTAGTAGGAAGCATACCAAGGCGTTTTTCGTGACTGTAGTAGGTATAGGTACATACCTTTTATAGATTTTATGAACTAGCGGCCGCCCGCGGCAGGCTTTGCCCGCGTAGTAGTGGTCATTGGTACATGATTTTATAGATCTACTGCATTTATTTAGGTATTATGAATAAGGTAGGCAAGGCACTGATGCCAACGACGAGCTTCGGCAAATTCGCCATCCACACTTGATGTGCGGGCTGGTTTCCGCAAGGCCTCTAGTGAGCCCTTTTTGCGTGGCGCTTGACACGAACGTGTTGCTCGAACTTTTGTGGCTTCTACAACACGCCGGTTTCCTCACGATGTTTTACTGGCATAGTGCACATAAATTTTTCTACAGAAAACTAATTGGTACACGACTGGATTTGAACCCACGACCTTAGGCGGACCGCTACCACTAGACCACCAGTGCTCTCTGCCAACGAGCTTACCTGATGGTGGATTCAGAGGAGCTGGTAATCATATAGGTAGGCGTTCTGTGTGAAAATGGGACTTCTCAGCAAATAGGTAGGTATGTACTTATGGGTACATAGGTAGGTAACTTATCATCATCATTATTATTATTATTAAAAGCCTGTTGTGTCCCACTGCAGGGCAAAGGCCTCCCTTCCTTCTCTCAATTTATCTCTTGTTTGGGCTACTGTGGATCATCATTGTTATTATAAATTGTACAGATTTGTATTTTTGTAACAAATAAACTCAAAAACTACTGGACTGATAAATTTCTTTTGCCACTATAATGCTGAATTATCCCTGAATAACATAGTTACATTATACCTAGTTCGAGCAAATTAAACCTACAGGAAATGAGTCTCTCACCAATAACTCTGCCTCTGTAGTTCAGTAACTACTGAGTAGTTCGACAGGTGGTACAAATGAAATGAAATGAAATATATTTATTTGCAAGAAGTATGGTACAATTATTAGATCAAGAATTTTGTATATCGGAGAATGATATACAAAATTCAAACAAAACGTAGAAAATATAAGTAAAATTAAAATGAATCAGTGTGTCAGAATAATAACAATAATCAATTCAGAATAATAATTCTTAAAGAAAATAGAAAATAATTTATATGAAATCTTTAACGCTATAAAAACATTGATACCTACAACATTGTAGATATCTTTAGTAGGTAGTTACTTCATCACACACATCTACCTAGTTACTTCATTCACAATCTGACTTCACACATTTTTGGCAGGGTTCTAGACACACATCAAACAGCCACTAAAGTCTGGTCTACCACTTTCTAGCGCTAAGTTTGACACACATCTTCAGCCCACTGAAGATGAAAGCCCACGAGGTGTCTGGCATGCGGCAGAGGTGTCCAGCCCTGAAGAATTAAAAGTTCTTCTCATTAGTGATGACTGCCCAGTTCTAACTATGCGTAGAAGTTGCTTAGGAGCGGTTGGTTCCCAACGCTGCTGGAGGCATTGGAGTCGTCTGTGCTGTAGGAAATGGTAAATACTCTTCAGATGATAATAATAAGACAGATCATTAGTTACTGATGCTGTTGCAGCCATCGCATTTCTGTCTTATTAATAATCCGGTGGATTTTATTTATTTCGTAAATAGAGTAGCCCGTATCTCTTCTTCTTAATGAATGGCATCTGTCCTTTTTTTCGGATCTAAACAGTAGCAAGCAGAAGCAAGCATGACATTGACCTCTTGACATTTGACAGTTTGAGATGTCAGTTTTGACAGTTGTAATTTATGATTTATGCACACAAATGTAGATATACATACGTATACGCACACATATACTATAGAAATCTGCTTCTTCTTTTTTCGTGAAAATACAATACGTAGGTATGTACTTATAGGTAACTTATCATCATCATTATTATTATTATTAAAAGCCTGTTGTGTCCCACTGCAGGGTAAAGGCCTCCCTTCCTTCTCTCCATTCATCTCTTGTTTGGGCTACTGTGGATCATCATCATTATAAATTGTACAGATTTGTATTTTTGTAACGAACAAACTCAAAAACTACTGGACTGATAAACTTCTTTTGCCACTATAATGCTGAATTATCCCCGAATAACATAGTTACATTATACATAGTTTGAGCAAATTAAACTTACAGGAAATGAGTCTCTTTCACCAATAACTCTGCATTTGCAGTTCAGTAACTACTGAGTAGTTCGACAGGTGGTACAAAACAAAGGAAATGAAATATATTTATTTGCAAGAAGTATGGTACAACTATAAGATCATAGGGTATGTAAAAAAGCGGCTCACATACTTTGTCGGAGAACATTATACAAAATTCAAACAAAAAGTAGAAAATATAAGTTAAATTAAAATGAATCAGTGTGTCAGAATAATAACAATAATCAGTTCAGAATAATAATTCTTAAAGAAAATTATTTATATGAAATCTTTAACGCTATGAAAACATTGATACAACATTGAAGATATCATTAGTAGGTACCTAGTTACTTCATCACACACATCTACTTAATTATACTTCATTCACAATCTGACTTCACACACTTTTGGCAGGGTTATAAACACACATCACAAACCCACTAAAGTCTGGTCTACCACTTTCTAGCGCTAAGTTTGACACACATCTTCAGCCCACTGAAGATTAAAGCCCACGAGGTGTCTGGCATGTGGCAGAAGTGTCCAGCCCTGAAGAATTAAAAGTTCTTCTCATTAGTGATGACTGCCCAGTTCTATTGCGTAGGAGTTGGTTCCCAACGCTGCTGGAGGCATTGGAGTCGTCTGTGCTGTAGGAAATGGTAAATACTCTTCAGATGATAATAATAAGACAGATCATTAATTACCGATGCTGTTGCAGCCATCGCATTTCTGTCCTATTTAATATTCCGGTGGATTTTATTTCGTAAATAGTAGCTTGCATCTCGAAATAGCCTAGCAAGAATTATAGAACAGTAGCAAGCAGCAGTGTGACCATCTCAAAAATGGCGAATCTGCCACACACGGACCCAAAAATCTGCCAAATTCTGCCACACTCGACGTTAAAAAATGCCAAAAATATGCCAACATGAAAATAAGAAAAAAACGTATTTTCATATATTTTTTTTATCAACTTTATAACTACGTTAAACATACAAAAAAAATACACCTAATCAACATTGGCTTCAAAATTTTCTTCCTTTTCTTTGTACATAGATTTTGTCGACATATTTTTTAACATTTCCTTGCTTGGTTTAAAGGAGACGCAGTCTCCGTGTTCCTTTATTCCCTCTTTTGTAGTAATGATTGCTGAGACATGTTTATTCAAAAACCTGTTCCTTATTTTTGTTTTATTTAAATTAACTTGAGAAAATATCCTTTCGCACGATGCATTTGACATCGGCAAACCTAATAGAGCTTTTGCAAAGTTTGCACTGTCCCATTTGCGTCCCTGATCTTTCCCACCGATCCCCAAAACTTGTCCACGCTCAAAATTGTCCCGGCGCTATTTCCACTTCCGCCTGCTTCTAACAAATCGCTTACACTTCTGTCAAACTTCATCTGTCGGAGTTCGTCATCAACTTTTTGAATATCGTCTCCGTCTACAATGTTGGGAAATGACTTCGCAACGCTTAAAATTGACGTAAATTCTTTGTATACGACATGTTGTGTATTTCATTATGTATTTGCTTTTCACCACAATCAAATGACAATACCTATGTATCAACAGATCAAGCGGGAAATCCCCGTGTAATCTGGGCTGGGTATCAAACAAAGGCGTAGGTTGCCAGATTGTGAAATAATTTACTACTAAATATTTTTATATATTAACCTTATTTAAATTTTTATTACTTATATTATATGATGTAATGTAATTTAAAATTAGCATGATTTTCATTTTAACCTTTGAAATCTGCCAAAATCTGCCACATTTGTAAATCGTCAGCATAATATGCCACAGCTAAAATTTTGGATCCAAATCTGCCAAAATGGCAGAAATCTGCCACAAATGGTCACACTGGCAAGCAGAAGCAAGCATGACATTGACCTCTTGACATTTGACAGTTGAGATGTCAGTTTTGACAGTGGAAATATAAGATTTACGCACACAAATGTAGATATACATACGTATACGCACACATACTCCATAGAAATCTGCTTCTTCTTTTTTCGTGAAAATAAGATCGGCCATTTAATATAGCCTCATTACTCGACACCTTGGAGGAATTAGAAATGGAGGCGTCAACGTTTAAATCCACGAACAATATTTTCTGCCAAAATTGACGGGGGACGAGGTAAACAAGCATGGCACACGCGCATAGCAAAATCCTATTCATGTAAACACACACATTGACAATCCCGCACACGATCTTAAAATTTGCACACAGATAAAAAATATAACGTAGTTACGCAGTGTCAAGACTCACATTAGGATAATCTCTAGTGATGGGCATTCAGTAAGACCGGTAAATTGAACGATGAATAAACTAATGAATGAAATGGGTTTTTAGGTACAGGTACTAGTGAGTGTTATGAATAAGTTATGCACAACAGGTTTCACATTTTGTAACAGTCAGAAAATAAAAGAACTGAATTTAGTTGTTATGTTTTATTAATGGTTATAAGTTTGAATCAATAGTTCTTAACATGTTATAGCATAGTACACATAAGTTTAGTCTTTTACTGAATAATTGAAAAATATATATAAAGTGAAATCACATTACATCGTCAGCCTTCACACCACAGCGAATTTTGTAGTTCTGCCTTCTGCGCCGAAGGCGTTGGTTCGATTCCCACCGAGAACAAATATTTGTGTGGTGAACGCAGATGTTTGTTTGCCCGAGTTTGAGAACTTTCTGTAAAATGTTCCGAGCAAATCACACTCGTTCTTGTTGCATGCCAAGTAGTTTTTTGGCCAAAAAGTTTTGTCCACTCTTCAAGCAACAGGGTTTTTTGGAAACCTGCACAGGACGTAAAAGAAATATAAAATAGGCAAAAATAGTATATTTCATTACAAGTGCGGAAAGGCTGTCATTGCAAAGAGTTCCGACAAATGTCTACCCGAGCTGAAGGTGAGGGTTGACAGTCGGAACAAGTTGCAATGACGGTTCCGCACGTGTACTGAACGACTATTTTTAATACAGTTGCGAAAAAATGAAGCAATTGCTTTTTTCTCTTC
Organism: Thera obeliscata; assembly: GCA_947578465.1. Classification (NCBI taxonomy): domain Eukaryota; kingdom Metazoa; phylum Arthropoda; class Insecta; order Lepidoptera; family Geometridae; genus Thera; species Thera obeliscata. The sequence goes on along the minus strand of OX387918.1, from coordinate 10,249,030 downwards.
TCTCCACGCAATAAGTTCGTCGTATGTATGCATGTAGCGACTTTTTGACTTTTCCGGTAAAATGTTCTCCGAAGCATTTTGTGCAATTATACTGAGTTCCGGTGGCGTTCATAAAACTAGGGTCGAAATTACTCATTTTGTGCAACAAACAAATAAACTCGCAAAGAAAATTTCTGAAAAATGGCGCCAACCGTAGAATATAAGCATTATATATTTTTTTTTTCTTCACCCATTCTGGAAGGCAAAGGGAACTATACCCATACAGCCAAGTCTTCAGTAGATTTTTTTTATTGATATGAATTGAAAATGAAATTTAATGAGATGAAATGAAATGAAACCTAACATAACTCATTCAATCAAATCATTAAATCTGTTAATGAAACAAATTAGTAGCTTCTTTTTAGAAATAATACGTATTTGCATGAAACATAAAAACTTCGATGAATTTTTTAGTAAAAACTTCATGGTTGGTTTTTCTTTTTAGACATTATTTTGACAGTTGGGAAAGAAAAAGCACTAGTGCGGGAAAGGTAAAAAAAAAGCACGCGTGTGTAATAGCCCACATCCCGAACGCTATACGTCCCTACAATACGCCACTTTTTGAGCAACTGTATTAAAAAAATGTTTTCACTACGCCCACGACTTTATTTTTGAGTATGATGTCATGTCCTATTTTATACATTGATGAGTAGAGGGTTTGATGACTGGTACCTAGGATAACCATATTGTGGGATTTGTGAATAAATGTAATCCGATATTACGTGGCGGCAGCCATCTCGGACCGATTTTCATCAAAAATAGCTAAGAACACTCCCGGCTATTCACCTTTCAAACAAACAAAAAACTAAATTAAAATCGGTTGATTCGTTCGGGAACTACGATGGGACAGACAGACACACACACAGACACCGCAAACTCATAACATCCCGTCGTTTTTACGTCGGGGTTTAAAAAGCACCAAATACGTAATTAGACAACACATTATGTGATAATAATTTAACGTTTATTTTATCATTCATTCATTCATCAATTTCATTCAACTTTTCCCAACACTATGCCTTCTACCAAGGTATAATCTTTGACAATACTGTCGTAATACTGTCGCTAATCTGTCGCAACCGGTATTTCTTTTGAACTAAAATTCTACAAAATTACAAACACAATTGACAAAATAATACTCCCTTGTGGTAGGAAATACCATGTTCCCGGAAGTTTGATGTCTCTGATCGTCTTTTACAAGAAACTACCATGCAATTCATTATTTTCGCGGAGCTCCACTTCGCGACATGAAACGACAAACAATGGCTGCAGTTGCGAGTAAAACAGTTTTATTTAAAGGATATGATCGAGGTCGGTATATGACCAGCAGAGGGGAAAGCCCTGTATTGACATCTCCATTTCTAATTCCTCCAAGGTAGTGGCACATAACTTGAGCGATGACCGTTATTGCGCAGAAGTCAAAAATAAGGAAACTGAGGGGGGCTCGCGGTATGAAGGCCGGGCGTGCGTAGCGCTAATTGGTTCTCCAGTCGCACTCCGCTTATAAATCTTATCTTATCTTATACCCCTAGACGAGAAAATCTTGTAAATATATATATTTAGGATCTCGGAAACTGCGCCAACGATTTTCACTAAATTTAGTTTAAAGGAGTTTTCAGGGGCGATAAATTGATCTAGCTAGGATTCATTTTAAGAAAATGATTATTTCAATAATTAAACATAAACTGAACATGTGACTGCTCCTGCCATCTATTGACGATTGTGAGCAACTAACTGCAAGCATATCCAGCAGATGGCGTTATTCAGTAAGAATAAGCCAATAAAGATAATAATGACTCTTAAGATTTCTTAAAAATACAAATTAACAATAAAAAATACCGAGCGAAGCTCGTTCACCAACTGCTAGTAATAAATAAACAGGGGGGGCAGTAACACACTTAAACGGTTTGGAACCTGATTCAGTTTTTAGCAACCTGACGCTATGAGCCCCACGTATAAACGTAGGCATAACCAGCGGCACATAACTTTAGCGGTGGCCGATACGCGCTGCGCATGCGTCGTAGTGTGCCATGTCACGCACACTGGATGTGTGGATGTGGGCAGAGTGTCCTATTGGTACAGAGAGCGGGGTGCGACTGGAGAGCCATTTAGCGCTACGCACCCCTCCCTTCATTCCGCTAGCCCCCTTCAGGTACCTTATTTTAGACTTCTGCGCAATAACGGTCAGCGCTAAAGTTATGTGCCGCTACTTACAGTTGGTTGCATTTGGTTTTTCCTCTCCTCAATAACAATATTTGTGCGTCAGAGCTCGTCAATAGTTCAAATTCATAAATAGTTACCTAATATAAGCATGCAAGAAACTATCGAATAATAGAAAAAATATCGAGTAGGTAGCCCTACCCTAAGCAATTTATCCAAGCTAACGCCTCGGTAATTATGACTCAGGTTACGCTAGGCTACGAAGGAGTGGGGTACGATGGCAGGCAACCTTCTCGAGCGCCTGTTATGCTGCTTGTCTCAGCTGGATATAGCACGGGCGGTCTCAGACCTAGTGCCTTCGGGCAACTGTGCTCCGGTGAGAACGGTAGCGTAACGGGACGGTGTACCCTGTTAGGTCCGAGATTAATTACTTTGACTGTTGGTCCGGCCACACGGACATCCCTCCTTTTGTCTTATAATCAATCTCGGATAACTAATAGCCTGTCGGGATAGGGCCTCCCCGCGCGTCCCTTTGATTAGCTAAGGGCGCAGTGAGTGAGGCGGGACGTGCTCGGCGTGCACTTACACTGCCACCGAGTAGGCATTAGAGGTGGGTCCTCTTTGCCAGCGTCCAGAGCTCGGAACTCCACATGGTCACATCCGTGATTTAATGTGGAACTGAGGGTCTTGGCTTAGCCGCCCGGGCTGCGAGGAAGAAAACCTCTCTAAAAAATTACCCGCCGTCGTGGAGACCGAGGGTTGCTGGGAGGTCGTTTTGTGGTGGGACTACTTAACTACCCCTCCGCAACCCTGGGGCTGACACGGGAGAATGTTGGAGTGGTACTTCAGCATTCTTCAAGGGCAGTTGAGCGAGACCAGTGGGACTGGTCGCTCGGGAAGGAGGTGGTAAAAGGTTGCGGGTTTACCTGTAATCTGGAGCCACCGGCCCCAGACGGGGGCGAGTGGTCTGATGGAGAGCGGAGGGTTGGTTCGTCCCGCTCCTGAAACTCTCCATCCATCCATTAAGGGCTGGGTGGCCTGGTTAGCCAATCATAGTAACTCCCTGTACATGATTGACAAGCTCGGCCACTTACGTGTTTTGGAGGCCACTGAGCGATACCAGTGGGACTGGTCGCTAGGGAAGGGGGCGGCAAGAGGTTTCGGGATTTCCTGTAGCTTTGCGCCGCCTGCCCCAAGAGGGGGCGAGTGGTAGCCCCTGCCAAACAGGGGCCTTTTTGGGATCAGCAGCTGGTCGGGGCGAGGGCCCTGGCTGGCGGTCATGCGGTCCTGGGAAGGCGGCGACACTCTTGGCAAGTGTCACCGTGAGCTTCGGGGGTGGCTATGGGTGTCATTCCCGGGATGTGCTCTTGGCAAAATGCGAGAGGGGTACCGGTGCGTTCCGTTGGAGATCCCGGAACCCCTTGATATGCATCGAGGCCGGCCACGGGGTGGTTTTAGTGAGTCGACGAAGCGAGGTCGTCATCCTCACACTACCTTAGCGCATCCCTCGGTGCGTTAAGGTGTCTGTGTGCAGATTTCCCCCCGATACCAAAAAAAAAAAAAAAAGGCTACGAAGGAGTAAATCAGAGCCAAAGATATAGTGTAAAATTACAAATTGATAGTGTTTTACTGATCGCCACTGCAGGACACATAAATGAGCGCAGGCTTAAACAAATTGTTGGCCTAATGTGTAGAAACCATCACACTAAATTTGTTTTTCCGGTTACCACCAATATAGCTTGGCAAAAAAAACATGGTCTTCGGCGTCATTTAAAAAAAAACTTGCTTGTCCATGTCTAAAAAAAAATTGTCCATTGGCCATTGTCTATGTGTCTATGTCCAACCAAAATTTACAAAATGGCGTACTAGAGATGGGTAATCTTTATTCCGTCAAGTGAATTGATTCACCTATTCCGACTCCGACTCCGGTACCGGTTCACCTTATCGGCTCCTTCGGTTCCGTTTGGCACCGGGACTCACTCGGTTATTTTGGTTCCGCGGTTCGACCAGAACATTTTATTCATTCGGATCTTTGGAATACTTTGGATCATTTGGCACATTTTGAATTGAACAGTTTACATTACAGAACTTACAGTAGGACATTTTATTTTATTTTATTCATACGATTTAAATTTCGGACAACGTAAATTGTTAGGAAAGAAAGAAATGAAATAAAAATACTTTTAAAATAAGTTTTTATTATGGGTACTACTTTTTAATCAGTTCTTTTTTTCTCTCTATATCTTTCTTATAATAAAAAAAATGTTTTGGTTACTTTACTTTACATGTTATGATTTAAAAATAGAAGCTTTCCAACTTTTGAAGAAGTTATTCTTGATCTTTTTTCATTGATAATTTGACCCGCTTTAAACGACTCACGACGCACCGAGTCACTGAGTGAGGGAGTGAGTGAGTAGTGATAAGTGAACGAGTCCGAACCTGCGCTCCGCCGCCGCTCCACCGCTCCGTTTCTCGGGACCGGATTCATTTGGTACCGCGGTGCCGATAAGGATTGTGAGGAGTCAATAAGGTTTCCGGATCCGCGTTCGGAACCGGCACCTTTGGATCAGTACCACCGGAGTTACCCACCTCTATGGCGTACGTAGGCTTTTCTTTCATGGAATGGATGCCAAAGAGAACACTGTTGCCGTTTTAGCATTTTTAGTGCTAAATTTAGCATATTTCACGACTCTTTAGCATGCAAATTTTGCATTTAGCATATTGCATATTTTGCATCACAAGCCCAAACCGACGAACATGACGATGATTTAGGAATATTGTTTGATTCTGATTAAAATGATTAAACGACCAAAATGTTCTTTAATATTAACCTGTCCTTTTTCCTGTCCTTCTTATCCTAGTAACATCAGAAATGTGGCAAATTGTGTAGATACCTATAGTATTTTCGTTCACTGAATGCCGAATCGGATGAATGATGGATTTTGCTAACATTTGGTGCGTAACGATACTTTAGAGCCTATAATAACATGTTAGGCTACTGTTCTACCAAAAAATTGTACAACATTTCTAAGGTTAATAACAAAATTAGGATTTTAGCATGTTTTTTAGCATTTTTAAATACAAAAATAGCATTTTTTAGCATTATTTGGAGCAAGTTCTAGCATTTTCTCAAAATAGAAAACGGCAACACTGAAAGAGAATCTGCATTCTGCCCTGCAGCTGTATCGCATAATTTTGGTTGTGACTGTCGTTGGATTTAAAATGTGTTCTGTGGTGACTGTGAGGATGAGGAGAGACGCTCCGCTGCATGACAGACCCCCAAACGAACCAGGGAAACGGAAACGGAAGATGTAACCCTATTTGAGAGATCTGGCCGTGAAGAATCTGCACACACGTGGACACCAACACCAACACCGGTGGCCATTGCCTCGACCGCTGATCGGCTCGCTGGGCCTCCCCTGAGTAATCAGGGGTCTCACCCGGCAGGGCCTGATCGCGTCGGCAACAAAGGTGGCACCGGTATAAGTGTCCCCAATACGAAACACAAAATTCTCCACAAACGCGTCCGTAGCCATGGGCGCAGACACGCCCGGGATAGAGGGCAAATCAAAAAAGTTTTTATTCAGTTCAATTCCAAGAATTACGAAACGTTAAAGTGGGTGATCCATTGGTGAGCTAAAACATACAAGCCTGCGAGCCAAAGGTATAAACCGTCAATGGCGCACCTACAAAACCGCGGCCCTATAAGTGCGGACGTTGCTTCCGATGTGTAGAGTGACCGGGACATCGCACTGCCCTGACACCCTATCCTCACTGGCGCGAGCTGAAAGTCAACGACGTGTGACTGTCATTGAGTCTACTAGTAGGTCAAGAAAAAATAGTTATAATTAGTATTATGACAGTTTTGCTTAGTTTCGGGCTTGATAATGATGTGTTGATTGCTCCTAATAAATAGTATTTGTTTTGTAATAATAACTTGGGAGGGTTAAGGCTAACTAACACATGTGTGTTTGTTTGTTGTTGGAAAAGAGAGTGTTCATGAATTTCAAGGGTCCAAGCTAACCTTGACCTGTTGAAACCCGAGTGACGGTGGAAAAAAATATCTCCTCGCTGAAACTAGCATATTCATTTTTTTTCTGTCACCAGCATCACATGGCATCACATGGGCCTTTTCTGATAGAGGATCTATACTCTTCTTCAATTTCTATTCTAATAGAATTTTGCTCCATTTTGTTTTAATTTCAAGACGCTGTTTGTTGGCAACGAAATGAAACGGATGTTGGGTTCTATGTATTTTTAATGGCCCATTCTGAAATGTGGCTCGAAAAATGGCAACGCTACACTTTTGAACCTGTCCTCGAATTCTTCTATGGCAAACCATCCACTTTCGAGTGGTTGTAAGCCGCCCCCGGTGGTTCTCCAGTCCTCCAGCTGTCTTAAAGATGCTTTGCTATAAAATTTATAATATATAGTATGGGTAAAATATTAGGAGCACTGGTGGTCTAGTGGTAGTGGCCCCGCCTTCCGATCCGAAGGTCGTGGGTTCAAATCCACTTGTGTACCAATGAGTTTTTCAGTCGAAAAAATTATGTGCACTATGCCAGTACTCTCAAAACGGTGAAGGAAAACATCGTGAGGAAACCGGCGTGTTGTAGAACCTAAGAAAGTTCGAGTAACACGCGTCAAGGGTCACGCAAAAAGGGCCCACCAGCGGCCTACTTGCGGAAAAACCTGCCCGCACATCAAGTGCGCATGATAAAATTATAAAACTTGGGTAAAATATTTCCAGTGCTGCTAATGCTGAACATAACAGACGTGCCGGACTTTGGATTATCTAAAATCTTTTCCGGGCGTTGACTCTTTGTGCCTTTCTATGATCCTTTGACGTTTAGGATTGTCCGTCAAGTTTGTTTCATCGTAGTTTATCATACCAGCTGGGTCTATCTTTGACTGCCTCTTCCAATCAGTCAAAATATAAATTATCTCATTGTTAACGGCAGCTCTTGTTCTTTTAATCTTTTAACGGTTATAAGTAGTGGACAGTGTGAAAATAAAATTGATATTGGTTAAAGCTGTATAATAGGCTTAGAAAGAATTTTTTTTTAGTAACTGGTGAGATACATATATTCCCTCTAATTGACGGATTTTCTCGATTCTACTGTCTTGTGCAAACTTATTTATTCAAATTGGACCTTTTTTTCGTTAGTAAAGCATTTGTAAAATAAATTATTTTTAGGTGATATTCTTAAAAAATAAAACTATTTTTTTCTTATGAAAATCATAAAAACTGGCACAATACAAAGTGGCACCTTGCATTTCTCACACATTATATTGGATCTTTTATCGTGGGCTTTTGTGCTGATCATTCTGCATCGTTGGAAGGATGGCAATAGACATGGCATGTGATCTCCAACATTTGTGAATCTTATTTCATCGGTGACAGTGTTGATCATCTTTTGAAGATTTTTGTTTGCTGTGAGTCTTCTTCTACAAACAATTATGATGGTACATATCAGCCCTTTTGCTAATCCAACCCAAAACTCAAGATGTGGAAGTTTACAATTTTTGTTCCTTTTGCACAATACAAATGCATTAGTTATGCTCGTGTCCAATAGAAAATAGTAGAGACGTAGCCACCGCCTCTTGCTGCGTCTTCCAACCGAAAAGAAAGAAGAAAGAAAGTACATTTATTTGACATACACAAAAAGAAAACATAAAATAATAAACAGAAAGAACAAAGAATAAATACAAATAAGTGGAGCACAAATCGGTCTGTCTGTGCGCGTGTCAGCTTAAACCGTCGCATCTCAGCTTTATGCCACCCACTTAAGTGTAATGAATGATTGACGCTGGTTTTCAGATGAAATGGATGACACTATGAGTCGGGAGAGTAATTTTCGTGCCAAAAATCACTGTAACAAAGAATGTATCACTGTAAAACATTAAAGTTAAACTCAGAATGATAATATAGGCTTGTGAAAATAAGTTTCATTGTGTAGGATATTTTATTTACCTTTTAGAAGACCAAGGAATCTCATCATTTCGTCACAGTCAGTTCCGCGATATACTGTTTTGCGGCTATATCTGGTATGAGGTCTGTTAGTACAGCATAAAGCGTTCCCATAAGTATCGGTGCAGTTTACCAGATATTCAACAAAATTCTGTGGAAATACCAGGCGGAAAGTCAATAACTTGCTCCATATCATCAACATCCACGGTTATACCGCACTCTGAGCTGTCAATATTGAAAATATGGTATTTCAGTAACTGTGTACGACCAGTCCGTTTCTCTGGCAGGTGATTCTAACCTTCTAGGGCTGGAGTTGTTCGAGTTTGGGTGACCAGAGGTATCTTGGGACACATTTTGGATATCTTCATAATTTATATGATCATCAGCTATCAATGCATCCGGTGCTTGGCTTTGGCCGTCAGGATCATCAAAAGATGTCATCAATGTGTTAATGGTGCTCCGCAGGCTCAGAACATGATTTTTTGCCATCATCATTAGGGTCAACCAGGGTAATTGTAAACACTTTTTTTTTTTGGTACCATAATTTAAGTTTTATGTTATATATTTTTTTATTAACATATAATATAATAAAATTATAATAATAACTATAGTTGGGGGTGTAATCTATAATTTAATATATAAGTTTATTAAATTGATTAGTAAATATGATCTCTAAATCATTATATCAGCTATCTGGTTCCCATATTACAAGCTCTGCTTAGTTTGGGGCTGGGTAGTGTTGTGTAATAAAAAAAAAAAAAAAAAAAAAAAAAAACTAAATCGCTGTTTACAATTACCCATCAATATTTTTACAAAAAAATGTTTTTTTGGGCAATTGGAAACATGTAATTCAGTATCTGTAAGAGATACAGCTTTTAAATTCACTTAATTTTGATGGACACTTAATATAAATCTAAATAAAGAAAACTCAATCTCATTCCTTATCAAGGGGGTAATTAAAAACTATTTGTGTTGCTCCTTCGATATGGCAAAGAAAATATCCGGGTAATTGGAAACAAAGCAGTCATTTAGGGGTAATTGTAAACAAGCTAGACTTATCATATATAATTATGTGTGTGGTAAATGGAAACAATTTAAAATTAATTGCCAAACCTTTATTGTGAGATAAAAAAGACAAATGTTACATATTTCTTAATATTTAAATCAGTGTTTAAGCCCGTTTTAATACGTCAATTGGCTTTTCTAATTTATATAACATTCTTTCTCCTCTTAATATAATGCGAGGTTCACTTACAATCCCTAAAACATCATCATATGGCACATCACTTTTGTCATTCTCGTTAAGTGTGTACAATGTTTTGGAACTGTCCATACATTTCAGGGATGTAACTTGTGTCTCTATTTCTTCATCATCAACAGCATCCACCATACAAAGATATTTATAAATCGTAGTCATTCGTTTTCCACCTTTAAATGAAACCAGAACAAAATTTCCACTCACAGTTTGTCATCTTCAGCCTTTTTAAGTCTTTCTTTTACTTCATTAGTTGTTAAGACTTCACCAAATGCGCATTGTTTGAGTCTAAGTATTACCGGTTTCTTCACTGGCTTAACAATATTAAAAATGTTCTCTAATTCCACTTTACATTGGTGATTTTATTTCTTCGTCTAATGTTTTATTTTTCTTTTAATGTGGTCTGCTGTTGTTGTATCTAAAGTTATAAGTTTAAGTATTTGACTAATCAAATGAGAACTATTGTTAGTATCGTCTTGAACCACCTTATAGTTTTTAGATGTAGAGGGCAAAATAGTATTTGGTTCTATCTGAAGACATTCATTTGTAATGTATGTACATTGTTTATCAGCCTGTTCAACCTCTATCTGATGTGTGTGACTTTCTGACATATTATGAATCTCAACTTCTTCTCAAAACAATGTCTCACCTTCTGTCTGTTGTATAATTATTTGTTCATTTTGGGAATTATTGGAATTCGGATTCTCTTCTATTGCATTTCTACTAATTTCTTCTATTTCAATTGTATTAGCGGTTGGTTCGTTTACTCTTTTTGTTTGCTCGGAAAGAATATGCTCTGTCTCTTGTTGAATTTCAGGATTGTTAAATTGTATAATTGGGTTATCCACAGTCTTATCTATAATAATATCTGTGTAAAGTTGTAAGTCCTCAGGTTTAAAAAGGTGTTTAGGAAATTTGGATGGGTCAACTGGTTACAAGCCAGTTGTACTAAAACCAGACTTAATATTTTCCGTTTTCATAGCCAATTTATATACTTCCGCCAGTAATTCAGTAAACTGAGACCGCGATGGCCTTCCTGTCCCGAAACCCATTTGTTTGATCCCATTTTCAACTAATCTTTTATCCCAAGCTTTTTTGACTGGTCCAAATACGCATTTGTCAAGTAATTGGATCCTGTCTGTTAAATGGCTTGGAAATTTCAGCAAGATAATGTTAGCTTTTTCGGCTTCATCAATTATTCTCAGACTTATATGACTAGCATGTCCATCATAGAATAACAAAGCTTTTTGATTCAGTTCATTTCGGTATTTTCGTAATTCATGAACATATGGAATAAAAGACTTTGAGAGCCAATTGAAAAATACTGACTCTTCCATCCAACCATTTTTCGTGGCTGCATATAATGTACCTGGATAGGATTTTTCTGATGTCCAACGAGCTTAAACTGCTGCTCCTTTAAATAAAATTAAAGGAGGTAAAACATGACCTTCAGCTGAAACACAAGCAAGAACTGTGGTCGATTCTCGTCTGGAGCCCCCAGACAGACACCCGAGACAGAGATTTCCCTTTCTCACCTATGCCTCTAACTCTGCTTGGATCGCTCTGGAATCCACTTTCGTCACAGTTATATATAAATCCTGGTTTATCTTCCAATTGGTTTTCAATCACAACTCGCTGAAGTGTTGTAAAAGTCATATATGGTTTTAGTCTAAGATCCCTAGAAGAAGGACCTTCACCGAGCTGGTTATTTAATAAAACGTATTTTATATATAATAAAACATGCCAATAAATATATTCTTTATGGGTTGCCTATCAAATTTCAGTCCAGGATAATTATGATTAATTAATAATTAAAAAAAAAAAAAAAAAACTTTCCACTGGTTTGTTTATTAAACAAATTCTATACCAATCGATAAATCAAATCGGGGGGAGAATAATCTCCCCCCCGATTTGAGCGTTTAAAAATAAAAGTTGTGATAAAGCACTTATATCGCGACACTCAAATAAACGTGCTACGTTTAAATTTGGATTTTGGTCGTTGTTTCAACCGGTGGCGTCAACCGCGTGACTATTGAACAGGAAATATTTATTATTGTACTTCCAAAACGACACGTTGGAATTTTGACCAGTAAACAAAAAGTTCTTCATGGTATATTCGACGTATTTAGGATTAAAGCACGTTAACAAATTAGTTTTAAGATTTTCTACGGCATCGAAAAAAATTTGTTCTGCTAATGGTCAGTCGCTAACAGTTGCCGTAGTGCGGCGTCATTAAGTCTGTCCTCGTTGTCCATAATTATTTCCTGTAGCTCGGTCATGTCGTTTACGTGAAGAGTCGGGGCCTGTCCAATGTGGTCAAAGTCGAAGTCGGTAGGCCCGTCAAAGTCACCATCACTCTCCGAGTCACTCCCACACAACCAGTCAGTCACCGTCGCGTCAAAGTTCGGATTTGTCATGTCTGAAAAGAAAAGTGAAAACGATTGTACATCCCGCCACATAAAGTGGAACTGACTGTTGATGAATTTGTGCTCACCAATCGAAGGCAGTCGACGTTGATCGCGGGTAGCAGGGCTGGTAATGATCTCCAATTCGCCCCCAATTGCTGGTACTGTAACCCCAATAAAATAAAACAAAATAAGATAACTTACCTTCATTCAGAGTCAGATTCAGTGTCTGATCGTCGTTGTCGTTTGATTGGACGACGGCACACAACTGCCCAGTTCTCTATAGTCGATAGTCTGAAAACTAACGAGTCCAGAGAATTTGTCGTTGAATTCGTCAATCACCGGTTGAATTTTTGAAAATGTAGTCTTACTACGGTCAGTAATAGTGTCATTGTCCATAAAATAAAGCATTGATTTCAGTAGCAAGTATCTCTTGTAGGACATGATTTTGAAAATATAGGGCATAGTCCCAAAACCGTTACCGGAGAAGTAAGATCCACTTCGCCCCCAATTGCTGGTACTGCAACCCCAATAAAATAAAACATAAATAACACAAAATAAGATAACTTACGTTCATTCAGAGTCAGATTCAGTGTCTGGTCGTCGTTGTCGTTTCATGGGACGACGGCACACAACTGCCCAGTTCTCTATAGTCGATAGTCTAAAAACTAACGAGTCCAGAGAATTTATCGTTGAATTCGTCAATCACCAGTAGAATTTTTAAAAATTTAGTCTTACTACGGTCAGTAATAGTGTCATTGTCCATAAAATAGAGCATTGATTTCAGTAGCAAGTAGGTAGCAAACTGACGGATGCTCCAACAAACGTCCCAAAAAAGAAGAGTAAATATTGGTTCGAAGACGGAGATCGGAGTGTAAGAAATATTATATACGTAAGAGCGGACAAGGTACCAGGACAAAAAAGATTATTATCGAACATGACAGTAAATGAAAAATTAGACATTGCAGTAACGAATCAAGATATTAGAAATTTGGAAGTGAAGAGAGCGAACGATATGTTGAAACCGGTCGGACTCACAGTAATGTTGACCGGAAAAAATCTAAACTTGGGAATAACAAATCAACGGGGAACATTCGAATATAATGATGAAGAAGTAAAGGCAGTGAGAAATTACGGAAGACCCGAAACACCAAATGTACCAAAATGGAACGGATTGCTACAGATTCATTACAAAGACACAGTATTCTCATACACAATGTACGAAGGACAAGAACCAGAAGGATACATGCATACAATAAAAACAAAACATTTCGCAAAATACGCAAACATGGCAATGGCTTATCCGCTGAAGATACCGTCGACACAAGCTTACATAAGAAGTTCGGATGAATTGGGAAACGAATTGAAGGAATATCTGGAAGAGGATGACGTAGGTGAGGTGTGGAATAGAGTATTGGAAGACTATAGAGCATTAGAAAAAGCTTATAATATAAACGCATTCGTACCTTATGATAAATAATAAAACACATTAAAAAATGAAATCTTTTTTATTGAATAATGGTGATCAAAGACCTCGAACAGAAGAAGCAGTTATAAAAAGTACGATACGAGGCAGGGTCGAGAGAAGACACGACATCGAAATAGCAATGAGTTGAGTAAGAGTTGGTCGATTGGCTGACGCAATCCAAACAGAGATGATACAGAGGATATCTCGGAGAATAAAATTTAACCTGAATATGACGAAAGGAGATCCGCTGGTCATCATCTGATAATACTCATCGATGTGCAGATCCTCCATAATCAGGGTGCCGGCAGCTTGTTCGTAAGACGGCGGTAGCTCCTCGCGGCAGGTGAGATCCGGCATGGAGGAGGGCCTGGACACTTCCCCGTCGTCTTGTAGGACATGATTTTGGAAATATAGGGCATAGTCCCAAAACCGTTAAAGGAGAAGTAAGATCCACTTCGCCCCCAATTTCTGGTACTGTAACCCCAATAAAATAAAACATAAATATCACAAAATAAGATGACTTACGTTCATTCCGAGTCAGATTCAATGTCTGATCGTCGTTGTCGTTTGATGGGACGACGGCACACAGCTGCCTAGTTCTCTATAGTCGATAGTCTGAGGACTAACGAGTCCATCATTCGGTCCATACACTATTACAATAATATACAATAGAAGAGATAACACAAAAACATACACATAAAAAAAATTAAAATACACAAATATCAATCTCATCATCATTAAAAACCTATTTTTCTAAAGTATTGGACGATACTTTAATAATTTTAACCCAGTGTGACAGAGTGACAGTATAGGACTGTCAAACTTATCCGCTAAGGTATGTACATAGTATGCTATTGTGACAGCATCCACCATTCCCTCTTCCACTGCAAGGCGCCTTTTTTCTAGACTGTACACCCAGCGAAGCACATTGTCATCGTGATCTAAAAACAAAAAAACATCAATATCTACAAAAGCAAGCGAAATAAAACCTTAATTATGCTCGTTTTCAATCCAGCGATAAATTGTTGCACATTTGGCGTTGTTGCATTTGACCCACAATTACTTCTGATGCAGCCAAATAAATTTTGCAATGACTCTTGGTTTTGACGTCGCGTAGCTATACTCGTACTGTTAACTTCTAGCTTTCTTAAGTTATGCCAGGGCCTCTCTACATCCCTAATCGTTTTCATCCACCCACAGATGGGAGAGCACAGCGAGCTCCAATAAAGTTGATCTCATTGAACAAGTGTTTCATTTCGTTAAATAATTGAAGGTGTTTGCTGGTCCCCGTCATGTTCGTTGACTATGGTTTATACCCCCCCTTCAAATAGGGGTGTCCGCATTCAAGGAGTCGAATGTATGATCATTTTTACTTATTAATGTTGCTGTTACAATGGCTTCAGAAGATATCTCATCTGTTAAAAAAAAGTTAGTTATTACAGTTACGAATAGTTCTTTCTTTATCTCTTCTTGTCGATTACGCATTGTTTGTTTTCCTGTTTTGAATCTGTGTTGCACCAACCTTTTGGTGTTAAACTGCTCTCTTGCTTTATTATTTATGTTGATTAGAATTAGGACAAAATCCACCTGGTCCTCTTCCTCGTCCTCTAGATCGAGGGTTACGCGTTAGCGTGCGTCTTGCAACTGAATAGCTGAATACTTGTGCTGCAAGTTTCACTCGCATTTTTTGTTTGCCATTTGGGTTGAGGTGCTGGTCAGGAAGTGCGGGTGCAAACACTAAATTTGGATTCAATTTATCTTTATCATTAAACTCTTTGATTTTCCATTTCCTGTTACATAATAACTAAAACTTATATAATCCAATCCGGGACAAACCGTTTTCTCAACATTTGGCGCCAAGCAAAAACCAGTGGCTAGCCTAGCCCCGCTGTTAGTGGTGGTGGCACACTATTTTTTATAAATTTTATATGAGAAAATTAAATAAATACATGCGATAAAAATTATCTTGATTGTCTATCAAGATCATTCAATCTTATTCTGAGGCTTAAAGCCCGTACATCGCCTCTTCTGCCACCTCAAGGGAGTATCTAGTATAATGTGTGTAATTATTTTTTTTAATAAAAGTAATGATATTATTATTATAAACATTAGTTTTTGGAAGCTTGATTTATAAAAATCGCGCTCACTCCTTACTTCCTCCAATATTTTGATCTTCTTGTCTAGTTTATCTTTTAAAGCTGTGCGATCTTCAACAACCTCGTAGTATCGGTCAGCACGATTTTTTGTATCATCAAACAATGTTCCATTCAGCTTATTGGATCTTTTCAGCTCCGATGTAAGTAGGTACTTCTATTTTATGTCTACAACTCGAAAGAGTTTGGGATCTAGTGACCGGCGGCATTTTTTATAAGAACTTTTCCACTTACGGTTCTTTCTACCGTAATTTCGTAGAAAACAATATAAATATATATGGTATAGGTGCTGGGCAAACCTATTCCATCTAAAATCCTGTCCCAGGCACTGTAGCGTCCCGTAAGTAGAAGCATGAGCGGTCACAAGGTCATTTTTGCAATTTATAGAAAATAGTTGCGCCTCCACCTTACTATTTCATGCTTTTCAATAAGACTGCTCTTTTGGGATCTTTTTAAGTACTTTATTTTAAGTTTTTTTTAACAGCTTTTGAAATGTACTCCTTTTAAAATTCGGTAGGTCTTCAAACGATTCGTCTCAGCAACCAACATGTCTACAAATTCAATCTTATTCTGAGGCTATTAAGCCCGTACATCGCCTCTTTTGCCACCTCAAGGGAGTATGTAGTATAATGAGAGTAATTTTTTTTTTTTTAATAAATGTAATGATATTATTACTATAAACATTAGTTTTTGGAAGCTTGATGTATAAAAATCGCGCTCACTCCTTACTTCCTCCAATATTTTGATCTTCTTGTCTAGTTTATCTTTTAAAGCTGTGCGATCTTCAACAACCTCGTAGTATCGGTCAGCACGATTTTTTGCATCATCAAACAATGTTCCATTCAGCTTATTGGATCTTTTCAGCTCCGATGTAAGTAGGTACTTCTATTTTATGTCTACAACTCGAAAGAGTTTGGGATCTAGTGACCGGCGGCATTTTTTATAAGAACTTTTCCACTTACGGTTCTTTCTACCGTAATTTCGTAGAAAACAATATAAATATAAACATTAGTTTTTGGAAGCTTGATTTATAAAAATCGCGCTCACTCCTTACTTCCTCCAATATTTTGATCTTCTTATCTAGTTTATCTTTTAAAGCTGTGCGATCTTCAACAAACTCGTAGTATCGGTCAGCACGATTTTTTGTATCATCAAACAATGTTCCATTCAGCTTATTAGATCTTTTCAGCTCCGATGTAAGTAGGTACTTCTATTTTATGTCTACAACTCGAAAGAGTTTGGGATCTAGTGACCGGCGGCATTTTTTATAAGAACTTTTCCACTTACGGTTCTTTCTACCGTAATTTCGTAGAAAACAATATAAATATATATGGTATAGGTGCTGGGCAAACCTATTCCATCTAAAATCCTGTCCCAGGCACTGTGGCGTCCCGTAAGTAGGAGCATGAGTGGTCACAAGGTCATTTTTGCAATTTTTTGAAAATAGTTGCGCCTCCACCTTACTATTTCATGCTTTTCAATAAGACTGCTCTTTTGGGATCTTTTTAAGTACTTTATTTTAAGTTTTTTTTAACAGCTTTTGAAATGTACTCCTTTTAAAATTCGGTAGGTCTTCAAACGATTCGTCTCAGCAACCAACATGTCTACAAATTCAATCTTATTCTGAGGCTTATTAAGCCCGTACATCGCCTCTTCTGCCACCTCAAGGGAGTATGTAGTATAATGTGAGTATTTTTTTTTTTAAATAAAGGTAATGATATTATTACTATAAACATTAGTTTTTGGAAGCTTGATTTATAAAAATTGGGATTGGATCGCGCTTTTCGTAATATCCACGAAGAAAAAACTGTCCTTCGGGCGACGTCAGGTCCAATTAAATCCTGGACTCTTCTAAAATGGAATGGATGCAATCCTTGCCGTTTTAAAATCTGCCAAACTGTCCATTTCGATAGACCGAGTCTAATCGCAATGCGACGAACACTCAGTTGTGGCCCTTGCGTTATTAAATCCAACACCTCTTCTTCCTTTCGCGGAGACACCAAACGAGTACGTTCGTTAGCGGGCCTTCTTATTCCATATTCGGAGAGATTCGAGTGCAATCTGATGAACGTGCGAGCATTCGGCGTAGGTCTATCAGGGAATCTTCTCGCATACTCTCTTACAGCAGCATTCGCGTTCCCGTCGCAAAATCCATACACAAAATGGATGTTGGCCACGTCGCGGCTTGAAAAACGACGCTCTTCCATTTCAGTTAACGAAAGTTAACTAAAATAACAAAACGAGTCCAAAACACAAAGCAGAGGTTAGAAAATAGCAACGCACAGTACTTCGGCAGATAAGAATGTAATCACAACGCTAGGCGAGGGACGACTACCTGTAATTGTATCCTGACCTGAGTAGAGCGGCAATTTTGTCTCATTCACACCCTATACATGTCTCTTTCTAACATGTTGTCAAAGAACAGCTGCCTGTCTTACGACACGCCAATTGAATGTGGGGTCTTGAGTCTATTGTTTGACGTGTGCTATTAATAGAGTTTTTAAGGGTCATATTTAAACCATCATAGCTTCGAAAATATTTAATATAGGACCTTGATGTAAGATTTATTTTAATGGAAATATCTTGTACTATGATAATACAATTAAAAAAAAATAGCTTGAAAACTAACCTGAGTTTTCATAAAAAATTTAAAAAACTAAAAAAAATGCAATAAATAAATACGATTTTTATTTTGTTAATATTGTTATGTTATTTTGTGAAAACGATATTGAATAAAATGTATCATAAATTGATTGTCTTCATTGTTAGCTTTCAAATGATACCTCTTTCGTCTTCCTAAGACGTCTACATCGATAGCAATGATTAAATCAGTGTAGGCGTCTGAGCTGCGAAGTAAAAAAAACAAAATGGCTGCTATTTTAGTATGGAGAGGCCAAGAGAAAATCGAGATAGTGATTTGTCGACAAAAATCCCCATATTTAACCCCCCTTAAGTCTCCGACACCGGTGACCAGACACATTATAATCCAATCAGGGACAAACCGTTTTCTCAACATTTGGCGCCAAGCAAAAGCCAGTGGCTTGGGCCTAGCCCCGCTGTTAGTGGTGGTGGCACACTATTTTTTATAAATTATATACGAGGAAATTAAATAAATACATGCGATAAAAATTATCTTGATTGACTATCAAGATCATTCAATCTTATTCTGAGGCTTATTAAGCCCGTACATCGCCTCTTCTGCCACCTCAAGGGAGGGAGTATGTAGTATATTGTGAGTAAATATTTTTTTTTTAAATAAAATTAATGATAATATTATTATAAAAATTAGTTTTTGGAAGCTTGATTTATAAAAATCGCGCTCACTCCTTACTTCCTCCAATATTTTGATCTTCTTGTCTAGTTTATCTTTTAAAGCTGTGCGATCTTCAACCACCTCGTAGTATCGGTCAGCACGATTTTTTGCATCATCAAACAATGTTCCATTCAGCTTATTGGATCTTTTCAGCTCCGATGTAAGTAGGTACTTCTATTTTATGTCTACAACTCGAAAGAGTTTGGGATCTAGTGACCGGCGGCATTTTTTATAAGAACTTTTCCACTTACGGTTCTTTCTACCGTAATTTCGTAGAAAACAATATAAATATATATGGTATAGGTGCTGGGCAAACCTATTCCATCTAAAATCCTGTCCCAGGCACTGTAGCGTCCCGTAAGTAGGAGCATGAGTGGTCACAAGGTCATTTTTGCAATTTTGAGCAAATAGTTGCGCCTCCACCTTACTATTTCATGCTTTTCAATAAGATTGCTCTTTTGGGATCTTTAAGTACTTTATTTTAAGTTTTTTTAACAGCTTTTGAAATGTACTCCGTTTAAAATTCGCTAGGTCTTCAAACGATTCGTCTCAGCAACCAACATGTCTACAAATCGCACGTCAATCATTCGTTCGAAGATGTCGATTGGTCTGGTGTCGTCTGTTACGTCAAATGTCGGCCCTGGGGCCTAATTCTCGGGCCGATCTCGATCATTTTGCAATTTTATCTTATTGCTCCTTTTCGAAGAGAGAATGGCAGATTTCCTTGAATAATTCATCAACGACCTCATCGTAGAAGCCTCGACAGCTACGATATACGGAAAACGTAGAAAAAGTGCGGGGTTGTGAAAAGAAGCAATAAAATAAAATTGCAAAATGATCGAGATCGGCCCGAGAATTAGGCCCCTGGTGTCCCCGTAAAAGTCTCTCGTTTCCCTTTAAAAGTCGTCTTGTCTCTGGTCCAGTCAAATACGTAATGGTCAGTCGGTAACAGTTGCCGTAGTGCGTCGTCATTAAGTCTGTCCTCGTTGTCCACTATTCTTTCCTGTCGATCGGTCATGTCGTTCACGTGTAGAGTCGGGGCCTGTCCAATGTGGTTGTCAAAGTCGAAGTCGGTAGGCCCGTCAAAGTCACCGTCACTCTCCGAGTCACTCCCACACAACCAGTCAGTCACCGTCACGTCAAAGTTGGGATTTGTCAAGTCTGAAAAGAAAAGATAAAAACAATTATACACCCTGCCACAAAAAGTGGAACTGTCTGTTGATGAATCTGTTAGTGTTAAGTCTGTTGATAATTTTGTGCTCACCAATTGAAGGGAGTCGTCGTTGATCGTGAGTAGGAGGGCTCGTAACGATCTCCACCTCTTCCCCAATTGATGGTACTGTAACCCCAATAAAATAAAATTCCGAAAAGGACAGATGCCATTCATTAAGAAGAAGAAGAAAAATTTTACACATGTCTAGTCCTTATTATAGCCCGCCTCCTATTTTTTTGTATGTACTATCAACAGATACATATTTATGTTTAAGTAAATAATAGTAGGTATATATATATTTAGTATTTATTTATTATTTAAATTTATATTGTTCAGTTGGTCCTCGGTGGCCGCCGTGAGGTCACTTCGGTTCCATCTGAAAACCAGCGCCACTCACTACGCTTGTAGTGGGTGGCAATAGCTGAGATGAGACCGGTTTTGGCACACGCGCATAAGGACACGCGCACAGACGGATTTGTGCTCCACATAAATATTTGTATTTACTCTTTGTTCTGTTTTCTTTCTTTTTGTGTTATGTGCTCTGTTTGTGCTGTGTTTATGTGTGTTGTGTGTCCAAAATAAATGTATTTTCTTTCTTTCTTTCTTTCAAATAAAACGTAGATAACACGAAAAATAAGATAACTTACGTTCAGTCAGAGTCAGTGTCAGTGTCTGATCGTCTCCTGGGGCGTTTGATGGGACGACAGCACACAACTGCCCAGTTCTCTGTTGTCTATAGTCTAACCCTAACCGTCTGTCTGTCCGTTGTCTGTCTGTCTGTCTGTCTGTCCGTTTGCATTTTGAGGATAACTTTGGTTATCCTCAAAATGCAAAAACTTCATTAACATTGTGTACCGATCACGCGTCATCAATTTTCTGAAATCTGGCATCGATATAACCCTACTACTCCTCCAATATTCGTCCACCCGACCCCTCACACAGATTCCCATTATGATTATAATTGCCAGAAACGTATAAAGCTCCGGAACGGACGTCTCCACCCAGTCGTTCAGCCTAGACTGGGAAGAGATGCCCGTTTCCGATGCCTGAGCAATTGTCTGCCACGCGTACAAATTTGTATGGTAAACAATTTTTTCCAGAAGAGGCTGGTCCCAGATTTGCAGGAATATCTCACTTGGTGAGGTTCCTGCAATTCTGGGGCCAACCTCTTCTGAAAAGTCCTCCCTCACACCCGTAAAAGTAGCGTAGTCAGCAGACCTTCGGCGTAATCCCTTGGTCCTGGGAAAGGATCAAGAGGTGCCGAGGTGCTGGGTACGTCCAACACCTCGATCCCCTCCCCAACCTCAACTATTGCTGGCCGCCATGGCTGTATGTATTAGAAAATAGAAAATAAGTATAAGTATTTAAATAATATAGAAATACCTACAGGTTTTGAATTATGTTCTAAATTTATTATTATTAAATATTATACTGTGTGTATTATATTTTTTACATATTAGCGCTATGGCAAATATTATTCAAAAATTAAGAAACAAACAAATTCAAAAAGTAAACAACATACCCGAAGTGTTTCCGATGGGGTCCTCTCCATAACGAAATCGCGGTCGCCGAACGCCAAGGCCCCTTCGGGCGTCATCACAACCTCATGAGCCATGATTTGGTCGTTTGAACCTTCCATCTAAATTACAAAGAAAACAACATAATAAATTTCATATTCTATAAATATTTTTGTATATTTACGTTACTTATACAATAATGAATAAGATGAGGAATAAAAACATACACTTCCAGACAAATATAGTTTATATATGTATATATTTACATCCAGCGTCACTTTTGGCGTCTTGCACGCTGCGCGTAGATATGACGTCCCCCAGTTCTGGTCACATTTTTTTGCATTTCTATGCATATACTGCTTAGCCATTAGATATTCTACTCCCTGGAATATGTCATTTTCGTGTAACTTTATTTGCAAAAATATTCTTCTCACAGTCATGATTAAGCATATTTGAACCCCGAACCATGATAATTACTTTCTTGTGTCCAGCTGTATATTGATAATTGATTATCTATTGCACCGACTATTTGACGTCATTATGTGTGGTGCATACTTGTAGAAATGCGACGTTGCCAGCATTTATTTATGTTAAAACTCTTTCTTTTCGTTTTTCTCATAACCCGCGCGCGGTATTGTTGCTATCAGACGTCCGTATATGAATTCGGTACTCTCAGATTTATTGAAGAGAATTAAGCCTCGTAGAACAGTCAGTCGATTCGTATCTTCTTTGCGCGATTTTACCGTGGTTGTAATTATTGATGTGGATAAGTTTTTTAAGAAAACTGACTTTATAAAGTTTTACAAAGATGGTACTGCGTGGCCGTGGCAGTCTACTCATTTTGTTTTAGTGGAAAAATGTATTTGTGGTAAACTAACAAACTATGGTGATATGATTCCGTATCATTTTGTGCGATCCATGAATCAAAATGACATACTCAACCTATACCACAGTTCCTACTTCTGGTGCAATGTCTGCCAATACGCAATGTATGACCATTATCCAGAGGACGAATGTTTTTGTACTATTTAATAGGTAAGTAGTCGTACTATAGTAAGCTTCATTACACCACCCGCCTGGCGCTTTAAGGCTCATTTACACGATACAAGTTTATTGCCTGTTGAATACAATAATTGCCTAGAAATAAATGACTTGCATCGCCTGAACAACACGTCACATTATTGCTAGTAGAGCAAGCAGGATGCAAGTTTTCCATTCAAAACTGTTCTTAGTTTAAACAGCACATGCAATAATTTCTTATGCAATTTTCGCATTCAACTGGATTTTACGTTCTCATTTGCAAATATGAGTGCAGTTAGTGAGGGTGTATTGATTGTTGCTGCTCTACTAAGGCAAGAAATATTGAGAAAACGTCGTAAAAGGTGTTGGGTCAAAAAATGGATAGCAAGAAGAGAGGTTCTCGGAGCATCTAACAATCTTTGTGTGGAGTTACAAACAGAAAATGAAGATGACTTTAAGAAGATGTTTCGTGTGAACAGAGCCCAGTTTTATTATTTATTAGATAAAATTGGTTCTTCTATACAAAGGCAAAATACAACAATGCGTAATGCTATTCCAGCTCGAACCAAACTAGAAATAACATTAAAATATTTGGCTACTGGAGATTCATTGGGTACACTGTCAGAATTATTCAGGGTACCTAAGTGTACTATAAGTACTTTTTTAGTTGAAGTACTTGAAGCTATTTACTCAGCATTAGAAGATTTTATAAAGGTACGTAATAAATTAAACAAATTTTAGAATATAATCATTTATTTTTAGTAAGTAAAATAGAATTAAATCAAAATAAATTACAAGTTCCACCACGTATCTTTTTTTTTTTTTTTTATTTTTTTTTTTATTAGACAGAGCAGTTTGGGCTAAAAGCTAGCGCCAAAGCGCCCAAATGCAAAATACAATTTGATTACAAAATACACATTACAATAAATAAAAGTTAGTCTAAACAACACTAAAATTACAATATACTTAATATAATTTTAACATACATAGTCAAAATATTAAATAGTAAAATGTCAAGAAAAATACAGTTTCCCAGTAAAAATCAAAAACAAATGAAAATGTCAAAAAGATAATAAAAGTTATGTCAGCAGAGTCAAAAAAATTAGTTACGTTATATTTAAAAATAATATCATCAAATGATACAATTTCGAGGCACTATCAAAAAATAAGTCGGCATCTGTCTGCAGAATAAATTCGTTGAGTGTAGCAAGCGCCCTCGCAGTAGGAGCGTTAGCTCCGGCAACCGTCCGCACCCCGGGTGGTGGAGCGAATAGTGCACGGCGGCGTCGCGGGCCTTCCGCGCCTTGCATGCCAAGCATGTGCCGCCGTGGCACTGCAAGCCCCATCTGCTGCAGTGTCACCGGATTATCCACCTTTCCGCACAACATCATGTAATAATGTGTCATCAGTAGTAATCCACGCCTTAACTGCAGTGTGTTCAGCCCAACCATACCGGACACAAACACAGATGGAAACAGGTACGGATAGTACCCGTATTGCCTTTTGTAGACATATCGAGCAAACTTTCGCTGCACTCTCTCAAGGAGCACCGTGTATTTGTCCTCGTGGGGATCCCAGACAACAGCACCAAACTCTAAGCGACTGCGAATATACGCTTTGTAGAGCGTAAGCGCAACCCGCGTGTCCGGAAAATCCCACGTGGCTCTCATTACAAAACCCAGTGTCTTGGAGGCTCGCTTGCATATTGCTGAGATATGGGCATTGAAGTCTAGCCTGGAGTCCATCATCAAGCCTAGATCTCTTATTGAATCAACGCGCTCCAGTGGTGAGCCAGCCATGCAATAGGTGTGTATAATTGGAAAGCGTCGGCGGGAGAAAGTGATCGTCTTACACTTTGAGACGTTAAAGTAGAGACGATTAGCAGCACTCCACCCCACCACCCGGTCGATATCTCGCTGATGTCCCAAACAGTCACCAGCCACGTTTACTGCTGTAAATAGTTTGAGGTCATCAGCAAACATAAGACTTTCAGAAGAAGCAATGACAGATGGTAAGTCATTTATCATCAACAGGAATAGCGTCGGCCCCAGGGTGCTGCCCTGACTCACACCGGAGCGCGTAAAGAATCTACTCGATGCATGGCGCTGGAGAACAACATACTGACTACGATTACTGAGGTAGCTAGCGAAGAAAGCAAGATGCCTAGGTATGAAGCCCATCGAAGCCAGTTTAGTTAGAAGTATGTCGTTATCCACCATGTCAAAAGCCTTCCTAAAATCAAAATAGGTGGTGTCCACTTGCTGCCTAGCATCCATCCTTGCTGAAACAAAGTCAACAAAGTTGACGTGATTGGTAACCGTGGACCTGGCAGATCTAAAACCATGCTGAGAGTTACAGAGGTGGACAGTAACCTGGCGGCGGATTTCGGAGTCCAATATAGATTCGAAAATCTTTCCGAATACTGACGGGACTGCTATTGGCCTAAACATCTCAACATTGTCACTTGAGGCGCCTTTGGGAATAGGGGTAACTTTGGATATTTTCCAACGGGCCGGATATCGACACTGCTCAAGAGAGAGATTGAACAAGTAAAGTAGTGGCTGTTCTACAACAGCCCCGCAGTCTCTCACGACATAAGCCGGAATCGCGTCCGGCCCTGCCGAGGTTCTAGGCTTTAGGCGCCTGATTGCACGCCGCACTTCGACTAGGGTAATATGTTCGATGGCGACACGGTTCGCATCAAGTTCGCCTAGGCTCGCCTGCGCTTCATCCGGATCAAGGAAGGGTACTTGGCTGTGAAAGACTGACCCAAAAAAATCTGCAAAAGCATCTGCAGCTTCCTGGCCTGCAACCACCTTATCTTTCCATCGGAACTCAGTCTCAGTATGCCGATTTTTACGCTTATCCTTCACATACTGCCAGAACCTGGCAGGGTCGCGCGTTAAATTAGCTTGAGTTTGATTAATGTGGTTCTTATAGGCGACATCTATAAGCTCCTTTACGTACTCCCTATAGTATCTAAACATCTCTTTATTAAATTGTTTACCTAAGCTTTTAAATTTACGGAGGTGAAAATACTTGTTCTGAATATTTTTGATGATGTCACTAGTAAACCATTTAGGATACACGTATCTCGCAGAAAACTGCAAATTCTTTTTAACTGGCACACCTTCAGTAAAACAGTTATTTAGTTTATCGTAAAAAATATCCGTAGCTACGTCGATATCTTGCTGCTTGTAGATATCCGAAAAATCGGTATCGCTAATAGATTTGTACAGCATATGGAAATCTGCTTTACGAAAGTTCCACTCTGGCGCGGGATGCGGACGGTCGTGCGTTGAGCCAGCAGCAGAGATTGATGGAGCAACCAAACGCCCGCGGGTTAAAATAAGATCAATTTGAAGAGAAGGGTGGTATGCTCGATCAATAGGCACTAACGCATCGGCCGCTAATGTGACAGCTAATGACTCTGCCTTTACTACACTCAACACCAAATCCAAAGTACTGCCGTCATATTCATTGACAATGTTGTTGTGCTGGCACAAATCACATACTTCACAAAATAAGTCAAATTGAGTTTTTACATTTACACTACACGAATTTAGATTAAAGTCACCAATTATAATTATTTCCATGTCTGAATACTTACATATAACATTCTCTATACAATTTAATACATCAATATACTGGTCATCTTTGTAGCTAGGTGGTAGGTATACAACACAACATAAAAACTTCATAGTTTTGTGGGTTACACTAACAACTAATAATTCCATTTCATCTGCTAGGCCATCAATATCAGTGATAGGTCGCAGAATGAAATCACTACGAGCAGCTAGGAGCACCCCTCCCCATCCTTTATCACCTGCGCGATCTCTCCTTACCACACTAAAGCCGGGGGGAAAGAGCTCTGCGTCGTAAACTGAACTAGTCAATGATGTCTCAGTTATAGCAATTAAGTCTAACATGCACATGCTAACATTCTTATAAAATACCGATGTTTTTGATCGCAAACCACGTACATTTTGATAGTAGATTGATATAGTTCTACGATTGTTCCGCCGTCGCTTGTTTCCATTCGCCTTTGCCACGAAAAAGCTGTTTCCACGGCTTTATACAAATATCCTGTGCCCAGTTTCTTGGAGACAAAATGTTGTCCGACCACTTCAGTGGAACACTTAACTTGAAAGACGCGTAGTTTCCACGTGACTTAAGAGTCTGGGCTGTGCATGTATCACCACCACAGATAGTCTTCAAATGATCAAGAACCATGGCTTCTGTGGTTCCTTGCTTAACATAGAATAAGTGCAGGTATTGGATTTTTTCTGAGGCCTCGAGAATGGTTGAGCCTGGCGCAGCAATACCTCGCGACACATGAGTGGTGGATAGACGACTCTGCCTCCGTTTTACTTCAGTCCAACTGTCCTCTAAGCTGTCATTGATGTCATCAGAGCTGGGAACAGGTAGTGATGGCTGATTAACAAACAGTGGTGCGTTAAGTAATGGTAACGCTGAGTCTGGCGAGGACGCTTGTTGCGAAGGCTCCGGCAAAACCGTTACTCCTTTTTCTTGGCTTTTCATCTTAGGTTTCTGTGGAGCAGCAGGTCGCTTTTTCGGCTTTGGGGTCGGGTCAAGCTTCAGCGAGGCCGAAGTCGCGATCGAAGTCCCGGAGCACTGATTCTTGTTTTCGGCCACAATTACAGTTGTTGCTGGTACGACTGAGGGCGACGGGCGACTGAGCGTCTTTTTAAATGACGTGGAGGCTGTGGGCTCTCGGACAACACTTGTTGACCGTGCTAGGTCTTGAACAACATTTGACATTTGGGAAGGGGTCGGGCTACCATTGACAATTTTTCCTGGAACTGAATCGCTAGGCTTAGGTGTTGCCGTCAGGGGCACCAAACACCCAGCAGCAGCACGGTTTACTTTATCCTCCAAAGTCGCCATCCGATCATACAATCTTGAAAAGCTATCCATCAATGCTCTTTGGTTATCGCTTAGCACCAGAGATAATTGCTCCACTACCGTCTTACTGATGGAGGATCCAAGACGCTTCTCTATGGTACCCAACTCATACCGCTCTAATTCTTCTCTGATGAGGGTACGAAGTTCCGAAGCGGAACCGTCATTATGTTGCTGCAAAGGTTGAAGGCTTTGGTCCCGTTTGGTCTTATCACGTAGAGTAACATTTTGATATCCCTCACTGATAGTAGCAGAAACATTCTTACTGCTGCGTACTGGCGTATGAGTGTTATCGGTTCTTGGTAGCTTGCTGCGACATTCAATACAAAGCCAGGTCAATCGACGATCTGCAGAGAAAGATTCAAAATCTTTTTGGCTGATGTTGGCACATAAAAGATCATATAGACCTTTACACGTCGAGCAGGTCAAATAATCATTGTCGGTTATGTGTGTACGACATCCAGAACACGTATTAGTGGCCATGGTTCAATGTTTCCAAATAACCAGTGGTCAGAGGTCAGCTTCCGGGATAGCAAAGATTAGGCAACGTCAATTCAATCCTATTATAATTGTAATAATGATCTCCTGTGTGTTTCTGCTATTCTTAAATCAGCAGGCGTTGCAATTATATGACTGGTGTTGTGATATAATCTATAGTCAGAATCTCGTCGACTGGAGTATTTGTACAGACGTTTATGGCAATCTTCTTCGGAACTGTCATCTGTCCGATTTAATCATATGTCAATGTGACATCGCCGTGCCTTGCAATGTTTACAAAATGAAGATTGGAAAATGTTTACGTACCGGCACTGTAAAATATCTGTATTATTCCATTGGTTGGTTCAAAAGCCGTGAGAATGGAGAAAAAAACTTCGTGACCGTTAAAATGTGATTCACGATGAAAAAGGTGTTAAAATCTCGATCTGTGTAACATGTAGAAGCTGGCAAACGTATGGAATGTATTCACCGGCACTGGAGAATCCCTGCTCAGGTATTTAGAGGTTAACCACTTCGCAATAATCACTTTCCACAATTACTTTCTGAGGACACTGTAAACAAACGTCTGTACTGTTGGTCGACCGGAAGTCGAAAAAACCTTCACTGCCTGGTTTCGAATATGGTGAATCTGGCATAGGAGTCGAGTTAAGTCGTTCTTTGTCTTTAACCCGGCGAGCATGTGGTCAAAAAAGTTTCATTGGGTATGTGGCAGGGTATGCCCTACCCAGACTATAATGCACTATTTTGTAGGGTTTTGTTCGGAAATATTTATTTTCAAGCTTAGGGTTGTTGAAATAAACTATTTGTAATGAAGTTAAGAAATAAAAGTCAATTTTAATTAGACAAATTAAGTTTTTATTTATACAAAGAAAAAATCAACGAAATTACAAGAATAATATAGGAACTTTTGAAAAGTTGACTAATCAAACAAAATAACGTTTTATTGTCAACAAATTTTTGTTTAAAATTATAAAACAATGTAACCTTAAATAAAAAAACTAAAAATAACCCTTCTCTGGCTTAAAATAAAATCAGGAACTTTATTGGAGATCAATACAATTTTGGCACGACAATTTCGCATGCTCCATACATATAGGCTTACCACATGTGATGCAAGAATGTTTTGTCTTGCGATCTTTCTTATTAGGACAGTCGCCACATCTCACATATCGATTAGGTATATTTTCCGCAGGTGGAGGTGCAGGTTCACCGAGCTGGCTTGAAATTCTCTTACGAATATAAACTGGAATGTTTTTTTGGTCTTTTCGTGATTGTAAATGTTCATAAATCAGAGATAGGCCCAATTTACGTATGAATTCTGTTCTTTTTACGTTGCTGTTTGTATTCGCTCGATAAATAATACAAGCATTGACAGCTGCCATATTTAGAATGCCATAGAATAGAGTCATTGGCCAACGTTTACTGTTACGAGAA
The DNA here is from genome assembly GCA_947578465.1 of Thera obeliscata. Classification (NCBI taxonomy): domain Eukaryota; kingdom Metazoa; phylum Arthropoda; class Insecta; order Lepidoptera; family Geometridae; genus Thera; species Thera obeliscata. Next base: position 10,219,661 of record OX387918.1, on the reverse strand, counting down.
ACGTTGTAACTGGCACTCAATTCATCCACTACGTCGACTCCAGCTTTTGTGGAGTTATAAAAAGTTATAATCTCTGGTTTTTTTTTCTCCCCCGTAGCTTCATCTATGGCGTTGTCGTGGTGAAGTGTGGACATAGCTAACACCACTTTATTTTTTTTTGAGGCATATGATACAATTGTGATGTCTTTCTGGAATCCAAAAAGAGAAGAACCTGGTTCTCTGTTGGTTTTAGTAAAACATTCTGGTATCTGCCTTTTGTTCTTTCTGAGGGTTCCAGTGGAAGTAAGTTGATGCTGGTTTAGTAAGTGGAGCATCAATTCGTAACTGGTAAACCAATTGTCAAACGTTATGTTTCGGTGCGATCGTGAGACCATTTGAATAAGCCTTTCTACTACATCGAATGCACTATTGCTAACTTGATAAAGCCCCAAAGGCTGTTTCCCTGCATATACTTCCAGATTTAAAACATAGAACGTCTTAGCATCTACAAGAGCTAAAATTTTTATGCCATATTTGGCTGGTTTGTTTGGTATATAAACTCTGAAAAGGCATCGACCTCTAAAGGAAAGTAACATCTCATCAATTGTCAAAAACTCGCTAGGAGTATAGGCGTTTTGGCAGCACTGAACAAACTGCTGAAAAATGCTCCTCATGGCCGCCATATTGTCAGTTTTTTTTCGCTCTTCTCTTGTAGATTTGTCATCAAAACGAACGTTGTTCTGAAGAAACGAAAATCTTTGTAAGGACATAGTAGTACGAAATATGTCAACACCAGTTCCATCAGTTCGCCATAGGTCTTTCAAACTCTGACGGTTCGATTTAGTCAGGCCAGCTATGTACAATAAACCGAGAAATGCTTTCAGTTCACTTATGGTTGTTTGTTTCATGTAGTAAACGCAGATTTCGGAGTTTGTATGGGTCAATATTTCATTCAGCATGTCCATAGTTATAAAAATATCCCAGCATTTAGATTCCGTATCAGCATGCCTTGCACTAGCTTTGACACCAGGTCGCTCATTTATTATATTTTCTGACCGTAGCCTCACATTAGATCGTTGACAATCTTTGGCCCACTTTGTCCCGTCTCTAGATTTATAAAAGCTGCGATTGGGCCCTGACGTCGAAGACATAGCACTTACAGCAGATAAAGGTACCTCATCACTGGAGCTGTAGTCATCGGAGCTACGGCGAACTTGGTCCGCTGCAAAATGTACCTCTCGCTGGACAGATGTGTCATCATCGGCTTCCTGCTCAGTGTCAGAATTCACATCGTGCTCGCTGCAGTGATCCGTTTCCTCTTCTGAGCTTGATTTGTCTGAAGAATCAGTTGGCACCTCCTCCAACATGGCCCTAATCCGTTCTTCCTGAGCTTCTTTATTCATTTTCTTGCCAAGGCTAAAAATAAATGCACACAAAATGAACTAATAACAGAAAAACATATAAAAAAGATTACATGAAAATAACTACGTTAAGTGTGTGGCAGGGTATAACTTACCCGAGACAGCTTGTCGCACGTATAACTCGCCCAGCGCCTCGAGCTGCACTAAGATCACGCCACTATCCCCTCCCCCACTTCCCTCACTCCAGCTACTCAGCGCGCTAGAGTTGAAACTTTGATATTTTACGAAATATCGATAGTTTTATGACACCTTGGGTATGACATACCCTGCCACATGCTCGCCGGGTTAAGATCCCGCAGTTTATATTTAGATAATATGGCTTGTATTTCATCCTGAGCATGTACGCTATTTAAAATCCGCAATGAGGAGGAAACATATTTTCCGAAATTATGAAATTTATCGTCGTTTTTCACTAGTTGTAGTGTTTATATTTTATGTCGCTGACTGTCTCACTGTAAATACTCACATATATTGCTTAATATTTCTTTGTTAATGCCTTTAGGAAGGAGGATTCTGTTCCTCTTGTGCTAGTAGGGAACTCTATAATGCATCTTTCAGCCTCTGAGGCCAGCCTTTTTCTCTTTTTCGGTTAAAAACTTCTAAATTTCCACTTGAACACTTTATTACACTATTCGAAAGAGCAGAATTTTCTGATCCTGGAGGTATACTTGATCCTATATCTAAATTAATAGCTTTTATAAGATTCCTTTATAAATGTTAGTATTTTCACAACTTTGTTGACACTGATTGTCAAAACAAACCAAAATATGTCTTTTATATTTCATTTTTAAATGCCATCAAAATGAGGTTGGTCTTTAAAACATAGAAGAACTTCTGTGAAAGATGCTGGACGATGACTACGAAACTAAATAAAATTAAATTTGGAACTAGATTCGAAGCTTGAAGTGCTTTGGGATTCGGGAGAGTCAGTTGAACCACGGGCGCGGAACAAGACGGATCTCGAATAGAGGCTGGGCGGCGAGCGCGGCCGCTGGCGCTGCCGCCGGTTACATATTATAATAACTAAACCTAATCCAACTATTTTTGAAATAACTACAGCCAAAAGACCTACTGTTTAAATAACCTACAGCTCGTTTCACAGAATTTCGTTATAACTAATGAACAATATCCCTAAAGGAGAATTCACCTATGGTTTATACACCTATGGTTTATTCACCTACGGTTTGAACAACTACAATTAAGTAACCTAATGTTGATTGAAATAATGGACGACTCACCTACTGGATCTGCTACTGGGGTGTGCAATATGAGCCGTACAATAGCAACAATAGACACGGATTATCAAGGTGTACGTACATTATTCGGCCGTTGTCGTGCGTTATAGTGACTTAAAATAAGAGTTAAGAAAACACAAACAAAATTGTTTAATCATAGTTTATTTACTTACATATAATTAGGAATACAAACTCAAAATTAACAAATTAAAGATTTGAAGCAATAGCTTTCAGTAATTCCAAATGTGTGTACTCTGGGATTTCTTTTAGAATATTTTCAATTTTTTGTAATTTACGTTCATTCTTGCTCTTTCTTTTCTTGGGTAGAGGTTCTCCGTTTCTGATTCTTTCAATAGCTTTAAGATTTGTTGTAGTCTCCGACATTAACTCACTCACGAGACGATAAAACCCAACGTGCCGCTTTGCGCATATTTCGTTTATATGATGGTGGAATGCCTCAGCACTATTCTGAGTGCGTGGTATTGTTTTGTCGTGACACAGACTCCAAAAGTTTGGATTGTACATAGGTGGCTGATTATTTGTCCCATTTACATAGTGGATACCAAACCACTCGGCTATTTTGCGGCCATCATCGGACATTGTATTTACTAGATCATTGAAATACATGGCTATGTTAGCAGGTTGTATGTAATACAATGCCACTATACACTTGATCTCGATATTAAATGTGCGATCCGAGTTATATTTTGTAGTTAAGCCTTCGCGCTGTATTTTTCGATATATTATCTGTCGAAAATGAAAAAAGCAACCCTTCAGAATGGCTGACTCAAAATTTTGACGGAGACTTACATTTGCCGCTTTCTCGAAATCCATGAGTACGATGTTTGGGTTTAATGAGATGTTATTCTCATTGCAATATTCAATCATTAATTCAAACATTACATCGTAAGAAGCTTTGTCCTTGTTGGTGAATAGTACAAACAACAATGGAAACGTTTTGTCACAATTATTATGAACCGGTCCGTGAATTGTGTATAACTGCAAGAATATACTGGGTACAATTTTAAAAGTCCCGTCCATTATCCAATATTGGCTTTTTCCCAAATAGATCATTAACACTTTGGTGCTAAACAGCATTACTCTTTTATTTCCGTATATTCTGCTTTTAATTAAAAACAGTTCTGCGTCATCAGTTGTAACAGCTTCTTCGTTCACTTCAAAATCGAAATTGGTAGGTTCTTTGATAGATAACATTGCTTTCTTTTTTTCACGATTAACTATTTGTCGAAGGGCATCTTTGGGTGGCAAACCAGTTGCAATGTCAGCACTAGTGGATGCCAAATGGTGTTGCACTATTTGACAAGTCTTAGTTATCGGAGAAGCACTGGTTTTACATTTCAACCCGTGAATGTTATTAGCAACCTCAACACGCATTGGAATACCTTCGTGGTTATGTTCTCCACTACACGATAGAACTGACAATGTTTCAATGTCCGTAAATATATTACTTATGAGGTTTGCAGTACATTTTTGCATTTCGCATTTCCAATAAATTTTATCCTTTCCTGGTCTATTTTTAACGTAGGTGAACCCATTTCGAAACACTTTCACTGCTCCTCTTTGCGTCGTCAATAATTTTACTACGTTTTCAGCCATAATTAGAATGAGAATTCTCATGGTGTGAGAATTTTATTTTGAGTGATCAAATAGACGTACAACAAAAATAACATAAACTTCAAATTTAAATCGTTGTTCCATCTTAAAGAGAGTATTTAATGAGTCTATAAAATAGGTATAACAACAATTACATTACTAATCACAATTGTACTCAGTTTAACACGAAATGTGTACACGTAACGCGTAAAAACATTGTTACCTACTAACAACCCAACACTTTGTAAATAAATCCAACGCGACACGCAGTATTGATAAACCGTAGGCGAGTCGTCCATTAGGTATTTCAAACATAGTGCAAACATCCAATATCTTAAAAAAACATTAGATTAATCGTTCGTTAGTGCAATTAATTTTAGTTTAATTAAAATTATGTATGTTAAACAGTACTTGAATCGGCCAATATGCGTTATGAACATATGTGAATCGACCGTAGTTATTTCGAAAGTAGTTATTATAGGTTTAGTTATTATAATATGTAACCCTGCCGCCAGTCGCGCGCAGCACGCCCGCGCCCACTTAAAAAACGTCAGATTGAAAGTACTAAAGAAGGGAATCTAGTACCTTCGTCCTTGGTTGCGGTCACTAACGACTGCCTACAAATCTGACTGTGCTACGGAGATTCTGAACCTCTACCTACTCCGTTCCGACGCTAGAGCAGGCTTCATCTCAAGCCATCTCCATAATAAGTGTTCTGCTCTCTTCAGATCCACTCCTTGGTTCTTCACTGCTTTACCTGCCAGATAAGTCTGCCTGTCTGCTTGCTTGCCTGCCTGCCTGCCCGCCTGCCTGCCTGCCTGCCTGCCTGCCTACCTGTCAGCCTTCACGCCTTCACTTCGCCAGCCGCACGCTGCACGCCAGTGCACCTTGGAAATCCAGACGCATCCTTGAAACCATCGTAGGAGTGACTCATCTTCATTATCATCATTTTTTTTATCCCTTTTTCTTTATTAAATTTGTAAGCTTTTTAAAAATCTTTCCCTCAAACCGTTAGGTCTTTTTTTTTATTTTTAAATAACTTGTGCGTGCAGTCCCTCTCTGGGACTGTTACGTTACAGTTTGGCGCCCAACTACCTCTTACCCCCCCCTCTAAATTCTAAAAAAACTTTCTCAAGCTCTAAACTTTCTTTGGTACCTTTTATTCTCTTTCATTTTCATTTCAATCGTTCATTTCACCCACTCTCTTTACTCTAAACATTACTCTACACCTTTACACATCATACTACACTCCCACACACGTGCACATCACAACGATTACCGAAAGGTAGTCGTCAAGTAGTGTTTATATTTTATGTCGCTGACTGTCTCACTGTAAATACTCACATATATTGCTTAATATTTCTTTGTTAATGCCTTTAGGAAGGAGGATTCTGTTCCTCTTGTGCTAGTAGGGAACTCTATAATGCATCTTTCAGCCTCTGAGGCCAGCCTTTTTCTCTTTTTCGGTTAAAAACTTCTAAATTTCCACTTGAACACTTTATTACACTATTCGAAAGAGCAGAATTTTCTGATCCTGGAGGTATACTTGATCCTATATCTAAATTAATAGCTTTTATAAGATTCCTTTATAAATGTTAGTATTTTCACAACTTTGTTGACACTGATTGTCAAAACAAACCAAAATATGTCTTTTATATTTCATTTTTAAATGCCATCAAAATGAGGTTGGTCTTTAAAACATAGAAGAACTTCTGTGAAAGATGCTGGACGATGACTACGAAACTAAATAAAATTAAATTTGGAACTAGATTCGAAGCTTGAAGTGCTTTGGGATTCGGGAGAGTCAGTTGAACCACGGGCGCGGAACAAGACGGATCTCGAATAGAGGCTGGGCGGCGAGCGCGGCCGCTGGCGCTGCCGCCAGTCGCGCGCAGCACGCCCGCGCCCACTTAAAAACGTCAGATTGAAAGTACTAAAGAAGGGAATCTAGTACCTTCGTCCTTGGTTGCGGTCACTAACGACTGCCTACAAAT